>JARPMR010000010.1:17076802-18326802 GCA_029955525.1 Oeneis ivallda
GATGACCAGAATCCGAAGGTCTACTTGATGAGTAAAAAAATCGCGGTCCGCTTTAGCGGGCCGCGCACCCACGCGCCTTACTTTTAGTAAAAACACTTCCCGCGAGCTGCTTTAGCAGCTCGCGCACCGAGCAAACGCTAGTTATTATAATATATATAGCTCGATTACCACTGACTGACTGACTCACTGATTGACATAATTGTTCTCCTAGAAAGAGACAAAAAACGATAAAATGATGTACGGGAGATATGTTCGGGTGGGGGATTCGAGTGGGGAAAAATTATGACATTTCGGAAAAACAAGATGGCGGCCGACGTGAATCTTGCAACTCTTTTGTTTTCCAACCGATTTCTTTGAAATTTTGGATTATTGTAAAAATTAGTAAACGATTAACAGAAAAAGTGAAAAAAATTAAAAAAACAAGATGGCGGCCGAGCTGTGACGTCTCAAATTTCCACCCCTCTCCTGTAAAATTTTGTATGAAAAAAATTTTTTTCACCCATGGTGTCGTATAGAGCTCAAAGAATGTGACTCGGAGAAAGGTGGCGAGAGCTGATGAGTGAGGAGTTCGGAGACGGGCGAGGGGCACGGCCAGGGTATAGTACATAGGTGGAGGGTGCTCGACCAAATGTCATTCGAAACCTCGAGCAGTTGCCAGTGAGTTGAAAAAAAATTCCAAAATGGCGGAAAAAAAATGGCGGCAAATTTTGTCCGTCTCTCTCTCGGAGACTATAAAAGATGGAGGAGCGGTTTCTCGACAAAAGATGATCAAAACCCGGAGGTCTACCTGGTGAGTGGGAAAAAAATTCAAGATGGCGGATTTTTTTTTTCCCCATACAAAATGTATGGGGAATATTGAAGGGACTAGAAGTTGGGAACTATGCAAGACATTGGTTTTGATAGGTTCATAGGGCTTTTTTCTTTTTCTTTTTTTTCATATTACATTTGTTTTTTTCTTTTTTTTCTTTTTTTTTTCTTTTTTTTTCTTTTTATTTTGTGAATGAGGAGCACGGCCAGGTTATTGCAGATAGGTGGGGTGTGCTCGAACAAATTTTTTGGCAAAAGATGACCAGAATCCGAAGGTCTACTTGATGAGTAAAAAAATCGCGGTCCGCTTTAGCGGGCCGCGCACCCACGCGCCCTACTTGTAGTAATAACACTTCCCGCGAGCTGCTTTAGCAGCTCGCGCACCGAGCGAAATAAATAAAGCCGAACAATCGCGGTCCGCTTTAGCGGGCCGCGCACCCACGCGCCCTACTTGTAGCAATAACACTTCCCGCGAGCTGCTTTAGCAGCTCGCGCACCGAGCGAAATAAATAAAGCCGAACAATCGCGGTCCGCTTTAGCGGGCCGCGCACCCACGCGCCCTACTTGTAGCAATAACACTTCCCGCGAGCTGCTTTAGCAGCTCGCGCACCGAGCGAAATAAATAAAGCCGAACAATCGCGGTCCGCTTTAGCGGGCCGCGCACCCACGCGCCCTACTTGTAGCAATAACACTTCCCGCGAGCTGCTTTAGCAGCTCGCGCACCGAGCAAACGCTAGTTATAATATATATAGCTCGATTACCACTGACTGACTGACTCACTGATTGACATAATTGTTCTCCTAGAAAGAGACAAAAAACGATAAAGTGATGTGCGGGAGATATGTTCGGGTGGGGGATTCGAGTGGGGAAAAATTATGACATTTCGGAAAAACAAGATGGCGGCCGACGTGAATCTTGCAACTCTTTTGTTTTCCAACCGATTTCTTTGAAATTTTGGATTATTGTAGAAATTAGTAAACGATTAACAGAAAAAGTGAAAAAAATTAAAAAAACAAGATGGCGGCCGAGCTGTGACGTCTCAAATTTCCACCCCTCTCCTGTAAAATTTTGTATGAAAAAAATTTTTTTCACCCATGGTGTCGTATAGAGCTCAAAGGATGTAACTCGGAGAAAGGTGGAGAGAGCTGATGAGTGAGGAGTTCGGAGACGGGCGAGGGGCACGGCCAGGGTATAGAAGATAGGTGGAGAGTGCTCGACCAAATGTCATTCGAAACCTCGAGCAGTTGCCAGTGAGTTGAAAAAAAAATCCAAAATGGCGGAAAAAAAATGGCGGCAAATTTTGTCCGTCTCTCTCTCGGAGACTATAAAAGATGGAGGAGCGGTTTCTCGACAAAAGATGATCACAACCCGGAGGTCTACCTGGTGAGTAGGAAAAAAATTCAAGATGGCGGATTTTTTTTTCCCCCCCATACAAAATGTATGGGGAATATTGAAGGGACTAGAAGTTGGGAACTATGCAAGACATTGATTTTGATAGGTTCATAGGGCTTTTTTTCTTTTTCTTTTTTTTCATTTTACATTTGCTTTTTTTCTTTTTTTTTTCTTTTTCTTTTGTGAATGAGGAGCACGGCCAGGTTATTGCAGATAGGTGGGGTGTGCTCGAACAAATTTTTTTGGGAAAAGATGACCAGAATCCGAAGGTCTATTTGATTAGTAAAAAAATCGCGGTCCGCTTTAGCGGGCCACGCACCCACGCGCCCTACTTGTAGTAATAACACTTCCCGCGAGCTGCTTTAGCAGCTCGCGCACCGAGCGAAATAAATAAAGCCGAACAATCGCGGTCCGCTTTAGCGGGCCGCGCACCCACGCGCTCTACTTGTAGCAATAACACTTCACGCGAGCTGCTTTAGCAGCTCGCGCACCGAGCGAAATAAATAAAGCCGAACAATCGCGGTCCGCTTTAGCGGGCCGCGCACCCACGCGCCCTACTTGTAGCAATAACACTTCACGCGAGCTGCTTTAGCAGCTCGCGCACCGAGCAAATGCTAGTTATAATATATATAGCTCGATTACCACTGACTGACTGACACACTCATTGACATAATTGTTCTCCTAGAAAGAGACGGAAATCGATATAATGATGTTCGGGAGATATGTTCGGGTGGGGGATTCGAGTGGGGAAAAATTATGACATTTCGGAAAAACAAGATGGCGGCCGACGTGAATCTTGCAACTCTTTTGTTTTCCAACCGATTTCTTTGAAATTTTGGATTATTGTAGAAATTAGTAAACGATTAACAGAAAAAGTGAAAAAAATTAAAAAAACAAGATGGCGGCCGAGCTGTGACGTCTCAAATTTCCACCCCTCTCCTGTAAAATTTTGTATGAAAAAAATTTTTTTCACCCATGGTGTCGTATAGAGCTCAAAGAATGTGACTCGGAGAAAGGTGGAGAGAGCTGATGAGTGAGGAGTTCGGAGACGGGCGAGGGGCACGGCCAGGGTATAGAAGATAGGTGGAGGGTGCTCGACCAAATGTCATTCGAAACCTCGAGCAGTTGCCAGTGAGTTGAAAAAAAAATCCAAAATGGCGGAAAAAAAATGGCGGCAAATTTTGTCCGTCTCTCTCTCGGAGACTATAAAAGGTGGAGGAGCGGTTTCTCGACAAAAGATGATCACGACCCGGAGGTCTACCTGGTGAGTAGGAAAAAAATTCAAGATGGCGGATTTTTTTTCCCCCCATACAAAATGTATGGGGAATATTGAAGGGACTAGAAGTTGGGAACTATGCAAGACATTGATTTTGATAGGTTCATAGGGCTTTTTTTCTTTTTCTTTTTTTTTTCATTTTACATTTGCTTTTTTTCTTTTTTTTTCATTTTTTTTCTTTTTTTTTCTTTTTCTTTTGTGAATGAGGAGCACGGCCAGGTTATTGCAGATAGGTGGGGTGTGCTCGAACAAATTTTTTGGCAAAAGATGACCAGAATCCGAAGGTCTACTTGATGAGCAAAAAAATCGCGGTCCGCTTTAGCGGGCCGCGCACCCACGCGCCCTACTTGTAGTAATAACACTTCCCGCGAGCTGCTTTAGCAGCTCGCGCACCGAGCAAACGCTAGTTATAATATATATAGCTCGATTACCACTGATTCACTCACTGATTCACTCACTCACTGATTGACAGGGTTGTTCTCCTAGAAGGAGACGGAAATCGATATAATGATGTTCGGGAGATGTGTTTGGGGGGGGGATTCGAGTTGGGGAAAATTATGACATTTCGGAAAAACAAGATGGCGGCTGACGTGAATCTTGCAACTCTTTTGTTTTCCAACCGATTTCTTTGAAATTTTGGATTATTGTAGAAATTAGTAAACGATTAACAGAAAAAGTGAAAAAAATTAAAAAAACAAGATGGCGGCCGAGCTGTGACGTCTCAAATTTCCGACCCCTCTCCTGTAAAATTTTGTATGAAAAAAATTTTTTTCACCCATGGTGTCGTATAGAGCTCAAAGAATGTGACTCGGAGAAAGGTGGAGAGAGCTGATGAGTGAGGAGTTCGGAGACGGGCGAGGGGCACGGCCAGGGTATAGAAGATAGGTGGAGGATGCTCGACCAAATGTCATTCGAAACCTCGAGCAGTTGCCAGTGCGTTGAAAAAAAATTCCAAAATTGCGGAAAAAAAATGGCGGCAAATTTTGTCCGTCTCTCTCTCGGAGACTATAAGAGATGGAGGAGCGGTTTCTCGACAAAAGATGATCAAAACCCGGAGGTCTACCTGGTGAGTAGGAAAAAGATTCAAGATGGCGGATTTTTTTTTTCCATACAAAATGTATATGGGGAATATTGAAGGGACCAGAAGTATGGAACTATGCAAGACATTGATTTTGATAGGTTCATAGGGCTTTTTTTCTTTTTCTTTTTTTTTCATTTTACATTTGCTTTTTTTCTTTTTATTCTTTTTTTTTCTTTTTTTTTCTTTTTCTTTTGTGAATGAGGAGCACGGCCAGGTTATTGCAGATAGGTGGGGTGTGCTCGAACAAATTTTTTGGCAAAAGATGACCAGAATCCGAAGGTCTACTTGATGAGTAAAAAAATCGCGGTCCGCTTTAGCGGGCCGCGCACCCACGCGCCCTACTTGTAGTAATAACACTTCCCGCGAGCTGCTTTAGCAGCTCGCGCACCGAGCGAAATAAATAAAGCCGAACAATCGCGGTCCGCTTTAGCGGGCCGCGCACCCACGCGCCCTACTTGTAGCAATAACACTTCCGCGAGCTGCTTTGAAAAAACAAGATGGCGGCCGAGCTGTGACGTCTCAAATTTCCGACCCCTCTCCTGTAAAATTTTGTATGAAAAAAATTTTTTTCACCCATGGTGTCGTATAGAGCTCAAAGAATGTGACTCGGAGAAAGGTGGAGAGAGCTGATGAGTGAGGAGTTCGGAGACGGGCAAGGGGCACGGCCAGGGTATAGAAGATAGGTGGAGGGTGCTCGACCAAATTTCATTCGAAACCTCGAGCAGTTGCCAGTGAGTTGAAAAAAAATTCCAAAATGGCGGAAAAAAAATGGTGGCAAATTTTGTCCGTCTCTCTCTCGGAGACTATAAAAGATGGAGGAGTGGTTTCTCGACAAAAGATGATCAAAACCCGGAGGTCTACCTGGTGAGTAGAAAACAAATTCAAGATGGCGGATTTTTTTTCCATACAAAATGTATGGGGAATATTGAAGGGACTAGAAGTTGGGAACTATGCAAGACATTGTTTTTGATAGGTTCGTAGGGCTTTTTTTCTTTTTCTTTTTTTCATTTTACATTTGCTTTTTTTCTTTTTTTTTCTTTTTTTTTCTTTTTTTTTCTTTTTCTTTTGTGAATGAGGAGCACGGCCAGGTTATTGCAGATAGGTGGGGTGTGCTCGAACAAATTTTTTGGCAAAAGATAACCAGAATCCGAAGGTCTACTTGATGAGTAAAAAAATCGCGGTCCGCTTTAGCGGGCCGCGCACCCACGCGCCCTACTTGTAGTAATAACACTTCCCGCACCGAGTGAAATAAACAAAGCCGAACAATCGCGGTCCGCTTTAGCGGGCCGCGCACCCACGCACCCTACTTGTAGCAATAACACTTCCCGCGAGCTGCTGTAGCAGCTCGCGCACCAAGCGAAATAAATAAAGCCGAACAATCGCGGTCCGCTTTAGCGGGCCGCGCACCCACGCGCCTTACTTTTAGTAAAACACTTCCCGCGAGCTGCTTTAGCAGCTCGCGCACCGAGCAAATGCTAGTTAATATATACAGTGAATATTTAGTAAACACTTTTAGTTTACTCGTAGCTACAAGGTCATATCACTTGCTAGTTTTATTTTTATTTTTCTTTATTAAATAATGGAAAGCATAAATCATATTATAAACAATTTAGACAATGTCGATCTGCATCAATCATTTCAGTGCCAACCAGAAAATTGTTCTAATTATTTAACTAGTACCAACCAAAACCTAAATATTTTATCGCAAAATATTCGAAGTAAGTATTCAACATAATTTTATTGATTTCTTAGTATTTGTGGAGAGATTGTCGCTTAAGCCTGATATCATGATTTTAACCGAATGTTGGTTAAGGAACTGTCATTACGTACCACAATTAGATGATTACATTACCATCACGTCTAAAGTCTGCTATAATCAAAATGACGGTATAGTAATTTATATTAAAAAGACAATTTCGTCCAATACATATGAACCCAAATTTACTGATGCTAATTGTCTCATAACGATAATAAATAGCATAGCAATAGTATCGATTTATAGGCCACCTTCTTTTCGAAATTTAAATGGCTTTTTGGAGTCATTAGATGTTACACTCAATACATTGCATAAATATAAGAGCGTTATTTTAATTGGTGACTTCAATATTGATATTAAACTCGAAAGTACAGATGTAAATGCCTCTAGTTACCTTAAAATTACTTCATGCCATGGCCTGCTCTCTACGCATTCATTTCCAACTCGATGTAATAGTTGCCTTGATCATGTTTTATGTAAGTCTAAGCTATCTTCTACTACACTCATAATTAGGAATAGTGTAACTGACCATGATGCGCTATTTCTGTCATTAAAAATGCAGAATCCAACAAATCTAAGACGTAATGATGATATAATTAGGAAAATTGATTATTCTGGTATAAAAAATGATCTTCTTGGCACTGATTTTCAACATATACTTGATATTACAAATTGTAATATTGCAACTGATATGCTTTTAGACACTGTATCTAAAATCATAAGAAATAACACTAACCAATACAAAACTAAACAACGCAAAACCCCAAGGAAGCCATGGGTAACACCGGGCTTATTAAGATGCTTAAACCATAGAGATAAATTGCATATGAAATTAAGGAAGACCCCTAACGATGAGTTTCTTAAAATTATTTATCGGAGATATAGAAACTTTTGTACAAACCTGTTAAGAAAATTAAAGCGCTTACATGATAAAACACAGTTAGAAGAAGCTAGCCAGACTAGCATCAAGAAGACTTGGAAAGCAATAAATAACATTACAAATCTAAAGTCTGCTAACTCTGATGCTCAGGAATTATTGACACTTTTTCAGTCTCCAAAGCAAACGGTTGCCATAATAAATTAATTCTTTGTCAATATGGGTAAGAATTTAGCTGAAAATATTGAGTTAACAACTTCGAGATTAATACCCCATTCACAACAGTTTCCCTCTCCACCTTCCTCATCCTTTGTTTTGCTCGGAACTGATCTAGATGAAATAGTAAGACTAATAAACTCTCTTAAAAATACTAACTCTACAGGTCTGGACAATATATCTGCGAAAATAATTAAGCAGAATAAGGAGATTTTTGCGGGTTTGTTGTGTCATATTTGTAATTTGGCTTTCTCTCATGCTGAATTCCCCAATTCATTCAAAAAATCAGTAATAACTCCAGTTTTTAAGAATGGTGACAGAAAAGTAATAAGTAACTACAGGCCAATTTCAATCTTACCCACTTTTTCCAAAATTTTAGAGCGTATAATGAATGACAGATTGGTAAAATATTTGGAATCAAATAATATACTTTCACCAAATCAGTACGGTTTTCGCAAATCTAAATCCACTTCTGATGCGGTATCTAACCTAACAAATACTATCGCTCAAAACTTAGATCGTGGAATGAAGTGCATATCAATATTTCTAGACCTCGCCAAGGCCTTTGACACTGTGTCCATCCCTCTGCTTCTAAAAAAGCTGGAACAGATAGGAATACGTGGTATACAGCTAAAACTGTCCCAGTACTATTTAAGCTATCGAACGCAGTGTGTTAGAATTGGTGAGCATGTAAGTTCATCACTACCAGTTGTTCACGGAGTTCCACAAGGAAGCATTTTAGGTCCGACCCTCTTTCTGATTTACATTAATCAACTTTGCAATTTAGAATTGATTAATGGAAAAATTATAACATGGCGGATGACACTACACTTTTATTCTGGGGTCCTAATTGGGAAACTGTTTTCCACAATGCCCAAAAAGGTTTTAATCTAGTCATGTCCTGGTTGCATAGTAATCTCTTAAGCATTAATACTGGGAAAACTAAATACTTAACTTTCTCCATTTCCCGGCACACACAACCTTGTCTAGACAGCTTTAACATTAAAGCACATTCTATTTTATGTCCCGTTCTTAGTTCAGTAAGTACATGCAATTGTCCTAATTTAGAAAGACCTGACTGTATAAAATATCTAGGCGTAATCATTGACTATCAACTCTCATTTGATAATCACATAAATATTCTAGCAAATAGAATTCGTAAACTCATAGCTATTTTTAAAAATATCCGCCATGTTGCCGATGAAAAAATATTGAGAATGTTGTACCACACCTTATGTGAATCTTTATTGACATATTGCATTGATACTTGGGGAGGTGCGGCGAACACGCGTCTCCTCAAATTGGAGCGGGCACAAAGGGCGGTTCTTAAGGTCAGCTCTTTTCTACCCTACAGATATCCTACTTCATCCCTCTATAAGGAAAGTAAACTACTCACAGGGAGACAATTATTTATTCAAAAAATAATTTTGAAACAACATAAAATCGTAGACCCGGCAAACATACAGAAATTAAAAGATAAACGACGGAAACATTCAGTATGTAATATTCCTAATCATAGCACAGTTTTCTCTAAAAGATTTTCCTCTTTTCTAGGTAGTTTTTTATATAATAAAGCCAACAAAGCTCTCACCATTGACTCACAATCGTCCTATCAATGTAAAAAACTTATCAATAACTGGCTTCTTTCGCATAATTATGATAGCACTGAAGAGGTGCTGATTGTTCATAAATAGCCAATATCACTACAAATTCTTTGTATATGTAATATTAATATTAGGTACTTTATTTCAGTATGTAAACGCGTGTCATATATATCCACCATCCATCCACCCACACACTCGCAGCCACACACACACAAACACACACACACGCACGCACACACACACACACACACACACACACGCACGCACACACACACACACACACACACACACACACACACACACACACAAAGCATGTTTTATTTTAAGAAGTTTTAAACTAATTATTATTATGAATGCTTTTTAAATTATACCTAAGAATGTTTGTATGCTTGACTATATCGGGGAAAGCACTGGCAGCTATCATACGAGTATATAAACTCAGTTTAGCTGCCAGGGCCGCATTACGTTTCACTGTTCATAATGTACATTCTTTTTGTGGCAAATAAATCATTATTATTTGCCACAAAAATATAGATTATATATATAGGTATATATATACAAGAATTGCTCGTTTAAAGAGATTAGATTAGCATATGGGGAAAAATGCTCGTTTGTTTTGGTCACAACTTACAAACCGCATTATAAATCGGTGTTTTCAGTATTTTTTGTTTAAATAAACTATATAGTACATAATATATCAAAATTTCAAATTCCTAACTATATTAGTTTTTGAGATAGACCCCCTAACAAAATTGGTCTAATATCGACAACTTTGATGGCTCCCCATTTCTTCATTTTTGTAGCTAAAAATAAAAAAATATATATTTGAACTCTACTTAATGAGCTCTAGACAATGACACCCCACATGCCAGGGTAAAAAAATAAAATTTTATTTCGACTTCTCTTCCATGTATGGGAGCCCCCTTTATTTTTTAATTTAATTTTTATTATTTGTTGTTATAGCGGCAATAGAAATACACAATATGTGAAAATTTCAACTGTCTATCTATTACGGTTTACGAGATACAGCCCGCTGACAGACGGACGGACGGACGGGCAGCGGAGGCTTAGTAATAGGGTCCCGTTGGCACCCTTTGGGTACGGAACCCTAAAAACTAACTTGTCAAAACAATTATGTCAATGTCAATTGCCAACTCAATCAAATGTCATTCGTTCATTTCCCATGGAACTAGAAGGAAGGAAGACTACGTAGTCGTAATTCCTAGTTCCATCTCATTTCCATAGAAGTGTAGTCTAGATTTCCTTACTTGAGTATTCAAGTAAACAATAATGGCCGAATGTTAACCAAAGACAATAAGGGTTGGGAAGCTATCGCATGAGCGATTGAACGAATATGAAAGCATTATACAACCGAATGATTTTTATCCCAACTGACCATTACTACAAAATACGTTCATAGATGTGTACCATTACTACAAATTTGACGAAAAATTAAGTAAACAATATCTTTTTCGTAATTATATAAAAAAGAGGAATATACAAGAAAAAAATAACGTAGATTTACTACTAATCAGATTTTTGTCCTATTCGAAAGTATCCCCCATTTGTGGGTAACATTGTGATACAAACAATTTTCTTGAAAAAAAATCGGCCAAGTGCGAGTCGGGCCTCGCTCTTTTAGGGTTCCGTTAAAAAAAATTAAATTAAAAGATTTCCATCTACCCACCTACCCATTTTAATTTATTTTTTTTAATTTAATTTAATTTTTATTATTTGTTGTTATAGCGGCAATAGAAATACATAATATGTGAAAATTTCATCTGTCTATCTATTACGGTTTACGAGATACAGCCCGCTGACAGACGGACGGACGGACGGACGGACGGACAGCGTAGGCTTAGTAATAGGGTCCCGTTGGTACCCTTTGGGTACGGAACCCTAAAAAAACAGTAGTGTATTTTTATTTACCTTTTCTCTTTAGTAAATAATAATGGCGCAATGATAACGAGACAATGAATAGGTTTGGCAATTTATTACATCAACGACTTCATCAATAGACAACAACAACTCAACATCAACAGTATATAACTCAATTGTAGTATGTTAAAAATCATTTTAACGTTATCATCAACGTTATTCGCACATTTATTGTATTATATACACACTTAACGTTGCCTAGGTATCGTTAAAGGCATAAGGGTGATAGTAAAATATGATTTCCTTAAAAAGATTGATTCTATTTAACGCTTTTTTAAAACTATCGGTAATTCATAAATAACGTATGGTAAGAGTATTGTTTCGATACCGGTATGGGTATTGCAATTTTCTAATCCCTGGCAGTCTGAAAATATAGTAAGTTGACAATACTACTACAGGGGAGGTGGGTAACATTGGTATCACAGAGGTCGTTTTGAGGATGCCAAAAATTTGCGTAAGTATAGTGTGCAATTGTATGTTTTGTGCAATTGGGTATTCCAAGATGTTTTTAGACAATTTAAAGGATTAAAATTACCTAGACAATTTTTAAGCTTTATATTAAATAGGAATCTTCATTTTTTAAAGTTATTTATGTAACATTGTGATACTATAATAATACTTTGGATAAAATTACTGTCTAAAAGATGTTTAGATTCCCAAACTATGAAGAAAACAAAATATCAATCAATCAATTTCTTTATATATGGGTAATTCCTAGTTCCATGGATTCAATCCATTCATATAAGGTCACTCATTCGCCTGTCCCCACCTCAACGATTCATAGACAATCTAGGGTTACGAAATGTCACTTTCTCCTAATCTGGGCGCGGCGAAACATGATCCCTATGACACTGACAGCTAATGTCACCATATAACATTGTAGTGGCGTCACCATTAAATTGGGATCATATTGGGGGCGTCTAAAAATGCCATTTATAAATTTTACGTAGCTTTATACCATTAGTAATGATATTCCGTTGATATTTTTAACAATTCTTAACATTTACAAGAAGTTATCTCAATCTGAATTTATGTTTACGTCCTGCAAAACTTACGTCGTGTGACGTTTATTGACTAGGGCGGCAAGTAAAAATGTCGGTAATGGAAACGAGTGCACAATTTTTTTTCATACTCACATTTTAGTTCATATATTATGGAATGGAACAGAATATTACGATCATACCATTCATACATACACACATGATTATATTATACCCATGAAAATTAAAAAATAACAGCTATAGGACAAAATGAAATGAAACAAAATCTGTTTAACAATTATTTATTTACATACACAGGGTCAAGGGTGTAACAAAAGTAAGTCATAATACTTTAGGGTTTGCATGTGTTCCTTATATAGTTTACAGTGAAAGTACTCAGCGCTGAAAGCGAAAAATTTTTTTTTGTGATTTGTATGGGCAAGCGCCACATGAGCTTCCCCATGCAAATCACAAAAAAAATTTTTTGCTTTTAACGCTGCTACTTTGCCAGTGAACTCTATATAAGTCACTGTATAGTCATGTATAGTGAACTGTATATAATACACACCCTAAAGTATTATCACTTACTTTTGTTACACTCTGTATTTTATTCTGAATCTGATAATGACATGAGTGTTTGCGTCTCAGACTCGGAATCTGAACTGCAACTGCTGTCACCTACATTTATCAATAATGGTTGATCTTCAAGAGTGTCGTATCGCACATCTCGATCCCAATCATCGTAGCAAAGTTTGTTGGTCTTTTCTACGACTTTCCTCCAATTATCCGTAGTCACTTCACTACAAGCTTTTTCTAATAATGTCAGCATTTTATTGGCTGTAAATGGCTTAGTGGTGTTAAGCCTGGCTGCACAACCTGAAACAATATTTATTTTGAGTATGATGCAAAGTAAAAGAGTGAGATTGAAGTAAAAGTATATATATAAATATACTTATATAGCAATAACGTGTTTACCGGGTTAAACATTATTAGAAAATAACAAGGTTGGAAACTTTCATTTTACTTACCTACTTAATCTATGCCAAAAATCTTAAATTAATACAACAACAACATAATGGACATTAAAAATGCACATTATGATATTTTTTAAAACATGCTTACCAACGTGGCTGAATGCAAGCCACGCCTTTGTCTAAAAAAAAAAATTATCGACACGACCAAAGACACGACCCACCACTAACACGAACTGTCATAGGGATCATGTCTCGCCGCGCCGAGTATAATATTTCGTTTTTGAGAAAATAAATATCTTTTAATGGTAAACTCGAAGCAATTTTTGGTATAAATCGTAACGAATGTGTTTAATGAACAGATCTAGACAGTTATACGTAGTTCAAAATGTGTGGTTGGTGTGTATATAAACGATATTCATATCAAGAGGTGTTTGTTTACTCGAATACCCAAGTAAGAAAAACTAGACTTTAGGGGACGTTGACCGTTGTCGTAATTCCTAGTTCCATGGTCATTTCATTTGTATTGCATTTGTGCGTTTATTTTATTTTTGGAACGTAGTTCCTTATCGCGCGGTACGGAAGGGGGCTAGACGGAAAAATTAAGGAACCGACACTCGACCTCGACACATTTTTGAAACCAACACTTTTTTGTTGAATGTGAATTTTGCATTGTATTCGGTATTTTCGCCTTAGAACACGGCGTCTGCATGGCCTAGTTGTTAGGGCAGTCGCCTATAAATTCAACGTCGATGGTTCGAATCCCAGCTCGACAGACTGAATTTTCTATTTTCTATTTTATTTTAAATAATTTCTAAATGTGGAATTTTTCCCTATTTTTTTATTGTATAAATTGGATAAAATGCTAACGCCATCTGTGAAAAAACAGTAACTCCACCAGAGTAACGCTTTGGTTTTGTAACAGTGCAATAGAAATAAACAAAATAATATCATTCATCGTAGTTAATCAATTTAAGCAAGTAGTGATAGCCTAGTGGTTAGGACTGTGGTCTCCTATTCGGGGGGTCGCAGGTTCGATCCCGGGTACGCACCTCTGACTTTTCAGAGTCAAGTACGTTTAAGCAATTAACTATCACTTGCTTCAACGGTGAAGGAAAACATCGTGAGGAAACCTGCACATCTGAGAGTTCTTCATAATGTTCTCGAAGGTGCGTGAAGTCCACCAATTCGCATTGGGCCAGCGTGGTGGACTATGGCCTATAATCCTTCTCTGAGAGGAGACCTGAGCTCAGTAGTGAGCCGTTGATGGGTTGCTAATGATGATGAGGTTATGGAAAGTGAGGAGAGGGGTGCATCCTCGCGATAAACATTAAAATAAAACATTTTCAAAGCTACCATATGATAATCATAATGGTAAATTGCCTTAAAAATATTAAATGGAAACATAACCTCATTTTTAACAGTTTACTATTGAATATCTTTTTTCTCCCAACTTTATTTGATTGACTTTGATTAACTTTTTTGTTAGACTGGTTTACTAGAACAAGTATCGTTTGATTCGTGAACGTGAGCCTTAAGAAACTCAGAAACTCTATGGGCGCTCGCCAATCTCCTTTGAATATAATAAACCAAAGTACTTATCCGTTTTACAATTATAATATTTTGCGTGTTTTACTAAGAAATATAAAGTAATTTCAAAAATTGGGGCATCCATCCTAGTTTAACCCTAAATCTTTTTGAGTATTCAGACGTCAGATATACTGTTACCATCAGAAGTACAAATGTTGCTATATAAAAATATTCTAACGCAGCAGGAGACGCAGCAGGAGACGCCCTGCTGCATTAGTATAGTTTTATCTGAATTAATTTACATCATTTACAGTCACTGTTATACTTGTGTTTATCTTTATTTTTGTTAATTAGTTCAGGTTTGAAACTTGTGGTGGTAGCAGAAACTAATGCATTGTTTTGTTTCTGTAGTAATTATGTTTTTTTTAGTTTCCTTGTCGGCTACATCCCGGAAGAGGGGAGCGGTACCCTCCTCCAAGGCCTACCTCTGGAGGTACCATTAACTCCTCCTAAGCGCCGCTGCCGCGCTTACCAGGCGCCCACCGAGTATGTTTAGTTTTGCTAACTACTGAGGTATATTATACAAATTTGTTTAAGAATATAGGTCAGTGTTTTCATTTTATTTTTCAGTTTAACAGTTGAGGACAATACATCAACTGAAAGTGGAGAGGGAGGAGACAACGCGGTGGTCGTCGATACGTAAGTCTTTATTTTTCGTTGCATTGCTTTTGATTTATTTAATTATATCTAATTATATATATATAAATCTTTTTTAGGGTTCAGACATCAGACATACAGTTACCACCAGAGCAGGATATGTCGCCATATATGGCGACAAATATATATATAAGGGTTAATATTACATATGTAGTATTACATATGTTTTATTTGAGGATATAGGTCAGTGTTTTTATTTTCTTTTTCAGTTTAACTGTTGAAGACAATACATCTATCTATCTATCTATCAATACTGAAAGGGGAGGGGTGGGAGACAACGTCGATACGTAAGTTTTTATTTTTTGTTTACATTGCTATCGATATATTTAATAAGATCTATATCATATAAATCTTTTTTAGGGTTCCGACATACAGTTACCACCAGAGGTGGAAAGGTTGCTATATAAAAATATTCTAACGCAGCAGGAGACGTCCTGCTGCGTGAGTATACTTTTATCTTAATTAATTTACATCTTTCACATCTCCCTGTCATGCTTGTGTGTGTATATGTATTTTCATTTAATTGTTCATGTTTGAAACTTGTGGTGGTAGCAGAAACCATTTCATTGCTTTTGATTTATTTAATAAGATCTATATGATATAAATTGTTTTCAGGATTCAGACATCAGACGTGCAGTTAACACCAGAGGTGGAAACGGCAGCGCCACCGTCTCCTGCTGCGTTAGTATATTATTTATCATAATTAATTTACATCATTCTCACTGTCATAATTGTGTGTATATTTTTTATTTATTTGTGCAGGTTCGAATCTTATGGTGGTGGCAGAGACAACTGCGAAGTATACTGCCTCAACTATGGTATTTAATTCAAATATATTTCTAGTGGTTTTGGTTAGTGGTTTTTCGTCTAATCTATGTTTTCTTATTATAGGAAGTGACGACGACAGCGCGAGCGACGCAGAACCCAACGACGACGACGTTGGAGCGCCTCTTCCAATGTTTGTACCGAGGGCGGATCGTATATTCTTCATCAATGAAGATGATGATGATGATGATGATGACGACCATCCTCATGTACAAACGCCGGAACCTGCACCGCTGGCTCCCGTTGAGCCATTAGAGTATGGACCGAAGGACCTATTTCACTTTGACTGGGTTAATTTCCCTTCTGTTCCTGTGGCTCCGACAGAGAGAAGGGAAAGATTCCGGGCCGGTGAAGTGGGTCCGCTTGCAGTATACCCGAGTCCATATGAAGCATTTACCGCTATATGGACTCCGGAATTCATGCAAACAATTGTAGTAGAGACCAACAGATATGCGCAACAGATTACAGAGCAGAAGATCCGTGATGGTAGCCTTGGACCAGAGAGCCGTATGACTCGTTGGCAAGATACCAATGTCGACGAGTTATACGTTTACTTTGCTTTGATTTTTGCAACAGGAGAATGCATCAAGGGACATGCAAAGGAGTATTGGTCCAAGGGTAGAATCACGTCGACTCCGGGGTTTGGGGAATATATGACGTTTAACAGGATGACATTATTGAACTCTTGTCTCCATTTTGCAGACAACACGACAAACCTACGGACATTGACAAAGTCGCAGGCCAGAATATTTAAAATCAAACCTGTCATTCAGCATTTGAATGACAGGTTCCAAACATTGTACAGGTTAGGCAGAAACATTGCCATTGATGAGTCTCTCACTCAATGGAAGGGCTTGCTTGCGTTCAAGCAATTTTGTAAGACTAAAGCTGCACAACAGGGTATCAAAACTTTCGAGCTCTGCGAGTCCCAAACAGGGTACTTGTGGAAGTTTGAGGTTTATTCGGGACAAGAAGAAGGTACGGAGCTGGAAAGACCTGCATCCGGATACATAGTGAACCTTGTCCTTAAGCTCCTCAAGGGACTCGAGGACAAAGGGTACACAGTGTGGATGGATAACTATTACAACAGCCCCGCACTTGCCCGAGTCCTGAAGTCTTTGGGTTTTGATTGTGTGGGTACACTGCGGACTAGCCGCCAAGGTGTACCACCACAAATCAAAAACTTAAAGAAGGAAGACATGGCAATGGGCCAGATTTCCGGCTGCACTAGTGGGGACGTCGACATTTTGGTATGGCGAGATGTAAATCGTGTTTCGTTGATCTCTACATACCACGGTGCCGCCGCCCATACATCGCGAGGGAAAACTAAGCCAGTTGTTGTGCACGACTACAACGTGTGCATGGGCGGGATTGACAAGAAGGACCAGTTGCTGAGTGCATATCCGATTGAACGGAAACGTACTCGGGTTTGGTACAAAAAGTTTTTTAGGCGCCTTCTGAATGCGAGTGTTTTGAACGCGTTCTTACTGCACCGTGAGCGCGCACTACCAGACACTCGGCCTCATATACGCGACCATCGCGTTTTCAGGAAGGTGTTGGTGGATCAGTTGCTTGAGAGACATCAAGTCGAGCGTATCCGAACCTCACGTACACGGGTGGTAGTGAAGGACAAAGTGATATTGCCTGGGGAAGTTATACAGCACTTTCCGAGAGTATATGGGTTATGTCCAAACAAAAAGGTAAGGATTCGGCGTCGTTGTATTTTGTGTCGCAGGCGACAGAGCACTTACTGTCCAGCCTGTAATGTGCCCCTCTGCGTGGACAAATGCATTATAACTTACCACAGTTCGTCGTAATGTAAGCGTTCGACGCGGGATGCTTGCGATATATCTGGTTTGCTGCCAATTCTAGGCGCCATTTCTTAATGACTCAGGTTTCTGTAAATGAAACTGACTTACGCCGCCATGTTATTCATTCCAACTGATCCGATTAATTGTCTCTCTGGTGTGTTTGGCGGTCTGGTTTTCCATGCTCCTGCTCTGAATCTCGTCCCTAATCTCGAGAACCCTGAACCGATTTGGGGGGAGCTTCTGTCAGGCTGTCTATCTCGAGAACCACTGAACTGATTTTAGTAAGCTTCTGTCTGACCCTAATCTCAAAAACGACAACCGATTTTTATGCGGTTTTATTCTATTTTGACCTGCAACCTTCAGGAATTTTTTTGTGTACTATCTGTCTGTCTGCAAAATCTCAAGAACTACTGAATCGATTTTTATGCGGTTTTTTCTATTTTGACCTAGTTACAACCGCCAGGAATATTTTTGTGTACCGTGTCTGTAAAATCTCAGAACCACTGAACCGATTTTTATGCGGTTTTTTCTATTTTGACCTGTGACCGCCAGGAAAATTTTATGTGTACTATCTGTCCGTCTGCAAAACTTGTAATCTCAAGGACCACTGAACCGATTTTGTTCTTTGAGCATATCTGTTGGCAATTACACTACAATTTTCGGTCTCGCGTATTTTTCCTTAATTAATTTTCTATTTGTATTTGAGGTTAACTACCCATATAGCCATTTTCGGTCGCAGAATTTAAAAGTAGTCGCACATGTGGTAACGAGTGGTAACTGCTACGGCACATCGCGACTTTGGTTTCTATGTGTGGTTGTGGTTCACACAATGTTCACACACAATGCGTCCGAAAAGTTTCAGTAACTGTGTGTCGTCGCTGTGTCCACATGTTATCTAGTTATTTGCAACTAATTTTTTATTCACAATGTGTAGTAAACGTTACGACAGTGTTCCTGAACATTATAACGCTAAATGTGAATAAAAAATCACCATGAAAGGCATACATTCTCAAACTGTTGAGTCAGCGTTTACAGCAACAATAGTAGTGAAAAATTACTATATATTATTCTAAGGACAATAGTAGGTATCTCTTGTCCAAGAAATCTAGAAATCGATAAATACAAAGAAGCATTTTATGAAGATTTATTACAGTAGAAAAGCAAAAAAAAAAAAACCATTAGTTTTGTAAAAAAATTTAATACTTAGATACATCTAGAGATGTAAAATGTAGACTACAGTAGAACCTCAGTAAGTCGAACTTCAAGGGAGACGCCAAATTCTTCGAGTACAGTTTTCGACTTGAGAATTTCGGGCTGATTTTATTCGACTTGTAGAGGTGAAAGATTCATTCTAATAATCGATAATAAATGACTTGCTTCGCTAAAGTTCAAAAACTATGAATACCAATATTTTCCTTTATAGAATTGGTATTCCTTTTTATTGTACCTACTCTTACTTCTTCTTCTTCTTCTTTATCAACCTATAGACGTCCACTGCTGGACAAAGGTCTCCTGCATGGACTACCACAGGGTTCGGTCTTGCGCCGCTTGAATCCAGCGGCTCCCTGCGACTCGTTTGATGTCGTCGATCCACCTGGTGGGGGGCCTGCCAACACTGCGTTTCCCAGTGCGGGGTCGCCACTCCAGCACCTTGGGACCCCAACGACCATCAGCTCTTTGAACTATGTGCCCCGCCCATTTCCACTTCAGTTTCGCGACACGCTGAGCTATGTCGGTGACTTTGGTTCTCATACGAATCTCCTCATTTCGGATTTGATCTCGCAGCTCTCTCCATCGCTCGCTGGGTGACCCTGAGCCTTCTTATGAGGCCCATAGTTAGCGACCATGTCTAGGATCCGTAAGTCATCACTGGCAACGCACTGTTCGAAGACTTGAGTCTTCAGGCACTGAGGGATTTTGGACGAGAAGACATCTCGTAGCTTCCTGAACGCTGCCCAGCCGAGTTGGATTCGGCGGTTAATCTCTTTCTCGAAATTGGACCTACCTAGCTGGACTGTATGTCCCAGGTATATATACTCGTCTACAATTTCGAGCGCAGAGTTCTCGACGATTACTGGGTGGAGCGGAGCATGAGCATTAGACATGATTTTCGTCTTGCTCATGTTCATTTTCAGGCCCACCTGTTGAGAAACCCTGCTGAGATCATTGAGCATTGTATTGAGATCTCGTCTCCTAGTCTTACATTGTTTTCTAAGAAACAATTACGTGCATTCTCGGCAAATTCTTAACGTTGGTAACTTGTTTTTCTTTGAGCTATAGAGGTAATGACTTTCAATTGTTCGAGTTGTAATATCAGATATTGCTAAGTTCGAGATGCAGAGGTCAAATATCGTATTTTTACGAGCTTTAGAGTGAAAATATGTACCGAAATGGCTTGTATTCGCGGTTTTGGAGCTTGAAGGGAAGGGAACAAAACATTATTTCGAGTTTTTGAGGTTTTCGACTTATCGAGGTTCGACTTAACATTTTAACCAATAGTGAGAGAATCGTTGAGTCCATAATATACAAATTGGTATTTTGTCATTGTTATTTACCCATCCCACAATTTCTTAATTGCTATTTATTTAGGTATGTAGGTATCTCAGGAGGAGAAAACTATTTTTGTTGGGTTTTTGTTTTGTTAAGAAACCTAGAAGTATTTTTCAATTACATGTTTTAATTTTTCGATTGGTTCTTTAATTGACTTATAATTAGGTAATACCTAAGCAGTTTTGGCGCTTACGTCGTCAAAACTACGTTTCGCGTCTATCGCTCCGTATTTCTCACTCATGAGAAAACAATTATAATAATCTATGAAAATAAACAAAATACGTATGCAGACTAAAATTATTTTATACTTTATTATAGTGGCGTTTGAAGACGGTTTTTTAAAAAGAATTTATAACTTCTATCGCGCTCTAGAGACGAGCCACAGCGCAGCGTAATGGCAGATTTAGGACTCTGTATACAAGTGTTTAGCGCCTAATATGCTTTGATGCGGAGAATTAATGTAAGTTGCGGAAAATGGAGATACCTTTATATGGAAAATAATAAATCGTAAACGAAAGTAACGTGAACCTAAACTAATACTGTACTGAATATATAATAGGTCTTTACCTATGAAATTGCCGTTTTGTATGCAATTAGTGAAAGTACTTATTTTTTCAAACTTTTTTATTTCTGTTATTCGAAGTAATCACCCATGCAATCGACGCATCTTTGCCAACGCATTGGCAGTTTATTGATGCCCTTCTTGTAAAAATAAGCTGGACGGGAGGCAACAAACTCTTCAAAGGCACTTTGTACTGCCTCTCGGGAATTGAATTTTTTACCCACTAAAAAGTTGTCTAAATTTTGGAAAAAGTAATAGTCGGTAGGTGCAAGGTCTGGTGAGTATGGCGGATGACGGAGAGCTTCCAACCCCAGCTCTTGCAGCTTGGAGACTGTCCGTTGCGCAGTATGGGGTCGCGCGTTGTCGTGAAGGAGCAGTGGGGACGACCGATTGACCAAAGCTGGTTGCAGATGTGCAAGCTTCTCCATCATTCTCTCCAGTTCTTCACAGTACACATCTGCATTAATGCTCATGCCGTTTTGTAAAAAGCTGTGGTGAATCACACCCGCACTAGACCACCAAACAGTGACCATCACCTTTTTAGGGGTCATTTTTGGTTTAGGGCATTGCTTTGGTGCTGAACCAGGGTCTAACCAACTTGCTGAGCGCTTTCGATTGTCGAACAGAATCCATTTTTCGTCGCACGTAACAATTCGTTTCAAAATTCCTTCATTTCTTTGCCTGTTGAGCAGCGCAAGGCAGGTCTCGACGCGTACGTTGCGCTGGCGATCGTTAAGGTCGTGGGGCACCCATCTATCAAGCTTTTTTACCTTGCCAATTTGTCGCAAATGGATCAATATTGTTTTGATGCTTACATCAAAAACTGCTGCTAGCTCAGCTGTAGATTGAGTTTCGTCAGCTTCCACAATCGCCTTTAATTCATTATTGTTAACCAAAGTCTCCGGACGACCACGAGCTTCATTTTTCAAGTCAAAATTTCCAGAACGGAACCGGGAAAACCAATAACGGGTTGTGCGATCGTTTGTACAGTTCTCTCCGTAAACGTTTTTGATGTTACGGGCCGTTTGTGTCGCGTTGGTGCCACGACGGAACTGTTGTAATTTATATCAAAATAGTCTGTAGATAGACTAGGTATATGTTTTTTTTAGTCTGTAACTCCTTCTCTGTTCTCTTTGGCTGGATAATAAACGGGTGCTATAGAGTAGTAGTGTCTCTCTGGCTCTCAAGGAATATAGACGTGTTTTCATTTACAAGAGGTTATGTGCCCAGTCACATTGTTAAAAGAAAATGGCGACTAGTGCTAACTACGTTGTGAACGTTCCGAAGTTGTTAGGACGTCAGAATTACAACGAGTGGGTGTTTGCTGCAGAAAATTTCCTGATTTTGGAGGGAACGCAGCAATACGAAAAAGGAGCCAGGAACGAGTACAGAAGTAGCCGATGACCAGAGAGCTAAGGCAAAATTGATCTTAACTATCGATCCATCTTTGTATGTCCACGTGAAAGATGTTAAAACAACTTCACAGCTGTGGAACAAGCTCAAGTCGTTATTCGATGATTCGGGTTTCACAAGAAGAATCAGTCTACTACGCCACCTCATATCGATTCGTCTGGAAAACTGCAGTTCTATGACCTCGTATGTGACGCAAATAGTAGAAACTGGACAAAAGTTAAGTGGAACGGGTTTCAACATCAACGATGAGTGGATTGGATCACTTCTATTGGCAGGATTACCTGAGAAGTATGCGCCAATGATAATGGCCATCGAACATTCTGGAATAAGTATCACGACGGATTCCATAAAAACAAAGTTGTTGGACATGGAAGTGTCAAAGATTGGAAACGAAAACAAGACGGAGAGTGCATTTTCCAGTTCATACCAACATAAGAAAAAGGACAAATCTTTAGTCTATGGTTCGACTTCGACTTCAAACAAAAATGGCGATCGTGTTAAAAGTAACTCTTGGAACAAAAAGCCTAATTCAAAAATGGACATAAAGTGTTACGAATGCGGCCAAAGTGGTCATTACCGAAGTCAGTGTAATAGTAAACAGATGAATGCATTCAGTGCCGTATTTCTGAGCGGAGTATTCGATAAGAATGACTGGTATATCGACTCCGGCGCAAGTGCGCATTTAACCGCGCACGAGTCGTGGTTAGAAAACGTTTCCTATCAACCAAAAATAAGTGAAATTATAGTCGCTACAAATTGTAATAAGAATCGTGTTTCAGTTTTGTGCACGGGTGATGTCCGACTCGAGACTTGCACAAAAGATGGTGAGCACAAAATATTAGTGCAAGATGTGTTCTGTGTTCCGAACTTAACAACAAACTTGTTGTCAGTAAGTCAACTCATTAAAAAAGACAATAAAGTATCGTTCAAGGGTGATATTTGCTGCATATACAATAAGCGAAACGAATTAGTAGCTACTGCATCTTTAATCAATGGTGTTTACAAGTTGAATATGCCGAAAATTACTTCAATGGCAGTGTCTGCCGAAACTTGGCATCGTCGCTTAGGTCATTTAAACAATGGTTACTTGAACAAAATGCAGAATGCAGTAGAAGGTATCAGTTTTGATAAACAGTTTGACATAAGCAAATTATCATGCACAGTATGTTGCGAAGGTAAGCAATGTCGTTTACCATTCCCGAAGGAAGGTAACAGGAGTGATGCACTGCTCAATATAGTGCATACAGATATTGCAGGTCCTATGGAGACGACATCTATTGGTGGTTCGAGATATTATCTATTATTTGTCGACGATTACAGTCGGATGACATTTGTTTATTTTTTGGAAAATAAGAACCAAGCATTGAGTTATTTTAAAGAGTTAAAAGTGATGGTAGAAAACCAGTTAAACTCAAAAATAAAGATTTTGAGAAGCGACAACGGTGGTGAGTTTTGTAACAAGAATTTTGAAGATTTTCTTAAAGAAAATGGTATACGTCACCAGAAAACTAATAGTTACACACCAGAACAGAATGGGCTTTGTGAGCGCCTTAACAGAACAATAGTTGAGAAAGCAAGGTGCTTATTATTTGATGCAAAGTTGGACAAAAAATTTTGGGCAGAAGCCGTTAATACAGCAGTTTACCTCAAAAACAGATCTATTGCATCAGGCTTAAATAATAAGACCCCTTATGAAATGTGGCACAATAAAAAGCCGGACTTAAGTCACATCAGGATATTTGGAAGTCCAGTAATGGTGCTTGTTCCAAAGGAACGGAGGTTAAAATGGGACAGAAAATCAAAACAAAACATATTGGTTGGGTATTCAGAGACAGTGAAGGGATACCGTATATATGACCCACACAAGAATACTGTGACAGTCGGCAGAGATGTTGTTGTGATGGAGGATGAGAAACCTACAATCTGGATGCAGGCTGAACCTGGGAACAGTGCTGAAGGGTGTAATGATTCAGTGGGGGAATCGACCCCAAAGACCCACATATTTCAGTCAGATTGCTCATCAGACTCATCAGTATATGCAGATGGAGAAGATGGTGATGAAACCATGGTTGCACCACAAACACCACAAACTTCTGAGAAGATAGACTCTCCAGAAGCTATATCTTCACCATTTATATCGGAAAGAGCAAAGCGAGAAAGAAAACAAGTTCAAAAGTATGGTTACACCAATTTGTGTGCCAGTGCCAACTTGTGCATAGATGCTGATGAACTATCACTGAAGGAGGCCTTGAATGGACCTGAGAAGGAGCAATGGCTAGCGGCAGTGAAGGAGGAACTGTCAAGCTTCGAGCAAAATGATGCATGGGAGCTAGTTAGTGCACCAAATTCTAGTGTAGTGCAGTGTAAGTGGGTGTTAAAAAAGAAATATGACAGTGACAATAGAGTCCGATACAGGGCTAGACTAGTGGCTAAGGGCTTCACGCAACAATATGGTGTGGACTATAGTGAAACCTTCTCACCAGTGGTAAGGCATACAACCTTAAGACTATTATTTGCTTTATCAGTACAGTTAGGTTTAGATATTACACACTTGGATGTCACAACTGCTTTCCTGAACGGTTTTCTTGAGGAAACTATTTATATGGAGAAACCAAAAGGTTTTAGTTCTCCAAATAGCGATGGTAAAGTACTAAAATTAAAGCGTGCCATTTATGGGCTTAAACAATCCTCAAGGGCCTTGTACAGGAGGGTGGATGAGTGTTTAGTTAGTGATGATTATAATAGGTCTAAATTAGAACCATGTTTGTATATAAAACAGAGAAATAACCTTAGAACTATTGTGGCATTATATGTGGATGATTTCTTTATATTTTTTCTAATGATTTAAAGGAATCTAAACATTTGAAAACATTGTTGTCATCACAATTTAAGTTGAAAGACCTAGGACAAATTAAACAATGTCTAGGAATGAATGTTAACTATGATAAACAAAAGGGAGTTATTTGTTTGAGTCAAGAGAGTTACATAGATCAGTTGTTACATAAATTTAACATGATTGAGAGTAAGGTTTGTAAAACTCCTATGGAAGAAAAATTAATGCTTGATAAGGGTAGTGAAAAATGTGAAAATGTTCCTTATCAACAACTTATTGGCAGTTTAATGTATTTGTCAGTGTTGACAAGGCCAGATATAACTTTTTCTGTTAGCTACTTAAGCCAATTTAATAATTGTTACACTACACTAGCGGCACGCTATGATGGCCGGTTTGACACATTACAATAGTGATGTGGAATGTCAATTTATTCTCGAACAAAAAACAATTAAGTTTTGTTTTTGTACCTGATTAAATAGGTTTAATAAAACAAAAATGTATATGTTTATTTAATTTATTTGAACGAACTGAATATTTGAATGAAAATGAATATACATACTTTATATGCACACAAGAAACATATGAATACAAAAGATACCAAAAAAGGTGCCACAAAAGGCCATAATTAATCAGATTCGTCCATACTACTATTTTCACTGTCGTCACTGCTATCATCACCTACATTAATAATTATATGTTCGTTTTCTATAATATTATCTATTTTCACATCTCTTTCATAATCTTCCCTTATTAATTTAACAGTTCTATTCACAACCTTTTCCCAGTCTCCTTTAGTCACATGTTCACAAGCTTCTTCTAATAATTTTAGCATTTTTTTTGTGGTAAATGGGGGTTCTGTATTGTGTCTTGCAGCATATCCCTTAATTTGAGCCCACACCAACTCAATCGCATTATACTCACAATGGTAAGGCGGTAACCGTATAACTCTGTGCCCATGTTCTAATGCTATTTCGTCAATGACGTATCGGATCTTGGTTGGTTTGTTTTCTTTTAAAAGACGTACTAATTCCGCTTTTAACATATTCATGTTTGCATCTACGCCATTTTTACGAAGCCATGCGACGATATCAGCTTTCTTTTGGGATTGGGCAGGTGGCTTGTCAATTTGCATCGAGTGGTATGGGGCGTTGTCCATAATTATAATAGATGGTTCAGGGAGGCTACACAACATTGAGGTAAACCATTCAGTAAACTTTTCTCCATTCATGTCTTCATGATAGTCTCCAGTGGTTTTTGACGCAAAAGCCATGAGAGAACCTTCGACAAACCCGTTGATGGTTCCGGCGTGACAAATTATAAGTCGCGATCCTTTTCCTACAGGAACTTTGGAAGTAGATGCTGCTGTGTCATCGTTCCAAGAATGGCCTACAGTATGGTTAGCATTAAGCCATGTTTCATCCAAGAACACAACATTTTGCCAATTTTTGATTTCTTTCACTTGCCGTAAAAAAGTATACCTTGCCATCGCTATATCAAATCTTTCCATCAATATTTTGCGTTTGTTACATTTTTTGTATCGAAATCCAATGGTCTTCAAAATCTTCGTTAAAGAACTTTCCCCACCGAAGAATAATCCAGCTTCCTTCAGTGAATGCACCAACTTTTTTCTTGTTGGATACTCCTTCTGTAAATAGTAGCCGTAAACATGTCTTCGGATAGCATCGGCATCAAAGCTATCGATGCCTACGACTGGTTTTGCTCGTTTTCTCTTTTTTGGTGTGTGAAGTTTATTTTCTTCTGTGCCAGTCTCGCCATATTTTTTTTTAGTTATCCGTCTAACAGTTCGTTGTCCAATATTAAGCGCATCAGCTACGCGTTCAACCACTGACGTTATAGGTAAAATTGGCCCTCCATTTTGAGCTTCACGATCGAAATAGTTACGAAGGCGTATTACGAACTCACGTGTCTGACTATTTAGAACAGTTCTCTGCGTACGTTCGGTCATATCGACGAAATCCACAACAAAGGGCTTGAACAGAGTCCAAATTAACGAGCAAGGGTCAACAGTAATGCAGTATCAATATTTGAAATCCAAAGCCAGGTCAAAACTATATCACAATCGCATTGCACTGACAGTTTATACTTTTCGAAGCAACGTCAATTCGAAACTGCTTTGTTTTGCATTGAGCATTGACGCGAGTTTGCCGGAGGTAGTAGTTGTGCTAGCCAGCGATCCTATGTGACGATCGTATTAGATTCCATTTTTAAAAATTTTCAATTTAGAAAACCAAATGCCGAGTTGTGGTATATATCATATAAAAATAAAAATTTTACCTTTTGTATGAAACAGCTGATATTTTTTTGCGATTTCAGAGGTTTGTCCACATAGTGAAAATTGTTCATATTCACAAGTACATTCACCCCTTAAATGGTGCAAACTGATTTTTCTACACTTGTATACATTTTAGAAATCAATTTAATAAATAAATTTTGAGTCCTAAACCTAAAACTACATTCGATAAAATTTATGAATCTCTGCACATCACTATCGTCAATAAAGTAATACAATTATTTCCTTCAAAGTCGTTATCAATTAATACGGAACTTCATGAGCGGACAAACGTCAAACCGGCCATCATAGCGTGCCGCTAAACTAGCGGCACGCTAAACTAGCGGCACGCTATGATGGCCGGTTTGACGTTTGTCCGCTCATGAAGTTCCGTATTAATTGATAACGACTTTGAAGGAAATAATTGTATTACTTTATTGACGATAGTGATGTGCAGAGATTCATAAATTATATCGAATGTAGTTTTAGGTTTAGGACTCAAAATTTATTTATTAAATTGATTTCTAAAATGTATACAAGTGTAGAAAAATCAGTTTGCACCATTTAAGGGGTGAATGTACTTGTGAATATGAACAATTTTCACTATGTGGACAAACCTCTGAAATCGCAAAAAAATATCAGCTGTTTCATACAAAAGGTAAAATTTTTATTTTTATATGATATATACCACAACTCGGCATTTGGTTTTCTAAATTGAAAATTTTTAAAAATGGAATCTAATACGATCGTCACATAGGATCGCTGGCTAGCACAACTACTACCTCCGGCAAACTCGCGTCAATGCTCAATGCAAAACAAAGCAGTTTCGAATTGACGTTGCTTCGAAAAGTATAAACTGTCAGTGCAATGCGATTGTGATATAGTTTTGACCTGGCTTTGGATTTCAAATATTGATACTGCATTACTGTTGACCCTTGCTCGTTAATTTGGACTCTGTTCAAGCCCTTTGTTGTGGATTTCGTCGATATGACCGAACGTACGCAGAGAACTGTAAACCTATTTAATCAGGTACAAAAACAAAACTTAATTGTTTTTTGTTCGAGAATAAATTGACATTCCACATCACTATTGTAATGTGTCAAACCGGCCATCATAGCGTGCCGCTAGTATAGTGTAATGAACATTGGTTATATGCTAAGAGAGTTTTAAGATATTTGAAGAAAACTAAAAGTTTTGGATTGAAATACACTAGGAGTGGTAATAAAAAATTAATAGGTTTTGTTGATTCTGATTGGGCTAGCAATCATATTGATAGAAAATCTTATACAGGCTTGTGTTTTAATTTGTCTGGGTGTGCTGTTTCATGGGAAACTAAAAAACAGAAAACTGTGGCTTTATCAAGCACAGAAGCCGAGTATATGGGTATCACAGAAGCATGTAGAGAGGCAATATACCTGCGTAGCTTGTTATATGATATAAATAAAGAATCATATGTTGTAAAATTGTAACATTGTATAATGATAATCAAAGTGCCTTGAAATTATCCTCTAATAATATATGTCATAAGCGTAGAAAGCACATAGATGTGCGGTATCATTTTACTAGGGAGTGTATTTCAAATGAAATTGTTTGTATTGATTATTTACAGACATCTGATATGCCTGCTGATTTAACAAGGCATGACCAAGGCTTTAAATTATAATAAGCATTATAAGTTTATGCATGACTTAGGCATACAGAGCATCTGAGTATTGTTAAATAAGTTGTCTTTATTTACTTATTTTGATATAGTGGGGGTGTTGTAATTTATATCAAAATAGTCTGTAGATAGACTAGGTATATGTTTTTTTTAGTCTGTAACTCCTTCTCTGTTCTCTTTGGCTGGATAATAAACGGGTGCCATAGAGTAGTAGTGTCTCTCTGGCTCTCAAGGAATATAGACGTGTTTTCATTTACAAGAGGAACTCATATTCCATAATTACACGAATTTTTAAAGTATCCATTATGACGAAAAATGTTCAAATGTAATGAAAATACAACGCTAATCAAAAAGCAAGACTGAGTTTGTAAATAGAATGTCATGGTTTTAAAACAAAATTTGAATAATTTGAATTTAGAATACAGAGCCATTACAAACTTTTTTTTATTTGAAATGACCAGTACTGAAGAAAGGCAATTTCATAGGTAAAGACCTAATATTATAAAAATTCTTTTAAAAAACCGACTTCAAACACCACTACAAAGTAATTTTAGATTGTCCAGGTATGTTAAAGTCGGGCGGGCCTGATTAGAAAAGATGAAACCGCAACGCTAGCCCGACTTCAATATACCTGTACAAACTAAAATTATAAGGATCGTGTCTGCTCTGGCCCTTAGTGTTTTGTTTTTACACTAGTGGAGTTTATTCTCGATAGTTTATTCGATGCGGCCCGCCTGCAGATGTTAACTTGAAAAGTAAGGGCCTCAATGTGTTTATAATAATAATCAGTGATTTACAATAACATAAACTAAAAATATAAAAATGGAAACATTGATATTTATGGTGTATATTTCATTTATTGTAAAAAGTAAACTGTTTGTAGGATACAAACACAATAATTTAATTAGGCTATGGGTTACACTGTTGTATGTAGGTATTTATTTGAATAGTTAGGAAACCTTAAAAATAACAGGTACTTTATATATTGAGCACTTTAATAATAATAAAAGATAAATGCTAGACCACACCTGTGTATTTATTAAACAAAATAATAAAGGATAAATGCTAGACCACACCTGCGTATTTATTAAACAAAATAATATTAGTCAAAACAAAGTAGTGTATAAAACTACAAATTCCATTTCGCCTTTTCAGAGATAGGTATGAAATGTTTAAAACATATACAAAAATATAGTATTTGTAAAGTAGTCGAACAGTTAATCTTTTGTTTCTACCGACAGAATTAAAACGGAAAACATTTCCAAAATGTGTTGAAATATTAATAGTATCAATTCCTGCATAATTATTTCAGTATATTAATATCAAAAGCATTTAAAGATAGACACACATCCAAAATTTGTTTTTTTTTTTAAATCTTTGGGATATAGTTAAATGTATTGACTTTTTGCAATGTAAAATGTGGTAAGTACATTTTAAAAGTTTATAATCATAAAAAAAACACGGTTTAAAGTTAGTCTATAGTAATAGTACGTAGTAATAGTAATATACTGCTAGGAATGAATGACAGCCTGAAGTTATGGTAATATTCTCACACGAAAAGATCAGTTTTCAACTCGCACGCAACTTATCGCGTTAGCTCAAATCCCTAATATTTCTGTTGCGTCGCCAAGGAAACTATTATTCGACAAGTTACTCCGTAATTCCATATTCGACAAGCGATTGTAATGTATAAATGTGGCGACGCAATTGGTTGCGGCAGCTTTAAAAACTGATTTTAATTTGATTGCCCCGTGTGAGATTAGACTTAAATGTTACAATGTGGGTACCTATTTCACAGTTGTACAGAATCAAATAAATAATCTACATTGACTAGTCTAAAATAAATAAAGTGCTATCCTTGTTCCTTTTAAGGGGCTTTATGAAAGGGATAGCACGAGACGACCTTTCAATTTAGTTTAGAGATTTTGCACAACAGGATTAGGGTGCTTGCATAAAGAAGCAGGTTCCCGGTACCGACAGGTCGCTACCGATCGGTGCGAGTAGGTACAATAGCCCCGTGTTATCATATGCACTCTCAGACTTATGAGGTTGTCGACAGGTTGAAACTTACCAACCTTGTCTGTACCGGACACCCACTTTTTGCAAGCACCCTTAGCCACAATAACTGTATATCTTTAAAGCTGATCGCATAAAATTAAATATGATCGGAATCGATCGGGAAACACTTCCCACTATAGATACAGGCAGAGGTAAAGAGAAAATATAGATTGCTAACCCTATACCTAAATCAAATCCCCCTAAAAATGATCTTAGATAGCGTTACTAGAGTTGAAAGTATAATATTTCATTGTTTTAATGGACGAAATATCGTATTTTACTGGTTCGTCAAATTTTATTATTTCTAGTATCAAACACTTTCCAATAAAACAAAAAAAAATCTCAGGTAGATGGGGTGACATCTGAAAGACATACATAATAATATAATAACTATATTTACGCGAGGTTTGTAAGGTTTCTAGTATACGACGTTAGCAATCTGAAGTTCTCTCTGGTACAAGCTAGTACATAAAATCGAAAAGAGTAGAATCGTCAACACGCGTAGCGTTATAATTGCCAATTATTATATTGCCGCAGCAGAACCATGTCCAAGTGAAGAGACCTTGTGTCTTCGCTATCTGTTGCCCTTAACAAATCAATATTATTCATAGAATGAATCAAGTGATCAATTGTTAAGGTCGCGGCATAAATTAACTACTTATCTGACTAGCGATCAAATTAACTCACTATACAATTTAATTGTAAGAGATTCGTGTAACAATGGCACAGTGTAATTAACTAGGAATGACAAACACCAACACTAAATATACTACATTCCTAATATTTTAATAATTATATTAGTTATAAGATAATGTTTAATCAATAAGAAAGTTATGAAAACGTAGGAATCCAAAGTCTTTGCACACACAGAGTAAGTCTGTCGACCTAAGGTTTAGGTTATAGTTAACATGTTTTTTATTAACTTTTAAAAACATCCAAAAAAAATAATACATGATATATCATTCATAAATATAAATGATACAAGCAACCCCTAAAACTTATCATATCATACTCTAAATACATTCTAATATGCCTACATTAATTAATCCATAAAGAAATTATCAAATTACCTAATTATTAGTTAACGTTTCATACACTAGGCTGAAATTACCAATTTTTTTTTTTATATCAATAATTTAGTGAAACCAGATAAAAAAATTCAAACATAATATATACGAGGTACAACATCAATAAAACGTTCAACAATCATAATAAATTAATATTTACTAATTGACTTATTTAATCTTTGGTTTTATTCGAAAACATGATATTTTAAAATGTTCACACATTTCTTGTACCTGGAAACAGATATTTTTGTAAAATTAATAGTTATTACAAAATAAAGCGTAAGTTTTAAAATAAATTGTTACAAAAAAGGTATTAAGGCAACTTTTTAAGCATGTAGCTGATGCCTGCGACTTGGTCCACGTACGTACGTGCGATACGTACATACAAAAACAAAAAAACCCTTAACAATTCATAAAATTCGGTGACCTTATCGCTAGCGATTTCTACCGGGTTACCAATGCACAACAGCATTGCATTTACACAACAGACAGGCAGACATTGGTGCGAAAGACATACCTAAAGCTACAGATACGAGCAATGACGCTGAAAAACTGCGATGCGACGTAACTTCAAAAACTGTAAGATCGCTCGATTCGACCGACGTGATTCGAAACGAACGTCGTCGACGCAAAACTACATTGACTACTCTACTATTATTGACTATTGATACTAAATTATAAATCAATGCAAGTTGACTCATGCGGGCAGCAAGAACTTAGCAGTTCGAGATCACGCAGAGCGGTTAAACATGTTGCAAATTTACATGCACTTTTGTGTTTCTGCCCTTATTTGCGGCACGACTACACTACCTCAGGCAGGCCTTACCACTTTGGTGCCACAGTAGAGGTGCGCGGCGGAGGCCAGCGCCGTGAGCGCGGCCAGCAGCATCAGCTCGGACATGGGCGACACGCGCCACCACAACACGGCGCCCAGCACGAGCGCGTACGGCACGAGCAGCCCGTTGAACACCTCGCAGCGCGTGTCGCTCATGTGCGGCACGACTACACTACCTCAGGCAGGCCTTACCATTTTGGTGCCATAGTAGAGGTGCGCGGCGGAGGCCAGCGCCGTGAGCGCGGCCAGCAGCATCAGCTCGGACATGGGCGACACACGCCACCACAACACGGCGCCCAGCACGAGCGCGTACGGCACGAGCAGCCCGTTGAACACCTCGCAGCGCGTGTCGCTCATGTGCGGCACGACTACACTACCTCAGGCAGGCCTTACCACTTTGGTGCCATAGTAGAGGTGCGCGGCGGAGGCCAGCGCCGTGAGCGCGGCCAGCAGCATCAGCTCGGACATGGGCGACACGCGCCACCACAACACGGCGCCCAGCACGAGCGCGTACGGCACGAGCAGCCCGTTGAACACCTCGCAGCGCGTGTCGCTCATGTGCGGCACGACTACACTACCTCAGGCAGGCCTTACCACTTTGGTGCCATAGTAGAGGTGCGCGGCGGAGGCCAGCGCCGTGAGCGCGGCCAGCAGCATCAGCTCGGACATGGGCGACACGCGCCACCACAACACGGCGCCCAGCACGAGCGCGTACGGCACGAGCAGCCCGTTGAACACCTCGCAGCGCGTGTCGCTCATGTGCGGCACGACTACACTACCTCAGGCAGGCCTTACCACTTTGGTGCCATAGTAGAGGTGCGCGGCGGAGGCCAGCGCCGTGAGCGCGGCCAGCAGCATCAGCTCGGACATGGGCGACACGCGCCACCACAACACGGCGCCCAGCACGAGCGCGTACGGCACGAGCAGCCCGTCGAACACCTCGCAGCGCGTGTCGCTCATGTGCGGCACGACTACACTACCTCAGGCAGGCCTTACCACTTTGGTGCCATAGTAGAGGTGCGCGGCGGAGGCCAGCGCCGTGAGCGCGGCCAGCAGCATCAGCTCGGACATGGGCGACACGCGCCACCACAACACGGCGCCCAGCACGAGCGCGTACGGCACGAGCAGCCCGTTGAACACCTCGCAGCGCGTGTCGCTCATTTGCGAAACAATCAGACGACACTGGAAACCAATTTTGCAAATGCAAGGTATTGTTACGGCGCTGGCCAGTTTCCCAAACCACAAGAAACCTGTATTGAATGCGTCTTCTAGTATTTAGATACCTAGCCTATTGTTCTCGGTCCTTGAATAAAAATTCTATCATTAATATTACGGATCGTACGTATCGTGTGTTAGAACGGATCACTACATAGTAAATGTTATCACTCTTTTAGACAACAGATAAATAATTAGCTTGTCTTACGTTAATGTTAGAGAATATGGTCCCGGTGAGCAGGTAGAACAGCCTGGGGCTTCTGCCGAGCACGTCGGTCGGCGACGCCAGCGCCCACGCGGTGCTCAGCGCGAAGAACAGCAGCAGCGGCACCAGCGGCCGCACCGCCTCCGCTAGCGGCCGCATCTTGCCCGTCCGGTCTCGGTACGACCTGCAACCGTGAGGCCAAATGAGACGGAGCCTCGTTCATCGTTGCGAAAATTTTTACTAAAACGAATCGTCTCAATTCGCCCTAAGGGTGAATTTTCAACGGTTGTTTTCGAGTGTTTTCGTTTTCGGTGAGCCATACGTCTACATTCGCCCTTAGGGAAAATCATTTTCGCAAAAAATATTCACAAAAATGAACGGGGAACGAGGCATCGTCTAATTTGAGCCTTACACAAGGGGGTGTAACCGAGCGAGGTGACCGAGCGAAGCGAAGCGGGATTAGATTAGAGATCTATGGCATTATGACACTCAGCTCAGACTCAAGACTGGGTTAAAACGAGACAGATTTATGTCACGACATATTTGTGTCTCATTTTAACTCTCTCTTGAGTAGGGCCAGAGTACGATTTATAGATTTCAGGCCGAGTCTACTTGAGAGAATTTGCATTTGTCCGTCCGTCCGTCCGTCTGTCAGAGCCTAATAAGTACTGAACGTAGTTACTTCAAATTTAAATCCTTTGTTCCCAACGAGTCACACTCTAATGTAACCTAGTCACACTGTGACTCGTTGGGAGAACTTTGCAAAATAATTCCCAACCAGTCACACATGTGACATGTTGGGAGACCTTTCTGAAATTATTCCCAACCAGTCACACCACACTGTGACACGTTGGTTCAAAAATTGGTTGCTACGTGACTATGCGGGTACGTCAGTTCAGGCATACTATGAATTGCCGCAATTTATGTCGACGGTATCTAGTAGTGTGTGAAGCGACTCCCAATCCCAAAATTCAAATACCCTTTACCGACATAGCTCAGCGAGTCGCGAAACTGAAGTGGAAATGGCCGGGGCATATAGTTCGAAGAGCTGATGGTCGTTGGGGTCCCAAGGTTCTGGAGTGGCGACCTCGCACCGGGAAGCGCAGTGTTGGCTTGGCAGACCCCCCACTAGGTGGACCGACGACATCAAACGAGTCGCATAGAGGCGCTGGATTCAGGCGGCGTAAGACGAAGCCGGTGGAAGTCCATGCAAGCCACCTTTGTCCAGCAGTGGACGTCTATCGGTTGACAAAGAAGAAGAAATACCCTCTAGTGGAGTACGCACTTGTAAATGTTCCACAGGATGACGGTCTGGCTGGTGAACATCGCGGAGAAGTACAGCACGAGCTCGAACACGACGCCGGGCGTGAGGCCGCCCGGCAGCGCCGCGTGCCACGCGTGCGGCCCGGTCAGTGACGTCACCAGCAGCAGGATGCACGAGCCCTGCCCGTACCAGCGAGCGATTATAGCCCGATGACAACAACTCAAACTCAGCCTTATTTAATAAGGCATACAGCCCAAATTTGACCTACTTACGCAAAACGGAACCAACCCACACGATGACAGTTTTGAGAATAAGCTGTTTTTGAAGTGTAACTTCTTTGACTTGGGGAGTAAGCTGGTGAATGCGTTACGAAAAGTGTGATCGGGCGAGGCGAACGGAAGTTGAGAGGGATATATAAGTTAGTGACGATAGAAAGAGAGAGAGTTACGTTTCGTATATTACTGTAGAGGCAATAGAGAGGTGCGAGCACACATTTTCTTTCTCTCTTTCTCTCATAGCCAGTTGCGTTTCGTAAGTTTCACTTCAGTCGTGGGGTCTAAAGCACACTCGTTTTTTTTTCAAAATCAATATTATAATATTGTGTACATAGAATGAGTTATTTCGTACAATATTGTAAATAAACTTTATTCAAATTATCAAACAATTTTGATATACCCAAAATTTTGACAAAAACGGCTTTTTCTCAAAACTGCCATCGTGTGGGTTGGTTGATTCTGTTTCGCGTAAGTAGGTCCAATTAATAACATCATCATCATCAGCAACCCAACACAGCTCACTACTGAGCGCAGGTCTCCTCTCAGAGAAGGGTTATAGATAGTGATGTGCCGGATATCCGTATCCGCGGATATTCGTGGGAGAAGAAAGATCCGTATCCGTACGCGTTACTTTTTGGCGGATCTTTTTACACTACTAAACTTCGTAGTAGACATTTTTTTAAAGTCATGTACCAAACATAAACGTTATCTATATGTTGCCCAGTGTTATAGTAAACTATAAACAAAACAAAAGTAAGACACGCGCGATGCAAGCCGAAACAGCGTCAAATGGCGTCAACTATCGTTTCAAGGTCAGGCTCATCGACCCCGATTCAGTAAGAAAGTTAAGATCCGCAGGTCGACCACGTAACTATTGTCTCACATCTCACATCCAAAAATATCCATAAGGATCGTTATCGTTACAGTCCTTATAACCGGTACCGCGTAAGCTTTTTCAGGAGTGTAGCAATAGGTCGCAATCAGGTGACTATCACGTGACTATCGATATTTTATAGTGGTGGGTCATACGTATAATCCGACTAATTTGAACATCAATGATAATCTAACAATCTATACGGCCACAGCAGTCTTCCAAATTTTACTGCGTTATCCCAATTGAAATAATTAATAACTGCCATAGTTAATAATAATTGCTTTTGAATTAAATATTTAATATCTGCAAATAATTTATGCAATATTTAAGTATTTAAATAGGATGGTACTTCTTACACATAAACACATATAAAACTTGGTAGACTCATTGACAATTCAAAAGCACTTATAAAAAAGTTTATTTGAATATAAAACATTTCTATTTCTATTTCGAAAACTAAAACTTATTCCCGCATCACAGACAGAATTTACCCAGGCGCAAATTATTATTGAATATTATGTAGGTTTATACATAAATCATACGTAATATGCGGCTAGTTCATGGAACTAGGAATTACGACTACGTTAATTAATCCAACAATGATAAGTGATAACAACTGCGAGTTTGATGCCACCCAAACACCAAACTATTTTTATGATTTCAGATTTTCTATCTTTATACTTCGTAACAAACTTTCAGACGGCAAACCAGAGATTACTCTTTAATTAGACGTAGTCGTAATTCCTAGTTCCATGCTCTACTATCCAACATACGAAAGTGTCAAAAAGTAACCTTTAAATCTAAAAATTATTCTTCAATGATTTTAACATTAAACATACTTCTTAAAATACTACTCATTGCTTTGCTAATTTGACAAATTATTTAATAAAGCTTTTTAAAACATTTTAACAGAAAATATGAGTAGTAAAACGATTAGTGGACACCTTATGTCACCGTTAAGAACACCTCACGGCTTGTATCAATGAAAGCCTAGTTTGACGTAACTTTTGTCGTAGGCAGCCCGCACACAGTCAATAATATTGACGAAAATATTGACGAAAATATTGACAATATTTTCGTCAATATTTAGACCCCGCACACTACGCAAATAATATTGTCAATATTTCTAACAAAAAGTGATTCAGTAAGACGTAGAAGCTTGATTTGCATGCACGTGTGCTAAAATGGATACAAAGAAAAAACCATTGCATTGGTTATTGCATTAACTTTATTGAATAAAAAAAGAAAGAAACGATGGCTTAAATACTGGATGACAAAAAAAAATTCGCATTTATTTTATTTTTCTTGTAAAATATACATAAACCTCTATTGACCATAATTATTTCAGATTTTTCGATTGGTAAACTTCGGAGATAAGGGGGGGAACGGTATTTTTTTCGACATTTTGGCCGATCTATCAAAAACTATTACATATAGAAATAAATAAAAAACTGTTTTAGAATGCACAAGTAAAGGCCTTTCATATGATACCTCACTCGGTATAGTTATCTTACTTTGAAATTTCAAACCCCCGATTTTCCCCCTTTTTAGGGTTCCGTACCCAAAGGGTACCAACGGGACCCTATTACTAAGCCTACGCTGTCCGTCCGTCCGTCCGTCCATCCGTCCGTCCGTCTGTCAGCGGGCTGTATCTCGTAAACCGTAATAGATAGACAGCTGAAATTTTCACATATTATGTATTTCTATTGCCGCTATAACAACAAATAATAAAAATTAAATTAAATTAAAAAATTAAATTAAAATATTTCCATGGGTACATGGAAATATTTTTATTTAATTTTTTTTAACGGAACCCTAAAAGAGCGAGGCCCGACTCGCACTTGGCCGATTTTTTTTTAATAAAACCAACCAAACCAAAACAATAAAACCAAAATTGAAAATTTTTAATAAAACCAAAATTGGCCAAGTGCGAGTTGGGCCTCGCTCTTTTAGGGTTCCGTTAAAAAAAATTAAATTATTATATTTCCATGTACCCATGGAAATATTTTAATTTAATTTTTTTAATTTAATTTAATATTTATTATTTGTTGTTATAGCGGCAATAGAAATACATAATATGTGAAAATTTCATCTGTCTATCTATTACGGTTTACGAGATACAGCCCGCTGACAGACGGACGGACGGACGGACGGACGGACGGACAGCGTAGGCTTAGTAATAGGGTTCCGTTGGTACCCTTTGGGTACGGAACCCTAAAAATAATTTTCGATTTTTCTTTATTCCAATGATGTTGGGCGACTATTAGACATTATTTTAAATTATATATTATTATATACAATGCCCAATATATTATATATTTTATATTATATATTATTATATACAATGCCCAATTTCATGTCGATAGCTATAGTTACTGAAATAATCGACTGTGACAGACGGACGGACGGACGGACGGACGGAGAAAGTCTCACCATAAGGGTTCCATTTTTACCATTTTGGTACGGAACCCTAAAAAAGAAAGAAACGATGGCTTAAATACTGGATGACAAAGTGGAAAAGTGGAATTAAATCATTTAAATCTAATAAAAGAACTTCGAAATACAGAAAAAGATGATTTTAAAAATTACATGAGAATAAAAGGTAGTAGCTTTCAAAAAATACTATCTTTAGTAACCCCTTACTTAAAAAAACAAGATATACTGATGCGAAAATCGTTACGTCTCCCACATTCTAATAAATTCTATTAAATATTCTTTTTCATTGCTTGTTGCACTGGGGATGTCCTCCATTTTTGGTTGCGAGCGCACGTCCTCCTGCCTTGAAATCTTTTTTCAACTAAAATATTGACGCGCGCCCGCACACTGTCAATATTATTGTCAATATCCCTGCCTCCCCCCGATATTGACGAAATTTCCGGACTTCGACAATAATATTGATCAAACCCCGCACACAGTCAATAATATTGTCAATATTCGTAAATATTGACAATAATATTGACTGTGTGCGGGGTGCCGTAGTCCTTAACGACATCTTCCTTCAAAAGTCTTACGTGGAACCAATTTTCAGCAATGTTCATACAAAAATTGTATCGATAGTGTACTGCATCAATGTCAAATAATTTTTTGTCCTCAACGATCCTTTAAGGACTGTATCAATGATACGTGGAGCCAAAACCATGTTTTGACATTGATGCTGTCCTTTAATGATTGATATATTTCTTAGCCGGTTGCCCCGCCGTATCTGTATCCGTATCCGCGGACCTTGACACGTAATATATCCGTATCCGCCGATATACATTTTTAACGATCCGGCACATCACTATGCCATAGTCCACCACGCTGGCCCAATGCAATTTGGCGGACTTCACACACCTTTGAGAACATTATGGAGAACTCTCAAGTGTGCAGGTTTCCTCACGATTTTTTCCTTCGCCGTTGAAGCTTGTTGCTTAAACGCACATAACAGAAAGCCAGAAGCCAGAGGTGGAAATATTAACAAAATATCGATAACCTCTGCATTATGCCGAGTCGCCCCATAACGTGTGCCACATTTATGTGCTTCGCGTTTTGTTTATATTTTATACTAGCTGATGCCCGCGACTTCCGCATGGATTTAGCTTTTAAAATCCCTCGGGAACTCTGATTTTCCGGGATAAAAAATCACTCTCCAGGTCCTCAACTATACCCATGAAAAAAATAACGTCGATCCGTAGCTCTGTTGCGGCGTCATTGAAGGACAAACCAACAAACAAACACTTTCGCATTTATAATATTAGTATGAAGTGTGATTTAGTTTGCTGTGCGTTTCAGATAAGAGCTTATCTCGAGATAAATATAAAATCTGTCAGTCTCGACCAGTATGAAACTTAATGCATAGAGCTTAATTAATGCGTCTAAATACTCACAAACATTGTAAAGTCGTATCCCCACGGCAAGAACATAACACCCGTGTTGTATTTCTCCCAATGAGTGAGGTAGAAGTTGATAAATACGTTCCATAATACGAAGTAAAACCTTAATGGACTTAGTTCATCCCTGAAACAAGCCAATTAATGAAAATCGATAGAATTAACTTTTAATCTGTATAAGTGACTTGTGTGTGCCTTTGGTAAAATCTTTTTTCATAGTAACGTTTATTACGAAGTAGCACACTTCCCGGCAGTTTATTATTAGGTTTTTATACAGGATGGATTAATACAAAAGTGCATTACGTATTACTTTACTTGATCATCAGGTAAAAATCTGACGACGAAATCTGAAAACATTTCTAATTCGAATCGCTAAGGTGTGGAACGCACTTCTAACATCTGTGTTTCCGGCCACGTATAACCTCAGTACCTTCAAGGCAAGAGTGAATAGACATTTTCTAGGCAAGCGCGCTCCAACCTAGACCTCATCAGTGCTTTCCAGTATTGATTGTCGTCAAGCGTAAGCCTATCTCCAAATTAAAAAAAAATGTATCCATTATCTAATATCCTTAGGTACTAATATATTGACATGTTATGAATACGAAAATGTGTTTGTTTATCCTTCAATCATGCAGAAACGGAGCAACAGATCGACGTTATTTTTTTGAGTATAGTTGAGGACTTAGAGAGCGCGGACGAAGCCGCGGGCAAAAGTAGTAGTTTTGATGTAAGGAATGGTTTAAGTACTTATTTGTATAGAAGTGGCGAGTTGTGGCTTTATAGAAAGGCGGCGTAGTGCTGGTGCTGTCATTACGAGATCCGGTATAAGAAATTTATACCCTCATCTGTTATTTATTAGAGACTAGAAATAAATGATAGATCATATAATCATCAACATATTATCTCGAATAGGTTGCCTAGTTAAATTGCGTGCGGATAATATTAAACAAATAAATTTTTAATTGAAACTTCTCGCATTAGTTTTTAAAAAAAATTGTACACTAAATAAAAGAACATACGCAATAGAATGGAAAAAGTAAAGGTTGCCTTCTTCCCCCTCTGCGCAACTGTGGAGTTGCCAGGTATAAGCAGGTGAGTAAAATTTATATACTTACTCTCATCAGTTTTTTAATCGTATTTTATATCAAATTAAAGCGTATTTTATTCTGAATCTAACTGTATTAGGGTGCCTTATTAAAAAGTTGATCCAATCCATGGCACGCAATTTAACTAAAACTAAAAAACTAAAACTAAAATTTTAGGCAACCCATTCGCGATATGTCGATATATTATTATCTATCATTTATTTCTTATCACTAATAAATAACAGATGAGGATATAAATTTCTTATATCTTTTTATTTTTCATTTTATTTTTATTTATTAGACACAACAGATTATGACAATAAAACAACAAAAATAATACAGACATTATTAAGACCTATAGCCTTATATCATATAGCCAATATCTTATACCGGATCTTACACCACTAGTCTATTTATAATAGAGAGCGCTCACCGTCCAAATATGCTGAACAAGCACGTGGGTATGAGGACTGTGGAGTACGAGTCGAGGCCGTGGTCAAACAGTTCGCCCAGCGGCCCGCTGGTGCCCGTCCGGCGCGCTTGCTTGCCATCTATGCCGTCTGAACACGATCAAAGTATAAACCAAATGTCAAAAAATCGGCCAAGTGCGAGTAGGGCCTCGCTCTTTTAGGGTTCGTACATATGACCAAATCATTTTTTTAAAACTAGATACATATTTAGATATCTTAGTTCTTAGAAAGTACTAAATTAGCATATGGGGAAAAAAATGCTCGTTTGTTTTGGTCACAACTTAAAAAAAAATTTTCAAATCGGTTCAGGCGTCTTTGAGTAATCGATGAACATACCTACATAAAAATAAGATTCCGGCGAATTGAGAACCTCCTCCTTTTTTGAAGTCGGTTAAAAGGACTTGATGGGGTTGTAATAGTTTCCATAGCTTATAATAGTTCCCATAGCCGCCTTTCGGCTACATCATCAAATCAGCTCCATGTCATAATAATATTGCATCGTCATCCTATTTACATATATACGAGTATGTACATTAGGGTGGGTCAAAAAAATTTTTTTACCCCAATCCTTTTGTAATAGTGAAATTATGTTGTCTTACAAGTTCAATTTGAAATGTGTAAAATGTTATTAATTTATTTTAAGTGTAATAGCCCGCGCATCAATCCAGAAGTTTATTAAACTAATAAAATAATGACAATCGGTATCGACACACTAAACCAATACAAATATTTTTTTTTTTGGCAAAAATTCATAGGTACTATTGTGCCAGTAATGAGATTTAGTGACATTGTGTTATAATACCCACAATTTTTTAATTACATTTTTGATTTTATAATTTTGAAATTGGTGGTGCACTCCTAATCGTCGTAAGCGTATCGCTTAGCGCATTTATTTTACCTTAGTTTTAGTATTTAGTGTATCAAATGTATTATAACAGGTATATTATAACGGTACTGTAACACGTATAACACTAGTTACACTATTTTCTCTTTAGTTAATAATAGTTTGCGAATGGATACTAGAAGACAACGTTATCAGTGTCCTTTATTCGAGAGTTTATAAGATATTCAAGACAATGTCTTGCCGACCTACGAAAATGCCATGAAATGTTATGAATGGAATAGATTACAACTTACAATCAAGAATACTATCAAAGAACCATCATTTTTAGACATTACCAAGCTAGTGTTGAAGATGTTTGGAGAAAATCGTCCCTTCCTCTCAAACAAACACGAGAGTCATTCAGTTATTTATTTAGTTATTTATGGTGCATTATTTAAATTGCGAAAACCATATCAAATCATTGAAAAGATATCTACTAATAAGAGAAATATTATTCTACAGATTAACAGAATTTTTGTTCGACATTTGTTCTATAAATATAACGAAATTGAGCTTAGCTGTTTTCGAAGAGAAAATAGAGTACCAAAAGAAGAGAAGAAGTTTTTGGTGGAACAAATACAGGCTTGAAAAATGCAAATTAGTGAAATAGACCGTGTTCTTACAGCTTAACCACAAAAATAATTTATAACAAGCTTCTAAGGCTAAAAAACTTGTTAGAACATTTCTGAAAGTCTGATACCTAACAACATGACTTTTTGTCATCTTCAAGTGATACAGAAGGCAATATTTCTTCTTCTGATAAGTTAAACTTACTTTCCACTTCACAAACAAACAAAAAAAATAACAAAATCAGTAAAATTTGGCCCATACTGGCAAAAAACTGCGATCGTTATTGTTTCTTCTGTATTGCACGATTTTGTGGCCATAACTTAATAGGTTCATTTTTGTTACAGTATGTAATTAATTTTTTTTTAACTTAATATTGCACTATATTAATTGCTTTTGCATTTTATGTACATTAGTTTATTTTATAGTAATGTATGATGGTTTCGTATTAAAATATGAAATTTTAAATAAATGGTGTTTTATCAAAAAATTCCAAAACTTTGAATCGCATGCGCGGGCTAAAGATATAACTTAATTTAACTTTTTATAGCCAATTATTATTTGTTAAGACCTAAGACAACATAATATTACTATTAAAAGATGATTAAATTTAAAAAAAAAATTGTCCATACATTAGTGACCCATCCTAATGTACATGCAAAATTTCAGCTCAATTAAAAACCGAAACATTTGTCTTCCATAGTTCTGCTAGCATTTTTTTCTTAACTTGCTATCTTATATTGTTACCGAGAATAAAACAATTTTCACGTTTTTATATCGTTATTCCCCGTTAAACGCCTACAATTGAACATAGTGCATCAATTGATCATTTATTTACCTTTAGGGATTTAATCGAATTTCCATTTATATTATCTCCCAGCGACATATACATATAAACATAGTCGTAGCGTAAATATAAATAAATTATAATATATTAGTGCATACAAGTCGAATAGATAAGCTCCTACTTCTCGATATTGAAAGGATACTTGAACATATTTTTTACTTCTTTAAATTAAAGAATAATAACATAAAAAATATGCGCAATAATATGTATCCGATAGTAAATAAAATTGATTGTAGGCAGCCTAAGTATAACTTAGGGTTCAAGACGCAATGCAATTTGTTGTAGCTAAGCACATCTTTTTAACAGACTTCTGTAACACGGTAAATTAATTATTAGTCTATAAAAGTATAACTAAGTACTTTTTAAGTACTTATTTATACTTAGTAGTAGTAGATACATATATTTTTGATGAGATTATCATGTCAAATTAGCACAAAAATATTGCTAATTTGACATGATAATCTCTTATTTCAAAAAGGATCATAGAATTTTCATAACCAAAAATTTAAAAATAATGCTGCAAATCGTAACTTCCTTTGAAAGTTGACTATTGTTTTTACACCAAGTAGTAGTAAGTACCTACACGTAACAATTATTCTTATCATCATGAATTGGTGATGGTAGATATTTATTTATTTTATCTTCTCGTAAGTTATTACATATTACAAATTAGACTACAACACATCTTATCAGTAGACGGAATGAGGATGCAACGTTTTCGTAAGCATATATCAATTGAGACGAAACAGAGATACAAAGGGCACAATTATTTGATAGTTAACAGTGTTTGTACTATTGTTTAGGTATGGTTTGTAAAAGAGGTAGCGATTTGTGAAGACTTGGCTTACACATGTCTCAAGACGTCAATTGAATTACACACAGGCGGCGCGTCGTGATGCTGGTGCTGTCAAGACTACTAATACACCAAAAAACGTTTGTCAGCAACTCATATACGGCACACTTCTGAGCGAAAGTATCCTCTCAGAGAATCGTCTGGAGTACGATCGAAAAGAATAGAACAGAAATATTTTTTATTCAAATAAACTTTTTTACAAGTGTGAGTCTACCACTGTTTCGGAGTGCCCTTCCTGCCGAGAAGAACCAGCAAGAAACTCTGCTGGAGCAGCAGCTGGTTCCTCTTTTCAAAACAAGTTTACAATACAATAGATACTATGCTATGTATGCAGTCATGCTATGCTTCGACCATTTAAAGTAGGACTTGCCTTAAAGCAGATTTAGTACTAAATAAATTCTGCCACTTTCCGCGGGAGGTGAGGTAAATACGTACAGCACACATTTACTCACTCACTACGTCTCCATCAGCGCACACTAACTCAAAAGCTCTGCCACACTTACAGAAAATGAGCACACAAGCAAATAATTACACGTACGTCGTACATGTACTTCGGCAGAGGGGTATGCGTGCGCTTGGCAAGTTCTTCTCTCTCTATCGTCCAAGATGCTATGTATGCAGGCCAAAGTCCATTTCTGGGTTATGACTGCTTTTTTAAGGTTCCGTAGTTATTAGATTTATTATTATGACAGCAATAGATTATAAGTGATCAAACGAACTTACCTGAAGTGAAGTTCGATCATTATTATATGAGTTGCTTCATCCAAAGATATAATTATTACAAAGGTAGTCACTCCAGTCGCCAGAGATAAGTCCGCGTATTTTACAGTTATACCCTATTTTAAAAATAAATCACCTTGGCAGCACCGTCTTAAGTTTGCTCATTATTTTTAGAGATGTATACGGTTCAAAACTTTTTTATTTGGGCAGTCAGGGAGGGTGGGTAATTATATCTTTGGATGAAGCAACTCATATAATAATGATCGAACTTCACTTCAGGTAAGTTCGTTTGATCACTTATTATATTTCTTTGCTTCATCCTTCAATATAATTATTACAAAGGTAGTTGTTTAGAGTAAAAAGTTTTGATAAACATGTACGCAATACAGATTTTGTAAATCGTGTATTTTTAAGCACTTTCTTACGAAAATACTAATTAATTTGCTTGCATACACTTTGACAATATTAAAATTTATTTATGATATTATTATTATAATATTATTTAATACTATAAATTAGAATATATTTATTTTTATGATTAGGTATAATTCATAAATTGATTCACTATTAGATGTGTTAACGCAATTATTATTAAGACCTGTCTTGGCAGGGTCTGGCATAATCTCCCTCATCCGCCATGGATCTAACATCTAAGCAGCAAAAGAATGAGTTCGATGTGTTAGTCCAGCCTGCCGTTTTTCTAATTGTCTCAACGCTCGCCTGAGCGTGAGGTGCTGTGCGCTTGTGTCAACGCTGCTCCCTGATAGCGTTTACTTGATCCACCTGCTGATCGATTGAGGTTCGGCCTTTTTGTAAGGCTTCTTGTAGGTAAATAGCAGGTTATTTGTCCCCTCAGATCTTATATTTTTAGTTCTGGAAATATAGTGTGTGGAGGGGTGTAGCAGGGCAGATGCTCAGATTTTCTTGAAAGTAAGGTAGGAAGAGAGAGAGAGAATAGGCTTGGTTTCTGCCGCAGCGTATTTTTTATTTTTTATTTTTTTATTTACCGTTATTCTAATTTAAACCCCGATTTCGAAAGTAATAGTGCTTTCCAATTTAATTAATGGAAGAGTTTGTAGTCTATGAGCAGTGCAAATTGCTAGTATACTGAAAAGTTTCTTAGTGATTTTTTCTAAAGATGAGTGACTATAAGGGAACCAAGTTTTAATATAGTTTAAAACAAGTTGAGGGACCCAAGTACGGGAGTACTAGGGTTTGGTTGATCTTAACTTATAGACACCTTTGAGGAGACGTTTTACGCTCGCTCCAGAAACAATGCTGTTTCTTAGCATAAATTATATTGCAATTCGATAAGGGTTCAAACTCCGTAACAAACGCTGTAAGAGAAGATACCTAATGCTGGTCATTGACGGTTTAAATACATTTTTATTATTTAATTTACACAACTGCCACCGAAACTTGAGTGTGGTATTATATTGTTTTAAAATACTGTCAGAGAATGATGTTAACATTAGTGACGCTGAGTCTGGGTCAGCGCCTTGTTTTAAGGGAGAGAGAGAGAGAGTCCGGAGAGTCTCGCGACACCCAGGGTAAGTTACTTGTGCAAGGAATGGTGAAATGAGATTGCAATAAGTATTAATGAGGATTAACATTAAGTAATATCCGAAACTACCAAGCTTTGTAGGAGAGAGTACCACGCTTGTGGTAACCAATTTGAAAAAACTAGGATTCCGTTTGATCAATCTGTCAATGATTTGCCATCGTTATCAATGATTTTCCTCAGACACTTTAAAATTAAAGAAAAAGGAGGAAACAAAAATCATAGAAAAATATAAAAGCCCCACATAGCGTAAATGCATCGACAGATAAAGCGTCCGGATCTTGTTGTCAAGGCACGGATTTTTTAAATTTAGTATTGTTATTCAAGCAAAAACGGACTTAATGGAGTCACTGATAAGACGAACAGCCTAACATTAGGTTTAGGCATCAAGAAAATAAAACTCGGAAGTAATAGCTCCTATTTGTAATAAATTATTATTAATTACAACCCACATATTAAGTTGGTAAGCTGTTATCCTGCGCCGCAGTGTTACGCCCCCCCCCCCCCCCCCAGTTCATGACGAGTACCGACGAGGCGCTCGCCATTTTTCTGGTTGCCGGCTGGTCGAGTACCCGTATATAGTTAGGTAAGAACATAACGTATATTGTCTCGCAGACAATAATTTTTAGCTGATGTACATATATATTCACGATTTTTTTTTTATTACACATTTTCTACAAAATCACGATTACACATTTTCTACAAAATTGTCATAAGGATATGGCTCATAACTAGCTCGCAGCTAGTTATGTAATCGCAATCGACTCGCAGTCAATACCGATTTGTTTAAGGAATCACAGCTTTAGTATGTGATTTATGAATAGCTCGCAGCAAGTTATGTTATCGCAATTGATTCGCAGTTAGTCCCTTTTTACTGTGGTGTTACAGCTTTAGGATTTGACTCATGAGTAGCTCGCAGCTAAGAAGTCACATCTTTAGGATATGAACCATAAGTAGCTCGCAGCTAGTTATGTTATCGCAATTGACTCGCAGTCAATCCCGATTTGTTTGAGGAGTCACAGCTGTAGGATTTGACTCATGAGTAGCTCGCAGCTAAGAAGTCACATCTTTAGGATATGAACCATAAGTAGCTCGCAGCTAGTTATGTTATCGCAATTGACTCGCAGTCAACCCCGATTTGTTTGTAGAGTCACAGCTGTAGGATTTGACTCATGAGTAGCTCGCAGTTAGGAAGTCACATCTTTAGGATATGAACCATAAGTAGCTCGCAGCTAGTTATGTTATCACAATTGACTCGCAGTCAATCCCGATTTTTTTTGTGGAGTCACAGCTTTAGGATTTGACTCATGAGTAGCTCGCTCGCAGCTAGTTATGTTATCGCAATTGACTCGCAGTCAATCCTGATTTGTTTGTGGAGTCACAGCTTTAGAATATGACTCATGAGTGGCTCGCAGCTAGTTATATTATCGCAATTGACTCGCAGCCAATTCCAATTTGTTTGTGGAGTCATGGCTTTAGTATATGACTGATGATTAGCTCGCAGTTAATCATGTTATTGCAATTGGTTCGCAGTCAATCCCTGTTTGTTGTTTTTTAGTTTCTCGGATAAAGCCAATCCAAATAAAGTTTTGTCTCCTTCCGAATCTTATAGCACTTCTTGTTGAGTTGAGGCATTAAGAGTTTAATGCTGCTTTGAGTGATTCCGAAGTTTGAATCACATAGGATCCTGCAGCCATCTTCCTGCTTAGGTGTTTCATGGCCTGCACCCTGTTTTCACTCTCTTTTAATAGTAGGCCCATTCCTTTACTAACGGCCGTGATACTCATGACAAGTAGTCTTTGTCGCATCCCCTTTTTTAATATAAAGAGCCATATTATGGTTGGCATGAATATTTTCACCATACTTCGGGGAAACATGCGTCGATTTCCCAAGCGCCGAGTGTAATTTTGAGTCAATTTCGAGTTGACCGACCTTTTATAAAGTAACTTTAAACCCTTTGTCAAAATGACCATTCAGTATCTGGATTAACTGTACTAGACTCGGCGTCGGCTTGATTTTCTTCGGTGTTTAAGTATGACGCAAAAAAAAACAAAGCTCACATTGTTCACACCAATGCCAACTGGTTCTAGTTAACTTATTTAAGTGAGGGTATTGAATGCCTCTCTTTCAATTAATATAACTCATTACCGTCGTAGTGTCGACACGAACATTGCACAGTTGTTTAAGTTACGGGCAAGACTTTCAAACCGAGGAAAATGGCCATTATTTCTTCCAAATATTTAATATCTTCTATAATATCTAATAATATGCAACTTGCTCTGCTTGTTCATCTACTTGCTCTGCCTGTTCATCTACCATTGCTTTTAATTTTACGTGTTTCTTAACAATTAGTGTTTTCAGATAAATCGAAGAAAAGGTGGGTAGTTAGTTCCCTTACGCTTCGCTTGGCTCGTCTTGGCAGGGACACTACCGTCTCTCCAGATAAATAATATTATATTTTTGTTTACAAGTAGGTACTCGAATAAAGTTAACGGTTGGGCAAGCTACTAAAGCCCCGTTGAGCGAATTTTACGAGCATAGTTACATTTTTCGAATGTATAATATGATATGTAGAAATAATAATGATAAATTACCTAAATAAATCCGAGACACTTGGGGGGTAGGTACTAAGTTAATTCAATCGTGATTGATGACAAGTTGTAACAATAGTGTTACCATAATAATCGTTATAGTTGTGTTTTAATTTTTATTAATTTTCATAATAAAACACTTCCGCAAGTATTTGCAGAGTAGGTAACGTAATATTTAATTCAGAATATTTACGTTTTCTCTGATACCTCGTAATCGATGAAGACTCACAGTAAACCTCGATACGAAAAGTGTACCGTTTTTATGTTAATGCAAAAACAATACTATAGTAGGTTATGTGGCGGTACGTAAGCGCAAACAAGAGATCGTTTGAAAACAGAAAAGAGCTCGTACCTTTTTCCTTCGATGATGATGATGATGATGATTTCAGCCGATGAACAATACTGCAATCACACTATCCTACAATATCACTCGATCTTCTGCACTTCTGGTTAAATTATTAAGTGCGGCGCGCTGAGCGCGTGCGGTCCTTATCTCGCGCGAAAAAGTAATGAGCAAACTTAAGACGGTGCTGCCAAGGTGATTTATTTTTAAAATAGGGTATAACTGTAAAATACGCGGACTTATCTCTGGCGACTGGAGTGACTACCTTTGTAATAATTATATTGAAGGATGAAGCAAAGAAATATAATTAATAGTTAAGTAGTAGAAGATAGCTAATCCTCTATTTCATAATAATATATATTAAAAGACTTGTTATATTATCTGGCAAAAGTATACAGTGCAGTGTGTATATTAGGAAAGTTTTGTGTTATTCAATTCCTCTTTATAATGCCTAATGTAAACACTAACAACAGAACTATGGAGTACTGTTACGATAACAGTGTGTAACAGAATATTTATTACGATTATTCAGATCAATCTGCAGTTACTCGGAAAATCAAAATTATTTATTTATTAATTGCTGATAAAGGGAAACTCCCTTTATAATAGCTATATTATAATAAAAAGATATAAAAAAATTAAGTGGCACTCGGGGACTGCCGCGGTAAAGCTATTGCATAGCATTTTTTATCAACTTATGCATTTATAATATTAATGCAATATTTTTTTTTTGCATTAATAAAAATTATGCAAAAAAAATTAAAAAACAAACAAACAAGAAAAGCGCACTGTCACTACTTCGCGAGTGAGATTCAAACCTGCGACATCATACATAAAGCAGACGCTCGCCCACTGCGCCAAACAAAGCTACTTGTGACCCTCTAAAATGTTGAAGGCTTACTGAACGACGGTGTTAGGTTTATTTTCGTTACGGAATTTCTTGATTCGGTCGCCGCGCTCAAACTGTTTGTCCTAGTTCAAAGCTCGCGATAAAAGCTATGCAATAACTTAATAAAAACTTTCATTCATTAGAAAGTCGTCAACTGCAATCGTTAAGGTTTCAATATTAATCTAACAGTCTAAGATTTCCCTAAGATTTATTTGTAGTATAGTAAAATTATTAGGTCCTTTTTTTACCCAATCAGAATGAATGTACGATTCTGTTTAATAATAATAATAATAATATACAGTTAGTAGTAAAGAGCTGTAATTTGGCATGGTTATACACAATATTAATCAAAAAAGTTGTGATAAAAAATTTTGATTTTTTTAAAATTTAAAGTAGGTACTGATGCATATAGACAAATTTTTGATTATTTCAACATAAAGCTTTAATATGAGGTACAAAAGCTGGATTAAATAAATTTAGTGTTGAGAATTTTTAGTTTTCAAACAAAAATAATTAATTTGTTAATTTACAAACTGCAAACCACATTAATATGTTAATTACATGGAGTAAAACAGCATTTACTGAGTGTCAGGTTGTTAATTCGAATTTATTAAACTGATTAAAACAAGTAAAAATTACAGTATAGTATTAGGCTCATACAACATTTAATTGGTATTTTTTTCTTCAACTAGCTGCCCGGACAGACTTCGTTATGTCAAAAATTAAAAGTAAAAATTTTTTTATTATTTTTTATTATTATTAAAACCTTCCGTGGACCTTAAGGAACATACAAAAAAATAAATTAACCGAATTGGTCCATCCATTCTTGAGTTATGCGCTTACCAACATTCATTTTTATTTATATAGATAGAAGATTAGAGGATGTGTCAATTTACTCCACACAATTATAGATGTGCTATAGGTTTGCTTCAAGTTGGCTGCTACTTCCCTCGTGCTTCCCTGCACCGCAACTCAAATCAGACCCACTTAGTACAGATAGCAACGTACCGCTTTCGATTGTCAGTACCATATTTTTTCAAACTTTAGTTTTAAATTGTTTTGTTAAATAGTAATTAGTTAGCTATTGTTGTTTGGTTACTATTGTTCGCGTGTAGTGTTCTACGATGAATAAAAAAGGAAAAGTTTTGCATTGCCCAGACTATTTATGGTAATGGAAGAAAGTCTTCTTCGAAGAGAAAAATAAGAAATTAAAAATCAATCACGACATTCAAGACATCATTGCCAGGAAAAAAACTTCCGTCAGTTGTGACTTGTGGTAACATAACAATAAAAAATACAATCATTTTTTTATGTCAACAGTACAGTATCACATCATTTTGTAACGGTCGTTGACAGCAAACTTGAATCAAACAGGTAGGTAGTAGTTATTTGCATAGTACACATAAACTTCATGCTCACCAAGTGTGTAAGCGACAAACAAATTGACTGCTGTTACCGCCCACACCCAGCCCGGTATGTGGTCATTGGTTACATTCTCCTTGGTCAGCGCATGGAACCCATAATCATAGTAGGAGAACAGCAGGAAGTTAAGGACTGTCAGTAGAAAACCAGTGAATGTTAGCAGGTTGGGCGCTACCCACACCGGGCAAAACTGGAAATTATTATACATCATCATCACCAACCCATCAATGGCTCACTACTGAGCACAGGTCTCCTCTCAGAGAAGGGTTGTAGGCCACAGTCCACCATGCTGGCCCAATGAAAATTGGCAGACTTCACACACCTTTGAGAACTTTATGGGGAACTATCAGGTGTGCAGGTTTCCTTCACCATTGAAGCATGTGATATTTAATTGCTTAAACACACTTAACTTCGTAAAGTCAGAGGTGCATGACCAGATTCGAACCTGCAACCTCCTGAATAGGAGACCACAGTCCTAACCAATAGACTATCACTGCTTGGAAAATTATACAAGTCTACAATATCCTCTCAACCAAATTCAACATTTTTATCTGCATTACATCTTCTTTCATCTTTTTATCAACCGGTAGACATCCACTGCTGGACAAGGGTATCTTGCATGAACTTCCACAGGCCTCAGTCTTGCGCTACCCGGGGGGGAAGCCCTCCCCACCTTTCCCCTTTAGCGGAAATGTATAGTTTTTGAGTAATGATTTTTTTTATAAATCATAACCTCACTTCTTTTACACAGGAATATTGACCTATATATTAATTATCCTGTGTTAAATATACTGTTAAAACATAATATCCCTTTGCACGAGGGGGGATGGAGGTGGAGGGAGGGGAGGGGGTGATAGAACTCAATGCTCAAGTTTTTCTAGGCGGTAGAAAATAATAAACACGAAGGCTGTGGCGTGAGTTGCGTTTTGTTCAAGCTACAAATCAAATGGGCTACGACAGAAGACTCGCTCCGTCGCTCCTTCATTCAGCTTCACCTACTCAACCTTCGTTTCGCTACGGAGGTCGCCGGCTCGCTTCGCTCGCCACCTCCCCCCTTCGCTCCACTCGGCCTCGTAGGCTCGCTTCATTTAGGACCTCCTTCGCAAGCTTCTGGCTTCGCACTTCATAAAAACACTCTAGGGGTAGGACAGACAAGACTACGTGGAGTTGGGGTTGGCCAATTCGGTTCTGTCACACTGTTCGACCTATATCAGTCCATGTCTGTCATTCTTTATATTTCATTACAAACACGAAGGCTGTGGCGTGAGTTGCGTTTTGTTCAAGCTACAAATCAAATGGGCTACGCCAGAAGACTCGCTCCGTCGCCCCTTCATTCAGCTTCACCTACTCGACCTTCGTTTCGCTACGGAGGTCGCCGGCTCGCTTCGCTCGCCACCTCCCCCCTTCGCTCCACTCGGCCTCGTAGGCTCGCTTCATTCAGGACCTCCTTCGCAAGCTTCTGGCTTCGCGCTTCATAAAAACACTCGGGGTAGGACAGAGTACAGACAAGACTACGTGGAGTCGGGGTTGGCCAATTCGGTTCTGTCACACTGTTCGACCTATATCAGTCCATGTCTGTCATTCTTTATATTTTATAAACATGAGCTCCCATCTACTCTACTCCTTTTCCCCTCCTTATGTTCTAACCCAACCTAACTAAGCTGAATGAAGGGGCGACGGAGCGAGTCTTCTGGCGTAGCCCATTTGATTTGTAGCTTGAACAAAACGCAACTCACGCCACAGCCTTCGTGTTTATTATTTTCTACCGCCTAGAAAAACTTGAGCATTGAGTTCTATCACCCCCTCCCCTCCCTCCACCTCCATCCCCCCTCGTGCTAAGGGATATTATGTTTTAACAGTATATTTAACACCGGATAATTAATATATAGGTCAATATTCCTGTGTAAAAGAAGTGAGGTTATGATTTATAAAAAAAATCATTACTCAAAAACTATTAATTTCCGCCAAAGGGGAAAGGTGGAGGGGGGGCTTCCCCCCTCCTCCCCTCTCGCCCTCCCCCACCCCCAACCTCGTACGCGAGTACCAGTATATCTATACCCAACCCCAACACATGGTATAGTTTTAAATAAATTAATCATTACATGTATCCTAAAGGCTTTTTATTCTTTGCAGTGTTAATTGTGATATGATATGGTTCAAAGAATAAATAGGTACTTATATATACCTAGTTTATTTTATCAAACACAAATTTAGTTTCTCTTATCTATACACTATTATTGTTGTAGTAGTGTATTTATGAACAAAAATAATTAAAATTATCAGTAATTATATGAAAATAGTAAGTAATTTTATTTACCTGCACACACCAGTTCCAGAATGGATGCATAACATAATTACTCAATATGCTTGTGTCTATAGCATTATACTGGAAACAAATAAAAAAAAAACATTCAACATGTTTAAGTTTTTTATTATTGAGAGTAGGTAATTCAGAAAATTCCATAATTACTTAACAAAAAGGGTTAGTACAGACAAGGTGAAAACATCGATTTTATTCAACTTAAGTCTTTATTCAATTCATTCAATGTGCTGTAAAAAGCTAGTCATATTTTTCGCTAGAAAAAACAATGTAGGCAAAAAACGTAGCACAATTTTTCACAATACTATCAGAATTAAATGATTATTATGGACAAGCATAAATGCTCATGAAGATTTCCCTCTGGTCTGCACTGACCCTAACTCGGTCGATACTTGACTCTCAAAAACGCCGGCATTTAGGTAACATGAGAACGATCGTGTTAAGTACAATAAAATTCTGAGTTCTAAGCTTTCAAGGCATTAGAAGTAAATAAGGTTTAACATAGAATTAAGTAGGTACCTTGTATTTTTCAAAACCTTCCAATTGGTCTTTTGACAGGAAACGAGCCATTAGGATTTCAGGCAGATTAATTATTGTAATACAATGAATTAGATATTCTTGTTCTTTTCAACTAAATGAATTTTTCAATGTTCTTCCACTTGATTATTTTTTTGCGAAAAATTATTACAGAAATATAATTTTGCATCTCTGACAACACAACCACACATCGACACACTTTTTTTGGACTGAAAGTTGAAACTGACTGAAACTCTTCTGATAGAGTATTATCTATGACTGATACTCATTGCTGAAAGTTGAAACCATAGACCACAAACACTAGGCTAACTGAAACCACAGAGAAAGAATGTAATCAATACGTTTTTTTTTTTCATCGTATGGCGTTTTTTTTTTTGTTATGTTACGCCGGCCGTCTAGTTCGTCGCTCGTTTAGCACCACCCGGGGGACACGTGCAGGGAAGTGAAAGGTAGTTCATGCGGACGTGAGCGACGGGGCATCCCCCATCACTACGTTATAAGAAATGAGCGTGCGCTAGCCATGGACATAGTAAACAAACAGGACCGAGTACTCGCAGCTGAAAAGCGAGCCGAGCGAGATAGCTAGTACAGAGGCCGTATGTCCCTTTATAACAGGGTGACAATAATATTTTCGTTATGTGAGACAAATTCAATCTTGCAATCTTCCTACTAATTAGTTTATTATAAACACAGTTATTGAAGTTTTTCATTAGCAATGGAAAATTTCTTAGGGATTAGGGATGGATTACGAAATAAATAATACAAATAGTACAAGGTATCGATTTGTCCAGTCATAGTGAGTACATTGCTAGATATTATAATGACTGGTCATGTGTAAATTAATCATTTTCTCTAGATATTAATCTTAATAGCTGGTCTAAGGCACCCAAAGTAATAAATACAGCCCCACTTCCCCTCCCGCGCCTTATTCCGTTGCCGCACGATCGGTATATTTACCAAAATCTTAGGTTAGGTCAGGGTTGTACAGAAATATTCAGGTGCCCACTTGGCAGGGCACTTAGGTTCTATTGGTTTGAAATGAAAAATTAAAAATAATATATAATTGACCGAGCGAAGCGAGGTCTCTGAGTTAACTAGAGCGATTTGCACTTGTCCGTCCGTCCGTCCGTCCGTCTGTCAGAGCCTTATAACTTTTGAATTACTGAACGTAATTACTTCAAATTTAGATATAATATGTAAACCGATGGCCTCCAGCCGAAAATGGCTTAAAAAGTTATAAAAATCTTTATTTCAGGGGGGCTCTCATAGAAGCGAATGCGAAGTAAAAAAAAAATATCGCGTTACATAAAATTGTTACGTATCATTTTAAAGATAATTTTGAACTGAGTACAAAAATATTTTTTTTTTTTAATTTTTTCCTTAAAATTGACGAAATGGGGGGCTTTCAAAGTGGCGATTTTATACGCTCGCTTGAAGACGCTCTCTAGGAAAATTCGCTATGGATTTTCAAACTGATTTTATGTTTTTAGGTCACTTATATCCTGTACTTGAACAACAAATACTAAAATTATATGAATATTATAAAGAAACGAGATTATTTAATTTTTAATGTACATCAGAAATTCATATAGCATCAACATAGCTTCACAATAATGCTAATAGATGGCGCAGTCAGTAACTATTGCTATTCCCATGGAACTACGAGTTACGATTAACGACCTATCCCAAAAACAGTTTTGCGTCGACCATTATTATTTAGTTACTTATTATAATACAATTATTGTATTGTAATTTTTTTTGTACCATATTATTCAATTAAAATTATTTTTTAGTTAAATTTTAGTTAAATATTGTATATTTTCTATTCGCGTCGATAGATGACGATTTGTACAGATGCCTGTAACCCGGTTTCACTCGTTAGTACCTACATAATAATTCAATGTTTTCACTAACGTTCCCTAACCTTTACGGGCTACCTATAAGTTAGGTGATTGATGTTTTCTGTCAACTTATTTATCACGATCCTGTACGGGACACCTAAAAGGATATTGGGACGGATGTTAGGACTTAGGATTGTATTTAGGAGCTACCTACGTTAAGAGACTCCTACTTAGGGGATGATTTAGGTATGTTTGGTGAAAACGGGCATAATAATAATGTCAGTTTTGGTTATCATGTATCGATTGAATGAATAATCATGGGATACCGTTACCGCGAGGTCTCAGTTCGGGGCGAACCACTAGTAATAATATAAATAATAATAACCTGGCAACCCTGAATGTCAGCATACATCATATTTTTTCACCGTTACATTTTTGCCGAAATAAATATTATAAAACCGATCTGAACAGAATTTTCGATTTAATTCAATAAATTTACCATAGTAAAAACTAATTAGAACAACAAATGAACAAACCATGAAAGAACAAACAAAGAAAATCAAAACAATCCGAAATATAACTGACACAACCTGTCAATAGATGCCTGATAAAATACAAAAGAAATCAGAGGAATTAATAATGTAGAATGCTGACACGATCCAGAGCACGGAACGCACAAACACCACCCCCGGACTCGTCGCTCAGTCCCGCCTCGTAGCCACCCGGGACCACGCCCAATGCTGCAGCTGCGTCGAGTTCAAGCGACGAGTTTTTCTCCCCGCCGACGTCGCCACCACCAGTACATCGTCGTGGGAGAGGCCGGCCGCCGACTTGCTTGGGATCCCGAGGCCCACCGGCTTCTGATAGGGTCCCCGCTTCCGGCGGTAGTGTGTCGCGCATGAGATGGACAACATCCATTAATGAAAATGTCATGCGCGCATACTTAGGGGCTACTGAGGGTGGAACCAACATGACCGCGTACCGTGCTAGGATGCATGCTTTGTTTCAGGTCCTTGAACCAGCTCTCAATGTGTTGGCTCAGCGACTGTCGGACCAGATGCGGGTTATTCAGCGTAATCACATGCTGGACAACGCCGTGCTTGATCGGCTTCGCTCTGAACTGCAATGTAACCGCGCTACCCCCCCCCCCCCCCTCACCGCAAGCTCCAGCACAATCGCAAACTGCTCATGCGATTTCGCTGCAGCCCACTCAGGCTGATGAGGAACAGGATAGCGGGGCTGCACATGTAAGTACCCAGTGTAGTGAACAATTGAGGAGTGCTTTGGAGAGTGCTATTCGGGAATATAGATCTTCACCACCCGAGTTTAGACCGCGGTTACCTCGGTTGCCCATGAAAAATAAGAACAAAGCGCTAATGGGTGGCCTGGATTCGCTGCTGCCGAGTTATTTTGACAGCAGCGAAGACCTTTCCGAGACACATTCGATTCTGTACTGCGCGGCTGTTGCGGCATGTCGTGTTGCTAATGTAAAGTTTATTAATAATGATACAGCAACACGACCGAAGCCTGCCGCACCAGCCTGGCAGTGCAGGATCGAACGTCGTATTGATGGGGCTAGGGCACTCATTGGCAAACTACTCTGCTTCAGGGAGGGCAACACTCGCCCTAGAGTCATGCGCTTTGTGAGGCGCGCTTTCTTGGGGACTGATATCAGCCCTCAAGATTATATGGCGCGCGTCACTGAGCGCATTGACTTTCTGAAACAGAAGGTCTCGGCATGGGCTAGCCGTATTCGTAGATACAAGAGCCGGGTCGAGAGACATACCCTGAATCGCACTTTCCAAAGCGATCAGAGGCGGGTATACCGAGGTTGGGAACACCCTGACCAAGGTGTCACCGATGCGCGCCTACCGGATGATGAAGCCATGACCTCATTCTGGCGCAACATCTGGTCGGCGCCTGTCGCTCACACTGAGGGTGGTTGGACGTGGGATGTAGAAAGAGCGTGCGATCAAATTCCAGAAATGGACCTAGTTACTATCGCCCCTGAAGACGTGGCCACTGCAGCCCATCCCCTGCCCAATTGGAAATTCCCTGGGCCGGACGGGCTGCACAACTTTTGGATAAAGTGGCTACGCAGCTCGCACGCTCGTTTGGCATCCCAATTCCAATCATCTCTAGAGTCAGAGTCGCTACCCCAGTTTCTGACAACAGGTATTACCCTCCTGCTCCATAAGTCAGGTAGTACCACGGAGCCCAAAAATTATAGGCCGATTACGTGCCTACCAACATTGTATAAACTTCTTACATCCATTCTGAGAACAAAAATTAACGATCATATCGAGACAAAATCCATCATGTCTATTTCTCAGAACGGATGTAGGAATGGCTCCCGTGGTACTAAGGAGCTTCTCCTCATTGATATGGCCATTTGTCAACAGGTTCGGCGCTCCCGAAGGGATCTGTCGGCATGTTGGATAGACTATAAGAAGGCCTACGACTCTGTGCCCCATACATGGCTCATGAAGGTGCTGGAACTGTACAAAGTAAACACAGTACTACGCGCCTTCCTACAGACGTGTATGGGGCAGTGGAGGACAGTCCTTCACTATCCAGGGTGTCGCCGGACCCTGGGGAGCGCGGAGCCTATAAGGATTGAGCGAGGCATATTCCAGGGCGATAGCCTCAGTCCTTTGTGGTTTTGCCTGGCTCTGAATCCTCTGAGTACTCTCTTGGAGAATTCAGGGCTAGGTTACCGGTTGAGGAGAGGTGGTCAGGTTATATCACACCTTTACATGGATGACCTAAAATTCATTGCCCCCAACAAATCACATCTATAGTCTAGATTTCCTTACTTGAGTACTCGAGTAAACAATAATGGCCGAATGTTAACCAAAGACAATTTATAGGGTTGGGAAGTTATCGCATGAGCGATTGAACGAATGTGAAAGCATTATACAACTGAATGATTTTCATCCCAACTGCGATGGTCATAGACGTGTACCATTACTATAAATTTGACGTAAAAAGTAACTAAACAATATCTTTTTCATAATTATATTAAAAAGAGGAATTTACAAGAAAAAATTAACGAAGATTTATTAATTATTACTAATCAGATTTTTGTTCTATTCTAAAGTATACCCCATTTGTGGGTAACATTGTGATACAAACAATTTTCTTAAAAAAAACAGTAGTGTATTTTTATTACCTGTTTTCTTTAGTAAAATGTTCTTTAGTTTGGTAATAATAAAGATTAAGATTATCTATATTTTATTTTATAATAATATCTAATTTTATTTAAGATAACCATTACAACATTTTCTGCTAGTGATTTATTTTTTATCAATATCCATTATATTTTATGTTCTAAAGTTACTCACCTCTACTGTAATGATGATTCAATCATTGAAGTAGGAAGACTAGTCGTAATTCCTAGTTCCATGGATTCAATCCATTCATAAGGTCACTCATTCGCCTGTCCCCACCTCAACGATTCATAGACAATCTAGGGTTACGAAATGTCACTTTCTCCTAATCTGTGCAAATGAGTTCTGCTATTATTTCGTTTTTGAGAAAATAAATATCTTATAATGGTAAACTCGAAGCAATTTTTGGTGTAAATCGTAACGAATGTGTTTGATGAATAGATCTAGACAGTTATACATAGTTAAAAATGTGTGATTTGTGTGTAAATAAGTGATATTCATATCAAGAGGTGTTTGTTTACTCGAATACTCAAGTAAGGAAATCTGGACTATACTAGAGTTGCTAAAGGTAACTAAAGCCTTTAGTGATTCCATTAGGATGGAATTTGGTGTGGACAAATGTGCGGTCATGCATGTAAAGCGAGGGAGGATTGTGGAATCTGAGGGTGTTGAGCTCTCGGATTCCATATACCTCAGATCGCTCTCCCCAACTCAAACCTACAAATACCTGGGCATGGCGGAGGCGTTAGGTATCAGAGAGGCCGACATGAGGCAGTCGGTGAGGGAGCGTTTCCTTGGCCGTCTGAAGAAAGTGCTGAAAAGCCTTTTGTCGGGCGGCAATAAGGTGCGCGCCTTCAACGGTTGGGTCATGCCGGTCTTGATGTATTCCTTCGGCATACTCAGGTGGACTCAGACTGAGCTTGACGCCCTGGACAGACAAGTTCGTGCGCTGCTGACCGCATATCGGATGCATCACCCGCGCTCCTCGGTGATGAGGCTGTACATCCCGCGGAAGTGTGGGGGAAGAGGCCTTTTGAATACCAAAACCCTCCACAACCGCGAGGTGTGCAGTCTCAGGGAGTACTTTCTCCACGCCGAGACGGAGATGCACCGCGATGTGGTCGCAGTGGACAGGGGTCTGACCCCGCTCTCCTTTGCTAAAGAGAACTGGCGCATACCTGTGGTGCTCAGTACCAATGACCGCAGGGTTGTATGGCAAGGTAAGGAGCTTCACGGACGCTTTTATCGGGCCCTCCACGGGCCTGATGTTGACTTTGAAGCGTCCGTGGCCTGGCTGCGCTTTGGTGACCTCTTTGGGGAAACCGAAGGGTTTGTGTGTGCAATTATGGACGAGGTCATGATGACGAACAATTACAGAAAATACATAGTGAAGGATGGAACGGTAGACATATGTCGGGCATGTCGCCGTCCTGGAGAAACTATCCGTCACATTGTTTCTGGTTGTTATCATCTGGCTAACGGCGAATACTTACACAGACATAACCAAGTGGCCAGGATTATCCACCAGCAACTTGCCTTGAAATACAATCTTGTGGAATCGGAGGTACCGTACTACAAGTATGTGCCCGACCCAGTTCTTGAAAATGGTCATATCACACTGTACTGGGATCGGTCTATCATTACAGACAGGACTATTGTAGCCAATAAGCCTGACATAGTGGTGATAGATCGATCAGAGCGCCGTGCAATGATTGTTGATGTTGCTGTCCCGCATGACGAGAACCTCGTGTAAGCCGAGAAAGAGAAACTCACCAAGTATCTCGACTTGGCGCACGAGGTTGTCGCCATGTGGAATGTAGACTCAGCAATCATTGTACCGATAGTCATTACCGCTAATGGTCTTATAGCCAAGAGCCTCGACCAACATCTTTCGAGGCTCTCGTTGGGTAGCTGGGTCAAGGGCCAGATCCAGAAGGCTGTACTCCTGGACACGACTCGCATCGTCAGGAGGTTCCTCTCTCTGGGGCCCTGACCGCCGGTTGCTTGGACCCTGTTCCCGAGGCCGGTGGACCGCTATTTTTTATATTTTTAAATATTTTTTTTTATTTTTAAGTTTTATAATGAAATATTTAAAAATGTAAAGAGTATGATAAAAAGTAAATAAAGATGATAATAATAATAACAGTACAAAAGTAAGGAGTAAGGAACCATCGTAATCGGCATCGGCATCATACGTATTCGACCCATCACACAATACAAGAATTTAAAAATTCATGGTCAACATAGTTGTAGATTTAGCGTTCACGTTTTAACTGGTTGCCGCTCGAAAAAAATAGACTAGATAAAAATTTATATTTTCTTTTTTTTAAGGAATATATCTATCGAAATTAATGCAATTAAATACGGTGACTTAAAAATGCTAAAAATAAAATTAAAACATAAGTGTCTCAACTGAGTTTTTTGAGCCAAAATCTTTGATCAAAATATTTTTTTTAGGCTGGCAAGATGAAAGAACGAGACACACGGCCTCCGTTATTACTATCCCTCTCGGCTCGGATTAGCCAGAGTAATGCGCAACAGGAAATATACTTTATGCAGTTGTTATAAGGTTCATTTTCGTAAATACAAATTTTCCGAGTTATCAGTCCTATTTGTATATTAAGTTCATGGCGCTAGCGAACAGCACCTCTGTCAAGGACTGGAGGAGAACTCGATAGGTGCGACAGAGACAAACACATCATTAAAATTAGCGCACGTTTCATACAAAAAAATCTCTCGCGCCAGACAAAGAGAATAGGGTATTTGACTATAATAAAAATATCGTTTCAACTGGTGTCATCCTAAAAGATTATTATCTAAAAACATTATTCCATACGACAAAACTAAAATATAAAGTTTTATTTGATTAGAAAACATTAGTTAAAATTGCTATAATTCTGGCCATGGTCACGTGATCGAAAACGTTCCGTGATCTCGAATGACGTCACAGTCCAAACCACCTATGGAATTCTCATTTTGTCAATACATTTCGACGTGTTTGTGCGGAGTAATAGGCTAATTTCGTCTGTTTTTCATCGTTACTATTTTATTAAATACCAAATAGTATGCGACACGCGGCCTAAACACATATTATAAAATTGTCATTGTTTGAAATGTGAACTGTTACGTCATGAGAGCAAATGGAACGTTTCGGCGGCAATTTATTTTTTTGAATTTATTTCTCGATTTTTATGAAAAATAATGAAAATTATGCCGAAATATATGTTTCGTTAGCTTCAGCATAGCATTATTAACAATTTAAGATGATTTTCTAAAAGTAGTCAAATAGCCTATTACAAACTCAATGAAAGACAATGTCAATGTCTCCTTCAAGAAGCTTTGGCTAAAACGAGGGCTGAAATCACATCGAATCGCATTTTGTCCCTCATTGTTTTGTCATGTCATTTTTCCATGGAACTAGGAATTATATTCAACATACAAATTACGTCTGTGATCGAAATTGAGGTTAGTATTTAAAAAAAAATTGGCCAAGTGCGAGTCTGACTCGCGCACCTAGGGTTCCGTACTCCAGAAGTAAAAGTATTCAAATAAACGATAATATGTATTATTATATTAATTTGCTTAATATATAATATTTTTTTGTTTTAGAGGTTTATTTCTTATATCAAAATAAATATTTTCTTTTATTTTCTTTCACACAATATCACAATTTTATTTATTTACCTTATTTGAGGTTGGTGCCAATAATTAAGCTAGACCTTTAAATTGTATGAGCGCCCATAAAACTGAGAGGACTATCTTAATTATTGGCGTCAACTATGTAGGTATGTAAGTATCAGGGGACACCCTTTAATTTTTAACTTTTTTTTATTTTTTGGAATTTTTCCTTTATTTGTGGTGTAAGACCTTGTTTTTTGCTAAATTTCGTGATTCTAGGTCTTGGACAAATGAACCAAGTAAATATCATTCGTCTATGTTCTAGGTCAACGGGAACTACCATAAAGGTTTTCGACCCAAAACCTAGGGTACTTCCGGTTGACCTAGAACTGTAAATTTTGGTTAAAAGCAAGGCCTTAGAGCACAAGTAAAAGGAAAATTACCCAAAAATAAAAAAGTTTAAAATTAAGGTACATTTTGGTACTTACAAGTTTTCGCGAAAATATGCCCATATCTTTTTATCGTGTTTACTCAGGACCTTGATTATTATACACCTGATAGGGATTATAGACCTCAGTATCTGGCTTATCTGGCTTTTTCAAGTTTCAAGTTGCAAGGTCCACCAGTTCCTGAGAAAATCGGTGGTGACACACGGACAGACGGACAAGAGAGTGATCTTATAAATATGAAAAACTTGACAGTAATTTCCTATTTGTGCCTTTTAGTGTGGAGACTCTGGGGCCGTGGGGCCCGGAGGCTCGAGCATTTTTTGTACAACTATCAAAAAGTGTAATAATTACCTGGGATCCAAGAGCTGGCAGCTATCTTGGCCAAAGGATTAGTTTGGCCATCCAAAGGGGCCATCCTGCCAGCATCTTGGGTACCTACCTACTATGCCACACTGCGGTGACTTCGATGGGGTTTTAGATTTTACTTATTAATTTTGATTTAAGTTTTTTGTTATTAAATGTTATTTAATATTTACAAATACTTATCGATTGAACAAAATCTTAGTAATTGTAGGTACTATTAGGTCTAAATGCGAAAAAAATAGCGTTCGTTTTTATTGTAATTTGTATGAGAGTTTCGTAAATAAAAGCCCATTTTGTTTTTGTTAGTGCAAAATCAATTCAGGCCTAAATAAATACGCCAATTTAAAATAGTAAGCTAAATGATCATATCAATTAATCCAAATTGATAAAATTGGAATGCGAGGGGTAAAATCCTTATTCAGATAGGAAGATACCAACTTTCCTACCTACTTCTAACGTCACATACTTCTAAATGGTAGGTATTTAAATTAGGTAAGTAAGGCAGTAAGTAATTGTACAAGAAGGTTAGGAATAGCATCATATCAGCGTGATAACATACGAATGAATTTCTCATAAAGTTATTTACATCATTACAGGCAGAACGTCTCATTCTGTTATCAGTTTTCTGTAAATTAAGTGCGAATTAAAACAATAAAATTTGTGCGAAATGTTTTGTAAGAGAGTGGCACTTTTTTCGAAGAGAAAAATAATGCGGCAGCTCGCATTTTACTCTACCGCAAAGGTACGTGAAAACTTTTATTTTGGGAAACTTTTTAGCAGAACTTTGCGGAAGACCATAGTCTACGAAAGGATCATTAGCTGATTCTGCTTGGTGCGTACCTGGCGTACCGCGTAGGGTAGGTAGGTAGCGACTAGAGAGCGGGCGGTGAAAAGCTTTGTTTCAATTAGGTACCATACAGGGCATTTGCACGGGTCTTAATAATTTTAAAAAATCACGCATTAAAAAATCAATTGCACCAGCCAATTAATTTAAAAAAAAATATTTTAAAAGATCTGCTCTGAGTTGATAAATCTGTGAAATGCAAAAAACCGCATCAAAATCGGCACAGTACCGAGTGTATCAGGAAAATGTTGTCTTACCTAATGAAAAATTAAAAACAAAACTGCAGTGCCCGATCGCGCCCATAGACATAGGTAAACCATATCTGAGGATCTGCCCAGAAAACCGCAATAAAATTGACCGAAAAGTTTTTCAGGAAAATTATAAAAAAATATAACGCACAAAGAAAGAAACTTCTAACCGCTTACGCCATACCTACGCAATGTATTTATTTTATCGTCTCTGATATAAGGGTAGGGTAATTTGGCTCTGGCAAAAAAGTTAAGTACATACTTACAAGTTGTTTTAAGTAGGTAGGTAAAGTTGTTGTATTAAAAATGAATAAATTGTTGTCAAAAATAAAGCTTTAACAATTTATTCTTAATAAGTTTGTATCTACCTGTACCTACTCGTCATACCTATAAACATATAGTATTTTCCATAGACTTTTATATTTACTGAGGTTGAATAGTCAAAGGTATACGGTAATTACCTTACGGTAGTAAGGTCTATTATATTTATGAGTATTAGGTACGTACTATTACTAGTTACTACCGTGTTACAATAAGAAGAGATAATTTAAATACGATGCGCACAGCGCAAGAATGACAAAAGTTTGTGTATAGAACCGTTGGGCTCTATTTAACGTTACTTGAAGATAAAATGAAACACTGAAGCCTTCATAAAATTATATTGGATTTTTATCACAATAAAGTGTGCAAAAATGTTTAAAAAATTCATTTTATTTTTAATTCAAAAATGTATAACCGGATATTAATTGTTTGCATTGGCATTGTATTCGATAGAAAATTTCGTACCTACTCTTTTTACGGAGAACATTGCGCAAAGAACTTTTTTTGGCCGGACCGATCTCGCAATATACAGACTCGTACCACCTCGTACCTACTTAAAGTGTACGTACGATATGGTATAAAGTTTCTCAGTCATCTCATGCATTTGCATAGTGTTTTTTTCTGAAAACGAACGAATATTTCTATCGGATAAAATGCAAACAATCAATATCCGCGATGACGGTAATTACATTTATGCATTAATTTATTTTTTTTGCGCTATTTAAATTAACGCATACCAAGCTTGACTTAATCGTATAATTGTTAACTACTAATTACCATAAAGAGTTTTCGATTCCGCATCATCATGGGAAAAGTGTTACCGGCTCCCGGACCATCATCGCCTACCAAACGACTAGGGCGTCCATTGCTGAACATAATAATATATCTCTTGCAAGGATAGCTACAGAATAAAATTAGGTGTTACAAGAAGTAAAACATAGATTATATTGGTAAATACTGGAAGCAGTGATAGCCTAGTGCTTATTACTGCGGTATTCGGGGGTTCGCAGGTTCGATCCCGGGCACGAACTTCTGGCTTTTCTAAGGTAAATATCACAAACTTCGGTAAAGGAAAACATCGTGAGGAAACCTGCACACCTGAGAGTTCTTCATAATGTTCTCAAATGTGTGTGAAGTCTGCCAATTTGCATTTGGCCAACATGGTGGACTGTGGTCTATAACCCTTCTCTGAGAGACCTGCGCTCACTAGTGAGCCGTTGATGGGTTGTTGATGATGATAGTGATTGGTAATTAATTAATTAGCTTCACAAACTGAAAACAATGCCTTGCACGGTGCACCTGTCCTGTGGTTGGTAGGTACGTACTCTATCGCCGTTACGGTGGAAACAAATAATTTTATCAGACTTTATCTTTGTTTATTTTTGTACATAATAATATTATGTATTTATTTATATCGTTATGATATAATTGCGTATGGTACTCTATTTATTGCTAAATTAATATCTACAAAAGAGATCACCGATTTTTGCCTTCCTATTTGGGATAATGCGCAGGATTATAGCTTTCACAATAAGATTTAAAAATTAAGGCTTAATTGATTATGAATTTATTATCCCGAAAAAGGCCAAGGTTTAAAATATGTAAAAAAACAGTGTGTTTATTGCTTCCGCTTTCCTCCTTTCATCAAATCATTTTAAAATAAATACTGCTTTATAGGAACCTCTGTTCATAATACATCTAACTTTATCTTTGAGTAATAAACCAGCAAAACTTTATTGATCTGACTGCTGTCATTTTGGTATCATTGCGGTTCTGAGTTCCTCATTCTCGTGTTGTATAATAAAATAAACATTTTCGTTGTAAACATTTTCGTTGCGAACCTACTGTGTGATTATTGTGTTCTATTTCCAATAACTATTACTATTCTATAAGGACTGACATCTGCTAAACCTGATTACCATTGCTGTTCATAAAGAATTCATCTTTTTTGCACTACGTTAAATAGATATTAAGATGTTGAGGTGCCTTAACTGTGGCATATCCGTAAGATGGGTAAAAAGGCATATCACGTCAACGCTAGGATTACCCTTGCAAGCAAGGCTCGCCCGATGTTTGGACAATCAGCCTGTACCTATGTACATTGTACATAATATACTTGCATTGAATTAATCCTATTTAGCGATAAGTAAAGCGGGTTGATTATTTACTTTTTATGCATTGTCGTTGTTTGTTTTAGTTTAAGTCTTCAGTCTATTAAAATAATTTGTACAAAATTATAGTTTTATTATTGTGTAAGACCTATCCCTTTACAAATAAAGCTTTATGTTTTATTCCTAGCAATATAGCGTGATAGCATTTTGTATCTATTGTCAGAGCAAATAAAAGTATTTTTTATAGCAACATTCCGCCTAGATGACGTCGAATAGTAGAAAACCATTTTTTTACATTTTAAACTTGATAACCACAATGCCTAGCGCCATCTGGTATTGTCGTTTTATTATCTAGAGTTATCTCTGTTATCTGTTTATTTCGTGAAACTTTTCTTTATTTTTCTCAGTTTTCAGAGCCTTTAGACCCATGAAACTTTTTTATCTGAAAACTATTGAATATAACAATTCTAAAAGTAAAACAATCTTTGCTGCACATTGATTTTTGACACCTAGGCAAGCGCCCATAGTGCCACTGGTAATGTCCTTTTGAGAGTCAATATTTACCTATGTAGTTGCAATATAAACTTGCTATTAAGAATATACCTACGAATTGCTTAACAGGCACTGCCAAAAAAAAACCCTTTGCCCTTTGGGTTACAACTTACACCAGTCACATTTTTTATTTTTGGTTTTATTTTTGGAGTTTACTCCTTAACTTTGAGTATTAATTAATACTCAAAGCTCCTTAAGAATCGATTTTAGGCGCCCGGTATGAGAAAAATTCGAGGAGTAAAATCTACTTATGAATGACCTCGTTACGTTTTTCACAACGATACAAATTTCTACCCTAACGTTGAGTAAATAAGGTTGGTTTTCGCTTGAGTTGTCGAAATGTCGAATGCGAAAGAGCTTTCGCTTCGGGAAGCCGAACGCGTACCGATCGGGTCCGAGCGGCACCGAGACGCAGCGAGCGCCGCGAATGCATTACGACGTTTTAAGGAGTAAACTCCAGTCGTGCATCGGAGCTGACACACACACTTTTTTTTTACAAAAATTTGTAAAGCTAACCATGGAGTTACCAATTAAACTTAACATTATGTGCTTGACATGCAACTGACCCTTAGACACTGTTATATATTATGTAAGGAGTGTAAGGTAAAGAGCCTACCTCAGGTTTGGTAAATAGAGATTAGAGGCTAGACCCTAAATATGCCACAAAATCAGAATCTTAATATTATCATGTATCTGATTTGTAAAGATTGTATTTTGATTTTTTGAAGTATTAACTTACGGAATCGCACCTCAGACCTCTGAAACGTAGTTGTCAACTTAGAGATCGCTTCTAAGCTTCTAAAATCTAAGCGATGCGGTCGCAAATAATTAATTTATACCTTAACTTTTTTTAAGTTAAAATTTTCCTGATTTTTTTTACAACATATTGTATAACTCTGTTTTAGCCTCGGCGAGTGATAGCAATCCGCAGAGAGGACCAGTCGGTATGGGAAAGAAGAGCACCATTCTCACCTTCGAATGTCAATCGGCTTGTACGGAATGGCGTACGAGTTATCGTACAGCCTTCCAACCGAAGAGCGTATCCTATGCAGGTACCTACATACGCTCAGACAACTCACAACATAGAAAAATAACTTTAAATAATATATACTTACTATAATATTATATTTAAAATCTGCGAGCTTGCCTATCTATCTATGAAAATGTATATCAAATTTTTTTTACAGTCGTACATAAATGCTGGTGCAATTATACAAGAAGATATCAGCGAAGCGAGCGTTATATTTGGTGTTAAGCAAACCCCGATAGACCTGCTCATACCCAATAAGACCTACTGCTTCTTTTCTCATACGATAAAAGCTCAAGAAGCGAATATGCCAATGCTGGATGCTATATTGGCAAAGGTAAGTAGGTATATAACAAAACGTGTTTAAAAAAATGTTTATCCGCGTTATGACCTCCAGACACGATACAAGTATCTGAATTTGAAAATGGTTTAAAAATAGTTAAAAGTTGCAAGACACCGTTCCAGAAGAGTCACCACTTTGAGTATAATATCAATTAAAATAATTCCAATAATTTGGTGTCTACAAATTCTTTCTAAAAGGAAATTATGTATTTTTTCCCCCTTGTCTTAAAAGGTAAACAAATCGCAGAAAATGTTTTGGAAGCGTGCATTACCGTACAAGTACATAACCAGGACTTAACGCTTTACTGACTTTATTTTTGGATTTGGATTTTTGGTTTTGGTAGCACGACCGGCTTCTTTGTCAGTGTGCGACAAGAACGTTCTTTGTGCTTAACGTGTCGCTTACGTATTTCTGCGAGAAAACACGTTTTTAGCGTTAAAGATAGCTAAGGATTAGACTAGTTATTATTTATTTCGTGTATAGAACATTCGCCTAATTGACTACGAGAAGCTGATGGACAATGCTGGTAACCGCGTAGTGGCGTTCGGGAAGTACGCCGGTGTGGCCGGCATGATCAACATCCTGCATGGATTGGGACTGCGCCTCCTTGCGTTGGGGCACCACACTCCTTTCATGGTACGAGCATATTCCTCTCTTCATCTCCGTTAAGAACTACTTCTACATACGGGACTAATACGTCTGCTGTTCGTAAACTCTATAGGGTTGTAGCTTCGGTTGCCATAGAATTCAGAGCCAGATTTTTAATCGCAATTTTAAGGCCTGCCAACCCTTAGCATCTGATTGCGTACTTTTGTCCAAGAAATGACAAAAATATACAGAAATATAACAAGATAAAAAGGAAAAGTGGGCGGGACACGCGTGCCAACAGTTTACAATTTATTGCAACAGTTTTCCAATAAAATAAAACTTTTGAAGATGATTGCACTGTTTTTATTTATGTATTTGTTTGCCCCTTTAGCATGTTGGACCAGCCCATAACTACCGCAATTCAAGTATGGCTAGACAAGTGCTTCGCGACGCGGGCTACGAAGTTGCTTTGGGAATGATGCCGAAATCCTTGGGACCCCTCACATTTGTATTTACCGGCTCAGGAAATGTATCTCAAGTAAGTATAATAATGTAATCGACAAGCAAATAAGAGTTTTACGACCTTTAGTTATTAAAATACTAGCGACCCGCCCCGGCTTCGCACGGGTAGTAGAGCATATTACGCCTATGATTTTCAAACTACTTGGAATGTTCCATAAGATATATCTTGAACAGCTTATTGAACAGGACTTAGGTATAAAAGAAGTATTATAGCAACAGCGCGGCGCGTCCGCGTCGGGTTGTGACCCGCATATTTATTTTGGCTCGCGTTCGTTTTTATTTTGCGTTAACTCCTAAGATATTCATTTAAAATATATGGTGTAAAGGATCATGATGTGCATGAAATGCTTATGATAACCAACATTTTAAGTTGATAAGGATTATTACTGTATCTGTCTAAATAGATTTCCAATTACCGCATAGTACGTGACCAATTTTTTAGAAGTTAAAATGGGTATAGTAAGCTATCCTTAAAAGATAGATATAGACCATCACGGACTTTTCTCTAAAGACTTATCCCACCATACCAGCACCATACATTGTTTTGTTATATCTCAAAGGATAAGGCAGCGTTTTCGATGAAAGCTCCCAGGCGGCTTGAATTTTTGCGACATCGTCAACAATTATTATCGTAAAAACCTTCCTCGTGAATAACCCTTGTAATACTTGTGAAAACTGCATGGAAAATCGGTTCGGAAGTTTTTGAGTTTATCGTGAACAGACAGACAGACGCGGTGGGGTACTTTCTTTTATAATAATATAGCTGATGCCCGCGACTTCGTCCGCATGGATTTAGTTTTTAAAAATCCCGCGGGAACTCTTTCATTATCTTATCTGAGATAAAAAGTAGGTCTGAGGAACCACTACTACATCCATTACTATACCCATGCAAAAAATCGCATAAATCCGCTGTTCTGTTGCGACATGATTGAAAAACAAACCAACAAACAAACACACTTTCGCATTTATAATATCAGTAATGCTTTATTATAACACTTTTTATAATTGTAAAATTTTTTACCATACTTAACCAAAGACAAAATTACGTTTAGCTGTCATTTACGTTTTGTTATTCCACTGTCATTTGCGTTTTGTTATTCCATGTCAGATGTGTTTTTGTTATACCACGTTTTATAGTGACTTGACGGAAGCGCGGTCGAACGGGATAAAAAGTATCCTATGTCCGTCTCCTGGTTCTAAGCTACCTCTCCACCAATTTTCAGCCAAATCGGTTCATCCGTTCTTGAGTTATAAATAGTGTAACTAACACCACTTTCTTTTATATATATAGAAGAAGATATAGATGTAGTGACAGTGTTATTGGATAGAAGTTTGCGTTACTTTATAGAAGTCCATGATAGACAAGGAATAACTAACCAACAAGCTGGTTTTCTAAGTTTTATTATGATTACTAAAGTGCAAACTAATGACTTAAGGTATCAAGAAGCTATTAGGTATATAATATAAAATCTAATATTATTATCCACGCTATTTATTGTAGGCCTTTAAAAAGAGATCAGTAATATACCTACCTATTAAATTTTAATCCATAATACGGAACAGCCGAATGTAGATAATAATTTTTGCCAATTTTATCGATATCGTAATCATGAGACCATTAAAACTGTACAAATAAAGTAGGTAGGTGTAGATAAGCCATTTCCTTGAGGGTGTGCGTGACCCACTTACGACAGAGTGCCTATTTATTACGATCGAATGAAAGCGTTGGAAAAATACTTACAGCTTATCAGCTGGCGGTGCATTTAAATGCACCCTTTGCACTTTGGTGAGCGATATTTGTCTGCTTTAGGAATATTTAATGATAGGTCAACGATATTTATGAATTTTATGATAGGTGGAGGTATCTATTACTTACCTACTTGTAACTTTGAATTTTTTCTTGTATCCTATATACAACCATTTAGCTGGCAGAGGGGGGGGGGACAATTGACTCTAATAAAATTTAGCACTTTAAAATATCATATTTCACAAACGGATCCTTGAATTGAAAAATAGTCTCTGAGCTAAACCGCGGACGGACGTACAGACAGACAGACGGACGGACATGGCGAAACTATAAGGGTTCCTTGTTTACTACGGAACCCTAAAAATCAGCGCTAAAAGAGTTGCTCGATTTATTATATCAGTTAATCAAGTCGTCATTTAGTCAGCCCAGCGTAAGCGTATGCCCAGCCTACTATCTATGTATTATGAGATACCTATGTCAGTAACACACATATACATTTAATTTTTTAGGGTAGTCAAGAAATATTTCAAGAATTACCCCATGAATATGTCCCACCGGAAATGTTGAGGAAGGTCGCCGAACATGGCAGTAAGTTGCAATGCACCTACTAAAGTTTATTAGTTTTTATTAAAAAAAAAGTAACAATGATAATAAAAATAATAACAATAGGGTATTTGACTGTTTTTTTTTACGATAATATATTTAAAATAAAGATTTTAAATATTATAACACAATGCCAATTTTCTGTTATAAATATTATCTAAACTATTTCCTGTTAGACAAAGAGAGCGCTACTGAAGTGTGACGTCACAAGACAGTAGCTCCCTAAGGTAGCTCCAGATTAGTTACTCTTCATAGAAAATTTCTTTTTAGAAAGAGACAGCAGTTAATATCTTATTTGTTTTAATACCAATTTATTTTCTGATTTTACAATTAATGCTATTCTTATTATTATAATTATTTATTAATGAATATCAATTTTTCAGTCAAACGCCCAATTATGATTCTTAGGTATTCGATAAGAGTTATCCGATAAATAACCATGTTGTTTTTGTTATTCTCTAACTAGGTATAGTATCTCACTGATAATAAAATAAACTGCCTCGTTGGTCTAGTAGTTAGCATGTTTGATGACGGATGACGATTGCCGAGGTCCTGGGTTCGATTCCCGGGTCGGGACAAAAATCATATTGCGTTTTTCTGCCAAGAAATTAATCTCAGTAGGTTTCGTAGTAAGTAGGACAAAATATTCTTTGCCCGAAACTGATGCTTACGTAGCACGTTGATTTCGTAGGCGACCGGACGGAAGTTTTCAAAGTTTCATTGAGTTTACCATTGTACTAAACTGCATTCAGTTAGAATGATGGAATGTTCTACAAAAACTAATAGGTATATATCGATACCAAGAAAGTTAAGTACAGTCCGTTCACAGTTATTCCTCTGACAACCTCTGACAAGCCATAGTATTTTGACAAAATACAATGGCTTGACGAAGGTTGTCAGAGGTAAAATAACTGTGAACGGACTGTACGTTTAAATTTTAAAATCGATTTTGACCGAAATGTCAGTTGGATCACAATTTGTGCACCAATCTAGCACCAATGTATACTCATTCAAATAATCATCATCATCATCATCATTAACAACCCATCAACGGCTCACTAATGAGCGCAGGTCTCTTTTCAGAGAAGGGTTATAAAGGAAGGGAAGGGGCCATAGTCCACCACGCTGGCCCAATGCGAATTGGCGGACTTCACACATCTTCGAGAACATTATGAACTTCGAGAACATTCAAATAATGTTTATTACAATTTGTAGGTCCGAACAAAATTTACGGATGTGAGGTGCGCCGGAGACACCACCTCGTCAGGAAGAATGGCGGCGGATACGACGCGGAAGAGTACGAGGAGCATCCCGAGCGGTACATCTCTACCTTCGCGCAAACGGTTTGTGCTCAATTTTTAACCGTCTTCAAAAAAGGAGGTTATCAATTCGTCGGAATCTTTTTTATGTATGTCCACCGATTACTCGAAGACGCCTGAACCGATTTGGATTTTTTTTTTTTTTTGTTTGAAAGGGTATACTCCCCAGGTGGTCCCATATAAATTTTATCGAAATCGGTGGCGCGGGAGTTTGAAAGCGGTTTTTTAAAAACTCTAGGTGAATATCACGTGCCTTTTACAAACATTTACTACTATTACAAAAATAATTTCAAACATTCTCGCATCCCTCTCTAACGAATTTGATATTACATTTAATGATTATATGTATCTAGATATACTTACTTACTTTGCATTCGAAATGAAGAAGATTGTGGTTCAGGAAATCGATCGGGAAGTATAGTATGCCTGGTGAAAATATGTAGAAAAAAAATATCGTATTGAAAAAAATACAATAGTCGGAGACGTCGTGGAAAATTTTGTGATGATGCTTGATAACAGCTGAAAATTAATTATTTTTAATTCTAACATTATTTTTTATTAGTTTTAATAATATGGCTATGGTACCTAATGATATTTTTTTCAATAGTAATTTAGTTATTATAATATTTTATCTACAAAGACTTTTTTCTTTTGTTTTTATCTAGATAGCTCCATACACATCAGTACTAGTAAACTGCATCTACTGGGCAGTGGACAGTCCTAAGTTGTTGACCATACCTGATGCGAAACATTTGCTGATGCCATCACACACACCCTGGCTGCCTATAAGCATCGGAGCGCCGGCATTACCACATCGGTTACGAATTAATTTACCAATTATCTCTAATTTAGTTAGTTATATACGGATACTAGTTAATCATATCTTCAGGAAAGCGACCGCCTCTACGTTCCTGAAGTACTACGAAGATATGAACCTGATACATCCACATACGACAAAGTGCATCAGTCAGTTTGAGCTGCCGCATCGGTAAAACTCATTACATAGTAATAAAAAGAAATATCTGATAAACATTATGATTATACTAGCTGGTACCCGCGACTTCGTTCGCGTGGATTAAGGTTTTGTACTCCCGCGGGAACTCTCTTATTTCCCGGGATAAAAAGTAGCCTATGTGCTATTCCAGACTACAATCTATCTGTAACAAATGTCAGCCAAATCGGTTCAATCGTTGCGACATGATTGAGTAACAAACATACAAACTTTCACCTTTGTAATATTATAGCTTCTGCCCGCGACTTCGTCTGCGTGGACTTCAGAATTGGATCCAAAAAAAATATGATAAATGTGAAAGTAATAAAAAATGGAATAAAATTTACACCCATGCTATCGCTTGCGCTGTAATAGAAAAAATAGCTGTAATAGAAGAAATAGCGCAGATAGCTTTGAAATTATAGCGGATTATAGGGATAGTTTGTAGTCAGAAAAGTGGCATAGGTTACTGTTTATCCCGGAAAAACATCTTATTCCTATGGGAAAACACGTTTAGAGCGTGTTAACCGAATTACACGCGGACGAAGTTGCGGGCGAAAAGCTAGAATGATATAAAAATGAATTACTGGTTCGCTTCGCTCGTTAACAATTTTTAATCTTACCACAGGAACTATTTGAGAGATCGGTATAGAAAGTATAGCCTTTTCAATAGCATAGGTGACATGCATACCAAATTTCAAAACTGTCTGCCCGCGGCTTAGCTCGTAAAAAAATTTCAATTTTCCCTCGGGAACTCCTTGAGGAATCGGGATAAAAGGTAGCCTATGTTCTTTTCCATGTCAAAGGCTACATGCATGCCAAATTTCATCCAAATCCGTTCAGCCGTTATTGCGTGATTGAGTAACAAACATACAAACATCCAAACATCCAAACATCCAAACATCCAAACATCCACACTTTCACATTTATTTTAGTAGGATTAATATGTACCTATTATACTTTTTTTAAATCTATCTGGCCTGCTGAACATTTTAACTATTATTTCTGATTTGTTTCCGATTTTTATTATAACAATGAAAGAATGAAATTGTTTTTAACAGAATGCTTGCAATCTGCGATATTTCGGCAGACCCAGGAGGGTCGATTGAGTTTATGAATGAATGCACCACTATTGACACCCCGTTTTGTCTGTATGATGCCGATAGAAACAAGGACACCAAGAGGCAAGAAACAACCGAAATTATTTATACAACAGATGCAATTTCAGTATAGTATTCTTATCATATTATTATGTACTCAGCTTTATAGGGTATCTCCGTTTTCAGTATTGCAATCAAGTTTAGATTATTTATTATCCATCCTAATTATAGCACTTTAGAATGATAAGCAGCTGAGAGACTAAGTACTTACTTGGAAAGTGCATAAGGTGAATGTCTGATTGCTATGTAAGCTTATTAATAATTGATACACAGATAGATGCACGTATTTACCTATATTTGTTTACGTATTTACCTATATTTATTTAAAATATTATCATTAAATCGTCATATCATTCGTTATCCGTATGATGATAATTAACTCGTACAATATGAAAACAATTTCATGGATTAAAATAATATTGCTGTTAGAATATTTTGTGTAATAAAGCAGTTTTAAGCCTGGTGAGTCGAGATAATTATTTGTTTTGTACAGTTTTAAAGGACCCGGTGTGTTAGTCTGTTCAATCGACAACATGCCAACGCAGTTACCTCGGGAATCGACAGACTTTTTTGGCGACCTGCTTTATCCTTACGCTGAAGACATTATGAGTTCTGATGCTACACGACCTCTCGAAGAACATAACCTTTCACCAGTTGTTCAAGGAGTGAGTCTTTTTAGTTGAAGATGAAAATTTTTACCGTGTGAGATATTTGACTTCTTAGTCATAAACCTTTAATTCAACGAAATCAACTTCGTTATGTAGGTCTATATTATAATATTATTAATTATGTGACCTATTATAAATTTACTACATTTCTTTTAGGCTATTATCACAAGTAACGGAAAACTAACACCATCGTTTGAATATATTAATGAACTACGAATGGCTAACAAGTAAGTTGAATACAGAACTTCATATCGTAAGTGGACATTAAGTTTTAATACGAAATTCTAAGAATTATTCTATTTTAGTCGTTCCCGGCATAAGGTGGAAGGCCACGCTCAAGAAACTTCAGTTGTGATACTTGGAAGTGGTTTAGTCTCCGCGCCAGTTGTTGAATACCTCGCCAGAGACGAAAATGTTTCTGTTACTATTGGTGAGATCTTTGAACTCATATTCTTCTGAATTCACATCAACTTTACTCATCTTGGATTCTAAGTATGAAACAATATCTGGTTGAACCCTAATTGACTCCATTTTTCTTTTTATGTTTAGGATTTTTGATTATATCCTATGAAAAAAATGATAAAATAAAGAAATTTTATTTCAGCATCACAGTTTAAAGAAGAGGCAGATGCTCTGGCCGAGCGTTATGGTGTCGGATCAGAATATCTTCAGGCCAATGACGATAATGCTCTTAGAGAACTTGCATCCAAATCTCGCCTTGTTATATCTCTTCTCCCATACGATCTCCATGGTGCTGTGGCAAGAGCTTGTGTGAGTTCTGGAGCTCACATGGTCACCGCTTCTTATGTACGTCCTGAAGTTCAGGAACTTCATGAAGTGTGAGTATAAATAATTGAAATCGTGATTGTTTAATGCATAGCGTTATGGTTGTATGGACATCTTAAAAAAGTTCTCGTTTGGATGGAGAATCTTCCTTTTAGGACATCATAATATAAGCCTCCTTAATATTATTCAATGAGAAAGAATTATCGGTGATTGGGAGTTAGAACATGTATTTTATTTCGCAGTGCTAAGGAAGCTGGAATAACTTTACTAAACGAAGTGGGTTTGGATCCGGGCATTGATCATTTGCTTGCCTTGGAATGTATTCATGATGTGCAGAATCATGGAGGAAGAGTCGATTCTTTCGTGTCATATTGTGGAGGTACTCAAAATATTTACTCGCATGTTAAATTACTTAATGCAGCAATTGTCATCATCATCATCATTAACAACCCATCAACGGCTCACTACTGAGCCAGGTCTCCTTTCAGAGAAGGGTTGTCGCAGCAATTGTACGATTCAGCAATTCATATAAAATTTTGTATTTCAGGATTACCAGCACCAGAATTTAGTGACAATGCTCTAAGATATAAGTTTTCGTGGAGTCCGAAAGGAGTTCTGTTAAATACAATCTCGGGAGCAAAATACCTCAGTAAAGGACAAGTACGCCATTTTGTATTCATAAGAATCGGCATAGTTAATTTTTAATTTTTTTTTCTAATTATTCATTCTTTCATCAAATTTTAATTAGGTTGTGGAGGTCCTTAGTGGTGGTGAATTAATGTCAGTGGCGCGGGACTTGGATTTTCTGCCTGGTTTCGCTTTTGAGGGATTCCCTAACAGAGATAGTACAAAATACTCTTCCCTCTATGGCGTAGAAGATGCTCATACAATGTTTAGAGGAACACTCAGATACAAAGGTTAGGATAAACCATGTATTTTGATTTCGAGTAAATATTACTTTTCTTTCGTGCTTTAATTTTATAATTTACTAGATGATGCCCGCGACTTCATCCGCGTGGATTAAGGTTTATAATTCCCGCGCGAACTCAGTAATTATCCGGGGTAGCCTATGTGCTAATCCTGGGTATGAGCTATCCCCATTCGAAATTTGAGCCAAATCAGTTTATTCGTTGTGGCGTTAAAGAGTAACAAACATCCATCCATCCATACATAGTTACATACATCCTCACAAACTTTCACATTTATAATATTAGTAGGTTTATTATTATTATCCTTGTATTTTTTAGGTTTCGCAGAAACAATGAAGGCTTTGCAGCTTTTTGGCTTAGTCGATCCAAACCCTCATCCATCTTTACATCCAGAAGGGCCGGAAATAACTTGGGTGATTGTTTTTTCATATTACGGAAATTATCATATATAACAGGTTTTTGGTTCTTCTTCTTCTTTATCAACCTATAGACGTCCACTGCTGGACAAAGATCTCCTGCATGGACTTCCACAGGCTTCGGTCTTGCGCCGCTTGAATCCAGCGGCTCCCTGCGACTCGTTTGATGTCGTCGGTCCACCTGGTGGGGGGTCTGCCAACACTGCGTTTCCCGGTGCGGGATCGCCACTCCAGCACCTTGGGACCCCAACGACCCCAACGGTTTTTGGTTAAGATAACTTTTTCTGTGTAGAGAGTAGAGATTGAACTTACTGTAACCTTCACTGTACCACAAATACTACGGTATGTTCAATTCCTAATTGAATCTGTGTTTTTCAACAGCAACAATTTGCATGCGAACTTCTCGGTCTAATGGATTCTTCAATTTTCTACGAAAATCTGAAAACCCGGCTAGCAGAGCGTATCGGGAGCACGGGAGCGCAGGCAATTGAGTCTCTTGGATTTCTCAGTGAAAAGCCCATTGTTAAATGTGGCTCGCCACTTGACACTATAAGTCATTACCTGACCAAGCGTCTGCGGTTTGGTAAGAATAGTTACTTATTTTGTTCTCATTATAACGGTTGTCAGTCTTAAAACTATAAAAACTATATGTAATAGAATAAATGTTTACCCAAGCTGAGCTAAGCTAAGTATAAGTAACGATTGATACCAATTCATAAAATAAATAAATAGGGAATATTGTTCATACAGCAGATTATGAAAGAAGGATTTTTCTAACAAATCTTAACAAATTTTAACTAAAATCTTCTTCTTTATCAATCGATAGACGTCTACCGCTCGACAAAGGTCTCCTGCATGGACCTCAACAGACCTTGGTCTTGCGCCGCCCTAATTCTGTATACATATATTAACTACAATAAATATTTAATTGTTATCATGATATCTTTCAGAAAAAGATGAAACAGATTTGGTAGTCCTTAGACACGAGATTGGCGTAACGTGGAGCGATGGGAAAAAGGAATGTCGGGAAGTGACTATGACTCTGAGAGGCAATCCTGCTACGCATTCTGCTATGGCTAGGACCGTGGGTCTACCCACCGCTATCGCAGCTAAAATGGTGCTTGATGGTAAGAAGCTTTCATTAAAGAAAACATGAATGCATTAATTACTTTTAATATAGGTACACCACATAATATAGAGCACGAAAAAATCAGATCGTAGTGTATACCAGCATAAAATCACAATCAAAACTGTAACTTTGTCGTGTAGAGAACTAGATGATGCCCGCGACTTCATCTGCGTGGATTAAGGTTTTTGATTCCCGCGAAAACCCTTTATTCCAGGGTATAATCTATCACCATTCCAAATTTAGTAGTCCAGTAGTTTTTGCGTGATAGAGTAACAAACATATACACAAACTTTCGCTTTTATTATATTAAGTGTGAAGTGTGATTACTGTGGACAAAAAATATTAATTTTCTACACTCAGTAGGTAAATAATGATTGCACCTTAAGAGGTGACCTATCTAATTATTTTTTCTATATAACTTTCTTTGTGATGGGTTTACCTAATTAACAGATGGGTGGAATACATTTGCCAAAAAATATTCAATTTTCATAAATGAATACCCGTCATTTGCGTCCAAATGATAGGCAACCAGGCATATAAACTTTTATTAAACTTGCCTGTTAATTAATGGAAACCTTACTTATCCATTAAAAATGTTTTAAAATGGACATTGGTAAACACTTCATGCAGTCGTCTATGATGTAGATCTATTTGAGAAAATAAAACAACTTTCAAATTTCAGGTGAAATCCAGCAGCGAGGAGTAGTATTGCCATTTGCTCCAGTTGTTTACAAATCATTGCTATCGAGGCTACGAGCTGATGGTATCACCGCGAAGGAAGTCAGCAGGCCTCTTAATTGACTTTAAAAAATAAAAGAGACATTCTTTATACTATTACCTAAAGAGACTGCGTCAAATACATACTATAACTAGCTTTACCCATGCAACTTCATAGGTACACGTGGGGGTTTTAGTTTCTAATTATGCCCAAGCAAAAATCAAGTAAATCCGTTGCTCCGTCCTGCGTGAATGAAGGACAAAAAAGTTGTGTACTTATTTAATTTTGTAAATATCTTTCTTGTTATACTTTATACAGTAAGTGTATCTAGTACAGTAGTGATTATTAAGTAATTTTTACCTAATTATAGTAATATTTTTGTACAAAAGCCTCTTAGTTTAAATAAATAGTCTATTATTTTTTACTTTTGTTTTCCTCTGAACACACTAAAACACAAAAAATTTCAACAACAATTTAAATATTGCAAACATATTAAATACCTTTTATAAATTAGGTAGGTGTATTTTTTACAAATTAATAATTTTAATTACTTGTTAAACTAACTACTGACTAACATGACAAGCTCTTGGCTTTTATCAAGCACCTCACTAAATTTTCACACGAGCTCTCAGACCTTTAAGTTTGTTGTGAAAATTTTGACAGAGTGAAGCGAGGTCTCTGTCTTCTCTAAGTTTATTTAGATTTTAGATGAATTAGCACTTGGTCGTTCAATAATAAATTATGGCCCAAATGACCATTGATGGAAAATGACATTTAAAAAATCGGCCAAGTGCGAGTCGGGCCCCGCTCTTTTAGGGTTCCGTACATATGACCAAATCTCTTTTTTAAAACTAGACATTAAGATATCTTAGTTCTTAGATAGTACTCAATTAGCATAATATGGGGAAAAATGCTCGTTAGGTTGGGTCAAAACGTACAAACCGCATTATAAATCGGTTTTTTCAGTATTTTTTTAAATACACTTTACACACTGTTACTAGGTCCCCAAGTAACATATATAAAACTCAGCTTTTATACTATGACGAAAGTACTACCAAGGTTACTAAAAGAATGGACCTGGCGTCGATGACGTCACTGCGACGCATGGGTACAGTGTGCAAAAAAGATTCATTAAGAATATTTATGAAAATTAAATGTTAATGGAAACTCTAGGTATGCTGTGTTAGTATTGTCTTATCACACATTGAAATAAAAGATATTTTGCGGAAACTAAAGCGTATATTCTATTATTTGATACATCCCGACATTTCGCACTCTTTACAGAGGACGTGGTCACGGGCCGACTCAAATAATATTGGAATAATAATCATAAGACCGAACTCAGCGGTATACAGTCCGTATGACAAAAACTTAATAAAAATAGTCCAAAACGTAACAATTATAACAAAACAACAGTCCAATGACAAAAACTTAATAAAAACAGCCCAAAACGTAACAATTATAACAAAACAAACTAAAACAATTCAACAAAAAACTTAACAAGGATATTCTAAAAACTGAACGTTTTGCTAAAGACGAAAGTAGACACGTATCGGTGACAAAGATGCGAACCGTACTGACGCGTCAGGACGAACGCGGAGAGGTGAGCGGGGAAGCGGGAGAGGCATCACATTCCAGCGAGGTCCAATCTTTTAGTAACCGGGTGTATTATTCATAATTTACTATGGTTCAAGGGTGTCTGACACGGGGTTGGAACCATCGGAAATGTTTGACTGCTGAGGAAACATCTGATAGGTCCCTAAGTAACATATATAAAACTCAGCTTTTATACTATGACGAAAGTATCCTCAGAATTTATGCACCTTTACTACCTGATATCTCCCAAAGCCACCAAGATCCAAACTTCATAGTCGGGGATCGTTCTTTTCTCTATTGGGGACATACGCAGAGGAACTTTCAACTTTTATAAAATTACGAAGGTCTGAAACGTCTCGGCTCCCGGTCCATTAGTAATCTACTCAATAAAGACTCAATCTTTCAAAAATATTTAGTAAGTAAATTAAACTTATTATTGTTACCTAGGTTCATTACGTACTTATATTAAAAACAGCCTTAAAATAATATTAAAAAGTATTTGATTTCAGCGAACATAATGGGACAATCATTAAAAACTTGTTAAAATGAAAATACTGATAACTAGTAATGTCACCTGGAAGAAAAAGGTTTGACATGTTTTGTCATTCTTATATCATTTTTTTGCTAACCTAAAATGTTTTATCAAATGGCTTAATTTTGATATTTTTTTAGTATTTTTTAACGGTTACTTTTGTAAATTTGTTGAGCTAAATCTCGATTGTATTACGACCAGTACTTGCATTTATTATATTAATGCGTTTCAATTTTTTAATGATGACTTTGCGTTAGTCATAATAAAATGGAAAATGACCCGAATGGCACAGTGAGTACTGCAGATAGAAAGACGGTTTGAAAGATATAAGTTGAAACACCGAGGCTTAGTAACCCTCACCCATAGTTTATATATTATTTCATAGATTTACTTCGTGCTCGCCGACAACTTAAGAATTAACTTAAGTGGTTACTTTCTTCAACTAAACACAATGATCGAACAGATACTATCATCAACATCGTGATATTTTCATCAAATCAAAAGATAAGTAGTCATCATATCTGTTCAGATCAATGTAAAACAATCCTTGACTGTATTGATTTAAAGTCACAAATTCAGTACAACCGATTTTAACATGGCGCGTCATGGAGCGTATCGTACATACCTAAACGTATAATAATGTATACACGAAATTGAGCTCTAATTCAATGCCTTTATGGTTTATTTTACTTTGACACTCATGCCATCGAATACGAATACGATCAATGGAATAACTTTATACAATCGCACCTGAAACGAACCCTATATTTATTTATAAGCCTATATCAGACAAAATAAAATATTTTTAAAACAATAATTGTTATTACTTATTCTATTCCTTGTTTCTATTTGCTAGTCCGTGTGCCTTTTGGCAAAGGCCTCCTCCAATCCTTCCAATCATTCCTATTTGCTGCTCGTCTCATCCATGCTCTTCCTGCTATAGCCTTAATGATTGGAAGGATTGGAGGAGGCCTTTGCCAAAAGGCACACGGACTAGCAAATAGAAACAAGGAATAGAATAATAACAATTATTGTTTTAAAAATATTTTATTTGTCCGATATTTTATTTTTACATCTTGGGTTCGAGTAACTTTTCATATATGAAAGGAGCCCTTTAGGTAACACTTAAATAGGGACTCGTCACTCGTACAATATCCGTTTAGCATGTTGTCGGTCAGCAGACGGCGGGTCGCGAGACGGGGCGCTGCATGTCGGTGGCGGCGATGCAGGCACTGCACCGGCTGCGCGAGTGCCGGCTGCTGTGCGACGCGATCGTGCGCGCGGACGACGGTGCCGCGTTCCCCGTCCACCGCGCCATACTGTCGGCCTGCAGCCCCTACTTTCTGTTAGAATCTGCTTTTAAGGTGGAAGACAAGGGTCTGCCCGCGAAATTCAAATTTAATTTGGTTTTTCGTAATTTGTAAACTAATACGACAAAGTAGGCTTATGGCATTCTAATTGCGACAACATGGCAGTATCATCTTCACAGGTTTATATAAAAATTTTTACTTGAAAGTGTCCAGTTTAAAAAATTAATCAAAATATCGACTAATTTTTGAGTAACTCACGTCCAACTCAGTATTTTGATTAATTTCTTGAACTGGTCACTTTCAAGTTAAGATTTTTATATAAACCTGTGAAGATGATACTGCCATTGTCGCAATTAGAATGCCATAAGCCTACTTTGTCGTATTAGTTTACAAATTGCGAAAAACCAAATTAAATTTGAATTTCGCAGGCAGAACCGTGTCTTCCACCTTAAGCCTCCGTATTACTAAGCCTGTGATGCGGGTTACGTTCCCTCAAATATGGTTGAGCGAAGCAATGGCTGGGTCATGCGTCATGCTCGTGAACGGGTTCCACCGGCGGGAATGGGGCCACTTTCTGTCTGCCCGTCTTAACATGTATTGAATTGTTGGTAGGTATGCGTTTGTGGAACTTCTCCTCATTGTGGAAACACTGTACTTATACATAGCATAGTATTGTAAAATTGTTTTGAAAAGAGCAACCGCCGAGTTTCTTGCTGGTTCTTCTCAGCAGGAAGGGCATTCCGAACCAGTGTAGTGGTAGACTCAGTGCCTGTGCCTGTGCCTTGAGTCCCACATACAAGACAAGTTTGTTTACTATTAACGCACAGAGGTATATATCTATGTACATATTATATACACAGTATATACAGCGGGCGATGGAGAGAGCTATGCTCGGAATGTCCCTGCGGGATCGAATCAGAAATTATGAGTTCCGTAGGAGAACCAAAGTCACCGACATAGCTCAACGAGTCGCTAGGCTTAAGTGGAAATGGGCGAGCACATAGTTCTAAGAGCTGATGGTCTTTGGGGTTCCAAGTTGCTAGAGTGGCGACCCCGCACCGGGAAGCGCAGTGTTGGCCGACGACATCAAACGAGTCGCAGGGAGCCGCTGGATTCAGGCGGCGCAAGTCCGAGGCCTGTGGAAGTCCATGCAAGAGACCTTTGTCCAGCTGTGGACGTCTATCGGTTGATAAAGAAGATATATATAGCTTATGGAAACCGTGACGCATGACGGTCACGAAGACGCGAAATCAATGTTTTTTGCTCACCCAAAAAAGTCCTCGACGCGCCTAAAGAAGCTTTCACTTCAAAAATTTCTTACCAGGGCATTGTTTACAACAACCTTACACTCGCGAGAACAGAGCGACGTTCAGATATCGGGCGTGCGTTCAGAGATCCTGCTCTTGCTGATCGAGTACGCGTACCTTCGCCGCATCGACGTGACGGACACCAACGTGCACGAGCTCCTCATGACGGCAGACTACTTGGCTTTCCTTGGCGTTCTGCAGCTTTGTTGCGACCATCTCAGAGCCTCGCTCAGCCCCAAGAACTGTCTCGGTATCATGACATTTGCTAGGTAAGTAATTGGAATCAGTCTATATCTACCGCGCTCAGAGACAGAGACTAAGTAATTTTATTAATCAATCTCGTACTGATGTCATTTATTAATACTACTATCAAACTTTTCTGTACTAAAAATGTATCATTTAACTCACTCTAAGAGTCCCTTCGGCCGCCTACGAATTCAGAGAGTTAAACTTTTTAAATCTTTATCCAACTAATGTTATTAAGATGTCATTTATTAATACTACTAGGTATAACTTTTCTGTACTAAAAAGCTAACTCAGTCTGAGAGTAAAACTTCTTAAATCTATACCTACTACGGAGATTAAGGGATAGGAACGCGCTTGGCAGTATTTCTAAACATAAAAATCTTTGGTGAGAGACATATTGGATGCTTCTTATATTGAGAAAATAATTGAATGCATCGTGTTGAATTCAATTAAAATAAATTGTCCTGTTGAATTCAATAAAAAAATAAATCCTAATTCATCTCACGATTACGGATTAGGAACCAAAATAGCAGCGTTAAAACTTGCCTTTCCCTAAATATGAACATTACAAGAATTATTAGATACCTAGGTGATGCCCGCGACTTCGTCCGCGTGGATTAAGTTTTTAAAATCCCTCGGGAACTCTTTGATTTTCCCGGTTAAAAAGTAGCCTATGTCACTCTCCGGGTCTTCAACTATACCCATGCAAATAAATCACGTCGATTCGTAGCTCTGTTGCGGCGTGATTGAAGGACACACCAACAAAACAACAAACACACTTTCGCATAATTATAATTAGTTAATAAGTAATAGTTAATAGTATGATTATAAAGATTCTTTTTCAGGCGCGTATTTTGCTACAAACTGGAGTCTGAATCTCGAAGGTACCTGCTGCGTTACTTTGTGACAGTAGCGACCCAGAGCGACGAGTTCCTTCATCTGCCGATAGACGAGCTAAACGGCATTATACTAGAAGATGAATTAAATGTTAAAAGCGAGGAAGCAGTATGGGAAGCAGTCTTGCGCTGGGTGAATTATGACCCCGACCTACGTTGGCAGCACACCGTCAAACTTATGGGCAGTATACGGCTTGGATTGCTTGACACTCAAGTAAGAATTATACGTATATTTTTTTAACCGAAAGTTCTGTTAGATAATAATTATTTAGGTACCTATATCTACCTAATTCATGAAATATATGGATGAAGTAGGTAGGTATCTCTACACCATATTCCTCATTATTGTGACCTATCAAATAATGTTGAGGATATAATGTTGAGGATGCCTGAATTTGTGATCTGCGCATCAAAACGCGACTATCCTCAGAACGATCAAGATCATTGGCGTACACATACTTCATGTATTCGAAATTCTACCTTTTGTTTTTTGTAAAAGGTAGTATTTCGGATTCGGACCTTTCAAAGATCACCTATTTCAAATTCAAATTCAAAATTATTTATTTCACGTAGGCCAACCTGTGGCTCTTATGACAAGTCATGACTCTACCACCGGTTCGGAAAGCGGATTCTGCTGAGAACAGCCGGCAAGAAACTCAGCAGTTGCTCTTTTCAAAATAATCATTTTACAATATTATTATGAAGCTATTACATTGTCATAAGTTTTTTATACTATCTTGTGGGCTGGGCAGCTGGATGCCAAGCTGATTTAACCTATGCAACTTACGCTTACTTGAGCTAACGTTGCTTGAAGAACGCATTATACAGAACATACGACATCGCAAAGTCTATTTATTAACCTTTCAATTAGGTACTTCCTAAATGAAAGAAGGCCATTGTTTTTTCAGTTTTTCTTGGAAAACGTAAAAGATCACCCGTACGTGACGGGGAATGAAGGCTCGCGTCCGATCATTATTGAAACGTTGAAATTTCTTTATGACTTGGAGATGATTGCTCAGAGAGACGGGGAGGTGGCCACGCCGGAGATAGCGCGACCCCGGGTTCCACATGAGGTTTGAATCTCTCTCTTCTCACCCTATCTACCTATATTATATTAAATCAATTAAGTCATCACTTTAACACCAATGAGTTACTACATAAACAACAATTTGGTTTTACAAAAGGCAGATCCACAACTCATGCAGGAGCAGACTTAATACAGCATATTCTTATGGCCTGGGAAGTATCGCAAAATGCTATTGGCATTTTCTGCGATCTTTCTAAGGCTTTTGATTGCGTGGATCATGAGATTTTAATTCGAAAACTGAGATTCTACGGAGTAACTGATGCAGCACTAGATCTGATTTCATCTTATCTAAGTAATCGAGAAATGAGAGTATGTGTCAATAAAAGGGTGTCTGAGGGAACAAAACTTAAACTAGGAGTGCCACAAGGTTCCATTCTTGGTCCATTCTTATTCCTTGTTTATATTAATGATCTTCCAGGTGCAATTAAAGAACTAGCAGACATCGTTCTATATGCAGATGATACTTCTCTCGTGTTTAAAATAGATAGAAAAACTAGTGATTTAGGTAACCTTAATAACGGTCTGTCCATACTCTCGCACTGGTTTTCCGTAAATAACTTAGCACTGAACAGTAATAAAACCAAATGTGTATATTTTGCAACTTCAAACTGTCGTAGTGACAAAAATGTTGATATATTACTCAACAACGAAAAATTAGATATTGTTGACAATGTCCTTTTCTTGGGCCTCACCATTGATTCTAAATTACAATGGAAGCAACACATTAATATTTTAGCAAACAAATTAGGTTCAGCAGTCTTTGCGATTCGTAAAATAAGGAAATTAACGGACGTAAAAACTGCTAGAATAGTATATTTTGCATACTTTCAAAGTCTGATGTCATATGGAATTTTGTTATGGGGTTCTGCTGCTGATTGGAAAACAATCTTTATACTCCAAAAAAGGGCTGTTCGTGCTATATACAAAATGAAACCCAGAGAGTCACTGAGAGACTTTTTTAAAGAAACCTCTATATTGACTATGCCTTCACTTTATATCTTTGAAAATATTATGTATGCTAGAAAAAATCTTCCATCTCTCAAAAAGAATCTCGTGTGTCAAAATTATAACTTACGACATAAACATGTCCAGTTGGCAGTGAAAAAATGCAGGTTATCTAAAACAAGAAAAACGTTTATAGGAAACTCTATACGCTTCTACAATAAAATTCCAAAGGACATTACAGATCTTTCTGATACACAATTTAAAGTTAAAATTAAAGATATCTTAATAAAAAAGGCATATTATAGAATAATAGATTATGTAGACGATAATAAAGCCTGGAAATTCTAATATTGCACATGCCATTAATGGTTAAGATTAAATTTTGTTTACGTTATGATATAAAAACTAAGTACGTGAGTACCTACCTATTACTTTTTAATTATTTGTTTATGACATTTTACATGACGATTTATGTTTGACACAATTTTTATTATTTTTTTAATTTTATTCTTTAACATACCTAGTAGGTACCTAATTTTTGTGACTTCTTATTTTATTTATTTGTGCTAGACTGAATATTTTTGTAGATATTGTAATTTAAATATTTAAATGATGTAACATTTTTGACATTCGTAAGCGCTTTTGTAAGCCTAAATCGAAGAAAAATAAACAATACAATACAATACAATATCGCTGGCCCACTCCTGGGTACAGGTGTACACCTCTCTTATGAGAAGGGTATAGACCGTAGGTACTCAACCACGCTAGCCAAATGCGGATAGGCAGACTTAACACATTTTTGAGGACATTGCATGCAGGTTTCCTCACCATATTTTCCTTCATTTTAATGGCGACAAATGATAAATATTTAATTGCTTAAAACCTGGAGCTATCGAAAAGGAGGCCGAAGTCCACCACTAGGCTATCACCGCTGCGCGCTGGTTAGGGTTGAGTCAGTTTCAATCAAATAATGCAAGACATGTTTGCAAATTAGTATATAATACTAGCTGACCCAGCCACGCGTTGCTGTGACTCAGTAGGTAGGTAATGAACGATTTAGAGTTGTATCCATAAATTAACCAACAGAGCCATTTATTAACAACTAGCTGATGCCCGCGACTTCGTCCGCGTAGATTTCATTTTTAAAATCCCCTGGGAACTCTTTGATTTTCCCGGATAAAACTTAGCCTTTGGCACCCTCCAGGTTCTCAACTATACCCATGCAAAAAATCACGTAGATCCGTAGCTTTTTTGCTATTTGATTGAAAAACAAACCAACATACAAACACACTTTCGCATTTATAATATTAAAAAGTATCCTATGTCCGTCTCCTGGTTCTAAGCTACCTCCCCACCAATTTTCAGCCAAATCGGTTCAGCCGTTCTTGAGTTATAAATAGTGTAACTAACACGACTTTCTTTTATATATATAGATTCGTCGAACTAACAATAAATACACACTACTGACTGTCGTCTAATAAACATTTAATTTTCAATAACAAATATTAATGTCAATAATTAAGATAAAAACTATCCTATCTTTTAAGTTGGACCAAATTACAGATAGTTACGAAGTTTGATCAAAATCGGTTAAGTAGTTTAGGAGTCCATCGCGGACAAACAACGTGACACGTAATTTATATATATTAAGATATACTACTGCATGACCTAAACCCGCACTTAACTAAGTAAAGCTTTTCTACATGCTATGGGCGAGTTAACTTCAGTTGGTCCATTAATGCAAGGCGCTTTTCGCCAAAGCGCTTAATAGATTAGATAAGTCCCGCGTAACTTAGATAATGTAGTATTTTCAATTTGGCCATATGGTTCTTAGGTTTTGTTTGCGATTGGCGGATGGAGCGGCGGCTCACCCACAGCGTTTATTGAAACATACGACACGAGAGCAGACCGGTGGATAAAGGTTGGTGCCTTCATTTCATTTTTTTTTAAATGAATGAATGTTTCTATTCACAAAAATGCAGGTACAAACAATAAGAAGGTACAGAAAATCAAGCCATTTTTATATCGGTAAATCTGCTTATTCTTTATCAACGGATCTACGGATATAGGTACCTACTCCCAGCATATAGCTCTCTCCCATCGTCCGCTGAGCGACTCTGAGCCTTCATACGAGGCCCATAGTTAGTGACCACATTTTTCGGATCCCTAAGCCATCACTGACAAAATGCACCGTTCGAAGACCTTGTCTTCAGGCACTGAGGTATTTTGGACGAAAAGACATCTTGAAACTTTTCGAACGCTGCCCAGCCGAGTTGAATTCGGCGGTTGATCTCTTTCTCGAAATTATTAGTAGGTACTACGCGTTCGCTTCAAGTTGAGCCCTGCACCATAGAGTAAAGAAATCTTCACCCCTCGCGCTTCCCCGCACCGCACCTCAAGTCAGACCCACAGTAAAGACACAGTATAAGAAGATGCAGTATAATAGTTTGTCTATTGTTTTATTTATTAAGTACTAGTGACCTGTCTTAACTATGAATATTGAATTCGAATTGGTATAAAAAAAAATAAAAAAAAATATATATATAAAAAAGTGTTTATTATTCTAATGCTTTGCGATATACAACATTCTTAGTTTTTTTAAATCAAACCTACCAAAACTCCTAATATCCAAAGTTCAATTTAATAAATTGAACTTTTAATACGTAAACTTAGAATAAGTTTTATTATTATTAAATATTATTTTTGCATGCCTATCCGGCAGATTGTAAGGACTTTTATTATAATGTAACACCATTGTACTACTCAATCTGTGCAAATAAATAATTTGAACTTGAATTTGAAATTTATTTTTAATAAGCGGTGCTTCGCGAGCGGTTTACTAAGTGGGTCTGACTTGAGGTGCGATGCGGGGAAGCGCGAGAGAGCTAGGGGAAATTTGTAACGCGTAGTACCACTAGATCAAAGGTGTCAAACTACTGCATATCCTATACTGTGTCTGTACTGTCGGCATGGAACTAGGAATTACGACTACGTCGATTACTTTACTCTATGGTGCAGGGTTCAACTTCAAACGAACGCGTAGTATACCTACTTAATGCAAAATATGAAATAAATTCAGAACATTTATTTGACGCTAATAAATCCTACTTACTTTGAAATTTTTAATCATACTTTATCGTCTGAGCGTTAGGGGCGTGTCACTTTGACACCCATTTTATAATCACTGCTTACTCTGCATCATCTCATTATAACTGAGGTCAATAAGTTTTTGACTTCACATGTTTGCCACGCCACTATCATTCGCATGTCGCAAAATATCTTACTTCTTACATAATATTATACTTAATTAGGCGAAAATGTGTATGTTTGTTGGTTTGTTGAGGACCTAGAGAGTTATCTATGACACTCTCCAGGTTTTCAACTATACCTGTACATATAAAGCAAATTTTTATCCCAGAGAATCAAAGAGTTCCCGCGGGATTTTAAAAACTACCTAAATCTAGGCGGACGAAGTCGCGGGCATCAGGTAGTCAGCTATTTTAATTATAAAGCAGACAGTGTTATTGTTTGTAATGTTATTTGTTTGATGACGAGACGCAATTTAACTAGTCAACCTATTCGAGATATATTGATGAGTATAATATTATGATCTATCATTTATTTCTTATCTTTAATAAATAACAGATGAGGGTATAAATTTCTTATACCGGATCTCGTACTTAAAGAAAACCTAAATTCACCATGAATCACAGAATATAATATAATAGTACTACCTTGAACGAAGTCTCGTGTGTCAACTGGTCGGTAATCCTCAAGATTAATACAAAGATGGTGATGATTTCTGTTTGGTGTATGGAGGTGGAGGAGGTAGACCCGGCCGGTCCCCGCGCCTACCACGGCACCGCGGTGCTCGGCTACTGCATCTACGTCATCGGCGGCTTCGACGGCATGGACTACTTCAACTCCTGTCGGTGCTTCGACGCCGTCACTAAGGCTTGGCGAGAGGTAGCTAATCTTTACTGATATCTTCTTCTTTATCAACCTATAGACGTCCACTGCTGGACAAAGGTCTCCTGCATGGACTTCCACAGGCTTCGATCTTGCGCCACTTGAATCCAGCGGCTCCCTGCTACTCGTTTGATGTCGTCGATCCACCTAGTGGGGGGGTCTGCCAACACTGCGCTTCCCGGTGCGGGGTCGCTACTTCAGCACCTTTGGAGCCCAACGATCATCAGCTCTTCGAACTATGTGCCCCGACGCCCATTTCCACTTCTCTCTACTCGCTGAGCTATGTCGGTGACTTTGGTTCTCCTTAGTAACATAGTGACATATAGGCTACTTTTTATCCCGGAAAATTAAAGAGTTCCCGAGGGATTTTTGAAAACTAATTCCACGCGGACAAAGTCGTGGACATCAGCTAGTGTACAATAACAGCTTTTAATGTACCTAGATTCACTTGACGACTCGAAAGCACTATGTAAAAGTTTATTTGAATAAAAATTATTGTACCTATTCCATACATATTCTATACTATTCATGGATAGCCGACGTTGTAGTTATAGGTTGTATAGGAGGGCAAAAAATTATAAACTCTATTTTGAGCTATTGGTAAACTTCCTGTAGTTCAAAAGGCATCCAAAATGTCATGATACTAATTACTTATATGCTCTACTAGCTGATGCCCGCGACTTCGTCTGCGTGGATTTAGTTCACAACATCCCGCGGGAAATCTTTGTCACCCTCCAGGTTCTCAACTATACCTATCCAATAAATCACGTCAATCCGTAGCTTTGTAGCAGACAACATTTGATCGTCTTGCTCGCGGCATTGTTAATGATGATTCAAAGAGAAAACATAATATTACTGATGATATTATCAATTACGTTTAGCTATCATTTTTATAATTGTCAAATTTTTTATCATACTTAACCAAAGACAAAATTACGTTTAGCTGTCATTTACGTTTTGTTATTCCACTGTCATTTGCGTTTTGTTATTCTATGTCAGATGCGTTTTTGTTATACCACGTTTTATAGTGACTTGACGGAAACGCGGTCGAACGGGATAAAAAGTATCCTATGTCCGTCTCCTGGTTCTAAGCTACCTCTCCACCAATTTTCAGCCAAATCGGTTCATCCGTTCTTGAGTTATAAATAGTGTAACTAACACCACTTTCTTTTATATATATAGATTAATCAAAAATACTTTTAAATACCAACACCGACCACTTACCTACTTACATAAAAAGTTTTAGGGTGCGAAAATTGCACTGAGATTCAAACCTGTTACCTTTAGTGGAATGGGCTGTACAAAGTTTCATAGTAGTTTACGACGGTGATGTTTTCAGCATGTAGGCAAATTCGATGTCAGAGTTGAATTTCATGGCCGGGTTACAATTCAGAGTTCAGACACATTTGTACGTCCGCAATTTTATTGAAATTTTCTGAATATTCATTTGATAGAAATTTTTTTACTTCGACTTCATAATTGGATGTAGATAAGCAAAAACGTTCCAACCCAAAGGTCTATCAAAATTGAGCAATAGCACTACGCTACTTTTTTTAAACACCCCTCAATATAGTAAAAACATTCCCGTCCAAACATCATTATTCTTTTATTTCCAATGTTCCAAGTTCCAACCCACTATGCATTATCACATTCGTAGCTAAAATCAATTAAACACGCATCAATCTGTCTGAAAACTTGGTGTGGGTTGGAATGTTTTTGCATAACTACGTCCAATTGAAGTACCAACCTAGTAAGTATTAAGAAGTTTCTAGGTAGCCCCGATGAATGCCCGTCGGTGCTACGTATCCGTAGCAGTGTTGGGCGAGACGGTCTACGCCATGGGAGGCTACGACGGGCACCACCGGCAGAACACTGCCGAGCGGTTCAACCACCGCACCAACCAGTGGTCGCTGGTCGCGCCCATGAATGCCCAGAGGTCTGACGCTAGTGCCGCTTCGCTGGACAGTAAGTGTTGTATAATCCACATTATAGGTATATAGCATTATCAAATATGGTTGAGCGAAACAACGCGCAAGGATCATGCGTCATGCTCTTGAGCGGGTGCCACCGGCGGGAATGGGACTGCTTTCTGTCTGCCCGTCTTAACATGTATTGAACTGTAGTGTGCATTTTTGGAACTTCCCCTCATTGTGGAAATATTCTATTCTATTCTATCAAGTTGCATGGAATAAATCGGTTTGGCATCCAGCTGCCCACAGGATAGTATAAAAAATTAATTACAATGTAAATAGCTACTTAATAATATTGTAAAATGATTATTTTGAAAAGAGCAACTGCTGAGTATCTTGCCGGCTCTTCTCAGCAGAATCCGTTTTCCAATCCGGTGTAGTGGTAGAGGTAGAGTCATGACGTTAATATGAGCCATAGGTTGGCCTACGTGAAATAAATTATTTTTAATTTTATTAAGAACCTATACTAGTAAGTTATATAGGTACTTAATCCACACATATTATTAATAATTGAACAGACTGGATCAGCTATTTTAAAATTAATCCTTCTAATTTAACTCAGAATGACTTTTTATCTAATCTTTGGAACGGAACACTAATAATTAATTATTAGTGTTCCGTTCCAAAGATTAGATAATTATAATTGTAAAAAACAACAACACTTTAAGGAAACCGATTTTGCGCCGAAATTAGTGGTATTTATGGATATATCGACTATGGCCCTAGTGTAAACTGGTCAACCCACTCAGGCGCAATTCCAGAGAGATGTAGGTTCATTCCCCGCCGGTCCCGCAATTTTTGAAAATATGTACTTATTTAAAAAGGTGTGATACAGGATTTTTGCAGCCGCAGAATAATTGTCGACAAGCGACAGATTACTTGTTATCCTTGCAGATAAAATTTATATAACGGGTGGCTTCAACGGGCAGGAGTGCATGAACAGCGTCGAGGTGTATGACCCTGACACGAACCAGTGGACCAACCTGGCTCCCATGCGCTCACGCAGATCCGGCGTCTCGTGTATCGCTTACCACAACAAGGTATTTAGGTACATTAAATCTAATTTTTTTACGATTGTCATTTTTTCTTTAAGGGACGAATGACATATCATCGCTGACGCATGAAACAACGACACGCCTGTGTACCAAAGCAAAGCGTGATATGACCTATAAGCTCATATTATATAGATACATATATTGCACACGACGCGGCTATTCATCATCAGCAACCCATAAACGACTCACGGTCTCGTCTCAAAGGTTATAGGCCGTTATCCACCACGCTGATCTGATGCTAATTGGCAGACTTCAGTCACCTCTGAGACTTCCAGGCTACCGCCTCCCGTCAGTGTCCTCCCGATGTTTTCCTTCTCCCTTGAAGTCATAGGTGAGTACCCGGGATGCCCGTAGTCTAGGCTATCACTGCCCGCGCAGTGTTTACGGCCGTTTCTGGTCAAAGAGATTACCTGCGCTAACGAATCGTGGCAATTTAATTTATTAAATCTGTTTAAAAAATATGATCTGTCTAATAAATGGACATACCTAATATTTTGTACTAAAAATAAGCTCATTAGGTACGATATTTTGTTTTGACCTAAAATAGAGTTGCTTAAATAGGTGGTATAGAAATATTTCTGTTTGAGAACGAACTTTCTGGGAAGCTGAACAGCAGTATTTTGTATTACTGTGTTGACCATGAATGAGGCATTTTTTCTTCTTTTCTTTATATTTCCTATAGTTTTTAACCCTTGCGCCGTAGATCTACGTGATTGGCGGATTCAACGGTATCTCGAGGATGTGCAGCGGTGAGGTGTACGACCCCAACACAAACACGTGGTCGCCCGTACCCGACATGTACAACCCGAGGAGCAACTTCGCCATCGAAGTCATAGACGACATGATCTTCGCTATCGGTGGTTTCAACGGCGTCACTACAATCTACCATGTTGAATGCTACGACGAAAAGACCAACGAGTGGTAATAATTCTCTTTTTTGTATACCTTTTCTTTTATCAAGTTGGCATCTTCTAGCTTCCGTCCTAGGCTGCCTTTACTTACCATGTGAGAGTCAAGCGCAGTTAGTCACTTAGTCTATACATAGGTACATAGGTATTATAATAAAAGTGTCAATTCATGACCAAGACGTAGCCCAGATGTACACACAATATAAATCTCATTCTTAGACCATAGCGTTGCGTTAATTATGGTTCTAGCACCCCTCACCCTCGAAGCTATTGTATTTATCATGAAATACAAGCTATCTCCATTTTCAGAGAAAAAGTCAACGTGAACACGCCTTACGATGTTTTCCCAGTGCTTTTAAAAGAAGGTTGGCGAATTTTGACCCAGCATTTTTAAAAACCGATTTTTCAGATTCAGAAAACTTTTAATTTTAATTAATATTTTTCAGAGTATTTTTCTGTGTAAATCCCATATTTTTAGAAGATGGGGATCAAAAATATAATTATTCACAAGTACACATTATAAATAACCGTTACATGGCAATACAAGTGAATATCTTTTTTCTCCCAACTTTATTTGATAGACTTTGATTAATTTTTTGTTAGTCTGATTAGTATCAATAGATGAGTAGAGAAGTTTGATTCGTGAACGTGGGAGTTCAGTGTTCAGTTCAGTTCGTCTGGGTCAGAAACTCTATGGAATTCACCAATCTCCTTTAAAAATAATCACACAGGGACCAAGTGTAGATATACTTATAACACTCATACCTTATTATAAATTTATTTTTCCAGGCCACATAATATTGATCTAAGTTAATGGAACATTTAAAGGTCGACTTTTATAGTAATCCATACTTAATTCAGGTACGAAGCAACGGACATGAATATTTACCGATCCGCGTTGTCAGCGTGCGTCATAATGGGGCTGCCCAACGTTTATGACTACATCCACAAGCACCGGGAGCGGCTGATGGAGGAAAAGCGCCAGAAGATCCTACTGTCGGAGACTGCACGACATGGCCAACACCGTACTGCACTGCCCGATGTAAGGACTATACTGCGCAAGGCACATTGTGGTAGAGTCGAGGCGATGTGAAGCTTCAAAATTCCTCTCTATAACGCGTCAAATCGTGGAGTTACTCGTACATGCGTACTCAAATCGATTCATTGCCTCTATCACTCTGCGCAAGCTTTAACTAATATACTTATATAAGTGTAAAGCGTCAAATGAATGAATTGTGTTCATACTTTGGCACCAAAAAAGTAGATTTTTTTTGGGATATTTTCATAAAAGTGTAGGTTACTTAAAACTTTAAAAGATAACAAGAAAACGTTGCAAATATTTGTAGTGTTGTTTCTTGGCCTCAAAGTACTTTTGTTTTTAAAGCTCGATGCTGACTGATGCAGCGCAACGTGAGTTCGCTTTTAGTCTTGATTTCGCGGTATTTTGGCTAGAAAAGACGCGTTTTGTCGACTCTGCTGCAATGTGCCTTGAGCTTAGGTACGAATTTTATAAAAAAAAAAAATAGGCAAACGAAGACTTTACTTAACTTTACCCTATTTAAATACCAGACCTCCCCATTAGTGTTGTAGTTATAGTTCCCGATATTATTCGATAAGCTACTAATTTATACACTGAATAGGTACCTACTGATGTTCTAAAATATATCTGTCTGACTCCTTTATACAATTACATCCTTGTAACGATTCTTCTCTCCTTACTTTTATCGTATTTTAATGTAAATTATTAATTCTTGCACTTCATAAACTGCGTCACGTTTTTGTTGAGTGTAGGTACTTAATTAAAATGTGATATTTATCAAACAAAGACAATTTGCGATAAATTTGCTCTGGAGGTCAACAATAACATAATATCGTATGCCTATCTAGTGACTTTTAAATCTTAATAACAATGAACAAACAAACCAAGTCTAAGTAGGTACTGTAAAAAAATAATAACAAGAAACTCCAATAAAATACCTATCTATCTACCAGCTTTAACATTTTCGTAAAACCGCCCATAAAAATATTGGCTACATTTTTCGTAGCTCAGCTCGGTAGCTACGCTACGAAAGCAATAATTGGGCGTAGATCACAATATTGTAGGCATCGTGTCGAAATGCCAAGTTGACCTGTTCAGCTCTTGCTAACTTCACTTACAAAAAGTTAAACATTTGTACCTAGGTTTAAGTTATCAAGTAAACAACTTGCACTTACCATCAGGTGTGATAGCAGTCAAGCGTTACTCCCTATAATACTAAAGAAAATAAAAATTATTGTGTTGTTGATGTTTTCGTGGCAATATTTACTTAATTGGAATACAGACAAATTTTTGTTAAGTAGTTGTTATAAATCTGTGTTAGGGTCCTCCAGGCGACAGACGAAACCAGCAAATCATACCCAGACGCACACAAATTTTCGCCCCAAGGTGGATTCAAACCCGCCACTTTCGGAACAGCAGGCAGGTATGACTGGAATTCAAAATTACTCACTCACTCGAAGTTCTTGAATAAATAATAATTAATCAAACCGTAGAACGCAGATGTATTTTTTATTTAATTAGGAGAGGATCGGACAGTCTTGATCAATGATCAACAGCTATTAGGGTGTGCGTAAAATGTTTATTTGTATCTTCGTAGTCATGACAAATATTTTTTCTGTCAGTATATATGGAAGTAGGACTACTACTTACATGGTCAGCATAAAGTATAGGTACACGCACATAATCTGAGCTTGTGGGTGGGTTTGGGTGAATTTGGAGCTCGCCTATGTAGCTGGTCCCGGTATTTCCTGATCAATTTTATAATTAATTAATTTAAAAAATTGTGCACCAATAGCAATTGAATCAAGAAGAAATAGAATTTTGAAAATTTTATTTTTATACATTTATAATTTAACTAGATCAGCCCGCCACTTCATCCGCTTTGTCGACTTCGTCGTGCATTAAGATTTTTAATTTCCACGGGAACTCTATTATTTCCCGGGATAAAGTTAATTCTGGGTATGAGCTATTCCAAATTTCAACCAAATCGGTTCATTCGTTGTGGCGTGAAAGAGTAACAAAAATCCATCCAAACGTCCATCCATACATAAAAACTTTCACATTTATAATATTAGTAGGAAGTACGATGTCACTTATCTATCATCATCACCGGGGACACGTGGATAGGGTATTACGTCTTCTGCAGACTTATGCTCTCCGCAAGATGAAAGGAGTTGAAGTCACAATAGGCGGTGCACCGTGCACATCGTTGAAAGAATCGATAGACTTTGGGCTCCCAAGGTGTTCCCAATCCCAAGGTTGCAAGGTGCAATCGCATCGGGAAGCAGAGCGTTGGAAGAATGACCACTCGTCTATTGTTTATGGACGGACGAAAGATCTTAAGCGAGCTGGATACAGGCGGAACAAGATCGTGTACTGTGGCGATCCTTTCATTGATTTATGAAGAGACATGCCCAGCTGTGGACGTCTATACGTCTACGTTGAGATGATGCTGATGATATAATTTAACATTTGTATAATATATTAACTATTTAATATACAACTTGTTTATGACGAATTCCCATAACTCTAGGGTTTAGATTCCTTAACGAAACGTAATCAAAAATGGTTAAGGAACGTTCTAAAAAAATGATTTCTAAAATGGATATTTTCGGAGAAAATAATTTTTCTTTTGTAAATAGATCCAAAATTGTTATTATGCCGCATCCTTGCGACGCTGCCAAACTTAATATGTTTGCTGACCATACAAACACTGCTAAGCAAAGACTTTATCAATGAATGTTAGAAAGGGACAGCGTTCATTGATTAAGACCATTCATAATTTATGTTTTAAAATGCGACGTTGTCGGTTTTTACACAAAGGGGTGTGTAACATGGGTAGTCGGAAATATTTGAATTACTTTGTATGAAAAGATTTTTTTTTTTTTAATTAAAAAATATTTTATAAGTGGTATGTTCAATACCTCAAAGTTATGGAAATTCGTCATAAACACGTTGTATTTATTATAACTATTCGTCTCAACAGGTTCATTTGATGGAAGACAATGATGATATGCTAGAGCAGTTGGGCCTGATGGAGAACCAAGTGAACAACGACGTACCGATCCCCCCGCCGCCGCCGCCGCCCCAGGCCATGGAGCATGACAGGAATTGAGCAATGTTATTTATTCTGTTAGTATCTTTGACTTACGAGTACCTACTGAGTAGCATTACTTACGTGCTAGCTTTAGCTTGGTCTCTTAGCCAAGTTGGTCAAATTGTGTCAGATTGGGGCAGATTGGATTGAGGTGAGTTAAATTGAGTCAGATCGGGTCAAATGGTCTGTATGGATTACACATAATGAGTCAGGGTAGCCCGGACTAGACCGAAGTTTCACTCCTTTTGCGTGTGTACATGTTATGGACGGAGTGATTAATTGGGCCTTATACATAATGCCCGAGCATTTTGATAAAATGATCAAGAACTATAAGAAGTACAAAGCCAACAATTCGGTTCTAGCACTCGCCTGCCGCGACCGCGGTACGCTCGCTTCGCTCGTGCGTTGTGGTAATTCTGTTCTAACTTATTCTAACCAACAGTAAGTATAACTGACCATCTGAGTGAAAGTTTTCTGGGTCTAAATCTGTTTTAGGGGGAATAACAATCTTAAAGTTCTCTCATATTGGTCATTTTATCAAAATGCCCGGGCATTATGTATAAGGCCCAGCTAATCACCTAGTCCATAACATACACACCGGAACCAGGCAGCAATTGTTTTTTTTCTAATCCTTTATAGAAATACGAGTTTCTATTAGATTGTGGGGATAATATAAACTTCATTTGGGTATTTCTTACAAAACTTGGTGATATAGCTAGGTTTATTGATTAACTGAGACGGCCCTTGAGGTAGTGGCGTGGTGCTTGGTGACGGATATTAAGTGCGGGTGATGTCTGGCTGTGAGTGGGATGTCGGTTTGACGTAAAAGTTAAATTTTTCACTCCACCCGTACGTCCAAACAGATATCTCAGGAACGGTGTCAGCTAAATGGTAGACCTCGTAGAGGTAGGCCTATTTAATGTTATACACGCAGAAATTTTATTGCTTGTTTTATTCGCAGCAAAATTATTTCGTCGTTTTTTTTTTAAATTAGAATGGCAATAAAATTTCACGCACTAGACCTATGGCTAAAAATGTTTTTTCTTGGATAACACTAATTTTTTTTTTTCAGATAGTCCATACTAAAATCATTTATTTCACTAAGACAAATGGTAAGACGGCGAAATGAGATACCAGTATCTTTTTAGTCAAGTATTAATTATATACTTACCTACCTAATGTAAAATTTATGTAGCCGACGTTTATTTTTAAAATATTTACATCTATTTTAGTAATTTTGGCATATTTTTAATGTCGTGATATTTCATAATGTGAATCATACCTGTGTTTTGGGAACGGTTTTTGAAAATTGTATCAAATTTTTCGGACAAGTATACGATTTTAAATTGCAATCCAATTGTTTTAATTATTGAATACTAGCTGATGCCAGCGACTTCGTCCGCATGGATTTAGTTTTTAAAAATCCCGCGGGAACTCTTTCATTATCCGAGATAAAAAGTAGCTCTCCCGGTCTGAGGAACCACTACTACATCCATTACTATACCCATGCAAAAAATCGCATCAATCCGCTGTTCTGTTGCGACGTGATTGAAGGACAAACCAACAAACAAACACACTTTCGCATTTATAATATCAGTAATGCTTTATCATAACACTTTTTATAATTGTCAAATTTTTTACCATACTTAACCAAAGACAAAATTACGTTTAGCGGTCATTTACGTTTTTTTATTCCATGTCAGATGCGTTTTTGTTATACCACGTTTTATAGTGACTTGACGGAAACGCGGTCGAACGGGATAAAAAGTATCCTATGTCCGTCTCCTGGTTCTAAGCTACCTCTCCACCAATTTTCAGCCAAATCGGTTCATCCGTTCTTGAGTTATAAATAGTGTAACTAACACCACTTTCTTTTATATATATATATATATAGATATAGAAGATTTTGATGTCATCTTAGAATTACTAATCTTATATAATCTAATCTTAGAAAAAGTTAATTTAATATAAAATTTCTTTTTAAAAAACCGACTTCAAACGACCGCGCCACTAAAGAGTATATAATTTATTGTTGATATTTAAAAACCGCTCGACCGATTTCGATAAAGTTTCAATGGGAAACCTTTCTACCTGGAAAGTAGATAAGTATAACCTTTGAAACAAAAAAAGAATTTTCCAAATCGGTTCAGGCGTGGTCGAGTAATCGGTGAACATACATAAAAAAAAGGATTCCGACGAATTGAGAATCTCCTCCTTTTTTGAAGTCGGTTAAAAACTTAGGTAAATGTAAAAAGCACTGACAGTATCCATTTTATTTGTTCTTCACCTTATCCTTACAATAAACAAATAAATACAGGACATAGGAAACTAAACCGTTTTTTCTACCATAAAGTAGTAGTACCATAGTGCCATCACTATTATTACCCCTACTCGTAACATATCATCAAAAGTCTTTGATAAAAGAAGTGTATTTTGTAGGTCAATAATTTACTTTTAGCTTTACTTATCAATAATTATTATTATTTATGAAACTTATTAAGACTTATTTAATATTCTCAAAACGCTTTAAATGTCGTAGTTATATTCAGATTTATCACATCGCACCGCGTCACTAATGGTTGCCTTAACTAATGGAGATGCTACAGTGTCTGATGATAGGATGCGCTGCCAAGCGCGCTCCGTCCACGCCACGGCTGTAAAACATGCCCCGTTGCTAATAAATGCACGCAAAGTCACTGCACTGATGCCCCTGCTCATACAACGCCATCCATCTGTTCGCACTGATTTCACGAAACAGTCCCATGCGCCAGTGTACCGACCTATCGCGTCGCCTTGTAGTCTAGATTTAACGACATCTACAGGATACAGCAGAATCCAAGACAGCGTCCCGGCAACACCACCAGCTGTGAACACTTTCAGAACAGATAGGTCTCCGCGCGTCATTGCTTCGTACGATGTGAAATAGATCGCAAACGCTGGGGTGTCGCGAGCCATTGTGATCCCCAAACCGCGAAACAGAGCTCTGTATCCTCCACTTCGTAGAATATGTCGAGCTCCCGCCCACGCTCCCGAGGGCATGGCTTCTGCCGGCTTAGCAAGTTGCTGCCTAGTCTTGACCAGCTCAACCGGCGCGCACGCAAAACTCTGAAGCATGCCCGCTGCTCCACCCGCTACGGCATGGGTAGTTAGAGAATCTGGGTTAGACAGTGCTCTTCGTGTGTTTCCATACGTCCCAAACACTACTGCATTTATTGCTGCGATTCCTCCCAATGGTGCACCTATCCCTCTATATGCTGTTGACAATGTTCCTCCTTTCAATAGAGCTTTAGTACATTCCAACGCACTACCTCTGCCTGATTGAACGTGAACCTTCAAAGTGTCTAATGGATGACCAGCAATTATTCCGGCACAACCTGGAAATTATTCGAGGATTATTTTATATACTGTAGTATAGTATTTTTGTTGATATTAAGTTTTATAAATCGCGTGGGATTTTGATCCCATTTGGATTTTAGCAGGATAAAAGGATCCTGTTTACGTCTCCAGGATGCAAGCTATCTCTGTGCCAAACTTCTTCAAGATCCGCCGCGTTGAACCGTCATAAGATAACAAATATGGATTCTAACTTACCCCCAATACATCCTGCCATGAAGTCCAAAGCCATTTTCTTTTTTTTAACGAAATATCTAGGGTTCTGCAACAAATATAGTAGGTAGGTATTACAATAATTAGTTTCAATGGATGTTGATCCTAAGGTCTTTAAATTTCTTAAATGGTCTTTAAAGTTATGATGATTAGTCCATTTACAGAAAATTGTCAGGCTTTTGAGGAGGCATATTAAATTATCTTTATAAACAAAGTTTTTGTGCCACCCGCCATGACAAAATACGTGCAAAACCCAAACAAAATAAAGAACTAAACATTGAGTGCTATCGTTAACTGCTACCTTATTTATGAACTTTTTTCAAGATGGCGCTTATGACCTCTGAGATAAACCGTAGGTAAATCACTCACCTCAAAAGTAAGAAGTTCAAATCAAATAATCGTAGTGTGAATTCACGTTGCCTCCAACAGATGTTACGCCAATAAACATATTGGTGGTGATGTAAGTTGTGCTAGTGGCCCAGCTAAGATGCAGCCTCCTGGATGCAAGACGAGATTGTGCGAAGACGCCCGGCGGCCGGCTGAAGCTTGTACCGCCCGCGCAATCTCTCTCGAGACCCTTCCACCCATTATCGCGTTCAGGTCAAACAATATCTCTGGGGGCACAATAATACTGCCACTATTGCTATCCGATTCCATATTTTCGTTGAATGTGCCATTTATGAAAGATATTTTTTTATCTTATATTCATAATCATAAGCAAAATACCTTTCTTAGATGATGCCCGAGACTTCGTCCGCATGGATTAAGGTTTTTTAATTCCCGCGGAAACTTTGTTATTTTCCGGAATAAAAAGTAGCCTATGTGTTAAAATTCTGGGTATGAGCTATCTCCATTCCCAGCCAAATTTCGTTGTAGCGTGAAAGAGTAACAAACATCCATCTATCTATCCATCCATCCATGATCCATCTTCACAAGCTTTCACATGTATAATATTAGTAGGATATTATAAACTATGCTGGCTTTGGTCAAAAATTAGTCTTCAATAGACCTAAAAGACATTTTGTTGCTACAGTTTAAAATCGCGTCCACAGATCACTCAAAGCAAGTATACCCTTTGAAACAAAAAAATAACAATTCCAAATCGGTTCAGGCGTCTTCGAGTAATCGGTGAACATACATAAAAAAATCCGACGAATTGAGAAACTTCTCCTTTTTTTGAAGTCAGTTAATAATAGTATCCAACAATGGAGATCTACGCGTCGCATCTGTCTGCAGTCTAAAGCACAGATTGAAGATCGAAAGCGAGTTTAGCAATAAGGGTAAGTATTACCACAGAGTAACGAAGGTAAGGATCTCTTCCTTATACTGTGGTATTACAGATTGCAATCTCAATACTTTCTTTTATTAATTATTACACGCTTATTGCGTAATAAGACTACATGGAGTCGGGGTGTTTGGATTTTGCTTATAATGCTAAATACGCGCTTTTCCTTTTGATTTAAACTAAGCTTCTTAACTTTTGTGAGAGTTTTTTCCGATGAGACTGGTCAAAAGTACCTACCTACCTATTATTGACCTTTTCAGTCAAAGCTGCTTTTGGCCGAAGCCATGCAAACAAATTAGTTTTGGTTAATATTTCCCTTATTTTTGAGTTCAAAGTAGTTTTGACAGGATACTTTTGACTGAACTCTGAACTTAGATCCTTTATTAGAAGGTTAGATCTATAAGCTAGGTACCTAAAATGAATGTAGTGCAATGACTAGTGAGTGAGAATTGAGATAATAAAGTCTTTTTAAAAATCAGCAATAATTCAGCAAACCTCAAATTAATTAAGTACCTATTATTATTAAAACACGTAATGTGGTTTATAACAAAAGAGATTTTCATGGAGACCTTCGATTAATTCACCTAAACAAAGGACTATCGGTTTCCTTTCATGTATTGGTAGGTAAAAGTCTTTGTAAAAGTAAGTACCTACTTACCTACCTACTTCTTATGGTCCAAGATCCCAGTGCCGCCAGACCTAAGTTATTTTCTCAGCAATTATTTGTGTACGATAGAGTACTGTTCGAATGTCCTTTCAGTATATGCGTACCAGCTAGATTGTGCCGACGGCCAATTTCCAGATACCAGGTGCTAAAGGTAGGTAAAAACTAGAATAACTTATCTTAAATTCTCAGGGCTGATTTTCATATATGTTTTAAAGAATATTGTAAAAAATTAATAAATTAATACTGCCAGACGCTTACCGCCGGCGGTTACTTTAGCCAGACGCTTTGAAGCTCCCAAAAATATATATAATTTAAGTTAACTTATATTCTCAGTTCAGATTTTTATACATGATACTCAGGGAACTATGGCGATATTATCTGTAAGCTGCCAGACCTATTGGAAGGGTCAAACATCCCCCCAGACACACATTATGCGTCCCCATATGTATGAGCGCTAGAACATGATTCACTTGTTTAAGTGTGTGAGAGATAATATCATCATACTATAATATTATAAATGCGAAAGTGTGTTTGTTGGTTTGTGCTTCAATCACTCTGCAACAGAGCTACGGATCGACGTGATTTTTTGCCTGGGTATAGCTTGCAGAAGATATTGCAATAGTTCTCTCTCTCTAGATCCTAAGCTATACCCAGGCAAAAAATCACGTCGATCCATAGCTCTGTTGCAGATTGATTGAAGGACAAACCAACAAACACACTTTCGCATTTATAATATTATAGTATGATGATATTATTATCTCTCACACACTTAAACAAGTGAATCATGTTCTGGCACTCATACATATGGGGACGCATAATGTGTGTCTGGGGGGATGTTTGACCCTTCCAATAGGTCTGGCAGCTTACAGATAATATCGCAATAGTTCCCTGAGTATCATGTATAAAAATCAGAACTGAGAATATAAGTTAACTTAAATTATATATATTTTTGGGAGCTTCAAAGCGTCTGGCTAAAGTAACCGCCGGCGGTAAGCGTCTGGCAGTATTAATTTATAAATTTTTACAATATTCTTTAAAACATATATGAAAATCAGCCCTGAGAATTTAAGATAAGTTATTCTAGTTTTTACCTACCTTTAGCACCTGGTATCTGGAAATTGGCCGTCGGCACAATCAAGCTGGTACGCATATACTGAAAGGACATTCGAACAGTACTCCATCGTACACAAATAATTGCTGAGAAAATAACTTAGGTCTGGCGGCACTGGGATCTTGCTCTATTATGTTTTCGTAATAATCCAAATCCACACTGTCGGCTGTCCTCGTCGCAAAACTATTTTTTTTTCAAGGTTTACTAATTAATTATTTTAAAAACTGCCAGTTATTTAGGAATGCTGCCAATAGCTGTCAACATTTACTACGGCTTACCCTACGTATCTTTCGATGAGCTAATCAGAATCAGACATTCAAAACGATCCGCTTGTAAAAAGCATCCCTTGCAGATTCGTAAGTTTGCTAAAGATTTGAGCTGTGCTGTGAAACCATGCCGCGGGCAGGTCAGCCCAGAGGGCCTACCTATCTATTAATTTTATCCATTATTAGGATGCGATGATAATATGACTTTTGATAAACAAGCATTAATTACGTAATTTTATGTAGAGTTCGTATTGTGGAACGGTTATGTTGACAGGAATTGAACTTTGTTGATCTTAGGCCTGTTTATTATTAAGGCCTTATAAAATTTTCCTTTAACAACAATAACCGAGCTATTTATAAAATAATTAATAACTATAGTAATGAAAGGTTAAACTAATCCGATAAACAACAGTACGTTTATTCAAACTTAAAAGGTAAAAAAACCGGCCAAGTGCGAGTTGGACTTGCTCGGCGAGGGTTCCGTACTCCAGAAGTAAAAGTAAAACGATATTAGGTAGTATTATTTTTTATTTTTATTAATCGGAGGGTTACCCCCCCTCCCCCCATATCTCCAAAGTTTACCAATCGAAAAATCGGTATTTTTTTGGCACGGTTAATCAAAAACTATTATGTATAAAAATAAACAAAAATCTGTTTTAGGATGTACAGGGAGGTAAAGCTCTTTCATATTCTCACTCTCATTCCCACCACACCCATTCGGTATAATAAACCTCTATTGACCAGGTATTTTTGTCGACATTTTGCACGATTAATCAAAAACTATTATGTACAAAAATAAAGAAAAATATGTTTTAGAATGACCAGGTAAAGCCCTTTCATATGATACCCCACTCGGTATAGTTATCTTACTTTGAAATTTCAAACCCGCGATTTTCCCCCCTTTTTTAAAGAAAATAAAAATAATTTTCATTTATTTTTATTCCAATGATGAGTATGACATGATGACAAACTTTTCATGACATTTTTTTTTAATTTTATGACTTCCTATAAGTAACGAAGTAACGATGTAATCATAACATGAAAAAAAATCGGCCAAGTGCGAGTCGGGCCTCGCTCTTTTAGGGTTCCGTTAAAAAAAATTAAATTAAAATATTTTCATGTACCCATGGAAATATTTTAATTTAATTTTTTTAATTTAATTTAATTTTTATTATTTGTTGCTATAGCGGCAATAGAAATACATAATATGTGAAAATTTCATCTGTCTATCTATTACGGTTTACGAGATACAGCCCGCTGACAGACGGACGGACGGACGGATGGACGGACGGACGGACGGACGGACGGACAGCGTAGGCTTAGTAATAGGGTCCCGTTGGTACCCTTTGGGTAACGGAACCCTAAAAAAACATTTTTGAGTTGCAACAGTATTCTTCCAAGGCAGCGATTTTATCTGGAGCCCTCCGAGCAACGCAAAATGGGCGAACGACAGCTGAGGCTGGGATATCTATATTAATTTAAGCGGAAGAGTTTGTCTGTTAGAACGCGCTAATCTCTGGAACTACCAGTCGGATTAGAAAAATTCGTTTTGCATTTGATAGCGCAAATTCATGAGGAAGGTTGTAGGATATTCAAATTCACAGTGCGACCCATATAAGCCGAGCAAAAAGAAAGTAAGAAAAAACGCTAAGCGAAAACGAAGTGATAGCGCGGGCGGGCAATGAAATGCGATAAGTCGGTGGCCGAGGGCGGTCACCCGACGAGAACCGAATCGAAGGCTTCTTGTTATTTCGAAAATTCAAAGTTCCCACGGGATTTTTAAAACTAAATCCACGCGAAGTCGCTGGCACCAAAGATTTAAATCGTATCTTTGGCTGGCACCAGCTAATCATACTAATATTATAATTATGCGAAAGTGTGTTTGTTGGTTTGTCCTTCAATCACGCCGCGACAGAGTTACAGATGGACGTGATTGTTTGCATGGGTGTAGTTGAGGACCTGGAGAGCGACATAGGCTCTATTTTTTCCCGCGGAAAATCAAAGTTCCCGAGGGATTTTATAAACTAAATCCAAGCGGACGAAGTCGCGGGCATTAGCTAGTGAATAATACGTAGGTAAAGTGTGTGCTCCGACTTAGCTCAGACTCAATACAGAGCAAAAGTGTGCGATCGAGTGTCGCATTTCAACTGTCTTAAGTACAGGAGATAAGGGTTAACGCCACATTGTTGGTTGTATTTTCTTATTTATTACCATGTTACGCATTTACTATACTAATAGTTACTACTCAGTCCAGTAAGAGAAGAAAGCTAAATATTTTACCAAATTGGACACAAAAAATGGCTTTCATCTGATAGAAATTCACCCTGAATCCAGACATATAACGACTCATAACACCCAAGGGGTTATAAATAGACATGCGCCCGAGATTTTTCAGAAAATCAGTGAAAAAAATGCTGATAAACTTTGAAGGAGTTTTTAATTCTACGATTTGAAACGCATTATTTTGGCGATTGGCATCCGGCATATAGGACATTTGTCCATTGATCGTCGTCAAGAAATGACGTTCCCGCACGGCACGAAACACGTGTTGTGTTAATTATCGCAATAAAGCACGCACAATAAACGTTTTTTTATCTCCAGGAGGAGAGGGCTCGCCTCCTCCACTCTGTGCTGTTCCGCATAATTCGCCTGTTGCTGTACACGCTCTGCTGGTAAAGCGCGCGCCTCTCCTGTTATACTCTGGAGATGCGCGCAACTACCGGACCAGCGGGCGTGTTCCTCCCACGAGACGTCGCCGTTTTCCCAGTCTTTGAGCCCGGCATCGCAGTAGAAACATTTCGTTTTATCGCCCCGACCGGTATAGAAGAAGCCACTGAGACACCTACCAACCACCTAGACCGACCACCTACCACCGACTAGACCTGGTTTTTCGTCATCATGGCTCGTCAAACACCTGTCAAAGGTTTCGGCGCTGGCAACTCTACAGACGAACAACTCAACGGCAGCACAGACTTGGTGGCATCAGTCTCAATAGCAGAGAGGATTCCGCAGTTCTGGACGGATTCACCGCGACTTTGGTTCTCTCAATTTGACGCGACTGTGGCTCCGCAGAAACAAGGCGATGAATACAAGTTCAACGCGGTCGTATCAAAATTACCCAAAGACGTCATCCATCAAGTCAGCGACATTTTAATGAGTCCGCCTTCAGAGAACAAATACCACTGCATCCGGGAACGGCTCATCAGCTGTTATGAAGAAAGCGAACATCGGCGATTCCATAAGCTTTTGTCTGAGATGGACCTGGGAGATCAAAAGCCATCTCAACTATTAAGAAAAATGAAAGAAGCTGGCTGCGGCAAGATCAATGACGACACGCTACGCTTATTATGGATGAGACAACTTCCTCCATCCGTAACCTCCGTGTTAGCGATTTCCGAAAATTTGGCACTGGACAAGCTAAGCGAAATGGCTGATCGCATCTACGAGAACAGCCGCTGCAATACGAACATATCGTCTTCGGCATCAGCTGACATAAATTTAATCACCCAACTGACGTCACAAATTGCAACGATGCAGTTAGAAATTGCAGCGCTACGCAATGACCGCTCGCGAACAATGCATCGACGCAGCAGTTTTAGTCAACCTCGGTACAATAGACCTAGGTCAAGTTCACGCCTGCATTCACGATCGAAACAACGAAGCAATTTTTGTTACTATCATAAAAACTTTAAAGAAAAAGCTCGAAAGTGTGAAAAACCCTGTTCTTGGGTAAACAAACATTCGGAAAACTAGATTCAGCACAGCGTGCGGCGAGACTCTGTGCTATTCTTCCCTCAAATCGCCTAACGATTACCGACTCGAACAGTGGTTATCAATTCCTCGTGGACACTGGGGCGAACATTTCAGTCATTTCAAAGCCATCACAGAGCTCAAAGAAGGCAAGCGAGTTGAAATTATTTGCCGCCAACGGAACCATTATCAATACATATGGAGAAAAAACCCTAACCCTAAATTTGGGGTTACGCCGCCCATTCATCTGGACCTTTGTTATTGCCGACGTCAAGATGCCTATATTAGGAGCTGATTTCCTAGACCACTACCGACTTTTGGTAGACATACACGAGAAAACTTTAATCGACAAAACGACTGAAATCAAGAAACCGATGAATTCTATACGAGTAAATATTCCGTCTGTCCGCTCCATCGACTACAACTTATCCGCTCCTCTCAAACAATTACTGGAAAAGTACGAAAGTATTACAAGGCCAACTTCAATGAAAGGACCTACGCAGCACAATGTTCAACATCACATCATCACGGAAGGATTTCCAGTATGCGCCAAAGCTCGCCCACTTCCTCTTGACAAGTACAAAATCGCCAAAAAAGAATTTCAAGAGATGATGGAGATGGGAATTGGCAGACCATCCAGTAGCCCATGGGCCAGTCCATTGCACATGGTAAAAAAGAAGAATGGTGAATGGAGACCTTGCGGTGACTACCGCGCCCTTAACAAGATTACTGTCCCAGACCGATACCCGTTGCCAAGGTTACTGGATTTTACATATATCGCAAACGGGAAAAACATATTTAGCAAAATCGACGTTCGGAAGGCTTATCATTCTATACCAGTAGCGGAACCCGAGAAAACCGCGATCGTTTCACCGATCGGTTTATACGAATTTTTAAAAATGCCTTTCGGTTTACGTAACGCAGGACAGACCTTCCAGAGATTCATGGATTCAATATTCCGAGATTTGGACTACGTTTTCATTTTTGTCGACGACATATTAATCGCAAGCAAGTCCGAAGAGCAACACTACAAACATTTGGAAACAGTTTTCAAGAGATTGCAACAAAATGGTATTACAATCAAGATGAACAAATGCGAGTTCGCCAAACAAGAACTAGATTTTCTTGGTTATCATATAACGAGCCAAGGAATGAAACCAACACAAGAAAAAATTCAAGCAATCATCGATTATCCCAAACCCAAAACTGTGAAGGAACTTCGTCGTTTCCTGGGCATGGTCAACTTTTACAGACATGCAATCAAGCAATCCGCCAAGCATCAAGCTCCACTCAACATATTTTTAATAAATTCAAGAAAGAACGACAATACGCTGATTAAGTGGAACACAGAGGCCGAGCGTGCTTTTCAACAATGCAAGCAAGATTTACGTGACATTGCAACGTTAGCATTTCCTGATGAAAACGCACCGATCGCAATAATGACCGACGCTAGTTTAAAATGCGTCGGCGCAGTTTTACAACAAAAGGTCAAGCAAAAATGGATACCTATTGCATATTTTTCAAAATCCTTATCGGATACGCAAGTCAAGTATTCAACTTATGATCGAGAGCTACTCGGAATTTATATGGCGGTAAAACATTTCCGACGACTGATAGAAGGTCGCATTTTTACGATTTACACCGACCACAAACCATTGGTGCACGCCTTCGACAAGAAGCCGTCACTAGATGACACTCCGAGGAGAATAAGATATTTGGATTTTATATCACAATTTAGCACCGATATACAGCACGTAAGCGGGAATCACAACGTAGTGGCTGACGCCTTATCTCGAGTTGTGCAAACTATCACGTTACCCACCGTTATCGATTATTCTGAGCTAGAAAAATACCAAGAGGGTGACATCGAGCTACAGCAACTCAAACAAAATAGGTCATTACACATGACGCGAATATCAGTACCCAATACAAATAGCAAGATTTATTGCGACATTTCTACTAGAATTACGCGACCATACATTCCGAAGCAACTTAGAAGAACTATTTTTGACAGCTATCACAACTTCAGCCATCCTGGCAAAAATACGACAAGGAAATTAATCGGAAGAAATTACATTTGGCCTAGCATGAACACAGAAATAAATCAGTAGTGCGATTCGTGCTTACCATGCCAACTATCAAAAGTGCATAGGCACACAGTATCGCCACTCGGGAAATTTATGCCTGCACAGCATTTTTCGCATGAGCAAAGTGATATCGCAAGACCATTCCCTACCTCAACTAACCACAGCAAGATTAAGAAGTCAGTTCGTTTTCAACAATGTTAATTAGTACTAGTTTTTTCTTCCCTTTTGATGTATACGTCATTTTTTCCCTAAAGGGGGGAATATCTATGGCACGTACGAGACGTGACCATAGAGCACCTCATAGCATATTTTAATTCCGCGATAATTACCTTGTAATTTATTTCAACAAACTTATAATAATATTAGTTCAGCAACTTTTGCACGTACGTAATATCCAAGCACATCTTTCCCTACCTTTTACTTATAATTTTAATTAGTATAAAAGACCTTTGTAAATATGTAATATATGCCATTACCATTAGAAAGAAAGAAGAAGAAGAAAGAAAAGGCATTTATTTTCAAAAATTGTGCCACACACATCATTGTAGCCTAAGCTAATAACGGGCTAACATAATAAATGTCATGTGTGGCACAACCCGAAAAAAAGGTCCAAGCTCAGCAATAAGCTGTATACCTTTATAATAAGTACACAGCGCTGATTTTCAGCCAGAACCCAGATTCGGGTGACGCCACAGAAGCAATTAAAACTAAAAATTAACTAAACTACTATTAACTAATAAATCAGCCAGAAATTATTAACACAATATATACTATAATAAATAAAAAATGATTATGGTTACCAAACTACATTCTACATAGATACTATAATATGTTACAGATAATTATTATACATTAAATTACGTTGCTACATCTTTACGATCCTGAATAAAACACTACCCACTAAAGAAATGAATACTCCACAACACAATCCTGGAACTCCACTTGTTTCTCCAAAAGGAATTTTTTTACTTGAGTTTTAAACGCAAATTTATTTTTTAAAATCCTTATAGGAGGGGGTATGTTCCAGCATTTAGTGGCGGAATACCTGAAAGAACCCCTAAATGCAGCAGTACGATGATGAGGAACTCGAAGCGGATTGCGACAACTTCGAAGACTGTTTGACTCACCATCGTCCGCCCAACTAAGCTTGCTGGCGAGGTACATAGGCTTACCAAGTTTAATCACCCCGAAAAGTAACCCAGCGAGATGTAGCTTTCTCCTCGATCTCATTTTTAATAATCGGTGGCTATTTAAAAAAGGGGTGACATGATTTCGAGGAGGAATATCAAAACTGAACCTCGCACAGGCATTTTGCACGCGTTGTATAAGGCGTTTTGTCCTACATAAAAGTCGCGGTCCATACACAACATCTGCATAATTTAATCTGGAGAGGACCAACGCTTCCACCAACTGGATTCGCAGTTCCAGGGAGAGATATTTACGAACATTAGACACTGCAGTCTGTGTTTCTTTATTCCTTTACCTCATCTCTCTGCAAGAACACGCTGTTACACTGCAGCCGCGGTGTAACGCAACAGCCACTTCGGCGAGCTCCTCTAGTTTCAGGCTCATACTCCGCGGCCAATCGCTGTAACTCTGGAGGCGTGCGTCATAGGTGGCATACCGCAAATGGACGGGCCCTGGCATGGTAACTGCTCGACGGTTGTCTGGACACCGCACTCGTCGCTGTTTGTGGTCGTGGGCGAGGACTCCATGGGCACGTTGCCGGAGCCGGTCTGGCACCTCACGAACGGGCCCTGCGGAGCCCAGCGCTGGTGATCTTTGGCGGGATCATCACCTTCCAACCACTTCATGATCTCCACTTTATAAAACACGCAACGTACTTTATCTCCGCGGCTTAGCTAGTAAAATCCGGCTTTTGCGCATTGCTGAGGCGACAGGAATGTGACGGGCCACTTTTCAAATGTTTTTCTGCCTTCTCGTCACGGCGCATATCCAGCGCGTCCGAGTAGAACAAGAAAGGATCGTGGTTAATGTCAGCGGAGGAGGAGGGCGAAACTGTAGTGGACGAGGGCGACGGCGTCCCCGGGTTGGAGGCGGTTGGAGTTGCCGGATCGTGAACAAGGGCGCCAGCATTTCTGCGGCCAGCGGCGATGCAGCGTTCGCGGGCACTGCAACCAAACAAAACAATCTTAATAAATATATGTAAAGAAGCATTTTATTTATTTTATTTTTATTATTCTGTACATATTAAACGTATTAAAAATAATAATAGGATTAGTGGACAAAGGAAAAGATTATCTCTAAGTAGAAATTTCTTCCAGCTTCCTTCGAAAGTAAAGTGGTAGGTATAAGGTCTGAAATGTACATCCCTACAATCGTGGTGTTTGTTACCAAACTCATCCCAAACGGTTGGACCGATTTTTATGAAATTTTGTGTGCATATCGGGTAGGTCTGAGAATCGGCCAACATCTCGCACATGATTTTCAATACTGTATTATCTCAAAAAACGCTGTTTCGAGATATAACGTTTTGAAACTATGAAAAATCGCAATTCCTAATTCTAGAAAGTAGAAGAGACATTAGTAATCTAATGATTGCATTGGTATATTGCTACATTAATATTCTTTATGTGTAAACTAGCGGCACGCTATGATGGCCGGTTTGACGTTTGTCCGCTCATGAAGTTCCGTATTAATTGATAACGACTTTGAAGGAAATAATTGTATTACTTTATTGACGATAGTGATGTGCAGAGATTCATAAATTTTATCGAATGTAGTTTTAGGTTTAGGACTCAAAATTTATTTATTAAATTGATTTCTAAAATGTATACAAGTGTAGAAAAATCAGTTTGCACCATTTAAGGGGTGAATGTACTTGTGAATATGAACAATTTTCACTATGTGGACAAACCTCTGAAATCGCAAAAAAATATCAGCTGTTTCATACAAAAGGTAAAATTTTTATTTTTATATGATATATACCACAACTCGGCATTTGGTTTTCTAAATTGAAAATTTTTAAAAATGGAATCTAATACGATCGTCACATAGGATCGCTGGCTAGCACAACTACTACCTCCGGCAAACTCGCGTCAATGCTTAAATTAATAATTATTAAACCTATTTAATCAGGTACAAAAACAAAACTTAATTGTTTTTTGTTCGAGAATAAATTCCACATTCCACATCACTATTGTAATGTGTCAAACCGGCCATCATAGCGTGCCGCTAGTGTAGTGAAATTTATGGCTTTTAGGCTTATAATATCTTCGATTTTAAAAGCGTTTTCTTACAACCACTTAGAGTTAGGACTATATTGCCAACCCAAATGATTATTTATTTTGATTTATGACTGTATCAACCTTTGAGTAATAAATCAACACAGGAGAAGACTTGACGCGCGTACCCCTCTGTAAGTTGGGTATGAGCAGTGGTCCTACTCGTTATATAAAACTGTTTGACTCGAGTCACGCGCCTGTCAACTACGTATGGTTAGCGGGGAATGAGCTCCGCTATAAATGCCGAATATAAGAGTATTTTCTTCTAAAAAAAATATTTAAAACATCCAGTTTACTAAAGGATAACATTTATTTACTTCTGATGTATTATTTTATCCAAATAATGCAATACTTATGCAGAAAACTTAAGAAAACTGTCGATCTGAAAATGTTGCTACTTAATCGTACATGAAATAATTTGGGGAAAATATTGAAAATTAATCTTCCTACTTACTATTCGTTTAGAGAACTTTTTCATGAACTGCATTATAAATTGATCCCATAGAATTAAAATCACGATAGAATAGGAAGGGGTGAACGACTAATTTATAAGCTTTAAGTAAAATATGACTAGATATATAAATACGAACTTTGATCGTCTGTGGGATTATCAAATAATGATAAAAAATTCTTTCTATAAAACCGACTTTAAACGCCACTACAAAGTATAAAACAATTTTAATTTGTACATGTATGTTGAAGTCGGGCGGGCCTAAATATAAATGATGAAACTAATGCGCGACGGTAGCCCAACTTTGCCCGATCGGCGTATGAAGTCGGTTTTTAGGGTTCCGTACCCAAAGGGTACCAAAGGGACCCTATTACTAAGCCTACGCTGTCCGTCCGTCCGTCCGTCCGTCCGTCCGTCCGTCCGTCTGTCAGCGGGCTGTATCTCGTAAACCGTAATAGATAGACAGATGAAATTTTCACATATTATGTATTTCTATTGCCGCTATAACAACAAATAATAAAAATTAAATTAAATTAAAAAAATTAAATTAAAATATTTCCATGGGTACATGGAAATATTTTTATTTAATTTTTTTAACGGAACCCTAAAAGAGCGAGGCCCGACTCGCACTTGGCCGATTTTTTAAAGATATTTTTTTTACATTATTATTTTAAGCTTTTTTGTGTATATCTCTGATCGCGAGCAATTTGCTCTTAATCATTGAGTTCCTTCCTCCATCACCGAAGATATGAATCATCTTCTCTTCATCTTTTAAATAGGCCCAACCTTATTATGCGTTCTTTCAAAAACAATTGAAATCGGTTCAGATTTGACGTAGTTATGGAGTAACATCTAACATTATATCAACAAAAATTTATATGGGAACCACCTATGGGAACTCCCCTACTAAACAAAAAAAAAATTATCAAATTCCATTCATATTTGGCGGAATAATTGGGTAACAAATATACAAAAAATTCAAATTGAGAACCTCCTCCTTTTTTGAAGTCGGTTAAAATGATTGCATTATTATAACGATCGCAATGGTGTCTGATTGGCTGGTACTCTCCCACTATTGTTTAAAATGCATTGATGCAGCTAGAGCTCCATAAACTCAGCGAATTCATAAAATTAGTTTTTTTACTTAATTATTTCAAAAGTTATAGGTATATATTTCCATATAACCAGTGTGATATAATTTTCTAAATATATAAAACGAAAAGGAAAAAATGACTGACTGACTGATCTATCAACGCACATCTACTATGACGTAGGCATCCGCTAAGAAAGGATTTTTACAAATATAATACAAAAAATAATGGAAACGAGACTAAAAAATTGTTTAATAATAATGATAAGTTCTACGTAAGTCTTTCTTACTCGAAAATTAGGACTTTAATTTTATGAAGTCGGCCACACCGCAATAAAATTAGGGCTGGACAGCAAGATTTCATATATGTCGATATTGGTGGGGGGATTGTATAAATTATTTATACCGAGATATTTTTATCGTCTTACTAATGGTTCATTGACAAAAAAAATATTTAAATTCTATACATATTTGGTTCATTAAAACTTGGCAATTGAATTAAAGTACCCATACTTCTTATTCATCCCGCTAGGTTTACCGGAAAGCTAAATGGCTTGGCGGTGTTTTATTACAGATGGGGTGGCCACTATAGCCATGGCGGCAGCCTAGCATTACAAACAAATATACACTTCGTTCAGATGAAGTAGATGAAAAAAATAAGCCTTCCAAGTAAAGTATGTAGGTACAAGTTTTAACTTACCAATCATAACTTTAAATAATTTTTTTTTAGGGTTCAGTTTTTACTTTTTATGTTTCCTCCATACTGGACTGAGAGAATATTATTCAACGCTGGAAAACGATCTTGTAAATCGAAAAAGTGAACTTTAAACCAGAGCCAATAACGTTTTAAAAAATCATAACAGCTCATAATAAGCTATCAGGAGCAGATTTTTTTCAAAAAGCATATTTTTTAATGTAACACATCAGATGATACTAATTATATAATTCTAAAGTAGAATTACTTTAGTTTTATACATTAGTTTTATATCAATTTCGACTAATAGTTTTTCAATTTCAAGAAGCAATGTTGCTGTAAATTGGTATTTGAAACATATGAAACCACGAAATAACTCTAAACTCTGAAATGCTAATTATGCTGTATTTATTTTTAAGGAAACATGATGTAGTCCTAACAGTTTGTACTTAATATACTTTTTAGAAATAGATACACCGTAAATTTCGCTTTAAACATAAATAAAACAAATGATGTTTCATTAAAATGCTGTATGTTTATTTAAACAAGATTACTTAAAAAATCAATGTGTTCAATATTAATACCCACTACGTATTCAAATAAAAATTAAATGTCTCTCAACTTAATAAACAATATTATTAAAAACCTATGACAAAGTACAGCACTCCCTGGTGGCTTATAACCTTAAATCATAACTAAACAGCTGCTCTAAGGTGATATACTGTGGTACCTACAGCATGCTTTCAGCATGAGATTGAGAGTATAGTGACGGAGTAAATACCTTGGTATCTACAAAATCTGTTAATAATCAGATAATCCTAAGTCCTAACAGTAGGTACACCTAAGTGCACTGCACTGCTAAAAAGTATTGATAACTTTTTTGAAGTATCTGTATAATATTGAAAAATAGATGATGTCTTAGTATTTACAGCATTGTTGAGTACGTTGAAAAATATGAATAACAAAAAAAAATATAATATAAACATGCAGAGAAGGTCAACATAGTATCTTAGAAAAATAATGTCATAGGAAAACGAAAATCCGACAATCCGACGCAGTATCTTTTTCTTCCAAATATATAAAAAAGTCATTTTGTTATTTTTCGAAATAAGCTAGATCGCTTTCCAGCGTCAATATAGTCCAAAGTTTCTAGCTGTATCTTTACGCAAGTACTAGAAGCCTACAAAGAGTCAATCTAATAGCAAAGGCATATTATGACTAAAATAACGGCAAGAGCCTCGTTTCCTAGCGCTTCTATATACCTACCATGTTAAAGATCTCGAACAAAAAAATTTACTCTCGAATAAAGTAACTCTGTTGTAAATAATTATTAGAAAAACTTATCGAAAGTCGATAATCGATAGTGTCAAATCCCTAAAATGCTTACACAAATGATGCGATTGTTTCATGTAATGATAGAGCGTCCCTGTGTGTGAATGTGATAGTGTGCATATACTTTAAGGTAGTGTTTGCTAATTATATTGTGTGCGTGCATAGCGACGTGATGGGAAAATGCAACTGTAGTAAGCAAGTTTTCATGTGTGCTACCTCGCCCCCCACCGTAATTGACAGACTTTTTGCGAATAAATTAGGGGTCAATTCCTCTCCTGTGTTGGTTTATTACTCAAAGGTATCAACTTGAAATAAAACTTATTAAAAAAAAAAATCGACAAGGAACAAGGTATTATGTCCAAATTAATACGATATAGAACGCTCAGATTCGTTAATATATAGCCAACTATGTATCTTATTTTGAAATAAGACAAAAAGTACAGTACCCGGCGATATATATTGCCGGGTACTGTAACGTGTGGCGTTGATTACTAGAACACAATACTAGATTTTCTGAGATGAGACTATAATACCTGTTCGGGTGTAAGACCTTTGATATCATATAGCGGTGACCCAATGACTTAAAAATAGGAGGGCATTATCAGTTTGTAGAGAAAAAAATCTAGTTTCTGAAACCATTAATATCTCAAAATCGCTAAATTTTGAGATAATACAGCATTGAAAGTCATGTGCGATCTATTTTTCATACCCCTAAATGATAAGGGTCCCACCCCTAAATATTTTGTTGGCGGTACGAAGTTTGCTGGGTCAGCTAGTATATTATAAAATTACATATAATATACATACTATAGTAAGGGGGTAAGGGGGCGCACCAACATCTAAGCGCCCCAATTGTTAACCTCACCTGCCCGTGGTGCCCCCTGCCAATTAGCGAACGAGGATATGACGACCGAAGAATGGCGGGATAACCATTCCAAACTAATGCTAGGCTTCAAATAGCAGACTGGAGATGGGCAGCAGCGTCTCTGGTGCGAAGAAGCCGAGCCCTGCGCTGACCAACCCGCCTGCCCAGCGTGGTCAGTATGGGCACTACTTTTGATGAGCAGCGCCAACAAACAAAGGCCCCTAGTTCCCGGCAGCCCTGCTATTCCCGACTACGGTAGCGGTCGCGGTCACGGCGGGGCAGGGGGTGCGAAGAATCACCGGGCTACGGATGGCTACCATACCAAGCGACTATTACTGGCTACATATAACACCAGGACCCTGAGATCGGATGAAAGCCTAGCCGAACTCGAGGTAGAGTTGGACAAAATCAAGTGGCACATTCTAGGGTTATCAGAAATCCGTAGAGAGGGAGAGGATACGCTGACACTAGAATCGGGCCACGTTCTCTACTATCGGGAAGGCGAGCAGACGTCCCAAGGTGGAGTGGGATTTCTGATCAACAAAGTGCTCGCAAATAACATCGTGGAGATCAGTAGTGTGTCGTCGAGGGTGGCATATGTTATACTTAAGTTGAACCGGAGGTATTCTCTGAAAGTAGTGCAGGTTTATGCGCCCACGTCGTCACACTCTGACGAAGAAGTAGAAGCCTTATACGAAGACGTCGTCAAGGCTATGGATAAAACTACTAAATCCTACTTCACGGTTGTTATGGGGGACTTCAACGCGAAAGTGGGAGTACAAGAACGCAACGAATCAAGAGTTGGGCCTCATGGAGTTGGTAACAGAAATCGCAGGGGGAAAATGCTAGTCAACTTTCTTGAACGGAAAGGGCTCTTCCTAATGAACTCATTTTTCAAGAAGAGTGCTCATAGGAAGTGGACTTGGCAGAGCCCCGATAACGTGACCAGGAACGAGATTGACTTCATCATGTCGGATCGTAGGGATATATTCAGAGATGTCTCCGTGATCAACCGATTTAATACTGGAAGCGATCACCGTCTTGTGCGAGGATCCTTGAATATAGACCTTCAGTTAGAGAGACGACGCCTGATGGAGTCAACTCTTCGCCCAAGACCACACCAACCTATGGCTGTAACAGAAAAGTTCCAATTAGAGCTTAGGAACCGATTCGATTTGCTGGAAACCAACGACGAGGTTGATCAGAAATATGGCGACTTTGTGAATGTTGTTCGGGAGGTGGGTGGCAAATTTTGCCAAAAAGGGGGTAAAGTCTTCACATCCAAGATCTCTAGCGAGACCCTGGATTTGATGCAGCAGAGACGGGAAATGTGCTCAACTTTACCAGACAGGCAGGCTCTAAACAAGCTTATAAAGAAGCGAATACGTTTCGATATGCGCGCTGCTTCGACGCGCAATATACAAGATGCGATAGAACGCAATAGAGGAGCTAAAGTATTCGCTAAAAGTCTTGGGAGAAGCCATCTGACAAAGTTGAGAACATCGGACGGCCGGGTTGTTGCTTCAAAGTGTTAGTTGAGATCGAGCGGTTTTACGGGCAGCTGTACTCGGCCCATGCTCCGAAACCTGCACCCACTGAAAATGCGAACGACAAAAGAGCGAAACTTGTGCGCCACTATACCGACGACCTCCCGGATATTGACCTAGGCGAGATTAGTATAGCCCTCGGACAGCTGAAGAACAACAAAGCCCCAGGCGATGACGGTATTACTGCGGAGCTCCTACGTGCAGGAGGAAAGCCAATTCTGACTAAGCTTAAAGACCTCTTTAATACCGTCATCAAAACTGGCATAACACCAGAAAAATGGAGCAGAAGTGTCACGGTTCTCTTTTTCAAAAAAGGAGATAAGAGCCTACTCAAAAACTATAGGCCAATCTCACTTCTGAGCCATATCTATAAGCTGTTCTCGCGGGTGATTACGAACCGTCTCGCTCGAAGGCTTGACGAATTTCAGCCGCCAGAGCAGGCCGGGTTTCGCAAAGGCTACAGCACCGTAGACCACATTCACACCCTACGGCAAATTATGCAGAAGACCCAGGAGTATAATTTGCCCCTCTGTCTGGCATTTGTGGACTACGAGAAAGCCTTTGATTCCGTTGAGACCTGGGCTGTTCTGGATTCATTGCAGCGATGCCAAGTCGACTGGCACTATATCCAGGTGTTGAGAAGTTTGTATGAGGCCGCCACTATGACAGTCCAAGTCCAAGACCAACAAACGAATCCGATTCCCATACGAAGGGGGGTAAGACAGGGAGACGTTATATCCCCGAAACTTTTCACTTGCGCCCTAGAAGACGTGTTTAAGGTGTTGGACTGGAAAAGTCGAGGTGTTAATGTGAATGGTGAATACATCTCACACTTGCGTTTTGCAGACGATATAGTTATACTGTCGGAATCGCTGCAAGATCTTGAAGAAATGCTGGCCCAGCTAAGCTGTTCTTCCAGACAAGTGGGTCTTGAGATGAACATAGACAAAACAAAAGTCATGTTTAACGAGCACGTTATCTCAAGACCGGTTAACGTCGGAAATGTCAGCATCGAAGTTGTTCAGGAATACAACTACCTTGGCCAGATTATACAACTCGGTAGAAACAACTTCGACAAGGAGGCTGACAGAAGAATTCAGTTGGGCTGGGCAGCATTTTCAAAGCTGCGTCAGGTCTTCGATTCGTCAATACCGCAAAGCCTGAAGACAAAGGTTTTCAATGAGTGTGTCCTACCGGTAATGACGTATGGAGCGGAGACGTGGACACTGACGGTGGGCCTCGTTCACAAATTAAAAGTCGCTCAGCGCGCTATGGAGCGAGCTATGTTGGGAATCTCTCTCAGGGATAAAATCCGGAACGAGGAAATTCGTAGAAGAACAAAAGTGACCGACATAGCTCTGAGGATTAGCAAGCTGAAGTGGCAGTGGGCAGGTCATATCTGCCGCAGAACCGATGGCCGATGGGGCAGACGTGTTCTGGAGTGGAGACCGCGTACCGGCAAGCGCAGTGTAGGACGACCTCCAACTCGTTGGACCGATGACCTTAAGAAGGTGGCGGGAAGCGGTTGGATGAGGAAGGCGGAGGACCGTGTTTGGTGGCGCGCTCTCGGAAAGGCCTATGTCCAGCAGTGGACGAATACAGGCTGATGATGATGATGATGATGATACATACTATACCTAAATAAATAATATAGCTAAAAATACACACAAATAATATAAATAATACATACATACATGATAAATATATACATATAACAATATACCATACATCTATACAATACATAAAGAGAGATAGTGCTCTTTTACTCTAAATTTAAATGTGTATATTGACTGACTGTCTCTAATATGCTCAGAAAGTGAGTTCCATAGGCGAGTAGCTTCAGAGGAAAAATAATATTTAAATATAACCATTACATAAGTATAATGTAGATTGTAGAATTCAAATTATTAACAGTCAGTCAAATTACTAGCAATAGGTACTATTTACTTTTGTTTCAGAGCCTTTTAGACCAGGGTAGAAGCCTTAAAAAATAATAAAAAGTGAAAAAAAATAATAGTAGGATGAAACCCATTGGAAAAGGAAGAGAATGCAACAAAAATGAAAGGAAAAATAAATTACGGGCGATCTGAGGTTGGGAAGTGGGGGGGGAGGGGGGGGGGGGGGTTTAAGGGTAAAAAACGGTTTATCTCGATTTCCGGAAAAACTACAAGTCCTATGGAAAAAAGTTAAATGGCAAAGTTGTAGTTAATAAAAGGATCTACAACTTTTGTATTTAGACTTTTTTCACATAACCTCAAAATGTATGTGAAAAATTCAAATAACCAAGTTTTTGGTTTTTTATTTTTATCTTTTACAAAAAAAAATATTTTTTCACGAAATTTGGTGAAAACTTACCTTTTTATGTCCCAAACAGACTGTAATTTTTCTGATTTAAAATATTTATTTTTTCACCTTTTTTTTGACTTAAAATTGTAAAAGCACCTAATTTTCAATCGAAAATTCTCCCGTCAAAATATCTGCTTTTTTAAAAAAGTCGGTGAGCTTTTTGTTCGTTGAAATCTCTACTTTCTGATGGTGTAAAAAAAAACTATACATTACTATGGTTAATGCTCTCAGAAAATGCAGAAACGAAATACGAAATAACAGGTAGTAAGGCCCAGACCCTCCTAGCCCCTATGAAATACCTTTTAAATTACATGCGTAGATGGCTATTTATTGCTTTTTTAAGATAACTTATATGACTGAGTGACCTACGGAAAATTTTAGCCCATCAAAAGGTATTTCATAGAGAAGTGGGGAAGGGGCTAGGAGGGTCTGGGCCTTACTACCGGTTATTTCGTATTTCGTTTCTGCATTTTCTGAGAGCATTTACCATAGTAATGTATATTTTTTTTGACGAGATCAGAAAGTAGAGATTGCAACAAACAAAAAGCTCACCGACTTTTTTAAAAAAGCAGATATTTTGACGGGAGAATTTTCGATTGAAAATTAGGTGCTTTTTAGGGTTCCATACCAAAATGGTAAAAATGGAACCCTTATGGTGAGACTTTCTCCGTCAGTCTGTCCGTCCGTCTGTCACAGTCGATTATTTCAGTAACTATTAAAGCTATCGACATGAAATTTGGCATAGTTGTGTATAATAGTGGCCTTAAATCATTGAAATAAAGAAAAATCGAAAATTAGTTTTAGTTTAGTAAAAAAAGGGGGAAAATAGGGGGTTTGAAATTTCAAAGTAAAATAACTATATCGAGTGGGGTATTATATGAAAGGCCTTTATTTGTGCATTCTAAAACAGTTTTTTATTTATTTCTATATGTAATAGTTTTTGATTAATCGGCCAAAATGTCGAAAAAAATACCGTTCTCCCCCCTTATCTCCGAAGTTTACCAATCGAAAAATCTGAAATAATTATGGTCAATAGAAGTTTTATGTATATTTTACAGGAAAAATAAAAGCAAAGCGAAAATTATTTTAGTTTGATTAAAAAAGGGGGGAAATCGGGGGTTTGAAATTTCAAAGTAAGATAACTTTACCGAGTGGGGTATCATATGAAAGGCCTTTACTTGTGCATTCTAAAACAGTTTTTTATTTATTGTTAGATATAATAGTTTTTGATTAATCGGCCAAAATGTCGAAAAAAATACCGTTCCCCCCCCCTTATCTCCGAAGTTTACCAATCGAAAACACCTGAAATAATTATGGTCAATAGAGGTTTATGTATATTTTTTAGGAAAAATAAAAGCAACGCGAAAATTATTTTAGTTTGATTAAAAAAGGGGGAAAATCGAGGGTTTGAAAATTCAAAGTAAGATACCAAATGGGGTATCATATGAAAGGCCTTTACTTGTGCATTCTAAAACAGTTTTTTATTTATTTCTAGATATAATAGTTTTTGAATAATCGGCCAAAATATTGAAAAAAATACCGTTCCCCCCCCCCTTATCTCCGAAGTTTACCAATCGAAAAATCTGAAATAATTATGTTCAATAGAGGTTTATGTATATTTTACAGGAAAAATAAAACCAACGCTCTAACTAGCATAGTTTTTTTTATATTAACAATAAACCTCTACAAACAAAGTTAACGATAAATAAGCAGATTAATATAATATTATCGTTTTACTTTTACTTTTGGAGTATGGAACCCTCGGTTCGCGAGTCCGACTCGCACTTGGCCGGCTTTTTCAATATTAAGGGGGCTCAGTATGCGCGAACGAAGTTGCCGGCGCACGTGGGTAACCTGCTTGCTATTTCACCTAACATTGTGTTAGAAAGAGATAGACTCAGTGTAGCGAGTGCATGCGCGCATACTTCCGTGCTACCGTCCCGCTCCCGCTCCGTGTCGGGTGAGAGGCGCGATAATTTACACCGAAATCAAACGCGCGACAAGGGTTGAACAGTCGTTTGGGAAAAGTGTTTTTGAGAAAAAACTACTAAATGTATGTTTACAAAGTAAAGTTATTTGAAATGATGAATAAATAAACTATGTCTAATGATAATTTTTTTTGGAATTTTCATACTCCTAATGTTATTTATTTGCGCCAAAAGTTGTCATAAATTTAGTGTGAAAATGACGATCTTTCGAGGCTCGTAACTTTTTAGCGATTATTTTTTTCACTATTTTATATATCAATAAACCTAGATAATGACGAGGCAAATCGACATAATACTTAGTTTTGAGCGTACAATATCAAATCATGTATAGTAATCACTCATCTACGTTTGTATGAAGAAGGTACTGGCTTGCGTCCCCTTAAGTCAAAAAAAAAGGTGAAAAATAAATATTTTAAATCAGAAAAATTACAGTGTGCATGGAACATAAAAAGGTAAGTTTTCACCAAATTTCGTGAAAAAATATTTTTTTTTGTAAAAGATAAAAATAAAAAACCAAAAACTTGGTTATTTGAATTTTTCACATACATTTTGAGGTTATGTGAAAAAAGTCTAAATACAAAAGTTGTAGATCTTTTTATTACCTATAACTTTTTTCCATAGGACTTGTAGTTTTTCCAGAAATTGAGATAAACCGTTTTTTACCCTTAAACTCCCCCTCCCCCCCACTTCCCGACCTCAGATCGCCCGTAATTTATTTTTCCCTTTCATTTTTGTTGCATTCTCTTCCTTTTCCAATGGGTTTCATCCTACTATAATTTTTTTTGTTTTCAAAAATTATCTACCCTGGACTATTTAACATCTATTGAGGAAAAAAACAATAGAAGGGAAAACCTAATAGCCCTAATAATAATATAGGTATTTTTATTATTTCAAACAATTTGTTCTTATTTATAACCCAAAATACCCACGGTATATACTAATTCTCTTCTTAATACCGCCGCATTTTAATAAGAAAATTAGAAATTAAACAACAAGGGAAATTAGAGCAATGGGCGACCTCACGCTTTTTATCGATATCGATACTAATTTCGTACCCTTTCAATGCTGTAAGGGTAGTGCGCAATTTATATAGATTTGTCAATTTAGTTAACTTTAGAGCTAATTGTGTTTACGAGAATTCGCCTTAATATGTAGGTTTAGGTTTAAAGAGTTTATTCTCTAAGAAAAACATTGCTCAGTAACTTAACACTGTAGCCTAATATAACATATAGTACATACATAAAAAACAAAAATGGTGACTCTTAATAAAACTTTATAGACTATAATAAATCTAAGTTTGTTTCTAAAAGTTAAAAATGACTTCTCAGTAAATATAATAATATTATCCTTAGGCAGCCAATTATTTATCTACATAAATCCTTTAAACTATAATAATAATAAATATAAATAAAGTTATCACTTTCATAAAGTAATAAGAATACTATAATGATTGGTCCAAAATCAACTTATCTAGTAAATAAATCAGCTCTATCAGTTTTGGCTGTTGGGAGGCTTCGGCAGTGGCTGGTTACCGCCCGACCACCAAGGGTGTTCTGCCAAGCCATTTAGAATTCCAGTAATTCTGTTGGGGATTAAATTACCCTTACAACTATTCAGTGCGACCTCTTCTTTAGACCAGATAGTGATGAAGGAATCATTCAGCAACATCTGCTAAGCGATTCAACACGTTGGTTCTGTTGTAGTCCACCTCTATTCTTTGGTGAGGGAATTATTATTAGTGTGTAGGTACTTCACACACATCTGGTGGTGACTGGTTATGAAGGCGATTGCGATGAGATAACATCCCTTCCTGCAAATCAAAATATCTTTCATCAATACACAGTTATAAAAATTTAATGTATGATTCAAAAACCTATAGAATTTTGTTTTTTTTTTTACAAATTTTTGTTGTCTGAATAAATTTATAAACACATATCACAAATTCCGAGGCCAGCGGGATTCGAACCCACATCTCTTGGGAATCGCGCCCGATTGTGTTAGCCACTTACATAATTGACTTTTGTTGTCTTTACAAAATACCCTTTGACTAGACCTCTGTCCAGCAGTGGACGTCTAACAGTTGACAAAGAAGTACAAAATTCAAAATTATTTTTATTTAACTACCTATAAGTCAAGAATCTACAACCAGTTTGGAAAGCTAATAATTTTCAGAAGAGCCAGCAAGAAACTCAGCAGAACAAAACGAAAATGTTACAAAATGTAGCTGTAAATGTATAATGCAGATCATATTTATACCACTATAGTTAGGTGTATTTTTTATATTTGAAATATTAGAGTGAACACCTAAGAACGCTAATAGCCCAGTCGATAGGTAGGAAAAAGTGGAGTTTGGTGGGAAAAGGTCGGAAGTTAATGAAACTTTAGGATTTTGTTCAGGGATGGTTAATTAACATTTTCTCAACTATTTGGAATTTAAGCTATAAAATATGTATAAAGCTCAAAGAATATCAATACACACCTTTTTCCATTTGTCTGGAGTCTTATTTACCCCACCGCCAACTGAGTTAAGGAGATTTGATAATTTCTGCCACAAACGATTGGCTCTAATGCCACCTGCACCAGACTGAGGGCTGAGGCTCAGGCAAGTCACCGTGGCTGAAATATATGTTAACAAAGAGCCCTTTAATTACGTTAAAATATTATTATGAGAGAGAGACTTACATTACGAGTACCATTCGGTCGACTTTATAGGGTTTAAACTTTCGTAAACTTAATATCTATTGGACAATTATTCATATTTTACCTTTCCATAAATTTCAAAAGAGCCGGAAACTGCTCAGAAGACAAACATTTTACCAAATTAGTACGTTATTTAGTTGTATTTATGGAAAATCGAAATATTTACGAGCCTAGCTGAAATCTATGGTAAGTTAACTTGATTACTTTTAAAACACACAAAAGCACTTTGTTAATTACCTCTGAATATTACGAGTAAGTAGATAAAAATTAATTTACATAAACTTTACGTTCACACGGAACCCTGAAAAACAATTCAAGTAAAAAAAATACGAGTAAGAATTTGACGTTTCATAACGAAATACCGACAAAAGTTAATTTTTAACGAAAAGAATGGAATCTAAGGCGATCGCTAATCGCAGCTGCTTGCAACTTCGCTTTCGTTGAAGCGATAGCGAATCAAGAAATAGAATCGCTTCGAATCGAATGCCGTTTTGTTTGTTTAAGGCCTACTTCAGGATGGACAAACTGTTAGCTTTTTTTAAAAAATATGTTTTGAACCGAAGTCGGTATGAAGTATAATAATAATTACTTATTATTATGCTTGAAGTTTACATGATTAGCAAGTCTATTTTAACTTCTAAAAAATTTTAGAAGCATAAATTCTTAGTAACTCGACTTTGACTTCGGACAATAGGGTATTTGACTACTTGTAGAAAATCATCTTAACTTAAATTGTTAATAACGCTATGCTGAAGCTAACAAAACGTATATTTCGGCATAATTTTCATTATTTTTCATAAAAATCGAGAAATAAATTAAAAAAAATAAATTGCTCCATTTGCTTACATGACGTCACAGTCCACATTTCAATCAAATGACAATTTTATTATGTGTTTAGCCGAATGTCGCATACTATTTGGTATTTAATAAAATAGTAACGACGAAAAACAGACGAAATTAGCCTATTACGCCACACAAACACGTCGAAATGTATTGACAAAATGAGAATTCCACAGGTAGTGTGAACTGTACTGTGACGTCATTCGAGATTCAATCACGGAACGTTTTCGATCTCGTGAACATGGCCAGAATAGGGTATTTGACTATAATAAAAATATCGTTTCAACTGGTGTCATCCTAAAAGATTATTATCTAAAAACATTATTCCATACGACAAAACTAAAAAATAAAGCTTTATTTAATTAGAAAACATTAAATAAAATTTCTGTAATTCTGGCCATGGTCACGTGATCGAAAACGTTCCGTGATCTCGAATGACGTCACAGTCCACACCACCTATGGAATTCTCGTTTTGTCAATACATTTCGACGTGTTTGTGCGGCGTAATAGGCTAATTTCGTCTGTTTTTCATCGTTACTATTTTATTAAATACCAAATAGTATGCGACACGCGGCCTAAACACATATTATAAAATTGTCATTGTTTGAAATGTGAACTGTTACGTCATGAGAGCAAATGGAACGTTTCGGCGGCAATTTATTTTTTTGAATTTATTTCTCGATTTTTATGAAAAATAATGAAAATTATGCCGAAATATATGTTTTGTTAGCTTCAGCATAGCATTATTAACAATTTAAGATGATTTTCTAAAAGTAGTCAAATAGCCTATTATAGCAATTTTAATTGATGTTTTCTAATTATATAAAACTAAATTTTTTAGTTTTGTCGTATGGAATAATATTTTTAGATAATAATCTTTTAGGATGACACCAGATGAAACGATATTTTTAATATAGTCAAATACCCTATTGTAATGTGTCCATTTTTATTTAAGGAGTTCAGTTTAAGGAGGCACAAATTCATGTTAAAAATTAATTATGATTTTTACAAATGATAAAGATATCATCCTTTTATTTATTGAAATAAGTTTAATCAAATTGTAAATTTTGAGCAAATGATACTTCCTTTTTAATTCTAAGCTATCAGCCAATCATATTCACTTCCGCTTGTTTTTCGCCACTGTAAATTATGTTACGCCAATCACAGCGTGCCTTATCAACCAGCCAATGCCAGCCAAGCCAGCCTGCCCCCGCCAATCTACCGGATGCCTTCGGTGGGGATAAAGTATAAAGTGCCCTGCGAGCCCATTCTGGCCAGTTTTTCCGCGCGGTTAAATTATAAGCCGAAACTCTGCCCGATTGTGAGTGTTACTACGGCTATGTGATTATTAAACAATTAGTAAGTGTACATAGTTTGTGTGCTTAAATACAATTTTCGTGAATAACTAAAGGCTTGCTGTGTTTATTTATGCCACTATTCTGAAATATTGAATTGAATTGTGTTTAACTACCGTAAGTGTCGTTTAAAGTATTTTATCGGACTTCTAAACGTAATTATGGAAAATTCCTGTGTGGATAACGTGTGGTGGCATCGTTAACACCGCCGCTGGCACCGAGGCTGAGGCTACTACCGGAAGCCAGCGGCATTCAGCTTCGTCGGGACCGTAAAAGGGAGAAATCTCGGTAAGTCATCCAGTTTTTCTTCTATGTACGGAGTCTGGTTAGTCGAGTCAGCACGTAGACCGACATTTTTTTTACAAGAAATGTTTTGCTCGTAGTGTGCAACCGGCTCCGCCGTTATTTTTTAGTGTTACTACTCACAATTTCTTTATTAAATCTTTCAATTCTTTATTCATAAAAGGCCAAAATAACAATCCTCTTATTCGGTTTTTACATTTCTCAATACCCTGGTGATTATAATGAATTTTATTTAACATTTCTTTCCGCAATGCTTCAGGAATTACAACAGCTGTATTTTTAAAAATTAAATTTTAAAACAAAAAAACTTCCTAATTTTGATCTCTTAACTATAAATAATCAGGTTCTTAAACAATCAAAAACGGAAAAATACCTTGGTTTATTCTTGGATTCTAAATTATCATGGCGACCTCACTTAGACTACCTGCAGTCAAAAATCTCATCTTTGACTGGATCTTTGCGTAAATCTACACGATGTTTACCATATAAAGTCCGAACTTTAATTTACAATTCACTAGCTAAGTCTATATTAGAATAACTAATAGAAATATGGGGATGTGCGTATAAAACTAATCTGAAAGATCTCCAAATATCCCAAAATAAATTATTAAAAACTTTGTTTCAACTAGATTACCGATTTCCATCTAAAGAACTATATAAGAAAACTGACACATTATCCATTAGCCAATTATATAAATACAAGACATGTATTCTAATTAGAAAAATACTTACACAATCTATAAACACACAAATTACAATAAAAACTAAATCCTATACATACTTTGCACGAAATAAAAATAAATTGCAATTGCCTAAAGCAAGAACAAAAACATATGGCGCGAAAACTATACAATTTGAGGGAGCGCTTCTATATAATGGTCTGCCAAAAGATATATTATCCGAGAAATCTTTTCCAATATTCAAAAGAAAACTCAGGGAGTTATTTAAAAACAGTAGTAAACCTTAAAAATATTTTAGTTTTATAGTTATTTAAGAGCCACCATTTTTGTTTTAATGTATATAATGTGTTATAATTTAAGTTTTAATTTCTCTGTAAGTGAGCATGTTTTGTTCTTAGAGAATAAATTCTTTAAACCTAAACCTAACCTAACTAAACCCTCGGACACAAATAACTCATCTTTTAAAGAATTAAAAAAAAATTAAAAAAAAAAATTAAAAAAAAAAGAAAAATTAATTGGTTCAAATCACTATCCTTAGCTTTTTCCTCTTTAAATAACTGTAATTTTTCTTTAATAATAATTATTAAGATTTTCTTTTATCATACACGCATGTATGTCGCTCATATCAGTCGCAACCGTTGTAGTCTTAATGGTGTTTAATTTAGAGATTTTTTGACAATATTCTGGTTTATGATCAGTCTCAACGGTGATATATTGGTGAAATTACACGCATAAACAATGGCTAATAAGTAACTAAGAGAGTTTTGAACTCGGTTTTTGAGTATTTCTTAATTATAATTAGGGTAAGCGATACAGTGATTGGCCGTTTAAGGTGAACATTGACTTTAGACATTTATTCCATCGAATTAAGGCTCAAAACCGAATAACATTTGTTCTCAATCTGTTGAGTATGAATCTGAGAATTCAAATAAAGCACAAGTGTGATCGTATTGCATCTCTTTATTAACTTTAACGCATAAACTTAAAAACGAAGCCAAAAGTACGATCATTGGCCTTTGAGCATAGCGAATGCCATACCAAAAGTATAATGATTACCATGTTAATCATTATACGTGTGTATATATCAGCACTGCTAATCTATATAATGTGTTATGCCAATCACTAGTGAATTAGAATCAAACTAAAATATGCGATAGTGATGTGCAGGTATAGAATATTTTGTATCTATTAAGCCCTAAGTCGATAAATTAGTGATAATTAATGATATAAAATATATTTCGTAACTAAGTAGGTATGATGTTACTAAAAGGTACTTATCCGCATTATAAACATTCTGGTTTTAATAAGGCAATCTTAACTTATTACAATCGGTTAGTAGGTTCACAATACGTAACATAAAAATTGTGAGCCGTCGTGGGACGCCTGGCAGATGTGAAACATCGACATTATTTTGTAAAAGTAATATGCAGAAAAGAACGGATTGTAATAGGAACTAAATATGTCACTAAGTATACATATAATAATACTACTACCACCACTACCCCCTACCCCTACCCCTAGCCCTACCCCTAGCCCTAGCCCTAGCCCTAGCCCTAGCCCTAGCCCTACCCCTACCCCTACCCCTACCGCTACCCCTACCCCTACCCCTACCGCTACCCCTACCGCTACCCCTACCGCTACCCCTAACCCCTACCCCTACCCCTACCCCTACCCCTACCCCTACCCCTACCCCTACCACTACCACTACCACTACCACTACCACTACTACTACTACTACTAAACAGATTGTGATAGGAACTAAATATGTCACTAAGTATACATATAAAATCGCATGCCGTGGTGAGGCGTCGCCACGCGAGAAATCTGTTTTACGTGCCGCTATAGATCAATATAGCAGCTGAAGGTATCACTTGTCTTAAAAATAAACAAATAATATTCTTTCATAAAATTAAATTCTTAAACCACCAAAATCCACGATTCAAAATCCACGCGAATGAAGTCGCGGAAATAAACTTCCTTGGAATCTTGGAAATGGTCTATCTGAATATAAAAATTTCAGTGTGACTTGAGGTTACGAAGTACCTAGCTATTATTTCATCTGTGTTTGACAGACAAACGAACATTCATCAATACCTTTCGCATTTTTAATATTGATATGGTAGAACATTACTTGTCAACATGTTTGACAAGTCAAAACTTGACATGGCTTGTTTGGTCATTAGGTAGTTTAGCCTTGAAAATAATAAACAGACTTGCATTTAGGTAGGTATACTAATTGTTCAGTATCGACTTTGGTCCATCACTACGAATTTATGATTGTTTTGTAAAAGAATTGGTATACTTAAAAGTACAACGATTAGCACGGCCAAAAACGTAAAAATATAGATAGACCCTGCTAATATCTATTACTGCAGTTTAGCAGTTACTACTGTAATTGGCACTCATGCTAATCAACTCATCTTCTATACAAGCGGATGGTACTAACTTTGACCTACACTTTTTTACGTTGGTTTGAGTCTTTTACCATCAATTAAGGCATGTAAACCTAAATTGAATCATAAATAACTTAGAGGAAGGCTTATCTTCCAATGCAAAAATGTAGGTAAATTACAATTTTAAAATGCCTGATTCTTATGATTTTCGTAATAATCTAAACCTTCACTGTCCTCGTCACAAAACTATTTTTTTTCAAAGGTTACTAATTCATTATTTTAAAAACTGCCAGTTTTATTTAGGAATGATGTCAACTTAGAAAAATTCAAATATTTTTTTATACCTTTTGCGCAAATAAAACTGATAATAAACCAATTTTAAAGTCGAAAGGCCAATGATTGAGGGGTGGCCAAGATTACTACGGCTTACCCTAAATTAAAACGTACGAGACGCGACCGCTTCTCAACTAACAACATCGCAAGTGACAATCAACTGGCGGCCGCTGTTATTTGATAAGTTAACGACTGCAGTGCTTCTTTATAAGCGACGTTTTTCTTCGGAATGAGTTTCAGATACGACTTTGTCCGATTGAATATCTCTAAAACTACTGAATTTTTTTTTTTTTAAATTCTCATTTAAAGAGCTGAGTCAATGGAATGACTATGTAGCTCTCGTAGGTAAACACTCAATAAATATACATTTTAAATATCTTAAAACTAGTTATTAGATCTAACTTTAAAATTATTCCTAACTACCCTATATAAGTGTTTCGCGTCTTCCGACATTGGGTTCGCTAGGGTTATGTTTACATAACCCAGTGTTCTGTTTCGAACTTCGCTTCGGACACATTCCATCAATATATGGTAAACTTCTTCTTTAGCGCCTGGACAATCGGGACAATTGGGAGAGGGAACTTTTTCCATTAGATGTGCGAATTTGTTCAACGGAATGTGTCCGGAGCGAAGTCGGAACGCTATAATGAGGTCCTGTCGAGACATTTTTCCAATAATATCCAGCTATTATTACAGGGCTGTGGTTGAATGGTCTTGTACCAGATTCCTTTAAATTTTGACCTTTCGTCTAAGTACTCCTTCCATAATTTAGAAGAAAGAAAGAAAGAAAAAGCATTTATTTGGAACTCACACAGTTATAAATACGAATATACAAAATAAAAACAGAACAAGATAAATGTGGTCCCAAAATGGTCTCCACTCAGCATAAATGCTATGCCTGTGGAGGAAGCACAGGCACAGCGCTGGTCTTCCGTGGATCCAAACGTTTCGGAAGACTAAACAAGATAATATTATAATAAAATAGAAATAGAAGTATTTAGAAAAACGTATTAGGTTAGTGTAAAATAAGAAGAACGAAATAAAATAAAATATAGTGAAGTAAACAGATAATAATAGTAGTGTAATATAATATAAACTTATAGCAATAATAATAATATTAAGTTATGGCAAATGAAAGTTCTAAAATAACATGAGCTCTAGCGCATTTAACCAACCTCACCTTTTTGCTGACGCAACAATATCTTTCTTAGATTGGTTTTAAACCAATTTTTTGATTTGCTAACGTCGCGCATGGGAGGAGGTAAATCATTCCAGCACTTCGTAGCAGCAAATTTAAAGCTACCACGAAATGCTTTAGTAGCATGGTGAGGAGTTCTCAAAGTCCAGACCCTATTTGGTCGTGTATCAGTCTTTTTTGCCCATACAAGTTTATTGAAGAGATATTGGGGCTTTTGAGACTGAATCACGCCAAACAGTAATGAGGCCAAATGCAGCTTCCTTCTGTTTTCCATATTAAGCAGGTTCCCTTTGTTAATGTATGGTGAGATATGGGATCTAGGGGGAACATTATAACAGAAGCGTATGCAGGCATTTTGTATTCTCTGCACAAGTCGCTGAGTGCGACCCAACAACCTTGGCCCGTACAGTGCATCAGCATAATTCAACTTGGAAAGAATTAACGCTTCACAAACCTTAAGACGCGTCTCAGTAGTAAGAAAGTTACGTACACGGTAGAGGATTTTAAGTTTATAAAAACATGTTCGGGCTACTTGAAGTATGTGGTTTTCAAAACGAAGATTGCTATCAGTAATAACTCCCAAATTTCTAGCTTCCGAGGTGCGTTCTAACACTTCACCTCTAACGCACACCGGAGGCATACTGAAAGCAATTTTTTCAATACTTTGACGAGTCCCAAGATACATGTATTTTGTTTTATTTGCGTTCAAGACGAGCTGGTTTGCATCGGACCATTCCGCAATGCTTTCCAAGTCTTCATTAATTAAAGCTACTGCTTGTGAGATATTATTTGACTTGAAGGATGTATAAATTTGAGTATCATCTGCGTAAATATGGTATTTACAGTTTCTTATGCTTTTAACGATGTCCGCTGTATATATTATAAAGAGAAGTGGTCCCAAAATAGAACCTTGCGGAACACCGTTAGTCACTGGTCTTGGCGTTGAATCGACAGTGCTGCCATTAGAATTTCGTAACTGTACAAACTGAGAGCGGTTGTTGAGATAGCTTGCAAACCATTGCAACGAATTTGAGTCCAAGCCGTAGTATGATAGCTTAGCGAGTAGTAACATTATATTGATAGTGTCAAAGGCACGCGAGAAATCTAGAAGCACGAGCAAACTCACTTCACCAGCATCTTGGGATTCGAGTATATTATCAACCACATCAATCAGTGCAGTGGCAGTCCCTCGGTTTTTTCTGAACCCAGATTGTCTCTCAGGCAGAATGTTATTCTCCTCTAAGTACCTAGCCAGTTGTCCACAAGCAACTTTTTCTAATATCTTTGAGAGGCACGGGAGAATACTAATTGGACGCAAGTCTTTAAGAGCAGTAAAATTCGCTTTTTTTGGAATTGGTCTGACTATAGCTGTTTTCCAAGCTTGCGGATAGGTTCTAGTTTCGATTGAACGATTTATAATTGCCGTTATTACCCTAAGAGTTGTAGGTAAGGTAAATAAAATCATATCCAATGATATCCCATCAATGCCAGTAGCATTTGAACTCAAAGAATTAATAATTTTCCTTACCTCATCTTCTGTAACAGAATGGAGCTGGAACTTACAATCACCAATGCTGTTGGTTTTAAAAAAGTTAATATCACTTTCTTTGATTTGTTTACTGACTTGTATATCAAGGAAATGATTATTAATGATATTGGGGTCTTTAAATATATTTAAAATATCCTCATCAAAAGTATTACTTTTCGGAACAACGTATTTTTTTAGATTTTTCCATAGTAACTTTGGTTCATTGATGTGTTTATTTATATAATGATTATGGAAGGCCTCCTTTTCCCTATACAACGCTAGATTTACTGTACGTTTAAAATCTTTATAGTACTCCACGCTACCTTTAGAGCTGGCTTCTAAACGTGACTTAGCATGAGCTTCATTACGTAATCTCATCATTTGCACGATGGTAGGGGTGATCCATGGACAAGATTCCTCCTTAATAGTGATAGTTTTAAGCGGTGCGTGGACATCAAATAGCAACATAATGTAAGAATTAAATGTATCAAGCATGGAGTTTACATCATGCATGTCAATAATCAGTTCCCAATCTATTAGATTAAGATGTTCTTCAAATAAGTCCTTGTCTATATGTTTGAAAGACCTAAGTGCAATTTTCTTAGATGTTCATTTATTTTTTATGACATCAACTTCACACGTTATAAATGCATGCCTGCTCAGCTCAGGGATGAAATCAATGTTAATATTAAAGATATTAATATCAGCACAAATGAGGTCTAACAGGGTTGAGCTGTGGTCTGTAAAGTGTGTAGGATCCCTAATATACTGCGCAAGATTCATATATCCTAGAAAATCATTCAGCTTCTTGGCATTAATAGTACTAGGCTGTAACATGTCGATATTAAAATCACCCAGTAAGATGGTATGGTCATAGTTGGAAAACGAACTAACCGAGGCGGTCAAGGCATCTATGAAAATTGTTACATCGAGCCAAGGTGGACGATATGCCGTACCGATGACAAGCTTTAACCCTTTAAACTGACAAGCCAGCCACATTTGTTCCACTGGTGGACTTTCCGGGTGAGCACACAGCTTAATATTCATACCTTGCCGCACATAAAAGCCTACTCCGCCTCCACGCGTGCGCACACTAGACGGCCGCGGGATATGGCACAACTTGTAACCAGGTACTTTTGGCGCGCGACCTTCTTCTCCTTCCTTTAACCACGTCTCATTGATAGCCATTATGTCCACTCCGTGATTCTGCATGGCAACGATGAACTCATCGTGTGCTGTACCTAAAGAGCCGGGATTAAGTAATCCTACTAATAATTTATTATTTGTGTTAGTACCTGTTATAAATATAAGAATAATAAAATATAATATTATTTATATAATCCAACATCAGCATTCCAATCAGAATGTTGTATAAAATATAAATTAAATTAATAGCATACAATACGTAGTAGTCAACTAATATATAAGTAGCAAATAATATATAATCGCAAAAAAATATATACCAGGATTTTTTTACAATGCACCATTTTGGCACCACAATTCCTAAAGTTGTACAATCAGTCATAAAAACATATACACCGATTAATTTATAACGGTAGAGGAACAAGTCCAAAATTAATAAACAATTAATTATTATAAGTAGTGAGCAAGTTAATACAGAGCTGAGAGAAATATTGCAATATAAATTCAAGTAGCAAAAAAGTTTAAGACAACACAACGTCACGACAACTCGATTCAATTGTTTAGTCTCCACCAACTTGGTTGACGCCAAAAACACGAGCAATGTCTGCCTCTGCCTTGATGCTATGAACCGGTTGCTCTACTCCCTTCCGCGCGAAGATGCGCCCACGTTTGGTCCACGTGTATTTCCACTGCATCTTTCGCGCCGCTTCCCGAGCAAGATAGAAGAGATGTCGGTTCTTCCTAGTCAGCCTCTCTTTGACATAGAAGCGGCGGGGCGGCGCGTCGAGGCCCATGTCCTGCGTCGTGGCTCCGCGTCGAACGCGCGCGCTACGCAACAACTCGTCCCGCTGGCTGCGCCGCGCCAGCCGCACCACCAAGCGCCTGCCTCGACCCGCTCCACCCAACTGATCGACGCTTTCATTTAGTCTACCGACTCTTTCAGCAAATATGACATCTTTGCTATCTAGGTTAACACCGAGTTTGGCGGCTAAGACTGTAACAGTATGCGTGGGATTTTCGCCTTTCACTTCTGGTAAGTTAGTGAGCTCCAGGTCAGCCTGGAGAAGCTCCTGATCACGTTCATTAAGGTCCTCCTGCAGCTGAGCCACAGTCTCCTTCAAGACACGCAGCTCCACAACTCGATCTGGCCCACCCTGATCCGTTACTAAAGCACCTTTCTCAATTGCCCCCAGCCTTTCTTCGATACCATCAATACGCCGGCTGCAGCCTGTGACAGCGCTACGGATGTCGAAAAGTTCCGTACGGAATTCCTTCAACTCCTTCCTAACCTCTCTCAGCTCTTCGCGAAAAAGGCGCATTTCCATGCACAGGTCTAACGTTTGGGTCGTGTCGAGAACCGTATCATTATGGGCAGCTTCACTGTCATCGCAGGATTCTCTTGTGCAGGGAGTCGCGCGCCAGTCGCCTTCGGAAGCGGACGTGTATTCGTTTCTTCCGTCGGTGACCTCGATTACGTAACTCGCTCGCGTTAGGCTGCTATTTAGGGTGCGCGCACATTAGGTTCGCGCGTTTTTGTGACGTGGCTAGACTGGATGCGTATGGTTAGGTGCGGTCAGTACGGTCAAGTCAGTTGCGGTACGGTTAGGTTGCGGCTGGTCGCGGTGTGGATAGGTGCGGTGCGGTAGGGCGTTTTGCGTTTGGGTGCGGTACGGCTAGGCTTGGCCCGGGTAGGTGTAGTGCGGCTAGGCGTGGCGCGGTTAGGTGCAGCTCGGTTTCCTGCGGTTGCGCTTAGGTGCGGCGAAGTTAGGTGCGATTCGGTTACCTGCTGTTGCGGCTAGGCGCGGCGCGGTTAGGTGCGGCTCGATTACGTGCGGTTGCAGTTAGGAGCGGTGCGGTTAGGTGCGGCTCGATTACCTGCGGTTGCGGTTAGGTGCGGCGTTGTTAGGTGCGGCTCGGCTACCTGCGGTTGCGGTTAGGTGCGGCGTGGTTAGGTGGGTTTGGTGGAATTGATTTAGATGTTGGTGTGTTGGGCACGGTTTAGAGATGGAGGAGGATTTTAGCACAGAGTCGGTAGTTGTTGCTGCTCGCAGATTACGGAGCCAGGTTACTGCTGGACCGAGGGAGAGCTCTCGAACTCGGAGTCCGATCTGGTCGTCATACATTATCGACTCGGACTCAGAGAGTTCGAGGGCATCCTCTGCTTGTCGTGGTAAACCGCGGACTCGAGGCTCAGGCATTGGTCGTGCTAGAGCCAAACTGCGAGAGGCGAAGGAGGAAGCGACGGAGGTTGCGTTCAACCAAGCTTTGCGGGATCGCACGGTACGTAAAGAAGTTCCTGTTTTGGATCCTGAAGAGACAATCACGGAGGTCCGAAAGGCGCAGCCAAGCAAATTAAATGCCGAGGAACTGCGAGCCTTTGCCGGACATAACGTGTCAACCATAGTGCAGATTGCCACTAAAGCCGGAAAAATGAAGGGTAACTTTTCCAAGTTGCTAAAGGACTCAGCTGCTGCGCTTCAGGAAGTAGTGGACGCTCTGGCATCCAGAACGGAAGCCGACGAAACGCGACGGCTTAGAGCCGACAATGTCCGCTTACGTGATGAGGTGACTAACCTCAAAAATGAACTGAGGGCCCACCGGCGTGAATTCGCTGAAATGAAGTCTGCCATGGCAGCGACGAAAACAGTTCCTAGAATAAATTTGGATGGAGATATCATGGAAGAGCTGAAGGCATCAATCGTTTCGTCGATTGGTATCATTTTAGATGCTCGTTTCGCCGGAATCGAAGAACGCCTCTTACCTGAGAAGGTGCAACGCCCGTCCTTGGCAGGAGATAAGAAAAAACACGCAGCGTCTGCACCCCAGCCGATCACCACTCCTTCGACGTCCCAGGCTATCCCGATGACCCAGAGGGTAACAGCAGCGCCAGGCACTGCTGATACCCCTATTGCAGCTGCTGGGCCGAGTCAGACACAATCGACGGGTGACACAGATTGGGCCACTGTTGTAAGGAAAGTTAAGAAAAAAGTTAAGAAAACCGTAGCGAATGCTACTACGGCTACGGCACCTGCCGCCAAATCATCACGGCCAGCAGGTTCTCGACTTATGTCTCCTAAAACCGCAGCGGTCGTTGTAACTTTGCAGCCAGAAGCGGCAGAACGAGGCGTGACCTACGCTCAAATTCTGGAGCGGGCAGAGCAATCTGTTAACCTGCAGGAGCTGGGGATCGGTGAGGGTGTGAAGATCCGTAGGGCTGCCACTGGGGCTAGGGTATTAGAGTTGCCTAAGGACCAGACCCCAGAGCAAGCCGAGTTGCTGGCAAATAGGCTTCGCACTGCCCTGGACGGCGTGGCCAGCGTGGTTCGTCCCACCAAAGCAGCGTCCCTCAGGATCACCGGTCTCGATGATTCTATCACAAAGGAGAAGCTGGCTGCCGCCGTCGCGCGAGCCGGGAACTGCCCTGTGCAAACTATTAAAGCTGGAGAGCTACTACCTGGCCCCAGAGGAATGAGTTCTGCTACTGTTCACTGTCCCATTGAGGTAGCTATATCGCTGTCCAATGCTGGGAAACTCTTGGTAGGCTGGAGCTCTGCCGAAGTCCGGGCGCTAGAGCAGCGCCCTTTGCGCTGCTACAAGTGCCTTTTTATCGGGCACACAAGGCCAATGTGTCCTTCTACGGTAGACCGAGGCGATTTGTGCTTCCGGTGTGGCCATAAAGGCCATAAATCATTCCAATGCACAGCTTCGATGCGGTGCATGGTATGTGCAGAAGTCGGGCTGCCCACGGATCACTTGATGGGGGGAAAAGTTGCAACCCACCCCCTGTGAAGGGTGGGATGGTCTCTCGCACAGCTGCTGACGCTGGAGGTCGCGAAATGCCAGAGGAAGCTGAAATGTCATCATGAATCAGCTGCATCGTATCAGTTTCCTTCAGTCGAACCTCAACCATTGCGCTAGGGCCCAGGATCTCCTGCTACAGTCGGTTGCAGAGTGGGAGATAGACTTGGCAGTGGCCTGCGAGCCTTATTATGTCCCCCCCCGCGGCTCACTGGGTAGGGGACCTGGATGATTCGGTGGTAATCCTAACTGGCAGAAATTCTGGACATCCTCTATTGGAAATTGAAAGAGGCTCTGGTTATGTAGTTGTGAGGTGGGCCGAATTCGTGGTCATAGGAATTTATTTCTCGCCTAATCGAAACCTGACAGAGTTTGAGTCCTTTTTAGACTCTGTTAGAGCAGCGATCTGCAGACATACCGGAGGGCATGTAATCGTCCTCGGCGATTTCAATGCTAAGTCGCGGGCTTGGGGGAACCCCGCCACCAACGCAAGAGGAAGAGTGGTGCAGATCTGGGCCCTGCTATCGGGTCTTACTCTCCTTAATAGAGGTGCGGCACTTACCTGTGTACGGCAACAGGGGGGATCCGTAGTAGATCTTTCATTTGCCACCCCTGCAATTGCCAACAGGGTCCTCAACTGGAGAGTGGAAGAAGAAGTGGAGACTCTTTCAGACCATAATTACATCCGCTTTGAGATCTCCGCTGTTCCGGGACTGAGGAATCCTCCAAGGAGTCTGAGTAGGTTTCCGCGTTGGAGTCTGCATCGCCTAGACCGGGAGCTAGCCAAAGAGGCCGCTATTGTACAACGATGGGCCTCTCCTTGTGGTGATGGTGATGTTAGCGTGGATGAGCTTGCAAGTCGGATGTGCAAAGCCCTAACGGAGATCTGCGATGCATCAATGCCTCGAGTCCTGCGACAAACTCCCCGTCGCCGCGTTTATTGGTGGTCCACTGAAATTGCTGATCTTCGCGGGATTTGTAATAGAGCCCGCAGGGAGTATGTTCGCAGTCGTAGACGTAACGGAGGTGGTTCAAACTCGGAAGGTTTGCGGAGCATCTATCGGCAAGCAAAATCAGCGTTGCAGCTGGCCATAAGCCAGGCTAAGGAGTCTGCCCGTAAAGAGCTGTTGGAGGGACTAAACAATGACCCATGGGGACGTCCCTATCGCGCAGCTCGCAACAAACTCCGTACTCAGGGCGCCCCAATCACGGAGACATTGGAAACAAATCACCTTTTACGAATTGTTGGAGAACTGTTTCCTGACTCCCAGGGGCATGTCCCTCCAATGATGTCTACCGCCTCGGAAAGAGAGGATACGGATAATATCCCTCCTATTACTGAGTCGGAGCTGGACTTAGCCCTTGAACGCTTACGGACCAAAAAGACGGCACCGGGACCCGATGGTATTCCAGGAAAAGTCACTTGCGTTGGCATAAATCACCTGAGGGAGAGATACCGTGTACTGCTCAACTACTGTCTAAGTGCCGGACAATTTCTGAAATCATGGAAAGATGGTAAGTTGTGCCTGTTACGTAAAGATGGGCGTCCGCTAGACTCTTCATCGGCATACAGACCAATAGTCTTGCTTAATGAGACCGGCAAACTTTTTGAAAGGATCCTTGTCAGCCGTCTCACCGAACACCTTGAAACGGTAGGCCCGGGTCTCCGAAGCGCAGTATGGATTCAGGGAAGGCCGCTCAACTTTAGATGCCTTGAATGCCATTAAAAACCTGACTACGGATGCAGTGGAGAGAGGAGAAGTGGTTCTTGCAGTCTCACTTGATGTTGCAAACGCCTTCAATAGTCTACCTTTCGAGACCTTGCTTGAGGCCCTCCGTTATCATGGAGTGCCACAGTATCTTAGGAGACTACTGGCGTCGTATCTACACAACAGGGAAGTCATTTGGGAGGGAAGCAATCGACAAATATTCCGGCACCGAGTCTGCAGCGGAGTCCCGCAGGGCTCAGTTTTGGGACCATTGCTTTGGAATATAGGATTTGACTGGCTCCTGCGGGGCCCGCTGCTCCCAGGGATGAGGATTCTCTGTTATGCTGATGATACCCTCGTTACGGCCCGAGGAGGGACGTATGAGGAGGCGGCCCGCCTTGCTGTGGTTGGTGCGTCACTGGTGGTAGACAGGATCCAGATGCTGGGCCTGAGGGTCTCTATATCCAAAACCGAGGCCCTTCTTTTCCACGGTCCACGTAGAGGTCCACCCCGGGGTGCACAAATCACCATCCAGGATACAACAGTAAATGTAAAACCCCACATGAAATACTTGGGTCTTATCCTGGACGGGCGATGGGGCTTTAAAGTTCACTTCGAGAAGTTGGGCACCAGGCTCGTTGATGCCGCCGCCGCCTTGGGAAGATTGCTGCCCAATATTGGGGGACCTAACAATAATTGCAGGCGGCTATACATGGGGATCGTGCGAAGCATGGCACTATATGGCGCTCCAATATGGGTGCACGCATTGACTCAACAGAATAAGATACTTTTACGGAGGCCGCAAAAAATCATCGCGGTAAGAGCAATACGTGCGTACCGCACGGTATCATGGACGGCAGCTACGCTCCTGGCGGGTGACCCACCCTGGGAACTCCAAGCCGAAGTGCTCTCCGAAGTCCATCAATACCGGGCAGAGATGAGGGCGCGGGGAGAACGACCGGATGGGGAGGAGACAAGAAGACTTCGAGCATTGGCCAGTGCATCCTTGGCTCGTAGATGGGAGGAAGACCTGGAGTCCCCCGCTGCGGGCGTCTGGACGGTGGAGGCTATCCGACCCCAACTTGGGCGATGGCTCAACAGGCGGCATGGGGCGCTTACGTACCGTCTTGTCCAGGTGCTTACAGGACATGGCTGTTTCGGTAAGTACCTGCACGAGATTGCAAGGCGTGAGGAAACACCGGCTTGCCATGAATGCGGCGCAATAGAAGACTCAGCGCACCACACGTTAGTCGAGTGCGCATCGTGGGGACCTCAGCGGCATATCCTGACATCGATAACGGGAGTAAACCTCTCGTTGCCAAGTTTGATAAGTAGCATGGTCGACAGCGAGGCGTGCTGGACTGCAGCGGCTTCCTTCTGCGAGGATGTGATTGCGCTAAAGGAGGCTGCAGAGCGAGAAAGAGAGCTGGATATCAACGCTCACCCGCTCCGCAGAAGAAGACTTGGGAGAAGGAGGCGACGCTACGCCCACCTTCTCGCCCCGCCGATGTAAGTACGGCCTTAAGCCTTTGCCTAATTAGCGTCGGAACGTCTCAGTCGAATCCGAGCCCGGGATCCTGAGACGTCCCATTCATGACGCGGACGGCGCCGCTGGGTTTTAGTGGGTATTACTTTCGTGTCGAGTCCCACATACCCGCCTGGCAAGCGGGATGCGTAAAGGCATTTCCCAGCGATAAAAAAAAAAAAAAAAAAAATGGATTCTCTTGTGCAGTCTTCTATTATAGACTGTGAAGAGCCCCCTGATGCCACCGATGTATCCAGGTGGTAATCGCTACTGGCGTGCTTAACAGGCGTGGTAGTATTGCCGCCTTTAGGTAGTTTTACTTTACACTCCGGGCACTTCCAACCCGGTGCAATCTGTGCTGCTTCCGGAATACCTATACAGGCTTTGTGATACAAGCTTGGGCAAATAGTACACTTAGCGCCACCTACCGCCGAAAGGAATTTTCCGCACGCAGCACACCGCATCATTACGTTGAGCTGTATTGAGGATAAGCTTGCTAGTGTAGTCGTTATCCGGTAGATGGTGATGTATGCTACCAATACCACTAGTACCGATATCCAAGCCCGTGTTGATTTCAGCGATGCTCCACAGATGACGCCGTGCACAGACAAGTCTGCAGGGTAAACTCATAAAACCGTGCTTCAAGATGCTTTTTGTACCCTCTTCTACAATAGTGCAACTCGATTTTTCACTGTTTAAACGAAATTTTGAGCACAATTCTTTGATTTGAATTAAGTAAATTATTCTGTTAACTTCACAGCGATGTTTACTACTATTACACACACACTAAATTAACTTAACAGCAAGATTATTATTTTTAAACAAGTTAAACAACACGAAGTACAGTTACCGTGACAAAAACGTCTTCCGAACTCCCAAATTTACTGTTCCTCCAAATTTACTGCTTCTTTTTTTTAAATAAAACCATACCCTCCGTGTAGTACGGTGAAATGTTCATTTCGACACCAGCATTGCAAGCTTGCTTCGCGTATGCATCAACCCGTTCGTTACTATACCTATGTGTGACGGTATCCACTGTAATATTACATTTTACCATTTTGTTGTAATAGACCAGTGCAGATACCTTTGAAAATGATGAAAAATTAAAAAAAATTATAGTAGTATGAAACCCATTGGAAAAGGAAGAGAATGCAACAAAAATGAAAGGAAAAATAAATTACGGGCGATCTGAGGTCGGGAAGTGGGGTGGAGGGGGGGTTTAAGGGTAAAAAACGGTTTATCTCAATTTCTGGAAAAACTACAAGTCCTATTGAAAAAAGTTAAATGGCAAAGTTGTAGGTAATAAAAAGATCTACAACTTTTGTATTTAGACTTTTTTCACATAACCTCAAAATGTATGTGAAAAATTCAAATAACCAAGTTTTTGGTTTTTTATTTTTCTTTTGCAAAAAAAATATTTTTTCACGAAATTTGGTGAGAACTTACCTACCTTTTTATGTCCCAAACACACTGTAATTTTTCTGATTTAAAATATTTATTTTTTCTCCTTTTTTTTTTTGACTTAATATTGAAAAAGCACCTAATTTTCAATCGAAAATTCTCCCGTCAAAATATCTGCTTTTTTAAAAAAGTCGGTGAGCTTTTTGTTCGTTGAAATCTCTACTTTCTGATGGTGTAAAAAAAATATACATTACTATAGTAAATGTTCTCAGAAAATGCAGAAACGAAATACGAAATAACAGGTAGTAAGGCCCAGACCCTCCTAGCCCCTATGAAATACCTTTTAAATTACATGCGTAGATGGCTATTTATTGCTATTTTAAGATAACTTGTATACCTGAGTGACCTACGGAAAATTTTAGCCCATCAAAAGCTATTTCATAGAGAAGTGGGGAAGGGGCTTTGCCATTTAACTTTTTACCATAGGACTTGTAGTTTTTCCAGAAATTGAGATAAACCGTTTTTTACCCTTAAACCCCGCCTCCCCCCCACTTCCCGACCTCAGATCGCCCGTAATTTATTTTTCCTTTCATTTTTGTTGCATTCCCACTTCCCACATCCCACTATAATTTTTTTGTTTTCAAAAATTATCTACCCTGGACCTTTGCATAATCTATATATATATAAGAAAGTGGTGTTAGTTACACTATTTATAACTCAAGAACGGATGAACCGATTTGTGAAAATTGGTGGAGAGGTAGCTTAGAATCAGGAGACGGACATAGGATACTTTTTATCCCGTTCGACCGCGTTTCCGTCATGTCACTATAAAACGTGGTATAAGAAAAACGCATCTGACATGGAATAACAAAACGCAAATGACAGTGGAATAACAAAACGTAAATGACAGCTAAACGTAATTTTGTCTTTGGTTAAGTATGGTAAAAAATTTGACAATTATAAAAAGTGTTATAATAAAGCATTACTGATATTATAAATGCGAAAGTGTGTTTGTTTGTTGGCTTGTCCTTCAATCACGTCGCAACAGAACAGCGGATTGATGCGATTTTTTGTATGGGTATAGTAATGGATGTAGTAGTGGTTCCTCAGACCGGGAGAGCTACTTTTTATCTCGGATAATGAAAGAGTTCCCGCGGGATTTTTAAAAACTAAATCCATGCGGACAAAGTCGCGGGCATCAGCTAGTATCTAATATAGTATAGGCTATCGGTAATCCTCGAAAACACGAGGTACACCGAGCCACATGTTGCAATGCACTTTTAGCGTCCGAGAGTAGAATAGAATAGAAATGTTTTTATTCAAATGAACTTTTACAAGTACTTTTGAATCGTCAATGAGTCTACCACTGGTTCGGAATGCCGTTCCTGCCGAGAAGAACCAGCAAGAAACTCGGCAGTTGCTCTTTTCAAAATACTTTTACAATATACTTAATAGATATTATTCTATGCATGCAGAGTTTCCACAATGAGGGGAAGTTCCACAAAAGCATACGTAATTATTTCTAATTATAATTCAACACATGTCAAGACGGGCAGACAGAAAGTAGCCCCATTGCCGCTGGTGGCACCCGTTCACGAGCATGACGCATGACCCAGCCATTGCTTCGCTCAATCATATTTTAGGGAACGTAACAACCCGCATCACACGACACCACCATAGAAATGTTAGAGAGTGTGACATACTTAGGCTACCCATCTTAAGGCATCAAATTGAAACTAATATTCAAATCTAATACTCATTTTAAAATATGACTTGTATTACACATTTATCGGAGTTTATTATTTGTGTGTACGACAAAGCTTCGGCTATGGCAATAAGTTCTGCATGCATTATGGATATCCTCATTTTTGTATTTAATTGAATACAGGAATCGGTCTGTGGGTCATAAAAGGCAACACCAGTATTTTGGCTATCAATTGAAGCATCCGTAAATATATTTTTATAATAATCAGAATATTTGACATTAAGATATCTAATGCATTTTACCTTCAGATCGAGAGGGTTCTAAGATCGTTTACCCTTATTGAGTTCTGGAATCGTCGTTAAAATGCTTTTGAGATACATCAATTTGGGACATCCATGTATCTAGTGAAAACACTTCCAACTGTGAACTGGAGTGCATGGTATATTCATTGTGTATTAAGGTTAACAAAGGTTTTTTTTTCCTGCTCCAATAAGATGCCTCACACTTTGTGGCATATTTATCCAGTAAAGCAATCACTTTATTTTCTTTAATTGATTTAGCCTTCAACCAAAATTTGCCACCTAAATACTGGCTTCGAACCACTAGAGGGGGCAAATATAATTCACTTTCCATGACTTGAATAGGGGACGTTTTAACAAAACCTCCAATGACTCTCATGGCTTGGTTTTGAACCACATCTAGCTTTGATAAATGTGAACGGGCACTGTTATGATATAAAAAGCTAGCATAATCAAGTCTACTTCTAATAATAGAAATATATAGTATTCTCAGGAATTTTGGATGAATACCCCACCCCACCCAGGTCCTACTAAAAGTTTAAATAGATTTAGGAATTTTAAAACTTTTTGTCTGATTTCATTAATATGTTTTCCCCATTTTAGTTTTCGATCCAATCACATCCCCAGATATTTAACCTTGTCAACAACTTCCAAAGAGCAGTTTCAGATTCTTAGATTGATCGATTTCCTAATATGACTTCTGTTAAAAATACATACCTTACTCTTGTGAGGCGAAATATCCAGGCCCAACATTTGTAATAACATATTAATCGAATCTAATGCAATTTGTGATTTAACTCCCGCCGCTGTCAAATTCTTATCCGCTACATACACAATAAAGTCATCAGCATATTGGGAAATTGAGACATCCTGAATTGTTCTACATAATATGTGCTGTCACTATATTAAACAGTAAGGGAGACATTGGGTCTCCTTGAGCTAAACCGAGACTACTACATCTACTTATGTTCCTTTTGTCCACACAAATAGTTCTATAATTCAAATAATTCCATAAATATTTACATAAGTTCGAACCTACAACATAAGTATCCAGAGCATGTAGGCTATATAATAAACGTCAACATTATTATATGCACTCACTATGTCCATAAAGCAACAAACCGTGGGAGTGCGTTGCCCTAAGTTCGTTTCAATGTCTATAACTAAGGAACTTAAGTTATCTAAACATGAGCGAGATTTCCTGAAACCGGTAGTATTCGTAGAAAATATGTTGGATTTTTCAAAATACCTAATTTATAATTAATACCTAATTTAAAATATAATTAATATTTTCAAGTCTTTTATTTAAGATCGAATGAAATATTTTACACACACAAGATATTAATGAAAAAGGTCGCAATGATGATCGTGACTGTTGACCTTGACCGAGTTTGGGAATTGGTAAGACATTAATTTGTTGCCATTGTAGCGGAACAAACCCATGCTTGAGACATATATTATACAGATACAGCAACCACTCCTTACCACATTCTGGTAAGTTTTTAATCATCGAATAGGAAATCATATCGGGCCCCGGGGCAGTATCTTTAGACTTGATAGCAACCTCCAACTCACGTCTACAGATTGGTGTTTCTAATTTCAAGTTTTCGGAATAAAGTTTTGGGCAATTATTTACAACAACATCAGGCGTGAGACTTTGAAGAAGGTTATTAGCACTATCTTCGTCAATAGGTTGTTTTTTTAAAGTACCGCCCTTTTAGCCATTTCATGCGGAGCCACATTTCATTTACTGAAGATACTTCACTAACGGAATTACAAAATTTTTGCCAGGATTTAGATTTTGAATTACGAATTATTCTTTGAGCATTTGCAGTCTTACTCTGTAATATATCTAAATTATTTGGTGTGGGGTTCGCTCTAAACTCAACAAGCGCTCTTCGACGTTCCGCAATAGCTTTTGAGACTATCATGAATTCCAATATGGTTTAGGGTTGAACTTATTGTTTGGGTTCAGATTAATTTTAATATATTATGGAATATATTTACCTGCGGCCTTATTTATACAGTCCAAAAAAATATAAGCACATTGCGGGTCTGATGGCATGACTATATTACCTAATAAAGATTCTATTTCTAAACTATATAATTCCCAATTTGCATATTTAAAGTTCCTTTTTTCCTAAAATTATTTACAGGTAAAGAATACTTGAAATAACCATGTGATCACTTCCTAGTAATTACGACAGTGTCGAGATAATGTTATAGGTTTATTTATATATATCATAATATTAGAGAAATGGTGTAGATGACAATAATTCTTTTAATTTAATGAAATCCTTCTTCTGTTTCTCACCCCCAACAAAAGCTGAATCTTTGGCGAATTCAGAAAATAATGAGTAAACTGGTGAATTAGTGAAATTGACGAGTAATGAAACTGACCAGTGGCACGCTAACACTTTTTTAGAAGTACCCTAAGAGAATGTCACATCTGATAGGTTAGGTATAAATTTTGACACATAAGTAACTATCTTACAGAATATTGTATGCAATAGGCTATTTGACTACTTTTAGAAAATCATCTTAAATTGTTAATAATGCTATGCTGAAGCGAACGAAACATATATTTCGGCATAATTTTCATTATTTCTCATAAAAATCGAGAAATAAATTCAAAAAAATAAATTGCCGCCGAAACGTTCCATTTGCTCTCATGACGTAACAGTTCACATTTCAAACAATGACAATTTTATAATATGTGTTTAGGCCGCGTGTCGCATACTATTTGGTATTTAATAAAATAGTAACGATGAAAAACAGACGAAATTAGCTTAATACGCCGCACAAACACGTCGAAATGTATTGACAAAATGAGAATTCCATAGGTGGTTTGGACTGTGACGTCATTCGAGATCACGGAACGTTTTCGATCACGTGACCATGGCCAGAATTATAGCAATTTTATTTAATGTTTTCTAATTAAATAAAGCTTTATTTTTTAGTTTTGTCGTATGGAATACTGTTTTTAGATAATAATCTTTTAGGATGACACCAGTTGAAACGATATTTTTATTATAGTCAAATACCCTATTGTTGATCAAATAACAATGTAATAAATTGCTGTTCCAAATTATCCTGAAGTTTCGTTCAAGTAGCCCAAAGACCAGTCGAGAACTGATGCTGATCCTAAGAATTATCCCTCGCCCTTCACAACCACATTGAATCTCGTTTACTCCGAAATATATTACATTTCCTACTCATTTGATTTAAGTAATTCTTCAGAGTTATTTATGTCGATTTTGAACATTTATTTGATAATAAGAAATAAAGAAAAGTTTAAAAAATGTAAATTTTTTGTTTTTTTTTTATGTTGCAGGTCGTCGGAGCTGACGGCCAGCGACAGGCAGGGAAAAATCTAGATCAAAATCCGGGAAACGAGCGACAGCGCGTGAATCAGTGGCTCGGCTCTGCTGGGCTCTATGATAAGTAATTAGTGATAAGCGATAAGATAAATGACTAGTTCTTAGCAATAAGTTAACTTTTGTTTTTATGTTGCAGGTCGGAGGAATTTTTGTATTGTGTTGCATGGTATTGTAGTTGTATTGTGTTGCATGGCCTTGTAGTTGTTTTGTGTTAGGTGGCGGTACGCCTTGAAAAGAAAATTTTGAAAAATCTTAACTATTGTTCTTGTTGCAGGTCGACGGCGCCAATGGCCAGCGACACCCTGAAGGATGAGGAAGCTGCTGGGAGGGCGGCGTCAGGCGATGACTGCGCCGGGCGAGTAAGCCGCTTGGCAATGAAGGCTCCGCACACAGGTGAAATATACGTAGTTTATTTATGGCGAAGATTGATTACAATGAGGTTACTCTGATTAAATACTAGTAAAAATAATTAGCAACTAGACATATGGAGCCACCTATTAGTGATAAGTAAAACGTTTGACACTTTATATATTTCAGCGCGGATGAATCACGAGCGCGCGCCCGAGCGACACCGAACCACTCTACGAGTCGGGAGAGGTGGGGATGGAGCGATCGCCGGTCTTATAAGCGCAGCGTGCCATTTGTTCGGGGCACTTTCATTGGGACCAGCATACCGTCAACATCTCTAATTGTGATAGGGATCACAACTGAGTCAAAATGATTGTCTATTAATTAATTTGTGCATTTTGATAACTACCCTTACGTTGAGATTGTGGTTTGTCTGTCGTGTTATGGTTAAATTGATTAGATGTGAGGACAGGGGCCGTTATAGGGGTGGTTGGAGACGGCTTTAGGTAGGGTTTCAGCGGTTTAAGAGATGCGTTCTCTTAAAGTCTGTTTAGTTTTGGGTAAAATTCCCGTTTCTGGACCATGGCTAATGTGGCTATTTATTAATCAAATCAGTTCAATGGGAAAAAATGCTGCATAAGTAATTAGTGATAAGCGATAAGATAAAATCAATGGTGATTAGCGATAAGTTAATTTTTGTTTTTATGTTGCAGGTCAAAGGAATTTTTGTATTGTGTTGCGTGGTATTGTAGTTAATTTGTGTTGCGTGGCGGGATGCCTTGAAAAGAAAAATTTGAAAAAATCTTAACTATTGTATTGTTGGCTCTAAAATAAGTAATTAGTGATAAGCGATAAGATAAACGATTAGGTATTAGCGATAAGTTAACGTTTGTTATGTTGCAGGTCGAAGGAATTTTTGTATTGTGTTGGATGGTATTGTAGTTATATCGTGTTGCATGGCCTTGTAGTTGTTTTGTGTTGGGTTGCGGGATGCCTTGAAAAGAAAATTTTGAAAATATCTTAACTATTTTTCTTGTTGCAGGTCAACGGAGCTGACGGCCAGTGACGGGCAGGGAAATATCTAGATGAAAAATCAGGGAAAACGAGTGACAGCGCGTAATTTCAGCGGCTCGGTTCGGCTCGGCTCTAAGATAAGTAATTAGTGATAAGCGGCAAAATAAATCATTAGTGATTAGCGATAAGTTAACTTTTGTTTTTATGTTGCAGGTCGAAGGAATTTTTGTATTGTGTTGCATGGTATTGTAGTTGTATTGTGTTGCATGGCCTTGTAGTTGTTTTGTGTTGGGTGGCGGTATGCCCTGAAAAGAAAATTTTGAAAAGTCTTAACTATTGTTCTTGTTGCAGGTCGAAGGAGCTGACGGCTAGCGACGGGCAGGGAAAAATCTAGATTAAAATCCGTGATAACGAGTGACATCGCGTGATATAAGCGGCTCTGTTCGGCACGGCTCTTAGTTATAAGCGATAAGATATTAACTTTTGTTATGTTGCAGGTCGAAGGAATTTTTAATTGTGTTGAATGTTATTGTAGTTGTATTGTGTTGCATTGCCTTGAAATGATTGGGTATTAGCGATAAGTTAACTTTTGTTTTTATGTTGCAGGTCTAAGGAATTTTTGTATTGTGTTGCATGGTATTGTAGTTGTATTGTGTTCCATTGCCTTGTAGTTGTTTTGTGTTGGGTGGCGGGATGCCTTGAAAAGAAAATTTTGAAAAAATCTTAACTATATTTCTTGTTGCAGGTCGACGGAGCTGATGGCCAGCGACGGGCAGGGAAAAATCTAGATGAAAAATCAGGGAAAACGAGAGACAGCGCGTAATCTTAGCAGCTCGGTTCGGCTCGGCTCTAAGATAAGTAATAAGTGATAAGCGGTAAGATTTTTACATTATTGATTAGCGATAAGTTAACTTTTGTTTTTATGTTGCAGGTCGAAGGAATTTTTGTATTGTGCTGCATGTTATTGTGGTGGTATTGTGTTGCATGGCCTTGTAGTTGTTTTGTGTTGGGTGGGCGGGATGCCTTGAAAAAAAAATTTTGAAAAAATCTTAAATATTGTTCTTTTTGCAGGTCGACGGAGCTTAAAGGCCAGCGACGGGCAGGGAAAATCTAGAACAAGATCCGGGAAACGAGCGACAGCGCGTGATTTCAGCGGCTTGGCTCGGCCTGGCTCTAAGATAAATCATTAGTGATAAGCGATAATATAAATGATTAGGTATTAGCGATAAGTTAACTTTTGTTTTTATGTTGCAGGTCAAAGGAATTTTTGTATTGTGCTACATGTTATTGTAGTGGTATTGTGTTGCATGGCCTTGTAGTTGTTTTGTGTTGGGTGACGGGATGCCTTGAAAAGAAAATTTTGAAAAAATCTTAACTATTGTTTTTGTTGCAGGTCAACGGAGCTGACGGCCAGCGATGGGCAGGGAAAAATCTAAATTGAAATCCGTGAAAACGAGTGACATCGCGTGATTTAAGTGGCTCTGTTCGGCACGGCTCTAAGATAAGTAATTAGTGATAAGCGATAAGATAAATGATTAGGTATTAACGATAAGTTAACGTTTGTTATGTTGCAGGTCGAAGGAATTTTTGTATTGTGTTGGATGGTATTATAGTTATATCGTGTTGCATGGCCTTGTAGTTGTTTTGTGTTGGGCTGCGGGATGAATTGAAAAGAAAATTTTGAAAAAATCTTAACTATTGTTCTTGTTGCAGGTCAACGGAGCTGACGGCCAGTGACGGGCAGGGAAATATCTAGATGAAAAATCAGGGAAAACGAGTGACAGCGCGTAATTTCAGCGGCTCGGTTCGGCTCGGCTCAAAGACAACTAATTAGTGATAAGCGGTAAAATCAATCATTAGTGATTAGCGATAAGTTAACTTTTGTTTTTATGTTGCAGGTCGAAGGAATTTTTGTATTGTGTTGCATGGTATTGTAGTTGTATTGTGTTGCATTGCCTTGTAGTTGTTTTGTGTTGGGTGGCAGTATGTCCTGAAAAGAAAATTTTGAAAAGTCTTAACTATTGTTCTTGTTGCAGGTCGAAGGAGCTGACGGCTAGCGGCGGGCAGGGAAAAATCTAGATTGAAATCCGTGAAAACGAGTGACATCGCGTGATTTAAGTGGCTCTGTTCGGCACGGCTCTAAGATAAGTAATTAGTGATAAGCGATAAGATAAATGATTAGGTATTAACGATAAGGTAACTTTTGTTATGTTGCAGGTCGAAGGAATTTTTGTATTGTGTTGCATGGTATTGTAGTTGTATTGTGTTGCATTGCCTTGTAGTTGTTTTGTGTTGGGTGGCGGGATGCCTTGAAAAGAAAATTTCGAAAAACTCTTAACTATTGTTCTTATTGCAGGTCGTCGGAGCTGACGGCCAGCGACGGGCAGGGAAAAATCTAGATCAAAATCCGGGAAACAAGCGACAGCGCGTGAATACAGCGGCTCGACTCGGCGCGGCTAAGCTTGGCTCTAAGATAAGTCATTAGTGATAAGCGATAAGATAAATGATTGGGTATTAGCGATAAGTTAACTTTTGTTTTTATGTTGCAGGTCTAAGGAATTTTTGTATTGTGTTGCATGGTATTGTAGTTGTATTATGTTGCATGGCCCTTGTAGTTGTTTTGTGTTGGGTGGCGGTATGCCCTGAAAAGAAAATTTTGAAAAGTCTTAACTATTGTTCTTGTTGCAGGTCGAAGGAGCTGACGGCTAGCGACGGGCAGGGAAAAATCTAGATCAAAATCCGGGAAACGAGCGACAGCGCGTGATTTCTGCGGCTCGACTCGGCGCGGCTCGGCTTGGCTCTAAGATAAGTCATTAGTGATAAGCGATAAGATAAATGATTGGGTATTAGCGATAAGTTAACTTTTGTTTTTATGTTGCAGGTCTAAGGAATTTTTGTATTGTGTTGCATGGTATTGTAGTTGTATTGTGTTGCATTGCCTTGTAGTTGTTTTGTGTTGGGTGGCGGAATGCCTTGAAAAGAAAATTTTGAAAAAATCTTAACTATATTTCTTGTTGCAGGTCGACGGAGCTGATGGCCAGCGACGGGCAGGGAAAAATCTAGATGAAAAATCAGGGAAAACGAGGGACAGCGCGTAATTTTAGCAGCTCGGTTCGGCTCGGCTCTAAGATAAGTAATAAGTGATAAGCGGTAAGATTTTTACATTATTGATTAGCGATAAGTTAACTTTTGTTTTTATGTTGCAGGTCGAAGGAATTTTTGTATTGTGCTGCATGTTATTGTGGTGGTATTGTGTTGCATGGCCTTGTAGTTGTTTTGTGTTGGGTGGGCGGGATGCCTTGAAAAAAAAATTTTGAAAAAATCTTAAATATTGTTCTTTTTGCAGGTCGACGGAGCTTAAAGGCCAGCCACGGGCAGGGAAAATCTAGAACAAGATCCGGGAAACAAGCGACAGCGCGTGATTTCAGCGGCTTGGCTCAGCTTGGCTCAGCTTGGCTCGGTCTGGCTCTAAGATAAATCATTAGTGATAAGCGATAATATAAATGATTAGGTATTAGCGATAAGTTAACTTTTGTTTTTATGTTGCAGGTCGAAGGAATTTTTGTATTGTGTTGCATGGTATTGTAGTTGTTTTGTGTTGGGTGGCGGGATGCCTTGAAAAGAACATTTTGAATAAATCTTAACTATTGTTCTTGTTGCAGGTCAACAGAGCTGACGGCCAGCGACGGGCAGGGAAATATCTAGATGAAAAATCAGGGAAAACGAGTGACAGTGCGTAATTTCAGCGGCTCGGTTCGGCTCGGCTCTAGGATAAGTAAGTAGTGATAAGCGGTAAGATAAATCATTAGTGATTAGCGATAAGTTAACTTTTGTTTTTATGTTGCAGGTCTAAGGAGTTTTCGTATTGTGCTGCATGTTATTGTAGTGGTATTGTGTTGCATGGCCTTGTAGTTTTGTGTTGGGTGGCGGGATGCCTTGAAAAATAAATTTTGAAAAAAATCTTAACTATTGTTCTTGTTGCAGGTCAACGGAGCTGACGGCCAGCAACAGGCAGGGAAAAATCTAGATGAAAAATCAGGGAAAACGAGTGACATCGCGTGATTTAAGTGGCTCTGTTCGGCACGGCTCTAAGATAAGTAATTAGTGATAAGCGATAAGATAAATGATTGGGTATTAACGATAAGTTAACGTTTGTTATGTTGCAGGTCGAAGGAATTTTTATATTGTGTTGGATGGTATTGTAGTTAAATCGTGTTGCATGGCCTTGTAGTTGTTTTGTGTTGGGCTGCGGGATGCATTGAAAAGAAAATTTTGAAATAATCTTAACTATTGTTCTTGTTGCAGGTCAACGGAGCTGACGGCTAGCGACGGGCAGGGAAATATCTAGATTAAAATCCGTGAAAACGAGTGACATCGCGTGATATAAGCGGCTCTGTTCGGCACGGCTCTAAGATAAGTAATTAGTTATAAGCGATAAGATACTAACTTTTGTTATGTTGCAGGTAGAAGGAATTTTTGAATTGTGTTGCATGTTATTGTAGTTGTATTGTGTTGCATTGCCTTGTAGTTGTTTTGTGTTGGGTGGCGGGATGCCTTGAAAAGAAAATTTCGAAAAACTCTTAACTATTGTTCTTATTGCAGGTCGTCGGAGCTGACGGGCAGGGAAAAATCTAGATCAAAATCCGGGAAACGAGCGACAGCGCGTGATTTCAGCGGCTCGACTCGGCGCGGCTCGGCTTGGCTCTAAGATAAGTCATTAGTGATAAGCGATAAGATAAATGATTGGGTATTAGCGATAAGTTAACTTTTGTTTTTATGTTGCAGGTCTAACAAATTTTTGTATTGTGTTGTAGTTGTATTGTGTTGTATTGTAGTTGTATTGTGTTCCATTGCCTTGTAGTTGTTTTGTGTTGGGTGGCGGGATGCCTTGAAAAATAAATTTTGAAAAAATCTTAACTATTGTTCTTGTTGCAGGTCAACGGAGCTGACGGCCAGCGACGGGCAGGGAAAAATCTAGATGAAAAATCGGGGAAAACGAGTGACTGCGCGTTATTTCAGCGGCTCGGTTCGGCTCGGCTCTAAGACAAGTTATTAGTGATAAGCGATAAGATAAATTATTAGGTATTAGCGATAAGTTAACTTTTGTTTTTATGTTGCAGGTCAAAGGAATTTTTGTATTGTGCTACATGTTATTGTAGTGGTATTGTGTTGCATGGCCTTGTAGTTGTTTTGTGTTGGGTGGCGGTATGCCCTGAAAAGAAAATTTTGAAAAAATCTTAACTATTGTTTTTGTTGCAGGTCAACGGAGCTGACGGCCAGCGATGGGCAGGAAAAAATCTAGATTGAAATCCGTGAAAACGAGTGACATCGCGTGATTTAAGTGGCTCTGTTCGGCACGGCTCTAAGATAAGTAATTAGTGATAAGCGATAAGATAAATGATTGGGTATTAGCGATAAGTTAACTTTTGTTTTTATGTTGCAGGTCTAAGGAATTTTTGTATTGTGTTGCATGGTATTGTAGTTGTATTATGTTGCATGGCCTTGTAGTTGTTTTGTGTTGGGTGGCGTTATGCCTTGAAAAGAATATTTTGAAAAGTCTTAACTATATTTCTTGTTGCAGGTTGACGGCGCCAATGGCCAGCGACACCCTTAAGGACGACGAAGCTGCTGGGAGGGCGGCGTCAGGCGATGACGGCACCAAGTGAGTAAGCCGCTGGGCAATGAAGGCGCCGCACACAGGTGAAATATATGTGGGCGCATTTGATTTCCGTTTAATTTATATTAATTAATTGGGAGTATTGTTTTGATTTCCGTATCCTTTTATTTTATATTCATTATTTAAAAGTATTGCTTTGACTTCCGTTTCCTTTTATTTATTAAAATTAGTTAAATCAAATTGACATTTGACTTTGACAGTGCGGGTACGCCATTTTGCACGCCATCTTGAAATATTAGTATAAAAGGGCTGTTTCGACGATACGAATTCAGTCTCTGCCCAGAGACTCATTCGACTAGTAGATGCCTTCGCGTCTAGGTCGTTCTATTTGATTGAGGGATTGCGATAGCAATCGCTCCCTAATCAAATAAATATTGTCTATACGCTTAGATTAGTGTTAATGATTAATTCATACTTTGGCAGTCTCTGCCCAGAGACTCATTCGACTAGTAGATGCCTTCGCGTCTAGGTCGTTCTATTTGATTGAGGGTTTGCGATAGCAATCGCTCCCTAATCAAATAAATATTGTCTTTACGCTTAGATTAGTGTTAATACTTTGACAGTCTCTGCCCAGAGACTCATTCGACTAGTAGATGCCTTCGCGTCTAGGTCGTTCTATTTGATTGAGGGATTGCGATAGCAATCGCTCCCTAATCGAATAAATATTGTCTGTACGCTTAAATTACTGTAAATTGTTGATAAATTAATACTTTGATAGTTTTGATAACTACCCTCATGTTTAGATATTGGTTTGATTAATTAATATTTTGATGTTTTGATAGTTACCCTCACGTTCAGATGGTGGTTTGTCTGTCGTTCTGTGGTTATTAGCTGAGTGGAAAGGGGCCGTTATTGGGGATGGTGGAGACGGCTTTAGGTAGGGTTTCAGCGTTTTAAGAGACGCGTTCTCTTAAAGCCTGATTTGTTTTGAGTAATAATTCCCGCTTCTGGTCCATGGCTAGTTAATGTAAAAGAGGGGCTTTTGAGGGTACTTAGTTCGAAGAATAAACACCCTACGTGATTAAATGATCTTACCACGCTACCTACCCTCGTTGCGCAGCAAATGTGTCTGACTTTGTTGCCGACGAGGATACCTGCTCCGACATATACGTAATTTATAGTCAAGATTGATTAAAATGAGGTTACTCTGATTAAATTCTAGTAAAAATAATTAGCAACTAGACATATGGAGCCACCTATTAGATAATAATTGTCTATTAATTAATTTGTGCATTTTGATAACTACCCTCACGTTGAGATTGTGGTTTGTCTGTTGTGGTTAAATTGATTAGATGTGAGGACAGGGGTCGCTATAGGGGTGGTTGGAGACGGCTTTAGGTAGGGTTTCAGCGGTTGAAGAGATGCGTTCTCTTAAAGCCTGTTTAGTTTTGAGTAAAAATTCCCGTTTCTGGACCATGGCTAATGTGGCTATTTATTAATCAAATCTGTTCAATGTAATAAATTGCTGTATAACCCTTCAAGCGCCGCGGCCATTTTTGTGAGGTAGTCGCTTGTGCCGGGCCTGTCGCGTTAATATAAAAAAAAAAATTTAAAAAAAATCCGCTTTATTAAAAAAAAATATTTCTCTAAAATTTTATATAGTACTTATGTATAATATTATATTGATGGAATCGTTATGAATTAATTTTGTATGTAATATATACTTATCCGTACATATTACTGACACAGAATAAGCAAAATCTCATTTAAAAGTAACGAGAGCTATATTTTGTACAATTTTATCATAATTGATGAATTAAGGAAAAAATCTCCGTGAAAACGAGTGACATCGCGTGATATAAGCGGCTCTGTTCGGCACGGCTCTAAGATAAGTAATTAGTGATAAGCGATAAGATAAATGATTAGGTATTAACGATAAGTTAACTTTTGTTATGTTGCAGGTCGAAGGAATTTTTGTATTGTGTTGCATGGTATTGTAGTTGTATTGTGTTGCATTGCCTTGTAGTTGTTTTGTGTTGGGTGGCGGGAAGCCTTGAAAAGAAAATTTCGAAAAACTCTTAACTATTGTTCTTATTGCAGGTCGTCGGAGCTGACGGCCAGCGACGGGCAGGGAAAAATCTAGATCAAAATCCGGGAAACGAGCGACAGCGCGTGATTTCAGCGGCTCGACTCGGCGCGGCTCGGCTTGGCTCTAAGATAAGTCATTAGTGATAAGCGATAAGATAAATGATTGGGTATTAGCGATAAGTTAACTTTTGTTTTTATGTTGCAGGTCTAAGGAATTTTTGTATTGTGTTGCATGGTATTGTAGTTGTATTGTGTTGCATTGCCTTGTAGTTGTTTTGTGTTGGGTGGCCGGATGCCTTGAAAAGAAAATTTCGAAAAACTTAACTATTGTTCTTATTGCAGGTCGTCGGAGCTGACGGCCAGCGACGGGCAGGGAAATATCTAGATCAAAATCCGGGAAACGAGCGACAGCGCGTGATTTCAGCGGCTCGACTCGGCGCGGCTCGGCTTGGCTCTAAGATAAGTCATTAGTGATAAGCGATAAGATAAATGATTGGGTATTAGCGATAAGGTAACTTTTGTTTTTATGCAGGTCTAAGGAATTTTTGTATTGTGTTGCATGGTATTGTAGTTGTATTGTGTTGCATTGCCTTGTAGTTGTTTTGTGTTGGACGGCGGGATGCCTTGAAAAGAAAATTTCGAAAAAATCTTAACTATATTTCTTGTTGCAGGTCGACGGAGCTGATGGCCAGCGACGGGCAGGGAAAAATCTAGATGAAAAATCAGGGAAAACGAGGGTGTTTGACATAGGTTAAAGTCTGTGGCAGGTGTTCTGCACATAGTCCTAATTCCTAGTTCCATGCGTTCTACAAATTATTGTCATTGACACAGTTGTCAAGTGGTTGTCAAAAAGATTTTAGGAAAATTAACGTTTTTCCCGCCGTGTTCATAGTTTTATCTTAATTACTGTGCAACTATTAAACAATACATATTTTAGTGAAGAAATATCTTTTATTTAGAACAAATCAGCTATCGAAGTGTTCATGGTCCTTTACGAATCGGATCTTGTGAAAAACTGTCGTGTTAAATTGTGTTACGTGGTGTCGTAAGTTTTCGTCGAACTGTAAGTACTTTTAACTCTATTAATTAATCTTCACGATATATACGACACATTCAAACTATTAAACTAACTTCTGGGAAGTTTGTCATACTCAAATATGGAGCTTTTAGATGTACAAGAAGAGTTAAAATCTCAAATAGAGAAACTCAGAATTAACTTTGGAAAGTGTTCTAAAGAGAGGTTAACACGTCAATACATAGAAACAAGATTACAATCATTAGAGAGTAAATATAGAGATTTCACTAAAAATCATGTAGAATTGATTAAGAATAGAAGTTCTATAACAACTAATTACTTAAGCGATGATTCATTTGGAAATGTGGAGGAGTTTTATTTGGAATTTAAAACAGAATTAAAGGAAAAGCTTGAGAAGTATATGGTGAAACAACAGCATGATAAATCTTTGAATATTAGTACCAGCGGAGACTGTCATAGTGCTGTAAAATTACCTAAAATCACCTTGCCTATCTTTTCTGGTAAATATATGGAGTGGCCTTCGTTTCATGACTTATTCCAGTCATTAATTCATCAAAATTCTACATTAACCGAGGTCGAAGAAATTATATTATTTAAAAACTCACCTTTCAAGTGAAGCGGAGCAATTACTGAGGCATATTCCAATAACTGCGGGAACTATGAGCAGTGTTGGGAACTTCTAAAGTCAAGATACAGTAATAAGAGATATATTGCTAATTGCATATTAACAAGATTAGTGGGACAAAAGGCATGCACTACGGAATCATCACATGGAGTAAAGCAAATACTAGATACAACGAGCGACTGCCTTAATGGACTCAAGAATATTGGAGTGGACATTTCTTCTTGGGATATACTTATCATTCATCTCACTGCACTAAAGTTGGACACAGAATCTAGAAAACAATGGGAACAGAAAATTAGTGATCATTCCAATGTTTTACTGACATTTAAGGAATTTATATCATTTCTAGAGTCCAGATTTAGAGCTCTTGAATATTTGGAACCAGTGAGAAAGGAGAACACCAAAGAGAAGGTTGAGAGAAGAAAGGCATTTACAGTTACAGCTACTCAATGTCCCCTTTGTTTGGGAAATCACTTGTTATATCAATGCAAGGAATTTAGTAAACAAGATAGCACAGCACGGCGAGAATTTGTGGAGAAGAAGAGGCTTTGTTTCAATTGTTTTAATAATCATCCGGTGTATCGGTGCAAGCGGAATACCCTTTGTAAGCGGTGTGGTCATAAACACCACTCGCTGATACATCCCGAAAGGACCACAAGCTCATCTATTACAAGGGTTGCGAGTACGAACAGTGATCTTGAGCCTACGGCACAAATTATTGCAGCTAAGGACGATAATGTTACTAAACATATTGGTATTGCTAAGGAACAGGATAGTGTTACTCATTTTGCTTCCCATTTTGTAAATAATTCAAAGTTTTCAACTGGTCATGTAATGCTAGCCACAGCTTTAATTAAAGTTGATCGTTATAGAAATAGTTATACTCTTAGGGCATTACTGGATCAGGGTTCTCAGGCCTCATTCATTTCAGAGTACGCAGTTCAATTATTGGGACTTCGGAAACACCCGGTTAAAGGTTTAGTTTCGGGCCTGGGGGGAGATCAACTTAGTTTGGAAATTAAACATATGGTTACTTTTGATATACAGTCGGTTCATACATCATTTAGTTGTAATATTCAAGCTTACGTTTTAACTAATTTGTCATCCACATTACCTGCCAGCCAGATTGAAATTACTGACTGGCCTGAAATGTTACAATTGCCATTAGCCGATCCGGGTTATGGTAAACCTCAAGGAATTGATGTGTTGTTGGGGGCAGAGATTTATGGGCAAATCCTTGTTGATGGGTTACTAAGAAATCCAACTGGTACTCTAACAGCTCAAAATACCATGTTTGGCTGGATTCTGTCTGGTTGGGCATTGAAGAATCCAAATATTGATTGCTTCAACAATATTATCAGTTTGCATATTCAAGATGAATCTGTTAGTACGTTGCTTCGCAAATTTTGGGAATTGGAAACTGAGGTACACCAAGAGCTTATGTCGGAAGAAGATGAGAGGTGTGAAGCATATTATTGCTCTACTACTACTACACTAGCGGCACGCTATGATGGCCGGTTTGACACATTACAATAGTGATGTGGAATGTCAATTTATTCTCGAACAAAAAACAATTAAGTTTTGTTTTTGTACCTGATTAAATAGGTTTAATAAAACAAAAATGTATATGTTTATTTAATTTATTTGAACGAACTGAATATTTGAATGAAAATGAATATACATACTTTATATGCACACAAGAAACATATGAATACAAAAGATACCAAAAAAGGTGCCACAAAAGGCCATAATTAATCAGATTCGTCCATACTACTATTTTCACTGTCGTCACTGCTATCATCACCTACATTAATAATTATATGTTAGTTTTCTATAATATTATCTATTTTCACATCTCTTTCATAATCTTCCCTTATTAATTTAACAGTTCTATTCACAACCTTTTCCCAGTCTCCTTTAGTCACATGTTCACAAGCTTCTTCTAATAATTTTAGCATTTTTTTTGTGGTAAATGGGGGTTCTGTATTGTGTCTTGCAGCATATCCCTTAATTTGAGCCCACACCAACTCAATCGCATTATACTCACAATGGTAAGGCGGTAACCGTATAACTCTGTGCCCATGTTCTAATGCTATTTCGTCAATGACGTATCGGATCTTGGTTGGTTTGTTTTCTTTTAAAAGACGTACTAATTCCGCTTTTAACATATTCATGTTTGCATCTACGCCATTTTTACGAAGCCATGCGACGATATCAGCTTTCTTTTGGGATTGGGCAGGTGGCTTGTCAATTTGCATCGAGTGGTATGGGGCGTTGTCCATAATTATAATAGATGGTTCAGGGAGGCTACACAACATTGAGGTAAACCATTCAGTAAACTTTTCTCCATTCATGTCTTCATGATAGTCTCCAGTGGTTTTTGACGCAAAAGCCATGAGAGAACCTTCGACAAACCCGTTGATGGTTCCGGCGTGACAAATTATAAGTCGCGATCCTTTTCCTACAGGAACTTTGGAAGTAGATGCTGCTGTGTCATCGTTCCAAGAACGGCCTACAGTATGGTTAGCATTAAGCCATGTTTCATCCAAGAACACAACATTTTGCCAATTTTTGATTTCTTTCACTTGCCGTAAAAAAGTATACCTTGCCATCGCTATATCAAATCTTTCCATCAATATTTTGCGTTTGTTACATTTTTTGTATCGAAATCCAATGGTCTTCAAAATCTTCGTTAAAGAACTTTCCCCACCGAAGAATAATCCAGCTTCCTTCAGTGAATGCACCAACTTTTTTCTTGTTGGATACTCCTTCTGTAAATAGTAGCCGTAAACATGTCTTCGGATAGCATCGGCATCAAAGCTATCGATGCCTACGACTGGTTTTGCTCGTTTTCTCTTTTTTGGTGTGTGAAGTTTATTTTCTTCTGTGCCAGTCTCGCCATATTTTTTTTTAGTTATCCGTCTAACAGTTCGTTGTCCAATATTAAGCGCATCAGCTACGCGTTCAACCACTGACGTTATAGGTAAAATTGGCCCTCCATTTTGAGCTTCACGATCGAAATAGTTACGAAGGCGTATTACGAACTCACGTGTCTGACTATTTAGAACAGTTCTCTGCGTACGTTCGGTCATATCGACGAAATCCACAACAAAGGGCTTGAACAGAGTCCAAATTAACGAGCAAGGGTCAACAGTAATGCAGTATCAATATTTGAAATCCAAAGCCAGGTCAAAACTATATCACAATCGCATTGCACTGACAGTTTATACTTTTCGAAGCAACGTCAATTCGAAACTGCTTTGTTTTGCATTGAGCATTGACGCGAGTTTGCCGGAGGTAGTAGTTGTGCTAGCCAGCGATCCTATGTGACGATCGTATTAGATTCCATTTTTAAAAATTTTCAATTTAGAAAACCAAATGCCGAGTTGTGGTATATATCATATAAAAATAAAAATTTTACCTTTTGTATGAAACAGCTGATATTTTTTTGCGATTTCAGAGGTTTGTCCACATAGTGAAAATTGTTCATATTCACAAGTACATTCACCCCTTAAATGGTGCAAACTGATTTTTCTACACTTGTATACATTTTAGAAATCAATTTAATAAATAAATTTTGAGTCCTAAACCTAAAACTACATTCGATAAAATTTATGAATCTCTGCACATCACTATCGTCAATAAAGTAATACAATTATTTCCTTCAAAGTCGTTATCAATTAATACGGAACTTCATGAGCGGACAAACGTCAAACCGGCCATCATAGCGTGCCGCTAGTGTAGGGATGACAATGGTCGTTACATCGTTAAGTTACCTTTTAGGGAGACTGATCCAGAGAGTCAATATGGAGAATTTAAAGGTATAGCAGAAAGAAGATTAAAGTTTTTAGAGAAGAAGTTTGAAAAAAATCATTTCTTGAAGCAAGAATACACTAAAGCAATGAAGGATTACATAAATACCAATCATATGGAGCGTATTACTGATCCACAAGAAATGGAAAAGAACAACTGTGTTTATTTGCCTCATCATGCAGTAATACGGGATGACAAAACAACAACTAGAGTCCGAGTGGTTTTCGATGCTTCGTGCAAGGGTATCCATGGAAAATCATTAAATGATGACTTGCTAGTGGGTCCTAGACTACAAGAAGAGCTGCGACACATCATTATGAGATGGAGGACTCATCCTATTTGCTTCACAGCAGATATTGTGAAGATGTATCGCCAAATTCTGGTTGATAAGGCTGACACTGATTTTCAGCGATTATTATGGAGAGAGAATCCCGACAGTGACATTGAAGTTTACCGAATGTTGAGAGTAACATTTGGGGTTACCTCAGCACCATATCTAGCAGTCAAGACCCTTCAGCAACTAGCGAAGGATGAAGGTCATGCCTTTCCACGTGCAGCTGATATTGTAACTAAGGATTTTTATATGGATGACTGTTTATCTGGTTGTATGAATGATGATGAAGCTATTGAAATTTATCATCAGATGGTTGCTCTTTTACAAAGAGGAGGATTTGAGCTCCAGAAGTGGATGAGCAATAGTGCTAAATTAATGGAATATATTCATGGGTGTGTGATGGCAACAAAGAGTATCAACATGAAAGACGAAGAAGTGGTTAAAATCTTAGGTCTCTCTTGGAATGCTAACAAGGATGTTTTTCAGTACACGGTAAATTTACCGAAGCAAACCAAGTCAATAACTAAACGAGTTATTTTATCCGATATATCTCGCCTATTTGATCCTTTAGGTTGGATCGCTCCAGTTGTAATTCAAGCGAAGATATATATGCAGAAGTTATGGTTGAAAGGTCTTTCATGGGATGAAGAAGTACCACAGAGTCTTTTAGATGAATGGAATGAATTTAGAAATAATTTACCTTTACTCAACACTTTTCAAATCTCAAGATGGGTTGGAATGACTGACGCTGCAAGTGTTGAACTTCATGGATTTTGTGATGCATCAAACAGTGCTTATGCAGCAGTGACTTACCTGAGAGTGATCAATGAAACAGGTATTCATATAGCGTTAGTAGCAGCACGAACCAAAGTAGCACCAGTGAAACAAGTCTCAACACCGCGCTTAGAGCTTTGCGGTGCAGTGCTACTCACTAAATTGCTTTCAGAAGTGTCTGCAGTACTCAGAATACCACAGTCAAAGCTGTATGCATGGACTGATTCAACAATTGTTTTGGCCTGGCTGAAAGGAGATCCAACACGTTGGAAGACATTCGTAGCCAACCGAGTGACTGAGATTTTAAATGTGCTCAACAATGATCAGTGGAGGCACTTACAGTCTGGAGACAACCCTGCAGACATGGCTTCTCGTGGTCTAACGCCAGAGGAGTTGAAAAATAAACAAGAGTTTTGGATGCATGGACCTCAGTGGCTGCAGGAAGACACAATGCCACTTTTCAATGATGTTTGTATAAATACAAATTTGGAAGAAAGGCAAGTTAAATCACATATGGCTACTGCTGACCTCAGTCAGCCTATGACTGTCTGGAATAAATACTCTTCTCTGAAGAAGTTGACCAGAGTTATAGCATATTGCAGACGATTTATTTCAAAATTGAAAGATAAATCAAAACAGTTTTCAAAACATCTAACAGCGAAAGAATTGGAAGAGGCAACAACGTTGTGTTTAAAGCATTGTCAAGCAAGTACATTCCAGGATGAACTTACTCAATTGCGGCAAGACAAATCTGTGAAGAGATCCAGTCGCACCTTTTCATTGTGTCCTTTTTTGGACAAGGATGGTCTAATGAGAGTAAGAGGACGTATTCAACAAAGTATGGAAGATTATGACACCAAGCATCCCATCATACTACCTCATGGACATCATTTAACCAAACTTGTAGTTGCTAACGCTCATGAAGAGACACTTCATGGAGGTCCACAGTTGACTTTAAACTATATCCGCTCAAGGTTTTGGATCATAAACGCTAAGAGCTTAGTTCGGCAACATATTAAGAAGTGTCTTAGATGCATCCGATATAGTTCTTCTCACCAAAATCCTTTCATGGGAGAACTGCCCAGTTCGAGGGTGACCATAAGTCGACCGTTTAGTCGTAGCGGTGTAGACTATGCTGGTCCTGTGAATATTCGGATGTCGAAGGGTAGAGGGTGTAAAGTTATAAGGGCTACATTTGCCTTTTTATTTGCATGGCAACAAAGGCAATTCACCTGGAAGCGGTTACGGAGTTAACAAGTGAAGCCTTCCTTTCTGCATTTAGAAGACTAGTGGCACGCCGTGGATTTTGCGCGGAGCTCTGGAGCGATAATGGTACTAACTTCGTAGGAGCCGCCAAGGAGCTGCGGAAATTGTTTGCGCCTGAAGACGCCAGTGTGATGAGTGAAGTTGCAGCGTCTTTAGCCAATAAAGGCACTGAGTGGCATTTTATTCCACCGCGTGCTCCGAATTTCGGAGGCTTGTGGGAAGCCGGAGTGAGGTCCACTAAGCATCACCTAAAACGGGTCTTGGATGGGAGTACTTTGACCTACGAAGAGCTATCCACTGTTCTGGCACAAATCGAGGCTTGTCTGAACTCTCGTCCCATGTATAGACTGCCTTCAAATCAGGAGGACTCTTCACCCCTAACACCAGGTCATTTCTTGGTTGATGAACCTCTATTGACCGTACCAGATCATAAATATTATGAAAATTGTGAAGTCAGTAATTAAAGAAGGTGGCAGATAACGCAAAAAATGGTTCAGCAATTTTGGCGAAAGTGGTCTCAGGAATATCTTAGTACACTACATAATAGGTATAAATGGACCAAGATTTCCCCGGAGCCTAACATTGGTGATATTGTGTTAGTAATTGGTGATGTTGTGTTGTGTAATAGGTTCAATTTAAGTCTGTTTTGGGTCTGTATAATATCGGTAATTGTATATATTGTGTGTTAAGGACACCTTAGCTGTCCTTGGCGGGCGGCATGTTTGACATAGGTTAAAGTCTGTGGCAGGTGTTCTGCACATAGTCCTAATTCCTAGTTCCATGCGTTCTACAAATTATTGTCATTGACACAGTTGTCAAGTGGTTGTCAAAAAGAGGTTAGGAAAATTAACGTTTTTCCCGCCGTGTTCATAGTTTTATCTTAATTACTGTTAAACAATACATATTTTAGTGAAGAAATATCTTTTATTTAGAACCAATCAGCTATCGAAGTGTTCAGAGGGACAGCGCGTAATTTTAGCAGCTCGGTTCAGCTCGGCTCTAAGATAAGTAATTAGTGATAAGCGGTAAGATAAATCATTATTGACTAGCGATAAGTTAACTTTTGTTTTTATGTTGCAGGTCGAAGGAATTTTTGTATTGTGCTGGATGTTATTGTGGTGGTATTGTGTTGCATGGCCTTGTAAATGTTTTGTGTTGGGTGGGCGGGATGCCTTGAAAAAAAAAATTTTGAAAAAAATCTTAACTATTGTTCTTGTTGCAGGTCAACGGAGCTGACGGCCAGCGATGGGCAGGGAAAAATCTAGATGAAAAATCAGGGAAAACGAGTGACAGCGCGGTATTTCAGCGGCTCGGTTCGGCTCGGCTCTTAGATAAGTAATTAGTGATAAGCTATAAGATAAATGATTAGGTATTAGCGATAAGTTAACTTTTGTTTTTATGTTGCAGGTCGAAGGAATTTTTGTATTGTGTTGCATGGTATTGTAGTTGTATAGTGTTGCATGGCCTTGTAGTTGTTTTGTGTTGGGTGGCGGTATGCCCCGAAAAGAAAATTTTGAAAAGTCTTAACTATTGTTCTTGTTGCAGGTCGAAGGAGCTGACGGCCAGCGACGGGCAGGGAAAATCTAGATTAAAATCCGTGAAAACGAGTGACATCGCGTGATATAAGCGGCTCTGTTCGGCACGGCTCTAAGATAAGTAATTAGTGATAAGCGATAAGATAAATGACCCAATCATTTTTATGTTGCAGGTCGAAGGAATTTTTGTATTGTGCTGGATGTTATTGTGGTGGTATTGTGTTGCATGGCCTTGTAAATGTTTTGTGTTGGGTGGGCGGGATGCCTTGAAAAAAAAATTTTGAAAAAAATCTTAACTATTGTTCTTGTTGCAGGTCAACGGAGCTGACGGCCAGCGATGGGCAGGGAAAAATCTAGATGAAAAATCAGGGAAAACGAGTGACAGCGCGGTATTTCAGCGGCTCGGTTCGGCTCGGCTCTTAGATAAGTAATTAGTGATAAGCTATAAGATAAATGATTAGGTATTAGCGATAAGTTAACTTTTGTTTTTATGTTGCAGGTCGAAGGAATTTTTGTATTGTGTTGGATGGTATTGTAGTTATATCGTGTTGCATGGCGCTGTAGTTGTTTTGTGTTGGGTGGCGGGATGCCTTGAAAAGAACATTTTGAAAAAATCTTAACTATTGTTCTTGTTGCAGGTCAACGGAGCTGGCGGCCAGTGACGGGCAGGGAAATATCTAGATGAAAAATCAGGGAAAACGAGTGACAGCGCGTAATTTCAGCGGCTAGGTTCGGCTCGGCTCTAAGATATGTTATTAGTGATAAGCGGTAAGATAAATCATTAATGATTAGCGATAAGTTAACTTTTGCGGCTCGGCTCTAAGATATGTTATTAGTGATAAGCGGTAAGATAAATCATTAATGATTAGCGATAAGTTAACTTTTGTTATTATGTTGCAGGTCGAAGGAATTTTCGTATTGTGCTGCATGTTATTGAAGTGGTATTGTGTTGCATGGCCTTGTAGTTTTGTGTTGGGTGGCGGGATTCCTTGAAAAATAAATTTTGAAAAAATCTTAACTATTGTTCTTGTTGCAGGTCAACGGAGCTGACGGCCAGCGATGGGCAGGTAAAAATCTAGATTGAAATCCGTGAAAACGAGTGACATCGCGTGATTTAAGTGGCTCTGTTCGGCACGGCTCTAAGATAAGTAATTAGTGATAAGCGATAAGATAAATGATGAGGTATTAACGATAAGTTAACTTTTGTTATGCTGCAGGTCGAAGGAATTTTTGTAATGTGTTGGATGGTATTGAAGTTATATCGTGTTGCATGGCCTTGTAGTTGTTTTGTGTTGGGTGGCGGGATGCCTTGAAAAGAAAATTTTGAAAAAATCTTAACTATTGTTCTTGTTGCAACTTGCAGGTCAACGGAGCTGACATTCAGCGACGGGCAGGGAAATATCTAGATGAAAAATCAGGGAAAACGAGTGACAGCGCGTAATTTCAGCGGCTCGGTTCGGCTCGGCTCTAAGATAAGTAATTAGTGATAAGCGGTAAAATAAATCATTAGTGATTAGCGATAAGTTAACTTTTGTTTTTATGTTGCAGGTCGAAGGAATTTTTGTATTGTGTTGCATGGTATTGTAGTTGTATTGTGTTGCATGGCCTTGTAGTTGTTTTGTGTTGGGTGGCGGTATGCCCTGAAAAGAAAATTTTGAATAGTCTTAACTATTGTTTTTGTTGCAGGTCGAAGGAGCTGACGGCCAGCGACGGGCAGGGAAAAATCTAGATTAAAATCCGTGAAAACGAGTGACATCGCGTGATTTAAGCGGCTCTGTTCGGCACGGCTCTAAGATAAGTAATTAGTGATAAGCGATAAGATAAATGATTAGGTATTAACGATAAGTTAACTTTTGTTATGTTGCAGGTCGAAGGAATTTTTGTATTGTGTTGGATGGTATTGTAGTTATATCGTGTTGCATGGCCTTGTAATTGTTTTGTGTTGGTAGGCGGGATGCCTTGAAAAGAACATTTTGAAAAACTCTTAACTATTGTTCTTATTGCAGGTCGTCGGAGCTGACGGCCAGCGACGGGCAGGGAAAAATCTAGATCAAAATCCGGGAAACGAGCGACAGCGCGTGATTTCAGTGGCTCGACTCGGCGCGGCTCGGCTTGGCTCTAAGATAAGTCATAAGTGATAAGCGATAAGATAAATGATTAGGTATTAGCGATAAGTTAACTTTTGTTTTTATGTTGCAGGTCTAAGGAATTTTTGTATTGTGTTGCATAGTATTGTAGTTGTATTGTGTTGCATTGCCTTGTAGTTGTTTTCTGTTGCTTGGCGGGATGCCTTGAAAAGAAAATTTTGAAAAAAATCTTAACTTTTGTTCTTGTTGCAGGTCAACGGAGCTGACGGCCAGCGACGGGCAGGGAAAAATCTAGATGAAAAATCAGGGAAAACGAGTGACAGCGCGTAATTTTAGCAGCTCGGTTCGGCTCTGCTCTAAGATAAGTAATTAGTGATAAGCGGTAAGATAAATCATTATTGATTAGCGATAAGTTAACTTTTGTTTTTATGTTGCAGGTCGAAGGAATTTTTGTATTGTGCTGCATGTTATTGTGGTGGTATTGTGTTGCATGGCCTTGTAGTTGTTTTGTGTTGTGTGGGCGGGATGCCTTGAAAAAAAATTTTGAAAAAATCTTAACTATTGTTCTTGTTGCAGGTCAACGGAGCTGACGGCCAGCGATGGGCAGGGAAAAATCTAGATGAAAAATCAGGGAAAACGAGTAACAGCGCGGTATTTCAGCGGCTCGGTTCGGCTCGGCTCTTAGATAAGTAATTAGTGATAAGCTATAAGATAAATGATTAGGTATTAGCGATAAGTTAACTTTTGGTTTTATGTTGCAGGTCGAAGGAATTTTTGTATTGTGTTGCATGGTATTGTAGTTGTATAGTGTTGCATGGCCTTGTAGTTGTTTTGTGTTGGGTGGCGGTATGCCCCGAAAAGAAAATTTTGAAAAGTCTTAACTATTGTTCTTGTTGCAGGTCGAAGGAGCTGACGGCCAGCGACGGGCAGGGAAAATCTAGATTAAAATCCGTGAAAACGAGTGACATCGCGTGATATAAGCGGCTCTGTTCGGCACGGCTCTAAGATAAGTAATTAGTGATAAGCGATAAGATAAATGATTGGGTATTAGCGATAAGTTAACTTTTGTTTTTATGTTGCAGGTCGAAGGAATTTTTGTATTGTGTTGGATGGTATTGTAGTTATATCGTGTTGCATGGCGCTGTAGTTGTTTTGTGTTGGGTGGCGGGATGCCTTGAAAAGAAAATTTTGAAAAAATCTTAACTATTGTTCTTGTTGCAGGTCAACGGAGCTGGCGGCCAGTGACGGGCAGGGAAATATCTAGATGAAAAATCAGGGAAAACGAGTGACAGCGCGTAATTTCAGCGGCTAGGTTCGGCTCCGCTCTAAGATATGTTATTAGTGATAAGCGGTAAGATAAATCATTAATGATTAGCGATAAGTTAACTTTTGTTTTTATGTTGCAGGTCGAAGGAATTTTCGTATTGTGCTGCATGTTATTGAAGTGGTATTGTGTTGCATGGCCTTGTAGTTTTGTGTTGGGTGGCGGGATTCCTTGAAAAATAAATTTTGAAAAAATCTTAACTATTGTTCTTGTTGCAGGTCAACGGAGCTGACGGCCAGCGATGGGCAGGTAAAAATCTAGATTGAAATCCGTGAAAACGAGTGACATCGCGTGATTTAAGTGGCTCTGTTCGGCACGGCTCTAAGATAAGTAATTAGTGATAAGCGATAAGATAAATGATGAGGTATTAACGATAAGTTAACTTTTGTTATGCTGCAGGTCGAAGGAATTTTTGTATTGTGTTGGATGGTATTGTAGTTATATCGTGTTGCATGGCCTTGTAGTTGTTTTGTGTTGGGTGGCGGGATGCCTTGAAAAGAAAATTTTGAAAAAATCTTAACTATTTTTCTTGTTGCAACTTGCAGGTCAACGGAGCTGACATTCAGCGAAGGGCAGGGAAATATCTAGATGAAAAATCAGGGAAAACGAGTGACAGCGCGTAATTTCAGCGGCTCGGTTCGGCTCGGCTCTAAGATAAGTAATTAGTGATAAGCGGTAAAATAAATCATTAGTGATTAGCGATAAGTTAACTTTTGTTTTTATGTTGCAGGTCGAAGGAATTTTCGTATTGTGCTGCATGTTATTGAAGTGGTATTGTGTTGCATGGCCTTGTATTTTTGTGTTGGGTGGCGGGATTCCATGAAAAATAAATTTTGAAAAAATCTTAACTATTGTTCTTGTTGCAGGTCAACGGAGCTGACGGCCAGCGATGGGCAGGTAAAAATCTAGATTGAAATCCGTGAAAACGAGTGACATCGCGTGATTTCAGTGGCTCGACTCGGCGCGGCTCGGCTTGGCTCTAAGATAAGTCATAAGTGATAAGCGATAAGATAAATGATTAGGTATTAGCGATAAGTTAACTTTTGTTTTTATGTTGCAGGTCTAAGGAATTTTTGTATTGTGTTGCATAGTATTGTAGTTATATCGTGTTGCATGGCCTTGTAGTTGTTTTGTGTTGGTAGGCGGGATGCCTTGAAAATAAAATCTCGAAAAAATCTTAACTTTTGTTCTTGTTGCAGGTCAACGGAGCTGACGGCCAGCGACGGGCAGGGAAAAATCTAGATGAAAAATCAGGGAAAACGAGTTACAGCGCGTGATTTCAGCGGCTCGGTTCAGCTCGGTTCTAAGATAAGTAATTAGTGATAAGCGGTAAGATAAATCATTAGTGATTAGCGATAAGTTAACTTTTGTTTTTATGTTGCAGGTCGAAGGAATTTTTGTATTGTGCTACATGTTACTGTTGTGGTATTGTGTTGCATGGCCTTGTAGTTGTTTTTTGTTGGGTGGCGGGATGCCTTGAAAAGAAAATTTTGAAAAAATCTTAACTATTGTTCTTGTTGCAGGTCAACGGAGCTGACGGCCAGCGACGGGCAGGGATAAATCTAGATGAAAAATCAGGGAAAACGAGTTACAGCGCGTGATTTCAGCGGCTCGGTTCAGCTCGGTTCTAAGATAAGTAATTAGTGATAAGCGGTAAGATAAATCATTAATGATTAGCGATAAGTTAACTTTTGTTTTTATGTTGCAGGTCGAAGGAATTTTCGTATTGTGCTGCATGTTATTGTAGTGGTATTGTGTTGCATGGCCTTGTAGTTTTGTGTTGGGTGGCGGGATGCCTTGAAAAATAAATTTTGAAAAAATCTTAATTATTGTTCTTGTTGCAGGTCAACGGAGCTGACAGCCAGCGACGGGCAGGGAAAAATCTAGATGAAAAATCAGGGAAAACGAGTGACAGCGCGTTATTTCAGCGGCTCGGTTCGGCTCGGCTCTAAGACAAGTAATTAGTGATAAGCGATAAGATAAATGATTAGGTATTAGCGATAAGTTAACTTTTGTTTTTATGTTGCAGGTCGAAGGAATTTTTGTATTTTGCTGCATGGTATTGTAGTTGTATTGTGTTGCAATGCCTTGTAGTTGTTTTCTATTGATTCTTGTTGCAGGTCGACGGCGCCAATGGCCAGCGACACCCTGAAGGACGACGAAGCTGCTGGGAGGGCGGCGTCAGGCGATGACGGCACCAAGCGAGTAAGCCGCTGGGCAATGAAGGCACCGCACACAGGTGAAATATACGTAATTTATGGTCAAGATTGATTAAAATTAGGTTACTCCGATTAAATTCTAGTAAAAATAATTAGCAACTAGACATATGGAGCCACCTTTTAGTGATAAGTAAAACGTTTGACAAGTTATATATTTCGGCGCGGATGAATCACGAGCGCGCGCACGAGCGACACCGAACCACTCTACGAGTCGGGAGAGGTGGGGATCGAGCGATCGCCGGTCTTATAAGCGCAGCGTGCCATTTGTTCGGGGCACTTTCATTGGGACGAGCATACCGTCAACATCTCTAATTGTGATAGGGATCACACCTGAGTCATCAAGATAACTACCCTCACGTTGAGATTGTGGTTTGTCTGTTGTGGTTAAATTGATTAGATGTGAGGACAGGGGTCGTTATAGGGGTGGTTGGAGACGGTTTGGAAGAGGTTCCTTCCAAAAACATATTCAACTATCTTTACTCCAAAACGTAACTTTGTGTAATTTTAATATTTGGCTTTGATTTATATTGAAATTTCTATTGATGAAATGATATGTACAATAAATATAAAATTCGATGCAAGATAAATTCATTTTAAAAATCATTCAATTATTTAAAAGCATGTTTTAAATAATTTTGTACAAAAAATAATTATAAGACGATTTATTTATCAAAATATGTAGAAAATAATTTAATTAATTAATTTCATCGCGAGAAATGAGGAACTTTTCTTATTAAAGTAAAAGTCGATCGCATTGTATGTACTTACCTGACATCTTTCAACTACACGGAATATGCTATTACAATATTTATAGCAGTATTGTACAAAAATAAAAAATGTATTTAAATAGTAAAACATAGGTTTCTTCGTGTTTTTTCCCGTACAATTCAATGGTCTTATTAGTTTTTGAATTTTTTTTTTATTCATAACAAATTATTAACAATAACCAAAAAATTTGTTTTTGCAAAATTAATTTTTTTATATTTTTCAATTTTTAGACATGTTTTTAAATGGAAGCTGTATTGTTTTATTATTTCATTGAAAAGTAGTTGTCAAAACGAAAAAAATGAGCCCTGTATGACCTCTCTACGATGATTGTAAGTAGTAAAATGTAACTTTGAAAACAACGTGTTTCGGACCGAAAAAATGAATCTTTCAAACAGTTTTTAATATTTCAATCTAAATTTTTTTTTGTTTGGGACACAAAAAGGAGTACTTTCAGCAAGTTTGGTTAAAAAATATTTATTTTTGAGAAATTGACAAGTAAAAAACAAAAACAAATTTTTTTTATTCTTTGCATTTTTTTCTGAAATTGAGGTAATATTAAAAAATGACCCATACAAAAGTTGTAGATTTTTCCAAGATCTACAACTTTTGAATTTAACATTTTTCAGTAGGACATCAAATTTCGCATGAAATTGCAAAAAGCACGAGATGTATCCATTTTCACCCCTTTTCAACCCCTAAAATCATCCCCTAACCTTCTTGGGCACATAACTCATTTTCCTTATGTTGACTTTAACCCTTTTAACCATTTGAAAACGTATGTATCTGGATAACATTTTTCTTTTTTTATCTCTGTAAATGAGTCAATGTGCCTGGACTATTGGGTCTTGATCATCTGTTGCCAAGAAACTACCCTTCCATCTTTTATACTCTCCGAGATAGACAACAGAGGAAGTTTCTATGGCCGCCATCTTGAATCCGCCATTTTGGAGTTTTTTTTTCAACTCCCTGCTAATTGGTTGTGGTTTCGAGTAATTTTTGTTGGAGCACACCCCACCTAGTTGGTCTCGTGGATAGTTGGCAAAAAAACCACTCTTTCACCTTTTTTAACCCATTTCCAAAAAGGAGGAGGTTCTCAATTCGGCCAGTATATTTTTCTTTTTTAATTCTCTGAGATCTAAGACACCTATGAACCTATCGAAATCAATGTCTTGCATAGTTCCCAACTTCTAGTCCCTTCAATATTCCCTATACATTTTGTATGGAAAAAAAAAACCGCCATCTTGAATTTTTTTCCTACTCACCAGGTAGACCTCCGGGTTTTGATCATCTTTTGTCGATAAACCGCTCCTCCATCTTTTATAGTCTCCGAGAGAGAGACGGACAAAAATTTGCCGCCATTTTTTTTCCGTCATTTTGGAATTTTTTTCAACTCACTGGCAACTGCTCAAGGTTTCAAATGACATTTGGTCAAGCACCCTTCACCTATCTTCTATACCCTGGCCGTGCCCCTCGCCCGTCTCCGAACTCCTCACTCATCAGCTCTCTCCACCTTTCTCCGAGTCACATTCTTTGAGCTCTATACGACACCATGGGTGAAAAAAAATTTTTTTCATACAAAATTTTACAGGAGAGGGGTCGGAAATTTGAGACGTCACAGCTCGGCCGCCATCTTGTTTTTTTTTTAATTTTTTTCACTTTTTCTGTTAATCGTTTACTAATTTCTACAATAATCCAAAATTTCAAAGAAATCGGTTGGAAAACAAAAGAGTTGCAAGTCGATTCACGTCGGCCGCCACCCGTCGGTTAGCGATAAGTTAACTTTTGTTTTTATGTTGCAGGTCAAAGGAATTTTTGTATTGTGTTGCATGGTATTGTAGTTGTATTGTGTTGCATGGCCTTGTAGTTGTTTTGTGTTGGGTGGCGGGATGCCTTGAAAAGAAAATTTTGAAAAAATCTTAAATATTGTTCTTTTTGCAGGTCGACGGAGCTAAAGGCCAGCAACGGGCAGGGAAAATCTAGATCAAGATCCGGGAAACGAGCGACAGCGCCAGATTTCAGCGGCTTGGCTCGGCTTGGCTCTAAGATAAGTCATTAGTGATAAGCGATAATATAAATGATTAGGTATTAGCGATAAGTTTACTTTTGCAATGTTGCACGGTATTGTATTTATATTGTGTTACATGGCCTTGTAGTTGTTTTGTGTTGCGTGGCGCGATGTCTTGAAAAGAAAATTTTGAAAAAATCTTAACTATTGTTCTTGTTGCAGGTCAACGGAGCTGACGGCCAGCGACGGGCAGGGAAAAATCTAGATGAAAAATAAGGTAAAACGAGTGACAGTGCGTAATTTCAGCGGCTCGGTTCGGCTTGGCTCTAAGATAAGTAATTAGTGATAAGCGGTAAGATAAATCATTAGTGATTAGCGATAAGTTAACTTTTGTTTTTATGTTGCAGGTCGAAGGAATTTTTGTATTGTGTTGCATGGTATTGTAGTTGTATTGTGTTGCATGGCCTTGTAGCTGTTTTGTGTTGGGTGGCGGTATGCCCTGAAAAGAAAATTTTGAAAAGTCTTAACTATTGTTCTTGTTGCAGGTCGAAGGAGCTGAAGGCCAGCGACGGGCAGGAAAAAATCTAGAACAAAATCCGGGAAACGAGCGACAGCGCGTGATTTCAGCGGTTCGGCTCGGCTTGGCTCTAAGATAAGTAATTAGTGATAAGCGATAAGATAAATCATTAGTGATTAGCGATAAGTTAACTTTTGTTTTTATGTTGCAGGTTGAAGGAATTTTTGTATTGTGTTGCATGGTATTGTATTTGTATTGTGTTGCATGGCCTTGTAGTTGTTTTCTGTTGCTTGGCGGGATGCCTTGAAAAGAAAATTTTGAAAAAAATCTTAACTATTGTTCTTGTTGCATGTCAACGGAGCTGACGGCCATCGACGGGCAGGGAAAAAATCTAGATGAAAAATAAGGGAAAACGAGTGACTGCGCGTAATTGCAGCGGCTCGGTTCGGCTCGGCTCTAAGATAAGTAATTAGTGATAAGCGGTAAGATAAATCATTAGTGATTACCGATAAGTTAACTTTTGTTTTTATGTTGCAGGTCGAAGAAATTTTTGTATTGTGTTGCATGGTATTGTATTTGTATTGTGTTGCATGGCCTTGTAGTTGTTTTGTGTTGCTTGGCGGGATGCCTTGAAAAGAAAATTTTGAAAAAAATCTTAACTATTGTTCTTGTTGCATGTCAACGGAGCTGACGGCCACCGACGGGCAGGGAAAAAATCTAGATGAAAAATAAGGGAAAACGAGTGACTGCGCGTAATTGCAGCGGCTCGGTTCGGCTCGGCTCTAAGATAAGTAATTAGTAATAAGCGGTAAGATAAATCATTAGTGATTAGCGATAAGTTAACTTTTGTTTTTATGTTGCAGGTCGAAGGAATTTTTGTATTGTGTTGCATGGAATTGGAGTTATATCGTGTTGCATGGCCTTGTAGTGGTTTTGTGTTGGTAGGCGGGATGCCTTGAAAAGAAAATTTCGAAAAAATCTTAACTATTGTTCTTATTGCAGGTCGTCGGAGCTGACGGCCAGCGACGGGCAGGGAAAAATCTAGATCAAAATCCGGGAAAACGAGTGACTGCGCGTAATTTCAGCGGCTCGGTTCGGCTCGGCTCTAAGATAAGTAATTAGTGATAAGCGGTAAGATAAATCATTAGTGATTAGCGATAAGTTAACTTTTGTTTTTATGTTGCAGGTCGAAGGAATTTTTGTAATGTGTTGGATGATATTGTAGTTATATCGTGTTGCATGGCCTTGTAGTTGTTTTGTGTTGCGTGGCGCGATGTCTTGAAAAGAAAATTTTGAAAAAATCTTAACTATTGTTCTTGTTGCAGGTCAACGGAGCTGACGGCCAGCGACGGGCAGGGAAAAATCTAGATGAAAAATAAGGTAAAACGAGTGACAGTGCGTAATTTCAGCGGCTCGGTTCGGCTTGGCTCTAAGATAAGTAATTAGTGATAAGCGGTAAGATAAATCATTAGTGATTAGCGATAAGTTAACTTTTGTTTTTATGTTGCAGGTCGAAGGAATTTTTGTATTGTGTTGCATGGTATTGTGGTTGTATTGTGTTGCATGGCCTTGTAGCTGTTTTGTGTTGGGTGGCGGTATGCCCTGAAAAGAAAATTTTGAAAAGTCTTAACTATTGTTCTTGTTGCAGGTCGAAGGAGCTGAAGGCCAGCGACGGGCAGGAAAAAATCTAGAACAAAATCCGGGAAACGAGCGACAGCGCGTGATTTCAGCGGCTCGGCTCGGCTTGGCTCTAAGATAAGTAATTAGTGATAAGCGATAAGATAAATCATTAGTGATTAGCGATAAGTTAACTTTTGTTTTTATGTTGCAGGTTGAAGGAATTTTTGTATTGTGTTGCATGGTATTGTATTTGTATTGTGTTGCATGGCCTTGTAGTTGTTTTCTGTTGCTTGGCGGGATGCCTTGAAAAGAAAATTTTGAAAAAAATCTTAACTATTGTTCTTGTTGCATGTCAACGGAGCTGACGGCCACCGACGGGCAGGGAAAAAATCTAGATGAAAAATAAGGGAAAACGAGTGACTGCGCGTAATTGCAGCGGCTCGGTTCGGCTCGGCTCTAAGATAAGTAATTAGTGATAAGCGGTAAGATAAATCATTAGTGATTACCGATAAGTTAACTTTTGTTTTTATGTTGCAGGTCGAAGAAATTTTTGTATTGTGTTGCATGGTATTGTATTTGTATTGTGTTGCATGGCCTTGTAGTTGTTTTGTGTTGCTTGGCGGGATGCCTTGAAAAGAAAATTTTGAAAAAAATCTTAACTATTGTTCTTGTTGCATGTCAACGGAGCTGACGGCCACCGACGGGCAGGGAAAAAATCTAGATGAAAAATAAGGGAAAACGAGTGACTGCGCGTAATTGCAGCGGCTCGGTTCGGCTCGGCTCTAAGATAAGTAATTAGTTATAAGCGGTAAGATAAATCATTAGTGATTAGCGATAAGTTAACTTTTGTTTTTATGTTGCAGGTCGAAGGAATTTTTGTATTGTGTTGCATGGAATTGGAGTTATATCGTGTTGCATGGCCTTGTAGTTATTTTGTGTTGGTAGGCGGGATGCCTTGAAAAGAAAATTTCGAAAAAATCTTAACTATTGTTCTTATTGCAGGTCGTCGGAGCTGACGGCCAGCGACGGGCAGGGAAAAATCTAGATCAAAATCCGGGAAAACGAGTGACTGCGCGTAATTTCAGCGGCTCGGTTCGGCTCGGCTCTAAGATAAGTAATTAGTGATAAGCGGTAAGATAAATCATTAGTGATTAGCGATAAGTTAACTTTTGTTTTTATGTTGCAGGTCGAAGGAATTTTTGTATTGTGTTGGATGATATTGTAGTTATATCGTGTTGCATGGCCTTGTAGTTGTTTTGTGTTGGTAGGCGGGATGCCTTGAAAAGAAAATTTCGAAAAACTCTTAACCATTGTTCTTATGGCAGGTCGTCGGAGCTGACGGCCAGGGACGGGCAGGGAAAAATCTAGATCAAAATCCGGGAAACGAGCGATAGCGCGTGATTTCAGCGGCTCGACTCAGCGCAGCTCGGCTTGGCTCTAAGATAAGTCATTAGTGATAAGCGATAAGATAAAAGATTAGGTATTAGCGATAAGTTAACTTTTGTTTTTATGTTGCAGGTTGAAGGAATTTTTGTATTGTGTTGGATGGTATTGTAGTTATATCGTGTTGCATGGCCTTGTAGTTGAGAAAATTTAAAAAATCTTAACTATTGTTCTTGTTGCAGGTCGACGGAGCTGACGGCCAGCAACGGGCATTGAAAAATCTAGATGAAAAATAAGGGAAAATGAGTGACAGCGCGTAATTTCAGCGGCTCGGTTCGGCTCGGTTCTAAGATAAGTAATTAGTGATAAGCGGTAAGATAAATCATTAGTGATTAGCGATAAGTTAACTTTTGTTTTTATGTTGCAGGTCGAAGGATTTTTTGTATTTTGCTGCATGTTATTGTAGTGGTATTGTGTTGCAAGGCCTTGTAGTTGTTTTGTGTTGGGTGGCGGTATGCCCCGAAAAGAAAATTTTGAAAAGTCTTAACTATTGTTCTTGTTGCAGGTCGAAGGAGCTGACGGCCAGCGACGGGCAGGGAAAATCTAGATTAAAATCCGTGAAAACGAGTGACATCGCGTGATATAAGCGGCTCTGTTCGGCACGGCTCTAAGATAAGTAATTAGTGATAAGCGATAAGATAAATGACCCAATCATTTTTATGTTGCAGGTCGAAGGAATTTTTGTATTGTGCTGGATGTTATTGTGGTGGTATTGTGTTGCATGGCCTTGTAAATGTTTTGTGTTGGGTGGGCGGGATGCCTTGAAAAAAAAAATTTTGAAAAAAATCTTAACTATTGTTCTTGTTGCAGGTCAACGGAGCTGACGGCCAGCGATGGGCAGGGAAAAATCTAGATGAAAAATCAGGGAAAACGAGTGACAGCGCGGTATTTCAGCGGCTCGGTTCGGCTCGGCTCTTAGATAAGTAATTAGTGATAAGCTATAAGATAAATGATTAGGTATTAGCGATAAGTTAACTTTTGTTTTTATGTTGCAGGTCGAAGGAATTTTTGTATTGTGTTGGATGGTATTGTAGTTATATCGTGTTGCATGGCGCTGTAGTTGTTTTGTGTTGGGTGGCGGGATGCCTTGAAAAGAACATTTTGAAAAAATCTTAACTATTGTTCTTGTTGCAGGTCAACGGAGCTGGCGGCCAGTGACGGGCAGGGAAATATCTAGATGAAAAATCAGGGAAAACGAGTGACAGCGCGTAATTTCAGCGGCTAGGTTCGGCTCGGCTCTAAGATATGTTATTAGTGATAAGCGGTAAGATAAATCATTAATGATTAGCGATAAGTTAACTTTTGCGGCTCGGCTCTAAGATATGTTATTAGTGATAAGCGGTAAGATAAATCATTAATGATTAGCGATAAGTTAACTTTTGTTATTATGTTGCAGGTCGAAGGAATTTTCGTATTGTGCTGCATGTTATTGAAGTGGTATTGTGTTGCATGGCCTTGTAGTTTTGTGTTGGGTGGCGGGATTCCTTGAAAAATAAATTTTGAAAAAATCTTAACTATTGTTCTTGTTGCAGGTCAACGGAGCTGACGGCCAGCGATGGGCAGGTAAAAATCTAGATTGAAATCCGTGAAAACGAGTGACATCGCGTGATTTAAGTGGCTCTGTTCGGCACGGCTCTAAGATAAGTAATTAGTGATAAGCGATAAGATAAATGATGAGGTATTAACGATAAGTTAACTTTTGTTATGCTGCAGGTCGAAGGAATTTTTGTAATGTGTTGGATGGTATTGTAGTTATATCGTGTTGCATGGCCTTGTAGTTGTTTTGTGTTGGGTGGCGGGATGCCTTGAAAAGAAAATTTTGAAAAAATCTTAACTATTGTTCTTGTTGCAACTTGCAGGTCAACGGAGCTGACATTCAGCGACGGGCAGGGAAATATCTAGATGAAAAATCAGGGAAAACGAGTGACAGCGCGTAATTTCAGCGGCTCGGTTCGGCTCGGCTCTAAGATAAGTAATTAGTGATAAGCGGTAAAATAAATCATTAGTGATTAGCGATAAGTTAACTTTTGTTTTTATGTTGCAGGTCGAAGGAATTTTTGTATTGTGTTGCATGGTATTGTAGTTGTATTGTGTTGCATGGCCTTGTAGTTGTTTTGTGTTGGGTGGCGGTATGCCCTGAAAAGAAAATTTTGAATAGTCTTAACTATTGTTTTTGTTGCAGGTCGAAGGAGCTGACGGCCAGCGACGGGCAGGGAAAAATCTAGATTAAAATCCGTGAAAACGAGTGACATCGCGTGATTTAAGCGGCTCTGTTCGGCACGGCTCTAAGATAAGTAATTAGTGATAAGCGATAAGATAAATGATTAGGTATTAACGATAAGTTAACTTTTGTTATGTTGCAGGTCGAAGGAATTTTTGTATTGTGTTGGATGGTATTGTAGTTATATCGTGTTGCATGGCCTTGTAATTGTTTTGTGTTGGTAGGCGGGATGCCTTGAAAAGAACATTTTGAAAAACTCTTAACTATTGTTCTTATTGCAGGTCGTCGGAGCTGACGGCCAGCGACGGGCAGGGAAAAATCTAGATCAAAATCCGGGAAACGAGCGACAGCGCGTGATTTCAGTGGCTCGACTCGGCGCGGCTCGGCTTGGCTCTAAGATAAGTCATAAGTGATAAGCGATAAGATAAATGATTAGGTATTAGCGATAAGTTAACTTTTGTTTTTATGTTGCAGGTCTAAGGAATTTTTGTATTGTGTTGCATAGTATTGTAGTTGTATTGTGTTGCATTGCCTTGTAGTTGTTTTCTGTTGCTTGGCGGGATGCCTTGAAAAGAAAATTTTGAAAAAAATCTTAACTTTTGTTCTTGTTGCAGGTCAACGGAGCTGACGGCCAGCGACGGGCAGGGAAAAATCTAGATGAAAAATCAGGGAAAACGAGTGACAGCGCGTAATTTTAGCAGCTCGGTTCGGCTCTGCTCTAAGATAAGTAATTAGTGATAAGCGGTAAGATAAATCATTATTGATTAGCGATAAGTTAACTTTTGTTTTTATGTTGCAGGTCGAATGAATTTTTGTATTGTGCTGCATGTTATTGTGGTGGTATTGTGTTGCATGGCCTTGTAGTTGTTTTGTGTTGTGTGGGCGGGATGCCTTGAAAAAAAATTTTGAAAAAATCTTAACTATTGTTCTTGTTGCAGGTCAACGGAGCTGACGGCCAGCGATGGGCAGGGAAAAATCTAGATGAAAAATCAGGGAAAACGAGTGACAGCGCGGTATTTCAGCGGCTCGGTTCGGCTCGGCTCTTAGATAAGTAATTAGTGATAAGCTATAAGATAAATGATTAGGTATTAGCGATAAGTTAACTTTTGGTTTTATGTTGCAGGTCGAAGGAATTTTTGTATTGTGTTGCATGGTATTGTAGTTGTATAGTGTTGCATGGCCTTGTAGTTGTTTTGTGTTGGGTGGCGGTATGCCCCGAAAAGAAAATTTTGAAAAAATCTTAACTATTGTTCTTGTTGCAGGTCAACGGAGCTGGCGGCCAGTGACGGGCAGGGAAATATCTAGATGAAAAATCAGGGAAAACGAGTGACAGCGCGTAATTTCAGCGGCTAGGTTCGGCTCCGCTCTAAGATATGTTATTAGTGATAAGCGGTAAGATAAATCATTAATGATTAGCGATAAGTTAACTTTTGTTTTTATGTTGCAGGTCGAAGGAATTTTCGTATTGTGCTGCATGTTATTGAAGTGGTATTGTGTTGCATGGCCTTGTAGTTTTGTGTTGGGTGGCGGGATTCCTTGAAAAATAAATTTTGAAAAAATCTTAACTATTGTTCTTGTTGCAGGTCAACGGAGCTGACGGCCAGCGATGGGCAGGTAAAAATCTAGATTGAAATCCGTGAAAACGAGTGACATCGCGTGATTTAAGTGGCTCTGTTCGGCACGGCTCTAAGATAAGTAATTAGTGATAAGCGATAAGATAAATGATGAGGTATTAACGATAAGTTAACTTTTGTTATGCTGCAGGTCGAAGGAATTTTTGTATTGTGTTGGATGGTATTGTAGTTATATCGTGTTGCATGGCCTTGTAGTTGTTTTGTGTTGGGTGGCGGGATGCCTTGAAAAGAAAATTTTGAAAAAATCTTAACTATTGTTCTTGTTGCAACTTGCAGGTCAACGGAGCTGACATTCAGCGAAGGGCAGGGAAATATCTAGATGAAAAATCAGGGAAAACGAGTGACAGCGCGTAATTTCAGCGGCTCGGTTCGGCTCGGCTCTAAGATAAGTAATTAGTGATAAGCGGTAAAATAAATCATTAGTGATTAGCGATAAGTTAACTTTTGTTTTTATGTTGCAGGTCGAAGGAATTTTCGTATTGTGCTGCATGTTATTGAAGTGGTATTGTGTTGCATGGCCTTGTATTTTTGTGTTGGGTGGCGGGATTCCATGAAAAATAAATTTTGAAAAAATCTTAACTATTGTTCTTGTTGCAGGTCAACGGAGCTGACGGCCAGCGATGGGCAGGTAAAAATCTAGATTGAAATCCGTGAAAACGAGTGACATCGCGTGATTTCAGTGGCTCGACTCGGCGCGGCTCGGCTTGGCTCTAAGATAAGTCATAAGTGATAAGCGATAAGATAAATGATTAGGTATTAGCGATAAGTTAACTTTTGTTTTTATGTTGCAGGTCTAAGGAATTTTTGTATTGTGTTGCATAGTATTGTAGTTATATCGTGTTGCATGGCCTTGTAGTTGTTTTGTGTTGGTAGGCGGGATGCCTTGAAAATAAAATCTCGAAAAAATCTTAACTTTTGTTCTTGTTGCAGGTCAACGGAGCTGACGGCCAGCGACGGGCAGGGAAAAATCTAGATGAAAAATCAGGGAAAACGAGTTACAGCGCGTGATTTCAGCGGCTCGGTTCAGCTCGGTTCTAAGATAAGTAATTAGTGATAAGCGGTAAGATAAATCATTAGTGATTAGCGATAAGTTAACTTTTGTTTTTATGTTGCAGGTCGAAGGAATTTTTGTATTGTGCTACATGTTACTGTTGTGGTATTGTGTTGCATGGCCTTGTAGTTGTTTTTTGTTGGGTGGCGGGATGCCTTGAAAAGAAAATTTTGAAAAAATCTTAACTATTGTTCTTGTTGCAGGTCAACGGAGCTGACGGCCAGCGACGGGCAGGGATAAATCTAGATGAAAAATCAGGGAAAACGAGTTACAGCGCGTGATTTCAGCGGCTCGGTTCAGCTCGGTTCTAAGATAAGTAATTAGTGATAAGCGGTAAGATAAATCATTAATGATTAGCGATAAGTTAACTTTTGTTTTTATGTTGCAGGTCGAAGGAATTTTCGTATTGTGCTGCATGTTATTGTAGTGGTATTGTGTTGCATGGCCTTGTAGTTTTGTGTTGGGTGGCGGGATGCCTTGAAAAATAAATTTTGAAAAAATCTTAATTATTGTTCTTGTTGCAGGTCAACGGAGCTGACAGCCAGCGACGGGCAGGGAAAAATCTAGATGAAAAATCAGGGAAAACGAGTGACAGCGCGTTATTTCAGCGGCTCGGTTCGGCTCGGCTCTAAGACAAGTAATTAGTGATAAGCGATAAGATAAATGATTAGGTATTAGCGATAAGTTAACTTTTGTTTTTATGTTGCAGGTCGAAGGAATTTTTGTATTTTGCTGCATGGTATTGTAGTTGTATTGTGTTGCAATGCCTTGTAGTTGTTTTCTATTGATTCTTGTTGCAGGTCGACGGCGCCAATGGCCAGCGACACCCTGAAGGACGACGAAGCTGCTGGGAGGGCGGCGTCAGGCGATGACGGCACCAAGCGAGTAAGCCGCTGGGCAATGAAGGCACCGCACACAGGTGAAATATACGTAATTTATGGTCAAGATTGATTAAAATTAGGTTACTCCGATTAAATTCTAGTAAAAATAATTAGCAACTAGACATATGGAGCCACCTTTTAGTGATAAGTAAAACGTTTGACAAGTTATATATTTCGGCGCGGATGAATCACGAGCGCGCGCACGAGCGACACCGAACCACTCTACGAGTCGGGAGAGGTGGGGATCGAGCGATCGCCGGTCTTATAAGCGCAGCGTGCCATTTGTTCGGGGCACTTTCATTGGGACGAGCATACCGTCAACATCTCTAATTGTGATAGGGATCACACCTGAGTCATCAAGATAACTACCCTCACGTTGAGATTGTGGTTTGTCTGTTGTGGTTAAATTGATTAGATGTGAGGACAGGGGTCGTTATAGGGGTGGTTGGAGACGGTTTGGAAGAGGTTCCTTCCAAAAACATATTCAACTATCTTTACTCCAAAACGTAACTTTGTGTAATTTTAATATTTGGCTTTGATTTATATTGAAATTTCTATTGATGAAATGATATGTACAATAAATATAAAATTCGATGCAAGATAAATTCATTTTAAAAATCATTCAATTATTTAAAAGCATGTTTTAAATAATTTTGTACAAAAAATAATTATAAGACGATTTATTTATCAAAATATGTAGAAAATAATTTAATTAATTAATTTCATCGCGAGAAATGAGGAACTTTTCTTATTAAAGTAAAAGTCGATCGCATTGTATGTACTTACCTGACATCTTTCAACTACACGGAATATGCTATTACAATATTTATAGCAGTATTGTACAAAAATAAAAAATGTATTTAAATAGTAAAACATATGTTTCTTCGTGTTTTTTCCCGTACAATTCAATGGTCTTATTAGTTTTTGAAATTTTTTTTTATTCATAACAAATTATTAACAATAACCAAAAAATTTGTTTTTGCAAAATTAATTTTTTTATATTTTTCAATTTTTAGACATGTTTTTAAATGGAAGCTGTATTGTTTTATTATTTCATTGAAAAGTAGTTGTCAAAACGAAAAAAATGAGCCCTGTATGACCTCTCTACGATGATTGTAAGTAGTAAAATGTAACTTTGAAAACAACGTGTTTCGGACCGAAAAATGAATCTTTCAAACAGTTTTTAATATTTCAATCTAAATTTTTTTTTGTTTGGGACACAAAAAGGAGTACTTTCAGCAAGTTTGGTTAAAAAATATTTATTTTTGAGAAATTGACAAGTAAAAAACAAAAACAAATTTTTTTTATTCTTTGCATTTTTTTCTGAAATTGAGGTAATATTAAAAAATGACCCATACAAAAGTTGTAGATTTTTCCAAGATCTACAACTTTTGAATTTAACATTTTTCAGTAGGACATCAAATTTCGCATGAAATTGCAAAAAGCACGAGATGTATCCATTTTCACCCCTTTTCAACCCCTAAAATCATCCCCTAACCTTCTTGGGCACATAACTCATTTTCCTTATGTTGACTTTAACCCTTTTAACCATTTGAAAACGTATGTATCTGGATAACATTTTTCTTTTTTTATCTCTGTAAATGAGTCAATGTGCCTGGACTATTGGGTCTTGATCATCTGTTGCCAAGAAACTACCCTTCCATCTTTTATACTCTCCGAGATAGACAACAGAGGAAGTTTCTATGGCCGCCATCTTGAATCCGCCATTTTGGAGTTTTTTTTTCAACTCCCTGCTAATTGGTTGTGGTTTCGAGTAATTTTTGTTGGAGCACACCCCACCTAGTTGGTCTCGTGGATAGTTGGCAAAAAAACCACTCTTTCACCTTTTTTAACCCATTTCCAAAAAGGAGGAGGTTCTCAATTCGGCCAGTATATTTTTCTTTTTTAATTCTCTGAGATCTAAGACACCTATGAACCTATCGAAATCAATGTCTTGCATAGTTCCCAACTTCTAGTCCCTTCAATATTCCCTATACATTTTGTATGGAAAAAAAAAACCGCCATCTTGAATTTTTTTCCTACTCACCAGGTAGACCTCCGGGTTTTGATCATCTTTTGTCGATAAACCGCTCCTCCATCTTTTATAGTCTCCGAGAGAGAGACGGACAAAAATTTGCCGCCATTTTTTTTCCGTCATTTTGGAATTTTTTTCAACTCACTGGCAACTGCTCAAGGTTTCAAATGACATTTGGTCAAGCACCCTTCACCTATCTTCTATACCCTGGCCGTGCCCCTCGCCCGTCTCCGAACTCCTCACTCATCAGCTCTCTCCACCTTTCTCCGAGTCACATTCTTTGAGCTCTATACGACACCATGGGTGAAAAAAAATTTTTTTCATACAAAATTTTACAGGAGAGGGGTCGGAAATTTGAGACGTCACAGCTCGGCCGCCATCTTGTTTTTTTTTTAATTTTTTTCACTTTTTCTGTTAATCGTTTACTAATTTCTACAATAATCCAAAATTTCAAAGAAATCGGTTGGAAAACAAAAGAGTTGCAAGTCGATTCACGTCGGCCGCCACCCGTCGGTTAGCGATAAGTTAACTTTTGTTTTTATGTTGCAGGTCAAAGGAATTTTTGTATTGTGTTGCATGGTATTGTAGTTGTATTGTGTTGCATGGCCTTGTAGTTGTTTTGTGCTGGGTGGCGGGATGCCTTAAAAAGAAAATTTTGAAAAAATCTTAAATATTGTTCTTTTTGCAGGTCGACGGAGCTAAAGGCCAGCAACGGGCAGGGAAAATCTAGATCAAGATCCGGGAAACGAGCGACAGCGCCAGATTTCAGCGGCTTGGCTCGGCTTGGCTCTAAGATAAGTCATTAGTGATAAGCGGTAAGATAAATCATTAGTGATTAGCGATAAGTTAACTTTTGTTTTTATGTTGCAGGTCGAAGGAATTTTTGTATTGTGTTGGATGATATTGTAGTTATATCGTGTTGCATGGCCTTGTAGTTGTTTTGTGTTGCGTGGCGCGATGTCTTGAAAAGAAAATTTTGAAAAAATCTTAACTATTGTTCTTGTTGCAGGTCAACGGAGCTGACGGCCAGCGACGGGCAGGGAAAAATCTAGATGAAAAATAAGGTAAAACGAGTGACAGTGCGTAATTTCAGCGGCTCGGTTCGGCTTGGCTCTAAGATAAGTAATTAGTGATAAGCGGTAAGATAAATCATTAGTGATTAGCGATAAGTTAACTTTTGTTTTTATGTTGCAGGTCGAAGGAATTTTTGTATTGTGTTGCATGGTATTGTAGTTGTATTGTGTTGCATGGCCTTGTAGCTGTTTTGTGTTGGGTGGCGGTATGCCCTGAAAAGAAAATTTTGAAAAGTCTTAACTATTGTTCTTGTTGCAGGTCGAAGGAGCTGAAGGCCAGCGACGGGCAGGAAAAAATCTAGAACAAAATCCGGGAAACGAGCGACAGCGCGTGATTTCAGCGGCTCGGCTCGGCTTGGCTCTAAGATAAGTAATTAGTGATAAGCGATAAGATAAATCATTAGTGATTAGCGATAAGTTAACTTTTGTTTTTATGTTGCAGGTTGAAGGAATTTTTGTATTGTGTTGCATGGTATTGTATTTGTATTGTGTTGCATGGCCTTGTAGTTGTTTTCTGTTGCTTGGCGGGATGCCTTGAAAAGAAAATTTTGAAAAAAATCTTAACTATTGTTCTTGTTGCATGTCAACGGAGCTGACGGCCACCGACGGGCAGGGAAAAAATCTAGATGAAAAATAAGGGAAAACGAGTGACTGCGCGTAATTGCAGCGGCTCGGTTCGGCTCGGCTCTAAGATAAGTAATTAGTGATAAGCGGTAAGATAAATCATTAGTGATTACCGATAAGTTAACTTTTGTTTTTATGTTGCAGGTCGAAGAAATTTTTGTATTGTGTTGCATGGTATTGTATTTGTATTGTGTTGCATGGCCTTGTAGTTGTTTTGTGTTGCTTGGCGGGATGCCTTGAAAAGAAAATTTTGAAAAAAATCTTAACTATTGTTCTTGTTGCCTGTCAACGGAGCTGACGGCCACCGACGGGCAGGGAAAAAATCTAGATGAAAAATAAGGGAAAACGAGTGACTGCGCGTAATTGCAGCGGCTCGGTTCGGCTCGGCTCTAAAATAAGTAATTAGTTATAAGCGGTAAGATAAATCATTAGTGATTAGCGATAAGTTAACTTTTGTTTTTATGTTGCAGGTCGAAGGAATTTTTGTATTGTGTTGCATGGAATTGGAGTTATATCGTGTTGCATGGCCTTGTAATTGTTTTGTGTTGGTAGGCGGGATGCCTTGAAAAGAAAATTTCGAAAAAATCTTAACTATTGTTCTTATTGCAGGTCGTCGGAGCTGACGGCCAGCGACGGGCAGGGAAAAATCTAGATCAAAATCCGGGAAAACGAGTGACTGCGCGTAATTTCAGCGGCTCGGTTCGGCTCGGCTCTAAGATAAGTAATTAGTGATAAGCGGTAAGATAAATCATTAGTGATTAGCGATAAGTTAACTTTTGTTTTTATGTTGCAGGTCGAAGGAATTTTTGTATTGTGTTGGATGATATTGTAGTTATATCGTGTTGCATGGCCTTGTAGTTGTTTTGTGTTGGTAGGCGGGATGCCTTGAAAAGAAAATTTCGAAAAACTCTTAACCATTGTTCTTATGGCAGGTCGTCGGAGCTGACGGCCAGGGACGGGCAGGGAAAAATCTAGATCAAAATCCGGGAAACGAGCGATAGCGCGTGATTTCAGCGGCTCGACTCAGCGCAGCTCGGCTTGGCTCTAAGATAAGTCATTAGTGATAAGCGATAAGATAAATGATTAGGTATTAGCGATAAGTTAACTTTTGTTTTTATGTTGCAGGTTGAAGGAATTTTTGTATTGTGTTGGATGGTATTGTAGTTATATCGTGTTGCATGGCCTTGTAGTTGAGAAAATTTAAAAAATCTTAACTATTGTTCTTGTTGCAGGTCGACGGAGCTGACGGCCAGCAACGGGCATTGAAAAATCTAGATGAAAAATAAGGGAAAATGAGTGACAGCGCGTAATTTCAGCGGCTCGGTTCGGCTCGGTTCTAAGATAAGTAATTAGTGATAAGCGGTAAGATAAATCATTAGTGATTAGCGATAAGTTAACTTTTGTTTTTATGTTGCAGGTCGAAGGATTTTTTGTATTTTGCTGCATGTTATTGTAGTGGTATTGTGTTGCAAGGCCTTGTAGTTGTTTTGTGTTGAGTGGCGGGATGTCTTGAAAAGAAAATTTTGAAAAATCCTAACTATGGTTCTTGTTGCAGGTCGACGGCGCTGACTGCCGCGACGGGCAGGGAAAAATCTAGATGAAAAATAAGGGAAAACGAGTGACAGCGCGTAATTTCAGCGGCTCTGTTCGGCTCGGCTCGGCTCTGATAAGTAATTAGTGATAAGCAATAAGATACATCGTTAGGGATTAGCGATAAGTTAACTTTTGTTTTTATGTTGCAGGTCGAAGAAATTTTTGTATTGTGTTGCATGGTATTGTATTTGTTTTGTGTTGCATGGCCTTGTAGTTGTTTTGTGTTGCTTGGCGGGATGCCTTGAACTGAAAATTTTGAAAAAATCTTAACTATTGTTCTTGTTGCAGGTCAACGGAGCTGACGGCCAGCGACGGGCAGGGAAAAATCTAGATGAAAAATAAGGGAAAACGAGTGACTGCGCGTAATTTCAGCGGCTGGGTTCGGCTCGGCTCTAAGATAAGTAATTAGTGATAAGCGGTAAGATAAATCATTAGTGATTAGCGATAAGTTAACTTTTGTTTTTATGTTGCAGGTCGAAGGAATTTTTGTATTGTGTTGCATGGAATTGGAGTTATATCGTGTTGCATGGCCTTGTAGTTGTTTTGTGTTGGTAGGCGGGATGCCTTGAAAAGAAAATTTCGAAAAACTCTTAACTATTGTTCTTATGGCAGGTCGTCGGAGCTGACGGCCAGGGACGGGCAGGGAAAAATCTAGATCAAAATCCGGGAAACGAGCGACAGCGCGTGATTTCAGCGGCTCGACTCGGCGCAGCTCGGCTTGGCTCTAAGATAAGTCATTTGTGATAAGCGATAAGATAAATGATTAGGTATTAGCGATAAGTTAACTTTTGTTTTTATGTTGCAGGTCGAAGAAATTTTTGTATTGTGTTGCATGGTATTGTATTTGTATTGTGTTGCATGGCCTTGTAGTTGTTTTGTGTTGCGTGGCGGGATGCCTTGAAAAGAAAATTTTGAAAAAATCTTAACTATTGTTCTTGTTGCAGGTCAACGGAGCTGACGGCCAGCGACGGGCAGGGAAAAATCTAGATGAAAAATAAGGGAAAACGAATGACTGCGCGTAATTTCAGCGGCTCGGTTCGGCTCGGCTCTAAGATAAGTAATTAGTGATAAGCGGTAAGATAAATCATTAGTGATTAGCGATAAGTTAACTTTTGTTTTTATGTTGCAGGTCGAAGGAATTTTTGTATTGTGTTGCATGGAATTGGAGTTATATCGTGTTGCATGGCCTTTTAGTTGTTTTGTGTTGGTAGGCGGGATGCCTTGAAAAGAAAATTTCGAAAAAATCTTAACTATTGTTCTTATTGCAGGTCGTCGGAGAGATGGCCAGCGACGGGCAGGGAAAAATCCGGGAAAACGAGTGACAGCGCGTAATTTCAGCGGCTCGGTTCGGCTCGGCTCTTAGATAAGTAATTAGTGATAAGCGGTAAGTTAAATCATTAGTGATTAGCGATAAGTTAACTTTTGTTTTTATGTTGCAGGTCTAAGGAATTTTTGTATTGTGTTGCATGGTATTGTAGTTGTATTGTGTTGCTAGCCTTGTAGTTGTGTTGTGTTGGGTGGCGGTATGCCCTGAAAAGAAAATTTTGAAAAGTCTTATCAGCTATTGTTCTTGTTGCAGGTCGAAGGAGCTGATGGCCAGCGACGGGCAGGGAATAATCTAGAACAAAATCCGGGAAACCAGCGACAGCGCGTAATTTCAGCGGCTCGGCTCGGCTTGGCTCTAAGATAAGTAATTAGTGATAAGCGGTAAGATAAATCATTAGTGATTAGCGATAAGTTAACTTTTGTTTTTATGTTGCAGGTCGAAGGATTTTTTTGTATTTTGCTGCATGTTATTGTAGTGGTATTGTGTTGCAAGGCCTTGTAGTTGTTTTGCGTTGGGTGGCGGTATGCCTTGAAAAGAAAATTTTGAAAAGTCTTTACTATATTTCTTTTTGCAGGTCGACGGCGCCAATGGCCAGCGACATCCTGAAGGATGAGGAAGCTGCTGGGAGGGCGGCGTCAGGAGATGACGGCGCCGGGCGAGTAAGCCGCTGGGCAATGAAGGCACCGCACACAGGTGAAATATACGTAATTTATGGTCAAGATTGATTAAAATGAGGTTACTCTGATTAACTTCTAGTAAAAATAATTAGCAACTACACATATTATGGAGCCACCTATTAGTGATTAGTAAACACTTTATATATTTCGGCGCGTATGAATCACCTGCGCGCGCACGAGCGACACCGAACCACTCTACGAGTCGGGAGAGGTGGGGATGGAAGTAGGTAGGAATTGATTTATCTAGACCACAATAGTGAGTGGCCCCAGACATGCCAATTCCTACATTTTGAATACTGAAAATGGGTATATTTGAATGCTTGAATACTGAATGACTACTATATTTAAATGCTGAGTACTGAGGATATTTTCCGGGATAAAATGTGGCCTATGTCACTCTCAGGTCATCAACTATGGTCATGTTAACAATAACGTTGATCCGTAGCTCTTGGGGCTTGATGGCTTGGGACAAACTAACACACTCACATTTATAATATTATTATGATTATGATTAATTATCCTTTTACAGGCACAAGCATACCTTTTGATATTTAGAGTACTTGTGTCTATAGGTTTTTGATGAGCATATTGCTTTATAAAGGGTAGGTATATAATAGTATTGTGTTTGTGTTTATGTCAACCATGTCCCACACTTGCAGATCCCATTAAGAAAAACTTTTTACTATTTTAGTACAAATTACCAAAAGGCTATTAGAAATCTAAGGCTATTAGAAATAACTATCTTTTATTAGGGCGAGCGGAGCGAGACCTAATACTATCCCACAACCTGAGCATTTTGTGGTACACTTTACTGAAAAACTATCATGCCTATAGATTTGTGATTTAACATAAATTTTAACTTTATATCCAGATGTATTTATCTGTCAAAAATATATAATTTTAAAACCATTAACTTAAAAAATTATTACCCGTTAGAAAAACTATGCGAGCCCTCACAAAGCTCAGCTTTTTGCTAGTATTATGGTATATAATAATAATTGTAATATGTACTAAAAATAATAAAATTGTTTCTTTTCAGATGTGAACTATACTCTGTACATTTTTTTCCTGAAACAGACTACTCTTCATCATCCCTACAGATGAAATTGCACAGTGAAGATAGAATGTTGTAAAAGCGTTCGACAAAGAAAACTATTTATTCGCTAGAACAAAAACCCCGTTGTTTTGTTTTAAACCTGAACTGAAACCCTATTGATGAAAATACCAAGTTCTCTTTAGAGTCAAAATACCTTATCTAGATAATTTCATTTGGATAAGTAGCCTATTTCCACATTTGAATTTCCCGCCTTCAAAGATTTGTCACTGGGTTGAATATAGATGGCGCTAGTAAGAAAGGTCCCCTTTTTTTTAATATAAAGTTGTCATTCTTCTCCGCTAGAATTATTAGTGTTCTGTGATCGTGGACGTCGACGACCACGATAACGTGACGTGAGAATAGGCTATTTGACTACTTTTAGAAAATCATCTTAAATTGTTAATAATGCTATGCTGAAGCTAAAAAAACATATATTTCGGCATAATTTTCATTATTTTTCATAAAAATCGAGAAATAAATTCAAAAAAATAAATTGCCGCCGAAACGTTCCATTTGCTCTCATGACGTAACAGTTCACATTTCAAACAATGACAATTTTATAATATGTGTTTAGGCCGCGTGTCGCATACTATTTGGTATTTAATAAAATAGTAACGATGAAAAACAGACGAAATTAGCCTATTACGCCGCACAAACACGTCGAAATGTATTGACAAAATGAGAATTCCATAGGTGGTGTGGACTGTGACGTCATTCGAGATCACGGAACGTTTTCGATCACGTGACCATGGCCAGAATTATAGCAATTTTATTTAATGTTTTCTAATTAAATAAAGCTTTATTTTTTAGTTTTGTCGTATGGAATAATGTTTTTAGATAATAATCTTTTAGGATGACACCAGTTGAAACGATATTTTTATTATAGTCAAATACCCTATTATAAAAGCGCCTGTTATGCGGAAGTCCAAAATTCGCGCAAGTATTGGGGCCAATACTAATTTCCCGCTCCACACATTGGGCGAATACTATTGTGACCAATATTGGGGCCATAGTGTGGAGCCGGCCTGAAACATCGATGTTTCAGAAACATCGATGTATCGTTTGCATCCCTAGTTGTTATCTACTTTCGAGGTCGACAGAGAACCAGGCCCAGTCGACTCACTATGGAGAGTTTGGAAATACCTACGGGGGCCAGGAATGTGTTGCCAAGAGGAGACTTTATTATGATAGACCTAAAGGGTCTCTTATAATGATTTTTTTTACAGCTAGCAACATAAGTAAACCTGAAAGGATGCCTACATGCTAAAAAGCTACCATATGGTAGTTTAAGCGATTTAATTTAATTTATTTATATAAATAACTTTTCGTCAATTTAATTAATGTTAGTATTATTTACACGTTATTAATATAATTCTTGCAGAATATAATGGAAATACGTTGTTTGAGCGTTAGTTTGTTACGTTTATAGAAATAGATCGGTAAGATTTTTATTTATGTACCTGGCAGCCCTTATCACAAGAAGAAAACAAAAAAATGTCTGCCGGTGTGTGGTGTTTTTTTTGTGATTATGATCTTATAAAAGTGATTGTGATCTCTTTTTGTAAACCTTTTGTAATCCTCGCCATTCAAACGTTGTGTAGAGCCTAGATTCCTCCGTACCCAGTGTGTCGTTCACTGAAACACCTGAGTGTTGTGTACGAGCTAACTCTCTAAGTTAATGTTAGGTAGTGTTTTCAACTATAAAGTATAAATGAAATACCATCAAAGGAAATGCTTTAAGTGTGGTTCTTCGTCTGCTGATAACACGGATACCACATTATTTAGGTTTCCATAACCTGGTTCCATAAATAGTTTCCGGTACGTATTCATAATACCTATTGATCTTCGTTATTTTTATCTTGTACTAGCTGTGCCCTGCGGTTTCACCCGCTTAAATTTCGATTCCGTGGGAATATCGGGATAAAAACAACAACCTGTTAAGTTTTATCGCAATCGGTTCATTAGGTAGTTTTCGCGTGAAGAAGTACTTAAACATTGTATTAGGCAAAATTTTACTACTTTGGGTTACATTATTGCAATTTTCTTGAGGATCTATAATTTTTTTTAAATAAGTTATACCTTATGTTACTTCCTGATAACTTAGCTTTCTATTGGTGAAAAAATTGTTAAAATCGGTGCAGTAGTACCAGAGCCTAGTCGGTACAAACAAACAAAAAATCTTTTCTCTTTATCATATTATTATAGATAATAGACCTCCATACCGGCGCACTCTGATTTACGATTGTTGCGATACTTAATCTACTTATTCTTTTTATTTCAGTTGTGAATTATGGGCAAAATATTGTTTTCCAGACAAACCATTGTCCAGGAGTTTCAGTTTAAACTGTATTCTGAACACGGAATGCTATCTCATAGGCATTTTATGGAAACAGCTTTTGTGGACTTCCCATCAAAGAAATTATGATGTGGAGGTAAGTGGATGTAGTCCTCGCTAAATTCTCATATTACTACAATAAAGTACTTCAACAATATATACCATTCAATGTATTACACTTATACACTGATACATTAATATAGATTTAATTACATTGATTATAATACACTGTCTAGCACTGTGCAAATCTACAATAAATATTTATATATCTAACTAGCTGATGCCCGCGACTTCGTCCGCGTGGATTTAGTTTGGAATTTTCTTTGCTATAAACCTCACGGAGCCCGAGACCTTTCCAACGAATGCAAAACCGTGGAAATCGGTTCGTGCGTTCTGGAGTTATAGCGTCAGGAAGGAAAACCCGACTTATTTTTGTATAGTAGACTAATGGTTTACTTTGTTTGCAGGATATTACTGCGCCTTTCCTTCAAGTGGAGGTAAGAGAGCCTGTAGCTGTTCCATGGCAACCTCTATCAGCTATAACAAATATAGCGTTTGATGTTTGATGATACTTTTTTACTGCTGTTTCTGGGTAACCATTTTGATTTAAATCATGCAATCCAGTTGATAACTGGGCCAATTATAAAACTACTCTATATATCTATACATTTTGTACTTTCGGTACACAGAATGTAGGTTGGTACATACCATACCATGCTGCTTTGTAAACCAAGCAGAAGTTGATTTAAAGCAATCTGGGATAAAAAACTTGTTGATTAATATGTACTTGATGTTTTTTTTGACTTTTGTTTGGTAATGTTTTCATTATTCAAAACAATCAATTTGATCGCATTTGAAAACAAATCATTGCGTTAGTGAAATTTATTATGAATTATTTAAATTTCATTTTAGCATTGTTATAATTAAGTAATTTAAAATTATTAAAAATTGATCAGTGATTTAAAATTGTTTCCATAATATTAATTATTATAATAGGCCAATATAAAATAGTTCTATGTTACATAGTGATAAATGTTATAATAAAATACTTTTGACTAAAACAAAGAATGTTTTTTTTATGTTTATAATTATGTTATGACTTATGATAAATCAAGAAAGTTCTCAATAGTGTCTTGATAAAACAATAAGGTTGCTTATCCACCAAAGCAGAGCTGGAAAATTGTAATCAGTGAAATTGCACTATAATTGCTAAATAAATAGCTTACTTATTGTGCAATTTTACATACTACATATTTGATTACAGTTTTCCAGTTTTGCTTTTGGTGGATATGCAGCCTTTAATAAAATTAAAAGAAAAAATCTGCATTTAAAATTTCCCGCTTTCATGAGTTAACGGGGGGCGTGCAACAGATGGCGCCTATTTTAATGCCATTTCAAATGTACGTAGTTGACATTCTTCTTCAGTATATATGTTCCTTGCAGAGAACTGAGAAGTTTTTTCATGTTTCATGTTTGTTTCGTGCCGTGGAGAGAATTTTCGTGGTTTGTTTTCTAAATATGTAAAAGTTTTAATTAAAATAAATTAATTTTATTACATAGGTATTTAATCGAAATATAAGTTACCCGGGTAAGGCAGCAACGTTGTTTTTAGCTTTGTGAGAATTTAATTTGTATATTGCAAGCCATGATTTGTGCTTTTAACTAATATTTAAAAGCAAACAGTGATAAATAAAATACATGCTCCTGTATTCATTTTCCAGGGATGATTATCATTTTCTAGAGATGAGGTGATGTATTATTGGTAAAAATGGCAAATGCGTCAAGCGAATACATTATCATTGATAGTGTAGATGTAGAAAATAAAATATCAAACACAGCTATAAGAAATGAACAAATTCAAATAAAACGTACTAGGAAGCCCGTTAAAAATAAACGAGCAATTACTAGAACCCCAAAGTCACATACCAGTGCTAAAAATAAGCTTAGATCCAATGACTTCGAGGATGTATGTCGAATTTGCTTACTTGCTGAAGATGACATGGTATCTATGATGTCCAAGTATGGCAGTGACTGTGTGGCGGACATGTATCAAACTATTACATCTGTTGAGGTAAGTGCATTGTTTTTTTTTTAATTAATGGATTGGCTTGCGCTTGACGACTATCAACACTGGGAAGCATTGATGAGGTCTAGGTTAGAGCGCGCTTGCTTAGAAAATGCCTATTTATTCTTGGATTGTCCATTCTTTCTCCTGATTTGTTGACTTCTCAGAGAATGGACCACCCTCACAATCTAATCTTGTACTTGTTGTGATCTAATCACGATCTTATCTTCTTCTGTCAACTGATATATGTCCACTTCTGGACAAAGGTCTCTTGCATGGACTTCCACGGGCCTCAGTCTTGCGCCGCCTGAATTCAGCTGCTCCCTGCAACTCGTTTGATGTCGTCGGTCTACCTAGTGGGAGATCTGCCAATACTGCGCTAATTTACCTACACTTCTTGGATCATAGTCAAAATCTGGAGACAAAATGTAGTGAATCATACACCCTTTGCTGGAGCTGTTAGCTCCTGTAATAATCAATCCTTTCCAATTACAATTAATTTCTTACAATAAACTTGTTTTTTCTTAATCTTAAGAAAAATAACACATAGTTAAAATTTTTAGTTGGATCAAGAAGACAATCTCCCTTTGTCCATTTGTGGTTCTTGCAGCAATAAGCTAGTGGATTGCTATGCATTTAAGGTTCAATGCTTGGAATCTAACAATATACTACAGTCTAAACTTGGTACAAATAAAAATGAAAAAAGTAAAAGAGATTCAAGGTAAGGAAGATAAAATATGTTTTCTTATGTTGTTTTTACATATTTATTTATTAATTGATTTATTTACAAGCTTTTGATACCCAGTTTGGGTGTAGCAACAATAGTGTAATATTTATTACACAATATGTTTTTAATAAAATAACATTAATTTTTTGGCACATTAGATCTAAGTTTTCAATTATTATAAATACTAGCTGATCCCTGCGACTTCGTCTGTGTGAATTTAGTTTTAAGATACCTGGAAAGTAACACAGGCTACTTTTTGTCCTGATAAAATTTAAATGGAACCCCCTGGGAAGGAACCTTTGAAACAAAAAGAATTTTCCAAATCAGTTCAGGCGTCTTTGAGTATTCGGTGAACATACATAAAAAAAAGATTCTGTCAAATTGAGAACCTCCTCCTTTTTTGAAGTCTTAAAATAATAATAAAAATTAGTTTTTAATTTGACAGTTATGGAGTAATAAAACAGTCAAAATAGTTCAACCCATATCTCAGAGAACATCCATCCATCCATCCATCCATCCATCCATCCATCCATCCATCCATCCATCCATCCATCCATCCATACATCCATCCTTACAAACTTTCACATTAATAATATTAGTAGGATTAATAGGATATAGTTAATATAGTTATAGTTAGTAGGAGGAGGATACAAACATACATGTATGTATGTATGCATGCATATTGGCGCATAATTGAAGGATAAATATGTGAAAAGTAGCATACGAATATCCCGCGGGAATTGTTTGTTTTACCGGGATATAAGTAACCTTTTCACTTTCAGGTCCTCAACTATGCCTATCCAAAACACCACCTCAATCAATAACTCCGTTGGCGCATAATTGAAGGATAAATATATGAAAAGTAACATATGAATATCCCGCGGGAACTATTTGTTTTCCCGATATAAAAAGTAGCTGTTGTTACTTTTCAGGTCCTTGACTATGCCTATCCAAAAAACCACGTCAATATGTAGGTAACTCTCGTGGCGCATAATATGTGAAAAGTAGCATACTAATATCCCGCGGGAAAGCTATACTTTCTCGGGATAAAAAGTAGCCTTTGCCTTTTTTCAAGTCATCAACTATTCCTATCCAAAAAACCACGTCAATCTGTAACTCCGTTGACGCATAATTGAAGGATAAAATATGAATCAAAATTTATGTCAAGTAGATTCGGACATATGTAGATACAGTAACAATACTTAAATTTCCAACTACAGCTACGAAATATGTGAAAAGTAGCATACTCATATCCCGCAGGAACTGTTTGTTTTCCCGGGATAAAAAGTAGCCTTTGTCACTCTTTAAGCCCTTAACTTTACCTGTGCGAAAAAAACACGTCAATCTAAAACTCTATTGCGCGTATTTTAAAGGACAAATGCGTAAAAAATAGCGATGCTTTCCTGCAGGAACTGTTTGCTTTTTCCGGGATAAAAAGTGGCCTATGTGCTATTCCAGACTATAATCTATGTCTGCCAAATTGCAGCAAAATCTGTTCTTTAGTTGTCGCGCTAAAGAGTAACAAACATCCATCCATCCATCCATCCATCCATCCATCCATCCATCCATCCATCCATCCATCCATCCAGCCATCCAGCCATCCATCCATCCGTCCATCTATCCATCCAAACATACATCCATCCTCACAAACTTTCGCATTTATAATATTAATAAAAAAATAGGATACCTAATATAAAATAAATTACAAGTTTTATGTTAATGAAAATGGCCATAATAGTTCACTGATTTTGGCCAATGCCATGTATCATATTCATTTGAAAACTTGAAAGTCTAGGGCTACAAGCTACAGATATTATTGTATAAAATGTATAAAATGCAATTCAACTTTATGATTTCAGTATTGCAAGCAAAAAAGATAAAGGAACACAGACATGTGTTGATGATTATGATTATGTGGAAGTAGAGAATTATTTAGAAATCAAATTTGACAGTGATTTCCAAACAGAAGCAGATAACGATGATGATGAAGTTGACAATAACAAATATGAAGGTTAAAATAAATCATAGATTTATAATTATTAAGTAAATTTTGCCTGTGGTTTCGCTCACGTGAAGTTAGATTTTTCAAACCCCTTATTTTACCCCTTTAGGAGTTGATTTTCAAAAATGGTTTCTTAGCAGATGCTTTTGTCATGATAGCTATCTGTATGCCAAATTCCAGTCCGTGACTTCGTCTACGCAGATTTTGATTCCCGCGGGAATTCTTTAATTTTCTGGGATAAAATATAGATATAAGCTATTACATCGTGAAGTTTCATAAATCCGTCCAGTAGTTTTCATCCATCCTCACAAACCTTTGCATTTATAATAGTAGGATAAAATGGCCATGCAAAAGAGCGTCCCCACCCACCAACAGATTTCAAACCTATCTCAGTTAATTGATCATGGCAGCCTGATGATTTTTTACTATGACAACATCCACTAAAGGTTTGGGGTCACAGTAGTGCCACATCTGTTGCTGGGTATATACAGTGCCCATACAATTTTTTGCATGGTCCTTTGTGGTAGAAATATTCTAGAGGCCTCAAGACAACAGAATTGACACAATTGACACGTGAGGGTGGTAGCTCCTCAAGATGTTACACTAAGAGTTGGACTGCCGTTGGACGTAGCTGCAAAGCTGTTACAGCTAAGTCCAAAGATGTTACTGTTACAGTTATATCTGAAGATGCTACAGCTATGACCAAAGATGTTACTGTTACAGTAATATCTGAAGATGCTACAGCTATGTCCAACGATGTTACTGTTACAGTTATATCTGAAGATGCTACAGCGATGTCCAAAGATCTTATGAAGCGTTTTTATATACAATAACAGTATATTATTTTTACAGAAATTGAGTTTTTAGAGGAAGATTCACATCTAGAAGATTCGATTAAAACTGATATAGAAACAAAGATTCAGCAAATAACATACAAATTTTTAATGGAGAGGAAAAATCAAAAGAAAAAGCAGCTCTCTTGTCCCAAATGTTTAAAGGTACCTTTTATAGTAGCATTCATTTAGCTGATGTGCTTTTTATTAGGGTTCTGTACCCAAAGTTTGCCAATGGGATCCTATTACTAAGCCTCTGCTGCCCGTCCTATACAGGGTATATTATGTACTACTAGTGTAAACTACAACTAGTGTAAAGTGTATTTAAACAAATACTGAAAAACCGATATGCGGTTTGTAAGTTTGACGACCCAACCAAACGAGCATTTTTCCCCATAATATGCTAATTGAGTACTGTCTAAGAACTAAGATATCTTAATGTCTAGTTTTTAAAAAGAGATTTGGTCATATGTACGGAACCCTAAAATGGCGAAGGCCGACTCGCACTTGGTCGATTTTCTATATTTATTTATTATTTGCATTCATGTATCTACTTACACATCTAATAATGTTATGCTTTTATATTAAATGTAATATTACACTTTTTATCCCAGAAAGCCAAAGAAGCATGCAGATATCATTTATTAAAGTATATAAATATATTAACATTTGCAGAAATTTCTCAAATTGAAGACATTAAGAGCTCACAGCAAGGTATGCAAGAAAAGTATAAGAAGTGAATTCAGATGTAGTCAATGCCCACAATATTTTGATTCCGCGAATGATCTAAAAATACATTCAGCAGTACACAGCAAGGGAAGGGAATGGAAATGTGTTGAATGCGAAAAGGTGTTTACAGGTAATACAGTATTCAAACACTTGTGCGATACTTTGCCGGACCCAAAGGTCTACCCACACCTGCGCACTAGCACGAACAGTGCTATTAGCGTGCATCTTAGGAACCACAGTATGGACACCTTTGGACATGTTCGCGAAACATGTTACGTTCAAATACGGTTGAGCGAAGCAATGGCTGGGTCATGCGTCATGCTCGTGAACGGGTGCCACCGGCGGGAATGGGGCTAATTTCTGTCTGTCCGTCTTAACATGTGTTGAATTATAATTGGGTATGCTTTTGTGGAACTTCCCCTCATTGTGGAAACACTGCATACATATCATAGTATCTATTGTTTTGTAAACTTGTTTTGAAAACAGCAACCGCCGAGTTTCTTGCTGGTTCTTCTCCACAGGAAAGGCATGACGAACCAGTGGTAGACTCATCGACGATTCAAAAGCACTTATAAAAAAGTTTATTTGAATAAAAAACATTTCTATTCTAATCACGCGTTGCGGCCCGCAGACCGCAGCCGGTTCCGGCGCCACATCCGCCGCCACATGGACACCATGAAGCGCTGGTCGTGCTGCGACTGCGGCAAGACCTTCACGGAGCAGTGCGCGTTGCGGCGCCACGCGCGCGTGCACACCGGCGAGACCAAGGAGAAGAGGTTCCCCTGCGGGCTGTGCGACAAGAAGTGCGTTGTCTTTGACGGCTTTAGCGCCGTGATCTCTGGTCGTGTCGGTCTGTCACGAGGACAAAGAGGGTGCACTCGTGCTTAACTATAATATCTCCTGTATCCAGCATGATACTGTAATAACTTATGATGTTGTAATTAGCCACATATATAAGTGGTTAGCCTTTCTACCATATTCATTCAAAAATTTATAATTCATTACATTGTCGCTTGTCTGTATAGCGTTCTGTGCAGTGTCCTGTTTTTGCGGGGGTGTCAATGTGGTTGTAGAATGAACCTACTGGCATGATTTTAACCTATATGTACATAATACATATGGCCATATTATTCAAGGTACATTTAGTACCTACTATAATATTGAAATTTAAAAATCACACTTGCGGCTCGGTTATTATAATTTTCGCTTCGACTACCAATGGTTTTGAACTTAGCGCAGAAGCTTATAAAAGATTTTATTCAATACTTATCAGATTCGCTGACAAGAATCAACTAATCGAGCACAACGCTAACCACACCGGCGAGCGTCCGTGCACGTGCGACGACTGCGGCAAGACGTTCGCGTCGTCGCGCCTGCTGGCGTCGCACCGCCGCGTGCACAGCGACCACTTGCCGTACGAGTGCGCCTACTGCGACAGGCGGTGAGTGAGGACAACAGAGCGTCCGTGCACGTGCGACGACTGCGGCAAGACGTTCGCGTCGTCGCGCCTGCTGGCGTCGCACCGCCGCGTGCACAGCGACCACTTGCCGTACGAGTGCGCCTACTGCGACAGGCGGTGAGTGAGGACAACAGAGCGTCCGTGCACGTGCGACGACTGCGGCAAGACGTTCGCGTCGTCGCGCCTGCTGGCGTCGCACCGCCGCGTGCACAGCGACCACTTGCCGTACGAGTGCGCCTACTGCGACAGGCGGTGAGTGAGGACAACAGAGCGTCCGTGCACGTGCGACGACTGCGGCAATACGTTCGCGTCGTCGCGCCTGCTGGCGTCGCACCGCCGCGTGCACAGCGACCACTTGCCGTACGAGTGCGCCTACTGCGACAGGCGGTGAGTGAGGACAACAGAGCGTCCGTGCACGTGCGACGACTGCGGCAAGACGTTCGCGTCGTCGCGCCTGCTGGCGTCGCACCGCCGCGTGCACAGCGACCACTTGCCGTACGAGTGCGCCTACTGCGACAGGCGGTGAGTGAGGACAACAGAGCGTCCGTGCACGTGCGACGACTGCGGCAAGACGTTCGCGTCGTCGCGCCTGCTGGCGTCGCACCGCCGCGTGCACAGCGACCACTTGCCGTACGAGTGCGCCTACTGCGACAGGCGGTGAGTGAGGACAACAGAGCGTCCGTGCACGTGCGACGACTGCGGCAAGACGTTCGCGTCGTCGCGCCTGCTGGCGTCGCACCGCCGCGTGCACAGCGACCACTTGCCGTACGAGTGCGCCTACTGCGACAGGCGGTGAGTGAGGACAACAGAGCGTCCGTGCACGTGCGACGACTGCGGCAAGACGTTCGCGTCGTCGCGCCTGCTGGCGTCGCACCGCCGCGTGCACAGCGACCACTTGCCGTACGAGTGCGCCTACTGCGACAGGCGGTGAGTGAGGACAACAGAGCGTCCGTGCACGTGCGACGACTGCGGCAAGACGTTCGCGTCGTCGCGCCTGCTGGCGTCGCACCGCCGCGTGCACAGCGACCACTTGCCGTACGAGTGCGCCTACTGCGACAGGCGGTGAGTGAGGACAACAGAGCGTCCGTGCACGTGCGACGACTGCGGCAAGACGTTCGCGTCGTCGCGCCTGCTGGCGTCGCACCGCCGCGTGCACAGCGACCACTTGCCGTACGAGTGCGCCTACTGCGACAGGCGGTGAGTGAGAATAAAGGTTGTCGCTCACTTATCAACCCGGCGTCCGACCTGCACCGCCTCAACCGCACGCTGTTGAGATTTCTTATATGGATCACTACATAGTATACATACTTGCGAAGAATAAATTCCTCAGTCTTAAGTTTAATCTATTAAAACATTTCTCAAATCTGTTGTGTAACGTACATCGATTTGGTTCACTCACAGGTTCCGCATGAAGTCAACGCTCAATACGCACCACCGCACGCACACGGGCGAGCGGCCGTACGTGTGCACTGTATGCGGGAAGAGGTTCATCCAGGCCTCCAACCTCAATCTGCACACGCGCACTCATACAGGTAACATTATGTAGTCAACGCTCACTACGCACCTCCGCACGCTCAGTAGCACACGGGCAAACGGCCGTACGTGTGCACCGTATGCGGGAAGAGGTTCATCCAGGCCTCCAACCTCAATCTGCACACGCGCACTCATACAGGTAACATTATGTAGTCAACGATCACTACGCACCTCCGCACGCTCAGTAGCACACGGGCAAACGGCCGTACGTGTGCACCGTATGCGGGAAGAGGTTCATCCAGGCCTCCAACCTCAATCTGCACACGCGCACTCATACAGGTAACATTATGTAGTCAACGATCACTACGCACCTCCGCACGCTCAGTAGCACACGGGCAAACGGCCGTACGTGTGCACCGTATGCGGGAAGAGGTTCATCCAGGCCTCCAACCTCAATCTGCACACGCGCACTCATACAGGTAACATTATGTAGTTAACGCTCAATACGCACCTCCGCGCGCTCAGTAGCACACGGGCAAACGGCCGTACGTGTGTGGGAAGAAATCTCATCCGATCAGGTAACACAATTATTAATTCTTTCCATATCAGGTCAAGCAAAGGTTAGGTTCTGACTTACAAAAGGGAAGTTCTAAGTATGTGGTAGATTTGTAAGGTTTGGTGGCTTAAATGAGCGATTCGCGTTCACGCCTACTACTGGTATCCAAAACAATTAAGAAATAAATCTTTATTTGAGAAGCTCAGTACAGTGCATAACATTGGAATCCTGACACCTAAACTAGGAAAACCCGTATCTTAGGGGCCAGTGTCTAATTCACAGAAAAATGATTAAATAAATAATTCTCATTTGATTTGCATGAAAACCCCAATTCTACTACAGATGTCGACATAGTAAAAAATGATCAGGCAGTCATGATGTATTAAATTTTGAAATCCGTTGGTGGGTGGCGACCATTTTTTGAAAATTGTTTAAAAAAATTATAGTTTGGTAGATTATAATTTTTTTTATAGTAATATAAAAAATAGATCTAATTTTTTTTGTACATGGACCAGGGCATGGTCGCTAAGGGCCTCATAAGTAGACTCAGGACCGCTCAGCGGGCGATAGAGAGAGCTATGCTTGGAGTGTCCCTGCGGGATCGAATCAGAAGTGAGAAGATCCGTAGGAGAACCAGAGTTACCGACATAGCTCAGCGAGTCGCGAAACTGAAGTGGAAATGGGCGGAGCACATAGTTCGAATAGCTGATGGTCGTTGCGGTCCCAAGGTACTGGAGTGGCGACCCCGCACCGGGAAACGCAGTGTTGGCAGACCCCACCAGGTGGACCGACGACATCAAACGAGTCGCAGGGAGCCGCTGGATTCAGGCGGCGCAAGACCGAGGCCTGTGGAAGTCCATGCACGAGACCTTTGTCCAGCAGTGGACGTCTATCGGTTGATAAAGAAAAAGAAGAACAATCTACCCAACCTTTTTTTGCTTTTTTTTTTTTTGATATATAACCTTTTTTTTTGATATTTTTTCGAAACAGCAGATACTTCCGGAACATCATCCAACAGTTTTTCAAAATCGGTCATCATGCCTATGCTATTGTCCCAGGTGAAAAGCCTTACTCGTGCGAGGTGTGCGGGCGCAAGTTCGCCTCGGGCTCCACGCTCGCCGTGCACGTGCGCACACACACCGGGGAGAAGCCCTACAGCTGCCCGGTCTGCGGGAAACGGTGAGCGAAACATATTTGTGTACAGTGCCACAGGTATATGTTGTACATTAGTTTTATTTTGGAAGTTTACACAGAGATGAGAATGATATTATTATTATTCTCTATATATTATGACTCACACCAGCATACAAAATAAATAGATATAGGGCCATATATTATTTATTATTATTATATCATCGTGTATTCAACCTGCACACCTGAGAGTTCTCCATAATGTTCTCAGTAGTGAGCTGTTGCTGATGATGTTGATGACAATAGCGTGTGAATGTCCGCCAGGTTCGCGCGCACCGACATCAAGCCGCACCTGCGGCTGCACACGGGCGAGCGGCCCTACGCCTGCGCCGCCTGCCCCAAGCGCTTCGTGAGCTCCGCCGCGCTGCGCGAGCACAGCGTCGTGCACACCGGTACTTTTTTTTTTTTTATTCGATGACAAGCTAGTCCTTGACTGCGATCTCACCTGATGGTAAGTGACGATGCAGTCTAAGATGGTAGCGGGCTAACTTGGAAGGGGTATGGCAGTGAACGTTCAACCCATACCCCTAATTGGTTTCTACACGCCATCGTGCCGGAACGCTAAATCGCTTGGCGGCATGTCTTTGACGGTAGGGTGGTAACTAGCCACGGCCAAAGCCTCCCACCAGACAAAACTGCTGCCCTTACCGCGCCCCTGCCTGCTGGAGCCGGTCCGCGCGGTGCGTTGCGGCGCCGCACTGCACAATCCCGCCGCGGTGGTGGTCGCACGGGCGGTGCGGCACCGCAACGTTGCTACGGCGGAGACAAAAGACTTGTACGAACTGTAGTACTATCATACTTAATGCGAAAGTATTTGTTTGTTGGTTTGTCCTTCAATCACGCCGCAACAGAGCTACGAATCGACATAGTAAAATAAACCATAACAGCATTAAATTAGAGCTCAATTTCATGTTTGCATTCTCATACGTTTAGGTATGTACGATACGCTCCATAACGCTCCATGTTAGAATCTGTTGTACTGAATTTGTGACTTAAATCAATAGAGTCAAGGAATATTTTACTTTGACGCTAAGTCCATGAAATGAATAAGATTTGATCGGCATTTTTAGACAATCGCACCTCTGGAGAGTGACATAGTCTATTTTTTATCGCAGAAAATCAAAGACTTCCCGATTTTGACAAACGAGGTGTTAGTCGATTAATGGACTGTGCTAGCTCTTTCTTTTACTCTTCAATATTAATTGTTACAAAAGCAATTTTCTTACAGGTGAAAGACGATTCCAATGCACCTTGTGCCCAGAGAAATACAAAAAGAAGATTTATTTGATGAATCACATGGACAAAGTCCACGGCGAGGACAATGAAACAAAGCAAAGAAATATAAAAATCCAACCTTATATCATAGATGCGAGCGGCGAATCTAATGAAGTTGAAAGTGAAAATAAAAATGAAACTTTGACTACTGAAGAAATTCCATTAAATAGGCCCGAAGAATTAATATTACCGGAAGATGATGATTTTAAAATCACAGTTGCAGAATATGTAAACTCCCAAAACAACAGTGATGAAAGCTTAAACGAAGTCGTTTTAAGTGATGAATTAAATATTAGTGAAGAAGTTGAAATGAATGAAGCATAATCAGCTCTTGAAGGAACAAGAGTGAATTTGTATCAGTTGGATGGAACTTTACATATACAATCATCCAGCAAAGTTACTATAAAGAAAATCGCTAGTTAAAGGAAAAGAAACTGTATATTGTAGATAATTTATTATTAAAGAAAGCAACTTAAGCTAAAATTGTTTCAATTACAATAGGCACTATTTACATCCAAAAATCTCCTGTTATCTTTCATACTAAGCCACATTTGCTAAATAAGCTGACCTGACCTGACTTTTGTACTGGTAGGTTCATAAAGCTTATCAATGCTCTCAAATAGTTCTAAAAAAAGACCACAGGTCTGTTTATTTATTTTCTCGGAAAAAACCCCTCTGGCTATATAGTGGGCTAGCAGTGGACTTTGATAAAGTAATTATAAGAAGAAACCAGTGTATTAAAATAAACGATTTTATTTAATAGACTTATTCATAAATTGCTATCACACTAATAAATAATATATAGAAATAAATGTTTTATTTCTTAAAACCAAGATGACTTTTTCCCTGCCTCATACTTCATGATATTCACAAGAATTGAATCGTGGATCTCCTGTGCATTTCTGTTTTGTCCGTAATAATCTACAAATTCACCATCAGGATCAACCAGATATATTATAATTGTATGATCTACCTGTAATGGAAATAAGAACATACTGAAAATTAGTATTTTATGTTTATGTGAAATGGAGTTGTAAAAGGGCTGGCCCATGTTTAGTGCAAGGAATCAGTCTATCAGTTCAGCATATGCAGGCATAGCTGATGTGTGTGTTCTATTGTAAATAAGGCAGTTATTTTCATTAAAAAGCTATTTTAATATAGGAACTTTGAAATAATTGGATATAATTATAATAATTTAAATGCATGTTCCAGACATGTTGCATATATCTGCATATATGCAACATGTCTGGAACGTGCATTTAAATTATATTATTATATCAATAGCATGTTATTGTTCTTTATGGTTGATTATACGAGTCTGCCTGCGAAATTCAAATTTAATTTGGTTTTTCGCAATTTGTGAACTAAAACGACAAAGTAGGCTTATGGCATTCTAATTGCGTCAGTAGCAGTATCATCTTCACATGTTTATATAAAAATCTTTACTCAAGTAAAGATTTTTATGTCCAGTTTAAAAAATTAGTCAGAATATCAACTAATTTGTGAGTAACTCGCGCCCAAATCGATATTCTGACTAATTTCTACTCAACGCTTTCAAGTAAAGATTTTTATAAATACCTGTGAAGATGATACTGCCATCATCGCAATTAGAATGCCATAAGCCTGCTTTTTCGTATTAGTTTACAAAGTGCGAAAAACCAAATTAAATTTGAATTTTGCGGGCAAACCCGTATAATCAACCTTAAATGAAAATAACACTAACAAACATCTATTAATCACTTTCATACTTTGACCATTCAACCCAAGCGTCAGTACATTTATTTTATTATGGCATAAAAGCACATTGTGGACTCATTGAGTTTATAAATCTGGTTTTTTTTTTATTAAAAAAAATATTAGCTAAGCTAAACTTATTGTCTAACATATTATCTCCTATATAGGAGTCGGTATGACAATAGTGCAACGGGTGGTGATCGAACCTGTGACCTGTGTGACAGTTTGCTGTCTGCTGTTGGGCTATTGTGGCTTCATATCCATACAAACATAGTTTTGCTTTAATTTAGAAGCTACATCAGATCATCATTTCAGATTAGCTTTTTTTTCGGGGCGTAAAAGCTCGTTTTTGGAAGCGCGTATAGGCGCATCCTTTGCCACACCCATAATTCTTACGAGCGTTGATGCGCTTATAAGCTTGAATAAGCGCGAGCCGCGAGAGATGGCTCCTCATGCGCCCACCGTTTCGAGCGAACAAGCCAGAAAAGGTGTATGTACGCACGTTCGGTTTTTGGAAGCGCAATATGTCGCGCGTATAAGCGCGTAAGCCGATAAGAACTTAAACGCGCAAAAACTACGCTGAAATCGCTCTAATTATATACAGGACTTGAATTGTTCCAGAAAGCTGTATACTTACAATATAATCATTGTCAACATCTTGTGGGCCGGCACTGAAGTATACTCTGTAGGATTTGCAAGCTTGCTGCACTTGCTCTTTGGTCCCAGTGAGCCCTATCAGCCTTGGAGTGAATTCTTTGCAGTATCTAAAATTATAATAATAATATTTCAGAGACAATAGAGCAGTAAATATATCAAGCTCATTGACAATTCAACCTCATCAATGATCAAGCATCATAAAAGTGCTACCATTAAACAATGAAAGTAAATAATTTTAAATATCTTCCTCTGTCACTCTTATTGCAGTACCAGAGATGTCATAATATAAAGAAAACAATATTAACCAGAGGTGCGATTGTCTAAAGTTAATCCATTGATCGTAATCATATTAGATGACATTAGTGTCAAAATTAAACCATAACAGAATTGAATTAGAGAACAATTTCATGTAGGCATTCTTATACATTTAGGTATGTATGATACACTCCATATTGTTCCATGTTAAAATCGGTTGTACTGAATTTGTGACTGTAAATAAATACAATCAAGGATTTATTTTACTTTGACGCTAATGCCATCGAATATGAATACGATTAATGGAATAACTTTTAGACAATTGGTACCCTGATCTAACAAGGAAAACTATGTCAATCATTGCTGTTTTCAACTGTTGATTGACTGTATTTATTCTTGAATTTGTTCTTAGAGCAACATGCATCTTAGCCAATAGCGACTGTCTGCCAATCAGAAGTGATGGTGATTATCACAATGATCATTTTTAGACAATCCAGTGGCAGGTCTAGTAATGATTTACTCAACAACAAATACCACAACTGTAAATTTTGATATCAGTCAAGATCTATCTATTGTGAGGAAAGAACAAAATATTGACTTATTTAATCAACAGATCAAAGTTTAATCTAGCAAAAAGTAAAGTATATCAAATCTACTAATATTATAAATGGGAAAGTTTGTAAGAATGGAATAGGTTGAAGATAAATGGCCAAATTATAATTTTCATGATCCAGTTATTTACACAGAGCAAACTTTGAAACTTACTTTCCAACTATTTCAGGTGTATCTCTCAAAGGATCAACTGATATAAATAAGGGCTGTAACGGTGGAGCTGAGGGAGTATTATCTAAAAAGGAAATATTAGTGTTAGGTTATCACATAAAAATAAAAATAGGACTTATATGAAATATTTAACGGATTATAGAGATTACCGTGTTTATCTACTACTTCTGCTAACTTTTCCAGCTCATCTGGACAAATGTCAGGACAGTGTGTAAATCCAAAATATATTAATAGCCATTTCCCCAGGAAATCTGTGCTCTTCACTGTTTTACCCTGTGGAATAAAGAAATGATTGTTTATCTATCTTATTAATGCCATGAATGCACAATTCAGAGGTACTAGATGGATAATATGCCAGCAGATTGGAACATGTTTGATTTATTGCATGTAAAAAGCTGCACTGGGCTGCGGTAGGTGTGGCACGAGCGTGCCAGTGCAAAAACTCGCGTTACCTGAGAGTCTACGAGTTCAAATGCGCCTCCTATCTTCGCTTTACCGAGTTGCTTCTTCCTCTCACGATCCAACGCTTCTTGCTTCTCTTTCCTCACGTACAATATGAACGCTGTGAGACCGCCACCAGCTATAGCAGTTAGAGTCATCGACTTCCAGGTTATAGGACCTATAAATTTTTTCGGCTTCAACTTTGGAGCCTGAGCGCACTGGTTCACTGGAGTTGCCGATAGAAACCGGCACAAAGGCCTTGCTGTTCTTCTTAATACAGAGTTCATGTTTATCGCGAACGTATTATTATTCTAGTTCTCACTTATCTCAACGTCTTTCAATCTCAGTAATCCCAAATTTTTCGTGATTTTCAGAAAATTGTTGATTATTTCAGCGGTGATTAGACAAATGACAACTGACATTGACAATGACAACACAAGTGACATTTTGTGTCATTTTTTCATTATAGCAATGACAGCAAAGTCTCGTACCTACCATTAATAGCACAGACGAACAACAAGAATTATTAACTGGTATGCCCTTTACTTTCAAAGATTGAATATAAATTATTAAACTCCAAATCAGTAGGTAATTAATTTATTTTATTTAATGTAAATAACATATAATATACCGTATAATAACAAACCCGGCGTACAGTCATTTCTGCTAATATTCCGGGGTCTGCAACGCAACCAAATATTAAACCCGGAATGTTACACCGGAGACTGGACATGAAGTGGCCGGGCACTGGGGAAAACATACTATTCACAAAAAAAATTTTTTTGTATAAATACCTCGGTTTAATAGGCAAATCTTTAAGGCACAAACTCACGACCTTCGGGTCTTTAATACATTAAAGATACCATCGAGCGGAACCAAGGCTCAAAAGTGTTCGCGAGAGATCTGTCTATCGGACAGAGCCAGCTGACGCGGCTTAAAACTGATGACGGTCGTCTCGTCTCTTCTCGACCTGAGATCTTGGGAGAGGTCGAGAAGTTCTATGGCCAGATATATACCACGACACAAAAACCTGTTGAGGATTTGGCCAAAGATCCCAGAGCCAAACTGACCCGACACTATACCGAAGATATCCGGGACGTCAGCCTATACGAGATTAGTATGGCTCCCAAACAGCTCAAGAACTACAAGGCACCAGGTGATGACGGAATCACTGCGGAACTCCTGAAAGCTGATGGATCTCGCTGCTGAGTCATGTTTACAAGTTGTTCTCAAGAGTCATCACGCATCGTCTCGCTCGTAGGTTTGACGACTTCCAGCCTCCCGAACAAGCCGGATTCCGAAAAGGCTTTAGCACCATAAATTCAAATTCAATTCAAATTCAAAATTATTTATTTCATGTAGGCCAACCTGTGGCTCTTATGACACGTCAAGATTCTACCACCGGTTCGGAAAGCGGATTCTGCTGAGAAGAGGCGGCAAGAAACTCAGCAGTTGCTCTTTTCACAATAATCATTTTACAATATTAATAAGTAGCTATTACATTGTAATAAGTTTTTATACTATCTTGTGGGCAGCTGGATGCCAAGCTGATTTAACCCGTGCATCTTTGTTAGAATAGAATATGACATTTCCACAAAACGTACTACAATTCAATTCATGTCAAAGACGGGCAGACAGAAAGTAGCCCCATTCCCGCCGGCGGCACCAGTTCACGAGCATGACGCATGATCCAGTCATTGCTTCGCTCGACCATATTTTGAGGGAACGTAACAACTAACAACCCGCACCACACGACACCACCACAGAAATGTTTAAAGAGAGCGTGACATACTTAGTCTACCCGTATTAAAGCATCGAATTGAATACTAATATTCAAACTCTTGCATCGTCACTTAGGTACCATCAGGTGAGATCGCAGTCAAGGACTAGCTTGTCATCGAATAAAAAAAAACACTAATTTTAAGACCCCATGCAACTTTGTCATTAAGAAAGTCATAAACTTTGTAATAACCGCGACTCAGTAAGTGAGTTTTTACGCATTGTTTAAATTTGTGCAGTGGCAAATCTAGCAATTTCTTCATAGATCACATTCATACGCTGCGGCAGGTTATACAAAAGACGGAAGAATAGGTATATAACCGGGCACTTTGCTTAGCGTTTGTGGACTATGAGAAAGCTTGATTCGGTGGAAACTTGGGCTGTATTGAGGTCGCTGCAGAGATGCCGGATTGACTACCGGTACATCCAAGTGTTGAAGTGCTTGTACGAAAACGCTACTACTTATATATCAGTATACAGGACCAGACTACGAGACCAATCCACTTGCAGCGACAGATATAATCTCCCCGAAGCTTTTTACCGCTGCGTTGGAGGACGTCTTTAAGCTTCTGGATTGGAACGAACTTGGCATCAATATAAACGGCGAGTACATCACTCACCTGCGATTTGCCGATGACATAGTAGTCATGGCAGAGACTCTGAGAGATTTCAATACAATGCTCAATGATCTCAGCAGGGTTTCTCAACAGTTGGGCCTGAAAATGAACATGAGCAAGACGAAAATCATGTCCAATGCTCATGCTCCGCTGCACCCAGTAATCGTTGAGAACTCTGCACTCGAAACTGTAGACGAGCTTATATCTATACCAGGGACACACAGTCCAGCTAGGTAGGTCCAATTTCGAGAAAGAGATTAACCGCCGAATCCAACTCGGCTGGGCAGCGTTCGGGAAGCTCCGAGATGTCTTCCAAAATCCCTCAGTGCCTGAAGACTAAAGTCTTCGAACAGTGTCCGTCCGTCCGTCCGTCCGTCCGTTTATCAGCGGGCTGTATCTCGTAAACCGTAATAGATAGACAGTTGAAATTTTCACATATTGTGTATTTCTATTGCCGCTATAACAAATAATAAAAATAAAATTAAATTAAAAAATAAAGGCTCAGGGTCACTCAGCGAGCGATGGGGAGAGCTATGCTCGGTATATCCCTGCGAGATCAAATCAGAAATGAGGAGATCCGTAGGAGAACCAAAGTCACCGACATAGCTCAGCGTGTCGCGAAACTGAAGTGGAAATGGCCGCGGCACATAGTTCGAAGAGCTGATGGTCGTTGGGGTCCCAAGGTGCTGGAGTGGCGACCCCGCACCGGGAAACGTGCGGGGTCGCCGTTTAAATAAGTGTTGGCAGACCCCCCCACTAGGTGGACCGACGACATCAAACGAGTCGCAGGGAGCCGCTGGATTCAAGCGGCGCAAGACCGAAGCCGAAGTGGAAGTCCATGCAGAAGACCTTTGTCCAGCAGTGGACGTCTATAGGTTGATAAAGAAGAAGAAGAAGAAGATTGAAAATTAAATAATAAACATAATATATCATTGATCAAACCGTTTAATAAGTCCATCTCAAGCGTACAAGCTATAGCTCTATTCCCAAAAAATCGATACCTCTCGTAACTAAAAGTGATGGCAAGGCCTAAATATACCTACAAGACCTATACATTGAGGTAAAGTCCGCACTGAGTAAGTAAGATCCAAAAGTCCGTCGAGTAGGGGTTCAGAGTCCACGACTTAAAGAAAGATCTACATAATATCTGAAAAGTAGGCGCTAGATCTTCACGACCTACCTACGTTACATAATCCACGAAATTATGTAGATATCTAATCATTATAGTGAAGCAATTTAGCAGCAGTCGGAGAATTGTTTTGAATAGTTCGGTTTAATCCCACCCTTCGTGCCTCGGTGTTTCATTAAAACCAACCTTGCACTGAGCCCTGCAATTAGGTAGGACCTAGGAATTTTTATTTCGAAATTTTCGTGGATCGTGCGACATTGTAATGAAGATGGCAGGGGCGGCGCGGCCACAACCGCAACTCGGCTGCTTAAATACGCCGAGATTTGGTGTTTTGTTCCATATAGCTGTGAACTCTTCAGCGGACGAATATCTTCAGAAATGTGGAAGATTATTATTGTAAGTATGTTTTTGTACAAAAGTTTTTATTTGAAACGAGTTGTATGCAAAGTTGATAAAGGTAAAGTCCGGAGAGCTGAGACATCGCATGGACACATGTCCCTTCCATAGATCAAGGTGTATGAAAGTTAAGAGGCAAGACAAGTAGGATACACATATCTTACTTACCCTGCCTCACGATGAGTGACGCTCACTCTATCCCTACGTCCACTCCATACCTATTTGATATATGGAAGAGACTGCCTCATTGGTCTAGCTTATTTGGAAGTCCCGGGTTTAACGTAAACCCGGTTTAGGTTTTGCTGTCAAGCAGTAGGAAATAGGAATCCGGAGATTAATTAGGTCGTTGGCGACGTTTCGCCCCCGTGCCTCGGAGAGAACGCATCTAAGCCGTCGGTTCTGCGTCTGATCTCTCGGTCTTTCTCTCAATGCAAATAAGTAATATAGCACTTCATTGTTGTTATATACCTAACTATTATTCATAGTCTTATTTTCCATTTCAGGTGACGCTGGTGGCCTGGGTGTCATTAAAATCTTTCGGTTCAGCGCAAGAATATCTTCCACCAAAGCCCAATGGAGGTGGCGGTATTAAGAAACCGGTTGTCGAGCCCACTGTAAGTGCGATCACGTCAGTTTACACATATGTGTATTTGTGTCTATTGTAAAAAAGTCTTTTCTCAACCCTGTAACTTAAAACCTCAGTAATACTTACAGTTGGAAACCATCTCCGAATATAGAACAGGCGAGCACAACCAAAACATACGTTCGTCTCTCTTCTTGAATTTTCTCGACGTGATATTCTGGAGCAACTTCAGATACCTAGAGATCTATGACTGATGCACAGAAATAAACAACTTTATGATCTGATTTCGATTTTTCAGTTACCGGCGAACTATGAGTTCACGTACGATGTACAAGAGAACGGCATCTCGCTGGACTTCGGGCACAACGAGAAACGCAAGGACGACCGAGCGCAGGGCTCGTACCACGTGCTGCTGCCCGACGGCCGCACGCAGCTGGTGGAGTACGAGGCGGGCCCCGACGGGTACAGGCCACAGGTGAATTATTATTTACTAGCTGATGCCCGCGACTTCGTCCGCGTGGAAGGTTTTTGAATTCCCGCGGGAATCTTTTAATTTTCCGGGATGTTTTATATTATGTGTTAATCCAGGGTAGATATACTCTATCTCCATTACAAATTTCAGACAAATCCGTCCAGTAGCTTTTGCGTGAAAGAGTAACAAAGACACACACATACACATTAGTCTGATTAAATATAACGTAAGGTAGGTATTTTACCACCTGGTCAATCGGCTTGATATTGTTGAAGCTGGTACCCATGCTGCCATCGTAACGATATTGATAGGGTTTATCATAAAATACAGATCGTGCCCACGCCCTACTGCCGCATTTGATCGAGCCTAGCACATTACGTACGATTGTCCATATAGATATAAATATCGCATTATTAAAATTGCCGATCAAAATCTTATTCATTTCATGGCATTAGCGTGAAAGTAAAATATTCCTTGACTGTATTGATTTAAAGTCACAAATTCAGTAGGTACAAGTACAACCGATTCTAACATGGAGCGATAAGGAACTTATCGTACATATCTAAACGTATGAGAATGCATACACAAAATTAAGCTCTGTTATGGTTTATTTGACTTTGACGCTAATGCCATGAAATGAATAAGATTTTGATCGGCAACTTTTAGACAATCGGGGGGCTGATGGAGAATCACCTAAAAGCATGGACGTTGCCTTGGTAGGTAAATATAGTACTAGTAGACACTTCATCATTGAAATCCAGATACCGCTGCCAAATCTTCAACTGTTATAAGCTGAAAAACTTATACTTAACTAGATTTTGCCCCGACTTCGTCCGCATGGCGTAAGGTTTTCAAAAATTCAGTGGGAACCCTGTCAACTTGCCCCTCCTTGGCCATCGGCTGGCGACGCTCTTGCCTAAAAGGTCGTCTGATCGACGACTAGTGACGCATGCACTTCACATGAAAAGTATTCCTTGACACGAGACTCCAAGACGCGATTCTAGTTTGGGTTGTTCAAAATCCATTGTTACAGGTAATGTACATGGGCACCGCAACATATCCAACGCAGACGGGCGGCGGTGGCGGCGACAAGTTCGACGGCTACCACTACAACGCCGCGTCCAACCGGCAGAGCGTGCGGCAAGCGGCGCCGCGCGGCGGCAGCCGGCAGCCCAGCCCGGCGCCGCCGCCCGCGCCCGCGCCGCCGCTGCTGCACGCCACCGGCAACACGACCCAGTGAACCGAGTTCTGACCACACATATAGTTCGCGGCACGAAAGTCTAGCGCTGAACAAAATAGCTGCGCATGGGGTACTATCGCGCAACCAATGACGACGGCCGGAATGCGACTGGAGAGCCAATCAGCGCCATCATACCTTATTTTCGACTTCTGCGCAATAACGGTCACCTCTAAACTTTCGTGCCGCTACCTAGGTATACCTATCTACTCGGAAGCGGATCATCACCACCTCGACACAAGCCGTTCAGTATTATTTGTATTAAATTCCCTAAAAACAGCGCATACTAATCAGAGAGGTGCGATTGTCTAAAAATTGCCGATCAAAATCTTATTCATTTCATGGCATTAGCGTCAAAGTAAAATATTCCTTGACTGTAATGATAAATCAAGTCACAAATTCAGTACAACCGATTTTAACATGGAGCGTTATGGAGCGTATCGTACATATCTAAACGTATGAGAATGCATACACGAAATTGAGCTCTAATTTGATGCTGTTATGGTTTATTTTACATTGATGCTAATGCCATGAAATGAATAAGGTTTTGATCGGCAACTTTTAGACAATCGGGGGGCAGTTTCGTAACCGCGGCATCGCCACGCCTCGGAACAAGCTCGCGAATAGAAAGCGGTGCGTAGTCAACTCGCAATCCACGCGCTTACCTCTAGTCGTCCCCGAGCTTACGTCTCGCCGTCTCCACGCTTGCGGTAAATCTTGCTGACGTCCGTCCGACTCCTCCCGCGCGGCGTCACCTATACGTAGCCAAGGCGACGTACCAAAGCTGCTGCTGACCCGCTTCGGTGACGTGCTTGCGTTCGGTTGACACCTGGTTGACGGCTAGGTGATAGGCGTGGCGGTGACGATCCGTTTCCGAGTTGATGTGTGCTAGGTACCTTAATACTGATCACAGGGAGCCGGAATACAGGCGGATAAGTGATGGGAGATCGGATAATAACCGCTCGTGGGTCCCAACCGAGTGCATAGACTTGCTATTATTCCTTGGCCTATATCATGTCCGTCGATTCCAAGGTGGCCTAAGAAAGTTATGTCGCTTTTTGCAAAAGTTTTTGTACAAACGACGTATAGGTAAGTCGCGCGCAGAAAGTTTGCCGATGACTACCCCTCCCGCCTCTGCAGACCTCGACCCGCGCTCGTCTAGTATATGTACTAAACTAGGCGAGAGCGGGTCGCGGTCGGCGGAGGCGGGAGGGGTAGCTATCGGCAAAACTTCTGCGCACGACTACGCGCTACTAAAAAAACTTTTCTGAAAAATACGTTGTTTTCGAATAAATAAACGAAGAAACATATTTTTTTAAGTAATAGCAACACAAAGCAAGTTACCGAAAGAAGCTAGCCAAAACCTGACCCTATGGAATTTGAACTGGCGATAAAATTTGTCAATTTGTTAAATGTGGCTGTCATTTCATCATGAATTTTATTTTTTTACTTTATTTTTTCTAAATAAAATAATTATTATTTAATTATTTAAATATAATAATATGTATTATACCTTCAACTCAGAAATTGTAATTGTTTTTTGGTTTGACCCGTTTGACCCTATTGCAATAGGTTTATTGTATACTAGCTGATGCCCGCGACTTCGTCCACATGGATTTAGTTTTTAAAAATCCCGCGAGAACTCTTTCATTATCCGAGATAAAAAGAAGCTCTCCCGGTCTGAGGAACCACTACTACATCCATTACTATACCCATGCAAAAAATCACATCAATCCGCTGTTCTGTTGCGACGTGATTGAAGGACAAACCAACAAACAAACACACTTTCACATTTATAATATCAGTAATGCTTTATTATAACACTTTTTTATAATTGTCAAATTTTTTACCATACTTAACCAAAGACAAAATTACGTTTAGCTGTCATTTACGTTTTTTTATCCCACTGTCATTTGCGTTTTGTTATTCCATGTCAGATGCGTTTTTGTTATACCACGTTTTATAGTGACTTGACGGAAACGCGGTCGAACGGGATAAAAAGTATCCTATGTCCGTCTCCTGGTTCTAAGCTACCTCTCCACCAATTTTCAGCCAAATCGGTTCATCCGTTCTTGAGTTATAAATAGTGTAACTAACACCATTTTCTTTTTTAAATATAGATTGATACTGATATTGCAATCAGTCGATAATAATTTATGAACCATAACATAAATTATTTTTGACTGATAACCAATAAATGCGTGGAGTTGTTAAATTAATATGTATTTTAATAATTTTCTCTCAAGTACCTGCCATAAATATATATATGTAAGTTTGTTAATATTGTACCTACCTATAGTATGATTCCGAATTGAGGTTTGGTTACACAAAAAACAATGTACCTAACAATGTAAAAAATGAAAAGTATAAATATTATGTTAATAATCGGCTTTGCATTCTGCTGCACACAAGATATTACAAAAACTTGTTATGTACACAATAATGTTTTCAATCAAGGTACAGTCGGATTCAAATTTTATGACTTCTCGGACTTCGTGCGTTTCGATGCGCAGAATTCAATAATCGATACCAGCCAATCAGCGGCGTGCGGGGAGGCGGCGAACCTGCGCGAACCTACACTCGCGGCTAACATCCATGTGGACATAAAGTTTGAATCGAACTGTACTAAGTAAGTCACAGAGTACTATTTATATATGAAGTAAGTGTTGTGCTGCTCTTCTCATCAGTCTTGAATCAAAGAACCACAAGTTGGCCTACATAAATAATAATTTTGATGCCCAAGCCTAGAAAAAAAAAATTACGTGCTCGTACCGCTCTCTTCTTTTTTTGCTATAAAACTTATCTATGTAAAGGAGCTCGAAGAGAGTAAAAAAGTTTAAAAATAAGAACTAAATATTTTATTTAAAAAAAATTTAATAGTAAGCATTTCATGTTTAAATTATTATTTTGTAACAAGTAAAAATAAATAAAATGATGTAAGTATAAGAAGTTACAACTCTATTTTAATTTTAATTTATTATTAGGTTGCGTGTATAATGTCAATGTGTTGGTCCGGCCAGTGCACCCGGCGATGGCTCGAGACGGTGTCGAAGCCAACGTTATCGAACGACTGATAGTCCTTCTGCATGTTCATCTCAGCTAAATTCCTGTACCTGTAAAAATATACACCGCTTTTGTAGATTTAAATAGGGGAGATTGGAGGGACTGTTTGTAATCACTAAAGAAACTAGAAATGATACACACAAGATAGTATAATAGCTTATTACGCTTTAATAGCTACTCGTACATAATAATCATCATCATCATCGGAAACCCATCAACGGCTCACTACTGCGCGTAGGTTTACTCTCACAGAAGGGAGATAGTCCACCACGCTGGCCCAATGCAAATTGGCAGACTTCACACACTTTTGAGCACAGAAGAATTCGCAGGTGTGAAAGTTTCCTCACGATGTTTTCCTTCACCGTTGAAATTTGTGATATTTAATTACTTAAACGCACTTAAATTAGAAAGCCAGAGGTGCGTGCCTGGGATCGAACTTGCGACCCCCCGAATAATCACTGCTTACGTAGACTGAACATAATAACATTTTAATATTTTGTTTAGTTAGGAGCAACTGCTGAGTTTCTTGCCGGCCCTTCTCAGCAGAATAATATGCTTTCTAAATCTGTGGTAGTGTTGAGCTCATTAGAGCCACAGGTTAACCCACGTGAAATAAATAATTTTGAATTTTGAATGGGCAAATCCATCGAAGAACCGACATAGTTCGAAAAACAGAGGTGTGATTGTACAAAAATTGCCTATCAAAATCTTATTCATTTCGTCAAAGTAAAATATTTCTTGACAGTATTGATTTAGTCACAAATTCAGTACAACCGATTCTAACATTTGCCTATCAAAATCTTATTCATTTCGTCAAAGTAAAATATTTCTTGACAGTATTGATTTAGTCACAAATTCAGTACAACCGATTCTAACATGGAGCGTTATGGAGCGTATCGTAGATACCTAATGCATACAAGAAATTGAGCTCTAATTTAATGTTGTTATGGTTTATTTTATTTTGACGCTAATGCCATGAAATGAATAAGATTTTGATCGGCAGCTTTTAGACAATCGGGGGGCAGGTCTGTAGATAGTACTTACTTAAATTATGTACCTATGGGTCCATACCCATTGGTATTGTATTGGTATGGGTATTGGTTAATACAAAGTACGGCTTACCTCTTGACAAGTACGCAGCATCCAATGAGCAGCAGGACTTGCACGGCGAGCCACAGCAGCACCAGCGCTACTAGGAGCAGTTCGTGGATGCACACCATTGCGCTTCCACTAGTACTGGAAGCCGATTCCTCTGCTGAAGTGAAAAAAAGTCACAACAGTAAGACTCATTTTCATAGGATGACGGGAAACTTATGCTTGTTTTGACCAAAGTTACGTAACTTTAGGGGCTATCTAAACTAAGTTTGGTTATACTGTTATTAAACCTTATACTCATAATTCCGTCTCTCTCTTACGTTCTCCAAACTCATCGTTTTCCGAAAAACTAGAAAAATCACTAGATATGTACTTATTGTACAACATAAATATAAGTACAACCAACACCATGCTGAGGGTGGTGGCTGATAATGATAAGGCTGATTGCCCCATACTGAGGCACTGGGTACACACACATGTACTAGTGCCTCAGTATGCCACGGCAAATATTTAAATTAAATTACTTACAAACTATGTAAGTTGTTTATATGACCTGAAATAAACAGATTTTATTTATTATTTATAATAGCTCATGCTATAGGTAGGTACGTTGTTCCATAAGTACCTACCTAGAGATTTTCTGATGACAATGACTACATGGATGTAGGTTACAGCGAACTGAGGCCCATCTTAATACTTTTCTTTTCTGCATCCTGAAAATTGTTTCAATAAGTAGGCGATGTCCGCTTGTTTTGGGTGATTCCACTCCCCGCCGGATCACTCCAGCCAGTCGAACTCACTCCAGAAACAAAACAGGCCACCCGGTTCGCGAGGACTTTATGTTTTTTTCATCTTAATACGTTAAAGTTTCGAATAACTTACGCAGCGCTGAGCGATGATCAGCCCGAACAAGCGTGTCTGCAGAGAGTATGTCGCGTGAACCAACTACCATTTCTAGTTCAAGAGGCACTCTGCCCTCGCCGCCAGCGCAGCTCGCCCGCCCTCCCTGCGCTACCACCTGAGGCGCCCACGACACCTACAGACAAGTAAAATGAAATGTACGTAGGCTCACTCACACTTATCACATCTTCGAATACATCACACTATCTTGAAGGAATCAAATAAAATGATTATTGTAGATTGCTTGATTTTTGTTTCATCCAAAGTATCAACTGAAATGTCTTCCTTCCTCATCCTTCTTTGCATGATGTCCTTATGGTCATAATTTGTGATACTATGTAAATTCCGAGGGCTAAGCCCACCGTAGGTAGGTACCGACAGCCAGAATTTCCCAAGGTATTGAGATTACTGCCGTTATTGGCAGTTGTAATAATAACTAATAATAAAGTAAGAGTCATTAGTTGGCCTACGAGAAATAAATAAAGGAGATTGGCGAATTCCATAGAGTTTCTGACCCAGACGAACTGAATTGAACACTGAACGCCCACGTTCACGAATCAAACCTCTCATACTTGTTCTAGTAAACCAGACTAACAAAAAGTGATTACTTTTTGTTAGTCTATCAAATAAAGTTGGGAGAAAAAAGATATTCACTTGTATTGCCATGTAACGGTTAATTTTATAATGTGTACTTGTGAATAATTATATTTTTGATCCCCATCTTCTAAAAATATAGGGTTTACACAGAAAAATATTACCTAATTAAAATTAAATGTTTTCTGAATCTGAACGGTTTTTAAAAATGCTGGTTCAAAATTCGCCAACCTCCTTTGAATTCTGATTTTTTTTTAAATCTTCTTTCTTCGTCTTTAATATCTCGACCACTTCGTTGAAAATAATTAGGTCCTCCCTACAGGCTTTACATACCTACCTACAACAATATCTAGTTCAGCTAAATTGATAACGCCATTAATAAGAATGTTTTTTTTTTATTTATATGGTGATGGTTGGTTGATACTTACGTCGTAGTTGAAGGTTTCCGCGATTCTAGCGTTCGGTTCGTAGCTAGTGTCGTTTGTATTTCTAGCATTTCTTAACTGCTCCATACTACCGCAAATAACCTAAAAATATAAAAACAGTCAGGTAGCTATCTACTTATCGCATTGCAATCATCGCATAGCTTGTAGTATTCTTTTCAGACCTGTCAATTTAATTTAGTTTAGACGTCAATAGTGTGCTCAATAGAATTAGTCCTAAGTAATATGCCTAAAGTTATATTTTATAACATTTAGTTGAAAAAAATAAACATACTTACCTAATGAAATTTTAAATGAATGAATGACCAGCGCCCTCCTGATAGGAGCACTATGAAAAGTTCCACTGTATGAGGAGGGCGATGATGATACCTACCGGTGGACATTTCTCCTCGCAGAAACGGACCATGATAGCGAATCGCACTACATGGGAAGTAGGAAAACGGAACGCCTTGAACCTCGCTGACAGACGTTGCGTGCCTCCGAGGCGAGACCTTGTGAAGGGCGGGAAATCTACCTGTGAACAATTGACTCGATATAAATCAATCTTTTTGACGTGATAACGTTTTATAAATCGATGAACACCAGCTGCACGCACGAAAAAGTGTCACGTTCCGCTTAAGCCTGAGCGTGCAAGCGAGAGCGCGGAACAAGCGATAGAGAGGCACGATCGGCCCAAGCGTTGGCTTGTGACCGCCGCCCGCGGCGGCCAGTCATCGCGTCCGCGCTGTGGTTAGCGGATGTTTCGCGAGCTAGTTCTAGCAGCACACTGTTCATCTTTATGACATTAACACGTAAAACTATCGTCCGTAAACCGACTTTACAGACAACCATTTTTTTGACGTGACAACGTCTTATAAATTGGTTTGCCGGGTGACACTTCAAGAAACTGCGTTACGCTCCGCTCACGTTATGCGCTCACAATGAGAGCGAGTGAGAGGCACGCACTCGGCACTCGGGCACGGTTAGCCCGCCTAAGAGCGAGAGAGACAGACATAAAAAGTGAAAGGCACGCGTCCCTTCCACTCGAGCACAGTTAGCCCGCCTAAGAGCGAGAGAGACAGAGCGAGAGAGAGAGAGTGAGAGAGATAGGCATACACACCGGTTCATGTCTTGCGCTTCTATTTCGGTTGTCACGTAAAACTTTCGCCCGTATACCGACTTTACAGGCAACCAATTTTTTTTTATTCGATGACAAGATAATCCTTGACTACGATTTCACCTGATAGTAAGTGACGATGCACTGAACAGGTCATAGATTCAGTTCACGGTTGGTGATTATATACAGTTTAGAACTCTTTTTTTCTAAGGGCCGATTTCACCAACTCTTAAATCAATAAATCCGCGAGCCATTTGATATTTTAGCAGATTTAAAACACAAAAATCTATCAGAAATTTATTCCACGGTATAAGTGTCACACGACGTTGGTGAAATCAGCACTAAATAAAATATTTTTTTAATATATACTTATTATAATAACCTGGTTTTAGAAATTAAATATCACTTGCTTCAACGGTGAAGGAAAACATCGCGAGGAAACCTGCACACCTGAGAGTTCTTCATAATGTTCTCAAAGGCGTGTGAACTGTGAAGTCTGCCAATTCGAATTGCGCCAGCGTGGTGGACTATGGCCTATAACCCTTCTCTGAGAGACCTGCGCTCAGTAGTGAGCCGTTGATAGGTTGCTGATGATGATGATGATGATGATGATGATGATGATGATGATGATGTTTACCTGGCCAGTGGGGCAGCCTCTACTGTCCAGTAGTAGGACGGAACTATCGCCCATTCTCGAGGACGCCACCATGTGGTAAGGTTCTATTTCAGATTCCTCTGTAATTATATAAGGCTTATTATAACTGTACTGTCATTTTTAACCGACTTCCAAAAAGGAGGAGGTTCTCAATTCGGCCGGTATTTTTATTACTCAACATTCATAAATGATAAAGGTTTAATAGTATGAGATCCGGTATAAGAAATTTATAGAATAGAAATATTTTTTATTCAAATAAACTTTTTACAAGTGCTTTTGAATCGTCAATGAGTCTATCACTGGTTCGGAATGCCCTTCCTGCCGAGAAGAACCAGCAAGAAACTCAGCGGTTGCTCTTTTCAAAACAAGTTTACAATACAATAAATCTATATATAGGTATAAAAGAAAGTGGTGTTAGTTACACTATTTATAACTCAAGAACGGATGAACCGATTTGGCTCAAAATTGGTGGAGAGGTAGCTTAGAACCAGGAGACGGACATAGGATACTTTTTATCCCGTTCGACCGCGTTTTCGTCAAGTCACTATAAAACGTGGTATAAAAAAAATGCATCTGACATGGAATAACAAAACGCAAATGACAGTGGAATAACAAAACGTAAATGACAGCTAATTTTGTCTTTGGTTAAGTATGGTAAAAAATTTGACAATTATAAAAATGATAGCTAAATACGTAATTGATAATATAATCAGTATTATGCTTTCTCTTTGAATCATCATATGCCGCGAGTAATATTATAAAAGCGAAAGTGTGTTTGTTTGTTGGTTTGTCCGTCAATCACGCTGCAACAAAGCTACGGATTGACTTGATTTTTTGGATAGGTATAGTTGAGAACCTGGAGGGTGACAGGCATCCCAGAAAATCAAAGAATTCCCGCGGGATTTTAAAAACTAAATTCACGCGAACGAAGTCGCGGGCATCAGCTAGTACTTACTAAAGTGTTTCCACAATGAGGGAAGTTCCAAAAATGCATACCTAATAACAATGCAATATACCCCAAGATGGGCAGACATAAAGTACCCATTCCCGCCGGTGGAACTCGTTCACGAGCATGACACATGACCCAGCCGTTGCTTCGCTCAACCATATTTGAGGGACGCAGCAACCCGCATCACACGACAACAACACAGAAATGTTTAAAGAGTTGTTGCGCGCTTATTTCGCAAAATAATTTCACATTGTACCTCGTAAAAAGGACCTTTTCCTGAACCCGAACATTTTGAAAGACTGTACAAATACCTGGGCCAGTTGTCATATATATTTCAAACAACCCCTTTATTCTGATATTTACTTAAGTGTAGGTTAACACTTAAATAAATAATTGCGATGAGTCGATGATGATGGCTTATACCTGTAGTTTCAATCCTAATTTCGAGCAGTTCTCCGAGCGACACGGCCGCGGCGCCGGCGTCCCCGTGCGCCCGCACCACGTACATCGTGAGCGGCGCGGTGTTGCTGTCGAACACCGCACTCGCGCCTTGCTTGGCACCCTCCGCGACGGAAGCCTCGCTCGCCAGGGACGGTCTCCTGTAATACAGTTCATTCGTTCAAAAGGTTGACGCGCTTTGAAAGCGGCCGACGCATGCCAAAACACACGGTATGACATGGAGCTGATAATGATGATGATGGAACCGGAAGATGGCTATCGGAACTCTGTAATAAAACGACGTAACCTCGACGAGTTTGATTCGTTTTCACAAGTACTCTAATCCTAGATGTTATCCAGGGTCTGATAATGAAGCCAGCTTGTTTTTTAATATTAAAAATTTTAATTTAAAATTATTATTATTAGAAAGTATTATTAGTAGTATTTTTTTTTTGGTTTTAATTCAATGTATTTTGATTTTCCGTTGTTTCCTGTGTCCCGAGATGGTAGATAAAGGGTAAGTATCTTTATAGTCATGAATAAACAGACACGTGCGACAAACCCTGCGTCCTGCACTGCGACGGTCGCGTCGACCTTGGCGTAGCCGCGGGCGCCGGCGCCGGGCGAGCAGCCCACGCGCACCCAGCGGTCGCCGGCAGTCTGTATGATTGGGTTGTTCTGGATCATCAGCACCACGTACGCCATCGTTCTGTGAGCACACAAACCCTGCGTCCTGCACTGCGACGGTCGCGTCGACCTTGGCGTAGCCGCGGGCACCGGCGCCGGGCGAGCAGCCCACGCGCACCCAGCGGTCGCCGGCAGTCTGTATGATTGGGTTGTTCTGGATCATCAGCACCACGTACGCCATCGTTCTGTGGACACACAAACCCTGCGTCCTGCACTGCGACGGTCGCGTCGACCTTGGCGTAGCCGCGGGCGCCGGCGCCGGGCGAGCAGCCCACGCGCACCCAGCGGTCGCCGGCAGTCTGTATGATTGGGTTGTTCTGGATCATCAGCACCACGTACGCCATCGTTCTGTGAGCACACAAACCCTGCGTCCTGCACTGCGACGGTCGCGTCGACCTTGGCGTAGCCGCGGGCGCCGGCGCCGGGCGAGCAGCCCACGCGCACCCAGCGGTCGCCGGCAGTCTGTATGATTGGGTTGTTCTGGATCATCAGCACCACGTACGCCATCGTTCTGTGGACACACAAACCCTGCGTCCTGCACTGCGATGGTCGCGTCGACCTTGGCGTAGCCGCGGGCGCCGGCGCCGGGCGAGCAGCCCACGCGCACCCAGCGGTCGCCGGCAGTCTGTATGATTGGGTTGTTCTGGATCATCAGCACCACGTACGCCATCGTTCTGTGGACACACAAACCCTGCGTCCTGCACTGCGACGGTCGCGTCGACCTTGGCGTAACCGCGGGCGCCGGCGCCGGGCGAGCAGCCCACGCGCACCCAGCGGTCGCCGGCAGTCTGTATGATTGGGTTGTTCTGGATCATCAGCACCACGTACGCCATCGTTCTGTGGACACACAAACCCTGCGTCCTGCACTGCGACGGTCGCGTCGACCTTGGCGTAGCCGCGGGCGCCGGCGCCGGGCGAGCAGCCCACGCGCACCCAGCGGTCGCCGGCAGTCTGTATGATTGGGGACACACAAACCCTGCGTCCTGCACTGCGACGGTCGCGTCGACCTTGGCGTAGCCGCGGGCGCCGGCGCCGGGCGAGCAGCCCACGCGCACCCAGCGGTCGCCGGCAGTCTGTATGATTGGGTTGTTCTGGATCATCAGCACCACGTACGCCATCGTTCTGTGGACACACAAACCCTGCGTCCTGCACTGCGACGGTCGCGTCGACCTTGGCGTAGCCGCGGGCGCCGGCGCCGGGCGAGCAGCCCACGCGCACCCAGCGGTCGCCGGCAGTCTATATGATTGGGTTGTTCTGGATCATCAGCACCACGTACGCCATCGTTCTGTGGACACACAAACCCTGCGTCCTGCACTGCGACGGTCGCGTCGACCTTGGCGTAGCCGCGGGCGCCGGCGCCGGGCGAGCAGCCCACGCGCACCCAGCGGTCGCCGGCAGTCTGTATGATTGGGTTGTTCTGGATCATCAGCACCACGTACGCCATCGTTCTGTGGACACACAAACCCTGCGTCCTGCACTGCGACGGTCGCGTCGACCTTGGCGTAGCCGCGGGCGCCGGCGCCGGGCGAGCAGCCCACGCGCACCCAGCGGTCGCCGGCAGTCTGTATGATTGGGTTGTTCTGGATCATCAGCACCACGTACGCCATCGTTCTGTGGACACACAAACCCTGCGTCCTGCACTGCGACGGTCGCGTCGACCTTGGCGTAGCCGCGGGCGCCGGCGCCGGGCGAGCAGCCCACGCGCACCCAGCGGTCGCCGGCAGTCTGTATGATTGGGTTGTTCTGGATCATCAGCACCACGTACGCCATCGTTCTGTGGACACACAAACCCTGCGTCCTGCACTGCGACGGTCGCGTCGACCTTGGCGTAGCCGCGGGCGCCGGCGCCGGGCGAGCAGCCCACGCGCACCCAGCGCCAGCGATCGCCGGCAGTCTGTATGATTGGGTTGTTCTGGATCATCAGCACCACGTACGCCATCGTTCTGTGGACACACAAACCCTGCGTCCTGCACTGCGACGGTCGCGTCGACATTGGCGTAGCCGCGGGCGCCGGCGCCGGGCGAGCAGCCCACGCGCACCCAGCGGTCGCCGGCAGTCTGTATGATTGGGTTGTTCTGGATCATCAGCACCACGTACGCCATCGTTCTGTGGACACACAAACCCTGCGTCCTGCACTGCGACGGTCGCGTCGACCTTGGCGTAGCCGCGGGCGCCGGCGCCGGGCGAGCAGCCCACGCGCACCCAGCGGTCGCCGGCAGTCTGTATGATTGGGTTGTTCTGGATCATCAGCACCACGTACGCCATCGTTCTGTGGACACACAAACCCTGCGTCCTGCACTGCGACGGTCGCGTCGACCTTGGCGTAGCCGCGGGCGCCGGCGCCGGGCGAGCAGCCCACGCGCACCCAGCGGTCGCCGGCAGTCTGTATGATTGGGGACACACAAACCCTGCGTCCTGCACTGCGACGGTCGCGTCGACCTTGGCGTAGCCGCGGGCGCCGGCGCCGGGCGAGCAGCCCACGCGCACCCAGCGGTCGCCGGCAGTCTGTATGATTGGGTTGTTCTGGATCATCAGCACCACGTACGCCATCGTTCTGTGAGCACACAAATAGTCGAATATTGCACTTTACATGTTCTACAACAGCTGAATTGATCGCTAGAGTGTGACGATCGCGATCATCTCTGATTGGCTGAAAGAATGGTATTCTTGCTGCTGCGATGCATTTTAAGCAATAGCGAGAGAGACCGGTCTATCAGAGGTGATCGCGCTACAGTAAGCAATCATTTTCAGGCAACCCCACAGCACTACTCCTGAAAAAGTCGCCTTGAAACGGGCACGATATTAACAATCCTGGAGAGTTAAAACAACGAGTGTGCTTTTAGACCACACGACTGAAGTAAAACTTACGAAACGCAACTGGCTATGAGAGAAAGAGAGAAAGAAAATGTGTGCTCGCACCTCTCTTGCCTCTACAGTAATATACGAAACGTAACTCTCTCTCTCTTTTTATCTTCACTAAATTATATCTCCCTCTCAACTTCCGTTCGCCTCGCCCGATCACACTTTTCGTAACGCATTCACCAGCTTACTCCCCAAGTCAAGCGTGCGTAAAGAAGTTTTACTTCAAATAAAATATACTGCAAATAAAATATTCTATTCTATTCTATTCAATAACCTATGAACTGTCACATTACCTATTCACATTTCCATTCGGCCCTTTTGTGATTGCATAGGCAAAATTGACGTCGCAGTCTCCATACATAGGTAGAGCAAGTCTGACTGGTGAAGTCGGAGTTAGAGCACGTGCGCCGCAGTGGTCGCCACGGCCGGGCACGTACATGCGCCCGCGGAACAGCACCCGCGGCTTGTATGTTACCACGAGATGCGAGCCTTCACACTCTACGCTTACTGTGAAACAAGATGCGTACCTATGTTACGTCATAAAGATAAAAAAATTGTTAATGATGGTAATTTCAACGTTTACGACTAGGAATACTAAGTCAGTAGTCGTGACAGCTGAAAGCAATAAGTATGTATAGTACTAGCTTATGCCCGCGGCTTTGCTCACGTAAGTTAGATTTTTCAAACACCTATTTTACCCCCTTAGGGTTTAAACTTTCAAAAATCCTTTATTAGCGGACGCCTACGTCATAATAGCTATCTGTATGCCGAATTTCAGCCCGATCCGTCCAGTAGTTTGAGCTATGCGTTGATAGATCAGTCAGTCGTTCAATCACCTTTTCATTCCATAATTTTGATTTTAGACTGTGGGAACTCTTATTAATACAAGTTGTACAATCTACCGAAACTTGGGGTTACTTTGCGCCAATTTTCTTGACAGACCATTGACATTGAAGGATTGTATTCAGAACTTTGAGTATTAAACCATTCAGAAGTCAATAAAACTAATAAAAACTTTTTGAAGTGAAAACTTCTTTAGGCGCGTTGAGCACTTTTTGTGTGAGCAAAAAACATGGATTTCGCGTCATCGGCACCTTCACAATCGTCACCTGGAGATTTCAAAGCGTTCAACATTTTAGAAGTTCCCAAGCCTTAACACCTTGTACAGCGCAAGCAGCCGCCTACCTTTCCGTTTAATGTATGATGTCGCAGGTTCAGATCTCACTCAAGAAATCGTGACAGTGCGCTTTTCTTATTTGTTTTTAATTATTAGCAAATCTAGTTTTAACTTCTACCTGCAGTCCCTGTTGCCTGGAAGAGATCGCTTTTCAGCGATAAGGTCGCCTTTGTACTCTGTGTTTTTTTTATGTATGTATTAGTCATGTAAGCTGTTATCCTGTGGTGTACAATAAAGAATATTTTCATTTCATTTCATTTCATTTCCCTATGACTGCCAATTTTTTTAAATAGCATTTTGAAAGTTGTTCGGATTTGGCGCAAAGTAACCCCAAGTTGGATATTTGTATGAAGTGACTAAAATAATTGAATGTAAATGTAATTTGGGAATAAATGGCTATTTAATTTAATTTAATTTAACCCCAAGTTACCGGTACGTTACGTCAACTACAACGGAACTGCTTCCAAACTGTCACCGTACAGCAAGAGCGTCGCCAGCCGATGGCCAAGGGCAAGGCCTTGCAAGTTGATAAGTTATGGAGGACAGGAAAAGTATGAATAAATAAAACTTATGCGTTGAGTTAGTGTGTGTGAAAGTGTGTTTGTTTGTCTTCTAATCACGAAGCAACGGATCAATGTGATTTTTGACATAGGCTACGTTTTATACCGAGAAAACTGGATTCCCACTGCATTTTTAAAAACCTTACCCCATGCGGACGAAGTCGGGGGCAAACGGTATCTGGATTTCAATGATGAAGTATTACTAATCCTACTAATATTATAAAGGCGAAAGTTTGTGTGTATGTTTGTTCCTCTTTCACGCAAAATTTATTTATTTATTTATTTATTTATTAGACACACAACAGATTATGACAATAAAACAACAAAAATAATACAGCCATGATAAGAACTAGCCACTCTCCAATACAAAATGTGTCTACAAAAGCAGCAAATAATTGGACGTGTCTTAAATTAAAACTAAAAGAAACTTAAACTAAACAAAGTTTTACATGACTATGACAAATTGTAATTTAGATATCAAAAAGAGAATTAAATACAAAAAAAGTAATGAAAAGAAATATTTTAAAAAAAAGTATACATAGATAAGTATTATTTACACAATGGACAAAGCATCGCAGCTGTCAAGTGACTTACCAAAAGCAACAGATTTATTATTAAAAATGTCAATATTGCTAGAGGAAACCAGCTCATTATACAAACGGCACATGCGAACCACTGGGTTATTAGTAAGATGTATTATTTTTATAAACTAGCTGATGCCCGCAACTTCGTCCGCGTGGATTTAGTTTTTAAAATCCCTCGTGAACACTTTGATTTTCCGGGATATAAAGTAGCCTATGTACTCAACTATAGTACCCATGCAAAAAATCACGTCGATCCGTGGCTCTGTTGTGGCGTGATTGAAGGACAAACCAACAAACGAACACACTTTCGCATTTATAATATTAGTATGATTAGAATATTAAATTGCATAGGAAAACACTGTAGCATTAAGTCCATACGATGTATTACATCCATACCTACTATGTAGTATGTAGGTATAATGATCGTTTGGCAAAATCTGACGCCTTTGTAGTAGTTTGACTTTGACAAAATAGGGCTATCCACGATGGCTATATACGATAAAGTACACCTGCCAGCTTAAGATGAGCCGTTAATTCAAAGTATCTTGTAGATTCCGGGGTTCAAGTTATTTGGACCATATATTGAAGATCGTGATGTCTATAATTTCTGAACTACAAATTGACGACCTTGAAATAATTACAGGACAATCTCTAAAGAACCTGCTTTCTAACAAAAAAAGAATGGATTAAATCGGAATACGCCTTAATGAATTACAGCGAAATACACATTTTGACTTTCATCCCCTCTCCCAAGGGAACCGTGCTGAATTTCGGGATAAAAAGTATCCTATATTATACCTCGTAGTATTAACTTAAATCGTGCCAAGTTCCATTTAAATCCGTCCAGTAGTTTCGGCGTGATGCGCGGCCAAGATACAGACAGACAGACAGACAGACAGACAGACAGACAGACAGACAGACAGACAGACAAAAAATTAAAAAAAAATTGTTTTGGCTTCAGTATCGATTATAGAGTGCCCTCAAACAAAAATTTTCAAAATATCTTCAATGTACAGAATTGGACCTGTTACAGTTTTATTATATTATAGATGTTAAGAGATAAGGTTTTACATTTCTTAGGACAACGACTTATCTTCATGGGATACCTTGTATTAATATTAATTAAAGATAATAGCACGGGGGAGTCAATATATGAGTGCAAAATTTTGTGTAAGTATATCAACAGTGAGATATCCCTCCGAACTCTTAAGGATTTGACCTTGAAGTATTCTAACCTAAGTGCATAGCTATTCAAAGAGCGATACTGACCAATACGCCAAGCCAAAGTTCGGAGGCAACGTCGTTGAACTCGCTCTATGCGATCTGAATGAACTGAATAATAAGGCGACCAGATGACAGACGCATATTCAACCACGCTCCTCACAAAACAGTTATATACAGTCAGCACGCTTTTAGGTTTTTTAAAATCTCTACTATTTCTCAATACGAAACCGAGAATTTGATTAGCTTTTTTAACTATGTGGTCATAGTGATCCCGAAATGTCAATTTACTGTCTATAAGTACACCTAGATCCTTTATTAAATTTTTCCGCTCAAGCGTACTTTGACCAATCTTGTATTCATATAAAATATTCTGTTTTCTTGAGGAGAAAGTTATTACTTGACACTTATTAGCGTTGAGTGTCATAAGGTTCTTATGACACCATTCCATCACCCGATTCAGGTCGAGCTGTAGTGTAACACACTGTTCAATATTCGAGATCTCAGTGAAAATTTTTAAGTCGTCTGCGTATAAAAGACATTCACTTTGTATAACCCTTTTAATATCATTTATAAAAATAATGAAGAGAAGAGGCCCCAGGTGCGAACCCTGGGGTACCCCAGATGGAACAAGAGCCGCGGCCGAAAGATACCCCTTCAGAGCAACAATTTGACTACGTCTCGTAAGATAAGATTTTACCCACCTAAGCAAATTTCCATGGATTCCATAGGCAGCAAGCTTAAGGCACAATAATTCATGATTCACGCGGTCGAAGGCCTTAGAAAAATCTGTATAGATGGTATCGACTTGTTTGATTTTTGCAAAGGCACTGCAGAGATAATTTTTAAAAATTAAAAGATTGCTAACTGTGGACCTATTCTTGCAAAACCCATGTTGTTCAATACAAATATCTGATTGAACATGATTATATATGGCATCATAAACAAAGCATTCGAATACTTTGGCTATGCATGAAAGCAAGCTTATAGGGCGGTAGTTTTCACATTTATTCTTATCACCCGATTTAAATATAGGAACCACGTAAGCTGTTTTCCACGCTGATGGGAAAATGCCTGTCTTAAGTGATTCGTTAAATATGATAGTAAGTGGCAGAGACAATTCATGGGCACATGATTTAATAAAAAATGGAGGAATTCCGTCTGGACCGGTGCTCTTATTACCATCTAACTGACGTAGCTTTTTCTCAATTTGCCCTCTGTTGATTGCCAAGTCGGAAAGCACAGAATTACTATTGTTAGTTGGAATATATGATTCTGGGTTAATATCAGTAATAGTACTGTGACTGTACACAGAGTTAAAGAAAGCAGCAAATAAATCGCAGATTTTTCCCCCATCTGTTGTAGATTCGCCATTGTAGGTCATGGTATTAGGAACATAATTAGTATTCTTTTTAGCGCTAAGGTACCTCCAGAACATTTTCGGGTTGCTCTCTAAAGACTCTTCGGCATTATCAGTAAAAACATTATAACATTTAGCAATCAATCTCTTACTACGAGCTCTCAACATGTCAAAAGTATCATAATCGCGCGGGTTATTGAATTTTTTATAACGCGCGTGATATTTCAGTTTTTCTTCAATACAACGAATCAACGGATAACTGTACCAAAAAGGATAAGCAAAGGTAGGGTCTTTAGAAAAAGGTGTATGGCGGAGGATGATTTCATTCACAGTTTTGTAGAAAGCACTTATCATTTCATCTATGCTTTTATTAGCCAACATAGCTTCCCAATTTGTAATGCTCAACTCCTTTTTAATTTCCACATAATTACACTTACGAAAGTTAAGACACTTCGTACCGGTATTATGTTTCAACTCCCGAATGCCAATATCACTGTCAATGTTGGCCTCAAGTGGAGGATGATGTGCATCAGGACATATTAAAGCCTAAGCATTTACGACCATGCATTTCAATTGACGTGAGAGCACTAAATCCAGGATCCTATCATTCTTGTTGACTAAATAATTATGTTGCTTTAGATTACACAGAGCCATAGTGTCAATCAGTAGCGAAGCTTGCGTGTCACCGAGGGTCACTAGGAGCAATAGTGGAGTCAATATTATTTTTGGACCAGGTAATGTTGGGAGTATTTATATCACCAATTAAAAGAAATGGAAGATTAGCATTATTGTGCTCCGTCATTATTTTATAACAGTTATCATAAAAATCTGATAACATACTAGAATTAAGGTAAGGTGGAAGATAACACGTGCATAAATGTATTTGGTTTGAACTGACTAAAGGATTAGGCATTATAGTTAGCCACAGTTCTTCAAATTGACTCTCCCATGCGTGCTGTCTAATATACCCGAACTTCTTTTTAATTGCAACTAGAACTTCACCCCCGCTAATTTTCTTATTACTACTAGTATTCCTATCACGTCTGAAAACTATGTACCTGTTGTCAACCAATTCTTCCGAAAAAACACCACTATCAATGTTGGTCTCCGTTAAACATATGACATCGTAATCATTATTGCTTATACTTAGAAGTAACTCTTTCGTTTTGGTCCTTAGACCATTAACATTTTGATAATATATGGTAATAAAGGTAATTTTGTATAAGATAGATACTAAATAAAAAAAGCTAAATGACCAACACTAAAACTAATCCAATTTACTTAAGCTATCCAAAGACCTTATAAGAATGGCTCTTGATTCCTCGTTCTTTCTCATATACACTCTGCCGTACTTTATCCAAGTAAATTGATAGGATTTCTCCTTTTTCACCTTCCTTGCTGCAGCAAAGAGCGCTTTACATTCTGCAGAAAGATGCTCCACAACGTATACAGTAGATTTATCATCGTTTATTCCAATGTTGGTACAATTTAAAACATTATCTTTGTGCGATTTGTTGTAACGATAAACAGCTGACAGTATGCTATCTCGATGAGTTGAAGAAGACAATGTGACAACTATATTACGGGGGCGACGAGACTTCTGATCGTATTTTGCGACCCTCCTGCAAGCATTTATGTCAGTTTCCGATATGGTGTACCCGACAGTGCAGCAAATATTTTTGAAAAGCTGAATGACATTCTCATTTTTCCTTTCGGGCACCATCTGAATTTCTAAATTTCTGCTTCTGCCTTGCCTGTCAATTTCCTCATATTTCTTACCAATCAAACGGATAGCAGATTCCATCTTAGCACATTTAGTAGATAAAGTTTCTATTTCCTTCTCTTTGCATGCAACTAATTTTTTTAAGTCGTTGTGGTCTGCAGCCAAATATTCTGTAGTATCGTTAAATTCAGTCTTTAACTTTTCCATTTGTTTCTTTACCTCCTCCTGTACTAGAAGTTTAATATCTTCTTGCAGATCCGACAACAGTTCCTTTTTTTATAGCAGCAAAGTTAGAAACTAATTTTAAGTCAATTTTATCCCCTATACGTTTAACAATGTCATCTTCAGCGGTATTCTCTAAGTTTGGCGAGCTTATCATTTTTCTAGAGCATTCAGCGCTATCTTCATCTGTGCGGAGTAAGATCGTCGACGCCGCATTTCTTACGGGAGTATTGGAATTGTCTCCACGCCGGCGCCTCGAGCTCTGACAATTAGGGCAGATCCAATGCAAGAGTGCAACCTCATCCGTGTCATTTGACAGAGAAACGCATAGTTTATGAAAAATCGTGTTGCATATGGAACATCTTATTTGGTCTGCAGACAAAACTTCTTCTTGACATGCATTACACACTTTGAGCTTCTTATTTTGATTTTTCGGCATTTCCGTGTCAAAATCTCTCGGAAATGCGAGTAGAAGAACCGCGGTCCGCTTGCGGGCCGCGCACCCACGCGCCCTACTAGTTATTGCACAGTATTCCGTAGCGTACACTACTAGGCCAGGCTGACCTGATGTGAGGTAGTGAAAATTTTAATGAGTTGTTATAAATCAAGGCGTCATCAGGTTCTCGTATTATAAAATATTGTGATTTACCCACATGCCGATAAATATTTCACTATTTGTTCATCACAGCCACACAACTAAATCAATTTATCTGGTCTTTGTACACAGTTTCGGACAGCAAAAGACTTCGCAGGAGTAATACAACAAGACTAATAAAACTGACGAATCTTTTGAACTAGTAATTACGCAATATTATGGAACACTACTTTTATTTAAAACTTCGATCAATTGGTGACACGTCCTATCACCCGCGCGTCGGTCGCGCAATAGTCGCGCAAAATGATGAAGTATTACTAATGGTACTATATTTTTCAAATGTCAAAAATTCTAGGGCAGCTGCCCCTACCTACCTCCCCTTGGCGACGCCCATGCCGTACAGTGCTCTGTCCATACTCACTGTTAAGGCATATAACCCTGCGGTAGTACGTGGCGCCGGTCACTCTCCGCAACAACCAGGAGCCCGTGGTGACGAGGTCCTCGCTGTGCAGGTCGCACAGTCCGCGAGCCGACCTCGCCGTCCAAGTAAACCCTCGACACACGAACCGTTTTTCGGCTTCGCAAGCAGATTTACACTGAAAATAAAACCGACCGAGTCAAATTCGCCCACCCCCTCGGTCATCGGTGAGATAGGTTTCGTATATCATTGAAGTAAAATTAATTTTCTTTGGGACTGCGAAACTACGTCAACTAGAACGAAAACGTGTTGTAAAAGATTCTTGGTGATTTTTAAAAAACTTGAAAGACAAAACTTGACAATAAGTCTCAATAGTATAGATATATCTACCTAAGCCTCAATAATACAACGGATGGTGCGGACTACAAACTAAAAAAAGTTTTATCTCGATGAGCACTTGGATTTTAGACAGTGACCAATCCTCCCAGGGTCGTATGACGGAGGTCACAGGAACTCGGCTTTATTGATCGTAGGCTCACCGTGAATGCACTTGTTAGTTTGGTAAGTAGTTGGTTGTTATTAATCCATGATTCAAAGTCATATTTTAAATAATGTCCTCCCGACTGAATTCCATCACGGCGGCCAACCTCCTCAAAGATCCCAGAATCAAGCCATCTGCGCGGGAGATATTATAGTGCATAAGTGTGTGTGCAAACACAGGTGCACTCGCTATTCCCTTGCCCTCATAGTTCGATGGGACGGAAATCCGACACGACCGGAGAGAGATCAGGCGCAGGACCGACGGCCTTACGTGCTCTCCGAGGCACGGGGGTGGCTCACCGCCTATTTCCTAACTCCGGGCTAGGCTGAGAATTTCTTGGCAGAAAAACCCGAGATTATTTGGCCTGACCCGGGAATCAAACCCGGGGTCTCGTCATCTGTAGGCGGACATGTTTTCCCCTAGACCAACGAGGCAGTTAAAATTCAAATTCATATTCTGTAAGTAATTAAGAGTTGAATACAAGATTTGTTAAGAAAGACATAACTCACCTCTGTTTTGGTGTAATTGCGAGCAGTCAAGTCTACATGTTTAATAGTTTGATTATAATATTCTTCATACGAACATCTGTCTATCTTTCTCGGATCTGAAAATTAAAAATAATCTTTATATTTTTCTCTATTCGATTCTCAAATTGCTACATTTGATGGCTTTTATGATTGTGAGCCACGTATCTTATCAAAGTGTTACTAAGAATCGAAGGCTTCGAGATATTGTGTGTGTGTGTTAATCTTAAGATGGAAATGTCTAACGCTGAGACGAGACCCGTGGCGAATGAAGAAGAATATCGAGGTAAAAGCGGCGCAAGATTTCGTACCGAAAACGATCACGAATTGCAGGAAAAAGAGAGGTTGGAACTTGGAAGGTAAAAAATTTTATGGCTTAGAAACATGAGAGAGTCAAGAGTAGCATTAAGATAGCTAAGTATTCCGCCTAACCATAGGTATACCTACCCACTAATTGATGGAGTTTATTCCGCCTAACCATAGACAAGACAAAGTTAAAGAAACTGATTCTTCTCGGCAGGAACGGCATTCCGAACCAGTGGTATACTCATCGACGATTCAAAAGCTCTTGTAAAAAAGTTTATTTGAATAAAAAATATTTCTATTCTATTCCATTCTATTCTATTCTATATAGGTACCTTATTCTTACTCACAGTCATGGCCGCACTGGTTCTCTACGTAGAATGTATAGTAGTTCGACACACGATATGATTCTGGCTCCGTGAATTTGTTTTCAATATTCAAAATACAGTTACCGACAACTGTATCTGAGAGAGCAAACGTTTCTAAAGGACTCCTTGGGTCTATCCATTGTGCTGAACTGTAAAAATTAAAGAAAATATAAGTACTTATTATACTACTTCTTCTTTCTTCTTTATAGACCGATAGACGTCCATTGCCGGACATACTTAGGTCTCTTGCATAGACTTCCACATGTCTCTATCTTGTTAAAGAAAGAAAAATAACTTATAGTACCTTATACCTATTATGAGTACTTTTCCTTTAGTATCGAGATGTACCTGCGGTCGGTAATGGGTAATTAATTGCATGAAGAGCGACATTAACTTTGTTTCTACAAAAAAATAATTACACTATTATAACACTAAAAAAAACTTGATTTTCCTGCTCTAAAGGCTTTATAACGTCCTTATGTATGATACTTAGTTGAACATGTAGGTACTTAGATAAGTACTAGGTTTATGTATTATTTTCATTCTAATTGAAAGTATTAGCATAAATAAATATTTTTACCGATAAAGCTTTTCATCGGTAGAGAAGACTGCATCGTAGCACTGTTGTACTGTCGTGTTCAGCAAAACTTTGGAGTGCGTATCTTCTGAGTTCAAATAGTACCCTGGAGTACTTTCTAGAGACCACCATCGTTTACCACAGTTGTCTGGTACTTAAACAATCAAAAACAATCTATTGAAAAAAAAACAGTTATAACACTTTTTAAACCTAAATAGAATACCTACACGGAAACCAAAAATAGTTGTACTGTGTACATAACTACATAGTTAGATTTTAATTACTAGAAGATGCAAGAGACTTCGTCCACATGGTTTTTTAATTCCCGCGGGAACTCTTCATTTTTCCGGGATAAAATGTAGCCTTTGCTAATCCCGGGTATGAGCTATCTGCATTCCAAATTTCAGGCAAATTGGTTCATTCGCTGTGGCGTTAAAGAGTAGGTAACAAACATCCACCATCCATCCATTGATCCATTCTAAAAAAATTTTTGCATTTATGTCTAATATTAATAGGATTAATAGGATTATCATCAATAAAAAACTCTGCGCCACGGCGCGGGCGCTATTCCACTCTGCTGGCGTGACCTGAGTGAGCAGGTACGGGTACAAATCATACGTGAATATAGTCACACGTTTTACATACATACATGCCTTGTTATGTTAACTTTTTCGACAAACACTTTAGGTACTTACATTTCAAACAAACTTTGTTAAAATAAACGACGTCGTTGTCCGCACGGAATTGCGTCAAATGCGAGCTGGCGACTCCTTGGCAGGTGCCCCTGGAGTAGGCGACGAGCACCGCCGCGCAGTCTTCGAGGTCCCGGCATTGCGCCAGGCATGCCCCGGTCAAGGACTCCTCGTCACCGCTGGCGGAGTACACGAACACAGGGGTGGCCTGCTCGGGGGCCAGGCCCGACCAGCGCACGAACGTCTGGGACTGAGGCTGCACGCATTTCGATTCGCTATCTAGAAGATAATGAGTTTGCTTAAAATAACCACCAACGCTTAGGGCCTGTTTCACCACTATCCGTTAGTGTCTGATGAAAAATGAAATGAAATGAAAATACACTTTATTGTAACAATCAACACAAAACAAAAGAACATAAAACATACATCTTAATATCTATATATAAATTACGTGTCACGTTGTTTGTCCGCGATGGACTCCTAAACTACTGAACCGATTTTTATCAAACTTCGTAACTATCTGTAATTTGGTCCAACTTAAAAGATAGGATAGTTTTTTGGATTGGGATAGTTTATTTGTTTTATTTATATAGATAAGTTCGCGGTACGAAGTTCGCTGGGTCAGCTAGTAATATATAGGTAAGGGAAGAAGCTGTACAATAGGCGGCCTTGTCGCTAAGAAGCGATCTCTTCCAGGCAACCTAACGATGAAACACTAATAGAAGAAATACTGGATGATATATTATACTGATATGTATCTAACAGATAAAATTGCTGTCTGATAAATCTGTTTGGCATTTCTTAGTTTACTGCTAGACGGACACTTGTAAAAACAAAAATTTGAACGCTATCTGTCAGACAAGATGTGGATAGACTATCAAGCACCTTATCAGCAAGTGGTGAAACAGCCCCTCTAGCCAAGTTACACTTCGTTGTATCTATTCTCTTTCTACGATCCTTGACGCTTGAAGTTTTGGCTAGAGCTAGATCTAGATGGCTCTGCAGCTGATCAAAGACAGAAGTGTAGGTATTGATAATATTTCGCGGCATATTGTATTATAAATGTTTTAAATACAAAAAAAAATACAAAATGCCGCGAAATATTATCAATACACTTCTGTCTTTGATCAGCTGCAGCGCCATCTAGTCTAGCCCTAGCGAAAACTTCAAGTGACAACGATCGTAGAAAGAGAATAGATACGACGAAGTGTAACTTGGCTAAAGGGGCAGCCCTTCATTAGTATTATTTCAAAATACCTTAAACTAAAGTAAGTAACGTAAGGACTTCATCAACATTGAGATAACGCTGCATATAAGTTCTAAAAATAATAAAAATACTTAATTATACTCAGTCATATTTTCTGCGTTGGTGTTAAGGCCCCTGATGTCCTTGAAATGAACTGTCCCTGGATCGAACAAGGGTTTGAGTTGGAGTCACGATTCACTTTTTTCATCATCATCATCAGCAACTTATCATCAGCTCGCTACTGAGCGCAGGTCTCCTCTCAGAAGTCTCAGGGAAGGGAAAAGCCTTAGTTCACCCCACTGGCTCAATGCGAATCGGCGGACTTCACACACCTTCGAGAACATTATGGAGAACTTTCAGGTGTACAGGTTTCCTCACGATGTTATCCTTCACCGTTGAAGCATTTTAACACTTAAACGCACATAACTCCGAAAAGTCAGAGGTGCGTCGGGATTGAACCTGCGATCCCCCGAATAGGAGAACACGTTCTTGGATACTTATCCTCTAGCCTTTTTTTTTTGTCAAAGGTGACAAATATACAAAAATTTACGTACCGTACGGTCTACAGTAGGTACAATACAAATGTTGCCTGCTAGGAAGTGAAAATTAAGCACAACTATTTCCTAATGTACCGGTCATGTATCACGATCCGTGATAAGTATTATTATGTAGTTATCTAAGTAATACATATTTATAAGCCACATTATTTATGCATTTGCCAATCACAAAAGTTTAGGGTCAATACCACGGCGCTAAAAAATATAATTATAGTGAAACCAGTTATCAGGTTGCTCTTTTGCGCAGTGCACCTACGAGGCTACGGGTGCTAAGTTGTTTCAAAAATTATATTGACGAGGAACCGGAGTAAATTGTGAGTAAACTGAATCGAAATACCGTTGGTTAAAATGTTGTTGTAGTGTGATATGCCTACATAGGTACATTCTGTTGGTACCTATAGCCTATGCCTATGTAGCTATATACCTATCACACTTTCTATCTCAAGCAGTGGATTTCCCTAAAGGCTACTATACTATAGGAAGATAGTAGGTACACTGATAAAGCCGCAAATAATGCTAGTTCTATTTACTTAAGTTTTGGCTTTACCATTGAATATATAATAGTACCTACTACGTAGCTTTGTTTAGGTACCTACCTACTTTAAGCAAAGTGGAAATTCATAGAGATTCACCGTATAAGTACACGTAGGTATAATAAAAATTTAATTTTTTTTTGTCTTGCGTCCATTGATAGATTAATGCTTGCGTCTCTAAAACTGTCTGTGCCAATATGTGGTATTATTTTAGTCATGATAGATTTAGGATTGGTAGTCACTAGTCAGCCAAACCTAGATCTATATTGATACGAAAGTAGGTAAATGTTTGTTTTTGCAAAAATATTAAAAATATTATTTAAGACGCTGTGGGGAACGAAGGGAAATAACCGACATGGCACTGCTATACGATATAATAAATGGAAAAATTGATAGACCGCATATTCTATCTAAAATCAAATTAGTATCACACACACACACACACACACACACACACACACACACACCCACGACACACATATGAAACGAGTGAAATACCTCCTTTTAAGCTTTTAAGTTTTAAGTAGGTACTTAATTTAATAACTCCACGTGGACCAAATTTCGAAATTAAGTACATCTTAAGTATATGTTATATTTATGTTTATACCTACATATTTGATACAAGTAATCTTTAATTACCTGCAGAAGTAACTTAAAAAGTAAAAACGTGATGAATACACTTTCTTATGTTCCCAAGAACTCATGTTGTTATTGTTTTGAGAGACCTATTGAGACGATGCTCGTATCTATGAAAGGTATTGATCGGCCTTTCTTAATTAAGAAAGTTTAATTTTTGCCTAGACATACCTTGACTAAGTATGTCTACTGATACCTACAATTTTGTTTAATTTCAAACATGTCCAAGAAGCGATCCTGATTAGTTTCTATTAGTATAATCAGGATCAGGATAATAAAAGAGGTAGAGCCAAAATAAGGTGGTAAATCTTTTATCCCGTATGTTAAGGTGCTGTCAATTTATAAAATCAGTAAATAACTTTTTTCCTCAAAACCAAGATTTTCGAAAACCTTAAGATTTTCGACCTAAACTCTAAAGATACATATTAAAGTTACCTACCTATACTTAGGTGTTTTTTTTTGTTCCAGATGATTGCTCTACGCAAACTATTGATGGGCATCATACTATTGGCTTGCCTAGTTTTCCTCGTCGAGTCGAATGTCGTAACCATTAATGGCAATGGCAGCTGCCCTGAGGGCCACGTCCCTCTTAAAACAGGGGGCTCGTCTATTTGTGTAAAAAAGACTAAAAACTAATTCCCATTTCATATATAAGAACCTACCAAAGTCAGAAGAACTGGCGGAGTTTACGTCTAGTGATACCCTGGTTCCACGCATTGGCCTCAACGCTGGTCAACTCATCACCCAACAAATAACATTGGTCCCAACACGCGCCAACGACTACGTTTGCAATCATTAATCGATCCAATCATTGCATTGCGTGTAAAACATTATTTATTATTATCCTTACTAATATTATAAATGCGAGTGTGTTTGTTTGTTGGTTTCTCCTTCAATCACGCCGCAACAGGGCTACGGATCAATGTGATTTTATGCATGGGTTTGAGGACCTGGAGAGTGACATAGGCTACTTTTTATCTCGGAAAATCAAAGAGTTCCCGAGGGATTTTAAAAACTAAATCCCCGCGGACGAAGTCACGGGCATCAGCTAGTTTACTTATCTAATAATTATTAGGATCAAGCCCTAGGAATCATTTGTTTTCCCGTGATAAAAATATTATGTATCTATCCCAGACTCCTCATCTAGGTATGCCTACTTGCGAAAGCCCGTCAAAATCGGTAAATCCGTTGTATATAGCAGACAGTGAGAAAGGCAATCAAAAAGTTTTTAAATTATAATTGAAATCAAACAGACATTTCAACGGTCATAATTTATAGTACTTGTGTAGCAGGTAAGAAATAGATACGTCCTATAACTACTCAGTTTATTAAACGTTTCTATGGATTCTTGTCTTCTATAATATAATAAAACTGTAACAGGTCCAATTCTGTACATTGAAGATATTTTGAAAATTTTTGTTTGAGGGCACTCTATAATCGATACTGAAGCCAAAAGAATTTTTTTTTAATTTTTTGTCTGTCTGTCTGTCTGTCTGTCTGTCTGTCTGTCTGTCTGTCTGTCTGTATCTTGGCCGCGCATCACGCCGAAACTACTGGACGGATTTAAATGAAACTTGGCACGATTTAAGTTACTACTACGAGGTATAATATAGGATACTTTTTATCCCGAAATTCAGCACGGTTCCCTTGGGAGAGGGGATGAAAGTCAAAATGTGTATTTCGCTGTAATTCAATAAGGCGTATTCCGATTTAATCCATTCTTTTTTTGTTAGAAAGCAGGTTCTTTAGAGATTGTCCTGTAATTATTTCAAGGTCGTCAATTTCGTAGTTCAGAAATTATAGACATCACGATCTTCAGTATAAGGTCCAAATAACTTGAACCCCGGAATCTACAAGATACTTTGAATGAACGGCTCATCTTAAGCTGGCCATCGTACTTTATCGTGTATAGCCATCGTGGATAGCCCTATTTTGTCAAAGTCAAACTACTCCGAAGGCGTCAGATTTTGCCAAACGATCATTATACCTACATACTACATAGTAGGTATGGATGTAATACATCGTATGGACTTAATGCTGCAGTGTTTTCCTATGCAATTTAATATTATAATCATACTAATATTATAAATGCGAAAGTGTGTTTGTTTGTTGGTTTGTCCTTCAATCACGCCACAATAGAGCCACGGATCGACGTGATTTTTTGCATGGGTACTATAGTTGAGGACATAGGCTACTTTTTATCCCGGAAAATCAAAGTGTTCACGAGGGATTTTAAAAACTAAATCCACGCGGACGAAGTCGCGGGCATCAGCTAGTCATAAATATAATTATTTTCTTTTGTAAGTTGTTTTATTTCATACTTTTTAGGTAGGTTTGTAAGTGCGGCCTGCGGGTCTTTTTACGGTTCCGTACCAAAATGGTAAAAATGGAACCCTTATGGTGAGACTTTCTCCGTCCGTCTGTCCGTCCGTCTGTCACAGTCGATTATTTCAGTAACTATTAAAGCTATCGACATGAAATTTGGCATAGTTGTGTATAATAGTGGCTCAACATCATTGGAATAAAGAAAAATCGAAAATTATTTTTTTAAGTTTTAACTTTTAGAAAAAGGGGGAAAATCGGGGGTTTGAAATTTCAAAGTAAAATAACTATACCGAGTGGGATATCATATGAAAGGCCTTTACTTGTGCATTCTAAAACAGTTTTATATTTATTTCTATATTTAATAGTTTATGATAAATCGACCAAAATGTCGAAAAAAATACCGTCCCCCCCCCCCTTATCTCCGAAGTTTACCGATCGAAAAATCTGAAATAATTATGGTCAATAGAGGTTTATGTATATTTTACAGGAAAAATAAAATCAACGCGAAAATTATTTTAGTTTAATTAAAAAAGGGGGAAAATCAGGGGTTTGAAATTTCAAAGTAAGATAACTATACCGAGTGGGGTATCATATGAAAGGCCTTTACTTGTGCATTCTAAAACAGTTTTTTATTTATTTATGTTTAAGAGTTTTTGATTATTCGGCCAAAATGTCGAAAAAATACCGTCCCCCCCCCCCTTATCTCCGAAGTTTACCAATCGAAAAATCTGAAATAATTATGGTCAATAGAAGTTTATGTGTATTTTACAGGAAAAATAAAAGCAACGCTCTAACTAGCATAGTTTTTTTTATATTAACAATAAACCTCTTCAAACAAAGTTAACGATAAATAAGCAAATTAATATAATATTATCGTTTTACTTTTACTTTTGGAGTACGGAACCCTCGGTGTGCGATTCCTATCGCACTTGGCCGGCTTTTTTTCTTTCATAAAGTTAGTGCTTGAAGTTTGTAGATCCTCTACGGGTGCTACGTGATTTTTTTAATTTCATACTTTTTTTAGAGAAGCATGTAATACTTTATTTATCACTTAACAGTACTAATAGAGAGCAGGTGAGCTAGCTGTCTCATAAAACAACAATAGAATCATTCAATAGCTGAGCGACATTGGAATATTAGTTTTTTTCAACCTCAACCTAGAACACGATATTCAAGAAATATTACGATAGATTCAGATGTCTAGGTATAAGTATGATCTACTATCTGCCTATGTAGGTTTTTTTTGTTAAGGCAAAACTATAAGGCCTACCCCGCTTAGGCGAAATTAAAATAAAATCTTAAATAATCTTTTAAATAGGTAATCTAAACCATCAGGTGCTGGTTTTAGTTATTATTCTTAAATTAAAAAAAAAATTGCCCTATGTCAGTTTCCACAAGTTCTCCAGAATACAAGCTATATTTATGCCATGCCAAACGTGAAAATCAGCTCAGCGGAGTGGCTCATGAAAATGTAACAAACAAACAGACGGACTTTTGCATTTACTCAATAGATACCTACTCATAGTATAGTTGATGCCCGCGACTTCTCTTTGATTTTCCGGGACCAAAATTATGCAAATAATACTAAACTAGATACTAGGAAAGCAGAACATGCTTACAAAATAAAACTAGCAATTTTACGTATGTAGGTACCTACCTAGTAGGTACATACGTAAAACTACCTACCTACTTAATTATTTACACTTCAATACTTACATATCAATATTGATAACGTTGTTAACATCACCACAACACCATAAAGCATCATTTTTTTTACACAACCCTATTAATCACTCTTATTCGTTTGTTCCAGTTAACACTGCCAATGTTTAAGTACGGTAGGTCTGCATTTAACGACCACCATTCCTTAGTTTTTAATGAATATCGTAACGTTTAAGCCCACAAATAGGTTCCTACATTAATATTTATAAGTTACTTTATCAACTATTTATTTAATGATTTTATTAACTTTTTATTTATTTATTAGTAAGTAGTTATTTATAAGTTAGTTTTAAGTTTCAAGCAACGTATGTGGTCTTAATACCAGCGCACAGGTTCACGAAACACAACTGAATAAACATTCCAAACAAAACTAACGAAGTAAAACTTTTTTGTGTCTTCAATTATTTTTGAGTCCCACTTTATCATGAATTACTGTAAGTTCTAAGGCTCTCATCAAAGATTGAAAAAGTATCTATTCAGTTTTCACTTTCCTATACATCGTAAATAGATAAGTAGTTCTTCATCGATGAATCAAACAAGCCCTGTGCACTCACTCTTCTGACTAACTGAAAATTAACTTTACTAAGTGCAATCGTAAAATTGTCATGTGCCGATCCCCACTATGCGACACGACCTTGCAGTGTTTATTATGGTTTTACAGACAATTTACAATGAAGTGACTACTGACGAGTCAACGACAAACGATAGTGAAACCATGCGATTATGGACGTAAGTATAGGTACTATGCAATGTTTCGTAACATAGGTACGTATGCGGGTCCAAGTTATTCAGAGGTAAATAACAGGGGGTGGATAATGGTATAACCAACATTTAGTTTTACGACGTTGCAAAAGCATCCGTTAGCCGGCGATGTTTAAAATCGACACGGGTAATTTACATGCGGGATTGAATAGGATATACCTTCTAAGTATACCTACCTATTTACCTATGCGTTTGCTTCAACATACGAGTAGGTCTCTTAACTCTTAACCTATCTACTAGAATTGTACAGAACCTATCTATTCATTATGTGAATATATTAGTAGACGTCTATTTCGAAATGATTAATAATAATAATTCTTCATCATCATCATCATCATTAGCAACCCATCAACGGCTCACTACTGAGCGCAAGTCTCCTCTCAGAGAAGGCCATAGTCCACCACGCTGCCCAATGCGGATTGGCGGACTTCACACACCTTCGAGAACATTATGAAGAACTCTCAGATGTGCAGGTTTCCTCACGATGTTTTCCTTCACTGTTAAAGCAAGCGATATTTAATTGCTTAAACGCACTTGACTCCGAAAAGTCAGAGGTACCCGGGATCGAACCTGCGACCCCCCGAATAGGAGACCACAGTCCTAACTACTAGGCTATCGCTGCTTATAATAATAATTAATAGTCATCAATATTACATTTTCGGCCCGTCTTACGGAAACCTATTAAGGTTGCGGTCAGATGTTATTAACCCCATTCAAAGATCTCGAAAATAGTAGGTGCCTGCCTAAGACTTAATTTTCTTTGTTGTATTCCTCATTGCTCAGGGTCGCAACCCCTTTTGTTCCTTCTACTGCCATTTATCTTGCCATTGTACCTACCTACCTACAGTCCTACAAATACAATGGTAGTATGAATTTTCTTAAAATAGGGCGTGGGTTTTCAATTTCTTCGCATACGACTAAACTAAGAGTAAGGGACCTCCATAGGATGCACGGAACAAACGATAGGGTTCGATTAGCACCTCCTAAGTCCTAATATCGGTTACCCATCCAATTAGCCACTTGGGACAACGTTGCTTAACCTGCGCGATCCGTCTGTGGCCTAGGTAGTTGTGACAATAATTTTTAAATAAATATTTATCATTATTGAGCAAAATCGTCGGAATCTTTTTTTTAATGTATGTCGACCGATTACTCGAAGACGCCTGAATCGATTTGGGAAATTCTTTTTTTGTTTGAAAGGGTATTATACTCCCTAGGTGTGACATATAAATTTTATCGAAATCGGTCCAGCGGTTTTTATAATATCAACAATAAATTATATACTTTGTATAGTGTGTGTGTAATGAAGTAAAGCGGGAGTTTGAAGTCGGTTGTTTAAAAAGAATTTTTTATTCCTTGGCTGTTTTAAAAGGTAAACAAGTGATTTCTCACAGAAAGGCGTAAACCGTGTTCTTACCGCTGTGTTCGCCGGTTACGCGTTTCTCCGAAACATTTTCTGTGATTAACAACCTTTAACGATAGCCAAGGCGAACCTGTGTCCTAATATCTGGGTGACCGAGCTTTGCTCGGTTATTTTTTTTTTGTGGAAATTATATATTTAGAAAAAAAAATAATAATAATAAAATTCATAGAGGAAAATATAATCGGCTGGTCTCGAACCCGGGTCTGGTTTCGGGACCGCCCAATTTCTCTGAGCTATACTGAGCTGAAATTTACCTTCGTATTCTAATGATATTGTAAGGGGTTTTTCATTGCCTGAAAACACGGATAAAACGACCTTTTCTAAAAATGAAACCTAGCTCGATCGATTTATCGCCCCCGAAACCCCCTGCATACCAAATTTCATGAAAATCGTTGGAACCGTTTCCGAGATTCAGATTATATATTTATATAGGTATATATATATACTAGTGGACCCGCCCCGGCTTCGCACGGGTAGGCTACAAAATAAACACAATGGTATAATCATCTAGGGCCTGGAGGTTAATGATAAAGTCTATGTCTATGGCTAAAACCCTCATATAAATATGGAATGCCTGTATTCGATCTTTGTCCTTTACGTGAGTGACTTTTGCTGCTACCCGTGAAGCATTATGTCCTCTATCTCCTATAATATTTATCAGATCTTCATCAAAATTAGACAAACTATGCCTGATATTATACACTTTTAAATAAAGAAAGAATTATTAAAATCGGTTCATATTTGACTGAGTTATGGAGTAAAATCAACAATAAATTTCATCCCCTATCCTGGAGTAACCTTATGTTTTATCGGGATAAAAACTATCCTATATGTTGACCCGAAGTATCAGCTAAAGCTACCAAATTTCATTTGAATCCGTTCAGTAGTTTTCGCGTGATGCGCGAACAGACAGACAGACAGACAGACAGACAAAAATTAAATAAAAATCTGTTTTGGGTTCAGTATCGATAGTAAAGCATCCCCCAGTTAAAATTTTCAAAATATATTAAATGTACAGAAATCTTCCAGTTACAGTTGTATTATAAGTATAGATATATATTTAGACAAGAATTGCTCGTTTAAAGATATTAGATAGATAAAGACCTACAGCTATGTCTCCTGTATGTATCTTATTATACAGTTGACCTTCGAATTTTTCATTAGGAAACTCCGTTGTTAACTGCCGACCTGCCTATTTAGTGGTTTATTATGATACGCAGGTAGATGCCAACTCGGCTCATTATACCATGGCCTACAAAGGCTGTTATGTTAATTCAATTACATTGAGCATTGTCATGGTAATACTGCTAAAGAACGCTGTAGATTTGCGTGATCAGATCAAAAAGTGCATAGCCTACCCTAGTGCCCTAACTAGTCATAATCGTATCTACTCGTCTACGCCAAGAATCGCTTGCATGACTGCAACCGATAAGTATTACAAGCAAAGATATAGCAAATTCTTATATAAAATGATGAAACATCAAAAATTGAACTAATTTAACAATGAATTCAATAATTTCATAAAGGTACTATAGCGTACAATATTATAAATATATTCTATGACTATAGATAGTTGAGTAAAATACCTAAGTTTAGAATTACCTAATCAGGGTGAAGGTGCCGCTGTACTGTGTACATTGTACAAGCCCCCACTTACATATTATAGATAATGTGATAGGTACTAGAACGAACTTACTGCTTAAAAAATCTGTTTAAAGGTGACTTTCAACTGAAGCGGAGATGTGTTCAGTAGACTAATCATTTAATTAAACATAGTTGATTACCATATCTGATTGGCTTTATAGTGGTCCGACTTTTGCACCCTAAGTGGGTATCAAATAACTAGTGGTTCGCCCCGAACTGAGACCTCGCGGTAACGGTTTCCCATATAATTACTTATTCATTCAATAGATACATGACGATCAAAATTGACATTATTATTATGCCCGTTTTCACCAACCATACCTAAATCATCCCCTTTGTAGAAGTCTCTTTACGTAGGTAGCCCCTAAATACAATCCTAACATCCCAATGTCATTTTCACCTTTAGTTGTCCCGTAGAGGTTCGTAATAACAAAGTTGACAGAAAGTGTCAACTAACTTAACATAGGTAGCCCGTAAAGGTTAGGGAACTGTTATAGTGAAATCCTCAAGGCCTCAATCAAACTTAGGTATAGTTTTTTGGAACATTCAAATTAAATTACTTGTACACAGCGTCAACTATCGACACGATCAGAAAACATGTAAAAACAAACTGCAACGTGAAGTTTTATTGATGTTTGCTAAATGACTAAATAATAATTTTAATTGAATAATATGTTACATAATAGCTGCATTTGCTATATGAGATGAGAGCGCCATCTATTGACATCATTGTAAAGTTCTGTTGTTGCTGCTCATTAAAAGTTAAATAATTTAGTTTCCTTATTACATTTATCTAATTTTAGTATTTGTTGTTCAAGTACATGATATTACGCTAAAATTATAAAACTTTCAAGCCCCAGCTTTCAATGGTTATTCCGTTGTGAGGTCAAATATAATCTCCACTTTGAAAGCCCCCCATTTCGTCAATTTAAGGAAAAAAAATTTAAAAAAAATACTCTTGTACTCTGTTCCAAATTATCTTTAAAATGAGGTACTGTAACCCTATGAAACGCAAAAAAATTTTTTTTTCTTCGCATTCGCTTCTATGAGAGCCCCCCTGAAATAAAGATTTTTATAACTTTTTAAGCCATTTTCGGCTGGAGGCCATCGGTTTACATATTATATCTAAAATTGAAGTAATTACGGTCAGTAATTCAGAAGTTATAAGGCTCTGACAGACGGACGGACGGACGGACGGACGGACGGACAAGTGCAAATTCACTCAAGTAGACTCAAAGACCTTCGCTTCGCTCGGTCAATTACGGTCAGTAATTCAGAAGTTATAAGGCTCTGACAGACGGACGGACGGACGGACGGACGGACGGACAAGTGCAAATTCACTCAAGTAGACTCAAAGACCTTCGCTTCGCTCGGTCGATTATTTAAAACAACCATTCCATCTTGGCCTACTTACCAATCAATTTTCTTTCGAGATGTCATATTTATTGACAACTTTTACAGTAATTACTAAAAGGTTTACATAGTATGACTCATAAGTAGGCTCAGGATCGCTTAGCGGGCGATGGAGAATTGGAGAGAGCTATGCTCGGAAAGTCCCTACGGGATCGAATCAAAAATGAGGAGATCCGTAGGAGAACCAAAGTCACCGAGATAGCTCAGCGAGTCGCGAAACTGAAGTGGAAATGGGCGGGGCACATGGTTCGAAGAGCTGTTGGTTGTTGGGGTCCCAAAGTGCTGGAGTGGCGACCCCGCACCGGGAAGCGCAGTTTTGGCAGACCCCCCACTAGGTGGACCGACGCCATCAAACGAGTCGCAGGGAGCCGCTGGATTCAGGCGTCGCAAGACCGAGGCCTGTGGAAGTTCAAGCAAGAGACCTTTGTCCAGCAGTGGACGTCTATCCGTTGAGAAAGAAGAAGATTTACTACCGTAAGTAAATATCACAAATATACTAAGTTTACGGTATGACCAATGACCATAGATCTAGGATTGGTATTTAGTACTCGTTTCGCACACTAAATAATCTACTAATCCTAAATCTTTATGCGTTGATAGTATAGGCCCTGGAACCTTTCGTAAATCGCGTCGGTGCCGGTGAAGAATATCAGAAGTATAAATGCAGGTAGGTAGGTACTAACTATGAAGAATGATTCACATCCTTAGTTTTGAATAAAAATTCTTTACACCATTTAGGACAGTAGTTTGAATACAATTATTATTCTTATCCCGTTTTGGAAATCTGATGCAGCATAGAATAGTCACTTTTTATATGAGCTGCATTTTTGTTACCGAGAGACTTAGAAAAATAAAGGATGTTCGTAAAAGGAAACCCAAAATATTAATGATGGTTATTTATTGTGCGCTTAAAACTTTTAAAATAATAATATATTTAGCACACAAAAACCTCACTGAAAAATTAACAATGGCAAAAGTGACAGCCGAACCCTAGGTAATTAGGTAAGCAAATTATATCTAAATGGCTAAGCTGTGCGGTAGACTCAGGTACCTAAATCATGGCTATATCGGTAACTACTAACTAGCATTTTCTCAACCTAAGCAAGGATTAAGTATAATCTATTTTTACTTAGCTGTCTTAAAAGGTAAACAAAAGGTGGAAAAAGTTTCGGGGAAACGCTTAACCGACGAACGTAGCCAGGCGCTTACAACGTTCTTAAGTTTGGTTTTCTGTTTGTGTTTTTGTGACTCGATTTTATTGTCTTTGGGCTGTTCATAGTAAATTACTTACGCCTTTATGCAAGAAACCAGTTGTTTACCTTTTAAGACAGCAAAGGCACAGTGTTTCAACTAAGTCAGTTATGGTATTGTTGCTGGTTTATTATCTTGTGCAACCCATAATAGCATTTTTTGGTGGTATTTTTTTTTTTACTCTTAACCGTATCCCAACCCTTATCGCCTGATATGCAATCCACCCTTAGGACTCTGAATTCTAATTTAAACCACCAATAACACCACAACTTACAATATGATTCATTATTTCAAAGTACAATATTTTGTAAACTTTTAACATTATCATAATAATATTATGCTTTATGATATTTTGAATTTTATATAAGAAAAATAAATACTCCATCTATCTATCTATCTATCAATACTGATGTATTAAGTTTGACAAACTTTGATTACACACAATTATTTTAATTTAAAATTTACTTTTTTGTATAGATAATAATATGTTGCTTTAAGTATACATTTTTATAACAGCGTGATATTATTATTTATTTTTTATTTAATAAGAGTTTGGTGTACAATAACGTGTATTCATTTCATTTCATACTAATTTTTTGGTCAATTTTCATCATCAAGATTTATGTAAAGTGTTCGGTAGGCAATTATCATTTATCATCAAAAATCAAAATCATCCAAAGTAGGTGTACTTAATATTATTGTAATCATTGCAAATAAAATGACGTTTACAAGTCGTTTGTTTGCAAATAATTGCTACTAAATACTGTATCTTGAGCATATTAGAAATTCATGAATATACACACTTGACGATTTGTTAAAATATATATCACGTCAAACTATCACACATTATTTATTATACAAAGATTAAACTATCTATAAATGACAATTTATGTTTTTATGTCACAATCAAACTTTATTATGCAAACACAGGTATTGGTATAAATAATACAAGATTTAAATGTATAAATAGCGATTTTTATATGTCTGACAAAAAGTATATTTGAATACACCTATGTATTTTATATCTTTATTAAAGTGTCTCCACACACGAGAAGGAATTGACCGAATAATTTTTAACTTTAATAAATTACATATCAAAAATGACGGGGCCAGCGGAGATCGAACCTTCATCTCTCGATTGTCGAGAGATCTATCTCATCTCGGCCTAAGTGTGTTGAACATTTTATCCAACGGTCCAATGTCACCATGTTGGTGATGTTTATCTACTTTTCGTAGCAATATCGTATATTATGTACTTAGCTGCACCATTGCAGTTATCGATCAACTTTTTCTAAATACAGAATTTTCAGCTTAATAGTTTCCACAGTATTATAATTAAAGAGGTACATAAATGAATTAAATGTATAGGTACTCAATAATATTGTGGATATGTCAACGTAAGATTGTAAAAATCGTTAGTTCATAAACGAACTAGTCAGATTGCAAACTGGTGCAAGATTGTGAACTCTGCGAACATAGCGCTTAGTTTTTAATTAAACGTACATAAAAATGAGAACTACAATAGGGTGACCACTGATTATGTGACTGGTGGATGAAAGAGATGTGATGATTTCGATTTTTTTTGGAATTTGGCCCTCTAGTCGAGTTCAAAATATTCTAACAAGTGAAGTTCCTTGATTTGGTCCTAATTTTTTTTTAAATCTTGAATTTTTCATACCAATGAAAAAGCCCCAAAGACTTAATATTAACAATTTTATTTTAAAATAGAATAAAAGCCATTATCGCTTATCCTTTAAAATATTTCAAAAAATAGTTGAAAATTCCGCAAAAACTTTCATATAAAACAAAGTATTGATACAAAAAACGTATACCTACTTTAATGCGTATTTTTTAAACTCACACTTAATATTATTAAATAATTTAATTTACGTTATATGTAGTATGAAAATTAATTAATTAATTCGAAAATTCGAAATCAACAATAAATAAAATACAAGGTAACAAAATATCAACAATTTAAATTTAAAAAAAACAAATAACAAGAAAAGAAAATAAAGAATCAACGGTGGTAATCAGGTACTAATAATTAACAAAAGATTTGGCTTTAAATTTAGCTTTGGCTTAGCAAGACTGAAAATAAAATGGCAAATTTCTAGCTTGGCAATACTACATTTCGCCCATCCAGCATTGATATGACAATTCATAAAACTAATACTGGCAATCACAAATTACAAAAATTGGTAACTTTTATTATTTTTTTTTTTATTTACAATAGGTACCAGCGGGAATGTTTAGGCTTTGAATATATTAAATAATTGAATATATTCAAAGCCTATAATATAATTGAGTATTGAATTTGAAACTTAAGGACTGAATTTTCTATCGCCAAATGTCGCCAATAAAGTCATTTCAGCAATTGAAAAATCAGTCTTTATTGTAAGAAAATTCTTATTTCAACCACAATTTTTATACATTTGGGAGCAGTTATTAGTTACAACTACTAAATCAATCTGAGCTCCTGTTTCGGAATCTGGTCCTTTCCACCTCAAGTTAAGTGTAAAGTAAAGAATGACTTGAACTGGATTGATTGAATTTTGTCGTCAAAATTCTTTACTCTAAAGTCTAATAAGATCTAGGTGTAACCCGGGAAGATTGATCGTTTAATGGGAGTATTATATTAAAATTAATGGCATTTTAAGACTTACAGGTACACATATGGGGATATTATACTATCAACATTATCACGCGGTTTTCATTGATCCGAAAATCTCACTCTGTATAACGCGGAATGCATATGGGGATATAATATTTTACATAATATACATATTATTATGTCATAAATGGATTATGGTGTGATGTTGGTCGGATATGTATTGTCAAATGTCGTAAACGGCAGGCACGTTCTAGGTGGGTATGCGGTCTCTGAGATACGAGAGAATTGAGGCGGTGCCTTTAGTCAGCACGGCGTGGCGAGGTTGTCGGAAGCAATTTCCCATTAGCTCCAAAGATCTGAAAGGAGCATTTACTCTCTTCAGCACAGAAATATACCAAGATAATCCCCGATTTTCATTCCCGGATATTTTTATTCAAACTCGGGTTTTGAAATCGCTCGGAAATCCGACACGAGCGAAGGGAGATCAGGCGTATGACCGACTGCTTTACGTGCTCTTCGAGGGTGATACATACCAACAATTTTATAACACCAGGTAAGTACTGAGAATTTGTAAGAAAAACTCAATATATTTTTTAGCTCGACTCGGGAATTCGTCATCCACAGTTGAAGATGCTAATTGCTAATGCTAACCACTAGACCAAACGACTCCAATGAGGCCACTGACTTGAGAGGCTGCCGTCATTTTTTGGACCTACTTGACTGACGCCATTTTGGATTTGGTTGACGTAATTTTGGCGCTGTAAGCATAAAAACGAGTGTCTCTGGAACTAATAATATTGTAAAAGACGCACCGACCTCCATAATTAATTTATGATTTCATAGACAATCAAATCACAAACAACCACAATTTCACAAACAATCAGATCAATTAATATAGACAGACCTCTTTAGTGAATCTACGATTTCATATAATTAATGTGTGATTTCATAGATTAATTATAGAGGTCGGTGCGCCATTTCCAATATTATAAGTTCCAGAGACACTCGTACGTCAAATGTGGCGCTTCAAATTGATCCATAATTAGTCTGTCATTTGTATAGGGACCGCCATTTCTAATTTGAACGCGACCGTAAAGCTTTGTCTATGGTTGACAATTTGCGTTCAAATTAGAATTTTAGGGTTGCTAGTTTCGAAGGAATCAGTTGTGTCCACAGGTATAGTTCTTGCAATTCACGAGGGCGACTGACTTATGGTTTTGTGTGTGTCGTATCTGTATAAGTGTGAGCGAGCATCATGCTCGCGCCTGCCCGCTCCCACCTAAGCTTTGACAGGCACGCACACTTATGCAATGTGCATGTACACGAAGTAACCACAAGTAAAGCTCACTCGCCTTCGTGAATTGCAAAAACTGTACAAGCGTCCATAGGTACAGCACTTGCCCCTACATGTAAAAAGCAGACTCACCGCAGCTGCGTGAAGTTGCCGAGCTCGGGCGGCACGGAGCCGATGTTGTTGTTGCTGAGGTCGAGCACGGCCAGCCGCTTCAGCCTGGCCAGCGCGTCCGACGACACGTTGATCTCCGATATTTGGTTCTCGGCCGCGAGCAATATCTCCAGGCCCTCCAGCTCGTAAACGCAACGCGGGATTTTTGTAAACCTAAAATGGAAAATAATTTTATGGAACGAAGTTCTTTTCCAGACAGTTTTGCTGATGGATCATGACCCTTGCTGCCTTCCTTTATTACACACATTCCATCATAGCTTTGGTGGCGTAGCGGCTAAACGTAGGAGTGAAACTATCGGTTCGGGGGTTCGAATCCTGACTTCAGATCATGTCAAATTCAAATTTCACGTAGGCCAACCTGTGGCTCTTATAACACGTCATGACTCTACCACCGGTTCAGAAAGCGGATTCTGCTGAGAGGTGTCTGAGTTAATAGGCATCTCCTAGACAAGCGTGCCTAGAAGCGACCTAGAACTCATCAGCGCTGTCAGTCATTGCGTGGCGTCCGCGTCGAGCGCAATCCTATCTTGTACTACACAAGCGATAAAAGTTTAAAAACTGTAACCCGAGTACGGAAACATTATAGTAAAATTATCTATCTGTCGCTTGGTAATTTTTAATATTCTACTATATTTATATTTATGAACTGAGAATTTTTTCCTCTATCATTTGACATGCCACTCGATACGATAGCAAAAAAAAAATTTTTCAGAGCACCCCCCATTTTTTGGATGCAACATCTTCTTCTTCTTCTTTATCAACCGATAGACGCCCACTGCTGGACAAAGGTCTCTTGCATGGACTTCCACAGGCCTCGGTCTTGCGCCGCCTGAATCCAGCGGCTCCCTGCGACTCGTTTGATGTCGTCGGTCCACCTGGTGGGGGGTCTGCCAACACTGCGCTTCCCGGTGCGGGGTCGCCACTCCAGCACCTTGGGACCCCAACGACCATCAGCTCTTCGAACTATGTGCCCCGCCCATTTCCACTTCAGTATCGCGACTCGCTTAGCTATGTCGGTGACTCTGGTTCTCCTCCGGATCTCCTCATTTCTGATTCGATCCCGCAGGGACACTCCGAGCATAGCTCTCTCCATCGCCCGCTGAGCGGTCCTGAGCCTACTTATGAGGCCCTTAGTTAGCGACCATGTCTCGGATCCGTAAGTCATCACTGGCAACACGCACTGTTCGAAGACTTTAGTCTTCAGGCACTGAGGAATTTTGGACGAGAAGACATCTCGGAGCTTCCCGAACGCTGCCCAGCCGAGTTGTATTCGGCGGTTGATCTCTTTCTCGAAATTGGACCTACCTAGCTGGACTGTGTGTCCCAGGTAAATATACTCGTCGACAATTTCGAGTGCAGAGTTCTCAACAATTACTGGGTGGAGCGGTGCATGAGCATTGGACATGATTTTCGTCTTGCTCATGTTCATTTTCAGGCCCACCTGTTGAGAAACCCTGCTGAGATCGTTGAGCATTGTATTGAGGTCTCTCAGAGTCTCTGCCATGACTACTATGTCATCGGCAAATCGCAGGTGAGTGATGTACTCGCCGTTTATGTTGATGCCAAGCCCGTTCCAATCCAGAAGCTTAAAGACGTCCTCCAACGCAGCGGTAAAGAGCTTCGGGGAGATAACGTCTCCCTGTCGCACTCCACGCTGCAAGTGGATTGGCCTCGTAGTCTGGTCCTGTATACGTACTGACATTGTGGCGTTTTCATACAAGCACTTCAACACTTGGATATACCGGTAGTCAATCCGGCATCTCTGCAGCGACCTCAACACAGCCCAAGTTTCCACCGAATCGAAGGCTTTCTCATAGCCCACAAACGCTAAGCAAAGTGGCCGGTTATACTCTTCCGTCTTTTGTATAACCTGCCGCAGCGTATGAATGTGATCTATGGTACTAAAGCCTTTTCGGAATCCGGCTTGTTCGGGAGGCTGGAAGTCGTCGAACCTACGAGCGAGACGATTCGTAATGACTCTCGAGAACAACTTATAAACATGACTCAACAACGAGATGCAACATGCTCTATATTAATTTCGTTCATATAAAATATAGCCTATGTCACCCGGACCATGATAACGAATCAATAGACACCTCATTCATCAAAAGGCCAGGTATATACAAACCTACCTAATGTATAATGGTAGCAAATCATATCATACTAATATTATAAATGCGAAAGTGTTTGTTGGTTTGTCCTTCAAACACGCCGAGAGCTACGGTTCGACATGATTTTTTGCCTGGGTATAGTTGAAGACCTGGAGAGTGACATAGGCTACTTTTTACCCCGGAAAATCAAAGTTCCCGAGAGATTTTAAAAACTTAATCCACGCGGACGAAGTCGCGGACATCAGCTAATGCGATATATACGACTATACTCACTTGTTGTTCGATATGACTAGTTCCCGGAGGTTCTTCAGATCTCCCATCTCTATGGGCAGGTCTACAAGGTTGTTTTTACCCAAGTCTACATACTGCAAATGCCTACAGAGGGCTAATTCCGGTGGCACGCTGTCAATGTTGTTCGACGATAGTAATAACTGCGTCAGTGTTTCACGCAAATGTTGGACCCTGAACGAGAAAAATTTATATTGATATAATGTTTTTCTTTTGCACTGATGTATTTGTTTTATGTATAACTCATTATCGATATCTTGGTACACGAGTGATCCAAGTGACATTTTAATATCTGTTTTAAGTTCGCCAAACTATTCATACAAATCTCAACTGCACACAAGTACCTAGGTCATTAAAGTTTTCACTAAACTAGCGGCACGCTATGATGGCCGGTTTGACGTTTGTCCGCTCATGAAGTTCCGTATTAATTGATAACGACTTTGAAGGAAATAATTGTATTACTTTATTGACGATAGTGATGTGCAGAGATTCATAAATTTTATCGAATGTAGTTTTAGGTTTAGGACTCAAAATTTATTTATTAAATTGATTTCTAAAATGTATACAAGTGTAGAAAAATCAGTTTGCACCATTTAAGGGGTGAATGTACTTGTGAATATGAACAATTTTCACTATGTGGACAAACCTCTGAAATCGCAAAAAAATATCAGCTGTTTCATACAAAAGGTAAAATTTTTATTTTTATATGATATATACCACAACTCGGCATTTGGTTTTCTAAATTGAAAATTTTTAAAAATGGAATCTAATACGATCGTCACATAGGATCGCTGGCTAGCACAACTACTACCTCCGGCAAACTCGCGTCAATGCTCAATGCAAAACAAAGCAGTTTCGAATTGACGTTGCTTCGAAAAGTATAAACTGTCAGTGCAATGCGATTGTGATATAGTTTTGACCTGGCTTTGGATTTCAAATATTGATACTGCATTACTGTTGACCCGTGCTCGTTAATTTGGACTCTGTTCAAGCCCTTTGTTGTGGATTTCGTCGATATGACCGAACGTACGCAGAGAACTGTTCTAAATAGTCAGACACGTGAGTTCGTAATACGCCTTCGTAACTATTTCGATCGTGAAGCTCAAAATGGAGGGCCAATTTTACCTATAACGTCAGTGGTTGAACGCGTAGCTGATGCGCTTAATATTGGACAACGAACTGTTAGACGGATAACTAAAAAAAATATGGCGAGACTGGCACAGAAGAAAATAAACTTCACACACCAAAAAAGAGAAAACGAGCAAAACCAGTCGTAGGCATCGATAGCTTTGATGCCGATGCTATCCGAAGACATGTTTACGGCTACTATTTCTATTTACAGAAGGAGTATCCAACAAGAAAAAAGTTGGTGCATTCACTGAAGGAAGCTGGATTATTCTTCGGTGGGGAAAGTTCTTTAACGAAGATTTTGAAGACCATTGGATTTCGATACAAAAAATGTAACAAACGCAAAATATTGATGGAAAGATTTGATATAGCGATGGCAAGGTATACTTTTTTACGGCAAGTGAAAGAAATCAAAAATTGGCAAAATGTTGTGTTCTTGGATGAAACATGGCTTAATGCTAACCATACTGTAGGCCGTTCTTGGAACGATGACACAGCAGCATCTACTTCCAAAGTTCCTGTAGGAAAAGGATCGCGACTTATAATTTGTCACGCCGGAACCATCAACGGGTTTGTCGAAGGTTCTCTCATGGCTTTTGCGTCAAAAACCACTGGAGACTATCATGAAGACATGAATGGAGAAAAGTTTACTGAATGGTTTACCTCAATGTTGTGTAGCCTCCCTGAACCATCTATTATAATTATGGACAACGCCCCATACCACTCGATGCAAATTGACAAGCCACCTGCCCAATCCCAAAAGAAAGCTGATATCGTCGCATGGCTTCGTAAAAATGGCGTAGATGCAAACATGAATATGTTAAAAGCGGAATTAGTACGTCTTTTAAAAGAAAACAAACCAACCAAGATCCGATACGTCATTGACGAAATAGCATTAGAACATGGGCACAGAGTTATACGGTTACCGCCTTACCATTGTGAGTATAATGCGATTGAGTTGGTGTGGGCTCAAATTAAGGGATATGCTGCAAGACACAATACAGAACCCCCATTTACCACAAAAAAAATGCTAAAATTATTAGAAGAAGCTTGTGAACATGTGACTAAAGGAGACTGGGAAAAGGTTGTGAATAGAACTGTTAAATTAATAAGGGAAGATTATGAAAGAGATGTGAAAATAGATAATATTATAGAAAACGAACATATAATTATTAATGTAGGTGATGATAGCAGTGACGACAGTGAAAATAGTAGTATGGACGAATCTGATTAATTATGGCCTTTTGTGGCACCTTTTTTGGTATCTTTTGTATTCATATGTTTCTTGTGTGCATATAAAGTATGTATATTCATTTTCATTCAAATATTCAGTTCGTTCAAATAAATTAAATAAACATATACATTTTTGTTTTATTAAACCTATTTAATCAGGTACAAAAACAAAACTTAATTGTTTTTTGTTCGAGAATAAATAATTGACATTCCACATCACTATTGTAATGTGTCAAACCGGCCATCATAGCGTGCCGCTAGTGTAGGTTACAATGCAATCACAATGATGGATTGTTCAACAAAAACCTACAAAACGATTCCAAGAAGGCGAAAATGCACAGTAGCTCGATTTTGACCAAAATGTCACTTTGTCTGTATAAAAAGAGAACCGTCGTGGCCAAACAGTGAACTAACGCGAAACAGACGCGCCCGCTAAACAAAAAAGATAATTAAGCACAGTGCGCCCTCACATCTCACGAAGGTTCGCTTTTTGAACAGACTCTATAACTCGGAAAAATCAGAGTTGCGTGCCTGGGATCGAACCTCGGACCTCCCGAAAAGCAGGTCGAAATTTTAATCACTAGCCTATCACCGCTTTCCATAGCAAGTTAAAACTTACCCTCTAGGCACTGCAGTTAATTTATTCTTCGATATGTCGACTATATGCACCTCTGCGTCGGCCGCCTTTTGGAAGATGTCTTCAGGGACGGTTGTAAGCTCTTTTGAAGGCACCATCAGCGCTTGGCTTTTCTTCATGGTAAACCTGTTATGATTTGAAAGCTTAATTAATTAGCTTAAGTTAATGTCTGTGCATTATACAGTTTTGAAGAGACTATTTATTTTAAAATTTTAATATACGTCTACATAAAATAATATAATTAGTCCGACGTAGGAGGCAGCTTTCAGTATCACGTGACCATGTCCGAAGTGATTCCTGCGCGATTCTTAATTAAAAACGTAACTCAACACGGCCGAAGTCGCGGGTAAAAGCTAGTTTTGTTATAATTAGCTGTTTTTTTTTATGCAAGAAGTTTTCTTATTTGCTCTAAAATAGAGATGTTGAATAGATTAAAATATTTGAGTCCAATTTAAGCCACGGGCATATTCCTTACTAGCTGATGCTGGATTTAGTTTTTAAAATCCCTCGGGAACTCTTTGATTTTCCGGGATAAAAGTAGCCTACGTCGCTCTCCAGGTCCTCAAGTATACCCATGCAAAAAATCACGTCGATCCGAAGCCTTGTTGCGGCGTGATTGAAGGACAAACCAACAAACCAACAAACCAACAAACAAACACACTTTCCCATTTTATTTTTGTTTTGAAAAGAGCAACTGTCGAGTTTCTTACCGGTGGTTCTTCTCAGCAGAATCAGCTTTCTGAACCGGTGGTAGATTCTTGACTTTAAAGAGCCACAAGTTGGCCTACATGAAATAAATGATTTTAAATTTGAATACTATTCTGCGCTCGACCAGTCGCTTCCATACTTATCGGGCCAACAGTCTTCCAGCCTGGTCTCGCTGACGACGTCCTCGGTGATACGGTCGCGCAGGTACTTCATCATGCGGTCGGTGCCGCCCTTGAGGATGTCCTGCCGCACGAACGACAGCTTGTTGCCCTCCATGCTGATGCTCTGCAGTTGCGACATCAGACCCAGGTTCCTCGGTAACCTAAAACAACGTTATAACCTCAATAGTACAACGGTTAGCCTTAATACACGTCAGATTTTTTCATCCGATAGTCGGATCGGTTGTCTGATCCGGCTATCGGAAGGCATTGGAGCCATTATTTTTTTAACCGTTTGGACGTCCGAGTCGGAAACTGGCGCGCCTGCGTTTACGATTTTATTGTCGGCCCTCTCGCACTTGGGATGATAGCTCGGAAACGACTGAGTTCAGACAAAGCCTGACGCGAAAGCCAGAGTAATATACGATCCTATACGATCAGATAGTCTGATCAGACCGTCGGAAATCTGACGTGTATTCCCAGCCTTAAAGGTGCGGGCTGAAACTGAAAGGTCGCAGATTCGGTCCCCCATCCGTTGTTGCACTATTCTCCTTGCACAAGTTTTCCGCTTATTTGTAATTGCTTGATTTAATCATGTGGACCTTATAATTTTAATTAACTTTTTGTATCTAGCTTTCCTCATTAAATAAAACAAAATTTATAAAAAACGGACGTCTTATAACGGTTTCACACGACTTGTGCTACTTGTAGCACTGCAACGTAGATATTATGCCGGATTGTACGGCACACTGCGCAAGTGACTTGTATTACGCACTCTTTAAACATTTCTGTGTTGGTGTCGTGTGATGCGGGTTGTTACGTTCCCTCAAATATGGTTGAGCGAGGCAAGGGCTGGGTCATGCGTCATGCTCGTGAACGGGTGCCACCAGCGGGAATGGGGCTACTTTACGTCTGCCCATCTTAAGATATATTGCATTGTTAGTAGGTATGCATTTTTCGAACTTCCCTCATTGTGGAAACACTGCATACATAGCATAGTATTTATTGTATTGTAAACTTGTTTTGAAAAGAGCAGCCGCCAAGTTTCTTGCTTGCTTCTCGGCAGGAAGGGCATTCCGAACCAGTAGTAGAGTCAGACGATTCAAAAGCACTTGTAAAAAGTTTAATTGAATAAAAAATATTTCTATTCTATTCTGTTCTATAAGGCGAAAGGTGACAGGAGAATTTTGGAAGCACACTGTGTGCTTCTGTGTACCACAGATTTTTATATTAGGATTTAGGATGCCACAAAAATATCGCAGCGAGACTGCAACACGCCGTGTAGTATCGCTCTTATAGTGTTCAGTCTAAACTTAAAGCAGATGACTCAGTATGTTCTCAGCTAGCGTTTAAAAAAGCAGATGACTCACTTGTTCAAATTGTTATTGGAGAGGTCGAATCTCTTAAGCGTCTTTAGGAGTGATATGTTCTCTGGGAGCACCTCTACCTTATTGTCTCTGATGTTCAGCACGTTTAACTGTTGCATCTGATCGCAGAACTCCTCTGTTATTTCCTGAAATAGATTTCAGTTTTGAAATTTTTGACAAAAGCAGGTTATTATTATGGCAAAGATTGTTAGCTCTATCTGTTTAATTTTCCGGATCAAAGGATGCCACTTGCAAGTTTTTCAATTGACCAATATCTGCAGACGACAGTCGGCATTTAAAAAAATCGTCTACGTTATTCAGGACATAAAAATGGGTGTCACAAAAAAAAAATTAAATTGTCGTATTACAGTATTAAAACTGCCGCAAACTGTAGGCTATAGTAGTGGCGTTCCCATTTGGCTAGTTTAAGTTATGAGTATCTAAACAAAATTTTCCTTCGTCAACCTAGGGAAAATAGGGACTCTAGAGACTCCCTGCTGCACATTTCATGTCATAGTGGGCGTGGGAAATTACCTTAATATAATTATTGGCCAAGTATATTTCTTTCAAAGCTGTGCACCCGTAAAAGTCCGGAAGTAGTTCAATGTCATTGTGGTTTGCGTCGAAAATTTCCATTTTTCTCAGTTCACCAAGCGGAGGCAGCTTTTTCAAATTATTATTACTTATGTTGAACTTCCTTAAGTCTAAAATATAATGGTAAATTGAAAAAATTTAATAACTTTTGTTTGCAGATATGTAATAGTATATTTTGATTAATTAATTGTTGAATTACATCCAGGTGACTAATAATGAGTTGCTTATATTTAAAAGTTACTGAAATGTACTATTAAAAAATATAATAAGTATGACATTTATAATATTATACTTAATAAATAAGTAATGTTAAGTAGCTATTATGTGAAATTGTCAAACTGTATCTGAAATTGTAGTGAGCTTGTTGTCTCAAATTGAATTAAGTTAGATTTAACTTTGCGTAGTATGTATCAAAGATAAATATCATTTAGTTAATAATGATCATTAATCCTTAATGACATTAATATATCTCTGTATCATACTAATACTACAAATGCGAAAATGAGTTTGTTTGTTGGTTTGTCCTTCAATCACGCCGCAACAGAACTACGGATCGACGTGATTTTTGTCATGGGTATAGACAGTAGTTGAGGTCAAGGACCTGGAGAGTGACAAAGGCTACTTTTTATCCCGGAAAATCAAAGAATTTCCGAGGGATTTTAAAACTAAATCCACGCGAACGAAGTCGCGGGGTCAGCTAGTGTACATATAAAAGTTTACTCTTAATCAGTTGAATGTCAATGTATAACATTACATATAGAAAATTTTAACAGTAAAGATCGCGATCTGTACCTCTTAGGTTAACAATATCCGGTGGCAGTTCAGGTAATTTATTGTGAGATAAATTGAGCTCCACCAAGCGAACCAGATATCCCATCCCAGGCGGTAATACTGTCAGTTTGTTATGAGATAGATCCTGCATGATTTAATATACATTCATGAATAAATAAAAATAAATATGATTAATAAATGCATTGAACAACTATTAAATAAAATATATAAATATTATGTTAACTATCTAACTTAAATATTAACTCGCCAGCCACACACAATCTTTATCAATTTTTAAAAAATTCAACAAGTATTATTTTATATTTATTTGATGTATACTCTATACTCTATAGTTTTTGTGACAAATCAAGACCACCACCGGTTCCGAAAGCAGATAGTGCTAAGAAGAACCAGAGAGACATTGTTCAATAGAGAAGAATACTGTCAAGCTTCCATAGGTTTATTGTGTAGGTACAAGTTTATGTAAGCTTGCCTTACACATTAGGTACAAATAACATACCAGATTGTGTTTGTTGGTAATTTATTATTTACATTAATATAGGCCAAATTTTAAATTCTTTTTTATTTTTAGGCAAGGTTAGGTTGTTTAATTCTAGTGTTTAATTTTGACTTGACACTTTTGATAAGGTTCAGAAAATATGTGATCCTCTGGTAAAATGCTTTTCTGGTAAAATCTGTTAGATTTTACTATTTAGATTTTATTATTTGTTAATTATTTGCATTGCTAAAACTATTGGTGGATCAAAGTAAATCACTACATATTACAAAACAAAGTCCACCGCAGAGTCTGTCTGTCTGTCTGTTCGCAACAAACTTAAAAACTACCGAACGGATTTTCATGCGGTTTTCACAAATAGATAGGGTGATTCATGAGGAAGGTTTTAGTGTATAATTTGTTAATGTTTTGTTGACCGAGCGAAGCGAGGTCTCTGAGTTAACTAGAGCGATTTGCACTTGTCCGTCCGTCTGTCCGTCCGTCTGTCAGAGCCTTATAACTTTTGAATTACTGAACGTAATTACTTCAAATTTAGATATAATATGTAAACCGATGGCCTCCAGCCGAAAATGGCTTAAAAAGTTATAAAAATCTTTATTTCAGGGGGGCTCTCATAGAAGCGAATGCGAAGTAAAAAAAAAAATATCGCGTTACATAAAATTGTTACGTATCATTTTAAAGATAATTTTGAACTGAGTACAAAAATATTTTTTTTTAAATTTTTCCCTTAAAATTGACGAAATGGGGGGCTTTCAAAGTGGCGATTTTATACGCTCGCTTGAAGACGCTCTCTAGGAAAATCCGCTATGGATTTTCAAACTGATTTTATGTTTTTAGGTCACTTATATCCTGTACTTGAACAACAAATACTAAAATTATATGAATATTATAAAGAAACGAGATTATTTAATTTTTAATGTACATCAGTAATTCATATAGCATCAACATAGCTTCACAATAATGCTAATAGATGGCGCAGTCAGTAACTATTCCCATGGAACTACGAGTTCCGGCTAACGACCTATCCCAAAAACAGTTTTGCGTCGACCATTATTATTTAGTTACTTATTATAATACAATAATTGTATTGTAATTTTTTTTGTACCATATTATTCAATTAAAATTATTTTTTAGTTAAATTTTAGTTAAATATTGTATATTTTCTATTCGCGTCGATAGATGACGATTTGTACAGATGCCCGTAACCCGGTTTCACTCGTTAGTACCTACATAATAATTCAATGTTTTCACTAACGTTCCCTAACCTTTACGGGCTACCTATAAGTTAGGTGATTGATGTTTTCTGTCAACTTATTTATCACGATCCTGTACGGGACACCTAAAAGGATATTGGGACGGATGTTAGGACTTAGGATTGTATTTAGGAGCTACCTACGTTAAGAGACTCCTACTTAGGGGATGATTTAGGTATGTTTGGTGAAAACGGGCATAATAATAATGTCAGTTTTGGTTATCATGTATCGATTGAATGAATAATCATAGGATACCGTTACCGCGAGGTCTCAGTTCGGGGCGAACCACTAGTGTAAATTAGTTGAAATAGGATGATAATTGATGACAACGTCGGAAAAATTCAAGCCGCTTGGGAGCTTTCATCGAAAATGCTGCCTAATCCCTTTGAGATATCACAAAACAATTTATGGTGGTGGTATGGTGGGATATGTGTTTACAGAAAAGTCCGCGATGGCATATATTTACCTTTTTTAGGGATAGCTACTATACCCATTTTAACTTCTAAAAAAATGGTCACATACCATGCGATAATTTGAAATCTATTTAGACGGATACAGCATTAATCCTTTAATTCTTAATATACAGTATAATTCGTAATAATACAGTATTAATTATTTTTAAAAAACCGTCTTTAAACTCCCGCGCCACTATAAAAAGTATATAATTAATTTTTGATATTTAAAAAACCGCTTGACCTATTTCGATAAAATTTATATGGGACCACCTGGGGAGTATACCCTTTCAAACAAAAAATAATTTTCCAAATCGGTTCAGGCTTCTTGGAGTAATCAGTCCACTGATAATTAAAAAAAAAAAGATTCAGACGAATTGATAACCTCCTCCTTTTTTGAAGTTGGTTAAAAATAGTTTCTAGAAAGAGACTGTATTCTGTAGCTAACAATTGATGGGACAACCTAGGTACTTGCTTTACATATTCGAAATACAAAATAATAATTATATTGTTATGTTAATATTATTTATTATACCTACTGGGAAAAAAATTGACTTACCAGAAATGTTAACATTACTAAATCTCCAAAATCTGGGTCAATTTTTGTGAGACTGTTGTGTGAAATACTCAGCCATCTCAACTCAGCCAGTTTATAGAACTCTTTTGGCAGCTTCTCCAATCTGTTGTGGTCTAAGCTTAGGTTTGATAAATTACCCAGTTCACCGATCTCAGCTGGGAGACTAGTCAAAGCATTGTCATGAAGCTAAAATCAAACAAGTTAAAAATTGAGTTTTTCTCATTTTTTTCTTCTCTATTTTTATTTGGCTTTTCTTCACAACAGACACAAACCCATTTTTGAATCAACTTAAGTAGGTACAAAAAAATTAAAAATAATCATGTCTAGGTAGATACCTAGACAAAATTTTATTTACTTATGCAGCGTTCACACAAGGCGATTTCTTTTAATGTCACCATAGACATCTCTCTTGTATTACAGAAGATAGATATGGCTAGGGCTATACATTTGCCATAATACAGCTCCTGTTATACAGGAGATAGAGACGGCTATGTTGATATTCAACAAAAATCGCCTTGTGTGATCGCCATATTACATAGGGAATTGTTGCTCTTTAAAGTCTTAATTTTCAAACATAAAAACTGTCAATTGTCAAATTTGTTCATCAGTTGTTTAAATTGTTTGTAGGAAGACTATTATAGTCTTGTCTTTCCTATTGCACTAGTTAAATCTGTAAAGTTTTAACTTTGAATTTATCATTACTATTTAATTACCTTTAATGTCACTAGTTCTTGCAGTAATTTGATGTTCGGTGACAGAGTTTTTATGACATTAGAACTGAGGTCTAGCATCTTTAGAGGTTCAGAATTCCACCAGTTGTTCTGATCAGATCTGGCAAAGTCAACCTCTTTGGTTTCCTCCAACACATACTCATTAATTTTCCAAACATTTTCAGGTACTAAAAGAAATTAGTCGAAGTTAGACATACTTACTATAATTTAAGTTTTGAGCTTTGAAAAAGAAATTAGGCACTTCATATTATGCTTGCGATTTTGAAATGACTGCCTTGTTTATAAATTATATAGGCGCATGTTCCAAAATACAATCACCTGAGTATTATTTTTTTTTCTGTAGTTTCTACTTTATGGGATAACAACTACACCAATTTCATGGTACTTTCGCAGGCATGTAAAGGAGTAATTTATCCCCGGAGCATAATAGTCCTAAAAAACAGATTTTCCATAATAACTACAACATTATGGAATAGTCTGTACATATAATATTATATTAGAAGAGTGTGGAATACAGGTTGGCGTACTTAATAATAAATAAATCTAAGACATAGGTACATTAATTAGGTCACAGTGTTATGGGATTTGAGCAATTTTTTTAAAACCATAGGTAATTCGTGAAGTTGCTGCAGAAAAAGGTAGGTAATATTAAAATATATTACATAAAAAACTAAAGGGAACACAACGCCGTTATCGTAATTGGTAATGTTTGATCAACACAGCTGTTACTTCCAAGTTACTTCCGTATTTATTTTAAAATAGTTAAGTGGACTAATTAGTGTTATTTATTAGGTATAACTTATAAGAATTACCTGTTCCAAGGCCTCTGTTACATAAACTCAGTTGTCCAGTTCGTTTCGCAGACTTGATCAAACCAATGGATAGTTCATTTTCATCGGCTTTTTTATCTTGAAGATGAAAAACAGATTTATTGCAAACTTTTACCCTTGACTTTGTAGGTGTTCGACGTGACATTTTGAGTTTTATTTGCTAATACATTTATGGCTGCACTGCACTACACGTAAAAATTAATTTTAAAGTCACGTATTTTGTTTTTACAGTGCTACTGCTAAGTTATTACGGTATTACAATACATTTACGTGACTAATACTGTTTGTGTTTTAGTCGTTTTAGTAGTTGTAGTGGTAACCGGTTACGTCTTTTTTTTTGCTATGTTGTGGGAGGGGTCAGGGGAGGGGACTCAGGGGAGACTGAAGAGGGAGGTGAGACTTGAGACCAAAGACTCTTGAGACTCTTGAGCACAGAAGTCAGAACACTATTACTCCTAGCTCTTGAGCACAGAACGCTCTTGAGAGGGATATATAGCTAGGCATCTTCGCAATATCTGTGTTGCAAGTTTTCTATTTTTGACATTTCCAGTCGAAAAAAACCATGGTAGTAGGAAATACAAAAACAATGGAAAGTTGCCAACAGCTGTGAACTGCCAACATAATCTTAAAGTAATTGCCAACTGTGAATGTAGGTATATGGAGAAATTCGGGTTTGACAGTTCTCAGTTGGGAACTTTGTATTATTCTCAACAAAATAAAAAATAGGGCCCCCAGGAGATAGTGATTAGACAAATAGACCCCTTGAATAGTTCGCCAGAGGATTCCGCTCCGTACAGAATCCTCTCAGCTCAGTTGACCAATCACAAAGGTCCGGCGAATACATTTCGTCTAACGTCTTTTTTGCAGGTTGCGGTTCGCGGTGGATTTTGTCCGCTCCGTACAAGATCCGATGCCCGATGGTGAGGGCGGCCGGCGGTCCATCTAACAGCCCGTTAGGCAAAATCTCGTAATTTCTGGCGGTAAAAATAAAATACAAAAGAAACACCTTTTGCAATGCTATACCTAGAATTCTTAAGCAGTGATAGCCTAGTGTTACGACTGTGTCTCCTATTCGGGGGGTCGCAGGTTCGATTCCGGGTACGCACCTCTGACTTTTCGAAGTTAAGTGCGTTTAAGAAATTAAATATCACATGCTTTAACGGTGAAGGAAAACATCGTGAGGAAACCTGCACACCTGAGAGTTCTCCAAAATGTTCTCGAATTGGGCCAGCGTGGTGGACTATGGCCTATAACCCTTCTCTGAGAGGAGACCTCGCTCAGTAGTGAGCCGGGGATGGGTTGATAATGAAGATGATGATACCTAGAATTCTTACGAGATTTTTCAACACTCTCTGACACTAGATGAGACTTAAATAATCTAGTGAAAAGTCTCATTGAAAAGAGGTGCTTTTTGGCACTGAGATTAAAAGCAGGAAAATATAGTAATTATCCCCAAAGATTAAACACAACGGTCACGAAATGTGTCCACTAAAAAGGTACAGGGATTTTTTACGAAGCGGACCAAATCCGCTAGTCTAGGATCCATCTCGTGGCGGCATAAAGACTGAACGGCACTTGACTGAAAACATGCTTGACAACATACCACCAAAATTAGTGGAACTCCCAACATGCTGCTCCTTTCTTTGCTGGTTTTCTAAATCCTTTTTTTCTTTATACATTGTGCGATACAAAATAATATGACATCTGCAAATAAATAAATATAATTAAGTCTATATAACAGAGAGCTCTGCATTTTATTTAAAAAAAAAGTGTGCGGCGTGCCAGCGACTTCAGGCACTTCCATGTAACCAACTCTTACGTAACATACCTACTCAGGTTTTCAAAAGTTGTCAAAATCGGTTAATGGGTTAGACCTTAGTAATTAATAGCATTAAGGTGGATTATACGGGCCTGTACGCGAAATTCAAATTTAATTTGGTTTTCGCAATTTGTAAACTAATATGACAAAGTAGCCTCATGGCATTCTAATTGCGTTAGAAATTAGTCCGAATACTTATCGAGTTTGACGTGAGTTACTAATTTTTTAAACTGGACAGTGGACACTCAAGTAAAGATTTTTATGTAAACCTGTGTGAAGATGATACTGCCATTGTCGCAATTAGAATACTGAGTTGGACGTGAGTTACTCACAAATTAGTCGATATTTTGATTGATTTCTTAAACTGGACACTTTCAAGTAAAGATTTTTATATAAACCTGTAAAGATGATACTGCCATTGTCGCAATTAGAATGCCATAAGCCTACTTTGTCGTATTCGTTTACAAATTGCGAAAAACCAAATTAAATTTGAATTTCGCGGGCAGAACTGTGTCTTCCACCTTAAGCGATTAACGCGATAGAAAGAGAGGCAAATTCTAGGTGAATAATGACTGTAGGTAAGTTAGCACTGTGCGACTTGAATTGCACTTTATTCTGTGGTTGTAGCAAGAGTCGCTGTTAATTATTATTTAAATAATTTAGCGAAGTGAATCTTTTGTACCTGTACTATTATGACGTATTCTGCGCTGATGTTTAGCTACTTGGGTAGAGAAACTGAAAACCCATCAAAGCGGGCATAAAGCAGGCTATTAATGACTATAAACTCTTACCTAAAAATAAACTATGCTAATTTTCTATCAAAAATAATATTTAAAAAATATTTGATAATTTCAGGCTCAAATCAAAAGGTTTTTTTCTTGCAATTTGAAACATGACGGCGCGGCGCAATCATAGACCACGAACAATGTCAAGCGCAATGTCGGTACTGAGCATGGAACTAGGAATTACGACTATGGTACTGAGTCCTGGTGGAAGACAAGGGTCTGCCCGCGAAATTCAAATTTAATTTGGTTTTTCGCAATTTGTAAACTAATAGGACAAAGTAGGCTTAATATGGCCTTCTAATTGCGCCAGTGGAATTATCATCTTCACAGGTTTACATAAAAATCTTTACTTGAAAGTGACCAGTTTAAGAAATTAATCAAAATACTGAGTTGGACGTGAGTTACTCACAAATTAGTCGATATTTTGATTAATTTCTGTGAAGATGATACTGCCATTGTCGCAATTAGAATGCCATAAGCCTACTTTGTCGTATTAGTTTACAAATTGCGAAAAACCAAATTAAATTTGAATTTCGCGGGCAGAACCATGTCTTGCACCTTTATTGGACGAGTAAAGCTTCTTGGACCACAAGTACATAATAACGGTATGCGTATTTCCGTTTCCGTTTTCAATACGAGGGTACTTCTGACGAAACCATTATTTGTAATTCCTAGTTCCATGGACGAAACCATAGCTCAGTCATTTTTAAAGCCAAAAGCTCAGCAATAACGGTCAACCTCGGAGAATAAGCCTACTTCCATGTGTAAATCGTTACTTTTACTTATTTTGGCATTCTAACAGACTGTTGTCTCAAAAGCACAAACATATATAAAGGGACAAAAGTCTCATGAATTGTCGTGTCCGCTTCATATGATATTCAAGGTTGTTTGTTTTTTTTTTTTTTAAGAATATCAACCAAGTTGAACTTGACTAAATATTCTCCTCTTCCTTCCAAATAAGCGGAAAGCTTGTGTCAGGAGTGGGTACGACAATAGTGCAACGGATGGGATTCGAACCTGCGACCTTTCAGTTTTCAGTACCTTTAACCGTTGGGCTATTGAGGCTTGTTTGTTTGTGTTTTTTTTTGTTGTTTGTTTGTTTGTTTGTTCGTTAGTTCGTTAGTTTGTTTGTTTCACAGGCATCGGTATTGCGCCGCCTGAATCCAGCGGCTCCTTATGACTCGTTTGCATGATGTCGTCGGTCCACTTATACCATGGAACTAGGAATTACGACTACTTATAAACCCTGTCCAACCGTTTATTTATTTTTTTGACAGCTCAGTCACACACATAGTAATAGTGAGTGAGACAATATTATACTACCTCACTCACTCTCACATAGTGAGAGTGTGTGAGACCGTATAATATGACTGCAGAGCTGCCAAAAAGAAAATAAACGGTTGGACGGGGTATAGTGGGGGGTCTGCTAACACTGCGCTTCCCAGTGCGGGGTCGCCACTCCAGCACCTTAAGACCCCAACGACCATTAGATCTTTTGTATGTGCCCCGCCCATTTCCACTTTAGTTTCGTTTTCTAGTATTCCATTCTCAGTATTTCCATTTCGGTTTCTAGTACCTACGTACTTATTTAATTGAAGTTCATCATCATCCTTTTACTATCAAACCGCAAGACATTGCATAGAACTGCACCGCTACGTGATTGTATTCCCATAAGTATAATAAGTATGTATTCCCACGATCCCGCACTAGCGCTTTGTCTTTCCTAATACCTAAGCACGGTCAAAATTTGATTGCCCTTCCGGCTTCCGTTTTTCCAACTAGGTAATTATAACACTGCGTGCGTAAGAACTAAGAGTGAATAGGCGTCTTCTAGGCAAGCGCGCTCTATTTTAGGCTGCATCTTCACTTATCAGCAGGTGAGATCGCAGTCAAGCGTTAGTCTCGTGACAGTCTATAACATATTTTTAGAAAAGTTTATTATTTGTACGTGTAGATATCGCAGCGTGAGACATCTGTAGATCCTTCGCATGTGGTTCAGGTTACGCCATACAGCTTGCATTATTGCAGTATGGATTAATAGAACCACCGCATGCTCTAGCCTTTTTTTAACTTCAAAAAAGGAGGTTCTCAATTTGTCGCATTTTTTTTTGTATGTTCACCAATTACTCGAGACGCCTGAACTGATTTGAAAAATTCTGTTTTTGTTTGAAAGGTTATACTTCCCAGGTGATCCTATTAAAATTTTACCGAAATCGGTCGAGCGGTTTTTAAAAAATCAACAATAAATTATATATTTTATAGTATTGAAGTTTGAAGCGTTTGAAGTCGGTTTTTTAAAAAGATTTTTTTTATATTACATTTTAATACGACAAACTCCTTTATTAAGCAAATAAATTTATTTTGAAGGTGGTGGTGGTGAATTTGGAAGGTTACACGATGCATTTATAAGTTATGCTAGTACATCGTATTTTTCAAAAACTATTAACACTAGGCATTAATAATGATGTAAACTTAAGCGCAAGACGTAAGAAGTATCCACCCATTTCGTATTCAAATTATAATTCTCCTATTTTTAACACGTTTTATTATTCAGTGTAATCGCAAAGCTAATGGTTTGTGAAGAATTGTGATGTGAACTGAGACAAAATTACGGCTTTGACGTCTCTTCTCAGCCCATATAAAATCAAACTCAAGAAAAATGTAGTCAAACACATCCTACCGAGCTTTTAAACGGGTGTCAACTTGTAGAGGATAGTTGAAACTTAAAATTGTGCTTAATTAGGAAAATGGTTAATAGCAGGAGTAGCATTAGCTTAATTTTGATTGTAATGGTAGTTTCGTGTTGGTTTGTTTACTGTTCAGGTTCCCCATCCAACTCACGATGCAAACTAAAAAGATATATCCACAAGGCGGTACAAACTGACTTTAATGGATTGCGTTGCTGGGATGATGTAAAAATACTTTCGTGCTGGGGATACTGTTTTTCCTACGAGGTAGGTACCTACCTAACTTAAATAAAAGTTCATATCATCCGATTGCTTACCTGGAGAAAGTCTGTTCTACAGCATTAAGTATAGCGATATTGCTTACAAACGGCATATAAGTAGGTACAAGGTGAAAATTTAGTGGTTTTAAGGCAGCAAGGAAGTGATTCGAAATTAACAGTGTAATCCATGACCCTTGTATTAAAATAAAAAATAAAAAATCAAGAAATTAATATTTCTAAAACTTCGCGAACAGTTGTAAGGAGCCGAGCCGCCCTTGTCGCTGTCTGCTTGTTTTCAAATTCAAAAAAATACCTAGTTCAGAAAAACAAAAAACAAGTGGACTCGATAGGAATGCTTAAGGCGATTCAACTCGCGATGGCTTTAAAACCACTAATTTTTCACCGTGTATATCTACCTATTTTTGTGTCAATAAAAGCTTTTAAATTTATGATAAGTTTTCTTTTAGAACCCGCATATTTTAACACGCAGCTTGATCAGATGTTATATTTTGTTAATTTATGTTAGTGGCGGTGTGGACGCGATGAGTAACAAGCAACAAATAGTAACAAGTAGCCACAAAAGTTACAGATAGTTATAGGTCGCGGCACGAAAGTTTAGCGCTGAACAAAATAGCTGCGCATGGGGTACTGTCGCGCAACCAATGACGACGGCCGGAATGCGACTGGAGAGCCAATCAGCGCCATGATACCTTATTTTCGACTTCTGCGCAATAACGGTCACCGCTAGACTTTCGTGCCGCTACCTATACCTAATGTTACCGTGTTGCACAGTGTTGATCCACAAAAGTTAACTGCGGTGTGGATGCACGGTCACAGGATTATACACACATCAAAAGTGTCTAGGGATCAAGCATTTTTATGCGGATTTCTTGAGATTGAGATGTGGCTTTGTAATAAATTTATGATTTTATAAATTTATATGGATCCTTTTTGGTGCATTTCATAATTTGAATCAGGAACTGTCAATCAAATTCGAGTAAAAGATGAAAATCAGCTGTCAATATTTTCCCTATAAAAACATACAACGCATTGAAGACATTATTAGTGCTACTGTTTCCCTACTACTGATTAAAACCAACGTTATTATGGAGCGGCGACGTCATTTAAGCAGAAAAGAAATGCTCAGAGCCGTGGGAATGATAGAAGCTGGTTCCCGGCAACGTACTGTGGCTTTAGCTCTGAATACAAGTCAGAGTGTTATCAGTCGACTTTGGACACGTTACCGAAGCACTGGTACCGTGGCTGAGCGCCATGGAGGACGGTATCGCTGCACCACACGGAGACAAGACCGATACATTCAAATCTTAACTCGAAGAGCTCCAACAATAACCGCCATGATGTTAGCCATGAGGCTTCATCACTCTTCAGGGAACTTAATTAGCGACCAAACAGTCAGAAACCGCTTGCATGAAGTGAACCTTCATTCCCGAAGACCGCTACGGGTACCACCTATAGCAATGCACAATCGTAGGATTCGATATCAATGGGCTCTTGAACACAGAAATTGGGCAGAAGAACAATGGCGTTTCGTGTGCTTTTCTGATGAGTCTCGTTTTGGTATGAGACCGGATACAAGACGTATACGACACTGGAGAACCCCTGGACGCCAACAGCGATTAAAATCCTGCCAGGAAGTCCATCCTTATAGTGGTGGAACCATCATGGTATGGGCGGGTATTTGGATCGGCGGAAGAACTGAGTTGATTTGGATCAGAGGCAACCTCAACGCTCAAATTTATGCTGAGACGATTGTATCAGACGTCATCGTTCCTCTACAAGTGCAAATCGGTCCCTTATTTCAGTTAATGCATGATAATGCACGACCGCACACCGCAAGAGTTTTAAGACAGACTCTCGCCGCAGCTAACATCAATGTCCTGCCCTGGCCTGCTCAGTCGCCAGACTTGAACCCGATTGAGCATGCATGGGATATGCTACAGAGAAGAGCTCTGCCGAATATGGAGGGTATCCAGTGGCAAGAAGACCTTTTTTTGTTGTTGCAACGAACATGGGCGGCCATTCCACAGCGTGATTTGGATGAACTCATTTTGAGTATGCCAAACCGATGTTCTTGTGTTGTTAGTGTTCGCGGTAGAAACACGGATTATTAATTGTTTAAGTTACCCAATAAAATTTTAAAGAAAACTGTTATTTCAGTCTTTTTTTCGAACTTTAATGTTAGTGGTTCAAATGTCAAAAATCCCTTTATTAGGAAAATGGCAAATTTCTTTATTAATGCAAAGGTGACTTGGTTTATCGTTACTGTGACAAACGAAAACACTTTATTTGATGAACCCTTAAAGAAAATTTTAATTAATATCAATCAGGAGAAAAGTTATTGCAAAAATATATGTTGATCCCTAGACACTTTTGATGTGTGTATGTATAAAAACTAGATGTTGCCCGCGACTTCATCCGCGTGGATTAAGGTTTTTCCTGAGTGTGAGGTATCACTATTCCAAACTACAGCCAAATCGGTTCATTCGTTGTGGCGTGAAAGAGCTAAAATCATCCATCCATCCTCACAAACTTTCGTATTTATAATAGGTACTTATTAGTAGAATGACTGAATAAAATGCATCTGCAGCAAGCATGTCTTTAATTCAAGCAATCCTCACAATTCAGACTAGTACCAATGTTATTTCATAAATGCACCTAATTTATTACAGATCTCTCATTGGCAATTCCCCTATAAAGTGTCTACTCACCCGGTTTGTGTGCACGGCGAGAGAAGGCATGCTTCAGTCAAACTACGATACTGCGACCCTGGTGTAGAACCGGGCACTGAAACTTATCACTTCGTTGAAGCGGTTAACTGCAAATGCCAAGTAATTGTTATTTATTTGAACTAGGTAATGTCGGCGACTTCGTCACACTTCGCGTCTCCGGGAAAAAAAATATCATCAAAAAATCTCGTCAATCCATAGCCCTGTTCCTGGCTACTGCTGATAAGTGATGATGCAGTCTAAGTTGGAAAGGGCAGCTGGTATTGTCAGTTTAATCAAACTCATACCCCCCATACCCTCTCTCCATAAGTCTCTAGCCGGAAATCACTTTGCTTGTAGGTAGGTAACTAGCCCGTGCTAAAAACTTCGAATAGAACAACCACTTATTAGACCAGAGCGCTCTGGGTGTTCTAATTCTGGGTGTTCTACTCTGGTAAGTATTCAAAAAACCTAAAGTTTCAATTAGTTATTATTAGATTAGATTCGAGTCAGAAGGTCCACACAAAAATCAGTATTGTTGCTGATAGATAAGCTTGTTTTTTATTACGACACAGACTGAAGGTGATGCTCTTAATTATATCCTTTTGTTGAATTATTTTCTATGCCTTTCAGGTATGCTCTTCGGAGGACACGAGCTGTGAATGGCTTCCATCTGATTCTTCCCTTCTAGGTGGTTTAATTAAAGAAGAATCAGACGAAATTGAATGAATATCCTACACTGTGCAGACCATGATTCTTGATCCCTCTCTATATATTTTACCGTTTATAAAACATTTTGTAAAATATGCAAGTTACACTTTTTGTTAATACCTACCTATTTTATTAAAAAAATAATGCGATCACAAAATGTTGGACTAAGTTTTTTTATTCCCGCAGGAACCCTTTAATTTTCCGGGATAAAATATAGCCTATGTGTTAATCCAGGGTAAAATCTATCTCCATTCCAAATTTCAGCCAAATCCGTCCAGTAGTTTTTGCGTGAAAGAGTAACAAACATACACACACACACACATACAAACATTCGCCTTTAAAATAAAGTGTGATTGGATTTCCCTTTTTAATCTCTAGGTAGGGTAGGTTAGGTAGGTAGGGGCGCTATAACGATCCTAAATTGTTTGGGTCGTACGAGTGGGATAGAGCTATATATTTTGCAGTGCTAGGAAAGAGATGGAAATTATGGATTCAGGGGTCGGGAATTGAAAAAATCTTTAAAATTGATTTAAAAAATTATGGATGCCAATAATCAAAGAATTTTTCTCACCGCTTTTAGTAATTATTTATATCAACACAAATAAAAAAAAAGGAGGAAAAAACCCACCGTTTCTGTTTAAACAAGGCTTAAACCTAAAAAAGGAGTTTATTGGATCAAAGTTTGGGAAAACTTTCTACCGAGAATTTTTTTTCCAATCGTGTTTCTATCTCTAAGCGAATTTAGTTAAGATACCCAAATTACATATTGCATTGAAATTATTCAAATTGGAATTATATTTTTCAATTTGTAAACCTCACAGAGCTCACAAACGTGTACAAACTAAAATTATTTTTATGCTTTGTGGCATGGAACTAGGAGTCTTCCTATTTCTATGCTTTGTGGTGGCCTCGCTACGCTACTAACGTGCATAGTCTATCCCCTAAACGTAGGTGGGCAGTACCGTACAGCATCAGGATTGAGGAGTTAGGTCCTAGAACTCCATAATGTAGTCTATGCTTGATACCTACAATAATCATTCGTAATCAATAGGTATTTCATAAATCCCGGCAATTTAGGTAGGAACACTGTAGCATCAGGATTGAGGAACTAGGACCAGAATATAATATACCTACTAGTGGTTCGCCCCGAACTGAGACCTCGCGGTAACGGTTTCCCATAATTACTTATTAATTCAATAGTTATATGACGATCAAAATTGACATTATTATTATGCCCTTTTTCACCAACCATCACAGAACATTATTACCCTTAGCCGCCAACCATACCTAAATCATCCCCTAGAAAACTGAAATTTGACAAGGGTATAAATATTAATCACGCCATAGACGAATTATTTACTACCGTCACGCCAACAAAGTGGTGAAATAAAATTGTGAAAAATATTTTTTTTTGGGTACCTCCCCTACATGTGTGGGGATGAATTTTTTTTCTCATCTATCCCATAATGTGGGGTGTCGTTGAATAGGTCTTTCAAAAATATTGTGGGTGTGGGAACACCATTTTTCGATTCAGGGATCCGTTTGTGTGTCCCCCCCCCCCCTCTGCCAGTTAAATGGTTGTTTAAAGGATTCATGAAAAAATTCACAGCAGTAGTGTATATAAAGAATTTTATAGGAAAACTGACATGGCTAAGTAGGGGGAGTTATATCTGTTTTTTCTAGGTTAGATATTACACGTAGTGTAAGTAGTAGATTATAGTATTTAAACCATGGAACTCAAAATATATTCAATATTCATAAATAAAAAATTGTGAGCCGTCGTGGGACGCCTGGCAGATGTGAAACATCGACATTATTTTGTAAAACTAATATGCAGAAAAGAACAGATTGTGATAGGAACTAAATATGTCACTAAGTATACATTTTATAATAATACTACTACTACCACTAAGACTACCACTACCCCTACCCCTACCCCTACCCCTACCCCTACCCCTACCCCTACCCCTACCCCAACCCCAACCCCGACCCCTTTTTTTTTTTTTTAACGTTGGGAAATGCGTTTAGGCATCCCTATGTATGAAGGTATGTGGGACTCGTTGGCACTGCCAAAATACCCACTAAAACCCAACGGATCCGTCCTCGCTTATAAGGGACGCCACAGGGTCGCTATTGCATTCTACTGTGGCGTTCCAGCGTTTATCGGCCTTACCCTTTCAGCCAAGCATCATTACGGCCCTGAAAGGAGGAGATGCGCATAGCGGCGCCTTCGCCTCTGCGTCCGTCGTCTGCGAAGCGGGTGAGCATTTGGGTCTAGCTCTCTGTCACGCTCCGCTGCCTCTTTTAACGAGATGACGCTCTCGGAGAAGGCCACCACGCTATGCCAGCAGCTCTCGCTGCTGATCATGGCATTAACCACATTCTGAAGGGAGAGGTCTATCCCCACGAAATGCGCAATAATGTGCCGCTGTGGACCCCATGCCGCGCACTCTACCAGAGTGTGAAACGCTGAGTCCTCCCGCGCATCGCACTCGTGACAGGCCGGTGTTTGCTCCCGTCGTGCAATCTGATGGAGATACTTACCGAAGCAACCATGTCCAGTAAGTATCTGCGTCAGACGGTACGTCAGTGTCCCGTGCCGTCTCTTCAACCATCTTTCAAGGTGAGGCCGAATTGCCTCTACCGTCCAGGCACCAGCAGCAGGAGACTGTAGGTCCTCAGCCCACCTACCAATAAGGGCCGCGCGAGCTAGAGCCCTAATCCGCTCAGACTCCTCCAGTCCCGGCCGCTCACCTCGGCTCCTAGCGTCCGCCCTGTACTGGTATACTTCGGCAAGTACTTCGGCCTGAAGTTCCCAGGGAGGATCGCCCGCCAGAAGTGTGGCAGCTGTCCACGACACTGTACCGTACCCTCGGATCGCACGGACCGCGATTATTCTCTGCGGTCTCCGTAGTAGGGCTTTATTTTGAGATGTTAGGCCTTGCACCCATATGGGTGCCCCGTACAGTGCCATGCTACGAACTATTCCGGTGTAGAGTCGCCGACAGGCAGACTCCGGCCCACCTATGTTCGGCAGAAGCCTACCGAGGGCAGCAGCGGCATTCACCAGCCTTGGTGCCAGACGCTGGAAATGTTCTCCGAAATTCCATCGACCGTCCAGGATAAGGCCCAGGTACTTTATGTGACTCTTACGTAGGCCATGGAAGAGGAGAGCGTCAGTTTTAGGGACAGAGACTCTCAAGCCCAGCCTCTCGATCCGGTCCACCACCAGCGACGTAGCGGCAGTGGCTAAACGTGCCGCTTCCTCGAACGTCTTTCCTCGGGCCGTGATGAGGGTGTCGTCCGCATAGCATAGTACACGCATCCCGGTGAGCATCGGGCACCGCAGGATCCAATCAAATCCAATGTTCCAAAGGACTGGCCCAAGGACCGATCCCTGCGGCACCCCTCTGCAAACACGACGTCGATACATTTGTCCGTCACCTCTCTCCCACAGAACCTCCCTGTCCCCGAGATATGCCTCAAGCAGCCCCCTGAGATACAGAGGCACTTCGTGATATCGAAGCGCCTCGAGTAAAGTCTCGAACGGTACACTGTTGAAGGCATTCTCGACGTCAAGCGAGACTGCGAGTACCACATCCCCTTCGCTCACCGCCTCTGTGGTCAGACTCTTTAAAGCGCTCAAGGCATCCAGGGTTGAACGTCCCGCCCTGAAGCCAAACTGCGCCTCGGAAAGACCCGGGCCCACCGACTCAAGGTGTTCAGTCAGGCGGGCAGCGATAATCTTTTCAAAGACTTTACCCAACTCATTCAACAGAACTATTGGCCTATAGGCATTTATTGAGTCCGGCGGGCGACCGTCCTTCCGCAGGAGACACAGTTTTCCGTCTTTCCAGATCTTCGGGAACTGTCCCAATTGTAGACACTTGTCGAACAGTTCCCGGAGCATTTCTAGTAGACATCTCCGGGATATATACAAAAATTTCCCCGCTACACCATCAGCACCCCGATTCAGAACATTTCGATAACTTCCCGTTTCGATACGATTAGATATCGATCTCGTATCGAAAATTTTTTGTCGTGCGATTCAGAACGTTCGGTTAGAGAATTCGATTCGATGTCGACTACGGAATCGGCTTCGTTATCGGTATCGACAAGTTACATTAAATTACATGTGGATTTACGAAGTTTGTTGTTTTACCAAAATTTCACTTGATAATAAATTTATGTTAACACTAAATAAATAGATTTTAATCATTTTCGAAGGTCATTGAAGTAATTATTTAAAATGATAACTTGTTAAATTATTGACGGCCAATTTTCAGCCTCTTCGATAGATGGCGCTAAGTTCATGTTTCATCCATCTGGGTTCTTATTTTATTTTGTTGTGGTGTACATAATATGTTATTTTAATGTTAAAATACGTAAAATACGGTAAGTAAACATTTACATACCAAAATCATTCATCATAATCATTTTATACGAAAAACCAGTAAACACAGCACGTAAACAAAAGGATACCGGATGCCCTGTAGCTTTCGATAAGTTACCAACTAAAATTATCGGACGTTCGGAAAATCTTATTCGATAAGGTTGTTGTGAATAGCGTTTGATAGAAGATGTCGAACGATATCTACGTTGGTTCGATTCGGTTTCGATTTCGACAACTTCTCTGTCGATACGAGAATTCTGAATTGAAAATTCATCTTATCGTGCGATAACAAACCGAATCGATCGATAATTATGATATCGTAAGGTTCTGAATCGGGGTGCTGGTCCAGGTGCTGTCTTTCTGTCCCGCAAGCGGTCAAGGGCGCGTTCCAACTCGTTCTCCGTAATAGGGGGGACGACATTGATTTCTCCCTGGTCTCTGGCTATGGCAGACATCGTCGGCGGCGTATGTCCTGCAGAATCGGGAAACAGTTCCTCCACCAGCCGCGAAAGGAAGTCCGGCTGTAAGGTTCCTATGACAGGGGCACCCTGATTACGCAGTTTGTTCCTGGCCATGCGATAAGGCCGCCCCCAGGGGTCCCGATTAAGCCCCTGTAGGAGCTCTTCGCGGGCTTGTTCTTTAGCCCGACAGATAGCCGTCTGGAGGGTTTTCTTCGCAGAGCGATACTCACTTCGCAAGCGGGCTTCTTGCTCGGGTCCTAATCTATTCCGCCTGCAGGTCCGGACATACTCCCGGCGAGCTCTGTTGCAGACTTCTCGAAGAGCTGCAATTTCGGGTGTCCACCAGTACACCTGACGACGCGGAGGTCTCCTTCGTGCGCGTGGCATGGACGCGTCACAGATCTCTGTAAGAGCGTCACGCATACGGGCCGCAAGGTCATCCGCGCTGAATGACGTTTCCAGTACGGCTATAAGAAGCCCAGCGCTGGACAATGGCGGCCTCTTTCGCCATCTTTATCTAATTGAGTTAGACACCAGCGCGGAAACCGGCTTGGTCCCCCGAGAGATCCTGTTTGCCCCAGGGAGGTGGAAATCTCAAACCGGATATAATTGTGATCCGAAAGGGTCTCCGCTCCTTCCTCTACCCTCCAATCGACGATCCTGCTGGCGACTGCTGGGGTTGCGAACGAGAGATCCACTATGGATGTCCCCTGCTGTCGCACACATGTTGGCACTGTTCCTCTGTTAAGGACCAGAAAGTATGACCCATTCCTGTACTGCCCTCCCTTTCGCGTTAGTTGCATGGTTTCCCCACGCCCGGGCTTTGGCGTTGAAATCACCCAAAACAATGACGTGCCCAGTGTTCGACTGTCTGTTGATGGCTGCCCTAACGGAGTCGAGGAAGGTCTCAAACTCTGCTAGGCTACGGTTGGGTGAGAAATATATCCCAACAATTACTATTTCCCCCCATCTCGCTACTGTATAACCCGAGCCTCTTTCTAGCGCTGAGAGGGTGGGGCCAGTACTTCGGCCAGTCAGGACTACTACCGAGCTGTCCAAGTCTCCTACCCAATGAGACTGAGCAGGGATGAAGTAAGGCTCACAAGCCACGGCCAAGTCTATTCCCCATTCGGCAAAACCCCGACCCCTACCCCTACCCCGACCCCTACCCCAACCCCGACCCTACCCCTACCCCTACCCCTACCACTACCCCTACCACTAACACTACCACTACTACTACTACTACTACTACTACTACTACTAAACAGATTGTGATAGGAACTAAAATATTATATGTCACTAAGTATACATATAACATCGCATGCCGTGGCGAGGCGTCGCCACGCGAGAAATCTGTTTTACGTGCCGCTATAGATGTTTCACATCAAAATAAAAGCACTATCCTAGGTCAGCAATAATATTTGTGACTTGCAACTACGGAACCCTACACTGCGCGTGACCCGACACGCACTTGTTTACTCCTAAGCTTACTCTAGATAGGGCATGGAACTAGGAATTACGACTACGAAATAGGGCCCCGATCGTCGTGTCGTAACTCCTAGTTCCATGCGCTAAAGAGTAAATAAATGTGGTATTATGTTTATGTTCTGTGGTCAAAGCCCCGCCTGGCGATCGCGTAACTTTTATCGCTGTCCATAAAGGACTATTTCAATGTCAAAACATTGTTTTGGCCAATAGGAGAAGCCCAAAATCATGAAGGTAGCATCTATTTCTTAACTACCATGCCCAAAATCATATTTTGACATTGAGAAAAAGTTACGCGATAGACCCCCAGGAAGCCCCCAGGCCACAGTTGTCAGTTTACCCGGTTTATATTGTAGTCTTTGGTCAGTTTGTTTTTGTCTTGTTGTTCCTGGTCTGTGGTTGTCAGCTGTCTGTGTTGTTGATGGGTTTTAAAATAAAAATTAGTTTTTAATTATTTATCTAGCTTTATTTATCAAAACATTAACAAACAGTATGTTAGAGCCTTGGAACGACAAATCTGTTTTACCACCTCCAATAAATACAGCACCGTGCCAAATAAAATTTAGTAAGTATGAAAATAATCATTTATTATTATTCAAGTATTTCTGATTTTTGTATTAAAAAAACATTTTTCAAGAATCAAGTAGAACCTTTACAATAAGTACAGTATGGTCTCAAGTTTCAACCACAGTTAGTTTTATTTTGTTGATGTTCATTTTGCAGGCATAAAAGATCTCAAAAGCTGTTGCAAGACCATTATTCGCGTGTTATCTATGCAGTCGCCGCTCCATAAGGAAAGCGCTATATTTTCTCGGTTTTTATATAAATTCGATAAAAAATTCCGTAATGATATTGGCTACAGGAACTTCAAAAAAGTTAACACAGCTCTTCGTAGATATTTGTCATTAAGTTTGACAAAGGATGTACAAAATTTCTTTGATATTTTACCCGCAAATAATGAAATAGAACCATACTTACCTACAAGGAATATGTTACAGTATATTTTGGTAAGACTGATGACATTTTCGAGATTGATGCACAGAATTACAGTATGTTCCAAACAAGCAGCTATTTTCTATCTTAATAGAATCAAACTAGGCGAAAGTCACTGGATGTGCCTAATGCCTTATGCATTACTCTGTAGAATATGGTCTATGGTGCTAGTTTTATTACAGCATTCATGTAACTGGTATAACCAATTATACCATTTCCTAAAATACCTGCCCTATAAAGGATTAGATTTCTTACCAAAAGAATATGAACTGCCTGTAGATTTAGAGGAATGGATAGATCTTAAAAATTTAAATCTAACTGGAAGGTTGGAATGGTCCCAAAAACTCAAAATCGATTTTGATTCCATTATGGTTGAAGATGAGGAAGGAGATTTATGTGAAAATATATTAAAGTATGTTAATGAAATCAATAAAAAAACCGAAAACAGTGATGATGATGAGCCTGAAATACAAATACAATTGCCCAAACACGAGGTTCAGTATGAAAATGTTTCAAATGAACATGATGACGAAGGTGTGGCAATATCTAGAGAAAGTTTCAAAAAGATGATGAGCTCACCATCTGTTGAGGCCAATCCTTCAGCTGCAAAAATGGGAGAGGAACATGCAATTGAACATGTAACAGGTAGAGATTCATTAAAACAATTCATAGAAAATGAAGAAACATTTAGGCACAAAACCCATGAAGCATCCCTAACTAGTCACTTAAGCTTTATGCAGTGGCAAGCTTTAAAAACGGCTCTCTTGAAATTAGAGTCTTCCTTGAAAAGTACACGAAAACTAGAAAGGAAGTTAAAAAAAATTTGGCAAGAAAAATGCTTGGAGTACTTATAAAAATAAAAAATAAATTCATACAGTTAAAAAATGTATTATTTTTCTATCTATTTAATATAACATAAAACATAATTAGATGTAAGCACCATTCTATAGTAATAGTGTAAACAATAACATGTTATAATGTACATATTTTAAGTCGACTGTTTTATTTAAACAATAGAAATAGATCAGGTACATTATTAAAGACTACACATTGTGTACAAAATTTTAAAGAACAATAATAATAATTCACAACTTATACCTAATACCCCAGTGTTTTTGGAATGATCCAAGAGTATAATATAATCACTATTTTGTTTTCGATGTAAACTGTATGTTATAGAAAAGAAACATTAAATAGATTTTGTTTATTACTACTTATTGTATTACTTATTAGTAATATGAGTTTCATATTATATTATGTGGTATGTGTAGCGTAATGCCCCTTTTATATAATACTAGTAGGGCGCGTGGGTGCGCGGCCCGCAAGCGGACCGCGGTTTTTCTACTCGGCAAGTAGACTTTTAGGTCTTAATCATTTTCTACTAAAAACCACTCTTCCATCTTTTATAGTCTCCGAGACAGACACCGTTGAAGTTTGTATGGCCGCCATCTTGAATCCGCCATTTTGGATTTTTTTTCAGCTCACTGCCAATTGGATGAGGTTTCGAGTGACTTTTGTTCGAGCACCCCCACCTATCTTCATTACCAAGGCCGTACTCCTCACCCACCTTCCAAACCCTCGATCATCATATGTCACCATTTGTCATAATGAAAATTCTTCAATAAAAACAAATCTTGAAATGGAACCGTATCAAAGTCTTGCATGATTCCCGGCTTCTAGTCTCTTCAATATTCCCCATATATTTTGTATTGAAAACTAAATTCCGCCATCTTGAATTTTTTTTCTGTTCGTCAAGTAGACCTTTGGGTCCTGATCAGCTTTTGCAAGGAAACCATTCTTCCATCTTTTATACTCTCCGAGATAGACACCGACGAAATTTGTATGGCCGCCATCTTTTTTCCGCCATTTTGGATTTTTTTTCAGCTCGTTGCCAATTGGATGAGGTTTCGAGTGACATTTGTTCGAGCACCCCCCACCTATCTTCAATACCCTGGCCGTGCTCCTCATCCGTCTCCAAAATCCTCAATCATCAGCTCTCTCCATAATTTTCCTCCGAATGAACTTTTGTCCTCTATACGAAACCATCGGAGGAAAAAAATATTTTCATACAAAATTTTACAGGAGAGGTGATCAATCAGTCAGTGAGTCAGTGAATCAGCACGAGCAGCTATATATATATTAATTAATATAGTAGTAAGTTACTGCTGAGCAAATTTTTACACAGTACATGCCAATTTCACCATTTCATGGTAACGTTTGTTTAACTGAGAAATAAAGATGTGTTGGTAGATTTTTAATACAAAAACTAACAGAACATCCAATTTATTCCTCAACTACAGGTTATTCATCCAATTTATTCCTCAACTGTAGGTTATTCATCCAATTTATTCCTCAACTAAAGGTTATTCATCCAATTTATTCCTCAACTATAGGTTATTCATCCAATTTATTCCTCATCTAAAGGTTATTCAGCAATGGTGAATTTGACTCTTAATCATTCATATAAGTGTTCTATTAATTTTATTAGCATTTATCACTGGTAATTTTGTGCTAAACATGATTTCTATAAGCCACAGCCATTACAATCCTAAAATAACATAAACCTTTTAAAGTATGCTATTATAACACCAGATCTTTTTTAAACTTGATGTAAACTTGAGTAAATTAAATCAAAATACAAACTAGCCGATTGATACACACAAAAAGTGATGCATCATAGACAAAAATATAATATGTCCTTTGTCATTAAATATACCTTAATCATGTAAATGTACACGATGTTCTGCAAATTCTGAGAATTATAGCTGCAAAGTGCATTTTATACATATAAATGTATATGGAAAAAAATGCATGCTATAGATATTTGTTTACAAAATCTATATTATTATGTACATTTTGGAGCATCCTTTAAGTTTAATTAACCATCTTTTAAACAATATTATAAGTTAATATAATATTACAAAATTTATTTTCTGGCGCTGGATAGCTTCTGTAGCCGTGCTTTGAGTCCTCCTTCTCTTTTAGGTTGTGTATTCGCTTTTCTTTCACATTGTAGCTTTTTAGTTTCTTTAAGCCTGAAACAAAAAAGTAAAACTAGGTAAGTACCTACTTATTACATGACGTATTAGAATAGAATAGAATAGAATAGAAATGTTTTTTATTCAAATAAACTTTTTTACAAGTGCTTTTGAATCGTCGATGAGTCTACCACTGTTAACGTAGGGAGACGTCCTTGCTGATTTCGCTTTTGTAGTTTCGAGCGGCCTTGATCATTGCTCTTATCAGTATGTAAACATGTTCATTAAAATCGCAGTCGAATCAAAAAAACGTAATCAATTTCAAATCAATCAAATCTAAAGCAAACAAATTATGGCCATAGGTTACAGTTTTAATTGGGAAACGTTTTTTTTGTCTAAAAACCTGTATTTAACCTGTGGACCAAATATAACCTTCCTAGGTTATTTAATTATTCGGTTCAATACAGGTTTAGTATCCTTACTTATTTGAAGCATGCGCCGTCGCGCCATCATGTTTGAGAAAGACAGCGGTCTTAAAATATCTGTCCTGTTTGGCGAACGTGCTACTGATCAAATCCTATTCCTGTTTTTACATACAAAATGTATCGAAAAACACATGCCTAAACATGCACTAAAAAACTAAGCTATTTATAACCCTCGTCTGTGGCTCGGGTGGCACCTCGCGGATAGTTACCGAATTTATAATATATTTAAATTACATAAATGTAATGAATGTTGCATAGCAGTGATAGCCTAGTAGTTAGGACTGTGGTCTCCTATTCGGGGGGTCGCAGGTTCGATCCCGGGCACGCAATTAAACACTTTAACGGTGAAGGGAAACATCACGAACTTCACACCTGAGAGTTCCCCTTATAGTTTTCGAAGGTGTGTGAAGTCCGCCAATTTGCATTGGGCCAGCATGGTGGATTTATGGCCTATAACCCTTCTCTGAGAGGAGACCTGCACTCAGTAGTGAGCTGTTGATGGGTTGCTGATGATGATGATGAATGAATGTTGACTCACTTTTCTTTAATAGCAATCTGTTCCTCCTTTTTAAAAATATCTTTAAAATCGGTACAAAACGATGTCCACAGTGAAAAGAATTCTTTAGGCTCACAGTCGTCTATTTTTCCATTTTTCGGCGAATACTGGTAAAACTTGACCGTTGCAATGAATTTGTTTCGACATTCGCACATGTTCTCATTTTCAGCCTTCAGTTTTTCTTCAGCTGCGTTCAGGAATGTTGTCATTTTATCTTTAAATACGTCGAGTCTCTTTGTGCTTTCACCGCTCGCATTCTCATCACCTTTTTGCGAGGCATCGTCCTCTAAGACTTTTTCCATTTTATTTCGACAGTCTGTAATAAAAACTAGTTTTTATTTACCTTAATTGAGAATAATTCGATTGTAGGTTTGTCATCAATCACGCCGGAACAAAGCCATGGATCGACGTGATTTTTTGAATGAATCCTTATAGTTAAAAAAAATAAGTCTTTTTATACGGGAACTTTAAAAACTAAATCCACGGACAAACTATCATCTACCTTATTGGTATAGGTAGCGGCACGAAAGTCTAGCGGTGACCGTTATTGCGCAGAAGTCGAAAATAAGGTATCATGGCGCTGATTGGCTCTCCAGTCGCATTCCGTCCGTTGTCATTGGTTGCGCGACAGTACCCCATGCGCAGCAATTTGTTCAGCGCTAGACTTTCGTGCCGCGACCTATAAGAAAGTAAAGGCTCAGTTACACAGGGAAAGTTTCTCGAATGCGAGCGAAGTTTTCGACACTTGTATTCGAGCATCGCATAACTGATACTAGTTTTTTCTTATTGTATAATAATGTAATGTATAATCACGGGCGAGAATTAATTTAATACAATTTTGGTTAATTCAAAATTATTTATTTCACGTAGGCCAACCTGTGGCTCTTATGACACGTCATGACTCTACCACCGGTTCGGAAAGTGGATTCTGCTCCTGAGAAGAGCCGGCAAGAAACTCAGCAGTTGCTCTTTTCAAAATAAACATTTTACAAAATTATTATGAAGCTATTACATTGTAATAAGTTTTTATACTATCTTGAGCTAGATGCCAAGCCGATATAACCCATGCAACTTTGTTAGAATAAAATAGAATATTTTCACATGGAAAGTTAACCCATAGGATCAGCGGTGGGCGTTTAAACGAAAGCGTATATTATGTCTTTTTTTAAAATAAACACTACACGTTACGTTAGAAAAAGTCTTTTTTAAATCGTATTGATTGCTTATTGGCTTAATGTTTTTCAACTTTAATTCAAATTAATTGCAATCAGAGCAGAGCCATCTAGGGCAATTCCTTGACACTAAGACGTCAGAGTAATGTACCGCTACTAGCCCACTCACTATAACTCACACTAAAGTGAGTTATAGTGAGTGTGAGTCAATTTAATTAACAGTTAGTGACTACACTAACTGTTAATTACATTGAGTAAATAAACAACGAAAAACATAAATAAAAATAAACAAATGAGCAGTTATTGAAAGTGACTTTTGAAAAACAGTAAACTGAAAAAGTCTGCTTAACGTTAGGATATAATATAATCGCAAGCAATTTCTTGCCGCTCGCATTCGAAACTCTAACAGACGCCCTGACGCCCAACGATGCCTAGTGGATAAGCCCTTCACCGTTGAGTTTGGTCCTGAGGGTGGCGAGGCTGGCGCCGACGTCCGCGAAGTCGATAGCGGCGGCGCGGTGCACGTCGCCGGGCTCGGGCACGGGCAGCGCGCACGCGCCGCTCAGCGCGCCGCCGCACGACCGCATGTACGCGCGCACGATGAAGTGCAGCAGCGTCACATTCGACTGCTTCGACTGCAACACAACCGTGTGGTTAGTCCGAGTTTTAATTCGTTTGATCGTAATAGTAAACTATGACGTTAGCATCAAAGTAAAATGAACCATAACAGTGTCGATTTAGTCACAAATTCAATACAGACGACTTTAATTTGGAGCGTTTTCGTTAAGTAAACGTATAAGAATAAATAGATACTTTTTGCAAAAAGCTGAACATATTTTTCTAACGACGCAGATGACTACGATAATTTCGTAGAATAAGCAATTTTAGTTACCACTCACCTTTACATCTTTTAGCTTAGCAAGTATCTCCAGTCCAAACCCATCGGCTTGCCCTCTTTGCCCGTTCCCGCCATTCATGTAGTTGCCGATCGCCAAAATGATGGAAAATAAATGCTTCAGAGATTCATTAGTTATGAGGAACTGAAACAATATCAGGATAAGGGCGATTTTCGATTAAGGTTTTGTCAGCGCGTATAAACTCGTCTTTGGAAGCGCGTATAGGTGCGCCTTTAGACACACGCACAACTCTTACGAGCGTTGACACGCTTATAAGCTCGTATAAGCGCGAGCCGCGCGAGATGCTTTCCCGCGCGTCCACTTTTTCGAGCGAACACGCTGGAATAAGCGCGTGTACGCGCGTTCGGTTTTTAAAGCGCAATATGTAGCGCGCGTGTTTTAAGCGCATAAGCCGATATAAGCTTATACTTACTGTAATGTCCGGGGTTGAAATCAAACACAAGCTGATTATACGCACTCGCTCCACGGCGGTTTATTCCGGACTGACACTTCATTTACATCTACCTCACATCTGTTACTACATCACACTCCCTCACACCTATTAAACGTCCTCCATATCTACTTAATTCCCTCAATTTAAAAGTAATAACCAACATCCTACATGATACGACACAACTTATCTATCTTATTCTTAGGTACATTTATACTTAACTAAACAACTTATTTCTTAGGTAGACATTGCTTCCTTAATCTGCACTGTCTGAGAAGGCGAGCCTGAGGTGCGACAGGGCGAGCCGGAGGGGTTACTGGGTGGGTCTCTGGAGGAGACCTTACAGCCTCCACGCTATCTTGGGTTTCACACTCCCTCGGTGAAGCCGGAGTATCAGTTCGGAGCCTTCCCGACTCCTCCGAACCCCCAGGCGAAGCCTGTAACCCAACCGCATCTTGTGCGGATTGCTCCGACCGAACTTGCGCCGGTGAATGTCTTTGTGCTTGAGAATCCGTGCTAGGCTCCTGAGCCGGTAACGTCGTCGGGCAAGCGAGAGAAAATCTGGTGGATCGTTTTTTTATTTGGTCTATGTGTCTGTGGACTAAGCTCCCGTCCTGACCCCTTACTTTGTAATTGCTAGGACCTACACATTCGTCCACCTGTCCCGGAGCCCATTTTTCCCTTTTTAAGTATTGCCTATACCAGACCCTCTCTTCTGGTTTCACCTCCCTTTCTACTCCTCCTGCGCACTCTTTCTGGTATTGCTGTACCATAGCTACCCTTCTTTCCCTATCCGGTTTTAAGTTATCTAACTTGGTCCGAAGCCGTCTCCCTAACAATAACATGGCGGGACTCTCACCTGTGGTTGAATGTTCTGTATTTCTATAGTGCAATAAATAAGTCGAAAGCGCTCTGTCTACGTTTTGTTTACCTATCACCGCTTTTTTAATTACCCGCTTGAGAGTTTTCACCGCATTTTCCGCTAAACCGTTGGAGGCAGGGTGGTACGGGGCTGTAAATATATGCTCAATTCCGTGCCTTTGTGTAAAGTCCCTAAACTCAGCGCTGGCAAAAGAACCCGCATTATCTGTTACTAGCTGTTTAGCCAACCCCAACCTACTGAATAACTCGTCAAGCTTATTAATTACCACTATTGATGACGTATGTCCCACTTGAAATATTTCTATCCACTTCGACATTGCATCGATGACCACTAAATATGTTCTCCCGAAAATGGGGCCCATGAAGTCTAAATGAAGCCGCGACCAAGGTCGTTGAGGCCATGGCCACATCCGTACTGCTTGTCTCGGTGGCGCGTCTGCCTGTCCCGCGCACACTTCGCATTCCTGACATATCCGTTGCACCGAATCGTCCAACGATGGCCACCAGACGTAACTGCGCGCTAAGGACTTTGATTTTACTATCCCCATGTGAGGTTCATGAATCATTCGCAACACTCTATCCCTACAAGCCTCCGGGACTACTAACCTATGGCCCCACATCACGCAACCGAGCTCCTCATACAACTCATTTTTGCGATTAAAATACGGTTGTAAATTCACTATACTACACTCCGTAGGCCAACCGTCTCGTAAATAACTCAATACTTTTGATAAACATGGGTCCTTCACCGTATATTTCTTTATTTCATTGTAATCAAGTAGTAACGCTTCCTGTACAAAGTGCAAATAAGTCTGTTCGGGCATCGGTCGCGTAGTAAGTTGTTTGCCTGTCATCGGTAACCGCGATAACCCGTCTGCCCCGTTCTGATCAGTGCGCACGTACTCAATATCAAAAGTATACGCGGATAAGATTATAGCCCACCGCTGCATACGGCTAGCCACCATCGTCGGTATGCCTGAATGCGGTCCAAATATCGACACTAAAGGTTTATGGTCGGTTCGTAAGGTAAAATGCCGACCATATAAATATTGATGAAATTTGTTAACCGAGAATATAATCGCAAGCGCTTCACGATGTATTTGTGAATAGTTCTTTTCCGCGTCGCTAAGTGTCCTCGACGCATAAGCTATAGGCCTCTCGCAGTCTGCTTCCCGACTGCGTTGCGAGAGGACTGCCCCTATGCCCTTCGCGCTGGCATCGCATGTAACAATTAGCGGCCGGCTCGGATCATAGTGCGCTAACACTGCCGCACTAGTCAATAAGGTTTTAACTCCTTTGAACGCTTGTTCGCACTCTCTTGACCACACCCATTTCTTATCTCTTTTTAATAACTCATATAACGGTACTAACCTAGTACTCATATTTCTTACAAATTTCGCATAAAAGTTTACTATACCTAAAAACGAACGCAGTTCTGACACATTACTGGGCCTAGGTATCTTGGTAATGGCTTCTACTTTATCCGGGTCCGTTTTTATACCCTCTTTGTTTAACACGTAGCCCAAATATTTAATTTCGCTCACTAAAAATACGCATTTATTGCTTTTTAGTTTTAACCCATGACGGTGCAATCTACTAAAGACTGATTCGACTGCCCGTAAATGTTCTTGTTTGCTTTTTCCCCCGATCACCACATCGTCTAAGAAGACCTCCACATTGGGAATATCGTGCAATAAATTAGACATAATACGTTGGAAAATTCCTGCGCTCGAGGCTAACCCATAGACTAATCTATTATATCGGTACAACCCCCTATGAGTATTTATTACGGTTATGCTTTTTGTGTCATCGAGTTCAATCTGATTATATGCCTGTGACAGGTCTATTTTTGAGAAATAATTCGAACCACTCAAGCGAACAATTAAATCGTCAATTCTAGGTAAAGGGTAACGATCCACCAACAGAACCGGGTTTACCGTGGCTTTGTAGTCAGCACAGATTCTCAATGACCCATCGACCTTATTTACCGGTACAAGAGGCGAAGCCCAGTCGGAGCACTCCACGGGCTCGATGATCCCGTCGCGGAGCATTGCGTCAAGCTCCGCGTCGACCCGCTCCCGCAACGCGTACGGCAGCGCTCGAGCTCGGTGGAAGACGGGAGTCGCCCCCTCGCGGACCCTCAGAGTCGCCTTGCCTCCGGTGTACCGGCCCAGACCGCCGCTAAATAGCTCTTTATACCTGGAAACCAAATTACTTAACTCATTATTTAAACCGGTGAATCCGTTGGAGTCGCTAATCTTATTACAACTTTCACTGAACCCCGGAATCGTAATTTTCAATTCGGTTAACCACTGTCTGCCTAAAAGAGATGTTGTTCCTCCTTCGACTACAAATAATTCTAAATTCTTCCTTACGTCACCGTAGCACACTACCGGTTTGATAACCCCTAACGGTTTAAGCCCGGAACCATCGTACAGATTAAGCTTAAGATTAGTCGGTTCTAACTTTAGGTGGCTAAAATGTCTTTCGTACTCCCGGCTATTCACGCACGAAACAGCAGTCCCGGTATCTATCTCCATATCTACCCTAATATTCTCTATTAGCACTGGCAAACTCACCGCCTTATAATCGTTCAAACATAGATGATGGAAATCGCATTGGTAATCCACGGAGTCCTCTTTTTCCTCCACTGCTCCGTAGTTGACGGTGTTAGTAAAGTTCGATGACCCCGAACCACCCGTGTCACGAACACAGGCGCGACGAATGTGCCCCCGGGATCTGCATCGGGAACACACATAAGCCTTGTATGGGCAGGAGCCATAAGTATGGAGGGTCGAAGTACACCCCCTACACCTGTAGGAATCGCTACCGCCTCCCGCTCCCGCGCCGCTCCGCGCTGAGCGTCCCCCGCGCACGGCCCGACCGCGTGTGGCCGACCACCCGCGTCCTCGCCGGTCGGCCTCTCGCCCGGCTACCAGCGCATGCAGGCCCGCGCCGTCCGCGCCCGCGCTCGTCGTCCCCGCGGCCCCCGCCGCCGCTGTTCCCCCCGCCGTGTCGACCGCTGCCGCGTCCCTCTCCGCCGCTTCTAACGAACTAGCTAGTTTTACCGCGTTGGCGAAACTTATCGTTTCCTCTTCTGCGAACAATCTTTGTCGGATGACGTCACTCCTCAACCCGCACACAAATTGATCCCTTAGGTTCTCGTTCAAGTTCTCACCCAGCTTGCAATGACGCGTCAATTTTTTTAACTCGGCGACGTACGTAGCGATGTTTTCGTCCGCGGCCTGTCTTCGCTGTCTGAATCGAAACCGCTCGGCTAAAACCGACGGCGCCGGTTGCAGATGCCGGCGTAACAGGTCGATCGCATCCTCATATTTTAATTCCGCCGGCTTCTTAGGGCTGGCCAAATTCACTAGTAATTCATATGCCTCGTCCCCCATAACCGCTATTAGTGTGGGCAGTTTGAGGTCGCTCTTCACATTGTTCACCGTGAAATACATCTCTAGCCGCTCCACATATGACGACCACACGCCGGTTTTTGTATCAAATTCCTTCACCTTCCCGATTGACATTATGGTAGACTAAATGATGCACGCACTACACACTCACAATAGGTAGTTACTCGCCAACAATCCTCGATCGCCACTGTAATGTCCGGGGTTGAAATCAAACACAAGCTGATTATACGCACTCGCTCCACGGCGGTTTATTCCGGACTGACACTTCATTTACATCTACCTCACATCTGTTACTACATCACACTTACACGCTTAAAAATACGCTAGTCTGAAACCGCTCTAAAGGCTTGCACAAACGAAGGACTCATGTGTGAATGACTCGTAAACGTTATGTGATGCAATAACGAGTAGGTAATAGAATAGAATATTATTTTATTCAAAAAACTTTTACAAAGTGCTTTCGAATCGTCAAATGAATCTAATCTAAGGGTCAAAAAAGTACGCCGAGGCCTTTTCCTCGTCTACGTAGGCCCTATTATAAAATCGTGCGAATATCTAATAATAATTGAATAGACATAAACGACCAGTGCAAATAATTAATCAGAAACGACCAGTGCCCTTTGGAAATTGGGACCGATGGTTAGATAGGAAAGTTGGTTACTGGAATAAACCATGAACACTGAACAATCTGCAGCATTCATGCGCAAAGAAATATAATAAATAGGTACATATCATAATAATTTACCTCACAAGTGTGTTTCAAGTTATCTAATTTGTGCATTATTGTATTAACAGCGTCATCGAATTCTGCCTGGAATGTAAAACAGGATATCCTCTCAGCAAAATGATGGATTCCAGACAGATCGTGTAAAAATGCCTCCGGCTTATCCAATGGAATGTCAGGCTTGCTAACTAAATGTTCCTTTATGAGCATTAATTCTTCTGGAGTAGCTCTCTGTAAAACGTATATTTATGTAAGATCTTTATATAGATTACATTGGTGTTTTGTGTGAAAATGAAATCCTTGATTATAGTTTATCTCTTTTGGTCGCAGAACTTCAGAACAAACATAACGCAAAAAGTGACTTTTTTCTCAAAATGGTGTAAAATATTTTAAGTACATCGTTTTCCCCAACAATATATTTTAAATTCAAATGACCATGCAAAAGAGCATCCCCACCCACCAACAGATTTCATACCTATATCATGGCAGCCTGATGATTTTTTACTATGACGACATCCGCCGAAGGTTTGGGGTTTTCATGCAAATCGAGTAAGAATTATTTATTTATTTTTTAGTAAATTGTTTTGGATACCAGTTTAGTAGTTAACAATTATAAAACGAACATACAGGAGCTTTAACCAACTAAAAAAAAGTGTGTGTCAGCTCCGGCCTCCGACGCACGACTGGAGTTTACGCGCGACGCTATATCCTTCTCTATGCGCGCGACTCGGGTCCGAGCGCGCCCCGACCGACTTTCGCTTCGGGGACCCGATCGCTACGCGCTCGGCTACCCGAAGCGAAAGCTCTTTCGCACGAAAACCAACCTTATTTACTCAACGTTAGGGTAGAAATTTCAACGTTGTGAAAAACGTAACAGAAAAACGTAACGAGGTCATTGATAAATTGATTTTACTTCCCGGATTTTTCTCATACCGGGCTGTTAAAATCGATTCCTAAGGAGTAAACTCCAAAAAGCTATTGTAAGACGCAGACGCAGAGAAAATACCGCGCCGCGCGCTCCCTCTGACCACCTTCCGCATTTTTCGTCGCCTGTGCATGCGCGCGCGTACTGCAGCGTGCGTACATTCTTTGAAATTTTTTTTAAAAGCCCCAAAAATTTTTTTTGTTATTAAAAATGGTTATTAATTAGTCTTTTTATGGGACATCACAATAATATTGAAATAGTGCGACGTCTGTTGCTGGGTGGGGATAGTGCCCATAAAAATTTTTGCATAGTCCTTTATTTAATTCATGTATAGGTTATCTTGTGGCTCTTATGACAGGTTAAGATTACTTCACCGGTTCTGGTATTATTGAGGCAGTTATAAAATTAAAGCTATTTATTTATATGTAATAAATAATAATATTATAATAATATCGTACCAGTTCATAGATTTGTTGCAAGGCTTCTAAACTGACAACTGACGTGTCGAAATTGTATATTGCGTTTTCGATCTCCGAAAACTCCACGTGTAAACTTTGAGCGAGTATACCAACATTTTGTGATCTTTTGCTATCTAATATTTTTATAGGCTGTATTTTAGTCTTGACTTCGACTTTTTTCTTAACGGGGGCTTTGACTACTTGTCGCGAAAATAGATCTGTGAATTCATCTATATTGTCAATCTTGGCTTCTTCGATTTCTAGCCAGAGTGGTTTAAAACTCGAAGATTCTGCTTCACCCTGACAGGTGGGCGGTAACGGAGCTGCTAAAATTCGAGTCCAATACAAGGGTCTCATGGGCGCCGAAGGTTTTATCGGAGGTTTCCGTAGAGCTAAAATGAAATAAATTTGTCTGTATACAAGCTATTTTACTGTTGTGCTATTATTGTAGGAATATCAATAAAATTAGTGTCTTCTACTTACTTGCTCTTTGCATATTCCACCCTCCAATGGGAGGTGCAGGGAAAGGCGCAGGTCCGGCTTGGCTAGCAGCTACCGGCGGTGGGGCAGGGATGCCAGGAATTGGGGGAGGAGGTGGTCCTAATCCCGCTGTAGGTGTTGGCGGTGGACCTATGCCTGACATAGGAGGTGGTGGAGGGCCCATTCCTGGCATTGGAGGTGGTGGAGGACCCATTCCCTGCATTGGAGGTGGTGGAGGGCCCATTCCTGGCATCGGAGGTGGTGGAGGGCCCATTCCTGGCATCGGAGGTGGTGGAGGACCCATTCCTGGCATTGGAGGCGGTGGAGGACCCATTCCCGGCATAGGGGGTGGTAAAGGGCCCAATCCTGGCATTGGAGGTGGTGGTGGAGGACACAATATTCCTGGCATTGGAGGAGGTGGTGGGCCCATACCAGGCATTGGAGGTGGTGGGGGACCCATTCCCGGCATCGGGGGTGGTGGGGGGCCTAGTCCTGGCATTGGAGGTGCGGGTGGTGGGGGACCCATTCCTGGCATCGGAGGAAGTGGTGGGCTCATACTAGGCATAGGAGGTGGTGGAGGGCCCATTCCTGGCATTGGTGGAGGCGGAGGACCAACTCCTGGCATTGGAGGAGATGGATCTGTACTTGGCATTGGGGCTTGTGGTGGGCCCATGTCTGGCTTGGGTGGGGGTGGTGTTGAGGACAATATAGCTTCAGGATTTTCATTGTTAGACACAGAAAAAGATTGTTTTTTTTCTTGAATTGAAACTACTGATGGTTCAACAGATGGTTTTTGTATTGAGTACCCGACATCCACCTTAGAATTGATTTGGGATTGGTTTATTAAAAATGGGGATGCTTTTTTGGGTGAAGTAGAATTTTTCGATGATTCCGATTCTTGCATCCAATTTTCTTGTTTGACTGGTGTAATAGGACTTAAACTTTTCTGTGTTCCGGGCATAGGAGGTGGTGAAGGGGACATACCAGGCAGTGGTGGTGGTGGCTGACATGAGCCATTTTCTGAAAGCTGATCACTACTCAATCTAGGTGAACTTGATTCTACTTCAGACAATTTTAAAGATGGATCCACTTCTGCAGTTAACTGTGAAGTCGGTATTTCTGATGAAGATTGACTTGTTGCAGCTTGTTTGTTGACATCATTTTTTGTGAAAAGGACTTGAGCAGAAACTGAAGAAATAATTGAGTTTGTAATATTTTTTACATCTTTATCCTGTCCAAATAAATCTATGGATTTGTTACTTTTGTCACTCATTAACTCAGTTGTTGTGCTTAAAAATGACTCAGATGAACTTTGATATTCAATATTATTCTCATCTGAATATTTCATATGTTGATTATAATTTTTAAGATTCATGCATAAGATTTCTGTTCCTCTGTTACTTTTTATTTTATTATCATTTGGAATGTTATCAGCTAATTCATCTTTCCAATATGACTTGTTATAGTCTCGACTTTTGTTTAATTTACAGTAATTTTCGATTTTTTCAGATCTATATTCAGGTTTCCCTTCCATATCTTTACTAACTAAATCATTTTTGTAATCTAATCTACTTATTTCTATTGTAGTATCCATATTTACATTTGTTCTTACATGGGGATCATCCTTAGATGTATGTATCACAGGTATAGTAGCCAGCCTATTGATTTCATTTCCATTGCATGTTTGTACCTCTTTACTAACTAAATCAATTTTGCTATCACATGATAAGCTGCTGTCTTGAGCAGTTATTAAAGAATTTTGAATATTTTTATTCTTTAAATTTAACTGAGCACTGATCTTGAAATTTTCTAATTGAGTTTCTAATTCTAGTAGTTTTCTTTTGAGGTCTGATATGACAATTTTAGCTTTAACAATATCACTTATTTCATCAGTGAATTCATACTCTTTATTGCAAACATTTGTGTTTTCATTTTGTTTTGTAAGTAAATTAGTTTCTCTTTCGGGAGGCCACGAAGATGTATCAAGTTTTCCGGGGGTAACAGGTTGGGATGCCGGCAACTCCATGTGTGACCAGTAATACATTAGGTTAGGCTGAAATAAAGTAATTAAATCAACATTTTATTCCAGTTCTACAGAAACAGTTAAATAAGTTATTAATATATAGATTATCTGATCTGATTTTTGAGGGGGTTTTATCAATGCTGACAATATCACCCCCACAGGTTCATCAACACATTCATAACACTTATGAGTGTAATTTATGGGATACTCTAATGAAAACATTGTGAAAAGGTTACACTTAATGCCTATAATGCATTACAAATGCCTTTCATCTCTGAATTGATGGGCTACCAACAGGGGCTGTAACTTTTGACTACACAATGTATCGCGAAAAACGAACGCCGATACCTACACCCGCATTAGGTACGGCGCGTCGCAAGCGGCGCTTTGTAGGTACTTAGGCTGAGTGAGTGCTTTGAACTTTTGATAAACAGCTCATATTCCTCCAATAGTAGAAGAAACGGTGTACAGCGCGAACAGCGTGTTTTGCCATACATATTTTTTCTGGTTTGGGAAATTATAGCAAAAGAATATTCCTTTTTTGTTTAAGGTCTGAATATTCCATAACAAATAAAAAAAAGATGCTACATGAATCTTGAATTATAATAGAGTAGTTATGTGATACTAGAGAGAATTTAAAACATTAAAAGAAAATCATTTAATTTCTACAAACAAAATGAGAAAACAAAAAAGTCTTATCTGACTTAAACAACTGATAAATGATGAACCATGACCTAGCAGTACAGACTACAGTGTAAACTTTCTGTGACAAACTTCTTAGATAACAAAAAACATTACTTGAGCTTGCTTTGTTTACCTTTAACCTCATACACTGCTATTATTATAATCTTTTAGTGAAAAATATATACTAATGTTTTTAGTATTGTCTGCTTATCAAAAGCTCCAGAAAAAATTTTTGTTATGGAATTTCTTATAAAGGCAATCAGAGTTTGTAATTAGCCATATTCTTTTTAGGGTTCTGTACCTAAAGGGTGCCAACGGGACCCTATTACTAAGCCTCCACTGTCCGTCCGTCTGTCCGTCTGTTAGCGGGCTGTATCGCCTGTAAAGTGATTTGGTCATATGTACGGTACCCTAAAAGAGCAAGGTCCGACTCACACTTGGCCGATTTTTTATTAAATGAAATTTTATTGCAATTCCCTAATATCTAGCCATTCTGCAAGGTTAATTATGCCTTTTAATATTTAGACCATAACAAAAGTATGTAATGTATAAAATATGTGTGGCTATATTTTTATTATGTTACAATTAAATTGTAAAACAGGTAAAGACTTAATAATTGACCCATTCAAATTATTTTTTAATAGTAATTGGCGAGACCGATATTTACAACATTAACATTAAACTAAGAAATACAATAGTAACAATACAATTATTATTATACTTACCTATTAAATAGTACCTACATACTGAGTTTCCGATTTGTGGAATTAAATTTTTTCCTACTCTGTCCAGTTATGAAAATCTCTTTAATAGAGGTATTTAATGTACATAGTTACCTATAAAGTTTAATAGAGAATGGCTGGTTCCCTAAAATTCTTTACAGAAAGTTACTAGTATTTTTTTTACTTTTACTTTACAAAAGTAGGTATATGTTAGTGGAAGTGCAAAATTAAAAAAAATAATAAACAGATTTAAATCATTTCTACGTATGTACCTTAAATATGTTCTCTGTAGGTGCATTTTTATCAGAAATCTGCTGTAGCACTCCAGCTGCCAGGAGGTGAGTGCAATATTGAACACCAAGTGTTTTTAGATCTTGACAACTTAACGAGTGCTTTAAGTGACTATCTTCTGATATTGATGAAAGAAACCAGTTGAGAAGCATCTGCCCTGAAATTGAAACAATCTTTATAGAGCTTTAATATATATTTGTATCTCTACATATTAAACCCAAAATTCTAATAAATTGCCTTAAATTCCATAGTAGCTGTACAGGAAAGATAAGAGAATAATAGGAAATTATAGGTAACAAAACTTTTACGAATACTACTTAAAACACTGGTAATTAAAAATTAAATTAAACTAAAGGTAAAACTAAATTAAATTAAAAGAAGTTGATTTTTAATTCAATTCAATTCCCAAGTAGTGGCTATTTACAATCAATATTCAATACTTAAATAAGTGGTTAATAGACCTTAAAAGTATACCTACTGTGTAACACAAATAGTAAAAAAATAATCCTTTCAATTTGAACACAAAATAAAGAAATCTGTAAACTAAAAACTCAAACTTCTCGCTGCTTCTCGCCTTCTCGCTAGATTTTTCATTTTTGGATGTATTTTTTCAATTCAAATTAAATGTCAAAGTCAAACTAATTGGGTACGTTCCGTTATACACTGTGACCCATGTAAGAAGCGACGTCAATCCAGTATACTGTGAAGCCGTTCCTTTTTAGTTTGTTAAACTGGTTACTGTTTAAAACAGAACGCAGTCCTATACTGTCATCCCCATTTTTCGACTCTGTCTTCAAATGAAAATATTTATCATGTACACGTTTTTTGAATAACAACATTATTTATTAATAATAACAATCAAACTATTAAATCTATAGGTGCTGTTAAATTTTTTGATCGCGTGATCAAAGTACTGAGAGCACCTTACACCAAAAATGGCGTCGATTTATGACGTCATATATTTTCTTAGGGTACTGCGGCAGTGTACATTTTTCACCAGTGAGAGCACTGAGCAGTGCTCGCACTTTGCAGTGTATATCGGAACATACCTAAGTCATTGTCAAAGTGGTTATATTGTCTTGGGTCATTGTCGTTAATAATTTTGACCACAGATTTTGACATACGTATACGTATATAGGAGGCGACTAACTTTGTAAGCGAAGCGCCAATTATTTCCTTGCAATATATCAGTGGACTGTGGAACTGAGTTTAAATTAAAAATTTTCTTCAAATAATAAAAAAGTGGTGATTAATACTCCATGGAATCCTCATCATAGTAATTAATATATCAGGATTTACTAAGTATAGAGAATATTGAGAAATTTAGTAAATCTATGACTTTAGTACAACAAATATTAGGCCTTAAAGAACTAGAGTCCACCTGCCGCTACCAAATATTTTTCAGCTACCCACAGCAGACCATCCACGAGCTATAGAAGTAGTCTACTATTCCTAATTCCATGAGACCACCTATTCCTAAATCTTACTTCCAGCCATAGACAGAGATGTTCATTCTACGGTTATAGCACTGTAGTAAATATCATTCGTCTATGTAGGTAGTATTTCCTACCTTCATGGGTTATAGCCACAACACAAACATATAATATAGCTTACGCATTAGATACTAGCTTTTGCCTGCGACTTCGTCCGCGTGGAGATATGTTTTTGTAAATCCCACGGGAACTCTCAGTTTTCCGGGATAAAAGGTACCGTATGTCACTTTCCATAATCTCAACTATAGCAAAAATTCGTACCGATCCGTTACTCCGTTGCTGCTTGATTGAAGGACGAACTAACAATCTAACAAATCAACATGCAAATATTTTCGCATTTTATAGTGTGATATTAGTAAGGATAACTTACTTGGATTGTGCATTTTTGAAACATTTATTCTCCACATAGCTTTTCTTTTTTCTTCACTACTTATCACGACAGTGATAGTGCGTGTTCTTAAATCCCATACAACTATCTCATTATGATATTCTCCGTACACAGTGAAAAAAAAATTTAACCAACACTTTGTTTTATTAGTTTTGAATTTTAACTTTTTGATCACACACACAGCACATACATTTCTGTAAGTTGGTGATTGTTTCGGTCGACCATTGGACACATTATCGGTTTTTGTTTCAGCACTAAACCTCGCATTAGCATCGGTATGGAGGCCTAAGATGGTTACGATATCTATAATACGTTTTTTGGTGGGCCGATTGTTACATAATAATTGAACATAATTATACTGTGAGAAGGAGGTCGCAAAATTGACTCTGTTGCTAGAAAGCTGCATTTTAACACGGGATCAGGGACTAAGGAACTTATTTATAGTCACGTATTCACTACGCTCCGCTCGCGTAATTTATCTTACTGATGCGAAAATGATTTCGTTTTGATAAAGACTACCCATTAACGCTACTTGCATAGATAAGGTAATTAAAGATAAGCGTCTTATCTTTGTATTCATCATAAAGTCACTAACTCACTAGGTAATGTGTTCTGCAAACGCCAAAAGATACCTGTAGACCTAGCTGTAGACTTAAAAATCCGTAACATTTAAATATGGCGAAAGCGAGAAATCATTAGGATTAGGTAGGTGACTAGAAACTGATTAGTAATCGCTAGTAAACTGCCTTTTTAAATCATGCCTGAAGGAAAGCGAAGATGTAAAAGGTATTTTAAGGACAATAAACGGTACCTAGATAAAATGCGTGTCAGGCCACGCGCAGTGTAGGGTTATAGTTGCCCGTCAATAAACTAGTGGTTCGCCCCGAACTGAGACCTCGCGGTATCCCATAATTCCCATAAGGTAGTTTTAACTATATTATATTGTAATTAAAACGCGCCGAATCTGATGACGTCAATCGTCATCTGCTTTCGTGGATGGGATGCGTATTTACAATATTAAAGACAGCGCCATCTATTAACAGTATAGTGAAGTTTTGTAAAAACATTGATGCCCATTAAATCTTAAATAATTTCGTTTCTTTATAATATTTATCTAATCTTAGTATTTGTTGTTCAAGTACAGAATATAACTCAAATTATGTGTAAGTTTCAATTTTTAAAATAAAGTGGTTTTAGAGATCTAGCCTCGAATAAAATCGCCACTTTGAAAGCCCCCCATTTCGTCAATTTTAGGAAAAAAAATTAAAAAAAAATACTTTTGTACTCTGTTCCAAATTATCTTTAAAATGAGGTACTGCAACCCTATGGAATGCAAAAAAATTTATTTTACTTCGCATTCGCTTCTATGAGAGCCCCCCTGAAATAAAGATTTTTATAACTTTTTAAGCCATTTTCGGCTGGAGGCCATCGGTTTACATATTATATCTAAAATTGAAGTAATTACGTTCAGTAATTCAGAAGTTATAAGGCTCTGACAGACGGACGGACGGACGGACGGACGGACAAGTGCAAATTCACTCAAGTAAACTCAGAGACCTTCGCTTCGCTCGGTCGATAAAGGGAGTAGATACGTAATATGTGACACATCATAAAATGTGCCTATTCAAAATTATAATTAGGTATTTAAGATAGGACGCCTAGATTTAAATTAATGGCAAAAATGTCTTTAGAAATCTTTTATGGCAATTCTCTTTGAAAAGCTTTCATTGAGTTGAAATTAGAAACTTGTCATTTTCACAGCAAGAGAAAATTGACCTTCTATTCAGTATTTTCAACTTGTAAAAAACCTCAAGCCGTTGTTGAGAAAAAGGACCTTGACTCTTGAGACACGGACAGACAGACGGACAGAAAAGCGATCCTATAAGGGGTCCTTTTTTTTTTCGGAACCCTAAAAATAAACCAAAAGGTACTCTGGCACTCTTTTCAGTTTTGCTACTAGTTGCTGATTGAAACTACCTATTGTGCCAAACCGACAGACAGACACCGAATATTCTCATTAGTGTTCTGATTTTTTTATTATAAGTTTAGAATGGAACAATAAAACCAGAATGTTTGTGTCAATAGCCATACAAATGTATGCATAATGGCAGCAAAGTAGGACTTAATGACTTAAGCACCTTACCATATTATCATATTAATCCATTGCATTGTTATTCATCAAACCATTATGCATATTACGGACATCATTTTCTACTTTCTTGTTACACGAAACAACCGAAGACCGTAGGTAATAATTAAATAAGTTAGTATAGAAATAGAACGTATGTTGTACATTATTCCTACGGATATTAAGTCGGTAGTACTTTAGTCGCAATTTCACACTGTGTATCAACTAGCAAATGGGTAAGTATATCATCTCTGTTTCTGCTATTTTCTTATTTAGGGCCAGCCCTCCCTAGCCACATATCTATTGTCGTATCTACCTACTCTCTTTCTATGATCGTTAACGCTTGAGAGCAGGAGTTCCCAAAGTTTTTTTTCACGCCTCTCTTCTGAAAGGATAGGAGGCGTAATAAAAACTTTGGGAACCCCTGCTTTAGAGGAAGCGTGTGTTCGTGTCATCGTGAGAATAGATACGTCATACGATACATATGTAATTTGGCTAGGGGGGAAGGGCAGTAAGATGTCAATCGACCATACTGTTGAACTATTGACGTTCGTACCATCCTCCGTTAATTTGAAGATTATGATGAGCTTTTGATTTTTTTTTAATTAAAACCAAAATAACGATAAATGATTAAGTTCTTAAGTGCCTAGGTTAGGTACACACTGACACGAATTAATGATAGACCCACTAGATGAAGAGCATGCTCGATAAAAGATGAAAATCAGTTTTTAGGTAGGTATTCCTAAAATTTGGAAAATTAAAAACTCTCTTGGACCTTGCGCTGCCATGCCCAAGTAATGACGAAGTTCGGCTTAGCTTTACACCAGACCAGCACATAGACATTTAAATTTATGTACTCCCAAATTACGGACTGCCTCCGGGTTCGCAACCCGGTACTTATAGCAAAGTACGCTGTGCCTGGCACCTCATGCTGCCCAAATCACAGTGCCTAGAGAGGTCGTCCAAAATTGTAGTTAGATACATAATAATTATTTTCATCAAAAGATGAAATTGAATAAGGGTTTTGTCAATTTTTTACCGACATCCCAAAGAGCGATTGGCTGGAGGCATTCCACTTGAAGACAATTTTAATGCAAAACAAAAATACCGGCCGAATTACGACCTCCTCCTCTTAGGCAGCCGGTTAAAGAGTGCATTGATATTACTTTGAACACCATTAAAAATTTTTTTTTCAAAATAGCAGGTTGTAGATAGTATTTCTGTTACTATCTCAAACTTTACAGTGACTTTAGTAGGTATAACTTATACATACACAGCTTTTATTAAGCACGAAACTCCTCAATAATGTTTTTTTGTTTTTTTTTTGTAAAGAATATCTTATAACAGTCAAGTTGACTAATACTGACTAAAGTTGACCCATATCCTCCTATCCCCTCCAAATAAGCGATGTGCTAAGAGAGGGTATGACAATAGTCCAACGGGTGAGGTTTAAACCTGCGCGGTTTAGTTTTCAGGCTACTGAGGCTTCAAGATCCTCAATACGTCTCGTGCCAGAAGGAACAAAGAAGAACAAACCTTCAAATTTTTCATACAACTGGAAATCCAACTTCTCAGGCACAAACTTTGGGCGCACCACCCTCGTCTCCGTATGCTTGTCGAGTGTCAGGGACGCGACTTTGCGGAGGACGTTCGAATCGGACATGGGGACGTCGCTAACACTGGAGTGGCGCCGGTCGTTCTCTGAAATACGGTTTTAGTTTAAGAGTGTACTTACATTATTTCAAGTTGGACAACTAAATCGCAAAGTAGGTATACTAATAGGCATCACTATGCCTACCCATATATATACCCATGGGCGTCGCCAGGGGGGGGGGGGGGTAGGTAGGGGGGCAGCTGCTCCCCCTAGATATTTCAAAAATATAGTAGTAGTAGATACTTCTTCATTGAAATCCAGATACCGCTGCCAAATCTTCAATCAATAATATCAACTTGCCCCCCCCCCTTGGCCATCGGCTGGCGAAGCTCTTGTATGCCCTATGCCTATACCTATGGTATGCCCATGGCCCGCACTTCATAACCAACTTCGTCCAACTATGTAATTGACAAAATTCCTTACTTTTGCGCACACAATATGGTTGATAATTGTAAAAGTGGGCAACTTAGTAAAAGTATGCTACGTAGCTCACGGTTTGAGCTGAAGTATCTATGTAAAAAATATCGAAGCTTGATTGCTTGTCTATATAGCTATACGATACTTGTATGAACTGCCTAAGTTTTAACTTAGTTCACGTAGCTAAGACATCTTTTCATCTTTAGCCCTACGATAGAACAAAGCTAAGCGAGCTGATAAATTATAGTTAGCTCTACCCACAGGCTCTACCTTAGAGGCTCTACCCAACAATCTCGATGAACCAACGATTGCAGCTAGGCATTTAATATCTCCCACTCGTTTCGCTTAACTCGTATAGTTAATTGCATGCTAAGCTACGTGAGCTAAGCGAAGCTAAATGGTTAGTTTGATTCGCGATGTGGCTTGCATTGAAAGTAAAGAAGATTAATAATACCTATTGAAGGTTGGAGTTTGATGTTACAGTTTAGAAAAATAGTACTTACTTATTATGTTTTGATAAATATGTTGATAAGTACCTACCTTTGATAAACTCAACGATCTCTATGTAAGATAAACCTATTTTGATTGATATACCTAGTTTATGTGATAAAATAAGATCGATTGTGATCTTTTTGTACTGCATTAAATAATGGCAAATAAATATTATAAGATAGAACTTTAGTAGTATCTAGTGTCAATTAGGTAGTGTTTAAATAGTAGATAGCGCATAGTATAGTAAATTTTAAAGTAGTTATTTACCGTCGTCTAGTATATTGAGAGAGCTCTCGGCGGCAACAGGTGGCAGTTCAACTTTCCGATGTCTGGAGATTGTGAACGAAGTCTGCCCCGGACACGGCTTCAGCCGGTTATCCAGAAAGTCGTGGTTGCACTCATGGTCCTTACGATCAACGGAATCCTCCCTCGAGTTTGATATTATTGCTCCCATATTATCCCTGCCACTAGTGTCATCGAATACGTCACTTTTTACTTCTTTTTCCACAACATCACCGGAGATCGGCGAGAAGGTGTCATCGTGCGGCATTTCTGCGGCGGGCGCGCGACAGGTGCCGTCTGTCAGGGCGGCGCGGGCGTGCGTGTGCGCATCGTTTTGCGCGAGCGCCAGAGAGCACGGCGGTTCGTCGTGAGCGCTGTCGCTCTCCGCGGAGTAGTAGCACTGGTTGAGCTCGACGGCGAGCGGCGTCAAGGGGTCCGTCAACACTGAGTCTGACGAGGACGGGTCGGCGGGCGAGGCGGCGGCGGCGGCGGCGGACTGGTCGCGGGTCGGTGACCGCCGCTGCGGCTCGCACCTGGTCACCGTTACCTGCGACTGCACACTCGTTCTCTCCGCGCCCCACCCTTCCCGGCACGATGTTTTGAACACGCACTCGACCGTATCGTTATCCGATGCCTCAATAGCTTCATTGTTATCAGATTCTGATGTTTTATCGAGCTCTCTATCGGCCTCTCGTTTTCCGGTGCTCTTTTTACGACCGTGTTTCTTGCTCTCCTTCCCAGAACTTTTTCTGTTTAGGTTTCTCATAAAATGTTTCCCCTTCGCAGGTGACTTTCCTGTTTTGTAGGGTTTTTCACCTGTCTGGGTATTGCCCATTTTTGTATGAAACTTGAAAACTTGTGACACAAAATAATTACGCTTGTGCGAATTTAGCACCTAACTGTACGCCCAGTAGTTACTAGTCGGTAACTCCTAAAACGTAATAAATTATACTGAAGTTCGATTCTAGCTTTTTACTCTGTCAACTTGGCACTGAATGAAACACGGCAGCTGCGCAGTTGGGTCCAGTCGAAAATCAATAATTTAGGGCAGCTACAAAATAATTAGTGTAGATACTTTACTTAGGTACCTAACTACTAGATAATAAACTAAAACCATTATAAAATTCATTTACGCGCCATAATATTCAAAACTAAGTACACCGCAACATATTTATATATGTAAGTACAGGTATCAGCATAAGTATCGTTGTTTCAAATAAACCCAGATACCTAGAAATACCAACACGCCATCTATGAACTAAAATACCAAATAGGTACATAGGTGGTAGCCAAGGGACGAATCGTAGAGCTGTACATAATTATAAGTTTGTCAGTAAGAACTGCTGAGACAAGAGGTACCTACTCACGAATTATTTAAAACTACTTTGGTCTCTAGAAGATGATTGAAACCGATCCTTGTATCTACTAACTTTTTAAATTCCTAACATATCCCAACTGAACTTGACTAAAATTCACCTCTCCTATTTGGAGGGGTACGACAATAATGCAACGGGTGGGGATCGAATTGTCGACCTCTCAGTTTCAGGTCAGCTAGGCCAGGCCGCATCTTAAACCGTTGGGTAAGGTTATCCTTTGGTCTATGGTTAATAAATAACCAAGAAGCTATTGTTAGGTATACCCTAATTTCTTGGTAAAATTGCTATATTTCATAGATTTGGTAACGACTACCAATCCTAAATCTATAATTTCAATGTGGATATTTAACTCTATTAAATCATACTAATATTATAAATGCGAAAGTGTGTTAGTTTGTTGGTTTGTCCTTTAATCACGGTGCAACAGAGCAATAAATCGACGTGATTTTTTGCAAAGGAAAATCAAAGAGTTAAGAACGCGTATAACACCAAAAAAAAATCAGATTTCGCGATGAGATACAACATAGCCGCAACCTCATGTGAGGCGCGACAAAAGAAAGCGTTTTGCGCGGAATAGGAGTGTAGTAAGCGCCAAATACTTTGTAACTCGTAAAATATTCATTTTCTTTTCAATTCACTAGGCTACTCTCTTGATAATATCAATCGGAATTTAATGTAAAAATTTGGGCTCTGTAATATGCAACACATTGAAAATAAATGAATATTGGTTAAAAATTAGACCTAACTTCGCGATTTTTTATTATCGAACAAATTTCATCATTTTATGTTTTGCCCAAGCACGTCCCTTGGCAGTATGATGTAATTTTTGCTTGTTTTTTTCGGATAAGTACTTGAAACTTGATCTACTACTGTAAAAATCAAATCTGTTTACTGTTAACGAGTGTACACCCACTCTTAACGAGGGATTTTAAAAACTAAATCCACGCGGACTAAGTCGCGGTAGTAAATAATAAATACAAAAAATTGTGAGAAACATTTATTTTATTTTTCCGAACGTTATAGTACTTAAATCAATATTTACAAATGGTTCCACAAATAAATTTCATTGTGGCAACAGATAGGTAAGTATAGGTAGGTAGGTATAATGAAAAATAAGAACTTATATCTAAAATATGGCGTATTTTCTTTCGATTTAAACGTTTGCCGTCCTAAGTAAAGTAATTTTATCCTTAAAAATATGCATGTATAACTAACTATAAATTTACAAAACGGGTACCTACCTAATCTACTACACTTATCTATTGAAATTTTTTAATTAAAAAAATTGGCGCATGATTGAAATTTAAGTTCCCGGATTATTACTGAGAAATATTACACTATGAAGTAGACTTTACACTTACAGTATTTTCTCAAAAAGCCTGCATACTTTTGAATAGTTTAAGCCTGCATAGTATGCGATCAAAATTGCATTTTTGAAAATTATCAAGAACAGTAGGCAGTAAATAATACAAATTTTCCGACAAAGATGACGCTTTACGAAGTGGAAGCCAAACGATGTGTTATTTACTGCCGGGTTATAGTTCTTGTAGGTTCTAAGACTAGAGTTTTGCGCCGTTTTGAAAAAAATAAAAATGAGTATTAAACATTGTATCGTATGATTATACCTGTTATATACCAAGTCTATGGATTATACAGTCACTATCAAAAGTCATTAACTCATCAGTGCGATGTTTAAAAGTCTTTTATATTTTTTTACTAGGTAAAAGTACTTAAAGTAAAATAATATAAAAAAGTTTTAAACGATTGACAAGCTATCAAAAATTGTGGCCACAGACAAAGAGTAATAAGGGGAAGTAGTGTTAACTCTTTGCATAAATCAAATTACGCTAATAAGGATTGCAAGTTATATTTTATTGTTCAAATTGACGAAATATCGTACCTATTTTATAGTGACTCAAAGCTCAACTCCCTCGTGATTTCTGCGATTATCGCATACCCTATCTGACCTATGATTATCTGAATTTTTCCCAGACTACACAATGCAAAGGAGTGAAAATAATTGATTCCTAACTGACAATTTAGACAAATTGCAAATTATAGTAGCAAGAGATTCGACTGAAGGCGTGTCCGGACACGCCAAAAATTAGGGAATATAATAAGGCCGGCCTTAGCAATATTCCCTAAATTTTGATCTCACTCTTTAATTTTGTGAGTTTTGATATTGACTGTACCTTATAAAAATAATGTGGCTAAGATAGGTAAGTTATAAAAAATAAGTAGTAAGTAGTTTAAGCATAAGTGGTACTTAGTCGACATGTTTTTTGTATTGTAAGTATCTGATCCGCAAAGGTAAGCAGTGAAAAAATATACTTGACTATATTCTGTAATAAAATATTATGTATAGGTAGGCAGGTTAAGTACCTACCTATACATATTTTTTATAAGAATATATATATGGTTTATAAGAAATCTTTGAATACCTACGTATGCATTAATTATTATTTATTAATTTAACTGATTGGTTTTTAGGTATTATAAAGTCAGCGTTATTATTTTGTAGTAGTAGTAGGTAATAGTAAGTAGGTATGAGTAAATATTTATCTTAAAACTATATAGAAAACGGAAGGAAGTTATATTGCTTTTAAGGCAGTAAGTAATTATATCTAACAATAATTATATATTCTTGATGAGTCAGTCCAATAAAATAGCACCTGCTTTTTACAAAAAAAAAAAACTTTTTTAAAAACAAAAAGACGGATAGAAAAAAATCAACAAAAAGACGCAATGCAGAAGATTTTCTACGTAAATATTCTGACATTGCGTCAAGTGTCAGAACTTCAGAAGTGATATGCCCACGAAAAGTAAAATATTTACTACCGTCAATTTCTATGACCGAAAATTATAAACCGAAAATTTTTCTCAGAACGCGTTGTGGGCTGTGGCATCTTAAATAAGTTACCTTCTATTGAACTGTCACCCACGCTACATCATGCTCTATGGAAAAAAATGAAAAGAATGAGTCTTCTACATTTTAGTGTAACTATTGCATTTTGGTATTACTTTTTAGTGTAACTAATTACAAGTGGAAAGTGATTTCATGTGTTATTTTGAGTGATTTGTGAAATGAATAATAATTTTTCAGCGCGGGATAATATTAGCGCATACCTAATTAGGTATGTGTAGTAAGTAAAGCCACTGTAAATTCACCGAAATGAGTTTAAAAGAACAATGACATTCCTCTTTTTGTTTTTATAAAAGCAACAAATTTAATTAAATCTACGTGAAAAAGGTGGGCCTATTTCGTTAGTTAATGAATAAGAAATTACTTACAGCTAACTTAATTAAATGAGATTTAAGTATCGAGTCCATGTCAAGTTTAATATTGTCTAAGACTGGATTTTTATATTTGAGAATCATATTTTCTAATAGCTAGTAAAAAAATACATTTTTAACTAATTCTACGCTTAAAAATAGTAAATACAAACATAACGTTAACGGTACATAAAACAGTTCATTTCAATACCATTACATACTCATATTACTTATAGTATAAATCATTAAATTGTGATTATTGCGTCAAAAACCGTCAAATCGATCAAAAATACATCTACTTAATAAAATATAACTAATATTAACTAACTAAAGTAATCGAGTTTAAAAAAAATCTACGTAATGTAGGGGTAGTGCGCGTAATTAGTTCGCTGAGGAATTCGCTAGTGTTGTGACTGTGGTATAAGCAATAGAAGACGATGATACTAATTCTTAAGTTTAGATTGTCTTATCCGAGCATAAATTTGATATTTTGACAGTATTTTCAGTACAAAAACTGTCAGAATGCCCAATTTATTCCTAGGATAAACGTTACTTGACGTTGGTGATATCGGCACTAAATAAACTAAATTGACAGGTGAATAAATCACACAAAATAGTGTTTGGTGCTTGCCTTTGTTCACAGCTATTTTACAGCTCAATTTCTTTAACAGACAATACACAATTAAAATAGTACAATTTTTAGTAGTTAGTCTTGTTTTAGTACTTATATGAATTATTTACATTGTAATAAAAAGTTTTGTTGGTAGTTTATTCAATCTGTATTTGCTTGGCTGGAATAATTTAAAACTCAGACCCAGATGATATTCTCCTCGCGAATTTGCAATTAGTAAAATTAGGTATTGTGTCTATTTGCATAGTATTGTTATTTGTAGAGCTGAAAAATAAGACTGTCGTAGATTCAGTGCTTTCTGCAAACATTTTGTATTGCTACACTTATAAACAAACCTAGTGTTACAAAAAGCTCTCAAAATATACAATTTTAAAATTGATTGGATATTTTTCTAAATAAAATAAGTATTTGTTGTGATCGAATTCATATAATGGCACTAGAGTCAACATATTTTTATTTTTAAATGATAGATGATAATAATAGCGACTCAGTAATAAACTCTTTTGAAATTTTGGCAGTGTAGTAACACTTAATTAAACTTAACTAATTCCAAATAGGTATAAGTCTTTATCGTCCTAATGATTTAGGTACAATATAATTAAATTAAGCAGCCAAAACTTATGCTTTCAATACTTATCTATGAAGCGACAAAAGCTTCGTAATTTAGGTAAATGTAAAATGTACGATCGGGCTACGAGTTACGGCCATATACATACTCGTAAGTATTACTTTTTAGGGTTCCGTACCCAAAGGGTACCAACGGGACCCTATTACTAAGCCTACGCTGTCCGTCCGTCCGTCCGTCCGTCCGTCTGTCAGCGGGCTGTATCTCGTAAACCGTAATAGATAGACAGATGAAATTTTCACATATTATGTATTTCTATTGCCGCTATAACAACAAATAATAAAAATTAAATTAAATTAAAAAAATTAAATTAAAATATTTCAATGGGTACATGGAAATATTATTATTTAATTTTTTTTAACGGAACCCTAAAAGAGCGAGGCCCGACTCGCACTTGGCCGATTTTTATAGTTACAACAATAATTACAGTGTTACAAGGCCACGTCATGCAAAATCAAGCATCCCGTTCTCAAATTGCTGTATCTTAATAAAACTTGTCGCATTTCATCCGATCGAGTGGCTTATTAAAAGTAGGAGGAGTCATTAATACAATGCAATGAGGGAAGTCTATAATAATAAACTAAAAACTTCATCAAAACGTAAATCTCGTAAGTTACGACTCTTCGCGATTTTGTTTTTTAACCGACTTCAGAAAAGGAGGTTCTCAATTCGTCAGACTATTTTTTCAATGTATGTTCACCGATTACTCGGAGACGCATGAACCGATTTGCAAAATTCTTTTTTGTCCCTTCCCAGGGTATCCCATTTAAATTTTATCGAAATCTGTCGAGGGGTTTTAAAAAATCAACAATAAATTATATACTTTGTCGTGGCGCAGGCGTTTGAAGTCGATCTTATAAAAATATTTTTTTAAATTAAATTATTGACATGAGTATCTTACGAGTTATGCAGTTGTGTAAATCTTTCATTTAGATAAGTAGTATGATCAATACAAATCATGATGTTTTCTTAAAAGTTAGTACCTAGCATGTTAGTAGTAAATGATGACAGTTGGCGTTAACTTTAAGAGTTATACTCATGCCACACATAAAAGGGGTATTCGACAAAACAAAGTGTGTCTGTAAATTTAGAATTCGCACCTACACGCGCTCATTGAGACGTTTCATCGTCGTGTATGCAGCAGCCCGAGCACAATGAATAAAAGCGGTTTCAGACTAGCGAATTTTTTAGCGCGTGTAATCTCGTATCGGCATACGCGCTTACACGCGCGCCACATTTTGTGCTTCAAAAAACCTAGGTTTCTTCGGTAGTTCGGACGAACTCGGCTCGCTCTTATACGAGCTTTTAAGCGCAAGTTCAACACTCTTACGAGTTTCGCATGTGGTCAACGGCACTCTACCAAAAACAAGGTTATACGCGCCGAAAAATACGCTAATCTGAAACCGCCCTATAACCCACAAAGCTTACGAGGGTGCACTGATTGTGCTTGTACTGCAGACCTTACAAAGCAAATGCGTTAAGGGGGGTTTTGGAAATATCAAGTTTGTAGCTTATCATGTAAAGAAGTCCAAGACCTTGCAGGCTAGCAGACAAGTTACTCCTGGTTCAGGAATCTACAGGAGTTCTACGGGATGAACACTGTGTAGTATTTAACTGAAAACAGGAAGGTCTATGTCACCAACGCTTAAAGCAGTCATCGTCATCATCGTGAGAAACCCATTAACGTCTCACTATTGAGCGCAGGTCTCCTCTCAGAGAATGATGAAGGAAAACACCTTGAGGAAACCTGCACGCCTGAGAGTTCTCCAAAATGCTCTCAAAGGTGTGTGAAGTCTACCAATTTACATTGGGCCAATGTGGTGAACTATGGTCTGTAACCTATTCAATATCGTTTTGAGATGTCAAAATATAATGACAACCTTAAATATTGACATTCTTTGACTTGTTAAAACAATATGGAATTAGAATGCTTGTAGGGTTGGTGGTAAGCCATCTGGAATAAGGGAAAAGTCATAAATAAACACCACTATGGTGGGAGTTAGTCGTTTATCTAGATTCTAGACCACGGACAGAGCGGCACGCAACTCAAGTGTGTACATTGTGTAAGTGTACTTTGTTTTAAACCACACATGTATGGACAAGTGCTGTTCCTATGGACGCTTGTACCTGTGGACACAATCGATTCCGTCGAAACTAGCAACCTTAAAATTAAAATTTGAACGCGACCGTAAAGCTTTGTCTATGGTTGAAAGTTCGCGTTCAAAATAGAATTTTAGGATTGCTACTTGCTAGCTTCGAAAGAATCGATTGTGTCCACAGGTACAAGCGTCCATAGGAACAGCACTTGCCCTTACACGTACACTTTACAGTAAAGTGCCGAGTTTCAACACGCAGGATAAGACGTTGCATGAAAAACCAAGATTGTCTTATTGTCAATATCCGTATCGAGTTGTGAGGGATGGAGGGTAGTTAGACAATAATCTCGCGGATGACGCGGCGCGCGCGCGAGTTGGGCGTGGAGTAGCCCGACTCCAGCGACTCGTCGTAGCTGAGCGACAGGTGTGGCGGCGTCTCCTCCGCGCCGCCTTCCTCGCCAATATCCGTATCGAGTTGTGAGGAATGGAGGGTAGTTAGACAATAATCTCGCGGATAACGCGGCGCGCGCGCGAGTTGGGCGTGGAGTAGCCCGACTCCAGCGACTCGTCGTAGCCGAGCGACAGGTGTGGCGGCTTCTCCTCCGCGCCGCCTTCCTCGCCAATATCCGTATCGAGTTGTGAGGAATGGAGGGTAGTTAGACAATAATCTCGCGGATAACGCGGCGCGCGCGCGAGTTGGGCGTGGAGTAGCCCGACTCCAGCGACTCGTCGTAGCTGAGCGACAGGTGTGGCGGCTTCTCCTCCGCGCCGCCTTCCTCGCCAATATCCGTATCGAGTTGTGAGGAATGGAGGGTAGTTAGACAATAATCTCGCGGATAACGCGGCGCGCGCGCGAATTGGGCGTGGAGTAGCCCGACTCCAGCGACTCGTCGTAGCTGAGCGACAGGTGTGGCGGCTTCTCCTCCGCGCCACCGTCATCACCGCCGGCGTAGCTCTCCGGCAGTCCGCTCACCTCGTGGTAAGGGGACTCTGTGTGACACAAACATTGACAATAGGTAGGATGACAGTAACAAGGAATGGGCGTTTCTTCGTTGCACAGTAATAAACGACACGACACCGACACCTATATTTTTCATTCATAGAATAATTATGTGTCCACTAATGTTGGTGACGGTGCCGGACCGGAGCCGGGTCGTGCAATGAAGAAATGCCGAATCAATTAAATGAAATTTTGAATTAATTTAATGAAATAGGAGTAATGGATTATAAAAAACGTACTTATTTATTTTTCTATTTTGAGCGACATTGATATTTATTTTGATAAAATAACTATAAAATACAGCAATCCGCCATACTGGATTGTACACCAATCAGAACCATACGTCACATTTCTATCTTCACACTTTGACAAACTACTTAAGAAAAAACAGAGGTGACGGACGTCACGAACGACGTTATGACACCGTCGAGTGTCTTTACGTGATTTTTAAAACTTAAAATTGGAGTAGCAATTATTGGCAAACCTTTTTTTTGCTGAAATAAGATATTTTTCCAGTCACTCAGTCAGTCAGCAGCAGATAAAGAAGAAGAAGAAGAAGATAATCGTGACTCAAATAGAAGCAGAACGTTACCGATGTGCTGGTCCATGCGCTTCTTGGGCTTGTGCACGGAGGCGTAGGGGTCGGAGCAGTAGTCCTGCCGCGAGGGGTTCTGCGACGCGCGCATGTAGTCGGGCGCGGGCGCGTGCGCGCCGTGCGGCAGCGGCGGGTACGGCGCGTAGTCGTCGATCGTGCCGTAGCCGCCGTGAGTGATCGGGTCGTACCTGAACGTGACATTACACCGGGTACAGTGCGAGCCGTTACAAATACATTACGACACATGGGGCACACGATATATTATACAGAATTTGAAGGGGTACTGCGAGTTAGCCGACATAGCTCGGCGAGTCCCTAAGCTGAACTGGTAATGGTCGGGGCACATTGTTCAAAAAATAATTCAAAAAAATTCAAAATTCAAAATTATTTATTTCACGTAGGCCAAACTGTAACTCAGATTATGACACGTCATGACTCTACCACCGATTTGGAAAGCGAATTCTGCTGAGAAGAGCCGGCAAGAAACTCAGCAGTTTCTCTTTTCAAAATAACCATTTTACAATATTATTACGTAGCTATTACATTGTAATAAGTTTTTTATACTATCTTGTGGGCAGCCGGATGCCAAGTCGATTAAACCCATGCAACTTTGTTAGAATAGAATATAATGTTTCCACAATGATGGTAAGTTCCAAAAAAGCGTAGGTACTACAATTCAATTCATGTTAAGACGGGCAGTTAGAAAGTAGCCCTATTCCCGTGACGTGACATCACGTGACATTACACCGGGATCTGGGTACAATGCGAGCCATTTTTATTTTTATTAAAGTGTTTACCTACACTTAAGGAAATATCAGAATAAATTTTATAAACACATATCAAAAATTCCGAAGCCAGCGGGATTCGAACCCACATCTCTTGGGAAACGCGCCCGAGTGTGTTAGCCACTTACACTATAGCCACGGTCGAACTAACCTTCAGCATCGAAATTAGTGATATGTATCTACTTTCTCAGTTTAAGCAACTGCTAGCGACATCTAGTAGCAACACGTTACAGTTATTGATCTACTTTCCCAGACCCCATATTACAATGGAGCTCGTTAGGAACTAGAGATGCCACATTGCTTTTTACTATTTTTATTTTTATTAAAGTGTTTACCTACACTTAAGGAAATATCAGAATAAATTTTATAAACACATATCAAAAATTCCGAAGCCAGCGGGATTCGAACCCACATCTCTTGGGAAACGCGCCCGAGTGTGTTAGCCACTTACACTATAGCCACGGTCGAACTACCCTTCAGCATCGAAATTAATGCTTAAACTGAGAAAGTAGATACTATCATGCTTAAACTGAGAAAGTAGATACATATCACTAATTTCGATGCTGAAGGGTAGTTCGACCGTGGCTATAGTGTAAGTGGCTAACACACTCGGGCGCGTTTCCCAAGAGATGTGGGTTCGAATCCCGCTGGCTTCGGAATTTTTGATATGTGTTTATAAAATTTATTCTGATATTTCCTTAAGTGTAGGTAAACACTTTAATAAAAATAAAAATAGTAAAAAGCAATGTGGCATCTCTAGTTCCTAACGAGCTCCATTGTAATATGGGGTCTGGGAAAGTAGATCAATAACTGTAACGTGTTGCTACTAGATGTCGCTAGCAGTTGCTTAAACTGAGAAAGTAGATACATATCACTAATTTCGATGCTGAAGGGTAGTTCGACCGTGGCTATAGTGTAAGTGGCTAACACACTCGGGCGCGTTTCCCAAGAGATGTGGGTTCGAATCCCGCTGGCTTCGGAATTTTTGATATGTGTTTATAAAATTTATTACAATGCGAGCCATTACAAATACATTACGACACGTGGGGCATACGATATATACAGAATTTGCAAGTGGTACTGCGAATTAGCCTATATAGCTCAGCGAGTCACGAAGGTGAACTGGAAATGGGCGGGGCACATAGTTCAAATAATGGTCGTTACGGGATGTTCACGAACGGCAAATCCCTTTTTTGGTGTACAATAAAGAATATTTTTTTCATTCATTCATTCAGCCCTTCCACATCAATAAAAAACCTCTTACCCATAATTGCTCTGGCGGTCGATCATCTGATGGGAAGGTATCCCGGGCGGGTTGCCGGCCGCCGTCATCTTCATCTGCCACAGGGAGTCCTGCGAGTTGACGCTGCCGCCGTGGTTGCTGTTCGCGTAGCTGTTCTCTATGTACCCCATGTTCACCCCTACGGGAAATAGCGCTTTAGGAGCGTGTTTACAGTTCTGTGATTCAGTATGCATAAGGACCGTTACTGTTGATATTGGGTTACCGTCTACGCTGTCACTACTGGCTAGTCCTTTGTGCGTGCATGAGAAGAAAGTTGCAATCGTTAATATATTTAAGGTCGTCGCTCACTTATCAACCCGGCACCCGACCAGCATCCCTTCATTGCTCGGAATCCACTCATTGTAGACGGGCGAACCTCGTGGTCATGGTAAGCCGGCGAATTGACGCCCACTGAGTGATCGCCGCGTGGTTAGCCTCGTATGCTGTAGCGGAGTCACAAAACAGGTGGAGTGCAAAACTCGCAGGAAGCACGCGGCCCAGTCGGCACGTCAAGCCGCAAGCGGGCGAGCAGTGGTAGATCACCAAGTTGTTTACTCGCCGTCCACGTTGGGACAGCTTTGTGAGCCGATCACGTAAGTTGGTAAATTATCATGGCTTATTATGGGAGTCCATATAAGAAAACTCAACCGCATTAGACGAGGCGGTGCTGGTCGGGTGCCGGGTTGATAAATGAGCGATGACCTTTAATTTTTTTTATGATAATTAATTTTAAGACTTTCATGCACTATTCTCATAGCTTCCGAGTAATAACTCTAATAAGTAGTTACCTTAGTTAATTTGTATAGCTAAATAAAACTATCTAAACTTGGTGCAAATAAGCCTTTTGAGACATAATATTATGTCAAAAAAGGCTCAAAAGGTATGCGTAATTCGAACAGTACCTACGCCGATTAACCTAAACATTGTATTCATCATCATCAATAGCCTATAACAGTCCACTGCTGGACTAAAGGCCTCTCCCAAGGGGAGGGTATGCCCATAACCACCACGCGGGGCAGACGGGTTGGTGATCGCAGTAGATGGCAGTAGTAGCACAGAGGACGCTGCTGCCCGTTCTCCGCTATACTCCCTTAGTCGCCTCGTACGACACCCGCGGGAAGAGCAGGGGTGGTGACAACTGTATTCTGATCTGCCGTCACCACACGGCAGTTCAGTATAACATTGTATTAGTTAATGAGATTAACCCAGCAAACCCGAAAAAACCACTAACATTTAAATATTTCATTGGTGTTCGAAATCTTTTTTTTAGACGTTAAATTGCTTATTTTTGCTTAGATACGAATATTAATGAGGATTTAACTTTACAAGTCCAAGTACTCTATTAAAAATACATAATAGGTTTGTGCAAAAATTGAAATATCATCATACTTACAATCAGTATTTGATAGGTTTTGACCAGGGTGCGCCTGGGTATGAGGCGCCATATGGTACCCGTATCCCCCTTGCGTTGCATACACAGCGTTCTTGGAATCATCCATAGACAAAGGTATATCCATAGAGTTTTCAAGTGCCTTATTCTCCATCCCCGTGCTTGGATAGTATGGCGGTGGCGCTTGATTCTGAGGTGATCCCATTGGCGATCTCATTGAATCCATTTCATAATCTTTGGAAGTTTCCTTCTTGTTTTCGTTGCGTTTGCAGCGACAGAATATAAATAGAAGACTTAGGAATAAGAGGAAGACAAGGCATGAAACTATTATTGCCACGACGGTGGCAGTTGTCAGAGCTACGGCCTCCTTTGTGTACGATGTGCCAACTGTGGACAAAATGCAAGTAATTAGCTTTGAGTATATAAGGTAATTAGGTATTTGTATTACTATCATAATTTTTGACGACCTAATCAAAAACTCTTTTTAGGATAACCCAAGTAGGTATATCTCTGCTGAAGTCGTCTCATTCGTTGATATCAAAAGATTTTCGGCGTCGGTAGTAAATATATTTAAGTCTATGTTCGGCGTTGATGAAATTGGCATTTAGCAGTTAGTACAGGTACTATTATAAGTAGTAATGTTATCTATTACCGAAACATGTTTATCGTACCTACCTACTCTGAATTTAGTTGCATCTCCGGGTGCAATTTCGATATACCTATTTGTTTCAAGACGAAGAAGAGTTGTTATATAAGCATATTACCTATACCAAGGCATCGATGAAATCAACTGTTTAGAACAGGTTCCGACGCTTCTGTAGCTACAACACACAAATCTTGCCGGAATAGGTTTTCTAAAAAACTCTCAGGAACCCTTTTTCCCGGAATAAAATTATTTATCCTATATCACTGTCCTAGGTCTTTAAGTATATCCCTACAAAAATTCAAGTCCTCCGCTCCGTTGCTGCGTGACTGAAGGGCAAACTAACACACAAACTCACTTTTGCATAATATTAGCATGATTTGAACTTACTTTCAGCTACAACGTCTTCGCTGCAAACATTGTGGTTGGTCTTCAAGCACAGTTTGACCCTCATCCGAGGGTACTGGCGGACGTAGTCGACTGAATCCTGCGCGCGGTTGGGCGGGTCTAACGTCGCTTCCTGCATCACGGATCCGACGCCAGACACACGCAAAGGTATCGTTTCCACCACCTGCAAACGATACACATGATCCATAATATTTTCTATTAAATTTTCTCGTTCTATGTAGCATTTGATCTCGATTTTTCTCGGTAATAAGAAAGTTCAAACACTCATGTTCCGCTTTCCCATCCAACTGAGATTAAAATTAGTATTAGAAAAAGTAATAATAAGTAGTCTAGTAATTATAACTATAGTACGGCCTTTTGAATTTCTATTGTGCTAGTATAAAGTTCGCATGCTTATCTGTGAATAACTTTGTAATCTTCAGAGCCCTTGTTTTCACATTTACCATGCTTATTGTATGAGTTGTGTTACAATGGCAGATGATTATGAGTTATGACGACCTCAAATAACGTCTAAAGTTCAAAAATCTTGGGAAATGGGAACCCACCACGGACCTAATGGCAGGCACCTTTTGCCATCACGAGACCTAACCTTACAATCAGCATGGTGAGAGCAGAATTTATTAAGCACTGCCTTGAACTTCCTCAAACAGTTGTCCTCCGCTGGATTTACAAGTAGGTAGGTCACTTGCAAATATTACTACAGTCAACGATCTCACTTGCAACCAACGGCTTGTGCTTATATTCCCCTTCATCCAGTAGATAATCTTCGAGAACTCGGAATTGAGTATTATAGAAAAAGAAAGCCGTGGCTTAGAAACATCCGTGAATGGATAGCCAACGTTGCACAGCTTCTTCGTTTGGAGAAAGATGTTATGTGAAGAGATGACAGCCAACCTTCAATACCAATTCAAAACCTAAGAATCGTGTGTCTTAGGTAGGCCGTTCTTTGGAGGAAAAGTTCTAAGGGCTATAAAACATTTTTTCTTACCTGCCATCCATCAGGCCCACCCTGGCCAACTCCCTCCACAACCGCGACCAGCGGCAGACAAGTAGCTCCAACGCTAAAACTTATCAAAGTCGAGCTCGGGTTGTACGTCACGTGTTCTGGCGGCAAGATCTTATCCACCTTCGTTGTTACCGATAATTCGTTTGAATAATTGCTTTGCCCCTTTGTATTTACAGCTTTCACCTAAAAATGCAGAATTCGCAGCTATGGTTAAAGATACAACAATGCACATTGCACAATTTTTTTTAATTATATCCAAGTGGACAATCTAGTTTTATATTTTGTGTAAGTTTAGAAACTAGCATCTATATCTACTATGTTTGTTACTCCTTCACGCCACAATGAATGAACCAATTTGGTCGCTTGGAATGGATAGCTCATGCGCAGGATTAACACATAGGCTACATTATCCCGGAAAATTAGACTCCCCGTGGGAGTAAAAAATTATCTAGTATTACTAGTAAGTAAAATATTGGGTGCAATTAATTAATTAGATGTGTGAAATTAATTATAATTAGGTGTGTGGAAGGGTTTGCTATAAGTAGTGGCAATATTAGGAGTATTTCGTTTATTAATGAAAGGCGTTGGTTATCCTTGTATGAATTTAAATGCGGCAGTGATAGTAATAATACATACTATGAAAAAGCATTAAGATAAATACTCGAATTACCTTGAACATATATGTCACGAACTGGTAGCGTTAAGGAAAAATATAAGATTCTTATGATCACTAAAATTATGAATAGAGCAACATAAACTAGTACTATGAAACTTTTTTTTAAAAAAGCTGAATGGCATATAAGCGTAGGACGCCAAATTGTAAGTGTTTTTAGCAAATATTAGATGAATTCAAAGCGATAACTACAATTATTATTCAAGCTCTATTCTATGTAAAGTGAAGTGGGTTTTAATACCTTGAAATAGTAAGAATTGTGCTGCTCAAGACGTGTCACATTGCACGGATTTGAACGTCTGCAATCATATTCTTTCCAGTCAAATTCATCAGCATGCTCCGCCGTACAATGTTCTCCTCCCGTTGGGTTTTTCACTCGGCGAAACAGCACAAAATATTTCGTGTTCGACAAGCCACCGTTAAAACCTTCTTCCCATTTCAAAGTGACATAGGTGGCATCAACTTTCTGAGTAGCTAAATTCTTCGGCGGTTCTGGAGCACCTTTTGGTTGTAGCCTTATTTGTGGACGGATGTTTCCTAGTGAGTTTTTCACTTTACAATAATAATCTCCGTAATCTTGTGCCTTCACGTTCCTGATCACTAGCACGCTCAAATACGAATCGTTCTCATCAGTCGTTGTTATAATTTCGTAATGACCATCTGAGGACATATGCAGAGGTGCTGGATTGGTGCTGTAAAACCATTGGAATTCTGGTTTAGGGTAGGCTTGCACCCGGCATGATATTTCTGCATTTTCCATTAGGTCATACGCGACTTTCTTTTGTTGCGCAATTGATATAGGTTCATCTGTAAGTAAACGAAGATTATAAAATAGATCTTTATCGTAGAAAACTTATTCAGTATACTATTTATGAATACAAACACTATAATTGATATGATAATTATTAAAATTATTATGAAGTCAACATTAAACTTACGTTCAATTCGTAGCTGCATGGACGACTCTACTTTTTTGACCTCATTTTCAAAAGAGCACGAGTATACACCTCTATCTGCAGGTAACAAGTCATCGCCACTCGGTCTTGCTTTTCCATGAAATCTGAGTACACTTTGTATATTATACACTGCATTTCTACTTTCATTTATTTCCGTTTTAACTTCGTATAGATTAGCATCTGGATGAATTTCAGCGTTATTTTTGTACCACTTTACATTAGGTAAAGGTTTGCCCAGAGCGACACAGGTTAAGGAAAAATTTCTTTCGCCAGAATTTTTGATTACGTGGGGTTGCAATTTCGATTGAAATCGAGGGGGTTGGTATACTTCCAGATTTACTGTGGCAAGTTCACTGTGGCCTAGTTCATTGGTGGCCTGACAGTGATACACTCCCTCACTGCCGAGATGTGCACTGGGTATGGTATATTTGTTGCCTGTAGCGAGAACGGAAGACTTTATATCGCCAGTTTCGAGTTCACGGAACCAGCGGTATTGAGGGATAGGCCAGCCCGGCGGTTTGGCACTGCACGTTAGCACTACGCCTGCGCCTTCTTGTGCTATTGGATGGTCGGGACTAATTTGTGCTCGACCGGGTTTATGTCGGACAAGTACAGCCACAGAGGCAGAACCAGTCCGTTCTGCCTTGTTACCGCTACTGGGTGATATAATATTCACAGCCCGGCAGACATACGTCCCCGCCATATCAGCGTTTACTCTTGACAGTATTAAAGTATTTCCTTTCTGGCGAAAATCGGATCTTCCTTCCCTCGTCCACTCGATTGATATAGGTTCAGGGTTAGATGAAACATCACATCGAATTTCAACAGTGCCGCCTTCCTCTGCTTCGTAGGTTTTGGAATCTACAGTAACACTAGGCGGATAGAGAACGTCTAAGAATATCTCGTTTTCACCCGGATGGCCAAGCCCGTTGTCTGCACTGCATATATACTTGCCCGCGTCCTGCACGGTTACTCCTTGAATGATGTGATTAAACGAACTTGAAATATATTTTCCATCTCGTGTCCATCTCACTGTACTCACTTTGGGCTTGGCATCCACTTTGCACACCATTTCTGCAGTTAAATCAATTTCTACTCGTAGGGGATTTTCTGGACCAACTTCAACGCGTGGAAAATCTGAGGACAAAAATCATTCAATTTTATTTCCGCCTCATTTTAACTATTTCTTAGAAGTGCCTGGTATTATCAGGGATGTCTTCTGGTAAATAAATTACAATACACAATAAAAGATATTTATGTAAGTAATTGTACCTACACCTATTACCTAACCTGCGACGGAAATCAGAAAAAATCTTCCAAGTGCGAGTCGGGCCTCGCTCTTTTAGGGTTCCGTACATAATATGAACATAAAACACTTCTTTAAAACTACATACATATTTAGATTTTTTAGTACTTACATAGTACTAAATTAGCATATGGGGAAAAATGCTCGTTTGTTTTGGTCACAACTTTGATGGCCCCCCATTTCTTCATTTTTGAAACTAAATGAGCTCTAGAAAATGACATCCCACATGCCAGGGTAAAAAAATAAAATTTATTTCGACTATTTATTTTTATTATTTGTTGTTATACCGGAAATAGAAATACACATTCTGTGAAAATTTCAACTGTCTACCTATTACGGTTTATGAGATACAGCCCGCTGACAGACGGACGGACGGACAGACGGACAGCGGAGGCTTAGTAATAGGGTCCCGTTGGCACCCTATGGGTACGGAACCCTAAAAAGATCATCTAGGTAGGTACTTTGTAAGAAATAAACTCTTTTAGCGCACCTATTTATTTTATCAAATGGTTTTATTTAAAGCATCGATGTTGAGATTCGATATTCCAAATAAACACATCTGCTAGTAGCTTACATTTCAATCCAGTCTAATAAACATACGAGTAAGATGCTATTACAAAATATGTACCAAGTTATGCAACGGGATGTTTTTCATCCTTTGAATGTTTCTACGTGAAAATACACAGGCTGTCCGCAGCCATATTATTTAGCGTGGGTAGGTATTTTTTAAAACATAAAAGATTTCCTAGTTTATCCGGCATAATATGTCTTTATTCACATTTACCATTATTACATGAGCTAGTCTTCGATGAGTTGAATCAATTTGGATGGAATTTTGACAAGCAGGTAGAGGATTAAACATGAAATAATAGGTTTAAAGAAATTAAAACGTTTGATATTTATTAGCAACAATATTATGGTCTTAATTACTAACACTTGAATAATACTTGCTTGAAAAACTTGACGGAAAGACTTTTTTACAAGTCCGAATAAGTCAGCTAGTATTTAAATAGCCGCAAAATTTTTAACGGTTATTTTCATAGCAATGCAATTCGTTTTCGAGAGCCTTTGAAGTTTGAAGAATATCAGCTAATTATAAGGAAATGAATTGCTCATTAATTTAGTGAAGGTACTCTGAAACTTCACGAGATCTAAACAGGAAACCATGGTGTTCTGTAGATGTTGGTACTCGCCCCGCTCTACCCTGTTTACAATACGCGTCCGAATTAGAACCAGCAGCACTCCTCTCTGTTCATGTTTTTCATTCAGGTCACCCAATTACAAATATTACTGGCATCTGGCGGTTATTCACCGGTGATTCGACACGAAGCCAGAAATGCAAGAGATAAATATTTAATACAATATTGGGTCAGTAATATTATGAAATCTTCATCTTTCCGATCACGTATACTTCTACCAACTACAGTATGTTGCTGAGCGCCTTCAAATTAGCCGCAAATCGCAATAAATCGCGCAACAGCAACGCCGATGCAACGCTTATTGCCGCTTAGTACAAGCAATCAATCCCACGCTACGTCATATCGACCAATTACATATAGATAGTAATAAGAAAACTGACCTTAGTGGATTTTAATGTGGTTTTTAACAAATCCTTGGTGTTACCGCCCGGGATAAAAAGTAAAGCCTACGATACCTACTCTCGGTCCTCAACTATATGGGTACACTTGCAAAAAATCACGTCGATCCGTCGCTTCGTTGTTGCGTGATAGATGGACAAACCAACAAACAAACACACTTTTGCATACATAGAGTTTAGAATAGCAAATTAGGATACTCCGTGCCGAACTACACGCCACGCAGTGAAATGAGAAGTTTTGTCCGCGCTCCATTTGCTGCGAGGAAAGCAAATACCACAGAAAGGCTTCTTCAGAAAAGCCTCGCCTAAAGAAATGCGCGCCTTTCATATCTTTATAGTTATGTGGGCATATTCGACTCTGTCATACACTTTCATGATGTGTGTCGCTCAAAATTCTAGAAAATAATAATCCATCGTTTACTAGAAATTAGTTACATAATATGATATATGAATCATCTAATAATTTTATACCTACAATTCTGAGACAAAAGTGAACTTTTCACGGGCTAATCGCAGACACAGGACACAAGGATAGATTGCATCCCAGAAAGCAACATGGGGGGGGGGGGAGACATTTGATTCATTTGTAGCTACAGAATGCTAGGCTATCTCTGTACCACACCGAGGTCGGTTTATCGGTTTACCCGTGAAATGGTAACAGACAGACGGACAGACACGTCGTGGTGTTTGCCGCTATTAACCTGCGGCTCCCTGTCGGTTCACCTAGTAGCCACAACTGCGTTTTGAGGTGCAATGTCGCCATTCCAGTAGGTACCTTAGTAGGGCCCCAATAGTTATAGATTCTTCGAACTAGTATGAGGCTCGCCCATTGCCATTTCGGCTTTGCTACGGTTCCCACAGGACCTCCTTCTTATGAGTTAAATTCTGATTTAATCCGGGGTACCAATTATCTAAAATTTATTCCATTGATCGTATTAGTATTCGATAACATTAGCTTGATTGTATTGATTTAATTTTAAAGTCACAAATTAAGTAGGTACAATCGATTAGCGTTATGGAGCGTATCGTACAATATACCTAAACGTGTAAGAATGCATACACGAAATTGCGAGCTCGAATTTAATGCTATTATGGTTTATTTTACTTTGACGCTAATGTCATCGAATATGATTACGATGAATGGAATAACTTTAGACAATCGCACCTCAGATAGGAGAGATACGTTTCCATTTATATTATTTCTTTTTATCTAAATATAAATAATATATATCTATAATTTTATAAATGATAACATTAACCTCATCCCTGTCTCCTAAGGAAGAGGGCAGACTGGCTGCTTTTAACGGCAGCGATCGGTGTTTTTATGGTTTTTAGTCGCTGTTCGGAAGCTCGATTCCGCGTCCGAACGCTAACGTGGGCAGTGGGCACACAACAAACGTCAGTCGCAGCGATCGAGTTGCGTTTTTTAACATCGGCGTTCCGCGGTTTTGAAACGCTGACCTTCGCTACTTTTAGCATCGTATCGAACGCTTTTGAGTCGCGAAAACGCCGCCGATCGCTGTCTCTTAAAGTACCCCATCTGCCCGAACCCTAAGATTTTTGGATATTAATTATTTCTTCAACAAGAGAGGAGGCTTTACATTACCTTCTAAGAGTACTAGACTATGAATATCTATATCTATATCTATATCTATATATATATATATATATATAAAAGAAAGTGGTGTTAGTTACACTATTTATAACTCAAGAACGGATGAACCGATTTGGCTGAAAATTGGTGGAGAGGTAGCTTAGAACCAGGAGACGGACATAGGATACTTTTTATCCCGTTCGACCGCGTTTCCGTCAAGTCAATATAAAACGTGGTATAACAAAAACGCATCTGACATGGAATAACAAAACGCAAATGACAGTGGAATAACAAAACGAAAATGACAGCTAAACGTAATTTTGTCTTTGGTTAAGTGTGGTAAAAAATTTGACAATTATAAAAATGATAGCTAAACGTAATTGATAATATCATCAGTAATATATTTTCTCTTTGAATCATCATTAACAATGCCGCGAGTAATATTATAAATGCGAAAGTGTGTTTGTTTGTTGGTTTGTCCGTCAATCACGCTGCAACAAAGCTACGGATTGACGTGATTTTATGGATAGGTATAGTTGAGAACCTGGAGGGTGACAGGCATCCCGGAAAATCAAAGAGTTCCCGCGGGATTTTAAAAACTAAATCCACGCGAACGAAGTCGCGGGCATCAGCTAGTTCCAAATATATCGATACCAGAAGTATCAATTAACGTAAGGGACATTTTGCCCAAAATGAGTTATATATATCATTGGATTCGTAATTTTGCGCTCTATCGACTGGTATACTTGAAATTTCGATATCGTTCAAAAAAATGTCCCTTACAGTAACATTTTCGGACATTCTAGACCGATTTTTGGTAGAAAATTTAATTTAAGGGACTTTATTTTTTATTGTAAAATGAGAATTAAAGTAAATCTCATTGATAAATTTTTTTTGTTCATTACATGTCCCTTACTTTACTTAATAATTAGAGCTTTTTCAGAATTAGTCCCTTACATTATTCTGTTATGAAAAAAGGTAAAGAATGCGCTCTTTTCTCTAATGGAATATGCATATAAAATATCCCAATTAATAGGTCTCTACTCTCTTATGTTATTATTATATATTAATCTGAATATTATATTAATATTCAGATTAACAAAATGTAAATTAAATCTAAAAAAATTGGTTGTCTGTAAAGTCGGTTTACGGACGATAGTTTTACGTGATAAGGTCATAAAGAAACATTGATGAATAAATGTGTCACAACAAGCTAATGCTTGGGCCAATCGTGCCTCTCTATCGCTTGTTCCGCGCTCTTGCCTGCACGCACAGGCTCAGGCAGAACGTGACACTCTTTCGTGCGTGCAGCCGGTGTTCATCGATTTATAAGACGTTATCACGTCAAAATTGATTGATTAACAAATTAAAATGTTCTATAATAACAACAAAATTAAGTCTGTAGGAATCAACGTTACAACTACCCTAGTAAACACAAATTACTAGGATAGTTGTAATGTTGATTATAATAGGCGCTGAACTAGTATGGCCCAAGAATCCAGGACAATCAGTCCTTCGACATTTTATAATAGCTGATAGTTTCTCTGCGTATGTCCCCAGTACAATTAATAACGATCCCCGACTATGAAGTTTGGATCACGGTGGCTTTGGGAGATATCAGGTAGCAAAGGTTTTATACACCTTTGCTACTTGATTTGGTGAACCATGGATTTAACGGTATAAAAGTAGCCTATGTGTTAATCCAGGGTATAATCTATCTACATTCCCAATTTCAGTCAAATCGGTTCAAGAGTTGTGGCGTGCAGAAGTAACACGTGAATTTCGGTGTTTACAAAATCCTGCGGGAGTCAAGAATTTTTTCGGGATGAAAAGTAATTTGTGTATTAATCCAAAGTATAATCTATCTACATTTCAAATTTCCGCCAAATCCGTTCAGAAGTTTTTGCGTGAAAGAGTAATACAAAGATAAACACACACACACATATATTATATATAACTAAATTTTAATAATTAATTGGACAGATTTTACTGAAATTTGGAATGGAGATAGATTAAAGCTTGGATTAACACCTGGGCTAATTTATATTTCGTAAAAATTCTTGGTTCCCGCAGGATTTTGAAAAACCGAAATTCACTTATTACTTCTTCATGCCGCAACTAATGCAGCGATTTGGCTGAAATTTGGAATGAAGATACATTATACCCTGGACTAACACATGCTACTTTTTACTATCCCCTAAAAATCCATAGTTTACCAAATCAGGTAACAAAGGTGTATAAACATTTGTAACCTGATATCTCTCAAAGCTACCATGATCTAAACTTCATAGTTGGGGATCTTTCTTACCTGTGCTGGGGACATATTACGCAGAGAAGCTTTTAACTTTTATAAAATAACGAAGGTCTGATTGTCCTGGGCTCTTTCGCTGACTATGTATGACAGAGTTAGCCACTTAATTTAGTTAGTTAGTAAATTTATTAATATACGTCTAAATAATATGTTTATATTTATATAAAAAAGTAGCCTGAGGGTCTATCTATCTATGTCTATCAATTTCATCAAAATTTATTTCCTGGCTTAGCCGTAAAAACATTACAGACACACACATTTATTTGGAATTAAAAATATTAGTGTGAATCAAACATAGACTTTAGCTCCTATATTAATAAGGTTCTAAATATCATTTATTTAGGTAGATATAGGCATGCTTACATCAAATTGCAACACTAAAAGAGTCCGTTACCTATGTCCGTTACCATAAAATGTTCTATTTTTCTTGCTGCTTACATTATTTCCTACGGTTTACCTATAAAATTTGAGTAGGGTAAGGTACAACTCAACATTTTTTTTAATGTAACGGACATGCTATCTTCTAAACTACTAAGTTTTCATCAATTTTGCAATTATGATATGAAAGAATGGAAAAACTAAGAATCTTTGCCCTAGACACCATTAAAATTGTAAAATAATTACAAAGATACAGACAGATTTCGAAAAAAAAAAACAGTTTTTCGGCTCTCCTGAAAAACCGTGTTTTGTCCCTTACGTTAATTGATACTTCTGGTATCGATATGCGACTCACTAAAAATTTCGCTCAATTAAAATTTGCATGGATGCGGAATGCAATGCTTTGCCATAAATTGGGGTCATAGTTTATTTCAAAAGCGCCACATATTTTGTACAGGAAATGAAAATAGCGATAAAAAGCTCATTAAGTATTTTATAAAATTCCCAGTTGCCATTGCAGTGCCTACGAAAAATTATGCCTCGTTGGAATGGCCTCTTTTTCATGCCTTTTTCTACCTGAAAGCGCAGTTTTGCATGCTTCCAAAGATGCTTCCGCACAAACACCCCGTCAATACTCCATCTCTCTGGAAGTTGATCAGTTACCTAGTAACGCTGTTATTTGTCCGAAAATTCCAAACAATTTTTGAACAATGGTAACTTATCGACCGATGGTCGATGGTGGATCAGGCGTAGGTGGACAGTCGCAGGGAGGCGCTGGATTCCAGCGGCGCAAGACCGAGATGTACGGAAGTCCCTAAAAGAACTCTATGTTCTGTTGTGGACAACGAAGTCTAACAAAAAAAAAATGCCTATGAAGAAAATTTATGTGAGCTAATTTAGGATTCTTGGTTTATGGCTAAACTTTGCATTTATTAAACTTTAGAGTGTAAAATTATTTAACTTTAGTGTGACAGCCAATGTAGGATTTTTTATTCTATAACTATGTATTTAGAGTCGGATAGAAAATAAACACGAAGGCTATGGCCGGAGCGATGGCGTTTCATTTCAAATTCTTAGCTAAATAAGCAGTCCTATGGAATCATTACGACTACAGACTTTATATTTTTCTTGCAAATATATTGTCTACTGTAAAGTTGTTTATTTATTATAGTATAACAATTACCTATATTAAAGTGTTTATACATTTTATTATTACATATCTACCTAAAGCGAGACATGAATTTAAAAACAACCGCAAATAGAATGTAAGTAGAAAGTGGTTCCAAACAAGTAACATCTATCGATTTATGCACGGCCCTAACTAGTGGAATCATAAACTTAAACTGAGGCCTGAGACACTCCCAACGCTATGGCCAACTATCCAACGCGACTTCAGTTGCCATACAAGGAACTGTGACGAAGAAGTTCCCATTTCCCACTCTGAGCGCGCATTCAAGCAATAGCTCGTACTCTGGCTCTGCTCAAGACACAAGATAGAGTTAAAATGAGACATAAATATGTCCTGACATAAATCTGTCTCGTTTTAACTTTAGTCTGAGCTGAGCGGAAGTGCCAGGCATCTATACTTACCTAGATTTCACCATAAGTCCCATCTGCATCACTTTGCTGTGGGATTGTCTAAAAATGATTGCAACGACGATCGCAATCACTGATTGGCTGAATTTATGGGGTTCTTGCTGCAACAATGCATTTTAATTAATAGCAAAAGAGTACCAGCCAATCAGAGGTGCGATAGTCTAAAAGTTGCTAATCATAATTGTATTCATTTGATGGCATTAGCGTCAAAGTAAAATATTCCTTGACTGTATTGATTTACACAAGTACACATTTAGTCACAAATTCAGTACAACCGATTTTAACATGGAGCGTTATGGAGCGTATGTACATACCTAAACGTATAAGAATGCATATACGAAATTGAGCTCTAATTCAATGCTGTTATGGTTTATTTTACTTTTTAATGCCATCAAATGAATACGATTTTGATCGGCAACTTTTAGACAATCGGGGGGCAGAAGTGATCATTCCAATCATTTTTAGACAACCAGTCTTTTGAATTCTACTTGTTTCTTCTTGTATCTTCTATCTTTCTGTATTCTTAACTTTGTGTTGTGGTGTCAAACACAGTGGTAAAAAATGTTACGTATAATAATTAATGCGAAAGTGTGTTTGTTTGTTGGTTCGTCCTTCTATCACGCTTACGAGTTACAGATCGAGGTGATTATTTGCATGGGTAATAGTTGAGGACTTGCATAGTGACATAGGCTATCCATATCTATACATACCTATAATAAAACTGTAACTGGAAGATTTCTGTACATTTAATATATTTTGAAAATTTTAATTGGGGGATGCTTTACTATCGATACTGAGCCCAAAACAGATTTTTATTTATATACCATATATCCATACCATATATCCATATATAGACATAGGCATATAAGGATAAAATCCTTGAAAAACAGAGGGTTTTAAAACCCTCATAACTGCATTACGCTTTCGCGACTCAAAAGCGTTCGATACGATGCCAAAAGTAGCGAAGGTCAGCGTTTAAAAATCGCGGAACGCCGATGCTAAAAAACGCTGCTCAATGCCTTGACTGGCGTGTGTTGTGTGCCCACGTTAGCGTTCGGACGCAGAATCGAGCTTCCGAACAACGACTCAAAACTATAAAATTGCCAATCGGTGCCGCTAAAAGTAACCAGTCTGCCCTTTCCCTAACTCCCAACGGACGAAGCCGCGGGCAAAAAGCTAGTAATTTTTAATTATACAGTCTTAAATTATTCACTCATTAATAGGTGTTCCCTGTAAGCAAAAAGGTACTCACAATTGACGCTCAACCCCACAGTTGCCTCCAGCTGCTGTCCGTCACGCATCGCGCGGTTCCGCACAACGCACCGGAACGTGGCACCGTCGTCGTCGCGAGTCGGTTCCAGGGTGAGGACCGACACTGTGGGCTCCACACGCGTCTTCCCGACCACCATCATCGCCTCCATCGGGTGTATGGATCCATCGCGGTACCACCTGATCACAGAAACGACATTGATGAAGACTTTTGTCTTTTACGTCTACCACGATATAATATTAGTACCTACCTACTTCGATCACCAGTACCAGTGCAGAGCTGCGATTGTCTAAAAGTTGCCGATCAAAATCGTATTCATTTGATGGCAATGGCGTCAAAGTAAAATATTCCTTGAACGTATTGATTTAAAGTCACAAATTTAGTACAACCGATTTTAACATGAAGCGTTATAGAGCGTATCGTACAAACCTAAACGTATAAGAATGCATACACGAAATTGAGCACTATTTCAATGATATTATGGTTTATTTTACTTTGACGCTAATGCCATCAAATGAATACGATTGTGATCGGCAACTTTTAGAGATCAAATCAAATCAAATCAAATCAAATCCTTTATTTGCATAGATTGAGTAGTACAATGGTGTTACATTACAATAAAGATGCTGGCAATCTGCCGGATAGGCATGCAAATTCATATTTAATAATTCTTATTCTAAGTTTATGTGTAGAAATAAAGAGCTTACTATAACAAAATTTCATAAAAGTCAGTGGAATTTCGAGGATGTACTATCGATTTATTTTATTAGAATGTCAAACATAAAATTTTTTGATTAAAAAACGTCAACCTTTTCTACTTAACTTATTCTAATGATCTTAAATTTATGTAATACCTATAGCTCCATGTCTGTTAAATACTCTTTAATTGAATAATATTTTTTCATCATTAAAAATTCCTTAATTTTCTTTTTAAAACTTATTATATTTAGTTTTCGGTCAGCTAATGATGCTGGTAGTTTATTGTACAATTGAGGAGCCATATTAAATAAACTGTTACCAAAAAATGCCGTCGTATGCTGTGTGAAACATACTTTATTCTGTCTGCGTTCACTATCAGAGTATCTAAATAGTTGTTCATTAGTCCTAATGAATACTAGCACTTCATATATATACAAGCACGGGCAGGTAAGTATTTTCAACCTCTCAAAATATGGCTTACAGGAATCAGTGGGACTCAAATGACATATAGCTCTTATACATTTTTTTTGGCACTTAAATACTCTATCCTTATCTGTCGAATTTCCCCAAAATATAATCCCGTACCGAATATTTGCTGTGACATATGCGTTAAACGCTATTAGCACTGCGGACTGGTTAACTACTTTAGAGATCATGTGCAAAGCATATGAAAATCTATTTAGCTTCACACACAGATTCTCAATATGGGTTTTCCAATTTAGGCAGTCGTCAATATGTAAGCCTAAAAATTTTGTATCTGTTACTTCTGATATTTTTTTACCTCGATAATTAATGTCCAATGCTATCGGGGAATATCGGGGAATAGAGAATCGGGGGGCAGATCGTTTTTTCCACGCACATCCAAATTGCGGAAACAATTCTCTTCGGCGGTGTCCCCATTAAACTTTAACATGGGATAATGGGATTATTCAAAGGGTGCAGCAACAAATTCCCTAAAAAGCCGGCAACGCATTGGTGGTACCTCTGGTGTTTCAAATGTCCGTGTGTAAAGTGTGCGCCGGTAATCACTAACCATCAGGTGACTAGCCTGCTGGTTTGCTCGTTATTTGTATAAAAAATATGTACAGTAGCCAGTGATGACAGTGAGCAATAATATTTCGTGGTTTCATTTTCGATATAAATAAACAGGTAGTTCTTTGACCTACAAGGCAACACTCGCATGCTTTAAAAGATAATTTTTAATTAATATAGGCACCTAATTGACTTCCGTTTAAATAAAAGTCAATTAAAGTCTCGACTCATCCTCCCCTCCCCACACTAGGCGGTGACACCTCATTCTTTTACCGTGCGTGGCAACGTGTGCATGCGCCCTCCGTTCGATTGTTTATTTAAAGTTCAAAGTTACTCAATATTATTTACATCATACACGATGCCGAAGAGATATTATGAAGAAAAGATGGAGTATCATATGAAGAAAATGGAGAAATTACGGGATAAACACCGTCATAAACGACGGCGTCGACTTTCGACGAAGATAACCAACAAGGTTAGCATGTTTTGATTTTTCTTGTTATTACCGTTCAAGTACTATTCAAAATGAAAGTTTTGATACGGTTCTTTGCCATAGATTCGAATTCGAACACGGCACATTATTTTATTCTACCCGCCATAGATTCCTTATGTGAACAAGGCGTTTATTGTACTGGATTCGTACTTTGAACCATTACTATATTTATTAGCTGTATTTACGTACACTCGTATACCTACCTATGGTTACGTTACGTATATGACCTTTGTTCTCTGTGAGGCGAGGCGACAGTTATGTGGGAGTTACCACCAAGTGAACCGGATCTTGTGTCCGTTGAGCCTCAGCCGTGCATGTCACTGGAGTCGGTTCCGATCCAGCAAAATGACATGCCAGCTGATGTGTCGACTGTCGGAGCCTGCGCCAGCGCCAGTGCCAGCGCCAGCGCCACTTGAGCAGCAACTAGACCCGGATATCTTGTCGGCCCTTGGAAAAGCGACTGACGAGGGACCCACATGGGGTAAAGAAATTCATAATAACCCAATTATGGCAACCGTTACTCAAAAAGGGAATGGTTAAAATCTAAAGAAAAAATATTAAAACAGTATCTCGTGCCCAGTAATTGTAATTTACTCCAGGCACCGAAATTAAACATCAAAATATCGGCCGCCGTTATAGAAATGGTCAGATTACGGCATAAAAAAGTGGAAGTAGCTCAACAGAAATTGGGTCAGGGCATCACTGCTATTAGCAGGGCTATGATTTCCTTAAATACAAGTGATAATAAAATTGAAGCGATTCAAATTCTTAGTGATGGGTGTCGTATTTTATGTGACTTACATCACTCCGAGACGCAAGCTCGAATAAAAATGATCACACCCGGATTGGCGAAACCCTTTTTCAATGTGATACAGGATAGTGAGCGCGATGACACTGTTTGGTTCCAGCTTACCGGAAAAAATAAAGGCATCAAAAACCATCGAAAAGCACAGATTAAGAAGACAGTGCCGCTACCAGCAAGGTCTAATACAACTACCCAGCCTCAAAATATATCGTCATCGCGCCACCAACTTCAGGGAAACTGGACGGGACCTTCTCGTTACCCGACGAACAGGGGGGGGCGAGGGGGTCAGAAGAGGTTTCCCACGTCAACGCGTCGAACGACGATGACGGCAACAACGTCGACCAAATCGAGCCAGAGTCGGTCACGTGCCCCTGCAAGTCAGTAATTCAGGTACATGCCAGCAGGCTACAATTTTTTTATAATTGTTGGACCCATATTACTAATAATACGTGTATTCTTAATTGGATCCTGAATGGAATACCTATTCCGTTTATATGTACACCTTTTCAGACTTGTATTCCCTGAATCACATTGTCATTGAATGAACAACGTGACATGTCATCAGCGATCGAAAACTTACTCGAGCTGGGTGCTATCTCACAAGTCGAGCCAAGTTTAGATCAGTTTATTTCTAGTACAATTTTAGCTCCAAAACCTAACGGTGGTAAAAGGTTTATTCTAAATTTAAAATCTTTAAATACTTTTATACCTAAAATGCATTTTAAAATGGAGGACAGTAGGACTGCCTGTAAGTTACTACAACCGAATTGGTTTATGGCGACCATAGATATGAAGGAATCTTATTTTCTTATTCCTGTTGCTAAAGATTTTCATAAATACCTTCGATTTCATTATATCGCGGAAAACTCGAACGAAATAATAACGTTCGAGTTTAGCGCATTACCTTACGGGCTCGTTATAGCCCCTAAGTGTTTTACTAAGATTGTCAGAGAGGTTGTAGGTTTCTTACGTGGTCGCGGGTTACAATCCGTATCATACTTAGATGATTTGTTATGTTTAGGTGACAGTTACGAAGAATGTCTTCGTAATGTTAGAGAAACGGTATCGCTACTAGAATGTTTGGGGTTCGTTATAAATTATGAAAAAAGTAATTTACAACCCCAAAAAACTTACAAATTTTTAGGATTTATATATGACACCAACGAAACGGTAACGACTTTATCATTACCGTTGGATAAACGCAACAAGATAGCCGTTTTAGTTCAAAAGTATACCAAACTCTCGATAGTTTCATTTAGAGATTTCTCCCGGTTGATAGGAGTATAGTAGATAGGTATACCAAGATATTAGAAAGAAACAAATATTTATTTCCACAGCAGCATAATTCATTTGACGTAAAGGTGAAACTTCCTCGAATTATTTTAAGTGATTTGAACTGGTGGTCTAAAAATATTTACAAAGTAAATAATCCAATAAAGCCCCAATGCTATCTATGCGCTGGAAATTTACAGTGACGCGTCACGGCAGGCTGGGGTGGGTTTAGTAACGGGGTAAGAGTAAATGGCACTTGGAAAGAAAGTGAGATTAGTTTTCACAATAACTACTTAGACCTTTAGTTGTATTTCTCGCCCTTAAGTGTTTTGCTCGTGGTGTAGCTGATTGTTCTATTCTGCTTCGCGTGGATAATACTACGGCCATAAGTTATATAAATCGCATGGGCGGTATTCAGTTTCCACACTTAAACGCACTGTCCCGTGATATTTGGCAGTGGTGCGAGATGCGAAGACTGTGACTATTCGCTTCATATATAAACACGAACGACAATATAGAAGCCGATGAAAAGTCACGCAGCGTGAACCCTGACATTGAGTGGGAGTTATCCCAGTCCGCATTCCATTACATTGTAAAAAGGTTAGGTCACCCTGATATAGACTTATTCGCTTCTCGCATCAATGCTAAGTGTCGCGATTATGTGTCCTGGAAACAGGATCCGGATGCGATAGGCGTCGACGCATTCACAATGAGTTGGTACTCAAAATTATTTCATGCTTTCCCACCATTTTCGTTACTATTAAACTGCATACAAAAGATTATACAGGATAAAGCAGGTATCCCAGTTTTTCCCATGTGGCCAGCACAGGCTTGGTATCCGCAGTTATTAGATTTGGTAGTTGGAGAATTAGTTGTTTTAAATCCACGTCCGAACTTAGTATTGTCGCATTCCAGGCGACAACACCCGCTCCACCAGACGCTTACCCTGGGGGCAGCGTTGCTCTCGGGCTCGCGTTCTCCCACCGCGGTACGCCACCAGCCACCCAACATCTGACGCTCGCCTCATTGTCGGATAGTACATTAAAGCAGTATGGCGTTTGTTACAAACTGTGGTGGCAGTACTGCCAACAATATAACTGTCATGTGTTCGAGAGCTCCGTCCCACACATATTAACCTTTTTTAACAGAGCAATATGAAAAAGGTGCTTCCTACGGCACGATAAATAACCATCGTTCGGCCTTATCTTTGCTTATATGAAACAATTTAGCTTCAGACGAGCGTGTCAAACGTCTCTTAAAAGGGGTATCCCATGTACTTAAAGTACTCAAGTACATGGGATCCTCAAATAGTTTTAGACTATATTTCAAAATGGGTTCCACATAATCAGCTTAATTTAGAAAAATTTACGAAAAAACTCTGCGTTTTATTGGCTCTGTGTACAGCACATAGGGTGCAAACTCTTTCATTGGTTAAAATCAGTAATATTAAAGTTAACATAAATGACATCGAAATTGTTATTACGGATATCGTTAAAACTCCAGGGATAGGAAGGAATCAGACGGTTTTATATTTGCCCTTTTTTCGCGAAAACCTTTTTGTTTGCCCAGCCACAACGCTGGTTGACTATATGTCTGCAACGAAGGATTTGAGGCCTTCAGACTTAGACCACCTCTTAACTACTGTGAAGCGTCCTTACAGAAACGCAACAGCACAGACTTTAAGTAGGTGGATAAAACAGACGTTGCAGACGAGCGGCGTGGACGTGTCAGTGTACGGCGCTCACAGCGCCCGCCACGCTGCCACGTCGACGGCGCGTGCGGCTGGCTTGACTCTTGATCTCATACGCAGAACAGCCGGCTGGACTACATCCTCCCAGACCTTTGCGAAATATTATCATCGTACCATTGTAAAAAAAAAAAAAAAAGAAATCTACTTTCGCAGAATCTGTTTGTTTGTTTGCACAACAATTAATACATAAATTAAAGTACATAAATAGTTATATAACGATAATTATATAAAAGTGATTAATATTTTGTGAAATTACTTAAAACATGATTTACGATGTATTTATCCTCGTGGTTCATTTGTAGTACATCTATTGGAAAAGCGTACAACAATGTAAAAAATCTCATTCTCTGAACATCTACCTGTTTATTTATATCGAAAATGAAACCACGAAATATTATATATGATCAAACGAACTTCTCAAGTGAAGTTCGATCGATATAATATGAGTGGTTTCATTTGAAGATATAAATAACCCAACCCACCCAAAACCCAGATCTTTTACTCACACGAGAAGACTTGAATTCAAGTCACAACTCTAAAAAGAATGAGGTGTCACCGCCTAGTGTGGGGAGGGGAGGATGAGTCGAGACTTTAATTGACTTTTATTTAAACGGAAGTCAATTAGGTGCCTATATTAATTAAAAATTATCTTTTAAAGCATGCGAGTGTTGCCTTGTAGGTCAAAGAACTACCTGTTTATTTATATCTTCAAATGAAACCACTCATATTATATCGATCAAACTTCACTTGAGAAGTTCGTTTGATCATATAAAATATGTACAGTGATAATCACAGTGACCTTTGGTACCTTGCATTTCGAAACTCAGTGGTAGATTCAAAGGTAAAATTCATTTGACGATTCGAAAGCACTTTGTAAAAGTTTATTTGAATAAAAAATTATTCTATTCTATTCAGACCTATTGTCTTACCTATAGGATAAGACCACGTAGGATTGCCTATTTGGCTAGGAGATCCACCAGTACCTACTTAAGCAATTCGAGTTGTTTTCCCTTCTGAGCCTGGTTGGAACCACTAGGTTGTGTGAGTTGTGTCCTTGCGAGAGTAGAGTGCGGATTGACCCTCCCACCTTCACCCGGCACTCGTACTGACCATTGCCCCGCTCAACGTGACATTCGCCACCATCAAATAATTATCTGATCAACATATTTTGTCACGGCTTACTGTATCGTTGGGCTAGGAGACCTACCCATACTTGGGCAAGTCGAGTTGTCTTCCTTCCTGAGCCTGGTTGGAACCACTAGGTTGTGTCCTTGCGAAAGCAGAGTGCGGACTGACCCTCCCGCCTTCACCGGGCAGTCGTACCGACCATTATCCCGCTCATACGTGACACTCGCCACTATCAAGTAATTAAAACCTGATCAACATGCATCACGACTTACTGTATCGTTGGGCTAGGAGAGCCGCCCGTACTTGAGCAAGTCAAGTTGAGTTGTCTGCCTTCCTGAGCCAGCGTCTGCGTGCCCGTGTTCAACACCGGCGGCTGCGGCTGCGTCAACACCACCAGGTTGTGCCCCTGCGAGTGCAGAGTGCGGCCCGAACCGCCCGCCTTCACCCGGCACTCGAACCGACCGTTGTCCCGCTCGTACGTGACATTCGCCACCATCAAGTCGAAGCGACCTTCCGATGGGGCGTACATGATCCTGTGGAAAGCGTAAAATCTGTAAACTATTTGTAAACTAATACGACAAAAAAGGCTTATGAGTTTTGGCATTCTGATTGCGACGATGGCAGTATCATGTTCACAGGTTTATATAAAAACTAGTAGGGCGCGTGGGTGCGCGGCCCGCAAGCGGACCGCGGTTTTTCTACTCGTCTAGTAGACTTTCAGCTCCTGATCATTTTCTATCACAAAACCACTCTTCCATCTTTTATACTCTCCGAGATAGACACCGTTGAAGTTTGTATGGCCGCCATCTTGAATCCGCCATTTTGGATTTTTTTCAGCTCACTGCCAATTGGATGAGATTTCGAGTGACTTTTGTTCGAGCACCCCCACCTATCTACATTACCATGGCCGTGCTCCTCACCCACCTTCCAAACCCTCGATCATCATATGTCATCATTTGTCATAATGAAAATTCTTCAATAAAAAAAAATCTTGAAAAGGAATTGTATCAAAGTCGTGCATGATTCCCGGCTTCTAGTCTCTTCAATATTCGCCATATATTTTTGTATGAAGAAAAAAAAAATTCCGCCATCTTGAATTTTTTTTCTGTTCGTCAAGTAGACCTTAGGGTCTTGATCAGCTTTTGCCAGGAAACCACTCTTCTATCTTTTATACTCTCCGAGATAGACACCGACGAAATTTGTATGGCCGCCATCTTTTTTCCGCCATTTTGAATTTTTTTTCAGCTCACTGCGAATTGGATGAGGTTTCGAGTGACATTTGTTCGAGCACCCCCCACCTATCTTCAATACCCTGGCCGTGCTCCTCATCCGTCTCCGAAATCCTCAATCATCAGCTCTCTCCATAATTTTCCTCCGAATGAATTTTTGTCCTCTATACGAAACCATCGGTGGAAAAAAAATTTTTCATACAAAATTTTACAGGAGAGGTGATCAATCAGTCAGTGAATCAGTGAATCAGCACGAGCAGCTATATATATATTAATCTTTACTTGAAAGTGTCCAGTTTAAGAAATTAGTTTACTCATAGTCGATGCTCTGACAAATTTCTTAAACTGGACACTTTCAAGTAAAGATTTTTATATAAACCTGTGAACATGATACTGCCATCGGTCGCAATCAGAATGCCATAAGCCTACTTTGTCGCATTAGTTAAAAGCGTCGAATAACTGTCCCTATAAAATAAGAATATAATATTTTCATTCATCATAATAATTCATTGTCGGTCGCTAATGGGCATTTTGACATGTCATACAATGTCAACCTTAGTGCCGATTTCACCAAAGTCGAGTGACGTTTAAGTATGGAATAAATTGGGCGTTCTGACAGTCTTTGTATTGAAAATGAAAATACTGCCAAAATATCTTTACGCTTGGATAAGACTTATTTCTCTTTGGTGAAATCGGCCCTTAAAGTACTACAACAAACAAATACATTTAGGGTTGTCATCTCAAAACAAAATTCAAATAACAACACTGCTTTAAGCGTTGGTAGTATAGGCCTGGTCCTACCTATCCTGGGGTACCAATTGTCTAAAAGTTATTCCATTGATAGTATTCGTATTCGATGACATTAGCGTCAAAGTAAAATAATCCTTGATAGTATTGATTTAAAGTCACAAATTCAGTACGACCGATTTTAACATGGAGCGTTATGGCGCTTATCGTACATACCTAAACGTATTAGAATGCATAGTTATATAAAATTGAGCTCTAATTCAATGCAGTTATGGTTTATTTTACTTTGATGTTAACGCCATCGAATACAATTACGATCAATGGAATAACTTTAGACAATCGCAGAGCTGCCCCCCGATTACGATTGTCTAAACGTTGCCGATCAAAACTTATTCATTTCATGGCATTAGCGTCAAAGTAAAATAAACCATAACAGTATTGAATTAGAACTCAAGTTCGTGTATGCATTCTTATAAATTTATGTAAGTATGTAACATATGCTCCATAACGCTCCAAGTTAAAATAGGTTGTACTGAATTTGTGACTTCAAATCAATACAATCAAGGATTATTTTTCTTTGACGCTAATGCCATCGAGTGCGAGTGCGATCGGTAGAGTAACCTATTCGCTGGGTGCGTGACCCCAGCGCCATCTAACGATACAACTTACGGTGGCTCTTTTGAGAAAATAAACATGTATTGGATGTCAAATAGCTATTGAAAAAATAAAATAAACTTGAACAAAATTTTTTTCAATGTTAAATGTGATATATTACACATTTATACAATACTATATTAAACCTAAATTTAATTCTAAAATTAAAACTAAAATAAAAACTAATTAAAATCTAAAACCCCATCCAAGCCACCGCAGTGTGGCAAAGTACCCAAGATGCTGGCAGCATTACCTCTTTGGATAGCCAAGCTAATCCTTTGGCCAAGGTAGCTGCCAGCTCTTGGATCCCCGGTAGACTCGATCACTTTTTTTGATATCTCTAAAAAAAGTGCGCGAGCCTCCGGGCCCCACGGCCCCAGGGTCTCTACACCAAAAGGCGCAAATATGAAACCACTGTCAAGTTTTTCATATTTGCGCCTCTTAGCCTGTTCGGCGCTAGTAGCCGCTGCACCCGCCACAGAGGAGGTCGCATGGATGTGGGAAGCAGCTAGAGTATCTACACAGGTGGCATCCCACACAAGCGACCTCCCTGTCCTCCAAGGAACAAGCGTCATACCATCAGGTCTCTTGCCATCACTACGTGCCAAACCAATAGGTTCTAATACAGCTGGCACGTGAGCAGTAGCAAGAGACCTGCGGATGATGTCGTTGAGGGCATTGTGGCGGGAGAAACGACCAGCGCTCTTCGAACAGGAGAGCCCGTGATGACCGTAAGCGTCGACGTGGTCACCGCAATAAAAAAAAAATATATATATATATATATATATATATATATATATATATATATATATATATATATATTACACAGAGTGAATATTAAATTAAAAAAATTTCCGTGGGTCAGCTAAAAACAGTAAGTAAAATAATTACAACAACTAAAACAGGAGCGTTAATTAGTACTTGATTCAACATCTGATTTTTCACCGCCAATGAAGTGTTCACTGCATAGATATAACATCCATAGGTTTTGGAGACCATAACGATCCATCAATACTTTACAAAAAAAAATTAATTAAATTATTACTCCGTTTTCTTACACGATATACACATATATATGACATTATTCTATAGAATACGGTTGTAGGTTATAGTAATACTTACTTTTGCCTTTTAACAGCAGTTATCCATTTTTTTCGCTGATTTAATTTCCACTTGGCAATCAATGTTTCTTGTCTTGTGTCACTTTATTTTAAAAATTGAAACTTACACATAATTTGAGTTATATTCTGTACTTGAACAACAAATACTAAGATTAGAAAAATATTATAAAGAAACGAAATTATTTAAGTTTTAATGGGCATCAATGTTTTTAACAAAACTTCACTATACTGTTAATAGATGGCGCTGTCTTTAATATTGTAAATACGCATCCCATCCACGAAAGCAGATGACGATTGACGTCATCAGATTCGGCGCGTTTTAATTACAATATAATATAGTTAAAACTACCTTATGGGAATTATGGGATACCGCGAGGTCTCAGTTCGGGGCGAACCACTAGTTTATTTAATTAAACTGACACACGTGTTATTTTTATGGTCATAGATAATAAAGAGCCACCCGTAGTTCTATATTGTCCGCAGCGGGCGCTGACATCACTTTTGTGTCCACTATGCCTTACGCACCCAGCGAATAGGAAATTGGTGCCGAGGTCTCGTCTCGAACGAAGGGTACAGACTTTAGACCATAGCCCACCACATCAGCCGAGGCTTACTAATGTGGTATCTTCGGCACCTTTTGAGTACGAAGCCCTAATCATGCACTTACTGGTAGTTGGTTTCCAAGGGCAGGTTGCCGATGGCGACGTTGTCGTGGCCCGAGGCCGTGCTCCGCACCCAGTAGTAGGTGAGGGACTCCCCGGGCAGCGGGTCGAGCGCGAAGCGGCACTGCATCGTCACGTCGTCGCCCTCTCGCGCGTCGTGCTGCTCGTCCTCGCTCCACACACCCACCACTGAAACAATGCACAGAGCACAGGTCACAATCAAGTCATCTTTCTTTACTAAATATATAAAATTTAAAATTTAAAACACCTCCGGCACGTGCATGTAAGATCATAACCTGCAAGGTACCCCATTGAAACTAATCTATTGAACCGAAATACAATATGTCTGCTGTGAGTTTTCGAAGAGTCGGATTTCCTGCAGGAGACCATTCTGGTTGCAGCATCAGGTCGAAGTTATCAACTATAATTGTCATTTTGTATCATAATTGTCAGGGCATTCCGAACCAGTGGTAGACTCATCGACGATTCAAAAGCACTTGTAAAAAAGTTTATTTGAATAAAAAACATTTCTATTCATTGAATCATAAATTATTATAATTTTGTAATATTATTTTATAAGGTAAAAATATACTATTCTATTTTACGATTAAGTATACTGGCACGCGTGAAGCACTTATAATCGAGTAATCATACGCCAAAATGCCTTACATCATTTTGGAATAGAGTTGATACTCTTACACTGCTGGACCGATATTAACCAAACATAGCTAAGAACCACCGCAAGGAAACTGGCTTTCAAATGAAAAAAAACCGCATCGCAATCGGTCCAACCGATTGTCGATGTCTATCCGATGCCACAGATAGACATCGACGTCAAACTTATAACACCCCTCTTTTTGCGTCGGGGGTTAAAAAGGAAAAGGTGACTGACTGACTGACTGATTTATCAATGCACAGCTCTAAACCACTGGACGGATAGGTCTGTAATTTGCAGATAACTATTATGACGTAGATATATCCGCTAAGAAAACATTTTTGGAAATTCCACCCTAAGAGGGTTAAATGGGCATGAAAGTTTGTATGAAATTTCCCATTTTTCAAGTTATTTTGTATAGGAATGGACGTGGTTTTTTTAAGCATGGGTATAGTTGAGGACCTCGAGAGTGACATAGGCTTCTTTTTATCCTGGGAAATCAAAGAGTTCCCACGGGATTTAAACTAAATCCACGCGGACGAAGTTGCGGGCATCAGCTAGTGTATTATGAAAGGGTTTTACTTTTAATTTCAAAACAGAATTAGGTATATTTATTTTTATACATAATAGTTCGTGCAAAATGTCGAAAAAATTACCGCTCCCAACCCCCCCTTGGAACCAATCTAGTTCTTGAAACCATAAAAATCAATATAGATCTAGCCGAAACCGAAGTATTTATTGCTCTTTGCATAATATGTTTTGTTTTGTCATGCAAATCCTACCACATACTCGTAAGTACTCCTATTACTTACCTATTACCTATTTTAATAGCTTTTACAATGTAAGGCTTCGCTACTGTGTGTTTATTTATGTGTCACTGGCGAACTGTTAATAGATCAGTTATGGGGAATAGAGGTGCCTGCGAGGTTTTACTGTAATCCTTGATCTATTGATTTACACTAGCTGACCCAGCGAACTTCGTACCGCCAACAAAAATATTTAGGAGTGGGTCCACCCCTAAATATATATATATATTATGTTGGCCGATTCTCAGACCTACTCGATATGCACACAAAATTTCATAAAAATCGGTCCAGCCGTTTTGAAGGAAACAACCACCGCGACATGAGAATTTTATATATATTAGACTAGCGACCCGCCCCGGCTTCGCACGGGTAGTCGAGCATATTATGCCTATGCATTGCAAACTCCTTGTAATGTTCCATAATGATGCGTTGATTCAGCAAGAACGCCATAAATTCAGCCAATCAGAGATTATTGAGATCGTCAAACGGTCACAGTGTACCTAGCAATCATTTTTAAACAACCCCACAGACAGCTTTAAAGAATTCTATAAAAATCAGTTCAAATTCGGTAAAAATGTTGATTTACCAACCAACCAAGAATCCACGAAGAAACTCTGTGACGGCTTGCGTAATCCCATCTCATCTGAGTTTTGCGTTCACACGTTCCATAATTTTATTTACTCTTCGTTTCAATAAAACCTTAGCAAGTCTTTCGCCTTTTTCTTTAGTAGGGTAAATTTTGTCTTAGCTAATAGTCGACTAGAGTTTAAACCCAAACAGAGGTAAATAAAAAATTGCCTTATATCTAGTTAGATATTTTTTTATCTATTATCAATTTTTTATCTAGTTAGACGGCAATTTTTTATGGAGGCATTTAGCTTAGAAAGGCAGCCCGCTATAGGTGCCTACCATCTTTACATCTGCACCGTCACTTACCATTAGGTGAGATCGCAGCAATCTCACTCACTAATACATAATAAAAAATAATGTATTTTTTATTCAAATGAAGTACCTATCTTGTCATTGAATAAAAAATGCATCGACAAAACTTAACATTTTATGATTATTATGAGCTAAACGAATCGCTAATGAGCTAATAAGCTAAATGAAGCAGTGATAGCCTCGTGGTTAGGACTGTGGTCTCCTATTCGGGGGGTCGCAGGTTCGATCCCGGGTATGTCTATCCTCTGAATTTTCGGAGTCAACTGCGTTTAAGCAATTAAATATCACTTGCTTCAACGGCGAAGGAAAACATCGTGAGGAAACCTGCACACCTGAGAGTTCTTCATAATGTTCTTGAAGGTGTGTGAAGTCCGCCAATTCGCATTCGCCTTCTCTGAGAGGAGACCTGCGCTCAGTAGTGAGCCGTTGATGGGTTGCTAATGATGATGATGATAATGAAACAAATCGCAGATTTCTCGAGAACCGCGGTTTATCGTTAGACGTTTTAAAATACAGTTATTGTCACTTATCGGTGTCATTGATAGTTCAATCGTGCTTTTCGTATATGTATATGGACCTACAAAGACCTACGCGATAAGTTCATTAATTTTATCGTCAGAACTATTAATTATTATTAGCTTTTGGCCGCGACTTTGTCTCTTGGAGGTGGGTCCACTAGGTTCGTCCAATGAGTTCTAGCGCGAAAACCCTCTGTTTTTCCGAGCCAAAAATGAATAATTTTCTCCAAATCCTCAACTGGTATATTTGAGGGTTTGGAGAGTGACTCCCTATTCTCACTAACTAACGAACTATTAACCTAACTTTATTATTAATCCCACGCAAAAAACACGTCGATCCGTAGCTCCGTTGCAGCGTGATTTCAGGACAAACACACTTTCGTATATATTTTATAAGTCATATTAGTAAGAAGTAAGTTATTCTAAAAGATATTACATAATTTATAAAATGTTTGCTCTACAATTTGACACCAGTTTTCCAATTGATGCGAAAACTCACTAAGGCCCTTCGTACACAAGGTTACGCAAATCTTCGATACTCGACGATTTTAGTCTCTAAGCGACTACCGCAATACAAATTCATAGAGGTTCGTACACTCGGCGACGTGTACCTATCTACGAACCTCTATGAATTTGTATTGCGGTAGTCGCTTAGAGACTAAAATCGTCGAGTATCGAAGATTTACGTAGCCTTGTCTACGAAGGGCCTCACGTCTCAGTTGTTTAGGGTTCCTTACCAAAATGGTAAAAATGGAACCCTTATGGTGCGACTTTCTCCGTCCGTCCGTCTGTCACAGTCGATTATTTTAGTAACTATTAAAGCTATCGACATGAAATTGGAATAGTAATTTATAATAGTGGCCCAACATACCTGAAATAAAAAAAATATCGAAAATGATTTTTAGTTTAATTAAAAAAGGGGGAAAATCGGGGGTTTGTAATTACATCGAGTGAGATATCATATGAAAGGGCTTTATTTGTACATTCCAAAACAGAATTTTATTTATTTTTATTCATAATAGTTTTTGAGTAATCGTGGAAAATATCTAAAAAATAACCCCCCCCCCCCCCCCTTTCTCTGAAAAATCAGAAATAATTATGGTCAATCTCTATTGACCTTATTGACATGCATAAACATCTATTGACATTTATTACATAAACCCCTTTTTATGTATATTACAGGAAAAATAAAAACAACGCTCTAACTAGCATAGTTTTTTTATAATAACAATAAAACTCTAGAAACAAAGTTAACGATTAATAAAGACAAAAAAAATGAGTAGGGCAAATTAATATAATATTGTCGTTTTATTTGAATACTTTTACTTCTGGAGTACGGAAGCCTCGGTGCGCGAGTCCGACTGGCACTTGACCGGTTTTTTTTTTGTAGTAAACCCGATAATGTTTGTTGTATCAAAGTTCAAACAGAAAGGGTATCGGCACATTGCATCGGCATCAACAAAATCACGGCATACAGAGCCCATGATAACATTTCAGCTAAGTAGAATGAGCGCAACGCAGCGTTATGTTAGATGCGCGCGGCGTCGTGGCGGTCAATGACACGAGGTCGCGTGCGCAGCCTGCCGTGGCGACACAGGCTTGTCCGATGCGATCCACCATTAGGCGCCATAGGTGACAACTTTTTCTACTTACATAGATACTATCGTTTCTTTCTTTAAGCAATTAAATATCACATGCTTCAATGGTGAAGGAAAACATTGTGAGGAAACCTGCACATCTGAGAGTTCTCTATAATATAATGTTCTCGAAGGTGTGTGAAGTCCGCCAATTTGCATTGGGCCAGCGTGGCGGATTTTGCCTATAACCCTTCCCTGAGAGGAGACCTGCGCCTGCGCTCAGTAGTGAGCTGTTGATTGGTTGCTGATGAGGATGATAATGATCGTTTCTTTAGGGATGCGTACCCATAGGACCTAGGTAGACAGACGCAACGTCGTCAGACGAGTCTTAAGGAGCCGCAGGATTCCTTGCAATACCAAGGCCTGTGGAAGTCCATGCAAGACTCTTGTCCATCAGTGGACGTCTATCCATGGATAAGAAAAAGACCAAAAATCGGCTCCGGGTCTCCATTCATTACCAAAATCCCCCCACTACGTTCTTCTGTCTCTCCCAGAGGTCTACAGCTTGAGCCGTAAAAGGTAGCCAGTTGAAATGTTCACAGAAGACCAGCCACAATGGCTATATTTGAATATCAGGTATAGACTTCATCATTAAACTCATCCTAACTCCTCAATAACCCTGATGCTCCAAAATACTGCACTCCTAAACCGTGGGGAATATGGAAATGTCGATTGTAAATTCATAACAATATTATATCTAGGTCACACATCCGAACTCAGGGGTCCACTCCCGAGCCAAAAAACTTAAATTAAGAAAAGCAGTCGTAATTTGCTTAAAAGACATGTCCCAGTTCAGTATGAAGGTTGGTTTTTATTCCGAGTGTTCATGAACTTGAACCAAACTGCCATCACGTGAAAGAGAAAAATAAGTAAAATTAAACGCCATAAAAATAATAATTTGAGAATCCTCGGTTTTTTTTAATTAATTTTGAAAAATATCGTTTGTAAAAAATATTTTTTGATGGATGGCAACACTAAAAACTTATTCTAATCTATTGATCTATCAAATCTGGCACCTGTCCCTTTCACCGAAATGTCATTTTGAACCATGGCACTAGGAAATAGGTAATCTTGTCTTTTTTGGCTTTACCATGGAACTAGCAATTACGACTACGAGCTTTACTATCTAAAATAATCGACATTCGTTAATATATGCGAAAATTGTCGAAAATGAAATTCCTGCAATTCCTGACAATCACCTGACATTGACAACTTACATAGACAAATGATATTTTCAAGTTTTTTTTAAACCGGTGTGTAATCACAAGCAAAGGTCGTTAAATGAGTCAAACATGGAACTAGGAATATGGAGTCAAAACAAAAAATACTTTTCTTATTTTTGGAGGCTTTAAAAAAATCTGTAAATTATTTTGATAGAAGCGTTTTTGGATCTCTATCCAACTACATTAAAACCATCCTAGTTCATTAAATTCAAATTTAAAAAACCAATTTTGGACAACACCTTTACAGGTGTACTTACTTACTGGAGTTTTAAATCTGTATTTTGGCAAGAATTTATAAATCCCAAACTATCAAAGTGTTCCCACGAGGTTTTTGAAAAACTAAAAATTTCCATGAGGACGAATAATTAATACTTTGGTTCAGTCCACTTGTGTCCTGGCCAGCCAGTTTATAAAACTAAGTACCTATTAATAAAAGTGCCAAAGAAATTTCCGCTACAAAGGCGTGTTGCATAATTGTTTTTTTCGTGACGCGGTGTGCGGAATGCAGATGACCCTAAAAGATCTCTATATGTTAGTTATAGCGGTCGAAGTCTGACGTCTGTAGATGGACGAAGCAGATGACCAACTTGGAATATTTTTGACGCATGGAGTGCAAAGTATCAAAATCTGAAGCTTCGAGTTTCCGTCTCATACTAATGCTCCTTTGTTCTCAGTTAACACCGGCTCACACGTGCTCCGGTTGACAATGCGGAGCGCGACCGTTACAAGTGGCTCCGAGCGAGAGCGTGGGACCATGCGGGAGCCCTCACAATGTCTCGGGTTGCAGCTAAGCCTGAGGACAGAAATGGCGCGGCGCGAGTCGCGACGGCGATGTTAGCCACGCCACTCATAGAGGCTAGACCTTTAATATATTTTTCCCAAATCGCAGGAAACGTTTCGGAGAAACGTGTAACCGACGAATCTAGCCGGGTTGTTGCGATGTTCTCAAGCTTGGTTTTTCATTTGTAGCACAGACATGAACAGTTTTACTTCGAGTGCAGTAAGAACGAACGAAAAAGTTATGTCAAGGCACTTTAGTATAATATACTACACAAAGGGATGCGCGTAGGAGAAAATTCAATTTTCCAATTCGCCTCCAATTCTAGAGGCTTACTCTATGTCGAGGCTGGTCCAGGCTTAGACTGTGCGTAAACTATCATTCCGTCATTCAAGTCAGTAACGTCACAGTCACAATACTGATTTGAATAATATAGATAGTACGCGGAAAGCCTTTACACAGTTCTTCGGGTTACAACTCACAACTCCAAGGAGCAGGCTGGACACTTTTCCGAGGCGCTTTCTGTTTATTTCAGCCTTTACATAGTGAGATCCACACTATGTGTCCACACATCCACGTAAATAGAAAAGTGTGGCTGTCTGTCCTTACATATACCGTCAACCACGGCATCTTTACCATAATTTTGAAGAAAAAAATTGGTTGCCTGTAAAGTCGGTATACGGGCGAAAGTTTTACGTGACAACCGAAATAGAAGCGCAAGACATGAACCGGTGTGTATGCCTATCTCTCTCACTCTCTCTCTCTCGCTCTGTCTCTCTCGCTCTTAGGCGGGCTAACTGTGCTCGAGTGGAAGGGACGCGTGCCTTTCACTTTTTATGTCTGTCTCTCTCGCTCTTAGGCGGGCTAACCATGCCCGAGTGGCTCTCACTTGCTCTCATTGTGAGCGCATAACGTGAGCGGAGCGTAACGCAGTTTCTTGAAGTGTCACCCGGCAAACCAATTTATAAGACGTTGTCACGTCAAAAACTTAATAAAACGAAAAAAAAATTATTTAGGATTAAGCTATGATTTTTAATCGATGACTCTAGTACTTCTCAGTTTCTTTATAAATTTCCTGCGACATATAACTGTAAAACCACTAAAGTAGCACCATAAGCATGCTACAGGTAAAGAAGCCACAAAATTGGCAACTTTACCTACACAGTATTTCTCCATAAAATGAAGCTTTTTTAACTGAAATTGGTAAAGATACCATTCCGCTTTACTTTCTCAGTTTATACGTATGGGTAGTTTAATTTAACAAGGTATATACTAGCAACACCGGCTGGTAGGTAAAGATGGCACAGATTCCATTGAAATTTTCATACTAATGTAATTTAATATCAGGGCTGCCACCAGTTTAATGTATTTAAAAAAATGTACCCTATAAAAACATTACAAAGTACAAACACAAGTCAGACTTGCACAAGGAGCTTTCTGAAAATGGCATGCGATAAATTTGTAAAAATTGCAAAGTATAATAAAGTATTTCATGTATTTCTTTATTATGTATTTCATGTAACTGCTTTAAAAGTAACGGGAAGTGCATTTTATTGAGCGAAGTCTGCTTTGGATTTTCAATTTTGTATTTCATAAGAATCTTTCTCCAAGTTCGTTTTAGTGGGGCAAAAAATGCGACGTCGAGGGGCTGCGTTATGTGCGTTGAATTGGGTGGTAGTAATACGAACCTAATATTGTGACGCTCGCAAAGTTCTATAACTTCTATGTTAATGTGGCTTGATAGGTTGTCACCTATAACAAGCTTTGGTCCTTCTAGACTCTCAGCCCATGGTATTACTATGGTCGAAAACCAATCTATAAAGATGGCCGAGTCAAACCAGCCACTTTTAGTTCGGTTGTAACGTGCCCCTTCTGGACCTCCATCGCACCATTGCGTCCACATATTCTCAGATTTATAGACGATATACGGAGGTAAAAGATCACCACTGGCTGTTCCTGAGAACATTACAGAAATACTACCTTTTGAGTAGTTGACTGTTCTTTCCGGATATTTGATTCCCCGACGAAAAATGCATTTGACTGCCCCTGGGTCATCACTGACATTAGTTTCGTCGTAATTTAGTATATGAGTTGCTGGCAAATCTTTAACACAGCTCTTCAAATTTTCAAAGTATATCTGAAAATCTCGAAGGGATTTTTCGGCTCTTGCTTTTTTTATGTTTTGTGTAGATCTCACAGTCAGCTTATCATGGTGTCTTATCAAAAAGTTCTTAACCCACCAGTCACCTGGAGGATTTTCATTGAAAATGTAGGCTTTATTGTTTTTTTTAAGGTAATCAAATACAATCATGCGGAAATCTAACTGTGTCAATGGACACCCAAATTCAGATGCAACAATAAGCACTTTTACAAATTTTAGCTCCTCTTCCTCGGTGAATCTATAACGCGGACCAGGTTTGCTACTGTGAAGGTTTTTTGCCCTCTTTTCTATTGTGCGGCGTGGTATGCCAAATTGCTTTTCTGCATCATAAGATGACACATTTTTGTTCTGAACCATTTCCACAGCTAATGTCATCATTTCTTCTGAATAGTTTTTATAGGCCCTTGCTCCTATTTTTCTTCTGTTCCGCTTTTTAGGTTTAGGGCGGGTCATATTTGAATTGATCTGAAATAAAGAAAATCAAGTAAGTACCAACACCAAAAGTATTGTTTTTTTACGCACCAAGGCAAGCAAGTTAATATTTTTAGGTAGTTAGGTTAATTGTTAGGTAAGTTGTAATTAGCCTGTAAGTCCTCCAAGTAAATAAATAAAACAATTCCCTCATTTATGTAGGTAACTTAAAGTGACAACCCTAGCCACAGGTAAAGACGCCACTATAAAAACTGTGGCAACTTTACCTAACCCCAACTATCATTACCTATACAAATTTCTCTTAAAATTGTTTAGAAACAATCATGATAACAGCACCCATGTCTTCGTAGGAAGGTTATATATAATATGTATCAATTCTACTTACCTCGACCAAGTTAATTCACAAGCACAATGAAAATTTCGACCAAAATCTGCTGTGACAAGTGTCCCGCGAAGATCGACAAACGTTATTAACTTGTCAATTGACAGTGTTGCCAGCGTAAAAGAAAAGATGTGTGACCAGTGACTCATAATGAATCTACCAGTGTATCTATGAAATATCTTCTACTTGTAGTTTTTGTTAAAAGTGATTTTTCTTATTACTAGTCAGTGGTAGGTAAAGATAACAAGGAAAGGTAAAGATGCCTTAGTTGACGGTACCTATAATATTTACATCATTGCATATTATACATAGATGGCATTTTTTAGGGTCAGTACTTAATACTAAAGACGGAACAGGATCACTTCGTTGTCTGTCTGTCTGTCCGTATGTCAAGACCCTTTTCTGCATTGGACTGCAATTCCTTGCAGCAGTGAAAAAATCAAACGTCTGAGTCGACGCAATCAAAAGATACGGCGTTTTATGCTCCGTTTATGCCGCATATTTTGACACTCGCAAGGGAATCAAAACTTATAGCGTACTTCCCGTTGACCTAGAATCATGAAATTTGGCATGAAGCAATGTCATGTAGCACAAGTGAAGGAAAAAATCCGTAAACCGTTAATTTGTACCGCGACCTAAAAGTTTGTATGGAACCCTCCTCGGTGCGCGAGCCCGACTCACACTTGGCTGATTTATTTTTCGAGGCAGCCTTGACTATTTAAAAGAACTTACATACCCACATAATGAAGCAGTGATAGCTTAGTGGTTGGGACTATGGTCTCCTATACGGGCAATCGCAGGTTCGATCCTGTTTGCACCTCTGACTTTTCGGTGTTAAGTGAGTTTAAGCAATTAATTAATATCACATGCTTCAATGGAAACATCGTAAGGAAACCAACACACCTGAGAGTTTTCCATAATGTTCTCGAAAGTGTGTGATTGTGAAGTCTGCCAATTCGCATTGGCCCGCGTGGTAGATTATGGCTTCCTCTGAGAAGAGACCTGCGCTCAATAGTGACACGATGATGGGTGCCTGATGATGATGATGATGATGATCATGATGATGATACCTATATTTTTGTTTATTAGGATTAGGTATCTTGTGCTAACAGTTTGCCTGGTATGCGCGAAAAGGATAACAAATTATCCTACCGTACTGGCTCAATTTGGGTTGAATGGTCTTATGCACAAATACGTGTTCATGATACTGCGCTATTATATTGTGATAAAATCAAGATTTTATGTGTTACTCACTTAGGTAGGTACCTACTACTTCCTGTTCTACAACAGAGGTACTCTGGTATGACCTACCTAGCCCCATCAACGCCTCACAACAAGGTATCTGCAAGCGTCTATCGTAACAGAATAAGCAGATACGTTTTGAGGCTATTGTGAGGTGTGAGGATACTGTCAACTGTTTAGTTTACTGCTAAGTATACCTAGATACGATAACAGGACACTGTTCGCTCAACAAACAACTTTCTTCTTTGGATATTAACGGCAGTCCTTTTTGCATGGAAAGAATAAAGATACGAAACAACTTTGTATCCAACTGACGCGAAATCGACATTAGCTACCCAGCAACACTTCCGGAAGCCCTCACGGATCTGTGAGGCCCTTGTGAGGCCTGCTTGGGTTCTGGATGAGCTCGGTTGGCTGGAGTGATCCGACGAAGTGCCTAAGACTTACTTCACCAACCTAACGATTTTTCTTTCAAGTTTCAACGAAAGGAAGCCTAAATAAGTATGTACGAAAAAGAACCCAGGAAAGTAGTTAAACTTTTAAGTAACCGTACACCAGAAAACTGGCAGAATATGGCGATGATAGCTATCAGCTATATTATACCTATCTGCCTACCTGAGAATTTTGAAAGGTTTTTATTCAAACAAATCTACCATTGCATTGGTTAGGATTAGGAATGCCCTTGTTACGGAGAAAATCCTGTAGGCACGGATATAAATGTATAGGAAACTTGCGCGTTTCATATTTCTTTTTTATAGGTAAGTATATTGGCTTCTGTTGCACCTACTCGTAGATATACTTAATTAATAATTGCAATCACTAAAAATAGGTTTAGTGATTCAAATAATATTTAAGGCTATTCAATGGAGGCTCTACTCCAGTAATTACGTCATGGCGTGCATTCTTAGACTATTTAACCCAATTGCATAGAGTAAGAAAAGGACTGCTTAGTAGGTATTCTTCTAAATACTAACTTGGTTTCGAAAACAATGCAAGCACTACTCTACTCTGCCAAAATATTATACCTTTATAAACGCAACAGCTAAAAATAACGAGGTCTAAGACTCAAGTCTAGATTATACCAAGGTATAATTTATGTTATTCAATAAATAATATTATATAAAAATTCTTTTTTAAAAAACCGACTTCAAACGCCACTGAAAAGTATAAAATAATTTCAGTTTGTACACGTATGTTGAAGTCGGGCTAGCGTTGCAGTTTCATAGTTCTATAACCTTACCTTCGTTACTCTGTGGTTCTATTGAGGCCCGCCCGACTTCAACATTATTACGAGTACAAACTGAAATTATTTTATACATTTCAGTGGCGTTTGAAGTCGGTTTTTTTAAAAAGAATTTTATATATTACTAGCTGATGCCCGCGACTTCATCCGCGTGGATTTAGTTTTTAAAATCCCTCGGGAACTCTTTGATTTTCCGGGATAAAAAGTAGCCCATGTCACTCTCCAGGTCCTCAAATCTGCCGTCCTAACGAAGAGTGCAATAAGTCGAGTTTTTGGGCAAATTATCCGTAATCAGGAAAACGAGCTCTATATTTTCTTCTTAGACGTCTTTTTTGTATCTTCAGTAGTTTCGGTTCTGTTGGTTATCATAGCTGCAATATCTAATATTACGGTTTGTAAGTAGCTAATCATTACCGAAATATCTTGAGTTATGACTTGGAAAGCTTTGACATTTTGTAATCTATATAAATAAAAATGAATGTTGGTAAGCGCATAACTCAAGAATGGGTGGACCAATTCGGTTAATTTATTTTTTTGTATGTTCCTTAAGGTCCACGGAAGGTTTAATACTTAATAAAAAAAAAAAACAAAAAAAAATTTTAATAGATAAGTTGGCGGTACGAAGTTCGCCGTGTCAGCTAGTATTACATAAAATAACCGCAATAAGTCCAGTTATTGCACTTATGACTAAACGTCGTATATATGTACGTTTTATAAATTTTTGCCACATTACGTACAGGCGCCAATGAAGGCCCACTTAATTTCAAAACCTCGTAAAATCTTGCAGATAAGTAAAGTAATGAAAAAATATAATGGAACTTGTAATATATTTATTTGAGAAACAAGATATCTAAAAAAATAGTACAGCTTTTGGCATTTTAACACAAATGTAAGCACTTTTTAGAAACTTGGTATTGGGCTATCTTGGGAAGCTGGTCGCTTAAGATGGCCCGAAAAATATTAATGAAAATATATGCATTATAAACACTTAAACACTTTTAACATAAAACATCAAAATAAACTCACATCCTTCTCATAACATTATTCATAAAAGGTAAAAAATCAACCAAAAATTCAAATGTGGGCTATCTTATATCTATCAAAATAAAAATCAACTATAAAATTAAAACAAACTACTAAATAAAATAAAATTTAACTCTGAGATCAACTTTGAAAGTAACTTATCAAAAATAAAAATAAATCAGTTCTTTTTTCCATTTTTTTTTTTTTAAGTGATTCATAGGTGGGCTATCTAAGGAATACTGAAAATTAACTTTGAGATCAATCAAAATATACTTAAATAATTAAAACAAATTAGACGCTACTGTCTTTAATTTAGTGTGTACACTCCTAACAAAAAAATATCTGAAAAGAATCTCAAAAGTGAATTTACTTAATAGCTTAATCAGAACTTTAATTGCACTCTGGACATATGAATTGCTCCTCATCGTCTTTGGTTAAACCCACACAGACTTCATGATACCATTTTTGACATTTTTGGCATTGACGCATATCATCAAGTCTATCCACCTTGCATCCATGACAATACCAACCATGTTTTTCGAGTGTTTTAGATTCCTTCTTACTTGCTTTTGTCACCTTCTTATTAATATCTTCATTCAGTCGTCTTTCTCTGGGTACTTTTTTAAGTTCATTACCTTTTTTCTTGTTTAGTTCTTTTTTACCTTTATTAGAGTCACTCGGTTGTTTTCCTTTCTGTCTCTGGTTTCTTGTAAGTTGCAAATTTTTAGTTGTATCGTCACTTGGTCGTCTGCTTGGTTTAGTTTTTTATTTGTTCTTTTAGTGTTCTTCGTCGGTTTTTCTTTAGCAGTATCAAACAAATCTTTAGTTATTTTCTGGCCTATATAATTCACCGCTTTTCTTCTTGGTTTGTATTTAATGGTAGCGAAGTTAGGAGTGGGGATTTGTTTGTGGAATGGTGATTTCTCAGCATGTTTTTTCAGTTCTGATAAAGGAAAATTATCTTCCGGATCATCAAGTTGAACTCTATTGGGCTCAGAGAGCGATGGAAGTTTTCTGAGGTTCGGATTTAAATTTTCTTTGTCTGACTCAAAAGATGAAGTATAAATATTAAAACACTTTGTAGAATTTTTCATTTTTTGAAGGCCTTCATCAAAATCCTCATTTTCAGATAAATCAGACGTACTTGAACCTAAACGTGGTATTAAAGGCTGCTTATTTAAGCCAGAGGTAGTAGGAACAGGTGAACAAAACTCTGTACTTCTATTATATTTCTCCAAAACAGGTAGCTTTTGAATCGGATCTTGATCCTCCAAGTTGTCCACGTTATAATCTTCAAAAGAGGAGCTATAATCAACTAATTTTTTGACAAAAGTTGGAGATTGCGGATAAGATTCAACGATTTCGACGTAATTTGCATGATTTGGGGATACATCATCGTGAATTAAAATTGATGGTGATAAATTCCTGTCTTCTTCTTCCTGATTTGAAAAATTTTCATCCAAATGATTGTCGCATGTTGGGTACATAACAGGACTTCTGGGAATAGAATCTCTTGAAGGTGATGAATTAGAAACTGAATCAGGCATTCTTGAGGAACTTGCCACCTGTGGATCGGGCATTAGTGTAAGTACTGATGGTGCATACGCTTCTTCAGGAATTGCGCTGGGATCGTAAGGGAAGAGGCCAGTAGCTCTAAACCCACTGATTATATTGTCCTTGGTCATGCACTTAGACCAAACTTTTGTAAAAATTTTCGTAAAACGAGCTTTAGTCAGTTTACGTTCTGGATGCTGATATGCATACAACAAAACCTCCTCGTCCCAAAAATGTTCGTACGACTTATTAACCGATTTATCTAGCGGTTGAAGCTCATGAGTCGTATTTGAAGGCAAGCAATAGAGTACAATATCATGGGCATCAGCAGCGTCAAAGATTCTTGCGTCTAAATGTGAGGAGGCCCCATCAAAAATTAGTAGGCATTTTCCTGGAGATTTATTCTGCCCTAAGTGGTGTATGAAATCAACAAAAAGTTCGGTCGTCCAAAAGGCAGTAGCCTTTTGGAGCCATTTTGACTAAACTACCAGGTGGTAAATTGTCACAAAATTCTGGTCTCAATCTTTTGCCCTTAAATAGAATCATAGGTGGCACAGTGTTGCCCGTTGCACTTACACACATAGCGACTGTGACATTTTCTGCATGTTCTTGACTGACAAAGTGCACTCTCTTGGTCCCTTTTGCTGCAAAAACCTTCTGTTGGTGGTGTAGTGTTAGACGACATCCCTTTTCGTCCATGTTATAAAGGCGTTCCGGGTGGGTGGAAATATTTTACTCATCGTAAATGTCTTTTAGGGCTTCAAAATGTTTTGAAACTATTGGCTTGTTGAGTTTTTGTGCTCTGGCGGGATTTAACAATTGAGCCCTTCGAAGCCATATTTCCGGATTGCGTTTCACAAAATTTGTGAGCCATTTTTTCCCAGCAATATTCTTTTTATCACTAAAAAGATTCGGTACATTATTCGCTTTACAAAATTCGTAAGCCTGCTTCCGAACAATTTTGGGAGTTAATGGCATTCCTATCTGAGACAGTCTAATTATCCTTTTGCATAAATCCTTTTCTTGTGATTTATTAAGAATAGGGACACGACCAGTTATCTTCTCCATGGAACCAGATTCTATGTGGTTTCTTAATGTTCGCCTTGGTATGCCATATGTTTCAGCAGCTTTTCGCTGTGACATTTGGCAGCTTTTTACTGCTTGAAGGGCGGATTTCAACTGTGTTTCTGTCCATTCCCCGCGCCGTTTTTTAGCAGAAGGCTCCATTTTAATCTGCGATAAAAAATAGAATAAAACAAAGTTAAATTCAGTACCTACATCAAAAAGTGATTTAAAAAAATTGCTGACTTCAAATTTAATACGTGCTTAATCAATCTCAACAACTACTAAACCGATTTTGTTGAAACTTGCACTATTTTAAAGTTGAACTATAGGTACCTAATTCAAGATTAATTAATCAATCAAAATGCAATCCAAACATAGTTTCCGAAACATTCGCAGACAAACTTAAAAAAAAAAAAAAACATACAAACACAAAAATATACTAACACTACATTTCAATAATCCTAGAAAAGCCCGGGCTATGTTTGGTAATTATATTGTGGGCCATGATAGGAAATTACACCCGGGTTGAGTATAATCTCGTAAAAATACAAAAAAGGAAATAAAATAATAACACTCACCTGTAATTCGCTGATAAATAGATTAAATATGAATTTTCACAGTTTAGAGCAAAGAGATTTGTTTTAAATTTGTTAATTTTCAAAAGGATTTAGATAATGGAGGTTATAAAACGTGTATCGTCTTAACATGACCAAGCAAACTGTCATTTATCTTCAAAATGGCGACGCGCCGGTAATGAAACACACTTGCACTATTGTCTATGGTACTAGTAGCATAAACCCGCGAAATTTCAAATGTTTCGAATAATCATAAATGTATTTTTCATCTCCCCATCTCGGAAAGAGTATTTTTGCTCTTCGATATCGGAGTGTAAAAGCCGTTTTTATCCTCTAGAGGATAAAGTAAATTGAATTTAGAACATCGTGTGCACTAAGTTTGTGAATTCAAAACATCATTAAACCTATTTACTTCAACCTCCATGGTGCCGAATTTATCATACAACCTTTTTTAATTTGTTAAAAACTCAGACTTGGAACCTTCTTGGTGTACTTTTTTTTAATTTGCTTTGCGCGCCATTTTCTTTTCACGTCATATTGTTTGAATGGGGAGATGAAAAATTACGTGTTGCACTCGAGTGCAAAGATTTTTCACCTCGTGCTCTTTTGATTCTCTCGCTAACGCTCAGGATTCTAATTTTTGAATCACTCGCTGCGCTCGTGATTCAATTTTAGAATCCTTCGCTTGCTCGGTCATCAAAACTGAGCACGCGGTTAAAAAGCAACTTTGCACTCTTGTATAACAAATAACTATTTTTTAAAGTGGGCTATCCTAGGAGCTGGGCCATCTTCGGCGACACTACTTAGTCATAAGCGCAACAAGTAAGCGTTATTAGGTATGCCAGAGACGAGAAGGAGGTTTTGGTTAAACTTACCAGAATCTTCGCTAGTGTCAAACATAGATTAAATTAAGATCACAAACTGCTTTTTAAATTGCGATATAGGTTACTTTAATTGAATTAAGACTGATTTAAAGAATGATCTCATAATGTGCCTTAAGTGTTAATATTTTTGGTATTTAAAGCAAAGGGAAAAGTATTCTAAAAGATTGTTTAGTTTGTTATTACTATTAATATGTGTAAAAAGATTCTAAGTTGTGATTTGATTAAGTAACTGTTGAAATTATTAGAAAAGGAAACACTTTTATTGATTTTAATTTCAAGAGTTAATTTTTTAGATTTTAATATTTTCTGCAATAACTTATTAATAAATATTTTCTTACGCAATAATTTTGCTATAGGATAAGTAAGTACCTACTTTAATTGATTAAGGCTGATTAAAGATTGGTGTCATAATGTGCCTTTTTAGATATCTGGGGGCACGGTAGTGCCCCCGCCAACTCGAACGCGAAGCAACACTGCAGTACCATCCTTTTCTGGAACCATTTCGCCGCATTTTCAGGCCCCTATTTGAGAACCTCTGGATGGGACTAGAACGCTGAAATTTTCGTCATCTAGTAAGCTATAATCACACACTTGAAATCCAAAACTTCAAGTCGGTAGATCATTTAGTTCCGAAGCTAAGCGAAAACAAAGTTTCGCATTTTCGACACTGACACACTGACTCACTGATCATCAAAATAGAACTGGTACTTCCCATTGAGCACTGAAATTTGGTACAGAGGTAGAGTTTAACGCCCACATAAAGGAAAAACTATCAAAACTGGGATCATGGAAGATCTGGAATAAGTCAATCAGCCCACGTCTTGTCAGCTTTCTGCAAAAAGAAGTGAAATCCCACCAAAAACATTCTGTACAAAAAATAGCCAAGTCTCGATGGAGCTGCTTGTTTATCTCTAAAAATTAATGAAATCTCTAGAAAAAGTTGAGCTAAGTCTAAGGTTCCTGCAATTTCTTTATTATAATATTTAATGTAATGTGCCTTGGTCGTTGACCTGTACCCTCTAACGTATAAAAAATGTTCAACGGTTCAACATTTTTTATATGTTAGTGGGTTTATAAATATTTTCGTACCAAATAACTTTGTTTTTATATTTATTTTCATATAAACTTATTATGTTCTTGCAATCAACCATCTCTGCCTTATATCTAATTAAAATATTTCACTAAGGAAAACCGCAATAACTATGACAGTTATTGCACATATGGTTGGAAGAAACTATAAGGCATCATATAGTTTATGCTACACAAAAGAGCAATATGTCGGTTTACTAACAAAAACTGCAATAAGTAGTGTAGTTATTGCAGTTATGATTAGGAATGCTATATCAAAAAAATTCATAAGTCCTAATGATAAATACATTATAGCGTTTTTAGTGTGTATATAAATTTATGTACAAATATAATATACTACATAAAATTAAGAATTATTTTATCTGTCGTTCAGTAAAAGTTTCAAACCAATAGCTTTTATAGTTACGAAGATACACACAAAACAAAAATTAAATCTTTAACCGCGAATATCTCGAAAGTTGTCAAAACCTAGTTATTGCACTCTTCGTTATGACGGCAGAAATATACCCATGCAAAAATCACGTCGATCTAGCTCTGTTGCGGCGTGATTGAAGGACAAACCAACAAACCAAAAACCAAACACACTTTCACATTTATAATATTAGTATGAATATTTTAAGCTTTTTAGTGTAGCTTCACAGGATAAATCTATACATTCTCTGATCGCTCGCGATTTGTTTCTATTAATTGTGGAGTTCCGTCCTCTATCACCGAAGATATTCATCAGATCTTCACCAAATTTAAATGGGACCAACCTGATGGTATGTCATTTCAAATAAAAAAAATTGAAATCGGTTCAGATTTGACGGAGCTATGGAGTAGCATCGCCAAAAAAATAAATAAAAAAAATACGCTTCAAATTGAGAACCTCCTTTTTTTTGAAGTCGGTTTAAAAATAAACAATCAACTTGAATTACGACTTAGGTCCTTATCGAAATTTATAATACCTACCTACCAAATATTTAATTCAACGCAAAACAGCATAAATATCAAGGATAAGGATATTAAAGATCCACTCCATTGCATTCAGCCATAGCCGTCTCTATCTTCGAGATAGAGACGGCTATGATTCAGCCCAAATGCAGCCGCACTCGCTTACCTGCTCAGCCGGTGCCCATCGGTTCAGCGTCTTTCTCACCCTTATAATCTAATTTATCTCTCATCTCTTTCACACCCGTGGCCTACTTGCTTACCTAGAATATTAGCGATCTCTTTCGCACTCATCTACTTGCTGTTTGCATTCATCTGAAGGTAACACGAAACGGGATCGTTTTACCTGCAACCAGCCGTTGTTCTCTGGCCTGTAAGCCCATTTATAAAAATCGGTCGCCTACCTAACTTACAATGATACTGTAAGTACTTCAGTCTATTCATTGGTATGCCATAACTTTACCTGTTCAACAAGTATGAAATCCCATATAAATTGTTTATAAACGCGCACTTGTAAGTTGTAACATCACACGAATAATCCCAAAAATACAGTGGCCCAAATATACTTAATCAAATGTCTGTAAAATTGGTACGTTATTAATATTATATTTGCTGATGTCCGGGACTTCTTTCCCTTTAACGATTTCTAAGAGATTGCTGATGCTTGCATCCCATAGGAACTCTTTAATTTTAAAAGTATCCTCCATCGCGATCCGCTCGGCCGGTTCCTATATTCAATCTATCTTTAATCTCTCGTTTAGTTAAAAGCAATGTTAATAGTCAATAATAATTAATAATATATAAAAATTCTTTTTTAAAAAAACAGACTTCAATCGCCACTACAAAGTATATAAAATTAATAAATAATTATTTTTATTGCCTTACTTTACTTCAAATGCCCGCGCCACTACAAAGTAAATAATTTATTGTTGATTTTTTAAAAACCGCTCGCGGCTCTGACGATTTCGATAAAATTTAAATGGGACCACATGGGCTACATTTGAAACAAAAAAAAGAATTTTCCAAATCGGTTCAGGCGTCTTCGAGTAATCGGTGAACATACATAATATAAAAATCGGCCAAGTGCGAGTCGGGCCTCGCTCTTTTAGGGTTCCGTACATATATGATCAAATCACTTTTTTTAAATTAGATATATATTTAGATATCTTAGTTCTTAGATAGTATTAAATTATGGCGAAAAATGCTCGTTTGTTTTGGTCAAAACTTTGAAGGCTTCCCATTTCTTCATTTTTGAAGCTAAAAAATTAATAAAAATATAATATTTGAACTCCACTTAAGACTGCGCCGAGCATAAGACGCGGGCGCTGTTTAGGTATTTCGCTAGACGTGTGCGTCAAGTCGTGAACGCACGCACACAACAGCGAGATTGCCTAGCTTAACCGGCCGACTGTACGCAAAAGAACGTAACTCATATTTTTTAAAATTGGTGGTTATCATGTAAACACAATAATTGTTAAGGCTAGGCATTTGTGCGCGAGGCGAGATTTTAGGAGGTGAAGTGTGGGCTGCCACCCGCTGAATTGAACTGATTGGCTAAATTTTAAAAAGTGACTGCCATATTGAAATTCTTTGTTATTGGACAGATTTCGTTCAAATTCGATATTTAGGCTTCCCTGGGGTCAAGAAAAGGAAATGGTTGCCAAAATTTTAAAAAGTGATCGCTATATTGAAATTCTTTGTTATTGGACCGATTTCGTTCAAATTCGATATTTAGGCTTCCCTTGGATCAAGAAAGAGGAAATAGATGCCAAAATTTTAAAAAGTCACCGCCATACTGAAATTCTTTGTTATTGGACCGATTTCGTTCAAAATCGATATTTAGGCTTCCCTGGGGTCAAGAAAAGGAAATGGTTGCCAAAATTTTAAAAGGTCACCGCCATATTGAAATTCTTCGTTATTGGACCGCTTTCTTTCAAATTCGATATTTAGGCTTCCCTTGGGTCAAGAAAGAGGAAATAGATGCTAAAATTTTAAAAGTGACCACCATATTGAAATTCTTTGTTATTGGACTGATTTCGTTCAAATTCGATATTTAGGCTTCCCTTGGGTCAAGAAAGAGGAAATAAATGGCAATATTTTAAAAAGTGACTGCCATATTGAAATTCTTTGTTATTGGACAGATTTCGTTCAAAATCGATATTCAGGCTTCCCTGGGGTCAAGAAAAGGAAATGGTTGCCAAAATTTTAAAAAGTGACCGCCATATTGAAATTCTTTGTTATTGGACCGATTTCGTTCAAATTCGATATTTAGGCTTCCCTTGGGTCAAGAAAGAGGAAATAGATGCCAAAATTTTAAAAAGTCACCGCCATACTGAAATTCTTTGTTATTGGACCGATTTCGTTCAAATTCGATATTTAGGCTTCCTTTGGGCCAAGAAAGAGGAAATAGATGCCAAAATTTTAAAAAGTCACCGCCATACTGAAATTCTTTGTTATTGGACCGATTTCGTTCAAATTCGATATTTAGGCTTCCCTTGGGTCAAGAAAGAGGAAATAAATGGCAATATTTTAAAAAGTGACTGCCATATTGAAATTCTTTGTTATTGGACCGATTTCATTCAAAATCAATATTTAGGCTTCCCTTGGGTAAAAAAAAGAGGAAATAGATGCCACAAAATTAAAAAAGTAACCTCCATATTGAAATTCTTTGTTATTGGACCGATTTCGTTCAAAATCGATATTTAGACTTCCCTTAGGTCAAGAAAGAGGAAATAGATGCCAAAATTTAAAAAGTGACCGCCATATTGAAATTCTTTGTTATTGGGCCGATTTCGTTCAAAATCAATATTTGGGCTTCCCTTGTGTAAAAAAAGAGGAAATGGTTGCCAAAATTTAAAAAAGTCAGCGCCATATTGAAATTCTTTGTTATTGGACCAATTTCGTTCAAATTCGATATTTAGGCTTCCCTTGGGTCAAGAAAGAGGAAATAGATGCTAAAATTTTAAAAGTGACCGCCATATTGAAATTCTTTGTTATTGGACCGATTTCGTTCAAATTCGATATTTAGGCTTCCCTTGGGTCAAGAAAGAGGAAATAAATGGCAAAATTTTAAAAAGTGACTGCCATATTGAAATTCTTTGTCATTGGACCGATTTCGTTCAAAATCAATATTTAGGCTTACCTTGAGTAAATAATAATTCTTTTCAAAAAACCGACTTCTAACGCCACTACAAAGTATAAAAATAATTTTAGTTTGTCCACGTTTGTTGAAGTCGGGCGGGCCTAAATTCAAACTATGAAACCGATGCGCGACGCTACACAATATGGGAGACTCGTTTGTAGAAGTTGAGCGAGCATCGCGAGTCGGTTTCATAGTTTGTATTTTAGGCCCGCCCGACTTCAACAAACGTGGACAAACTAAAATTATTTTTATACTTTGTAGTGGCGTTAGAAGTCGGTTTTTTGAAAATAATTTTTATTTTAAGCTTTTAAGTGTAGTATCCTATGATTGAGGAGCTAGGACCTGGAGCTCCATGATGTAGTCCATACTTATTACCTACAATAATAATTCGTAATCGACATTTCCTAAATCTCTTTATTTTAGGTGAGTAATATCCCTGCAGCATCAGGCTTAAGGAGTTGAAGGTCAACATTTTTATGGGACCATTTCGCAAACATCCTCTGTCGATTAAAAAAAAATCACGCGAATCGGTCCAGTAATCCCGGAGAAATCGGTGGACATACATAGAAAAAAAAAAGATACCGGCCGAATTGAGAACCTCCTCCTTTTTGGAAGTCGGTTAAATAAGAGGAAATAGATGCCAAAATTTAAAAAAGTGACCTCCATATTGAAATTCTTTGTTATTGGACCGATTTTGTTCAAAATCGATATTTAGATTTCCTTTAGGTCAAGAAAGAGGAAATAGATGCCAAAATTTTAAAAAGTGACCGCCATATTGAAATTCTTTGTTATTGGACCTATTTCGTTCAAAATCAACATTTAGGCTTCTCTTGGGTAAAAAAAGAGAAAATAGATGCCAAAATTTTAAAAGTGATCGCTATATTGAAATTCTTTGTTATTGGTCCGATTTCGTTCAAAATTGATATTTGGGCTTCCCTACGGTCAAGCAAGAGGAAATGAGTGGCAAAGTTTTAAAAAGACACCGCCATATTGAAATTCTTAACCCAATTTTTCAATTTCAATATGGTGGTGACTTTTTAAAATTTTGGCATCCATTTTCTCTTTCTTGACCCCAGTGAACCCCAAATATCGATTTTGAACGAAATCGGTCCAATAACAAAGAATTTCAATATGGCGGTCACTTTTTAAAATTTTGCCAATCAGTTCCTCTTACTTGACCCCAGAGAAGCCTAAATATCGATTTTGAACGAAATCGGTTCAACAACAAAGGATTTCGATATGGCGGGGACTTTTAAAATTTTGACAACCATTTCCTCTTTCTTGACCCTAGGGCACCTTAGATATCGATTTTGAACGTAATCGGTCCAATAATATACAATTTCAATATGGCCGGCACTTTTTACAATTTTGGCAACCATTTCCTCTTCCTTGACCCCAGGGAAGCCTAAAAATCGATTTTGAACGAAATCGGTCCAATAACAAAGAATTCCAATATGGCGGTGACTTTTTAAATTTTGACATCGATTTCCTCTGTCTTGACCCCAGAGAAGCCTAAATATCGATTTTGAACGAAATCAGTCCATTAACAAAAAAATTCAATATGGCGGGGACAAGTAGGAAATGAGCTTCATCTTCTTCAAACGCCTAAGCAGATTTTCGTAAATCATAGCTAAGATCCATCTCGATCACGTCTTTCAAATATATAAAAACAGCATCAAAATCGGTGTATTCGTTAGGGAGCTGCGAGGGAACAGACAGATATACGGACACTAGCGTATTCTTATTCACTATAGGGCGAATATGTAGTTATTGTGACATATCTGTAATAGTTAGATTTATGGTATTGCCGACTTTTTTTGTAGATATTGATGTCCTCTATAAAACTTGTAGTTACATTACTTTGCTCTATTGTCAATAGATTCCACAACATACGCGTAACGCGATATAAGAATTTTTGTGTTTTTTTCACAAAAAATACTTACATCGTTTTGTCGATAGACGTACACGAGATTACGATTGAGACGCGATCGGTGGGTTGTTCTGCAAAGTGACGTGGACTCACTCTGAACACTCGTGGACGACTGAATCACAGAGCACGAACGACGCGTATTTAAACCGGCGCGTGGCCGCCATACAAAAATGTATGGCAGATTTGAAGTGCTTTTTGATAAATATGTATCTTAATGGTCATACAGTAATTTAAATATTTGAGACGGATTTATTATAATATAAATATTCATGCTTTGTTTGAACTGAAAATTACGTTAGATTTCTATTGTTATAATATAAATAATCGCTTAACGCCAGCATACGTTTTTGCAGTTTTCATCCAACTTTATGTAATTTTGTAGGCTAAAATATTAATCATTTTAAGTTTTTTCCACGGTGTAATTGTTAACGCATTCTTCGTTATGGTTAATGTATATATTATAGATGTATTGAACAAATGCTGTTGATTTTATCAACTTAACTGTGACTGCCTGTTTGGCACATTTCGCTCGGCACAGTCTTAATGCGCTCTAGACAATGACATGTGGGGTACATGCCAGGGTAAAAAAAAAAATTTCATGTATGGGAGCCCCCTTTATTTCTTAATTTATTTTAATTTGTTGTTATAGCGGCAATAGAAATACAAACTCTTGAAAATTTCAACTATCTACCTGTTACGGTTTACGAGATAAGTACATCCTGCTGACAGACGGACGGACGGAGGACAGACTGACAGTGGATGCTTAGTTATAGGGTCCCGTTGGCACCCTTTGGGTACGGAACCCTAAAAAGATTCCAACGAATTGAGAACCTCCTTCTTTATTTGAATTGAGAAACACTGGGTAGAGCAGACAAGACTGCGTGGAATCGGGGCGTTTACATTTCGTTGTCGATGGAGGACAAGTGCATATAGAACACGCGTTTGGAAGAAAATTTCGGTTGCAAACCCGTGCGTGATTGGAAGACGAGTGTCTATTGAACACGACACGAGTTTGAAGCACATCAAACAAACCCGTGCGCATTTCGCCTTCTACTGAACACGCAAGCAGAAGTACGCGAACCGGACTTAGTGGCTCTACCATGCTAGGTGCCTACCAGTTACTATCTACCATAATAAAATTATTTCTAGAACAGGCCACGAAACGGTGCTCGATCGACTTCTGCGTACTATGAGTACACAACTACATAATATAGGTAGGTAGGTATAGCACGCGCGCGGAATTTTACGTTCCTTGTCTGCAAGCTACGGTCCACGTTACACGAATATAAAAATATAATTATGTATTATGTTATGTATGTTCTTACTTATTACACTCTGTTGTATTTAATTCGATCACTTAAGGTATCTTTGATTGCTTAGTAAATAAGTTGAGATTGATACATTCTTTGCTCTGTTATTTGTCATTTGATTTTGCGCACACTGGCCACTAATAATAAACGTTCCAAATTCAAAAATATTTTTATGAAAGATTTTCGTTCATTTTGCAAATCGAACACCATTCAAGCGTGGGAAAATAATTACAAGTTTACATTCACGAATAAATATTGGGTCCAAAATTGCTCCGTACTCATCATGTAGCCAGACTCAGGTTTGCACAAAGTTTGTTATTATGGACTAATGATTATTGGAATAGGCTCGTAATATTATATTTAAATGAGGAAGATAGAAGGCGTAGAGGATTAAAAAGGCAAGGTGAACGTTTGCCGATGCATGCTTCGAAGAAATCACATCATATGGACGTAGTTCTGTGATGTTTTGGGCAGAAATAACTTTCCAGTCTTGTACAGAGTGAGTTTTTTTTAATGTTGCACTAAATGCATATCGGTATATCACGGAAATTCTTGTTGAACATGCGCAACCCGCTTTGGTTGTTATGACTTATGGGTGACAGAATCAATTTTTATGGATGATAATGCGCGACCGCATCTCATGTCTCCGCCTATATGGAAGAGGTCGGGGTCCGTCGATTTGATTGGCCAGCGAGAAGTCCCGACCTTAATCCTATAGAACATCTATGGGACCATCTAAAAAAGAAGGTCCGAGCAGTTACGCCAGTGCCACAAAATCTCACGGAATTGAAAACGGTGATTCAAACAAGAAACAATCAGCAATTTGATCAGGAGCATGACCAGAAGAATAAAATCGTATAATAATCGTAATAAAACGTATATGTGTATAAAAATAATCCGAAAAACATTTGTGCCGCATAGTGTGCAAGACAGCGCCGCACAATGGCGAACACTGGTGGAATAGCGCCTTAAGACCAACAGTAACCACCAGTTACAGTAACAACTACCAAGATATCTATCCAATTGTTTCAAACCTTTTCAAACTCAGTGATTATTTAATAAGCTTTTTCATGACTGACTATCTATCACCTCCTTACTTACTCAATCGTCAGACCCTGAGCCAACAAATCGTCAGGACTGAATATGAAAATAAAGTAAAATATAAGTTGTCATAACTTGTCAACGAGTTAGTTAGTCCGAAGATCACCCTGGTTACAGCATCGGGTCAAGGTTACGGCAATATTATTGATCGCATTTACAATGTAGGTACCAAAATGGAGCAGTAGTAGAAATAAAATAAATATCCATTTTATTCCATTGGGATCCCATAGTAACCAAACAGTTATTATAGCTTCAATCTCAGTTCTCTTTTTTAGTCAGGGGTTGAAAATTTACTGACAAAAATATCCTTCAAGGACGCCACTTCTCCTTTTTACGTAGAAAAGTGTACAATTATAGAACTGAAGCAATTTTTAGAAATCTTAGCTTCAATTTGTCCGGATGACGGATGTGACACTACAGAGAACGCGGACGGCGGACGCCACATGTCGGGGCCGAGTCCAAAGCCCTTACGCATATGGCGCACTTTTGGGAGACTGAGCATCACAAAAAATTTAAAACAAAAAACCAAGTGTTAAGTAGTTCAACTCTCGCGCAGAGATATAGTCTGAGATAAAATATTATTACTTTCTGTATATTATAAACTAGTGGTTCGCCCCGAACTGAGACCTCGCGGTAACGGTATCCCATGATTATTCATTCAATCGATACATGATAACCAAAACTGACATTATTATTATGCCCGTTTTCACCAAACATACCTAAATCATCCCCTAAGTAGGAGTCTCTTAACGTAGGTAGCTCCTAAATACAATCCTAAGTCCTAACATCCGTCCCAATATCCTTTTAGGTGTCCCGTACAGGATCGTGATAAATAAGTTGACAGAAAACATCAATCACCTAACTTATAGGTAGCCCGTAAAGGTTAGGGAACGTTAGTGAAAACATTGAATTATTTATCAAACATTGAATTTAACTCGTAGTTCCATGGGAATAGTTACTGACTGCGCCATCTATTAGCATTATTGTGAAGCTATGTTGATGCTATATGAATTACTGACACCCATTAAAAATTAAATAATCTCGTTTCTTTATAATATTCATATAATTTTAGTATTTGTTGTTCAAGTACAGGATATAAGTGACCTAAAAACATAAAATCAGTTTGAAAATCCATAGCGGATTTTTCTAGAGAGCGTCTTCAAGCGAGCGTATAAAATCGCCACTTTGAAAGCCCCCCATTTCGTCAATTTTAAGGGAAAAATTAAAAAAAAAATATTTTTGTACTCAGTTCAAAATTATCTTTAAAATGATACGTAACAATTTTATGTAACGCGATTTTTTTTTTTTACTTCGCATTCGCTTCTATGAGAGCCCCCCTGAAATAAAGATTTTTATAACTTTTTAAGCCATTTTCGGCTGGAGGCCATCGGTTTACATATTATATCTAAATTTGAAGTAATTACGTTCAGTAATTCAAAAGTTATAAGGCTCTGACAGACGGACGGACGGACGGACGGACGGACGGACAAGTGCAAATCGCCCTAGTTAACTCAAAGACCTTCGCTTCGCTCGGTCGATAATATTAAGATTAGGATTTAGGAATTAGGGTCGTAAACTCGTAACTCGTAATTTGAAATGCAATAGGTATTCTGGTATTACTAGTATTATACATACTAATTACTAGCTGACTTCGTACCGCCAACAAAAATATTTAGGGGTCACCCTTATCATTTAGGGGTATGAAAAATAAATGTTGGCCGATTCTCAGACCTACCCGATATGCACACAAAATTTCATAAAAATCGGTCCAGCCGTTTCGGAGGAGTTTGGCAACAAACACTGCGACATGAGAATTTTATATATTAGACTAGCTTACCCAGCGAACTTCGTACCGCCAACAAAAATATTTAGGGGTGGGGTCACCCTTATCATTTAGGGGTATGAAAAATAGATTTTGGTCGATTCTCAGACCTACCTGATATGCACACAAAATTTCCTAAAAATCGGTCCAGCCGTTTCGGAGGAGTTTGGTAACAAACACCGCGACCATGAGAATTTTGTAAATTAGATTATAGGATACGCGATAGGAGGTTGCAGGTATACAGTATGTACCACATGAGTTAACGTATGTAGTATGTAGGTACTTCATGTGACTCCATACCTCCGGGCTCCGTCAGAACTCAGAGTCGAGTCAAAGCCCCTTTATAACGGCATTATTTTTACAGGTGGCGTACTCTGATAAAAACTTTCAAATCAAAATATGTAGATACTTACATGTATGATGTAGCTATTAGCTAACATGTGTACAGAATTCTTTCAGTTTCAGAGTACCTATTTAGCGTTTCTATGATGGGTATTCGAAGGTAACTACTAACTGCACACCTTTTTAGGGTTCCGTACCAAAATGGAACCCTCAGGGTGCAACGTTTTAGTAACTACTAGCTGATGCCCGCGACTTCGTCCGCATGGATTTAGTTTTTAAAAATCCCGCGGGAACTCTTTCATTATCCGAGATAAAAGTAGTTCTCCCGGTCTGAGGAACCACTACTACATCCATTACTATACCCATGCAAAAAATCGCATCAATCCGTCGCATCAATCCGCTATTCTGTTGCGACGTGATTGAAGGACAAACCAACAAACAAACACACTTTCGCATTTATAATCAGTAATGCTTTATTATAACACTTTTTATAATTGTCAAATTTTTTACAACCAAAGACAAAATTACGTTTAGCTGTCATTTACGTTTTGTTATTCCATGTCAGATGCGTTTTTGTTATACCACGTTTTATAGTGACTTGGCGGAAACGCGGTCGAACGGGATAAAAAGTATCCTATGTCCGTCTCCTGGTTCTAAGCTACCTCTCCACCAATTTTCAGCCAAATCGGTTCATCCGTTCTTGAGTTATAAATAGTGTAACTAACACCACTTTCTTTTATATATATATATAGATATAGATTAAAGCTATCGACATGAAATTTGGAATGTAACTTGTAGTTTGAAATACCGTCCCGCCCCCCCACTTATCTCCTATGTTTACCAATCGCAAAATCAGAAATAATTAAATTCAATAGAAGTTTATGTCAATTTTATAGGAAAAATAAAACCAACGCTCTAACTAGCATAGTTTTTTTTATATTAAAAATAGACCTCTATACAAACAAAGTTAATAAAAACAAAAAAATATAAATAAGGTGGAAGACAGGGGTCTGCCCGCGAAATTCAAATTTAATTTGGTTTTTCGCAATTTGTAAACTAATACGACAAAGTAGGCTTATGGCATTCTAATAGGGTATTTGACTATAATAAAAATATCGTTTCAACTGGTGTCATCCTAAAAGATTATTATCTAAAAACATTATTCCATACGACAAAACTAAAAAATAAAGCTTTATTTAATTAGAAAACATTAAATAAAATTGCTATAATTCTGGCCATGGTCACGTGATCGAAAACGTTCCGTGATCTCGAATGACGTCACAGTCCACACCACCTATGGAATTCTCATTTTGTCAATACATTTCGACGTGTTTGTGCGGCGTAATAGGCTAATTTCGTCTGTTTTTCATCGTTACTATTTTATTAAATACCAAATAGTATGCGACACGCGGCCTAAACACATATTATAAAATTGTCATTGTTTGAAATGTGAACTGTTACGTCATGAGAGCAAATGGAACTTTAAGCAATGGAGCAAATTTATTTCTCGATTTTTATGAAAAACTAGCTGATGCCCGCGACTTCGTCTGCGTGGATTTAGTTCATAACATCCCGCGGGAAATCTTTGTCACCCTCCAGGTTCTCAACTATACCTATCCAATAAATCACGTCAATCCGTAGCTTTGTAGCAGGAAACATTTGATCGTCTTGCTCGCGGCATTGTTAATGATGATTCAAAGAGAAAACATATTACTGATGATATTATCAATTACGTTAAACTATAATTTTTATAATTGTTTTTACCATAATTAACCAAATACAAAATTACTTTTAGCTGTCATTTACGTTTTGTTCTTCCACTGTCATTTTCGTTTTTTTATTCCATGTCAGATGCATTTTTGTTATACCAGGTTTTATATTGACTTGACGGAAACGCGGTCGAACGGGATAAAAAGTATCCTATGTCCGTCTCCTGGTTCTAAGCTACCTCTCCACCAATTTTGAGCCAAATCGGTTCATCCGTTCTTGAGTTATAAATAGTGTAACTAACACCACTTTCTTTTATATATATAGATAAGATAATGAAAATTATGCCGAAATATATGTTTTGTTAGCTTCAGCATAGCATTATTAACAATTTAAGATGATTTTCTAAAAGTAGTCAAATAGCCTATTGCGCCAGTGGAATTATCATCTTCACAGGTTTACATAAAAATCTTTACTTGAAAGTGACCAGTTTAAGAAATTAATCAAAATACTGAGTTGGACGTGAGTTACTCACAAATTAGTCGATATTTTGATTAATTTCTTAAACTGGACACTTTACACTTTACTGGACGTTACAGCTGTAAACGTACTTCTATGACTCCTTGCTCTCAATCGTTTTGTAGTTTATAGTAAAATTGTAGATAATTTAGTAGTCTTGTAACTGTAAGTTAGTCCCGTCTGGATCTTACAGACTCAGATATTTTTAGCGTTCCGTACCCAAAGTGTGCCAACAGGACCCAATTAAGTCAGTTCTCAGATGACACTTTATAAAATAACTGACAATTCGACATCCCTGATTCCTGGCGGACTAGTCGCGCGCACCAGCTACTATAATATTTATGCCGCGTAGCTACTTGCCATAGTCGTAAACAGCAAGGCAGACCGCAGCTCTGCTTGTACGCATCTCATTAGTTTTATTAAAACCGCGTTCCACCGCGGAGATAGTAAAGTATAGAGTTGCGCCCGCGCCGCGCACCTGCATCCAAACCAGTTTCGTTTTAAGATTTCACTCTCCAAACACAATCGTTGACTTTTTTTGTATGTCAAACGATATTTTTCCCGTTTGTCATAATATGTGAGTGGTCAAGCGAAAAGAGAGCTGGAGTAATTGGAAACGGTTTTTGATGATTGCTCTTGAACTTTCGAAATCATTGTCACTCCAATACCTACCTAGTGGTATTCTCTAAAAATGATCGCATCAGTGTAACAGTGGCAATGACCTCTGATTAGCTTAAGGGGTTGTTTCAAATATATATGGAGCCTGGGCCAGGTCTTTGTACAGTCTTTCAAAATGTTTGGGGTTATGAAATAGTGATGATTTTTTTTTTATTTCTCATTATAAGGTCCTTTTTACGAGGTACAATGCGAAATTATTTTGCAAAATAAAATCGCAACAAGCGATCGTTACACTGATGTAATCATTAAAGAATACCACTAACTTCACACTTGAACACTCACATAATATTAGCTAATATTACACTGTATTGATCCAAACAAAAAAGCAAATTATTAACATAATATTTTAAAGTCGCGATTTTACCAACAATAACTAGGTAGTTATGTAATAAGAGTTTCAGTTTTGTTATTTAGAAACTATTTAGTTTGTCTAGTGACGTGACAAATGAAAATACTGCATTGTAATTTGTAAAGTCGACATCTCCTGAAGATGCTCCGGTGTCGGAGCGAAACGTGCGTCGAGAGTAGTATAAAAGTCGTGTGTGGATGGATGTTTGTTATTCTTTCACGCCACAACGAATGAACCGATTTGACTGAAATTTGGAATAGTGATAGCTCATACCCAGGATTAACATTTTATCCCGGAAAATTAAGGAGTTCCCGCGGGAATTACAAACTTTAATCCACGCAGGCACATACGCGTCGCGGGCATAATCTAGTACCTACCTAGTAGCTTTCTAGTAGGATATAATAGTAGGATAATAGGATGTTAGATGTACCTAACCGCCGAATTGGAAGTCTGGCCGCTGTAAGAATGCATTCCTGAAGTCTGTCGGTCTGGTCATGTCAAGGGTAAAATCGGGACAGATACCCCACTTTTTGAAAGGGCCTCCAAATCTTAAAATTATTTAACTTTAATTGAATATTTCTATGAATATTTTGACACTGTCAGAGCACGAATAAAGACACAAATCGAGAGTTTTGTTTTCCTCACCTCTCATACCAACCTGCGGGTAGGTACCATACCAATAATCTTCATACAATTATATTGTACAATCAAGACAGTACGCGATGTTATACAACTGTAAATAAGTATGCACTAACGGCTAAAACTTAGAAGCGTTTGTCGCGTTTTCCGCCGAGATAATCGCATTCAGAAGCGAAGCCGCTATCACTACGGTGCGTCAGTCCTGCTTTACCCTAGTAGCTGTAGGATTTGCTACAGTTTGGCGATCGCAATGGGATTTGATTGGCTGAATTGATGGCGTTCTTGCCGCATCAGTGTATGTTAACCAATAGCGAGAGAGTACCCAGCCCCTCAGAGGTGATTGCGATCGTCACACTCTAAACAATCATTCAGACAATCCCACAGCCTACCAAGACCAACTGACGACTTCAGCCCCGCGGCCCCGTAGCCAAGTTACACTTCGTTGTATCTATTCTCTTTCTACGATCGTTGACGCTTGAATTTTTGGCTTTGTATTGATAATATTTCGCGGCATTTTGTATTGTTTTTCTTAGCATTTAAAACATTTATAATTAAAAAAAAAACATTTAAAAAACTTGAGAGGTGTCAAGGGTTACCCGGATGGATCGTAGTTCCTTTCGATTACATTGTGTTCGGTATTTTCGCGGTACAACGTTGGGTCTCCGTAGCCTAGTGGCTCCGGCAGTCGCTTAACAGTTCAAAGTCGATGGTTCGAATCCCAGCTCGACAGACCGAATTTTCCATTTTCAATTTTATTTTAAACAATTTCTACAATTTTTCCTTTGAACCTTTCCCTAATTTTTTATAACTTATAAGTTATAAAAAATTAGGGAAAGGTTCCAAAAAGTGTCGGTTTCAAAAATGTGTCGAGTGTCGGTTCCTTAATTTTTTCTAGCAACCTTCCGCACCGCGCGATAAGGAACTTACGTTCCAAAAATCGGCCGCTGCTTGCCCCCTGCACTGTACAAGGTTGCTTGGGAACTTCTAAAATGTTGAACGCTTACTGAAGTCTCCAGGTGGCGATGGCGAAGGTGACGATGACGCGAAATCCATGTTTTTTGCTCACCCAAAAAAGTGCTCAACGCGCTTATAGAAGTTTTCAATTAAATCGTGTAAAATATATTATTTATTATGCATTAGTTTAATAGAAGCGTTATAATAGCTATTCGTTTCTTAGTAATTAATTTAGATGGCTTGTCGACCAGTAAATTTCTTGGTAGGTACATACTTAATTGTTTTATTATTCCCTACACTTATAACCTAATTAGACAATCAAGTTAAACGGTGATGCAAATGATGTAGGTAGGTATGTAAGCTGTTAAACTACTATTAGGTTATTACCTAGTAATGTATTAGTTACTCGTGTTACCGAACCTCTTAACTAATAAGTTAACGAAACTCACTGAAGCAACTATTTAACGATGAAAAATATCGAAGTACAAAAGCTAGTTTTGTAACACACGCATTCGTTCGCGTTGAGACGAGATAGAGTTTAGAGAGTTGGCCTTGTTGAAAATCTCGTCATTGAAATGTAGGAATGTCAATAATATGTGATAATATGTTGATATTCATTATTTATAATCGAAAATGTAACGTGTAAGAATAATATTTGTAAAAACAGAAAATAAATCGGTCAAAAAATAAATAAGTTTAAGCTGTTTTACCATGGTTTTACTACGACTGTATCTGTCTCTTTCTAAAACGAAATTTTCTATGAAGAGTATGTGGAGCTTTTGAGTTTTGACGTCACACCTCAATAGCGCTCTCTTTATGTAACAGGTAACTTTAAAGCTCTATATTATTTCCGACACTAATTGAGAAAGGTATTTAAAAAATAAAAATGTCATTGTGTTTTAATATTTAAAAACGTTATTTAAATAAATAAAAATTAAAAAAATATCAGTCAAATAGGTACCCAATTATAGCTAAGATCCATCTCGACCACATTAGCCTTCAAACAGGAGAACCCGCATCAAAATCAGTCCATTCGTTTGAGAGCAATAATTGGGAGCTTTTATATCAGTTCTCTCGTAAGTCGTCATTAAGTACTTACCTACTATACTAACACAGAGGAGGCTGTGATACTAATCAATAGATTTTGGTAGGTTATTTAATTATAGTAGGTAGGTACTTAAGTCAAAGTTAGTAGGTACCTAAGGTAAGTTAGAACTTTATATGTAGGTACCTACTTAGTTACCTATGGGTAACTAGATAAGAACATAATACTTCAATGGTTTATACATGATTTGTATTGTATAAGATCCTGCAATTGACTCAGGTACCTAGGTAAGTAAAAATCAAAGAATTCTAAACGCTATGATTGAAGTTAAAAATAAACAAAGATCGCAGGGACAAAAGATAGCGTTTTCTTCCTGCAAGCAGGGTGATTATTTGAGAAGGCTCCTTATGAAGATATGACAGTGATTGTTGAGCTAAAGATGGAAAAAGCATCACCTCAATTCCAATAAAAGTCTCTTATTATAGGTACCTAAATAGGTATTCGTTCCAAAAATACCTTTCTAACATTGAATAATTAAAATGCATATTTTGTCCATGAAGATTGACCTTCTGCTTTCAATTTGCAATTTAATAAGTTATATCATTATTGATTTTTACATCAATAACGTACTCAGAATCGAATAATGTGTTTGTTAAAACCTTAATTCAATGGTTAAAACAAACAAAAATTATAATTTTTGTTTGTTTTAAATAATTATTTAAGTAAGTTTTGTTTGTTTTAAATAATTATTTAAGTAAGTTGAATTTGTAATAATTTACAAACTCCAGTAAGCTACGGTAAATAAATTATTAGCAGATTCGATGTAGTCACTATTTTTTTTTAATTAGGTAAGTGGGTATTATATCGATTCTAACTTTCTAAGAAAAAAAAATGTTTTCATGCAGTTTCACTTAATACCACATTAGAGACTAGTTTATTGCCATAGGGATCCTCAAAAAAAACTCAACCTGCATACAACCAACACAACAAAACAGCTAGGCGCACGCACACACATCTGCACAAAAATATAACACAAACACGTTTCCACAACCAGTTGTTGAATTGGACGGCTGCGGTGCGGCGCGCGGGGCGCTGTGACTCAGAAAGTAAGTAGGACTTAGTTCACTAAAGTAGTGAGTTCGCTTACCTGTACAAATCAGCAGGCAAGTTACTGGTGAAAGCAACCAGTGAGTCCCCATGTTGGCACTGTTGGAACTTTCTAATCAATTTTTAAATCGGTTCAGCAAATCCTCAAAGACATCTTGCAACACAACTTAACAAATATTTCACTCCGACTTAACAATCTCACTTCACTCACATAAGTAATGTCCAAGTTGTAACTCTTAACACAAACAAAACCGCTCGGAAACCATCACTATCACCACCACCTCAGTTTGTTATGAACTTTGGTAAACGTGTCTGTTTCATTTTCAAAGCAAAAACAAAACTTTGACGTGAATATCGAATACACAACCCGTACGTAACTCCAGAGCGACGGTTAGCTCAAGGCTGATCAACAACTGAATTGAATGCAGTCAAGCCACGCCGCGCGCCGCGCGCCTAGCGCTTGCTTACTTAGTGCGAGAGAGACTAACACAACAGAGTGAGATGGCATGTAAATTTCCGTTGTCTTGTCTGGAAAAGTGGTAACAAAACACCTCATTTTTATTTTTTTTTAACTTAACTTCACTACCCTGAACGGTACAACTGAAATAAGGCTTGCTGAAGGTAAAGTTCTGTTTGATACCTGCCATGATTCTCAAATTTCCTTAAAATATGATGCCAATCAAACCATTTCCTATTTAAGGATCAACTCTCCAGATAATTATTTTTTTAACTTGAGTTAACTTAGAGGAAAGAGTTAAAAATGCTGAATACAGTAAAAAATCTATTCTTATTGTATAACAAACATATTATTACATAGCAAATATAGCAATAGCTTCGAAATATCAAAGGAAAATTAATTCACTCCTATGATTTCAGAAAACATAGTAGGTTTTAAGTGACCCCTGAAACTTTGCAAGTCCTTTAAGTTTTTGATTAAAACATATTTCAGAACCTATTTCCTTTTTCTTGTGACTGTACTTACATAGAATCTTTTTAAAAATCAATGAAGGGGTTAGGAATGGGTTAGACTTTAGACTAAAACATTTTCCTATAAGCACAGTATGTACAAGTATGTATTACAACAGCTTATGCCCACTTAACTTAGCTTTGTCCGTCTGGATTTAAACTTGAAAACATCTAGGTACTTATATTTTTCACCCTAGAGTTAGCATTACAAAAAAAATCTCCTTTGTACCTACTCCTCTAGGAATTCTAGGATAGATACTAACTCAAGGAATAGTCCCTCAAAATTTGAAATATCTAATCTATCTAATATTCACAAGCTGTGCAATAACTGTCAGTCACCTAATAAGAAGATAATATTACAGGCATCCTACATGTTCCAAATTAATATAACGGTTCCTGTAATTCAAAAGATAATAATTTATTTATTCATCTCCTTAGGAATGCAACAATAAAAAAATGAATTCTACACGGCCAATGTCATTGTTCTCCAAGAGGCTTTGAAATCGCGTAGCGAATTACTAATAGGTAGCTACTAGCTACAATCTAACGATATTCAAATTATAGCTCATAGGTACTACAATCACATTCCTCGCCCACGAATTGGTATATTACCGCGTATTGGTATTTGGTTGCTACTTGGTAGGTAATATTTTAATATCTTGAACGCTATGATATTTTAACGATTGTGTTTCTGATTACCTTACCGGCATATAGTTAGGTACACAATAACGTCTTCAGTTACCTATTGTATACCTAAGGAAGGCAAGGAAGGGCATTTGGTCTGATGATTGACCAACTACCTATGTTATTTAATTTTCAAAAAACAACCTGTTCTATTTGGATTAAACTTAGAAAATAGTTGATCTTTTCTATTTACTTTAGAGATTATATTTCTCTACAGTACGTAGTTAGGTATAATAATTTTATTTTTTCTTTAAACGAGTAGGTATTTACCTGGGAAATTATTGATTTTCGTACGTCAATGGTGTAAAGAAGCAGTAATTGGTAAGAAATAGATATTTTTTGGCCTCACTGACCGCACCCAAAAAGTCACCCTTTTTTATTTTTGAAGAGGATTCGAATTAATCTGGATTTCAGTTCAGACCTTCATTTAATACCAATTCTAAACCCTTTAATGTTGTAGGTATATCTTCTTTTTCTCGTACTATATAAAACTATGAGACGTCACGCCATGTTAAAATCTAAAATACTAAAACTCGAAATATATTACTAATTATCTAAAATATTTGACTATTTTTATTTTATTAAACATTATTTTTAATTTAAATAAAAAACTGAAATGGAAAAACTGCTATTTTAATTTAATTAACTAGGTAGGTACTGAAATATAAAATTGAAAAAAATGTGACGTCACACCAGGGGTGGAGGGGGTTTCACAAGTGCAACCACAAGGACGTGGGGACTCCCCCCAAAACAATATAATGGACAAACCATAACAATATAATGGACAGGCAGAGTAAAAGCAATTCCAATGCCAATTTTATAAATGCTAATCCCTTACGAGGGCTGTTTAGATACGTCTATATTCTTCTATAGCACGACAGCGCCGTAGTGAGCACACGAGTAAATATTCCGAACAGAGAGGAAGCTTCCTAACAAGGTCGAAGAAGTATACCTATTCTGCTAGGGTTGTCACCTGATGCATGTCAACAATTTAAGGAAAAAATAAAAATATTTTAAAGTTTGTATAATTATGTATAATTTCAGTTATATTCTGAACTTGAACAAAAAATACTTAAATTAACAAAAATATAAAAAAACGATTTTTTTTAAATGAAAATCAGTATTTTTGCCATAACTTCACAATTAATGTTGTTTCACAAATAATGGCCCAGGGAAGCCTTAATATCGATTTTGAACGAAATCTGACGAATAAAAAAGAATTTCAATATGGCGGTGACTTTTAAAATTTTGGCATCCATTTCCTCTTTCTTGACCCCAGGGAAGGCCAAATATGGATTTTGAACGAAATCGGTCGAATAACAAAGAATTTCAATATGGCGGTGACTTTTTATAATTTTGGCATCCATTTCCTTTTTCTTGACCCCAGGGAAGCCTAAATATCGATTTTGAACGAAATCGGTCGAATAACAAAGAATTTCAATATGGCGGTGACTTTTTAAAATTTTGGAACCCATTTCCTAATTCTTGACCCCAGGGAAGCCTAAATATCGATTTTGAACGAAATCGGTCGAATAACAAAGAATTTCAATATGGCGGGGACTTTTTAAAATTTTGGAACCCATTTCCTAATTCTTGACCCCAGGGAAGCCTAAATATCGATTTTGAACGAAATCGGTCGAATAACAAAGAATTTCAATATGGCGGTGACTTTTTAAAATTTTGGAACCCATTTCCTAATTCTTGACCCCAGGGAAGCCTAAATATCAATTTTGAACGAAATCGGTCGAATAACAAAGAATTTCAATATGGCGGGGACTTTTTAAAATTTTGGAACCCATTTCCTAATTTTTGACCCCAGGGAAGCCTAAATATCGATTTTAAACGAAATCGGTCTAATAACAAAGAATTTCAATATGGCGGTGACTTTTTAAAATTTTGGAACCCATTTCCTAATTCTTGACCCCAGGGAATCCTTAATATCGATTTTGAACGAAATCGGTCGACTAACAAAGAATTTCAATATGGCGGTGACTTTAAAATTTTGGCATCCATTTCCTCTTTCTTGACCCAAGGGAAGCCCAAATATCGATTTTAAACCAAATCGGTCGAGTAACAAAGAATTTTAATGTTATTTATTAATTAATTTAATACGTACCTATACGTATAAAAAAGTACTTACTTCTCTTTATCTCTCAGACATAAAAAAAAGGAAATGTCCTTATTGTCTTTGGGTTATTTTAAACAAACTGTGCAAGAGTTTGGCATTTTTACACTGTTTAAGTACACAAATAAATCTAAATCACTCACTCTTCATCTATTTATTTCCACTAAACTCACGACCGTCAGCCCTTACGTTCTGACCCTGAGTGGACCGGTTTGACCCTGAGTGGCGTGTCGGTGAATGTGTCGGTGAGAGCTCACGCACACAGCGTTGCGCTATGTATGGGTGAGCCCGCTGCGAGCCGTTTGTATGTAGCTTCCACTCTGTTACCTTACTCATGTGGTAGTGAGTGAGCTCTATGAGCATATGAGTAATTAACCGTATAGAGGCAATGCTTCTAAAGAACGGTATTTATACCTATTTTGGTAGGGTATGTTTTCAATTATTTATTATTTTGCACGCCAAGCTTGGTAGGATATGTTGAAGCTGAAGTAGAAAGTAGAAGAAGAAGATAAGATAAATGAAGTAAAATCTGCGCATCATACCTACTTATAATATTATAAATGCGAAAGTGTGTTTGTTGGTTGGTTTTTTCTTCAATCACGCCGCAACATAGCTACGGATCGACGTGATTTTTTGCATGGGTATATTTGAGGACCTGGAGAGTGACATAGGCTACTTTTTTCCCGGAAAATCAAAGAGGTGTTTTAAAAACTAAATCCACGCGGACGAAGTCGTGGGCATCAGCTAGTAAAATAATAAATGCTGCTAACAATAATATTAAAAAATAGGAAATATTAACAGTGCACCATCGTGTGCGCAAGCACAGGTCGCGGCACGAAAGTTTAGCGCTGAACAAAATAGCTGCGCATGGGGTACTGTCGCGCAACCAATGACAACGGACGAAATGCGACTGGAGAGCCAATCAGCGCCATGATACCTTATTTTCGACTTCTGCGCAATAACGGTCACCGCTAGACTTTCGTGCCGCTACCTAAGTATACACTCTCAAATCTCAATCCCTCACTCTCATAGTCCCATGGAACGGAAATCCGACACGACCAAAGAGAGATTATAGACGCAAGGCCGATTGGCTTTACGTGCTCTCCGAGGCACGGCGGTGACATACCACCTACTTCCTAGTACTGAGAATTTCTTGACAGAAAAACCCAATAGTATAGGTACAGCCCAGGAGTCAAACTCATCCGCACGTTAACTGCGCGCGAAAGCTAGGTACACCTACGAGTCCAGTTGTAGGTATCTATTACCATACTTGTAGTAGTGTACGTCATACGTGGTACCTATCACAGTATAGTTGTATGAAGTTTAGTGTCTGTTCGATTGTTCATTCATGAGACGAGGCTCCTAGACTCTCATACAACCTACAAAACGGATGTCGCGCCTAACAGCCGACACATAGTAAATTATTTATTATCTCGCATTGTGCGGTGTATCGTGCAGCGTTCAGACGTGAAACATCGCGTACTGAGGGACGACTTCACAGTTTACACTTCAAACCTTTGAAGAGCTTTTCCTAAGCACTTTGCTCATAGTTTTATCATACCTAACTAATTCAATGGTTTGACACTATGTAGTTCAAATAGGTACAGAGTTAATTTTTTTTTTCGGGCTTAAAAATAGCGACTTTGATACCCCAAATTTAAAAATTAAATGTTTTGTAAATAAAGTTAATGAAAAACTCTATTGGGAGATGTTCTCTATGATGATGCCAAAACTATCGGGATGATGAGCAGGCTTAGCATATTATATGCATGCGCGAGAAAATTATGTCTACCCCTTTTCTCGTATTACTTATCTCTATATCTCTATCGAAACTAACATGGTTGCACAAAGGTTGCACACCATGATTCGTCTCATCGTTACGTCAAAAGTAGAGATAAAATTATTTTCTCTATTTTTCTCTACGAACTCTAAAATGCCGAGTGGCGGCGTCATTTTCTCGAATTTTGAAGTTAAAAAAAGTAAACGAGAAATCATTCTACATCAACAATCACTCTCTCTCTGTCTTCGCGAGATATCAATATAGGCCTGCAAGCGATTTATTTTTTTGTTACATAGTTATTACTTATTATAATATCTTCTATATGTAGAGATTTTCATTCAAAAGCTTCAATTTCATTCAAAAAAGATTTTCATTCAGTATTCCCTGATGGATACTTTGTCTGATTCTGCAAAGAAACTTCACGCGACTTCGCCCGCGTTTGTCCACAAATCAGAATCATGTAGGTACTGAATCCTTCCATTTTTGTTAGCATGTCCTAAGGGACAAAATTATAAATTATACAGGGTGTAAGCACCCTTTATAATTTATAACAAGGATTTCAAGACGTACCTACTTACTACCTACCTAATCGTTAATCTCAATGATGATGAATACTGATTAATCATGTGAATGTAACCTACCCAAAGTATCCTATTAAGTCGGTACATACATAAGCATGACTTATTAATAATGTGGAAACAATGCACCCCATAACATCGTTAAACTAACCAGCTTCATCCCAAGATCGCAATAAATTTGGTGCGTAATTGAATAACGAGCATCCCTTTAGCTGGCTAGTGATCTTAATAAAAGCATAATAGTAATCTTTTGTTCGAGGGCGGGTTGTAATTACTGATTGCGGGGATGGGTGGTTGCGTCCACATCGCCTTCGGCACTGCAGCCCTGCGGGGGCCGACGACGTCTGAGCTATCACCCCTGGGGCGCTCCGTGTCAAATTGGCCAAATTTATGCAACTGCTCTTATATTTCGAACCCCTACACCATAACACATCAAATGTCATCATTTTAGGGGTGCTTGTATTTGCATAATTTTAATTACACAGACGCAACGTTCTACTTCTATATTGATTTTAAATATTCACTTGTTTCAAGAGTAGGTATAAAGTCAATATTTATGATTCAATCATGAAGTTGGTGAACTTTAGAAGACACCTAAGAAGTAAGTATCTGCTTCTTAATTCAATGTCTACTAATCTTATCTATGGGAAAAACATTTTAAAACAACGACTAGCAAATTGCAATTAGGCACCGTCAGTCAGGTGGGAAAAAAAACCACACCCAACTTCTTCTTCGTTAACAGCTAAACGTCCACTTCTTGACACTTCTTCCAAGCTTATCTTCCACATGCCTCGGTCTGTCTCGGATCTAATTGATAATCCGTTTAATATTAATGCGTTTACTATATATTATTTCGAAATGGTAGGTAGGTACTTAGGTAGGTACGTAAATCAATTATTTTCAGTACTTACCTAGGTACCTATTAGAGCTAATAATATCTACCATGCCACTCTAGGTTCTAATTTGATAATAATAATAAGATAAAATGGTTTTGTTTTTCATAGATAGCTCAAGTCGTCTCTACCAACTTTTTAAATTTCCAATATCAATGATGTAGTGAAAGTTGATCGTAAAACTTAATACCTACTGGTTTACGATTCCATCTCTATTACCTGATATATGCGGATGTTCATAAGATGGAATGGTACCTTGGTATCTACCTACATCACTTACATAACCTTACATAGATATCTACTATCTACAATACAATCTACAACTTACAAGCTCATAAATCATAATATTTGCAGCTCTGCACGCGTAGAGGCGTGATTTTACGCAAAATGCGCGAAGGAAAAATTTCCAATAAATTGTGCACAAGCAATTGCATCAATATGTGTGAAGATATTACCACGAAGTGCAAGTAGAGCCACGTTCCTGAAGTGGCACACCTTCGAGTGTAATATAAGATAAACATACTAGTTGATGTCCACGTGGATTAAGATTTTTTTGATTCCTGCCGGAAAGCTTTATTTTCCGGGATAAAATGTAGGCTATGTGTTAGTCCTGGGTATGAGCTACTATCACCATTCCAAACAGCCAAATCGGTTCATTCGTTGTGTCGTATAACAAAAACATCCATCCATCCATTCCATCCTCAAAAACTTTCGCATTTATAATATTATTAGTACCTAAAGGAAGTAGGATCATGCCTTGATACCACCCTCTTTGATCTCTTTTTCATAGGTAAGAGTGCAAAAATTGCTCAATCTAAAAAATAATACGGAGTTTATAGATAAGGGAAACAATAAACAGGAAATCAATGAGGGAAAATACATTTCCAACAGCTCCCACAGAGCGTAGACGATGTCATTTTGCGTCCCCCAAAGGAACACTATCCGAGGAGCGCACCGACATATGAATTGCCTGTGGCGGCGCGGAAAAGCAATGAAAGCATTTTCACATGAGCAGTTTTCATTTCACATGCCACCCTTTGTTCCCTTAGGAATTCCAAATAGTATCTGTAGTTTGCAAGACCCTAATAATGCCGCGGGGAAGAGGAACCCTCCGCTCTTTCCCCTTCAATCAAACTTGTTTTTTTAGCCAAACGTCTACAGATATACCTTAGCCATAGACTAATAGGATGAGATGGACGGAATTCGCAAACAATAACATGTTCTTAGAAGTGAAGAACAATAGTGTAATGCGTAGCTATATATCCGGTACATCACCCTCTTTATAACCAGTTAACCACCCAATAACGCAAATAAAACAAGTTTAAATTGACATCTTAATACCCAGTTTTCTGCTCCATCATCAGATCCTCGTCGTCGATCATCATCTATCTAACACCTACTCATTGAGACCATTCTAATGAGCCCAAACACATTATATTAACTACTGTAAGTTGCTGAGTAGTTGGGTATCCCGCAGACTACTTGTAAGGTTACCATGCCTTGGAAATAATCCAAAGTAACAGTACCTACACCTTTTAAAAGCAATCGCAATAAATTGTCCTTTAATCAAGTTGGAAATGAGCTGATAATAATCTTTAAACGCCTGAGTAGATCTTCATAAATTAAACTAAAATTCACCTTGATTGCGTTTCAAACAGAAAAAACCGCATCAAAATCGGTCCTTTCGTTAGGGAGCTACGAGGGAACGGCCAGACACACAAATACACAGTTAAACACGTCATACTTATAACACCTCTTCTTTTTTCGGGGGTTAATTAGTTTATTAGAGCCTTGCACCGTGCACGGCGATGAAATGGCTTACCTACTTATATTCACGATTCTTTTGAAAAGTGCTTAGATAGTAGATATCCAGACTTAAGGATCAAGATGTGTAACATTTAAAGTAAACTAAGCTAACGAGTGTCGCATATTACCTACTATACTTATGTTAATATTATGGAGTATGGACATGATTTGATAGCGGCGCATCCATAGAAAGTGTCAAGTTTTGAATTTGAGATACATAGGGCCTCTGTTATATTAATTAGACGTTTAGCGTCTACCTTTTCTTTAGTCTGTGGTATTTAACTACCTACTGCGGAAATTTAAACTGTAATAAAATATGGTAAAACATTCCGAAATAAAAACACTTAAGCTTATTGCGGAGGGGATTAAATATCTAGATACTTCCCTTATTAGCTATACTATAATATATAATGTACCTATCTACTTACTATGTACCTACTACCTAAGCCGCAGATAGGCGAAAAAGCTCGTAAGAAGTTGAAGTATAAAGTCGGCTACTAACGTCTGATTATAAGAGGTTCTAATCCACAGTCCACTTATTTGGAGAATAAACTTTATTTTGATTTCATCATGTTGGTATTGAGTAACTGCTTACTCATAACAATAACGTAAAAATATAACTGCAGTTCGACCCAGATGCCTAGATTCCAAGATTACAAGCTTCCTGTCAAATGCGTTTTGAATGATGAGTGATGACTTTACATCATCTTATTTCGTACTTCCATTACCTACAAACAGTACAAATCGAAGACACCTATTGAGACAGTGGGAGGTCTGTCAATGTTGCGCTTTTCGATGCGTAGCCGCGCTACTCCAGCAATTTGGGACCCCAAGATCATCAGTTCTTCGAACTATGTGCTTCACCCGTAGTTCACAGCTTCGCGACTAGATATTGGATAAACTATATCTAAGTAATATTAGTTTGTATTATTGGTACTATTATGAAAGTAGAAAAGTGATTTATTAACATTTAACAACGAAGGGCAGTTATTAATAACTTGGTAAAGACTTAGGCGAAATTTAACGAAGTAGGTACATACCTACTTAAGTACTTACCTAACTACATAAATAATGACTTTATAATTACATATTTAGGTTTTTGTACTTAATCATTTTCATTAAAAATCTTTAGCGTTGACTCAATCTACGCATCGATAAATCCACGTAATGTTGTAAGTAAACGATTTCCAACTTATTGTAAGAGAAAGTCTTGTAATTATCTTAATTTTGCTTCAACCATGGCAGAGGTTTAGAAATCGGTAATTACTAAAATGGTTGTCCGTAGTATAGGTATAATAGTGTTCGCTCCGAACTACGTCCGATGTCCGAACTACACTGTGCGGTGATGATGGTGGTGTTAATGTTATATTTAGGATGCAACTGCAAATACTTAGTCTAAAATTGTAAATTGCGGCAACGACGGACAAGAGTGAAAAGAAATGGTTTGTCTAATGTCATCCGCACCACCACACAGAGTTGTAAGACCTCTATAGTAAACTTCTTAATTCTAGGACTCACTGTACGCATCTACGTTTCGCTCCGACACCGTAGCACTCCTGTAGGAGATAGTGTTCTGTGCAGGAGCATCCTCAGGAGATGTTGACTCAAGAAAATGTATTTGTGGATCTTTGCAATTGTGCATTTTGTAGTTGATGTGCATTGTTGAGTTAACATCTGAGGATGCTCCGGGGTCGGATCGCAACGTACGTACAACAAGTGCATTTGGAAGAGTTTGTGTGGTGTTGCGTTGTTCATGCCACTGAATAGATCTGTAGCCTAAGCACGAACATTTTGAATGTCAAGTGAAGTAATCGTATCGAGTGACGATAACGATACTTACTCGATACTATAACGCACACCTTCCTCAGCACGAACCGAAAAAATTAACTCGCGTAACTCGATACGATTACTTCACTTTAACTTCACTACGGTTTGCTGCACGTTCAAAAATGCACTTTTACCGGTTTTTACGGTTTTAGGAAAAAAAACAAATTTAATCAAAAAGGTAAGAAGGCATCCTAATAATTATATTTTCAGCTAAATTATTATCATTTTCATCTTCTTAAGTATGACTTTTAATAAAATAGCCAGTAAAACCGAATTTAATTTCAAGAATTTAAATTTGTGTTTTTAACGAATGTTTTTGAACTGTTTTACTTTGACTTGTTAATTGTTTGTTTTGAAATTTATTTGTAGTATAACCTAGTAATTTGTCGTCATTTTTTAATTATTGTTCACGTTATTGACTAAATAGACAATACAATAGTTTTTCGAAAGTGTTTTCCTGAGGTTCAGCCGTGCGCCTGGCCTTTGTAAAGCCATGTGCCGAGGCAAACTTAGCATCAAGAACATGCTATACCCAGTTCTAAACAATGGTCTATTTGGATAAAGTAAGTATAAAATATAGGTATTTTATCCAATTAAAAATCTTAAAACGCATTAAATTTTGAATAAATAGTGGAATACATGATACAGACATCCCATGGGCCATCCGCTGCCGATTGCGTCATGACTAAAATAAATACAAGGCTTGTTTAAGACCTAAAATCTCAGAAATTACAATAATATTCATACTTACATGTTAATATGTATTGATAAACCATAATTTATCATTGATGTACCTAATCGATAAACGAAGAAGATGCCTTTATTTGATGTGATTGACAAATTGGAAGTATTCACAAGTTTTGTACTTAAAAGTACCTACCTAGTTAAAAAAAAATAATGTAGAGCGGCATCAAATGAACCCAATATATTTTTTTGAATAATATAGAAACTTAATTATTGAGTAATACTTGAGATAACTTATAATTTTTGTTTTTAGATGATCAAGAGTGGAACACTATACTTATAATAATTATTATGTAATATGAGTGTCATGGACTAGGACCCAAGGCTACCAAGTTACCAACACAATTAACACCACCTACCACCTAGAGGGCTTAGTCTCCAGTCAAAAGCCCTCATTTCAACTGGGGCAAGTCAAGATTGGTGGCACAACGAGGGAGACTTTCTATGTGTATTTCTCAGGACCCTCAGGCCTTTTTGAGAATTTAAAGAGAAACAAAGCTTATTTTTATTTAATACAAGGTTTAATAAAAGTAATTTTTCTACTTCTTTATTTTATTTTATATTACTATAATTTTATTATGTTGTAGCTATAACAATATGTCATTTATCCATGAAAAGCTTGAACTTCCTAATATGAAATATTATATTATTAGCAATGATTTCATTCAGTTGAAGTTCCTTGCCGGCTCTTCATAATTATTTTGAATTGCATAATTTTAAAATTGAGTCTTGCAAGTAACATATAGCCTGGGTGGCCTTTGCAATGTATTCCTTTATCATGATGCATTGTGCTGGATCTGAAAACAAAATATTTATTCAGTAAGATTTATAAATGTGAAAGTAACTCTGCCTGTGTCTCCCTGTTACCTTTTCACATCTAATATCTAACTGCCTATCTTAACCACTGTACCAATTCAACAAAATGTGGCATGGAGATAGCTTACATTATTATGAAGGAAAAAGGATACTTTTATCCCAAAACATGAATTTATTCACACAGATTTTTAAAGAACCTTAAACCAAGCAGACAAAGGTGGGCATCACTTACTAGTTAGTATTGACTGCATTACAATAATATAATTTATTGAAAACAAAAAGCATTTGAATGAAAAACATAAAACAAAAATTAATACCTATTTACTCTAGTACTACTACTAGGCAACATTGGAGTGACCCAAAAGAAGTTTACATAAACCTATCACCTGTTGCACATCCAACAGTGGATGCAATGCATCACAATCAGGCTGATAGTGATGATACTGAATACCTACTAAGATTTAAGAACAATTTTTCAGGAATTTTATGTACATACCTATGGACTATGAAGTACCTAATAACTTAAACTGCTTCTTGATAGAGATTTATTTTTATCACATCTTGACAAATAAACTTTGTTGGCCAAAATAATGTTGAGTTATTGGTCTTTTGTTGCAAAATCCATTTTGTATCGACTGTGGATTGAAGTTAACAAAAGGTTTCTCCATCTGTAATGTTAAATATTAGGTAATGTAGGTATGTACTATCAAGTTTTTGCAAATCCAACTTCAAACTTCTGAATAATGTCTAATAGTATGGAACTTGAAATAGGTGACTAATTATATTTTTGTATTGTGTGTTGAGATACCTACTCAATTACCTATTGAACTAATACATTAAGTATAAGTTTGAATTGTTAAATTTTATAAGTGCTTAGTGGGCAATATGGAATTAGTAGACCGTATCCTCAATAAACTTAGTAGTAGCACAGTATAAGGATAGGTTCACCATTTTGAGGTTAGATGCAAGTGTTTGTCTTTGTTGTAGTATAAAGACAGACACCACTTGCATCTAACCTCAAAATGGCAATCTATAATTACAAACCGTGATATGTTTATTAACATCAAAAGATCCTCATAATATTCTCACAGTGAAAAACACTTGAACGAATTACCTTCCTATACTAAAGACCTAATTTATCATTAGAATTTCTTTGAGTAAGTTGCAAAGCTGCAACGCAACAACTTGTTTTCGTATCGTATAGCACTTTTTGAAACACTTTTGTCATAAATAAACTCTATATAAGCCACACATGATTATAATAGGTTCTCAACACTGTTTACCTTTTGTTTACGTTACAATTTACATGGTGTTTCCTTATGATAGATTTTATTGTCATTGGTCAATGATCCTACATGAAAATCAAACTGAGCGTTTACGCGGTGAGGTGATATGCGACCTCCGCGATACGATCCTCCTATACGATCTCCTTAGTGTTGTCAATACTAAACGTATCAACTGTCATACTTTGTTATTATGAGTCAATATTTATTTATTTGTTATTTATTCGTCTAGTGGAATTCTTTCAGTTAAATAAAACCAATATTTCTCTTGGTTTCTCGTTTATTATGCCACAATTTATTTAACTGAAAATGCCTGACGAAAAACTAGGCAAGTCTACGCTATTAAGATATCTGCGACCCGATAAGTTTGACATCGAGCCAGAAGTCGCGGACGCCGATGCAAAATGGCTACATTGGAAATCGACATTCGAAAGCTTCTTAGCAGAAGAGATTACCGAAGATGTACCAGACTCTCTTAAGCGTAAGCTGCTAGTTAACCACTTATCGGCATCGATTTACAAGCATATCAAAACTTGCTCCACTTATATAGATTCAATGAAAGTTCTAGAAGACATCTATGTCAAACCGAAAAATACTATTCTAGCTCGACACATTCTCTTCAATCGCAAGCAACGAGCCGACGAAACGATCTCTGACTATGTTAGAGCTCTCCGGCTTTCCGCGAAAGATTGTAAATTCGATGACGTCATAGCCCAAGAGCATGAAGACCAAGCAGTTCGTAGCGCTCTCATATCCGGCTTACTATCACGAAGGATTCGCGAGCGGTTACTAGAAAACTCTAAACTCACTCTCTCAGAAGCAATTAACCAAGCCGTAGCTCTAGAAACGGCAGAGAAGGATGCAGTTGCTATTGGTGACAGATCTCCGCAACTTACTGCCATATCGCAAGGTAGTTCACGAGACGAGGAATCCGAAAATCTAGCAGCAGCTCCTTCGTCACGAACTTTTCAAGCCGCTCCGACCACGCCACCTCCGGCTAAACTCTGCTTCTTTTGCGGTGGGAGTCTTCATCCAAGGTTCAGATGTCCAGCCAACAAATCCACCTGCAAAAAGTGCTCAAAGAAAGGACACTTCGCAAGCGTCTGTAGATCGGGCAATAGTAATAGGAACTTGAACATCACGACAGTTGAAGATAACAACGACCGGTTCTACAGTGGAGCTATTTCTGCTGCCTCTCCTTCGAGTCTTAGAAGTGCGACAATTTCAATAATGGTCAACGATTACAAGGCTGATGCACTCATCGATACAGGAAGTTCAGTCAGCTTCATTAACGCTAAAGTTGCTCGCATAATGAAACTACGCAAAAAACCCTGCAAGCAGACAGTCAATCTCGCTTCTCTCAATCAAGTTTCCTTTGTCGAAGGTATCTGTTTTGCTACCATTGCGATGAATAAGCATACTTACAAACAAACACCTCTTCTAGTTGTCGACAACCTCTGTGCCGACGTCATAATTGGCCATGACTTGCTTAAACATCACTCGAGTATTCATTTCAATCTTGGTGGGCCTGGCGAACCTTTAGAGATATGCAACGTGTTACGAGCTTCGGTACCATCAGTCTCCGTATTTACGAATCTATCGCCGAACATTAGACCGATCGCCGTGAGAAGTCGGCGATACAGTAAGGAAGATGAGGACTTTATAAAACAAGAAGTGTCTAAATTACTTGAAGACGGGGTCGTTGAAACAAGTATTTCCCCCTGGAGAGCCCAAGTCCTTGTAGCAGGAGGAAAGGTTCATCGAAAACGACTTGTCATTGATTACTCCATGACCATAAACAAATTCACCGAACTGGATGCCTTCCCTTTGCCAAACATAGAATCAGTCGTTAACAACGTATCAAGATTTAAAGTGTTCAGTCAAATTGACTTAAAGAGCGCATATCATCAAGTACCCATCTTAGAAAATGAAAAGATATATACAGCTTTCGAAGCATGCGGCAAATTGTACCAGTTTACACGCATTCCATTTGGCGTGACTAATGGCGTTGCGGCTTTTCAACGAACCCTGGACTTCATCATAACAGAAGAGAGACTAGAAGGAACGTTCGCTTACTTAGACGATGTAACCGTCTGCGGTAAAGATCAAAGGGATCATGACCGTAATCTAAAACGCTTTATGGACGCCGCTAATAAATTTCATTTAACTCTAAACGAACAGAAGAGTGTTTTCAATAAGACTAAAATCAACTTGCTTGGATATACTGTTGAAAATAATACAATCAGTCCTGACCCGGAAAGACTAAAACCTCTTTTAGAGCTTCCTGCTCCAACTAAAACTAGTGAACTAAGACGAGTCCTAGGTATGCTTGCTCATTACGCTAAATGGATTGCGCGTTTCTCCGAAAAAATAAAGCCACTTACATGCGTGACTACTTTCCCGTTGTCGCCTGATGCGCTAAAGAGTTTTGAAGAACTCAAGCAAGATATCAAGGCAGCCGCTCTAGTAGCCATTAACGACAATGAAATGTTTACAGTCGAAACAGACGCTTCGGAATTCGCGCTAGGGGCTACGCTGACTCAACTTGGAAGACCAGTTGCCTTTTTCTCTCGGACACTGAATAACTCGGAATGCAAACAATCCTCAATCGAAAAAGAGGCTTGTGCGATAGTAGAGAGCCTAAAGAAATGGAGACACTACCTGATTGGTAGACATTTTCTTCTTATAACAGACCAACAATCGGTAGCCTTCATGTTCAATCAAAATCATAACAGTAAAATAAAAAATGAGAAGATCCAACGTTGGCGGTTGGAACTGTCATGCTTCAAATTTGATATAGTTTATAGACCAGGCACTGAAAACGCTGTTGCGGACGCTCTATCTCGCGTATGCGCCTACATGAATATAAACAAGTTGAAAGAACTACATGACGCACTCTGCCACCCGGGGGTAACTAGAATGTATCACTGGGTAAAATTTAAAAACTTACCCTACTCAGTTAATGATGTCAAGGAGATGACCGCCTCGTGCCCTACCTGCGCCGAAATAAAACCGAGATTTCTAAAGGCCAAGGGTCAATTGATAAAAGCTACGTCGCCGTTTGAACGGATCAACATAGATTTTAAAGGACCACTACCTTCTGAAACAGCCAACAAGTACATACTTACGATTATTGATGAGTACAGTCGGTTTCCTTTTGCTTACCCATGTAAGGATATGACCTCAGCCACTGTCATTACTTGCCTGAAAGATCTTTTTCTGACATTTGGCCAACCTCTCTATATTCATAGTGATAGAGGATCGTCATTCATGTCCGAAGAGTTCAAATCATTCCTACGACAGTCAAACATAGCCTCATCCAGAACGACGCCCTATAACCCCCAGGGTAATGGCCAAGTGGAGCGACTAAACGGAACACTCTGGCGAACTATTCAACTTAGCCTTCGGTCAAAGAGATTATCGATAGAAAAATGGGAAGTAGTACTGAAGGACGCATTGCATTGTATCCGCTGCCTCCTGTGTACGGCAACAAACGCCACTCCGCACGAAAAACTTTTCAAATACCCTAGAAGATCCCCGAACGGAGATTCACTGCCATCTTGGCTCACGCCGGGACCGATCTTTGTTAAAAAGAACGTCCGCTCTTCAAAAACGGACCCTCTTGTCGAGGAAGCTGAGCTCTTAGAGATCAATCCCTACTACTCTCTCATAAGACGGGATAATGGAGAAACCTCAACGGTATCAAACCGTCAATTGTCTCCTTGCCCCAGTACTACTGATAATAGCAGAGACGATAGCTTTGAAACGGCCTCCGAAGATGATCACCTCACGTTTCCATCTGAAAATAACTCCACACCTCCACCTGAAAATAACGCTCCTTCGTCATCGTCTCGTGTAGAAGAGTCGACGACGTCCTCGCCAGTTCTTCGGACTGGACTCCCCAGGAGATCTAATAGGACGCGGAAATTACCCTCCTACCTAACGGACTTTGTGGTTGATGGGAGTGAGAGTGAAAACTGAACCGGGGGAGAATGAGGTGATATGCGACCTCCGCGATACGATCCTCCTATACGATCTCCTTAGTGTTGTCAATACTAAACGTGTCAACTGTCATACTTTGTTATTATGAGTCAATATTTATTTATTTGTTATTTATTCGTCTAGTGGAATTCTTTCAGTTAAATAAAACCAATATTTCTCTTGGTTTCTCGTTTATTATGCCACACGCGGCAAATTTGATTTGATTTTATTTAAGTACAATTTTGATTTGTACTTGAGATTTTGTACTTAATCTTGTTAAAAATAGGTAAGACTAAAAATGATACTAAATATTATAAATACAGTTAGAGCATTGAGTTTAAAAGATGATTTCCTAAAAGTTGGCAAATATCCCTAGTAGGTGTACTGTACCTAACCTATTATTTAGAGTATGTTTTGCTATAGCTACACCTTTAATAAAGGTTATTTTTTGTTATAATAAAATTAAACTAGGAAACCTATTAAAATGCTATGACGTATGAAGTTAAGTATAATATTAGGTTAGATATTATACCTAGGGTCTTAAAATATTATAATTGTAACTAAATAAGTATAATTGTTTATTACTTACTTGTTTTGTTAGAGTTCTAAAGATATTATTTTACTGGATAGGTGTATGAATGGAATTAACACAAACACTGTTAGGAGCTTATTTCCCGCCCACTTTTTGATACTTGCAAACCACAGACGAAGTAATAAAATGCCTTCGAGTGACTCCTAGACACACTCAACATTATTTTAAGAATTTTTAGTAAGAAAAATACTCAAAAACAATAAATATGATGACGACGTAAATTTTCTCACTTCAAAAAGTTCAGTGAGCTAGGTTAGGTAATTCTCGATAGCCAGCTTTCGTAAACTCTCGATACCAAACGTCAAAAAAATATTCGTGCTGCCGATTTTTTGAATTTGTTCGAGAAAAACGCGGCGAAACCGGACAGTGACGTCATAGTAGCGTCACGTTTAACTTAACGTAGCTGCAGTTGATTCGTGCTGCCGAATTTAACGCCAAAAACGCTCACCAGGAGCGCTGCAGTTGTTTTCATACAAAATTTCTTATCGGCGTTAACTTTACCTTTACTATTCGAAAGTTGAAAATGTTCGTGCTTAGGCTACGATCCGTGGCTCCTGCGTTTTTTCTACACCTGGAGGAGCGACCTCGTACAGCGCAAGCGGCGCGTTTTGTCATAAGTACAGATTTTTTCCGGTTTAGCGGATTATAAAAGAGAGAAAGAAGGCAAAAGAATATTGTATTTCCTCGAGTTTCACTCGTAGTGTAACAATGTTGCAGGCTGTTTATTTAACCTATGCTAACATGCAATATGCATTGTTATTGTTCCCCAAATAAGTTTAATTGCACAAGTATTCTGTTTAAAATTAGGTAGGTAGTTGGTAGTAGGTAGGTAAGTTCTACTTACTTACACTACATGCAATCGAAACAAGTTACTCGTACTTTAGGTTTTAATTAAGTACAGATGCTTTAATTTTGTGCTTAATTTAGTGTGCATTTTCAAGGTCCGCTTTCGACACGAGCACCTGGAGACTGGAGTGTCATGTTTTTGCTCACTTATTCAGGTTTTGTTTTGCATTTATGAACAATGTAAGGCAATCATTATTACTCGACTACCGAAGGATGATAATGTTTTCTGAGCGTATGAAAGTAGGTACGTACCTAATTACCTAAAGTCAATTTTTTTGGCATGCTCAGTCGATTTTTTAGCGGTTGGACGCATTTTAACATAGAGGTGTCATAATTCCTTCTTCCATAGTCTTAAATATGTAGGTAGGTAGGTCTATTTAACCGTGAAAGCTCAGAACAATAATATAATAACTAGGTATATTAAAGAAATGGCATAGGTGTTAGTGCAATAAAAAAACCTTGTTAAGTACCACGCCGACGAATTCGTGGGCAAAATTATTATAGCCCATTCCAATCCGTTTTTACCTGTAGTTAATTAGCATGTTGAAGAAATGTTTACCTGATCGAAAACTGAGGTATCTAGAAAATCCAGGAACTATTGTTCTGTTGCAAGCATCGTTGGTGACAATACAAAGAAGAAAGTGTTTTCCATTTAGTGAACAATTAGCAAGGAAGTATGGCTAATCATGGGCTAAAAGCAACGTTGACGTCATCCATCATTAGGTAGAACGGTGAGAGTTTATTTTATGTCTCTACCATCATCCCTTATTTCGAAGCACAGATTACTATAGATTGAAAAACATTTCTATTCTATTCTATTGGTCCGAAGGATTAATGTAGGTTTTCGCCTCGTATCTTTGCCGCTCGCGCCGCCATATTGGAAAAATGGCACCCAAAACAGTTTTTTGACAATAACTTCTTTTCGACTCATTTTACGATGAAAATAGTTATGTAATAAATTAAACTACAGAAGATTTCCTAACAATTTATGCAGAGACCTTTTTTTTGTAAAATCAACATTTTCAGCGTACGAGAGCTGCAAACCAGGATACATCTTTGTTCGATAAATATTTATAGAACTTGCTAGAGCTCGTCGAGCGATTGTTGAGCGTCTCGAGCTTTGATTATATAAACTCTGTTTATATAATCAAAGATTTTACTCTTATCTCAAGCAGTATTCTGAAGTGTCAATTTTCTCTTTACGAACTGATGGCCAAAATTGAAGGCGATTACCGCCCCGCACATGAAAACTGTGAAAGCACAACAGCGAAAGAGAATGCGCTAAATTTTGTAATAGGTCATTACAATTAGTGGATTAGGCCTATAACTGGCGATACCACAAAAAAAACGCGCCACTTACTCTATCTAATCGTGGTGTGGAAATGAGTTATTTGGTCAAAACGCGTGTTGGAGTGGACTTTGCGGCGCTTGACTCGTACGCTAAAACTATTGATTCTTCAAAAAAAAGTAAATTTTCTGTAGTTTAATTTATTGCTAACTATTTTCATTGTAAAACTGTTTTCAAGAGTTTTTTTTCCAATATGGCGGCGCGTGCGGCAAAGATACGAGGTGGCAAAGGGAAAATTCGAAAAGAGCAGTCAGAGCAGTCGAAATCTATAAAATCACCAATTTTCAAAACTCTGGCCAGACTTTCCAGGTAAAACTACCAAATGACTGGACTATAGGTATATATTTTTTACATTTCTCTTTCCTATGTAAACAACCCTCGGTGCGCAAATCTGACTCGCATTTATCTGGTTATGTCTTAGAGTTTACAAACGACATGCCAATTAATTCCGTCTCAGATAATATGAGTGCACAATAAAAGATAACAATAGTTATCATTCTACGATTAAGATAAAACTTCTCAACAGTCACTGCATCAAGCACTCTTGGTACGAATCTAGCCTGTACCTAGTATCTATCTACCTACCTAAGTATATTTTTCCACGTTCAAACATTTAAAGAACAGTTCTACAATTAATGTGAGTATAACATAGCGCTTTTTATAATATTCATAGCCGTCTAAAATGAATTAAAATTCTTATATTTCGTATCAAGTCGATGACGACAAAAAAAATAGATGATGCGCGCGACTTCGTTTGTTTTCTTGAACCCCATGAGAATTCTTGATTTTTTTTATATTATACTCGCTTCTTAGATTAATACTCGCTTACAGAAACGCGGGGTTATCCTTTTAAGGTTGACTATACGGGTCTGCCCGCGAAATTCAAATTTAATTTGGTTTTTCGCAATTTGTAAACTAATACGACAAAGTAGGCTTATGGCATTATAATTGCGACAATGGCAGTATCATCTTCACAGGTTTATATAAAAATCTTTACTTGAAAGTGTCCAGTTTAAGAAATTAATCAGAATATCGACTAATTTGTGAGTAACTCACGTCCAACTCAGTATTTTGATTAATTTCTTAAACTGGTCACTTTCAAGTAAAGATTTTTATGTAAACCTGTGAAGATGATAATTCCACTGGCGCAATTAGAAGGCCATAAGCACAGTAGAATTATAACCAGTACTGAAACTACCTACAAACGCTCGAAACGGCCTCACTCACACAAACATGCGCATCGACGAGACAATTAGCGGACCTCGCAGTGCTCTCAATACTGAGGACCGGTATTTGGTCTCGTCGATGCGCATGTTTGTGTGAGTGAGCCGTTTCGAACGTTTAAAGGTAGTTTCCATACTCTATCTATCTTTACTCTGCCATAAGCCTACTTTGTCGTATTAGTTTACAAATTGCGAAAAACCAAATTAAATTTGAATTTCGCTGGCAGACCCTTGTCTTCCACCTTAACCCAGAGTTAGGTGGGTTAAAAGGATAACCCGGCGTTTCTGCAAGCGGGTTAGCGCCGATTTCACCCATGAAACTAGGAAAACGACGTCTTCCTACTTCCATGATTTCACCAATGTCGAGTGACGTTTAACGGAGGACTATAATATGGGCATTGCGACAGTTTTTTTCGTATTGAAGATACTGTAAATATGACTACATTTTGTGGTGGTTTCTGGTTGTACACATATAGATTGCAGCACTATGTATTACATAGTAATTATTTTTATTTTTAAATAATAGCTGTTTAACGTTTAAGAGAAAGCGTATTCTCTTTGGTACTTTCAGACAATAATCTTCAGTACTTATTAGATTTTTCAAAGCTATTAAATGATATTATAATGGTAGTTTGCCTCAAAAATAATTCAATGGAAACCTTCGTAAATGTGGGCCTCAAGTCTGAGTCTGAAACTCTATGGACCTGGTCATTCTCCTTTACGTTCGGATAAGACTTATTTTACGTTAGTGAAATCGGCCCTAAGTAGGAAGTAAAAATTCAAAATTATTTATTTCATGTAGGCCAACTTTTGGCTCCCATATCTAGACTCTACCAGGAGGTATATCCAGCTTGGAGGTGTACGTAAGCTATCTTTGTGCCCAAATATAATCAAGATCGGTTTAGGCTTTAGTTCTTTTTATTTTATAGGATCCCTAAATATTTCCGGCAGAAAATTATAGATCACTCTTTATAATCTCACATTGATCCTGTGAAAAAACCAGTTCAGCCTTTCCCAAGATAAGCCCGTAGGCATAGCCGTCTCTATCTCCTGTAGGAGATAGAGACGGCTATGCCGTAGGTCTTGCGGTAGTAAATATAATTTGTCTATGCTGTAAGAAGGTAGATAGGTAAGTATATAAAACTATGTTTGTATTGTTCAAAATATCATATGAGCTTATGAGGTACAGTCATTTTTAAAATCACAGACAGACATCTAATTTTATTTTTATAGATGAACCTACACATAAATTCAAATTGAATATCATTAATTATCAGCTATCTACCTAGATACTTACTTGATAGTAAGATAATTGATAAGACTTGACGACATAATATGAGAATTCGTACGTGTGACGTGTAAGGTATGCGTAGTTACAGTTACCCAGTCGATAGTAGTACGCCGCGCGGTGCTCAGCTGGTATGCTGCTGCCTCCGCGGCCCGCGCGTCCCTGCAGACGCGCTTTGTCTGACCCGACCTGATAAATCGTCAATCTTTTCGAATGCCCTTGAAGACGGGGCTAATATCTACTCTATCAGCATATAAATAAGTTCGAACTTGAGTATGATGGTTGATGGAGTGGGTACGCAAACAGGCCCGTTGTTGGTGAACTATTTATCTGCAGCATTTAAAAATATTGAAGAGGACTAAACACGGAACACCTATGTACACGTATGGATCCATTTATGCATCTTCGTACCTAAATGAAGATAATCTATATGTACCTACTTATTAAAAGACTTGTATTAAGTATAAAATAGAGTAGATAGGTATTACTACGAAACTACACTTTATTAGATGCATAAATAAATAGAATAGGTAATAATTACATACTAGTTAGGTATATTACTTACAAGGTTATCAGTTTGCTTTCTTGTCAGTAGGTAATATTATACAATCTATTGGTCATTAACATTGTTACAGAACTGTATGAAAAATGATTACAGCACAATGTAAACAGGGCTCTTTAAAAGGTGTCGTTGTAAATAATAACAATGTCACATACGTTGCTTTTAAGGGAGTACCTTACGCCAAGCCCCCACTTGGAATATTAAGATTCAAGGTAAATATACTATCATGTATCGAAGCCGAAGTTCTGAAATACTTGCCACTGTCTAATTATGATTGTTAGATATATAGGTACTTTTTACGAATGTGGTATGGTATTGTAACAAAATTTGGAGATTATGAAGCATTACTAGAACTTCATTTCAGACGTTCCTCATCCGTACAGTCCATTATTTCGCTTTTTCCGTTTCATGCCATGCCATTATTTTTTATTACTTCCACTAATTTTTTCATAATTTGAATGTTTATAGATTTCCTTCAGAGTGCTATTCACAAAATAGTGGTTGTTTCATGTGTAGGTAGGTATGATGCTAATCCTGATGAACGTACCTTGGCCAAATCCCTGTGTGACGTGGGCATTTATTTCCCTTTTTCTTTTTTATTGTAAACAAATCATTCTTCATTTTGGTTGACCAGTTGTGTATTGTTCAACATACAGTTTCCTATAATATAGAGCAAAAGTTTCAGCGAAATTATGTGTTTTACCAATATTTTAGCTGATAAAATTATTTTGACGTTTGCCACACAACAGCTACAGCTTTAAAAGTTTTTGGCTTCTTGAACAGAATATAATAATTTAAGAAATGGTACAGTCTTATAATATATTCCAGGCTCCTGAACCTCCAGAACCTTGGGAAGGCGTACGGGACGCGTCGACGCATGGACCGGTGTGTCCCCAATACAACGAGCGACTACAGCGTATGGAAACGGGTAGCGAGGATTGTCTGTACCTCAATGTTTACTCCACAACACTTACACCAACTCGACCGTTGCCTGTCATGGTGTGGATTCATGGCGGAGCTTTCTATACTGGCTCCGGGAATTCTGATTATTACGGACCCGAATTTTTCATGAGACATGAAATGATTCTTGTAACATTTAATTACAGATTGGAAGTTCTTGGTTTTCTTTGTCTCGATAACGAAGAGGTACCTGGCAATGCAGGTCTGAAAGATCAAGTCGCTGCGTTGAAATGGGTCAAAGATAACATTGCCGCATTCGGAGGAGACTCTGATAACATTACAATCTTCGGCTGCAGTGCAGGCGCTGCGTCTACGTCGTATCATCTAATATCAAAAATGAGTCAGAATCTATTTAATAAAGTCATATGCCAAAGTGGTGTTTGTCTCAACGAATGGGCATACAGCCTCAATAGCCTCGATCGGGCGTTTCAATTAGGCAAATTGTTGGGTAAAGACACAAAAGATTCCAATGAATTACTACAATTTTTAAGAAATGCGCCCGTTGAATCTCTTGTCAATGTAAAATTACCCTCACTAGAGCTTGGTAACAAAGATATTGTAGACGGTATAATATTTGCTCCTGTTATTGAGAAATCTAATTTAGAAGTAGAACATTTTATAACTGAAGAACCACCTGAGTTGGTTAAAAAAGGACGCATTTTCAAAGTGCCCATTATTTTAGGGTACACATCGGGCGAAGGTATAGAAATAGGAAGAAATTTTCCTGCAACTTTAAATTTTTTATCGAGAACAGGCGTTGTAGTTCCGAGAGAACTGAAATTTAAACTAAGTAAAGAAAAACAGGAAGAAGCGGATAGAAAAATCCGTAATTTCTACTTTAAGGGAAGAGATTTGAATAAAGATATGCTTCAAGAAGTTATAAATCTTGAAACTGACAGGTTATTTGCATACAACATTTATAGATTTGGCCGCTACCACAGTCATTTTACACGTATGCCAGTTTATATTTACAAGTTCACTGCTGAAACTGAGAGAAACTACACGAAGAAGTTTTACAAAATGGAAGCATTGCAGGGTGTTTGTCACGCGGACGATTTGCCATACCTTTTCAACATAACCTGCTTAGATATTCCGTTGACAGCAGAATCGATGTGTATTATAGAACAAATAGTGGAGTTATGGTTCCAATTTGCTGCTACTGGGTAAGTTCATTTATTAATTCATCTCAATACATTGTCGTCCCACAACAAGGTCTCCTGTCGGATGAAAAGAGCTTTTTAGTGGGCCATACAGACTTACCACCCCTTTGAGAAACTCTACTTTTGACCAATTATGGAAAACTCTAAGAGAAACTCTTCATTGTTAAAGCACGTGATATTTAATTGCATAAAACGCAGATGACTCCGAAAAGACAGAGATCGAACCTCGGACCCCCCATAAAGGAGGCAGAAAAAGAAGGTTATCACAGCTTCTTAATAAATATTTATAAATTGTATAATAAGAAATTGGAGGTGGTTGATATCAATCAACTGAAAGTAATTATGGCGGTTCTTGTGGGTTAAATGATGTTATATAATAAAACATAATAACTCATATCATCATCTTCATCATCAGCAACCCATCAACGGCTCACTACTGAGGTCTCCTTTCAGAGAAGGGTTATAGGCATAGTCCACCACGCTGGCCCAATGCAAATTGGCAGACTTCACACACCTTTGAGAACTCTCAGGTGTGCAGGTTTCCTCACGATGTTTTCCTTCACCGTTGAAGCATGTAATGCTAAATCGCACTATTAATCGCTCGCGATTAACTAGCAGTAGTAATATATACATATACTAATTATTATTATCTCAATGCTTGTTTTCAGAAATCCTACAGCCTCACAAAGTACCGCAAAGTGGAAACCGTTTACAAACAAAAAACGATACTGCCTTATTATTGATAGAGATCTCAAGTGTGAGTTAAATACCGACGTTGAAAGTATACATTTTTGGGATGGAATTTATGCTGATATTGATACAAATACAATTGAAGCTTGACCATGAAATGACCAAACTAAAGTTTACATAGATTTCATTTGTCATATTCTTACGCATAGCATTTTAATTAAGCACTAGTTTCGACCGTACCTTTTACTCCTTAGTAAAAGGTACAGTCCGCGAGGAGTAACCTCAGATTTGCATTTGTGCAAATTCACATTGATAGTCTAGTGACAACCGATTTGAGGCGCCACGCATCCCACGCAATATTTATGCCTCGCGGACTGTCTACAAATTATAGCAAGTAATTATTACATTCAAGAACACAATTAATAAATGAGTTAATGAGTTAATTACGTAATTAACTAATTAATGAGTTGTTTAGAGGGACGATTATTTCTAGTTTTTATTATTTCACTAGCTGATGCCCGCAACTTCGTCCGCGTGGATTTCATTTTTAAAATCTCGCGGGAACTCTTTGATTTTCCCGGATAAAACTTAGCCTTTGTCATTGTCACCCTCCAGGTTCTCAACTATACCCATGCAAAAAATCACGTCGATCCCTAGCTTTTTTGGTACTTGATTGAAAAACAAACCAACATACAAACACACTTTCGCATTTATAATATTAAAAAATATCCTATGTCCTTCTCCTGGTTCTAAGCTACCTTCCCACCAATTTTCAGCCAAATCGGTTCAGCCGTTCTTGAGTTATAAATAGTGTAACTAACACGACTTTCTTTTATATATATAGATATCAAACAATGTATAGATAGACCACTTTTATAAGTTGTTTTGGTGTTTTGAATTTTGAATTTGCTTCATCTGCTGTTGGTAACATTTCCTTGTACAAATAGTGGTAAATAAGTATTTATCAAGTATCAATCATCAATATGGTATTTTCAAAATGTTAAATAAATAAGCACACAAAATAATAGGAATGAATTCTTATTATTAATGCATTACCTTAAACTACCTTATTATCTACACACTGTTATAGAATCAATACAGCAATACCGCCAATAAGGAATACTTAAACGCTTGTGTCAATTAAGCGGTAAACAAAGTAAATTAATTTAATTTCATGATCATCGCCTTTAGCAAACCATCAATGGCTCACTACTGAGCGCAGGTCTCCTCTCACAAAAGGGTTTTAATATGGTAAAGTCCAACATGCTGACCCAACTTACTGTTTCACAATTCCAAAAAAGTAAAAAATCAAGCAATAAATGAGACTAATAAATTAGTCTAAATAATTGAGCAGGTAAATATTTTTTTTCTCAAACATAATTCTTTGTGTGTCAGTTGTCATTATAATCTTTTTAGCTTTTTAAATTAATTTTTTTGCTGTCTTAAGGCCGATTTCACCAACGTTAAGTGACGTTTAACCGAGGAATAAATTATAATATATAATATATAAACAATTCGCAGAAAACGTTTCGGAGAAACGCGTAACCGAACATAGCCAGGCGCTTGCGACGTTTTTAAATTTTGATTTTCACTTGTAGCACGACTGCACGATTTTATTGACAGTGCGGTAAGAACGTGCTTAGAGCGTCGGTTAGGTACGCCTTTCTACGAGGAAAGAAATCACTTGTTTACCTTTTATAACAACTAAGGCAAAAAAAGAGAGGTGAAAAATAGAATAGAAAGGTTGAATGTTTGAAATTGCGGCCGTTTACCATTAATATTTCGGGTTATTTTGTTTGAAAATTTAAAAAAAACCAGTTGTACCTACCTACCTACTATTATTACAAATTGTTGGCAAGCGTGCTCCGCATACGTACTTTTCTGTTCTATCTTGATATTTTTCTGTGACCTTGTTGCTACTTTGCAATGGTTTACATTATTTTGAAGAAAGTTTTATATGCAGCGAGTGTGGCATCAGAATAACTATACCTACTGTTTGCAAAAAATTAAAATGAAATATAAAATAATATTATGTAGTTACTGAAATATTATTATTCCTTATTAACAGCATTGCATGAACACTGGAACCACGATCGGTAGGATATTTGAGAATATAAAGGTACCAACTCATTTCATCCAAAAAGTAACTATGAGAACGGGTACCTACCTATTATACATAATAGGTAGTTTATTCTCGCTATCCCGCTCGCGGTTGAAGTGTGAAATACTAATAAATGTAACTATACTTGTGCGTTTTTTCTTCAGTTCCATGTTGACTGTGTATAGTTATTTTTAATCCTTTGTGAATTGTTAGTCTTTCTTTGAATATTATGGTGTAACTTAATTAAACACCCCGTCACAATTCAGCATTGCTATATTTCTATATATCAATGTTCAGACAGCTAGTTAGTAATACTATGTTTATGGTTCAAAAGCATAATTTCGTACAGTGGATATATTATATATTGACGTACAGTGGATATTTAATTTTATATATTCGTACCATAATATTAGTCGTATGTGACCTAACGAATAAAAAGAGCTAGGCGATTGAATTTTCGGGTGAGGTGAATAAAAACGCACAAGTGAATGGAAAAGTATATATTTAATTCTAACACTTATACTCTTGCGTGATAAATAACAGAGGGAAAATATAGTTGCTAATACATCTGTTGTATAGATTCAACTTATCTGCTCAGTTCGGTTTCTACTTCAGAAAACGAACAAAATCGGTACTACGTTTTCATAACATTGTGCCATACTCACACTGAAACAAGTTTAAATTAAAAAAATTATTTTAAAAATCAAGCTTTTAATAGCTGGCTACATCATCAGACCCTGGATATCATCTAGTACTTGTCAAGATGAGTCAAACGAACCCAAATTCGACGGATTTACGTCGTTTTATTACTGAGTTCCTATAGCCATCTTCCAGCTCCATCATCAGATCAGCTCGATGTCACAATAATATTGCATTGCCATCTGATTTACATATACATGCAAAATTTCAGCTCGATCGGAAACCGGGAAGTGGTTCTAATTCGTCTTGCAAGATTTGACCTAAACATACATACATACATCATCATCATCATTAGCAACACATCAACGGCTCACTACTGAGCGCAGGTCTCCCTCTCAGAGAAGGGTTATAGGCCATAGTCCACCCATAGCTGGCCCAATGCGAATTGGCGGACTTCACACACCTTCAAGAACATTAGGCAACAACATACAATACATACATACATTGCAAGTTAAATAAAAGCTTGTTAAAACTGACAGCAGCAAAGACAAAGACCATGAACAAATAGGCTGATGGAATCACATCTGTGCGTATCGATTCGTATTTTTCCATTTAAAAGTGCTATTTTGTATGGAGTCGTGTACGTATCGCAAAGTCGAATTGATGCGTACACGACTTCATACAAAATAGCACTTTTAAATGGACAAAATGCCAGTCGATGCGCACAGATGATTCCTGCCTTAGACAGCGGAATTGAGTAGAATGATTTTCTAAAATAGCATAGCAGCCATCCAATTTGGACCACCTGAACAGATAAGTCGGTGGCACTGTATGTGTGACGTAACGATCGACCAATCAAGACGCACCTTAGGCGATAGTCGTGTGTGGTTTCAAAAAAAATACATATAAATCAGGTCAGATTGACTACTGCGACATCACGATTAACTTCACGACACGCCACCTCAATTTTGTTTGCGTAGTTCAGAGATTCGCATGCGACGAACAAAACGCATTTTTCAGTACTGCAATATAAGCATGCATTTTATTAATTTTATATTGATTAATGACTTCACCATAATAAAAAATCGGCCAAGTGCGAAACGGGCCTAGCTCTTTTAGGGTTCCGTTAAAAAAAATTAAATAAAAATTTATTATATAATATTTCCATGTACCCATGGAAATATTTTAATTAAATTTTTTTAATTTAATTTAATTTTTATTATTTGTTGTTATAGCGGCAATAGAAATACATAATATATGTGAAAATTTCATCTATCTACTACGGTTTACGAGATACAGCCCGCTGACAGACGGACGGACGGATGGACGGACGGACAGCGTAGGCTTAGTAATTAGGGTCCCGTTGGTACCCTTTGGGTACGGAACCCTAAAAAATGATAATGATGGAATATGATTTCGTGTCGATATAAATTACAGAAAAAATACGATTCAACAAAGTCAACCGACAATAAGCGGCTTGACAATACTGATAAATGCGTTGCGTTTGGCGCGTGCTCAGCGATCAGTTTTGTTGTTGATCAAGAGCAAAAGAGACCCAGTAATGTGGCCACGCAAGTGTAATTACAGTTTTAGCGTAAGATTAGTATCGTCCAGAACGCGAGTTGCGCGGGGGGTCGCGGCGACGTTCGCGCGAGCGCGAGCGACGCGGGCGACGCTCGCGCGACCGGCTGCGGGACTTGCGGCCGCCCTTACGACGCGCGTATAGGTACCTGAAACAAAGTCATTATTGTCTCAGACTCAAATCTATAGAGTTTGCTTTGACTTGGGTTGGACTTGTTACTTGAGACAAAGACAAGAGAACTATTAAAACGAGTCATATGAATCTCTTGACATAATAATTTTTCCGTCTATTGTAATGCGTTTCAGAAGAGTGAGAATGCGACCTATGGATTTCAAACTCAACCTCTCTTTTTGACATGGAATAGAGAGTGCACCTGTGTTTGCACTTTATTTTTCCGGGCGGCAAAATCCCGGCCAGTAAACAAATAAGTAAAATAGAATTGAATATTGACTAATACATATTTTTTATATGTAGTATTTAAATTAAGTTTTTGATTAATTACAAACAATTCCATTTTACTTTTCTAAATATCTTAACTAGTTTCAGAAATATAAAGCTTTAAAGTTTCCCGTTAAACAAAGAAAGCGCTACTGAAGTGTGATGTCACAAGACAGTAGCTCCATACAACCTGCATAGAAAATTTCGATTTAGAAAGAGAAATACAGTCGCAGTAAAACAGCTTATAACTTATTTGATTTTGACCGATGTATTTTGTTTTTGCAAATGTTATTCTAACATTCTATGTTTCATTTTCGAATATAATTTATTTACCCAATTGTCATACGATTTATTGAATGAAAGTCACACACAGCATAAGTATATAATAAGACTCTATTAAACATATAAATACATCTAAATAAATTCTTGATACCTTCTCAGTTCTCTGGAGATGGGTTTGAGATGCATGAAGTTGCAGAAGCCGGAGCGGGTGCACTCGCCCATCTCGTACTGGCGGCAGCATGCCTCGCGGAAGTCGGTGACGGGAGACAGCTCGGCGTACACCGGCCGCCCGCCGAACCAGCGGTTGTTGAGGTCGTTCACGGCCTTCTCCGCATCTTCTTCACGACGAAACTGAAAGCCGTAACCAATATTATAAACTTTCCACAGCGGAAAGTTCCACACATTGGCCCCAGGGTATGGGGAGTACACCACACATTGGCCCTGTGTGGAAAGTTCCACACATTGCCCCAGTGTGAAAAGTTCCACACTTTGACCCCAGGATGTGGAGAGTTCCACACATTGGTCCTGTGTGGAAAGTTTCACAGATAGGACCCTGCATGTGGAGTCTTACACATCGGCTCCAATATGTAGTAAGTTTATAATATTGGCTTATCTGATGGGAGACATTGGCCATTGTTAGTAATCACCCTTCCGGTAAAGGTGTGCTGCCAAGCAATTTACCAATCCGGCATAATGAAATGAATATGGGTTTTATTAAAAATTTCAATATAAGGTATATGGCAGTTTTAAATTCATCTTGTCATGAATAAATAAAAACTGGCTCCAATACTGTTCACACATGTGGAACAACTTATTTTTAGCTGATCTGTGTCTGTATTGTTGAGTATATACACAATTACTCACAAATACTTGCAATGCATTCACTTATTGAGATATCTAGCATGGAGTAGGTTACCTTCACACAGTTAACTGTGTTCAACCTTTGTCTTGATGTTTAACACACAGCTTATTACTGCACTTCTTTCTATGTTCATTTTTATTTCTTGACTTATATGTTGTAATCTTTGTTTGTCTACTTGTAAATAATTTCATTCATGAAACAATTTTTGAATATAATATGTTAATTCTAATAAAATATAAACTCTTTTAACATGGTTGCCATACCTTAATATAAACGTTTCCCACCAAATGATCCCCAAGATTGTCACACACGTTCATTTCCTCAATCTCCCCATACTTGTCTTCACACTCAACAAACACATCTTCAAAGAAATTGTCATAGTGCTCCTGCATCTCTTCATCTGATACATTCGCGACCACCACTGAAATTAATTATTTACATATTAATAATTAGTTCTGGAATAGAATAGAATAGAAATATTTTTTATTCAAATAAACTTTTACAAGTGCTTTTGAATAGTCGATGAATCTACCACTGGTTCGGAATGCCCTTCCTGCCGAGAAGAACCAGCAAGAAACTCGGCGGTTGCTCTTTTCAAAACAAATTAACAATACAGTAAATACTATGCTATATATGCAGTGTTTTCACAATGAGGGATGTTCCAAAAAGGCATACAGACTAACTTCTATCTTAAGATGGGCAGACATAAAGTAGCCTCATTCTCGCCGGTGGAACCCATTCACGAGCATGACGCGTGACCCAGCCATTGCTTCGCTCAACCATATTTGAGGGAAAGTAACAACCCGCATCACACGACACCACCACAGAAATGTTTAGAGTGTGTGACATACTTCTGGGGGTCAGGATTGCAAGCCCAGAGATGCTTCTCCCACTTTTCATTTAGTTGTTAAATAAATAAATATTTCTTGCTTTAACAGGGAAGAAATACATTTGTGAGGAAACTTCAGTTTGCCATAATGGTCCAAGATCCCAGTGCCGCCAGACCTAAGTTATTTTCTCAGCAATTATTTGTGTACGATAGAGTACTGTTCGAATGTCCTTTCAGTCTATGCTTACCAGCTAGATTGTGCCGACGGCCAATTTCCAGATACCAGGTGCTAAAGGTAGGTAAAAACTAGAATAACTTATCTTAAATTCTCAGGGCTGATTTTCATATATGAGGCGTGTAGTTGCAAAACCCGCTAAAACGATTTTGTATAGAAATCGACTTTTTGATTTCTCCTGATAGGTTTCTCAAATCTCTACTAAGTGAATAATTCATTTCCGAGCAAATCCCACTATAACAGCACTAAATTATGACTTTAACTTTATGCTTCGTAACAAAATCCGCTATAATGACGTGGGTGAATTTCAAACTCCTCTAAAACGGAATCGACCAATCACAGAGCTTGGTACGCACCGCGTGACCTGACAAACAGTATGGCGATTTGTGTTGTGTAGTTGAATGGTAATGAAGAAGTGTAATCGCGTTTAATTGAATTTAAAATTAAAAAATGGAGGAAATGATGCAGTTGGTGACAAAGTGTGATCCTAAACACACACGGAAACGTCCTATCAATAAAGCTTTGTGGAAACGTGAAGTGGCTCGTGATAAACGGTGAGTAAAAAGTTAGCCTAATCCTAATAATTTTGTTAAAAAAATGGTTCTATGCAAAGTGCTGCAAGAAATAATAAAATGGGCGGGAGTTCATTATCAGTTCAGAGAAATCATAATCACTAAACTTTCGCGTTCGTAGGTATATGAAGGCGAAAATTTGTATGTATGTGTGTGTATCATACAATTGTTGAAATTTGGAATGAAGTTACTTCCATAGACGAATAATATTTACTGCCATAAAGTCACTTTGTGTTCGAATCCGACTCTTTTGTTTTGAGATTTAATTATAGATATGTAATATGTTTTTTCTAGGTACAAGCCCACTGGTTTACCTCAATTTCCAAAGTGCAATCATGACCAAAAGGCATTCCGTTGCAGTCAACTAACATGTCAAGATATCCGAAAGTTTCACAAAAATTTTTACAGATGCTCAAACAAATTATCGCAAGATAATTTTTTATTAAAATATTGCTCTGTAACTAAAGCTAAAGCTGGCAAAGCTAACAGTAAAAGAAAGAAAGCAATAAAATACAGTATTCTTGGAAAGGATGGCAAAAATATTCCTGTTTGTCAAAAAACATTTACGGCTGCACTTGTAATTAAAAAAGACCGTATTCAAGGTGTCCTGAATCGATTCTATGAGAGCGGTGGTTCGATGCCAACAGAAAATAGAGGTGGTGACCGAAATAGTGTAAAGTTTGAAGCAAAAAAATATTCAGTACAATGGTTTATAGAATCATTTAAAGGACAGGAAAGCCACTATTGCCGATCGAAAAATATGCACAGACTGTATCTTTCTGCGGAGTTAAACATTCGAAAAATGTGGCGCCTTTACAACCAGGCTCGCGAACCATCCCTCCATGTAAAGCAAAGTTTTTTCAGAAAGATATTTAACACGCACTACAATATCGGTTTTGGGTCCCCTAGAATAGATGTGTGCTCGACTTGTATTGCAATAGATGAACGTTTAAAATTGGAACCCGAAACATGTAAAAGAAACGAGTTAATGATTGAGAAAAGGATTCACCGTCTAAAATTTAAAGCCTTTTACAAAATTCTCCAAAATGACAGTGAGCACATTCAAACTATTACATTCGACTGTCAAAAAAACCAGGCCTTGCCGAAATTACCTGACCAGTCAGCATATTATAGCCGGCAATTCAGCTTCTATCATTTTGCCATAGTTTTGGGGAATTCGAAAGCAAAACTAACTAAACAAAATGTACACTCGTACTATTGGGATGAAACAACGCATGCCAAGGGAAGTAACGAAATCATAAGCGCAGTCTACCATTTCTTACAGAAACTGAATTTTAATGAACGAATAACAATTTTGAGAATTATATCTGATGGGTGTTCTGGTCAGAATAAAAACACAGGCATGGTTGCTATGCTCGGAAAGTGGCTTTACACAGAGGCTCCAAGACATGTTAAAAAAGTGGAATTAGTATTCCCTGTCGTTGGCCATTCTTTTATTCCTCCTGACAGGGTATTTGCAAAAATAGAAAAAACCCTTAAGGTTAAGGAGGTGATAGTTTCGCCTTCAGAATACGTATCAGTATTGGAGGAAAACGCAACTTGCACAAGTCTTGCAGATATTGCAGTATACGATTGGAAAAAGGGGTATGAGTCAGTCATAAAACCCACAAGCAGCTGGCATTTTGCCTTTATGAAAAGCAAGCGCTTTTTTTTGACCCGGACGAAAACAAACAATATTTTAGTACAGGGAGAAGTAAATTATAACAGTGAACTAAACGAAAAGAAAATAATTACGAAGAAAAATAAAAAGATTACAGATATACAACCTGGACTGATTCAACCCCACAAAATCGTGCCCAAGCAATCAAAGCTGCAAGATGTTGTCAAACTCTTGTCGACCCACTTTGGCAACAACTGGCAAGAAGTAGAAAGTTTAGAATTTTATAAAAAAATCCAAGAAAGAGCGCAGACTCAGCTGTTTCTAGACAATCGGCTTGAGGATAATGAAGATTGCATAGACGCGTGTGACTTGTGTGAGGGCGGATTTGAAGAGATAGGTTCGCATGTGTAGAAACTTTTACAAGTGCTTTTGAATCGTCAAAATAATTTACCACTGGTTCAGAATGCCATTCCTACCGAGAAGAACTAGCAAGAAACTCGGCAGTTGCTCTTTTAAAATGTTCAGTTTACAATAATATTATACTGTTAAATATCATTTACATATATTTTCGTTTGTATCATATAAGCTCAAATTAGACGATTCATTTTTCGAGATTTTATTTGCAAATATTTTTGCGAAAATGAACCGTCGTATAGTTCGCCGTAAGGGTGAATTTTTCTACAGTTAATTTTTCCAGATTTTTACATTAATTTTTGACGTTCATCGGTGAGACATCCATCAAGATTCGTCCTTAGGGCAAAGGGCCTTAGGTTTATTTAATTTTCGCTCAAAATATTTCGCAAAAATGAACGATGAACGAGGCTCCGTCTAATCGCTGCCTTACGGTGTACCTATGGTTAATTCTTCTGTTTAATTTCATACATTCTGTAAATGTATGCATTATGAGACGTGTTTTGACTTTATAGAATTTGTGTTTTTTTTAACAAACAATATTTTTTGTAACAAACTCAACAATAATATTGATGCTTTGTATTGATGTGTTTTATTTGTTTCCTGTTGGCTAATTATAATTTTCAAGTTTTCATACTAATATTTATTGCATAACACTATCCAATCTTTATAGTAGCTCTCAATAATGTTCCTTGCAAAACCCCCTTAAATGTCATCTGTAAATATCATAAGCCTCTATAACTAAGAGTGAGTTTCAAATTCCTCTTTAGTGAATTTACTTTCAAGGATAACTCAAAAAAAAAGATAATATTGTCTATAAATTTATTATAACCTGTTTTCGGATCCCCCAACGATAATTTTAATGCTTAACAGAATTGCGTTTGTTTAGTCAGAAAGCGTTACAAGTTATTTTTTAGTTTAAAAGGGGAATGACAAAAAGTATTTTTGCGGGTTTTGCAACTACACGCCTCATATGTTTTAAAGAATATTGTAAAAATTAATAAATTAATACTGCCAGACGCTTACCGCCGGCGGTAACTTTAGCCAGACGCTTTGAAGCTCCCAAAAAATATATATAATTTAAGTTAACTTATATTCTCAGTTCTGATTTTTATACATGATACTCAGGGAACTATTGCGATATTATCTGTAAGCTGCCAGACCTATTGGAAGGGTCAAAAATCCCGCCAGACACACATTATGCGTCCCCATATGTATGAGCGCTAGAACATGATTCACTTGTTTAAGTGTGTGAGAGATAATATTATCACACTATAATATTATAAATGCAAAAGTGTCTTTGGTGGTTTGTCCTTCAATCACTCTATACAGTAAAATTGTAGGTAACTGGACGAATTTTATACATTTAAATATATTTTGAAAATTTTAATTGGAGGGCACTTTTTTAGCCACCTAATACTTTATTTTCAGATTAGGCTCAGTATCGATAATTAAGTACCCTCCAATTTTATTTTTATTATGATTAATTATTAATTAAGTAACTACTTCAATGACCTTAAGAAGGTGGCGGGAAGCGGCTGGATGAGGAAAGCGGAGGACCGTGTTTGGTGGCGCGCTCTCGGACAGGCCTATGTCCAGCAGTGGATGAATGATTGTGAACAGTGGTGATGGATTGGATTGGATTGGATAATACCCGTAATAAAGTTTAATAAAGTTATATTATGTATTATAAAACGATCAAATCACTCTCGCACTCATACTCGTAGGGATACTTAATGTGTGGTCTGGGGGGATGTTTGACCCCTCCAATAGGTCTGGCAGCTTGCAGAAGATATTGCAATAGTTCTCTCTCTAGATCCTAAGCTATACCCAGGCAAAAAATCACGTCGATCCGTAGCTCTGTTGCAGAGTGATTGAAGGACAAACCAACAAACACACTTTCGCATTATAGTATGATGATATTATCTCTCACACACTTAAACAAGTGAATCATGTTCTAGCGCTCATACATATGGGGACGCATAATGTGTGTCTGGCGGGATGTTTGACCCTTCCAATAGGTCTGGCAGCTTACAGATAATATCGCAATAGTTCCCTGAGTATCATGTATAAAAATCAGAACTGAGAATATAAGTTAACTTAAATTATATATTTTTTTGGGAGCTTCAAAGCATCTGGCTAAAGTTACCGCCGGCGGTAAGCGTCTGGCAGTATTAATTTATTAATTTTTACAATATTCTTTAAAACATATATGAAAATCAGCCCTGAGAATTTAAGATAAGTTATTCTAGTTTTTACCTACCTTTAGCACCTGGTATCTGGAAATTGGCCGTCGGCACAATCTAGCTGGTAAGCATAGACTGAAAGGACATTCGAGCAGTACTCTATCGTACACAAAAAATTGCTGAGAAAATAACTTAGGTCTGGCGGCACTGGGATCTTGCTCTATAATATTCTCAAAGATGTTTTAAGTCCTTCAATCTGCACTTGGCCAGCATGGTAGATTATGGCCTAAGCTGTTCTATTTTGACATGAGAACTTTTCCCAGTAGGAGTAATAATAGTAGATGAGCTGAGATTAATGATGAATTAATATTAAAATAATATTTGTACTACTATCAAACTATCAGTCTATCAGACTATCAAAGTACTAATTACCTAAAACAACATGAGAAAATAAATAAAGAGAATGTTTTTGCTGACAGTACAACATTGACATTATTTATTATGTCTTCAATTTTTCACTGTTCTATGAAGTGAAGGTAAATTATCTCTCTTTACTTGAACATGGATAAGCAGAAACACAATACTGTAATGTAAATACAGATGGGTTTACTATGAAGCAAAACTTACAGTGTTGATCTCCTGAAATATGTCATGGTGCGAGGCATACATAATACTAGTAGGGCGCGTGGGTGCGCGGCCCGCAAGCGGACCGCGGTTTTTCTACTCAGCAAGTAGACTTTTAGGTCTTGATCATTTTCTATCAAAAAACCACTCTTCCATCTTTTATACTCTCCGAGATAGACACCGTTGAAGTTTGTATGGCCGCCATCTTGAATCCGCCATTTTGGATTTTTTTTAGCTCACTGCAAATTGGATGAGGTTTCGAGTGACTTTTGTTCGAGCACTCCCCACCTATCTTCATTACCATGGCCGTGTTCCTCACCCACCTTCCAAACCCTCGATCATCATATGTCATCATTTGTCATAATGAAAATTCTTCAATAAAAACAAATCTTGAAAAGGAACCGTATCAAAGTCTTGCATGATTCCCGGCTTCTAGTCTCTTCAATATTCGCCATATATTTTGTATGAAGAAAAAAAATTCCGCCATCTTGGTTTTTTTTTCTATTCATCAAATAGACCTTTGGGTCTTGATCATCTTTTGCCAAGAACCCACTCTTCCATCTATTATCCTCTCCGAGATAGACACCGATGAAATTTGTATGGCCGCCATCTTTTTTCCGCCATTTTGAATTTTTTTTCAGCTCGCTGCCAATTGGATGAGGTTTCGAATGACATTTGTTCGAGCACCCCCCACCTATCTTTAATAACCTGGCCGTGCTCCTCACCCGTCTCCGAAATCCTCAATCATCAGCTCTCTCCATATTTTTCCTCCGAATGAATTTTTGTCCTCTATACGAAACCATTAGTGAAAAAAAAATTTTTCATACAAAATTTTACAGGAGAGGTGATCAATGAGTCAGTGAATCAGCACGAGCAGCTATATATATATTAATTGTGCACTATAGTGTATACATTTTGTATAAAGGTATACTTCAAAAATTATCATCACATTTTATCCAGAACTAGCAGCTGATGCCAGCGTTTTCGTCCCCATGGATTTAGTTTTTAAAATCCCTAGGGAACTCTTTGATTTTCCAGGATAAAAAGTAGCCTATGTCACTTTCCAGTTCCTCCACTATGCAAAAAATCACGTCTATCAGTAGCTCTCAGGTTGGGGTGTGATTGAAGGACAAACCAACAAACACGTTTTCGCATTTATAATATTAGTACAGATAAAATAATTACGTTAAATGATGTATGAAGCAATATATTTAGTCATTTAGTTTAATGAAAAAACATTATACTTACAATGGCTGCCATCTGCAGATTTGGCAGAGTTTTGGGGATTCACATACAAATTTTGCAATAATACAGTTTGAGAAAAAGTAGGTTTATTGTGTATACGGGAACATCTGTCCCCATGTCGACAGGCTCCTATTTTAAAGTAAAAAGAGCAGTTTACTCTGAAAAAATTGATAAATTAAAAATATTATAATGTCTGCTAAATATATAAAATACATGAGCCTTCTGCGAAGTATTGAATTGCTGTTACAAATATGGTGAAATATTATTGCAATTAAGAAAATAGTTCTATTTAGTGTTACGGCAGCGTTCCGCCAAATTGATACGAAGGTAGGCTTCTATAAAACATAACCTCAAAGTGGGAACAAACTTTAATTACAACTTGAAGGTCCATAAATACATTAGCTTTGTTAGTTCTTAGTTTATGTTATTATATCAATATAAATGAATATAAAATTAATAAACTGAATAGTTACTTACTTGTCCTTTTCGGTACCAAATATAGCCGCCAAATATTCGGCCATAATAGAATGCTTGAGTTTAGATAGTAACAAATACAAACCCAAAATAATAAATCTCAAGAAAATCCTACATTTAAATAGTAAAGTACACTGTACAATTATAAAATTCTACACATTAACACTAATCACTTTAATTTCTAGTAATTTTCGACCACAGTGTTCGACTTTCTTTTGCCAACAAATAGCATAGACTATAGAGTCTATAGAGTAATTATTGTAAAGCCAAAAGAAACAAAGAGAAATCAAAGACAAGTTTTTTTTTTATTTGCTCTCTAAGGTTTTAGTCGATAACATGGAACTAGGTAAAAACGTGGTTTGTGGGCTCGGGCACGCGAGTGTTTGATAATTTTGACAGACGGCACTTCTATCGGTTAATGTATTTTGAATTTGACAGTACTAAAAGTTAGACAATTTGAACCTTGACTTGATAATCGAATAAACACAAACAGCGATATTTTGTTTCACTCACGCTTACGCGATACTTAGTTTTTATTTTAATCCTACTTCCATTAGACGTAGTCGTAATTCTTGTTGTTCCTGGTCTGTGGTCGTAATTCCTAGTTCCATGGCTACTCCCATCCATGGACCTATTAAATAAACAGGAACGAGTACTCGCAGCTGAAGAGCGAGCCGACCGAGATAGGTAGTACAGAGGCCGTGTGTCCCTTTCTAACAGGGTGACAATAAGATTTTCGATATGTGAGACAAATTCAATCTTGCAATCTTCCTACTAATTATATAGACAAATTTAGTTTATTATAAACACAGTTATTGAAGTTTTTCATTAGCAATGGAAAATTTATTAGGGATTAGGGATGGATTACGAAATAAATAATACAAATAGTACACGGTATCGATTTGTTCAGTCATAGTGCACATTGCTAGATATTATAATGACTGATCATGTGTAGATAATGTGATAAATTCATCACTTTCTCTGGATATTAATCATAATAGCTGGCCAAAGGCACCCAAAGTAATAAATACAGCCCCACTTCCCCTCTCGCGCCTTATTCCGTTGTCGCACGATCGGTATATTTACCAAAATCTTAGGTTGGGTCAGGGTTGTACAGAAATATTCAGGTTTCCACTTGGCAGGGCACTTCTAGGTTCTACTGGTTTGAAATGAAAAATTAAAATAATGAAAATTGTAATAATAATAATAATAGTACAAAAGTAAGGAGTAAGGAACCATCATAATCGGCATCGGCATCGTACGTATTCGACCCATCACACAATACAAGAATTTAAAAATTCATGGTCAACATAGTTGTAGATTTAGCGTTCACGTTTTAACGGGTTGCCGCTCGAAAAAAATAGACTAGATAAAAATTTATATTTTCTTTTTTGTTAAGGAATATATCTATCGAAATTAATGCAATTAAATACGGTGACTTAAAAATGTTAAAATAAAATTAAAACATAAGTGTCTCAACTGAGTTTTTTGAGCCAAAATCTTTGATTAAAATCATTTTTTTAGGCTGGCAAGATGAAAGAACGAGACAAATTTTCCGAGTTATCAGTCCTGTTTGTATAATAGGTTTATGCTCCCATCTGATCCACTATAACTGTCACCCCTGTCATAGCTGTCAATGTCAGATCACAGATGTCAGATGGCATGTCAGATGGTGACAGTGTGACAGCACGTGTGACAGTTCGGTAGGCTTTGGTGTAGCGGTTTCGGCTTTTTTTTCATTTCACTTGTGCATTTTTTGCGGATATGTACATTTTATGGTGGTTTTGCTTTGCTTGCTGTCTGAAGTCTAAGTGAATAATGAATAATGGTGGTGCGATTGCGGAGTGAAGAAACAACGTGTTTTGGGTGAGGCGTTTGTGTTGTAAAATTGTAACTGCAACGTCTCACTTTGGATTTTGCTCAGTTGTTACTTGTTAAGATATTTAATTTGTTCAACGGACTGGTGTACTAAATTATTTTAAAAGTGTTAAAACATCGACATCAGTTACAAATATTCAAACAGTGAATGGATGTTGATAAGTTCTTAGAAGAGGCAATCGAAAATAATTCTTGCATGGTTAACTGAAATATTTAAATAGTGATCTCATCGACAGTTACATGGCAAAAACAATTTTCATAAAGAAGTGACAATGTCGTACAACTCCTCACTCGACGATTTCTGTGGATCTCAATTTTGGGTAAGTAGGTCTTTGACCCTGGCTTAACAGCCACAAATTACAGTAACTCCAAGGTTATGTAAGAAAATGTACTCTTGTATTATAACCGTCGTAAATTATGTCGCCATCGAAATTATTATAGGTTGTTTTTGTTATATAAATATGTACAATAATAATGAATTTTTTTTTATTCACCATTATTTTAATACTGTTAATTTGAAACTACCCATTTCAAGCTTGATGGCCAAAACTGGTTATTAATTACACAACTTTTTTTAATTATCTTACTATTTGAAATTCAACTATGAAGTCATCCTCTTTTTTAGACTAGTTTATAGGTTCCCTAAAAGTATTGTAAGTAAAATTCTTTCCTTCCCATGTTCCTTCTTAAGTTTAACTTTGTTTATTGACATGAACTTTAAAGTGAAGAAGGAACTTCACAAGTTATACTTAAGTTAGTAATAAATAAATGAACTTTCTGTTAAGTTCATAAGTCAATACGTAGTCATAACAGCTAATTTGAGAGATACCTACACAATCACACAATCTTAAATGACCTTGACCTTAGACATTTTATAAAGCATCTTGACCATGAAAAAACCAGTTTTTTTACTTTATAATCATAGTTATTAGTAAAGTAAGTATCATTTTGTTATGATATTTTTCCTAGATCTTTTACCTAGATGCTGGCAGATCACCACTTCAAATTTTTGTGCTTAACTAAGTACTACTAACTATTAACTTGGTAAAAATTTAGAATCGTGCGGCAGTAGGGGAGGGATGGGAGGGGGGTGGGGGGTTAGGGGGGGTGTCCTCTACCCCCCAACATCACTCCCATAAAAAGGTAATGCACCGTTCTTGAGAAATAAATTTTTTTAATATTGTAATTTTTTAGGTTAGTCTTGCCGAAATTTGAGCAAAACTTCGCTTAGTGAAAGAGTGAATGTAAAAGAAAGAGTGGAAGGGAGGGCAAAAAGAGTAGAGGAAGCTTAGAAACCCCTCCAATTTAATTTTTCATTTCAAACCAACAGAACCTAAGTGCCGGCCTGCGGCCGGGCACCATCAATATTTATGTTAGCCAACCTAACTTAACTTCAGATTTTCCATAGTCTGGTGGTTAGAGGAAGCATAGAAGCCCCTCCAATTTGATTTTTCATTTCAAACCAATAGAACTCAATGCTCAAGTTTTTCTAGGCAGTAGAAAATAATAAACAAGAAGGCTGTGGCGTGAGTTGCGTTTTGTTCAAGCTACAAATCAAATGGGCTACGCCAGAAGACTCGCTCTGTCGCCCCTTCATTCAGCTTCACCTACTCGACCTTCGTTTCGCTACGGAGGTCGCTGGCTCGCTTCGCTCGCCACCTCCCCCCTTCGCTCCACTCGGCCTCGTAGGCTCGCTTCATTCAGGACCTCCTTCGCAAGCTTCTGGCTTCGCGCTTCATAAAAACACTCTAGGGGTAGGACAGACAAGACTATGTGGAGTCGGGGTTGGCCAATTCGGTTCTGTCACACTGTTCGACCTATATCAATCCATGTTGTTTCAGAGTGGAAAAGCTTTTTTGCTATAAGTACATATTATTGTCAGAAATAAAACAACAGGATAATATAATTAAAATTTCTTTATATTTTATAAACATGAGCTCCCATCTACTCTACCCCTTTTCCCCTCCCTCCCACTCTTTTTTTACCTTCACTCCTTCACTAAGCGAAGTTTTGCTTGAATTTCGGCAAGACTAACCTAAAAAATTTACAATTTAAAAAAATATATATTTTTCATTACCTTTTCATGGGAGTGGTGTTGGGGGTAGGGGACACCTCCCCCCACTCCCCCACCCCCCTCCCATCCACCCCCTACTGCCGCACGTTTCTAAATCCAACCCATTAACTTTACTATCTTAAATCTACTGAACTTATACTTATCTTACATCTACTAATTTAATGAACTAATTAATAGTTGTAAGTATTTTCTTGATAAGATCTTAAGGAGAAAGGAAGTAAGTTTTAACAATATTTCATTGACTCAATCCAAGAGTTAAACCCAGATCAAACAAATCTAAAAATTCCCATAAGTGGACTGCAGCCTGCAGACAATGTTACAGTACCAGTCTATGAAATATACACATACAAATAAGTTTGTCAAATTATGAGTGTGGCTTACTTAAATTAATTTTACTAGTGGTTCGCCCCGAACTGAGACCTCGCGGTAACGGTATCCCATGATTATTCATTCAATCGATACATGATAACCAAAACTGACATTATTATTATGCCCGTTTTCACCAAACATACCTAAATCATCCCCTAAGTAGGAGTCTCTTAACGTAGGTAGCTCCTAAATACAATCCTAAGTCCTAACATCCGTCCCAATATCCTTTTAGGTGTCCCGTACAGGATCGTGATAAATAAGTTGACAGAAAACATCAATCACCTAACTTATAGGTAGCCCGTAAAGGTTAGGGAACGTTAGTGAAAACATTGAATTATTTATCAAACATTGAATTTAACTCGTAGTTCCATGGGAATAGTTACTGACTGCGCCATCTATTAGCATTATTGTGAAGCTATGTTGATGCTATATGAATTACTGACGCCCATTAAAAATTAAATAATCTCGTTTCTTTATAATATTCATATAATTTTAGTATTTGTTGTTCAAGTACAGGATATAAGTGACCTAAAAACATAAAATCAGTTTGAAAATCCATAGCGGATTTTTCTAGAGAGCGTCTTCAAGCGAGCGTATAAAATCGCCACTTTGAAAGCCCCCCATTTCGTCAATTTTAAGGGAAAAATTAAAAAAAAAATATTTTTGTACTCAGTTCAAAATTATCTTTAAAATGATACGTAACAATTTTATGTAACGCGATTTTTTTTTTTTTACTTCGCATTCGCTTCTATGAGAGCCCCCCTGAAATAAAGATTTTTATAACTTTTTAAGCCATTTTCGGCTGGAGGCCATCGGTTTACATATTATATCTAAATTTGAAGTAATTACGTTCAGTAATTCAAAAGTTATAAGGCTCTGACAGACGGACGGACGGACGGACGGACGGACGGACAAGTGCAAATCGCCCTAGTTAACTCAAAGACCTTCGCTTCGCTCGGTCGATAAATGTTTTAATGTTTTCATTCATCATTCAAATACTGACTGAATGTGACTACCAATCAACCAGCAAGTCTTTATCTTTCAAAACTTGTCATGACTGCATAAAATAGTTTGGCAGCTTGTACGAAATCATAAACATTTTACACACTTTTAGTAGTTTAGTATGGACATGTATTTTAATTATTTTGGAAGACCCTCTAATCAATAAATAATCAGTAAGAAATAGTTTATTTCGGACCTAGGCAAAACCCCAATAGGCTATTTGACTACTTTTAGAAAATCATCTTAAATTGTTAATAATGCTATGCTGAAGCTAACAAAACATATATTTCGGCATAATTTTCATTATTTTTCATAAAAATCGAGAAATAAATTCAAAAAAATAAATTGCCGCCGAAACGTTCCATTTGCTCTCATGACGTAACAGTTCACATTTCAAACAATGACAATTTTATAATATGTGTTTAGGCCGCGTGTCGCATACTATTTGGTATTTAATAAAATAGTAACGATGAAAAACAGACGAAATTAGCCTATTACGCCGCACAAACACGTCGAAATGTATTGACAAAATGAGAATTCCATGGGTGGTGTGGACTGTGACGTCATTCGAGATCACGGAACGTTTTCGATCACGTGACCATGGCCAGAATTATAGCAATTTTATTTAATGTTTTCTAATTAAATAAAGCTTTATTTTTTAGTTTTGTCGTATGGAATAATGTTTTTAGATAATAATCTTTTAGGATGACACCAGTTGAAACGATATTTTTATTATAGTCAAATACCCTATTGTAATTTTTTAAACCCATCACTAGCATGATTACTAATATTTCAATTTACTTATAGGACAGCAATTTAACATGGTATACAGAGAACCCTAAGTTCACTCCATGTCTAGAGAAAACTGTATTAGTATGGATACCTTGCTTGTACCTCTGGGTGGCTGCCTTCCTTGAAGCCTATTACATAATAAACAGCAAGGAGAAGAACATACCATGGAATATTTTAAACATAAGCAAACAGCTGGTCACGTGCCTTCTGATACTTCTGAAGTTTGTGGATCTGGGGGTGGCTGTGCACAAGTCATCCAAAGAAGAAGAGGAAGTATTTAATGCAGACTATTATGCTCCAACAGTGAAGATCCTGACATTTGTAAGTGTCACCTTAATTAATCATTATTGGAACAAAGTTCCTTTTTCAGACTGTTTGGCGGATGGAGGCTAGCCGAAAAGAAGTGTAAGAATTTTCTGTCACAACACTTGTTGCCATAGTTTATTACACACAGGCCATCATATCTTTGGTGAAAATATCGTTTCGAATCCTGACCAGATTATTATTTTTTACTTTATTTTTATTATTATTTAAAATTTAATAATAATATTTGGTAAAAAATTAATAATTTACAATTGTTCCCGCACACTTTGGGTCAACTAATGTCTAGCAGTTAAAGTTAAACTATCAGTTTGGAGGTTCAAATCCTGACTTCAGAATATTATTTTTTATTTTTATTATTATTTTATTACTAGAAGGAACTTCATTCCTACCAAGTGTTCTATGACACTCAACTTTTTTTATACAAGCTACTCCTTGCAATCTGTGCTATTGCTCAGATTCTAAGTAATCACAAATACACCATTAAAATCATGGACGATGGAGTTATAAGTAACTAAAGACTCTTAGTTTGATTCGTAAATTCTTACAATCACCAATCTGTAGAACAAATCTTTTGACACTCTAAAATAGAAGTAAAAATATACACTTAATTTAAATATTGTGCAATATTGACTTAATATACAGTGTAATACAAAGTGTGAATATTATTAACATAACCACCTGTTGTTATGTTTAGTTTGTTATCTTAACATTAAACTTTCTGAAAATGCCTACATCATTGTGATATTGAAATACCTACTATATTGGGTGTTACCATGATAATGGTGATAGGGGTCATCCATAAATTACGTCACACGAATTTCATGATTTTTTTGCCCCTCCCCCCGTCCTTATCACAACTGGTCACATTTGTGAGACTCCCCCCCTCCCTAGTGTGACGTCACATATTTTGCTTTACAAAGAAATCACCGCTAGGTGCAATGCGTTTGGCGGCATTTAAAGGACGCCTAGGCGGTCGGCGCGTAACCCTAGTAGAGCGAGTGGTCGACAAAACAATTGGTATCTATATTTACACATAATATAAATTAGTTGAATATGTTTTTGAGGTTTTCGTAAAGTAATAATTTTAACGTTCTTGTTTTAACACTTGGATTATAATAGATATTGAAATGTGACGTCACGAAATTAAGGACCCACCACCCACCCCCTTGTTACACAATGTCACACTTCGTCGACCCCCTCCCTCCCCCTTAACGTGTGACGTAATTTATGGATGGCCCCATAGGTACTATAATAATTGTGAAACATCTTGTAATATGTTTTTAAAAATAATGACGTAATAAGATAACTACTTAACTAAAAAAATCAAAAACCTGACTGCAGAACAAGATATAATTTAGAAAAATTTAAACTGACTTCAATATACCAAAATAAAGAATAGCTAAAAAGCTATAAAATTTTGTATATTATATTATTATTATTGACCACGAATGACATATACCACGTTTTATAGTGACATGACGGAAACGCGGTCAAACGGGATAAAAAGTATCCTATGTCCGTCTCCTGGTTCTAAGCTACCTATCCACCAATTTTCAGCTAAATCGGTTCATCCGTTCTTGAGTTATAAATAGTGTAACTAACACCACTTTCTTTTATATATATATAGATAAAGATATAGATGTGTTGAATTGATAACCTCCTTTGTTTTGCAGTCTGTTAAAAACTAACACGAAATAAAATGTGTACCTTGCGCTTTTATAGAGGGATAATATGTTATTCTTAAATGGAACTTACAGCTGCAAAATAGTGTAGGAAACATCTTGATTTTGCAAGGGTTTTTGTCTCTACCTCCATTTTTACCCGGACTGTGGCAAAAGGATGAGTTATGATTTTAGTAGTCTATGTAAGTATGTGACTATGTACGAATGTTCGACCGTAGCGCCTAAACTACTGAGCCGATTTTTTTTAATATGGTGTCAATTCATTTATAGTCCTGGGTACTATTGTCTAAAAGTTATTCCATTGATCGTATTCGTTGATATTAGCGTCAAAGTAAAATAATACTTGATTGTATTGATTTAAAGTCACAAATTCAGTATACAACCGATTTTAACATGGAGCGTTATAAAGCATATTGTACATACCTAAACGTATGAGAATGCAAAATTATACGAAATTGAGCTCTAATTCAATGCTGTTTTGATTAATTTTACTTTGACGCTAATGTCTTCGATTACGATTACGATCAATGGAATAACTTTAGACAATCGCACCTCTGGGGACATAATATAATTTATTCGAACTAAATCAGTATGACAAATGTTATACCCATTTTTCCGCAGTTGACTATCAGATTTTAAACTTTTTTCTTGTGTATTTTACGTCTGCCATTTGAAGATTTGGAACGCGAAATCTGCTTTCCGAACCGGTGGTAGAGTCTAAACTTTTCATAAGAGCGTCAGGTGGGCGTAGTTAAAATAAGTACTTAATTTTGAATTTTGAAATTTTTCACGTGTCCGTTCACGTCACGTTCACCTACCTACTGACAGATAGCCGTGAAAAACATAGGTCTTTGCTGTCGCGCAGTCGAGTAAAAAACTTATTTCAATAGATCCCACGGTTTCACACAAAACTAGTGATTCAATATGCAAGTTCACATACTTATAACAGCTGTAATTTGATTCATTCAAACCTGCAACATCGCACAAATAGATTAGTTACGGTAGTGTATACCCATGTGCGGAGATAGGAGGAGTACTCGCGTCTAACGCTCGATCTCTTTGTTCAATCTATCTGTAATCTGCCGATAAGTTGCCTAGTGACGTTGTTATTTGTCTGAAAATTCCATACAACTTTGAGAAATAAAGGGTTGCTAGGTAATTCATCGATGGAATGCATTTGAATTAAATATTATTGTAATCGGGTATTAGAATTAGAGTGGCCGTGATAAAGACTTTTTTATTCCCGGAAATCAAAGAGTTCCCATGGATGCTTTAAAAGACCAAAATCGTCCGAACTCACGGGCATCAGTTAGTCTCATATAAGTACCTAAATAGTTAATTAGTACCAGACACTTGTACGGAAAGAAACACCGCCCAAGAGAATAAACTTTCGCTAAAAGACTTTCCGATGTGTGAAAGTTTCTTATCTAAACCCTCTCAACACCAAGTATCATCTTGATTCGAGGTTTAAAGGTTATTTAAATTTAAAAGGTTAATACGTTTTATATTATAGATCTTTTTTATATTAAAGTTTGGTACCCACCTAACTCATATGGAATGCGAAATATCAGCATGCCTTAGTTGTGTTAATTTTAGTTATCAAATTGTCAGCCCTGGCAAAACAGGAAAACAAAACTCATGATCCGGTTTATTTCAAGTTTTTATTATATATCAGGTTTGCGTGTGACCACAGACCACGATCTAATAGAGCGAAGCCTTAAAACTTACAATTGGACAGAAATCTCTAAATAATTGAAAGATATAAGATAAGATATGGCAGTCCGAGCCCTAAGGGGTTATACAAAAGTGGCGAATGATCGAGTAACTAACGCTGACCTGACAAGTTTCCCTCGTGACCTTTCTAATCTCCATCTTCCATTCCCACTGGCTTAGGGTTCCTGCAAAGATCGTCATAGAACGCGATATTTTTGCTTGTATCGGCTACCAAATACTTGCTTGAGATCTTTCTTTCACCTAGCCGCACCTATTATCTGGTTCCAAATAATATACTTACCTATCAAGGTACCAATCGATAGTCAAATTAAGTTTATGTGACTAACGTATCGAAAGGCTCGCGCTATCACGAGTAAGCGTCTTTTTAACGACATTCGGTTAACAGTTTCGATTTTTTTGAACAAAAAATTTTGTTCTATTTGATACAAATGACTGGTTATAATTTTTTTTTGTTTAATACCCATTGTTAATTATGTAATTGGAAGATTTATAGTATTCTGTGTATATTAGATAAGGCTAAACAGAGTATTTGACTGTGTAATTTAAACTACCTGTTGTCAGAGGATTAAACTAAAGCCACATTAAGAATTGGCAAGGAAACCGTCTAATTACCTTTTATAGGAAAAATACACAACGTTTAGTAGTTACACCAAACATAAGCTTAGGTATATTTTTCAGACAAAAATAAACCTATTACATAAATAATTTGTACTTACGAGTATAACCAAGGAAGTCTGAGACAGGTAGATAAGATTGAGGATTTTCCTCAATATAGAATTGTGAATCTTGTCTCAATAGTGTTATTTTTATTAATTATAGAATAACCTATGAAACGTCCTTGTGGTTAGCTTTATAATATGTATTTTAATTTCCTATTGCATTTCTTGTCTTATATAAAATTATTTTAAGTCATAAACGGTACTTAATTTAAAAATCATCCCTTGATCATGAGGTTGACTATATTATTATTAATAACTATTTATAAGATTGTAAAAAAAATATTAATCCTTTATTATTATAAATACGAAAGTAAGTTTGTCCTTCAATCACGCATCAATAGAGCAACCGGATCGACGTGATTTTTTGCATGGGTAATGAAATTTAGAACTAGAGATGACAAAGGCTACAGCTTATTTCCGCGGGATTTTTAAAACTCGAACTTCACGCGGACGAAGTCGAGGGCAAAAGCTAGTAATTTACAAGTTATTGCTGGCGTTAAAATAGGTACCTACTTGCCAAAAAAGACGACGTTTATAGCACAAGTGGTAATAGGTATTTTTGAAATTATTAAAATTCCGGATGATCGAATCATCTTCTAAACATCTTATATAAAAAAATGTATATCTTATACTAGCTGATGCTCGCGACTTCGTCCGCGTGGATTCAGTTTTAACATACCATGGGAACTGTTTGATTTAATATAAAATATAGCCTATGTCACTCTTCAGGTCCTAAACTATACCCATGCAAAAAATTACGTCATTCCGTAGATCCGTTGCAGCGTGATTGAAGGACAAACCAACAAACAAACACACTTTCACGTATTCTATAATATTAGATAGTTTCCGCAGCGTACGCGATGTTAGGATTTTTTTGGTATTTTTTTCACATCTTGCTTTACACTACACCATCGAAGTTTTTATACGGATTCCTAAGTTTTTTGAAAATATTCTATCGCCTATGTTCATGAGGGATAATGTAGGATTCTAATGGATGAAAGAATTTTTCAAATTGGTCAAGTAGTTTCGGAGCCTATTCAACTCAAACAAACAAACAAATCTTTCCTCTTTATAATATTAGTGTAGGTTAAGTAAACTATCCTGCAATTGTCTTTTGATTTGGGTTTATACATTATAAGCAGTGCTGCCAACATCACGGCAAGGGACAAGTTATAGTGAATGGACTGTATAGCTATGAAACAGTACCAGAGTGGCTAGATCGATTGTTGCACAACACTCAAAATGACCTAAGTATGTAATATATCTACTACTACAGTCCGTTCACTATAACTTGTCCCTTGCCATCATGTTGGCAACACTGCTTCACATAATGAAAACCCTACATTATAAGCAGTGCTGCCAACATCACGGCAAGAGACAAGTTATAGTAAACGGACTGTATAGCTATGAAACAGTACCAGAGTGGCTAGATCGATTGTTGCACAACACTCAAAATGACCTAGGGATTTAAATTTCGAGAAAGTATTCCTTGAGGACTCTTGAACCACACTAAGGAGGTATTACTTGAAATGCAAAATGGGGCGTTATTGTTTTTATGAAGACTTTGCGTCATTTGTGGATAAAATCGTGGGCAAATTAACCATAGGCTTATTAATTTACCACCGTAATAAACTTGTCAAAATTAAAACAACCATCTACGTATATCATACTTCATACTATAATAATATTATAAATGCGAAAGTGTGTTTGTTTGTTGGTTTATTGGTTTGTTGGTTTGTCCTTCAATTACGCCGCAGAGCTACGGATCGACGTGATTTTTTGCATGGGTATATTTGAGGACCTGGAGAGTGTCATAGGCTACTTTTTATCCCGCAAGTTCCCGAGGGATTTTAAAAACTGAATCCACGCAGACGAAGTCGCGGGCATCAGCTAGTCAATAATATTAAGTATAAGGCAAACGCTAACAATATTTCCAATGAATTTTTCTTTTTCAGATATTATCAGCAACCTTATTATACTACAATAGAAAATATGGTATGAGAGCGTCGGGAGTGCTGTTCTTCTTTTGGTTACTCTTAATATTGGCGGGGTTACCGCAGCTTAGATCTGAAGTGATATCGCATTATACACTGAAAGAAGATGAGAACGTTCAGTACAACTTCGTCAGTTACATGATATACTACTCCCTGATATTATTGATGTTCATATTGAATTGCTTCGCTGATTTGCCACCGGCAGACACGCCGTATAAATTTGAGAAGGTAACAAATGCTCATGTCCACGTCGACCTTTGTTTTACGTATTGATTACCGAATACCGAATACTCAGTGTCTATTTCGTTTGTCAGAACCAATGCCCGGAAAGCGCGTCAGGGTTTCCGAGCCGCCTCACATTCAGCTGGTTCGATCCGTTGGCTCTCACAGGGTTCCGTAGAAGTTTGACGGAGAATGATCTCTGGGCTCTCAACCCGATGGATTCCTCCAAAGAAGTCGTGCCGAAGTTTGACAAGTTTTGGGAGAGGACGCTTAGGAAAAGAGAGAAGTATAGTGCATTCGTATTAATAGGCACAAATTATAATTTAAGGGAGTGAGTACACTGGCTACTTTTAGCGGCAGCTATCGCGCGCTTTTATTGTCATTAGCTTTTTTATGGCCTATTGCGTGCATCGCGTTTCGGTCGCGCGACAATCGCGACTTAAACGCGTTCGCGTTTGTATAAATTTCGATCGCAGAATCGCGAAACCGCATGAAACGTGATTATTTAAAATTTAAATGGTTTCTATGTCTTGTACAAAACTATTAATTTATTTATATGGTTTCCACTTGTACATAACCATTAATTCAAATGGTTTCTACTTGTACAAAACCATTAATTTAAATGATTTCTATTTGTACAAAACCATTATTTTAAATGGTTTCTACTTGTACAAAACCATTAATTTAAATGGTTTCTACTTGTACAAAACCATTAATTTAAATGGTTTCTACTAGTACAAAACCATTAATTTAAATGGTTGTACAGAACCATTAATTTAAATGATTTCTACATGTACAAAACCATTAATTTAATTCGATCTTCAACGTAAAATGATGTAACATAGTGAAGGCATTTTTTAAACATTAGGTACTCGAACGACCTTCTACGCCTCAATTTTCTCTGTTGGTACATACATATTAGATGTTATTATTGAATTAAATGTAAAAAGGTCAAGAGCAACTCATTATAAACAAACTATTGCCGTTAATTGACGTACTTCACGCCGCATCTCATGATGGAATAGTACTATGTGAACTGTTAGTGGCTGAAAAATTCAGAAACCAGCTTATACCCTATTTCAAGCTAAAATATTATTTTTACATTGATTTACTAGGAACCAATTTTTATTCCGGCTCCATACATTGGCCCAACTCTACCCCAGAACACACACTACACACGTAGGATCAAAAAAATTGTGTATTGCCCCAATACTTGTGCCAACGATTGGGAGTTGGCTTTTGGGGTTGGTTTTGTATCGGTTTTAGAAAATACGCGTGTTAAATATGGTCTGCGTTGGCGCCAACTTCTGTAGCCGGCTGTATTCATAGAATCTCTGACAAATTCATTCGCCAATATGAAAACTTAAGGCTTATCCACACTTATCGTACAAGTCCTATTAAGTTGTCAAGTAGATTTATAATTAGTCCATACTACTGAACGCGCTTTGAAGACGGGCTGCTATACATTCAAGCGTTCACGCCATGCATTGTAGTAAACTCATAAAATTCCTTTTGCAATCCAAGCTTTAAAGTACGATTCAGACTTGATGAAACGCGTCGGAAGGCAACAACACATTTAAATAAAAAAAATTAAAAAATTAAATGTTTTTTTTAAATGTTTAATTTGACAATTGAAGTCCAATTCTGCTCGCGCACTCTGTGAAAACCGGTCTGCTATTTATTTATAAGTCAGTCATATGGACGTTTTTACTAATAAATAATTTTTTCAGCGCCAACCCCAGCGGCACAAAAGCGACTTATAGCAAAAACTCTGCAAGCGTCAACTTCAAACCCGAGAAGGAAAGAAAGCCAGCGTCCATCTTGCCTGCATTATGTCTCGCGTTTGGTGGACAATTCCTTTTTGGCGCCCTTCTCAAACTCATCAACGACGTATTCATGTTCCTGTCCCCGCAGCTACTTAAGTAAGTAATCAAGTTACAACCAAGTTTAAGTACACTTTTTCAGATTATTCACTATTAGTAGGATTTTAAACATGCCCTAAAATATAGCACCTATTTATAAAGCACCTATTTCTTATCCGCTCTATTGGATTTGTCATAAAGTCATGTAGCTTTTACGCGTAACTCTAAGGGTACGTTTATGCACACGCGACGGCGTTGTGCGGCGCCCGCCGCGTCGTGTCGCGCGATAAAGTCAAACATATCAACTCAAACATAACGCGGGTTCACGGTGGCATCACCGCGGCGGCCGCGTGAACGCTCTCATCCTTGGCCATATGTTTGAGTTTATCGCGCGACACGACGCGGCGGGCGCCGCACAACGCCGTCTCGTTTGCTTAAACGTACCCTAAGACGAACCATAACTGTCAAATATATTGTAATATAACCTATGATTAGTAATTGAGAGCGAGGAACCGAGAATGTACCGACAAACACACAAATTATGCTCATGCACAGACTGATAGGCAAAACAGAGTTCATAAATGAAGTCAATGTTGACTGTTGACTTGATCCTGCTGTGGAATTGTCGAAAAATGATTGCTACAGTATTACGATCGCAGTCACTTCTGATTGACTGAATTTATGATGATCTTGCAGCTGCATCAATGCATTTAAACCAATAGCAAGAGAATACCAACCAATTAGAGGTGATTGCGATCGTCACACTTAAACAATCGTTTTTAGACAATCCCACAGTTGCTATACTTATATACTGACGTGAGTCACTAATCCAATATGCCTGCTTACATGTTTTCGGAAGCCTTGAAAGATTATTCGTTAATTAGTTTTTATAGTTACAATAGATTGTATTTATAGATTATTTTTATGATCGGTAAGTAAATTCAAATCGCCCAGCAACTTAGGGACGTGTTGGTAGCTATTTAAATGCTAATTTTATGATTGAATTTTTCCGAAGATTTTATAGAACTAGAATTTTTGACGTAAAACGTAGATTTAGAACTATAATTTATTTTATTTAACCTACCAAATACTTAAAAAAATAATGATACCGAACTGAAGTACAACCATCGATAGATAATTTCGGACCGACTTTCTTGAATCTAGACCAAGATACCTAGTTTCATATCACTAAAACTGCTCACCGAATGCACGGTACCAATGCAGTTGTATCTACTGCAACGAAACAACAATTTGGCAGGTCTGTCTAGACTCTCATAGACTCTAACGTTTGTCATTTTGATTTCTATAGGTTATTAATACGATTTGTCGAAAGTAAAGAGCCATTATGGAAGGGCTATCTCTACGCTGTTGGTCTGATAGCGTGTGCAACAGCCCAAACCATGCTCCTGGCGCATTACTTCACGAGGATGTATCTAGTGGGCATGCGCATACGTACCGCGCTCACGAGCGCCATCTACAGGAAATCTCTGCGGATATCGAACTCGGCCAGAAAGGAGTCCACTGTGGGGGAAATAGTCAACTTGATGGCCGTAGATGCACAGAGGTATGGATATGTTTGACGCTTTTCCGATTTCTTTTCGGTGATTGAGAGAAAAGCATTTTCTTAAATTATGTTAGCCACCAGTCTTCCCACCTACTAAGCGTAAAGCTTGTGCTAGAATAATAATGCAGTAGTGGTTTCTTTTGCATGGATGGAAATAAATCGATTTCTTTTAGTTTTCTACGTTACCTGACATCATTCGAGTAACCACACAATCTTCAATTTTTTTTCTCAGAATTATAATTTTATATGAACTATCGCCAAGCTATAGAGGTGGGGCGCAACGCATTGCACTAAAAGATCGATTAGGCTCTAATGTTAATAGATAGAGCTTAATTTTCTTCGGGCGCGGTTTTGAAATAAACGCGACGCGGCCAGCCCGCGGCTAAACGCGTCCATTTATGTTCAATCTATCTATAATCTCCCAATAAGTTTCTTAACACGTCATTTGTCAAGAACCGTAACAGACTTTGACAGTCAAACTCAACTGCTGCACGCGAAGCAACTTCAATTGCCGAAACTGTCAACTTTTTACATGTTTCCTTAACATTTGCGATCACTGAAACGTTGCTACGTCTGCGCAGTTTCGCAAAGTTTTATAAAAATCGTAAGAAAACTACAGTACTCGGCGATATATATTGCACATCTGCCTTTGGAATAAAACGCCATTCTATTCTATTCACAGTTCGACTGCATTTTTTTATATATGTTACGTGATGTGCTCACCGATTGTGAAGAGATTTCAGTAATTACTACGTGAATTTCTGGCTAGCTTTCCTTGCAATAGAATAGAAATTGCGTATTATTCCAAAGGCCGATGTGCAATATATATCGCCGTGTACTGTAGTTGCGATTTGCCGATTGCCACAACAGGCAACTACGTGTGCGCCTTAAATCTCTAGATTACAGATAGATTGAATATAGGAAATGGAGGTTACAAGTTTGTTACTTTTAGGTTTGTGGAATTGACAGCATATTTAAACATGATATGGTCTGCGCCACTCCAGATTGCTCTGGCCTTGTACTTCCTATGGGGCATTTTAGGCCCCTCCGTGCTAGCGGGCCTCGCTGTGATGATAGTACTTATACCGGTTAACGGACTTATCGCCAATAGAGTGAAAACACTACAAATTAGACAAATGAAGTACAAAGATGAACGAGTGAAACTTATGAATGAAGTACTTAACGGAATTAAGGTGAGTACATTTTATATTAGATTATTGTGATAATTTATCGATTATAGCTTTTGTTCTACCAAATCTACTTATTTGCTCCGTAATGATGATAATTTCCTCCGGAACGAACGCGCGGGGGCTATAAATACACCTCGCCATAAAGACCCATTTGGGTCGATTCAAAGTCTATACCATCCGCGAAATAGGTAAACACGATGCTTTGATCTTAAGATTGAAAAGACGATAGTGCTAATCCTTACTAATACATATTATAAAAGCGAACGTGTCGGTTTGTCCTTCAAGCAGCAATGAGTATTGTTGAAGACTGGAGGCTACTTTTTATTATCAAACCGTTTTTCCGGAATACAGGGAATTAAAAAAAAGATACCGACCAAATTCAGAACCTCTCCTTTTTTGGAAGTCAGTTGAAAAACCCAAATCCACGCAGAAAAAGTCGCGAATATAATATTACACTTAAAAAGCATAATATAACTTTAACGGTTTAACCTTAATTGGCATTTGAACGTAATACTATCTAATTATCCGCAGTGATCATTGTGAAATGGATATATCACTTTAAAAACTGTCAGTTAAGTTTAGCGAGATTGTTTACAACGAAACTAGCACCAATAAATGAAATGTAATATTTCATCAATTATGTGGCAGATTATGTCCATGATGAATGAGTGTTTAATCTAATCTAACAGCGTGGTTTTCAAGTAATCAAGGGCACCATATAAAAAACGGGCAGGTCTGAGAATGAATACGTATAAATATAAAACTTAAAGAACAGTATATGAAAATAGGTATACCCGGAACTAGTTCCCACAGTTTGAATTTTTAGTTCGTTGTTGCTATCTTATTGACACACTTGAAGTGTGGAAAAATAGTGTGTGCAAAATATTGTTTGCCGCTTGATCTTTATTTTTTTGTCACGTCAGACGTCCTATCCTATCGACGTGATTTCTTCTTCAATAGAAACGATTCTTTTCTCTATTACTGAGGATGTAGCGGTGATAGCGTACCATTTAAGACTGGCTTCCTTTTCGAGGGGTCTGGTATTCGAATTCCAGGCACTGACCCCTAAATTTTCGAAAATACAATTATGCCTTTGAAGCGATTAATTAAGCGAAGGAAAGCCTCAATATCCTAACGGGTAAAGGTGCTAACTGAAAACTGACAGGTCGAAGGTTCGATCCCCACCCGTTGCACTCTTGTCGTATTCCCTCCTAACACAAGCTTTCCGCTTATTTGGAGGAGAGAGGTGGATATTAGTCAAGTTCAGTCTGGCTTATATCCTTAAAAAAATTTACTTACTTTAACGGTGAAGGAATTCATCGGAGGGCAACCTGCATGCCTAAGAATGCTCCATAATATTCTTAATGGTGTGTGACATCTATCAATTCGCACCTGGCCAGTGTGGTGGACAATCTTAAGTTAAAGCTGTAGTAATAAGTAGCCCAATCTAAAAGTAATATTATAAACCCCAGCCTTATCTTATCTTTTAAGCTTAGGTGCTATTAGGTTCTTATAGTTTTTAAAGAAGGTAATCCATACAATACTAATATTATGAAGATTATCTTGCACATGTACTTAATTCACAGTTATTTAATTTTTAGAAAACTCAACGTATTAGGTACTTATTATTGACCGAGCGAAGCGAGGTCTCTGAGTTAACTAGAGCGATTTGCACTTGTCCGTCCGTCCGTCCGTCCGTCTGTCAGAGCCTTATAACTTTTGAATTACTGAACGTAATTACTTCAAATTTAGATATAATATGTAAACCGATGGCCTCCAGCCGAAAATGGCTTAAAAAGTTATAAAAATCTTTATTTCAGGGGGGCTCTCATAGAAGCGAATGCGAAGTAAAAAAAAAATATCGCGTTACATAAAATTGTTACGTATCATTTTAAAGATAATTTTGAACTGAGTACAAAAATATTTTTTTTTAATTTTTCCCTTAAAATTGACGAAATGGGGGGCTTTCAAAGTGGCGATTTTATACGCTGCGCTCGCTTGAAGACGCTCTCTAGGAAAATCCGCTATGGATTTTCAAACTGATTTTATTTTTTTAGGTCACTTATATCCTGTACTTGAACAACAAATACTAAAATTATATGAATATTATAAAGAAACGAGATTATTTAATTTTTAATGGGCATCAGTAATTCATATAGCATCAACATAGCTTCACAATAATGCTAATAGATGGCGCAGTCAGTAACTATTCCCATGGAACTACGAGTTACGACTACGACCTATCCCAAAAACAGTTTTGCGTCGACCATTATTATTTAGTTACTTATTATAATACAATAATTGTATTGTAATTTTTTTTGTACCATATTATTCAATTAAAATTATTTTTTAGTTAAATTTTAGTTAAATATTGTATATTTTCTATTCGCGTCGATAGATGACGATTTGTACAGATGCCCGTAACCCGGTTTCACTCGTTAGTACCTACATAATAATTCAATGTTTTCACTAACGTTCCCTAATCTTTACGGGCTACCTATAAGTTAGGTGATTGATGTTTTCTGTCAACTTATTTATCACGATCCTGTACGGGACACCTAAAAGGATATTGGGACGGATGTTAGGACTTAGGATTGTATTTAGGAGCTACCTACGTTAAGAGACTCCTACTTAGGGGATGATTTAGGTATGTTTGGTGAAAACGGGCATAATAATAATGTCAGTTTTGGTTATCATGTATCGATTGAATGAATAATCATGGGATACCGTTACCGCGAGGTCTCAGTTCGGGGCGAACCACTAGTTTATTTAAGTGCTCTAGAGTCTAGATACTGAATCAATGTCATTAATTAATCAATGTTTGAGAGAGCACTAGCCCCTAAAATATCGATTTTCCTAGTATAGGGGACAGGATTTAAATATATTATAATTTATAAGATACTGACTCTTTAATGTTGTATATGTATTTTGCTTGGGTTTAAAATTGTAAAAGCACTTGCGAATGTTAGGTTTGTATGTTGCAATAAATTGATGACTAAATTATATTACATATTGCATCACCAAATCTTATCTTGTACTAATATTGCAAAAGTAACTATGTATGTCTGTCTCTTACTTTTTAACGGCCTAATCGCCAAAAGAAATTTGACATAATTATATGATGAAACTAAAGTGGAAATGGGCGGAGCACATAGTTCGAAGAGCTGATGTTCGTTGGGGTCCCAAGGTGCTGGACTGGCAACCCCGCACTGGGAAGCGCGGTGTTGGCAGACCTCCCACTAGGTAGACCGACGACATCAAACGAGTCTCTGGATTCAGGCGGTGCAATACCGAAGCCTGTGGAAGTCCATGGGGGAGACCTTCGTCCAGCAGTGGACGTCTATAGGTTGATTAAGAAGAAGTAGATATGATGCAAGCTATCGGCTATAGCGATAGAATCTTGAAAAGTGACAATGTATCCAGGAATAATATATTTGTTTTGAAAAAATGATGTATATACTTACTATATTTTTTTAAACTTTATTTTAATAACTTATTATGTAGTATTTATGTGTGAAGTATTTATTACAAAAAAAACATTCAAAAAGCTAATTCTAAAACTTTGAAATCGCAGGCATCAGCAAGTATTTTAGTTAATATCATAAAATATTTATAACTATCGGGATCCGTCTTCGAAGTACGCAGAGAAAGCAACGGCACAACAGGCAGCGGCCTCAATTTGAGAATTGCACAAGACAATTGGCAAGACAATTTAAAGAACAATTGAACCATAATCTCGACCATTTAGTCATGGGTGAATGATTAAGAAGAATCATTTAGCAACCTAGCATCGATGTTAAAATTTTTATCAGTTGCCTTCTAATCTTAGATAGGTAGTATCTGTTCAATAAATCAGTGGGCATGGGTAAATTGAAAAAAAAAGGTAGCATCATTGCAAAAGAGGCATCGAAGAATCAAACAGTTATTTTAAATAAATCTGATTTTAATTAAAAATAAACGAAACTATGCACACATCAATGTGGAAAAGTTGATTATATGGAAAAACTCTTGACTCTAAAGACTCTACAGACTATACAAGATGAGCTTTTGGTGTTGCAATTTTTAAATATTATGCAAGAATAGTTGACTAGATGCCCGTTACACCTATTTGAAAAAAAAAAAAAAAAAGAAAATGACGGACCGGAATGGGCAAAATCATCAAACCCGATATAATACAATAAATATGTCGATAGAGCCTAGATAATCAAAATATAAGTTAAGATCATATTTTTATCATAACTTTGTCGGTTATAATTGGTGGCCACTGTACACGGGATGAAAGGGGCACGCCAATGAATGCCGAGAGGTTACACATGTCTTTAATTATTATAATAAACAATTTATTGAGAATCAAGTAGAAATAGATTACAAAGACAATAATATCATGTATGTAATTAATAAAAGAAAAATTGTCAAAGTCATGAAAATATCGATGAAATGAAGCTGTGTGACTCCGACCATGTACTAGATCCCTGGGTTTTTATTTTGTTTAGCTTGCCCCTAAAACCCTGTATACTAAAATCCATACTTTTCGCCGAGACGAGAATGTTCTCAATGAAAAGGATTATTTACAAATTTAAACAATGCGTAAAAACTCACTGAGTCGCGGTTATTACAAAGTTAATGACTTTCTTAATGATAAAGTTGCATGGGATCTTAAAATTAGTGTTTGAATATTAGTATTCAATTCGATGCTTTGATACGGGTAGACTAAGTATGTCACGCTCTCTTTAAACATTTCTGTGGTGGTGTCGTGTGGTGCGGGTTGTTACGTTCCCTCAAATATGGTCGAGCGAAGCAATGGCTGGATCATGCGTCATGCTCGTGAACGGGTGCCGCCGGCGGGAATGGGGCTACTTTCTGTCTGCCCGTCTTTGACATGAATTGAATTGTAGTACGTTTTGTGGAAATGTCATATTCTATTCTAACAAAGATGCACGGGTTAAATCAGCTTATCATCCAGCTGCCCACAAGATAGTATATAAAAACTTATTACAATGTAATAGCTACTTATTAATATTGTAAAATGATTATTTTGAAAAGAGCAACTGCTGAGTTTCTTGCCGGCTCTTCTCAGCAGAATCCGCTTTCCGAACCGGTGGTAGAATCTTGACGTGTCATAAGAGCCACATGGAATAAATAATTTTGAGTTTGAGTTTGAGTTTATTATCCTAATCACTTTATTTTGGCAAATCTAAAAATAATAGTTTTTTTTTTATATTTTAATCTATCTATATAAATAAAAATGAATGTTGGTAAGCGTATAACTCAAGAATGGATGGACCAATTCGGTTAATTCATTTTTTTGTATATTCCTTAAGGTCCACGGAAGGTTTTAATAAAAAAAAAACAAACAAAAAAAATTTAATTTTTACTTTTAACTTTTGAGAGAACGAAGTCTGTCCGGCAGCTAGTTATAAATAAATAATAATAATTGTAAATTAAAAAATCGGCCAAGTGCGAGTCGGGCCTCGCTCTTTTAGGGTTCCGTTAAAAAAATTAAATTAAAAAATTTCCATCTACCCACCTACCCATTTTAATTTAATTTTTTTAATTTAATTTAATTTTTATTATTTGTTGTTATAGCGGCAATAGAAATACATAATATGTGAAAATTTCATCTGTCTATCTATTACGGTTTACGAGATACAGCCCGCTGACAGACGGACGGACGGACGGACAGCGTAGGCTTAGTAATAGGGTCCCGTTGGTACCCTTTGGGTACGGAACCCTAAAAAGTGCACAACAGATTTTATACCGTTCTTAACGCATAGTTTTCGAAAATTGCGGAATTTTAATATTACTCATACATATTCAAACTCAGCACTCTGCTACTAATTAAAGAACGATTTATTCACGTTACTAATGCATTTTAGAGCACATACCGTCTTCTAAATGTACCTATTACCTAAACCTGTATGCCTTGGTGATAAGATATCAATACATGAAGATAAAGATTACTAAAGATAACGCACAAAACCTTGAGTTATTGAGAGTATAAAATCGTATATTTATACCAGTTAAAAAAAACTATTTTTTGTAATCCTTTGTATATGTTAAAATAATAATTATAACTACTAAGCGAGTAGGATTAACTGATTTTAAGCGGATACTAAAATCCGTCTTTAAATGTACTTTCCGCAAAAAGTATTTAAATACCTGCATTCCATTAGAATAGAATAGAATAGAAATATTTTTTATTTAAATAAACTTTTACAAGTGCTTTTGAATAGTCGATGAATCTACCACTGGTTCGGAATGCCCTTTAGGGTATTATACTTTATTATGGTGGTCTGACACAGTTTTTAAAATGTTCAAAACCACGCAGGTTATTATAGACTAAAGAACATCTATTATTATTTTGCAAAGACAGTTTATGGAAGCCTAGGTTTAACTTTTTTTTATTCGATGACAAGATAATCCTTGACTGCGATATCATCTGATGGTTTGACGATGTAGTGTAGATGTGTAGACAGTCTATGATGGTAGCGGGCTAAAGAGGGGAGGGGGGAGAAACGGCAGCCTTAATTTAACCCGATTTGGGATATCTGATCATCGGTTTCTACACGGTACTGTGCCGGAAGGTTAAATCGCTTGACGATACGTCTTTGACGATATGGTGCTAACAAGCCACACCCGAAGCCCCACCAGATTAAAATTAACTTTTGAAAAAATATTTGCCTCTGGTCCTACGGCATCTACAATTATCGGGTGATAATAGGATCAGCAGCATCGGTTAAGTCTTATTACTTATTAGGTATCTTTAATTAACAAGTAACAGTCATTGACACGAATCAGATTAACCCAGTTTTTGATATTGACATGGCTTACAATCGATATAGAATCCTTGACCGGTAATTTGGGAAAGTAAATACAATGCGACACAATACTTAAGGTCTTGTCCACATTATTTTGATCGTTTTGACGTATCCTGTTTAGGCGTATCGTATAGAGTAGTTGTATCGACACAAAAACCTCGTCCATTCTTGAACATCGTATCGTGTTAGCGTATCGGTGTAACGCGCTCTATAATATGGACGCCATTTTCACGATCGCGTATCAAATGCATTAAAGGTTCAAACTTTTCAAGACAGTGTTGCGGCGAGTACTTTTACCTTTGATGATCGCGGAAAAACTGCTCGAGATGGAACGGGGCGTATCACGTATCGTATCCATAGACTTATATATTTACTACCGTAAGATCGTATCGCAACGTCTTATTGTGATACAGTATCAAGATACGTCCAAACTATCGATCACGATACTCGTATCCGATACGAGGTGTAGATAAGCGGTTTCGTGTGGGACGGGGCGTATCGTATCAGATACGTCACAACGGCGTATGTCATGAACTTGTAAATTCTGCGTCCAACCTGCTTACTGCCTAACGAATCATTGATTAATTTTATTTATTACTAGCTGATGCCCGCGACTTCGTCCGCATGGATTTAGTTTTTAAAACTCCCGCGGGAACTCTTTCATTATGCGAGATAAAAAGTAGCTCTCCCGGTCTGAGGAACAACTACTACATCCATTACTATACCCATGCAAAAAATCGCATCAATCCGCTGTTCTGTTTTTTTTTTAAAGTATCCTATGTCCGTCTCCTGGTTCTAAGCTACCTCTCCACCAATTTTCAGCCAAATCGGTTCATCCGTTCTTGAGTTATAAATAGTTAACTAACACCACTTTCTTTTATATATATAGATTTCATTTAAAATTAATCAGTAACGCAATGCGACCCTAATCACAGATAGAAATAAGAACTTAATTTATTTACACAAACATTTACACAACTGATAAATCCTACTAATATTGTAAATGCGAAAGAGTTATTTCTTGATTTGTCTTTCAATCACTCAACAACGAAGCCACATAGCAGCAGCATAGTTGAGGAGCTGACAAATAACATAGGGTTCCGCTCGGTTTCTTAAAAACCTAACTCTAGGCAAACGAAAGCTAATATGTAAATAAAAATCTAGCGATATAATCAAGACATTTCGTTGAGAATCAGCAACATTCCAATCGTCTGTAATAAACTTATTCTTTTGATCTAATTTTTTTTTTGTAAAAAGAATATCATTCAAGTTGAACTTGACTAATATCCTCCTCTCCCCTCCAAATAAGCGGAAAGCTTGTGTTAGGAGTGAGTACGACAATAGTGCAACGGGTGGGATTCGAACCTGCGACCTTTCAGTTTTAAGTCCGCACCTTTAACCGTAGGGCTATTGAGGATTTTGAAGTTATATTTACATGTAAGTAAGTAATGAGTGTAACGATGCATTCAATTATGTTTCACAGCAGTGAAATTGTCTGTTCTAACGCAAACATTTGACTATTCGTCTGTCTCTTTCGTTTCATAGTATAATTTCTACCCGAAGTAAGCCTTCATGATATTTACGCCGTTTGTCCAAATAAATTAAAACTGTTAAATCTGTTTTAGGTTTTGAAAATGTACGCTTGGGAGCCGAGTTTCGAGGAGCAAATACTTAAAATTAGAAACAAGGAAATGAATGTCTTAAAACAGACAGCCTATCTGAACTCTGCGACGTCATTCATATGGTCTTGCGCGCCATTCTTGGTAAGTTTTCTTCGAGTTAACATTACTTAGGTCGAGGAAGAAGGTGAAGCAGCGTGGACGTGTTTTATTGGAAGATGTGAGTAGGCCTGCTCTTGACGAAATCAAGCATGTTAAAAATCAAAGATGATGTCTAGGTTTGAGCGCGCTTGCATAGATTTGAAGTTGCTCAAAGTAATAGGTAACAGGAAACATGGACGCTGAAAGGATGTTCCACTCCTAACCTAACAGCGATACGACAAGGCGTAGAGCGTCATGGCAACGTAGTTATTTTGTTGATGACATTATGAGACGCAATACAAAAAAAAATGCTCAGTCTACAGCACCGTCGCAATGTTGCCTGTCTATCGGTCTTCTATCGGATATACTTTGGAGAGTGCGCCCAAGAACTTCACAACCTTGTGCCCCCTTCACCGTTTTACCACAGAACTTCGAGAAAACGTGAGCGTTGGCAACCCTTACGTGGTTGAAATCCAACCTATTCACACAAAACGCTTCAGTTCAACGTTTCTGAATCGAACCGCTAAAGTATGGAACGCACTTCCAACATCTGTGTTTCCGGCCACGTATAACCTCAGTACCTTCAAGGCAAGAGTGAATAGGCATTTTCTAGGCAAGCGCGCTCCAACCTAGACCTCATCAGTGCTTTCCAGTATTGATTGTCGTCAAGCGTAAGCCTATCTCCAAATAAAAAAAAAACATTATATTATCATTGAAAAAAAAAACATGAGTCGACGTGATAGCGATTGTAAGCAAACTTCAGCGGAAAATTTTATCCAGTATGTGTAAAATAATATGAAATTATGCTATGCATATTTGATTCAATGTCTCTTATCTGGTGACGTGATAGAATATTTGAATTTCTAGCTCAGATGTGATAATTTTAAACTCAAATTACACATCTATGTTCAATAAATACATTTACGAGTAAATCTACCAGTATTTTGTTAGATCGTACAAATATTTAATTTACGTATTGCATAATGCTCATAAAGTGTAACTAAGCTATTTTTAGCAAATAATGTTGAATGAAATTTTTCTATATACATAAATATATAACATTAATCTTAAATTAACTTAATCTTTCTTCTATGAGCACTAGTATCAAACAAAACACAATTAACCAGTAAGTTAGATGACTAAGAAAATGTACAATCATGCATACTTATTCGTACAAAAATAAATATAATAAATAGATAGTTTAACAAGTTGGAATCTGCCGAGTCTGTGTGAGTTGTGTTTAATGAACCGTATGAACCATTCGTGAATATTACAAGTCATTCAAACGCGAGGTGAAACTATCGACGGGACTTGCTGAAAAAACTATTAGGGCAGTTAAGTACAGGTCAAGAATTGAGTGGTTTCTTCTAAATATTAATACTATGTTTTAGTCTACTGTATATTCATGTTCATGTATAGGTACATCTAAATCGTTAAACCGCGTCCACATGGATAAGGGAGTAAAAGTTTTAAAATATAGTGAAAACACATCCCAACATTTTGTCCACCAATTTCATTGTTCGAAAGTGGCATACGCTGATTTTCCGCAAATTCGGTTTATTAAGTTACTTGGAAAAAACTTCCATGTCGATAAAAGTTTATTTTTCCAAGTAACTTCCATGTCGATAAAAGTGTGCACTTTGACACAATGATTTCGCTGTTTGGGGTATTAGAACCCAAAATACCGCGCGGTATTTGTCACAGTATAGATGCGGATTTACGAAATATCAATATTGCTCACTAATTAGATAAAATCTACAAGTGTGTACAAATAACAAGAGTATTTATATTTTCTGATATCAATTTTTATAATACGATTATCGTTTTAAAATCAATGCTGTTTTCAATTATTTATCGCAATAATACACATAAAGATAAAAATAATCCAAACAGATCCATTCATTTATGATGTGAATAAATCGTCATACTGAGTTGAGAAATATGATAACGGCACAATGACTTGTTAGCGTTATGATGATATTATATCATATTTATTTCATTAGTTTTATCTATTACTAGCTGATGCCCGCGACTTCGTCCGCATGGATTTAGTTTTTAAAACTCCCGCGGGAACTCTCATTATGCGAGATAAAAAGTAGCTCTCCCGGTCTGAGGAACCACTACTACATCCATTACTATACCCATGCAAAAAATCGCATCAATCCGCTGTTCTGTTTTTTTTTTAAAGTATCCTATGTCCGTCTCCTGGTTCTAAGCTACCTCTCCACCAATTTTCAGCCAAATCGGTTCATCCGTTCTTGAGTTATAAATAGTGTAACTAACACCACTTTCTTTTATATATATAGATTATACTTAACATATCGCGAGTAATTATTTTAAGGTAATATACATTAAACTGCAAAATACCTGTTCTTAGTTTACATTTAGATAAATATTAACAGTGCCATAAGCTTACCTTGATTTAAAAACTGTTAAAACGTTAATATGAAACTTGTTTCAAAAATGCAGTACAAAATATAATATAGTAACACTATCCCACAACCTGAGCATTTAGTGGTACACTTTTCTGAAAAACTATCACGCCTATAGATTTGTGCTTTAACATAGTAATTTAACTTCATATATCCAGATGTGTTATCTGTCAAAAAAATATAATTTTATAACCATAAAAAAAATGAACATTAACAATTTTGTATTCATTGGATATAATGTTATTGTACTACTAACGCCATCTGTTAAAAAACCAAAGAGTTAACATCGCTGCAACAGAACTTATTACCCGTTAGAAAGACTACGCGAGCCTTCACAAAGCTCAGCTTTTTGCTAGTATCACAGTATAAGGTATGAACCTATCCTTAATCTGTGGTAATATTTTCATACGTAAACTTTTAAATTTTATCACACGATTTAAAAAAACGTTATAGGTAGGTTTGCACCTATTTTTATCTTTTCGCCCAGAGATATTTTGATGTCGTTGTAAAGTACCTATTTTATTTTATGGAAGTGATTCATATAAATGTACCTACTCCCTTTATGTTAAGTTGTATTGAAGTTACTGTATGCAGCAATAGCACACAGTAGCATTTCATTTACTCAGTATTGCACGATGTTCGACAAAAGATCAAATTTAATTTCCAGCAATCCTTCAAACAACCCATTGTTAATGGCTTGTGTTGAATACCTTTACTAAGGATGGTGTTCTCAAAGAGTTTAAGTTATATACTTTGCTTTAAATATGTATCATATAATACTCGAAGTTATTGCTTCTATTGTAGTTATCCCTGAACAAGGTCAATGATATTTTTTGTAATGATTTCTACAAATAAAAATCTTTGCCTATGTCTCAACATTAACTTTGTTTCATTATCATCGTCTCATTACTGAGCGTAGGTCTCCTCTCAGAGAAGGGTCAAAGGCCATAGTCCACCTCGCTGGCCCAATTCGAATTTGTAGACTTCACACACCTTTAAGAACATTATGGAGAACTCTCAGGTGTGCTGCCTTCCTCACGATGTTTTCCTTCACTGTTGAAGTGTGATATTTGATTGCTTAAACGCACATAACTCCGAAAAGTCAGAGGTGCGTACCCGGGATCGAACCTGCGACCCCCCGAATAGGAGACCGCAGTCCTAATCAGTAGGCTATCAATGCTCTTATCGTAATAGGTATACACTCTTTATATTTAACGCATAGGAATGCCTGTGGGTAACATATCGAAACATCATTTATCTTTTGGTTCGTGAAGAAACCTGCATGCCTGAGAGTTCTCAAAGGTCTGTTAAGTCTCCCAATCCGTATTTTGCTAGCGTAGTGGGCTATGGTCAAAGCCTTTCTTATTGTGAGAGGAGACCCGCGTGCTCTGCAGTTGTAGTCCGGCGATGGGTTGAATGATGACTAACACTAAACATGAAAGATAAAAAATTAAGTGGCACTCGGGGACTGCCGCGGTAAATATAGCATTTTTTATCAACTTATGCAATTATAATATTTATGCAATATTTTTTTTGCATAATAAAAATTATGCAAAAATATAATTAAAAAACAAACAAGAAAAGCGCACTGTCACTACTTCGATTCGAACCTGCGACATCATACACCATACGGTAAAGAAAGCGGCCGTTCGCCCACTGCGCCAAACAGAGCTACTTGTGAACCTCTAAAATGTTGAACGCTTACTGAACGACGGTGTTAGGTTTATTTTCGTTACGGAATTTCTTGATTCGGTCGCCGCGCTCAAACTGTTTGTCCTAGTTCAAAGCCCGCGATAAAAGCTATGCAATAGCTTAAAAAGAAGTTTCAGCACTTACTTTTCCTAGATAATAATCCATCCGTTAGTATAAATGTACGTATAAGTATGGCGTGGTTACTAAAAAGTAGATAAAAAATTTGTTCTTATTTATGTAACCAATATAAAGTCGTATTGTGCGTATATTCTATGAAATAAACTTGAACAAACTTATGAGTACTATTGATCTTTTCTCTATCAAGGTGAAAACAATTTTGTTGTGTATTTTAATTAAATATTTTGTTATATTTTCGAGGCTGTCGACCGCTTTTAAGGTATTCTAATAGCCGGTTTGGTAAGATCTGGACGTCGCGTCGCGTTGTTTGACCTCGTCACATTATTGGCATAATTTAAAACTAAAAGCCCTTTTATGTACAGTAGATTACTAAATATAAAAGCATCTACTGGCGTACCATCGTTTCAAGTTGCCGTCCTGGCGCAGGCGTGAGCCCTATGTCTTGATTAAGAGGTCTGGGGTTTGATTCGGGAGAAACTTATAATTTGTTATTTGTCTCTGGCGTGGTGGAAAACTTAAGCTGCTGCTAGCTATCACCAGTAAAATGCCGCGTAGATACCTACCTAACTCTTAGTGCCGATTTCACCAACGTTGAGTGACGTTTATGCGAGGGATAAATTGATCGTTTTGACAGTTTTTGTATTGGAAACTGTCAAAATATAAAATTTACGCTCTGATAAGACTTATTTTACGTTGGTGAAATCGGCCCTTAGAAGAATAAGAAACAAGTGTAAATTAAAAATTTAAATCACCCCCGACATGTTAATCTATTGCCGGACTATGTACGATTTACCTGACATCCTGTTACCCAGTTTTCCATTATCAGATCCTCCATCATCTATCTTACACCTACTTATTGAGACCATTCTAATGAGCCCAAACACACTATATCTGCTGTAAGTTGCTCAGGAGCTGGGTATCCCGCAGACTACTTGATGCTGCAGCATCAGCTCAAGGTTACCATGCCTTGGAAATAATCCGAAGTAACAGTACCCAAACCAAATTTAAAATCAATCGCACCAGTGAAAGCTTGTAGGACCCTTTAATCAAGTAGGAAATGAGCTGTTCTTCAAACGCCTGAGCAGAACTTCGTAAATTATAGCTACAATCCACCTTTTATTCCTACCTACATTAGCTTTCAAACAGAAAAAACCGCATCAAAATCGGTCCATTGGGGAGGCTACTAGTGAACAAACAGACACACAGATAGACTCATACACAGATACAAAGATACATACGTTAAACTTATAACACCCCTCTTTTTGCGTCGGGGGTTAAAAAGTATTCACATGACAGTATAGGTACTAATGTAATATTGAATGTTGTTTCTGTTTAAGGTGACCTTCTTAACTTTCTTCACTTATTTGATTTCCGACCCCGACAACCATATCTTGAGACCCGAAACAATATTTGTGTCGATGTCCCTGTTTTATGTTATGCATTTGCCCCTGGGCCTGCTACCCATCATCGTCGTCTCTATCATCGAGGTAGAGCCAATGGAACACACGTATATCGATAAAAGGCTTTGGTTCCTTCTGGTGTGAGCGATTCTTCGATCGATAATCAAGATATGCAGCCCCATACAAACTAATCACAAAAGTGTCCGTCAAAATTAAGTTCTCAACTAGAAGAAATATGTAAAACAACCTTTTAAAACATATTGTATTTTGTAAGTATTTTTATAACTTTGAAACAAGTAAGTAATTTACCTGTTAATAATTTCGCAGTCACGAATGAGAACTTATTTTTAACAAAGATTTTTTTACAATTGTCAGCATATCTTGCACATTATTGATCAAAGGTGCGAATACTAACACACAATCATCATAATTTAATAGGCCGTAGAGGTTTGCGATGTATCGAATTCGTTTAAGAATAATATAAAGAATATACCTATAGTATTATGCCTCAATGCTTTAATACTCTAGAATAGTTCTTGCTTTTTATCAGTTTACAAGTCTCTTTTTCTGCATGTTTCTTCAAAATTTGGATATCTGGTATATCCTAAAATTGTCATTTTATACAAGTTTGACCTTTCTATGTAAGGTGTCCTAAATCGAGATTATTATAAGTACCTACCTACATAGGTACTCAGATTTTAGAAAATTCAAGCTTATTTTATTATGTCTCCAGTTAACTCGAATCGCCATACAAACTTTTAGCTTATATTGAGAAACTACACGTCGTATTGATATCTTTGCAAATATAATGAGGTTGACATAATATCGAGGTGAATAAACAAATCTGAAAAAAATAAAGCTAGTTTTAATTTTTTTTTACCTTCTTTCCGGCACTCTTTACTAGCCCTGTTTTTTTTTCAAAAACAAAACCAATTTCAAACCTCGATAGTCGATATAAAAAGTAGGATAGTTATACAAATGTATTTGCACCGTTTAATATCAATCCGACATGTATTTCTGAATTAAAGTAAGACTATGTTTGTATGAATAAAAAACAGATCTAATTTTAAGTTGATACAACGTGAACATTATTTTTATTCAAGTCTGCACTAGAACAAATAATTTAAATCATACCTAACCTGTATGGAGGCACCTATCTAGTGGTACTTTCATTGTATATTTCATAACTGCTGCTCAATTTTAAAATATTCCGTACGTTTTTAAAAAAATGACAACTGAAGTAAACTTCAAAGAATACTTACCTTCACTCCATATATGAGTTAAGACAAAAAGCTTAGTTACATCAAACAGACCCAGGAGACCTACCTCCAATACTTATAAAAGTATTGGATACACATAATAACTATTAATTTAATCTTTGATAATAAAGCTTTTTTTTAAGAACGACCTTAAAGTAAAGAACATATTAAGGTCGTCATTGTACTATGACATGGTAATATTGAAATAATACTACTTTATGCGTCGTCTACTAGGCGGTAGGGCCTCTGATCACACATTTTCCAAAGTTGACGGGGTATAGTTTGTACTATCCGGTGACCTCTGCCAAGAATACAATGCTAAAAATCAAACAGAAAAAAATATAATAGTTTCAATTTTTGATCGTCAAAAATTTCTGCAGCACATTTGTGTTAGTTCTCGAATTTTAAAATAAAGCAGCAGTTTGTGCAACTCAAATTAATACACTAGGCAGTTAATACACTTTCGCAATGGTCGTAGGTGTCGCTGATGTCATTTGGGTGCTTTGTATTGGTGAATGATCACGAAGTGCTGGACTCTAAACGCGCCTTCGTAGCGTTGTCTCTTTTCAACATACTGCGTTTCCCACTATCTATGCTGCCTAACGTTATATCGAATGTAGTACAAGTAAGTTTCAATCGACTTGGTATAATAGCCCCACCGTTCAGAAAGAGCGATAGGACTGCAGAATATTGCATTTGAAATGTAGGGTTGTAACGAATGACTCGAATGAATCGTATATTTCCGACATTCACTTTTCAAATTTCTGTTGAAATTGGAACACTTTTACATTTATGAAATAACTGATTCGGTGAAAATCTTGTGCTAGTAAATATTGATTAAAAATTTATTTGCTCATGCCGTTTCCCTGATATTAAGTAACTATACTATTTTCGAGATTCCCAATTTTCCGCTTCACACATAATTACTGCATTCTACAAACGAAAATAATGGCTATCATACAATGAATCAATATAAATATTTTGTCATGTCATAATAATGTATTCATGAATCGGTACGGCCATCTTGTGAAAAGTTTCATTGGTATTGTTATTGTTAACTTCGATACTAGAAAATATCGACTATATTTTGGTTAGAGCGCCTTACTAAAGTAAGAGCCAACTTTGAAATGACACCCACATGGTACTACGAAAATAGTAAACACCAATTTTAGACATCAATTTATTAGAAAATATCGCAAATAAATTACCCCTTAAAGTTATCAATTGAAAGTCAGGGATATACGGTATATTAAAACTGCATTGGACTATTCGCGGTGGCTCCAAGCGCTCTCAATTTGCCTATTTTATATTAACATTTTCTTCTTATCATCAATTAACAATGAATTACCTGTATACTGAGTCTAGGTTTTGGGAACAACATAATTGCAATTCTCCCTCTCAGTATGAAAGTGTCACTCATTCGTTACAACCCTACTAATTGCCACATTCAATCTCATTTTATTATCATCTTTCATCAGAATTAATGCATGCCTGGTGAATGGCAAACATTAAATTTTAATTGGTTAAGATAAAATGCCATTATAAGTATTTATTTTATTAAAATAGGTGACTATAATATTTACATAATCGCTCTTTTGCTACAACAATGTTTTATCGCCTACTCATCTTCCAAGATTTTCATGTAATCGCCATTTCATGAAAATCGCATTATGAAAGCATCTTTAGTTAACTAACTAATTATTTTAAAGTAAACTCACAAAAGACATTACTATAAAATCAAAAACTAAGATTTTAAAAATTTTGTATTTTTGGGATAAAACAGTTTTTCAGCACACGAGCGATATATACGATTAATATATTTACATAATACTATGACCGAACACTATTTACTTACAGATTACAGTACAGTAACTATCATAAAAATGGCATTTTATCTTCAATCATTCAATACTTACAGCTTAACTAAGTGATTCAGCAAATTATTGATTTTTTAGACAGCAGTGGGTATAAAACGATTGAACAAATTCATGAATTGCGAGGAGCTGAATGAGGAATCTGTGGAACACGATCCAAAAGAACGTAAGTATTTTTTTTTTGGATAATAATATAATTAACATCACAGAATGTTTAATCATTAATCTCAATAATAGCTGGTGTTAGATCTTGTACAATGGTACTGAACCCTTCGTGTGTGGGTCCTAGTTAGGAATTTGAATTTTCCTTATTATCTAATATATAAAATTCTCGTGTCACAATGTTCGTTCCCGTACTCCTCCGAAACGGCTGGACCGATTATTATGAAATTTTGTGTGCATATCGGGTAGATATGAGAATCGGCCAACATCTATTTTTCATACCCCTAAATGATAAGGGTGACCAACCACTAAATATTTTTGCTGGCGGTACGAAGTTCGCGGGGTCAGCTAGTTATTTATAGAACACTGTATAGTATACTAGCTGACCCAGCGAACTACGTACTGCCAACAAAAATATTTAGTGGTTGGTCACCCTTATCATTTAAGGGCATGAAAAATAGATGTTGGCCGATTCTCAGACCTACCCACAAGACCTACCCACAGCAAGTGCATATCGCACACAAAATTTCATAAAAATCGGTCCACCCGTTTCGGAGGAGTAAGGTAACTACTCGTAACATTGTGACACGAGAATTTTATATATTAGATTTAAACAACAAAGACGAAAAAAAACGATTTATAATGCGGTTTGTAAATTGTGACAAAAACAAACGAGCATTTTTCCCCATATGCTAATTTAGTACTATCTAAGAAATAAGATACCTATCTAAATATCTAGTTTAAAAAAAAGTGATGTGATCATATGTACGGAACCCTAAAAGAGAGAGGCTCGACTCGCACTTGGCCTATTTTTTATGGTATAGTTGTCTGTCGACAGCGAATCCCCTGGTGATCGAGAACGGGCACTTCACGTGGGGCGACGAGTCGCAGCCCACGCTGAAGAACATCAACGTGCAGATTCCCCGCGGGAGCCTCGTGGCCGTGGTGGGCGCGGTCGGCTCCGGCAAGAGCTCGCTGCTGTCCGCGCTGCTGGGCGAGATGAGCAAGATCTCTGGGCGCATCAATACCACAGGTACAATTCTTCCACACTCCGTCCTTACCATCACTCACACTTGTCATTGCACCCACTCACACTTGACATTGCACTCACTCACACTTGACATTGCACTCAGGGTGAGATCTATAGATGGCACTCCCACTCAGCTCAGACTCAAGACTGAGTTAAAACGAGAGAGATTTATGTCAGAACATATTTATGTCTCATTTTAACTCTATTTTGAGTCTTGAGCAGTGTCGGTGTAAAATCTATAGATCTCAGTCTTACTCACACTTGACATTGCACTCACTCACACTTGTCATTGCACTCAGGGTGAGATCTATAGATGGCACTCCCACTCAGCTCAGACTCGAGACTGAGTTAAAAGGAGACAGATTTATGTCAGAACATATTTATGTCTCATTTTAACTCTATCTTGAGTCTTGAGCAGTGTCGGTGTAGAATCTATAGATCTCAGTCTTACTCACACTTGACATTGCACTCACTTACACTTGTCATTGCACTCATTCACACTTATTCAAATACGACAATGAGCCACGCGCGCTCGTGAATTGCAAGACTATAATTCTTCTGTATCAACCTTTAGACATGCACTGCTGGACAAAGGTCTCCTACATGGATCTCAACAGGCTTCGGTCTTGCGCCGCCTGAATCCAGCAGCTTCCTGCGACTCGTTTGATGACGGTCCACCTAGTGGGGGGATCTGCCAACACTGTGCTTCCCGGTGCGGGGTCGCCACTCCAGCACCTTGGGAGCCCAACGACCTTCAGCTCTTCGAACTATGTGCCCCGCCCATTTCCACTTCAGTTTGGCGACTCGCTGAGCTTGTCGGTGACTTTGGTTCTCCTACGGATCTCTTCATTTCTGATTTGATCTCGCAGTGAGATAGCTCATACCCTGGATTAACACATAAGCTACTCTTTATCCCGGAAAGTTAGAGTTCCCGCGGGAATTAAAAAAACCTTAATCCACGCGAACGAAGGCGCAGTTAAACTTATTTCTTATTTCCACAATTTATCAGGCAGTGTGGCGTACGTCTCGCAACAAGCGTGGATCCAGAACGCAACGCTACAAGACAACATTTTATTCGGCAAGCCGTTGGAAAAGAGCAAGTACAACAACGTGATCAATGTGTGTGCGCTCAAACCGGACTTCGACGTGTTGCCCGGCGGAGATCAAACTGAAATTGGAGAGAAAGGTATCTTGAATAATTAATATTGATGATTGGTGTTAGCCTGAAGAAGTTGGTAGATAACTGAATTGAATTGAGAATATTTATATTTTTTTTATTGACGTGATAGCGTCTTATAAATCGATGAACACCGGCTGCACGCACGAAAAGTCACTTTCCGCCTGAGCCTGAGCGTGCAAGTGAGAGCGAGAGAGAGAGAGAAAGTATGCAATTTTTCTTTATGACGTTATCACGTAAAACTATCGTCCGTAAACCGACTTTACAGACAACCAATTTTTTTACCAAAAAACGTCGCTAAGTTTCTTCGCGGTTAAGGAACACTCGGTTGGAACGAAATTCCTTTTAAAACATTACCTTTTAGAATCTACATCTCCATCCATCTCTCGTTACATGTCTACACTTTAGAAAGGGCGGTTGGGACGTTCGTGACGGAAAATTCTTACACTTTTTTCGTAGCCCCCAGAGTTCGTACCGTCCGATAAGAAACTTGGTTCCAAAAACGTGCTTTGTAGTCAATAGTGACAATTTCAGTAAAATAAAGCTAATCTTTTCCGCTTCAATAAAAACACACCCTAACAGGTTTTATTTCTCTCATTTTTAGGGTTCCGTACCAAAATGGTGAAAATGGAACCCTTATGGTGAGACTTTCTCCGTCCGTCCGTCCGTCCGTCCGTCCGTCCGTCTGTCACAGTCGATTATTTCAGTAACTATTAAAGTTATCGACATGAAATTTGGCATAGTTGTGTATAATAGTGGCCCAACATCATTGGAATAAAGAAAAATCGAAAATTATTTTTAGTTTCATTAAAAAAGGGGGAAAATCGGGGTTTTGAAATTTCAAAGTAAAACAACTATACCGAGTGGGGTATCATATGAAAGGCCTTTACTTGTGCATTCTAAAACAGTTTTTTATTTGTTTCTAGATATAATACTTTTTGAGTAATCGGCCAAAATGTCGAAAAAAATACCCCCCCCCCCCCCGCCCCCCCCCTTATCTCCGAAGTTTACCAATCGAAAAATCTGAAATAATTATGGTCAATATTGAAATGAGTCCGACTCGCACTTGACCGGCTTTTTGAAATAATGTAGATTTATAATACAACGGTTTGTTTCAACTATAGGCCGCACCGCGCCAAGCGCTTGTCTATGTAATGTTATAAAGATCTTAATGTGTATCTTCCAGTGAAGTGAATCAACTAAAAATAATATCAATTGAGAATTTCCTTCTCCATTATATTATTTTACATTGTTTGTATTATTTTTACATATTATCCTTATTTGTTTATATGCTGGTAAACAGTGGCGTGCAGCCCATACAGGCAAAAAAGCACTGCCTTTAATCCTGATGACTGAGGGCTAATTGAATATAATTATTATAATTCATACTAGGTAGGCAAACGTCTCCCTTCAAATAACTACATAAGTACATAGGTAGTTCCCGCACGGCGTAGCTCGCGACAACAGTGTAATCGATGAACGCTATCTATCGCCACTAGTCGCGCGACACGCAAAAAGCATAATTTAAAATGCCTCTCACACACACACATCCACAACTCACGCATAGCATCATTACACAACTCAACACAACTAAATGTTTAGATGTGTTTGTGTTTCATTCATTCATCATTGTGTTTATAGTCGAAATTGTCAATGATTACGCCCAAAAAAAGCAGTGCCTCTCGGCTTGTGATTGGCTGATTGATCTATCGCAACAAGGGCGAAATTAGCTTGAAATTAGCGTCGGCCATCTAGATTGTATTTTCAAAACCACGCATGTTCGAAAGTTAAAACAAACGAATGTTTTTATTTTACATAATTCAAATAAGTAGCTTGATTTAATTAAACTTATTTTAATTTAAATTCAGATTTATTCCGTAAATCTAAATACGGTTTTAGATCTTAAAAAATATTAAGATCGAAAAAAGCAAGTAATTTTGTAGTAATTGAAATAAATAAACCAAGTTTGGCCCGATTAGAAAATAAAACATTTTATAGCCCAAAGTTATACATTAGAAATGAGGATAGTGTTTTTATTGAAATTCCTAGTAAGCAAATTAAAGATTTTCTTTCTACTTAAAATTATTTAAAAGTAATTTTTAACTCGAGCCTTTAATTGATTATAATATTATCTTTTCTGTGCAAACGCCATGTTTGCATGTAGGTACCTACCTACTGTTTCTTAGTATGAGTTGTGAGTGTTAGTATTTTGGTTTAATTTGTGAATTTTATAGCTTTTGCGGTAATAAGTAATTGAAGTAAATAAAAACCGATCGGATTTGTGATTTTCTACAAAGTTTGTGTGAGGGCTAATTCATAGAATATACCCGCCTAATTATTACTTGGAAAATGGAAGATACCTAATATTTTGTGTGAAATTTTGCTATTACAGAATGTACTTAGACAAAACTTTATTTCCTTTTTCTATCATGTAAAGTTAGCACTAGGTGCCTAATGCCTACCCTAAGCCCAAACCTTGTGCACGCCACTGCTGGTAAATAACTTGAATCGTATTGCGTTTCAGGTATAAATTTGTCGGGTGGTCAGAAGCAGCGAGTGTCGCTCGCCCGCGCGGTGTACTTTGACGCGGAGAACTACTTCCTTGATGACCCACTCAGCGCCGTTGACTCGCACGTCGGGAAACACATATTTGAAAAGGTTTGTCCTCTATAATTAATCTATGTTTAAGGTTGATTATACGGGTCTACCCGCGAAATTAATATTAATATATATATATATATATATATATATATATATTATAATCAACCTTAACACTGGAGAGGGTAGCTAGAGCTACTATTATTCATGTTTTGAATAATGTAAGGTTGCAGTGGAGAAAAACAGCTGTCTCATAATAAAAAGAGAGGGGAACGTTAAAATTTGACGATCCTTAAAATATAGTCCTTTTAGTAATTAATCTATGATTTTATATAATTAATGAATGATTTCATGGATTAATTATTCGCCATTTGCAATATTATTAGTTCCAGAGACACTCGTATGTCAAATGTGGCGCTTCAAATTGTCTTGATTGGCGCCATTTTGGCGCTGTAAGCATATAGATACGAGTGTCTCTGGAACTAATAATATTGCAAATTGCGCACCGACCTCTATTATTAATCTATGATTTCGTATAATTGATATACGATTTCATAGATTATTTAATATTGTAGAGATCGGTACGCTATTTGCAATATCATGAGTTCCACAGAAACTCGTATTTCAAATGTAGCGTTTCAAAATGATTCATAAAATTAGACTGTCATTTGTATAGATACACCCAATCCTTTACTCATAGATTAATCATACTAATATTAAAAATGCGAAAGTGTGTTTATTGTATTGGCTTGTCTTTCAATCACGCCGCAACAGAGCTACGAATCGACGTGATTTTTTGCATGGGTATAGTTGAAGACCTGGAGAGTGACATAGGCTACTTTTTATGCCGGAAAATTCAAAGAGTTCCCGAGGGATTTTAAAAACTAAATCCACGCGGACGAAGTCGGGCATCAGCTAGTTATAGATATTAGTGACTACCGGCAAAAATACTGCCGGCAACTTCGCTTCGCTTTTGGGTTTCGCGGTGGAGGTCAGCCCATATTGTTAAAATATTTAGACAAACAAGCGTTTGTCTGTTGCCACCCTAGCGTCAAAGACGTGCCGCCAAACAATTTAGCGTTCCGGCACAATGGCATGTAGCAACCGATTTATTGTAGGTTGGATGGGCTTAATTTGTTGTTGTTGTCGAGTTGCCTAAAACTAGCAATGTGTATGGAAAAAGGCACTGGAAATATATATTGCCCAAATTGCTAAACGACTTGCCGCCTTCGCTCGGAGATGCCAGTGCTAACAAAAAAGCATTCATAAGGAGGTGTAAGAGTTACTTCCTGGAAATGGATGCTGATGTTCATGGCGGTGTTCTCTAGGAAGTGCTTCTTACGCGTGGGTTGCAATGTAAAGATAACTATTTTAAGAATAAGCGTACTCGCTATCCTCACATAAACACTCAAGTTTCATGAGGATGGCTACATTGTTTGTAATTAGTTTGTAAATTTTTATTATTCAATAAATAAAAAATAAATAAATAAAATAAAATTGAATTACCTCCTTATAAGTTAGCCCGCTACCATCTTAGACTTCATCGTCACCATCAGGTGTGAGTGCAGTCTAAGGCTGTCTTCTACTTGTCATGAATTTAAAAATATTGTATTCAGGCTACTCGAATGAAGTAAAAGATGTTGGAATGGCGACTCCGCGCCGGGAAACGCAGTGTTGGCAGATCGCCACTAGGTGGACCAAAGACATCAAATTAGTGTCAGGGAGTTGCTGGAAACAGCCAGCAAGACCGCCTGGCCTGTGGAAGTCAACTCAAGAGCCCTTTTGTTCAACGTTGGATGTCTATCGGTTGATAAAGAAGAAGAATAAAGTAAACATTTCAAAGAAAACTTGAATTATTTCTTCTCAGGTAATCGGTCCAAATGGCCTTTTGAAAGACAAAACCCGCGTGTGGGTGACACACAACGTGTCATATCTGTCGCAAACCGACCACATATTGGTACTGCGGGACGGAGAGGTCTCCGAGGCGGGCACCTACCAGCAACTTCTGGAGAAGAAGGGCGCCTTCGCCGAATTCCTCATACATCATTTGAGTGACGCTGAACGGACTTCTCCAGAAGGTATGAAATCCACCACATTATTCAATGGAATATTATGATTGGTCAGCCGTACATATTGTTACGACGTGTTGTAAAATGATCACATCCATCAATGCTCTGATTGGTCTGTTGTAGAACTGGATGAAATAAAGCAAGACTTGGAAAGCAAGCTGGGCTCCGAGTTCCAGAACAAGCTGCAGAGGGCGCGCTCGCTGTCCGAGAGCACGTCCGAGTCCGAGCAACCGGCTGCCGGTAAATACAGCACACAATACCTATACCCTGTCCAACCGTTTATTTTCTTTTTGACAGCTCAGTTTCACTCACTCTCACTATTTGCGGTTTCGTCTGATTATTATGGTATTGATATTTATAGGGTGTAAGGAACACGTTAACGAAGGCTTTGTGAATAGATTACACTTAATGCATATATTGTCATGTCATGTCTTAAAATAAGTTTTATTGAATATTAGTATTAAATTCGATGCCTTAACATGGGTAGCCTAAGTATGTCACACACTCTTTAAACATTTCTGCTGTGTCGTGTGATGCGGGTTGTTACATTCCCTCAAATATGGTTGAGCGAAGCAACGGCTGGGTCTTGCGTCATGATCGTGTATAGGACTTTCTGTCTGCCTATCTTAACATGTATTGAATTTTAAGTATGCATTTTTGGAATTTCCCCTCATTGTGGAATCACAGAACAAGAAAGCTCCAGGGCCTGATGCAATTACTGCGGAAACGCTGAGACTTATAGGCGATAGAGGGATTGACATTCTACAGGAAATCTGCAACCATATTTGGCACTCTGGGGAATGGCCCGACGACTGGACTAACTCAGTCATATTACCTCTCCACAAGAAAGGATCCACAAAGAAATGTGACAACTACAGGACATTGTCTTTAATCTCCCACGCAAGTAAAGTCATGCTGCACATCATTAACAACCGCCTTCGCCACTTTTTGGACTGGCAAATTCCAGAAGAACAAGCAGGCTTTGTTAAGGGCAGGGGTACCCGCGAACAGATACTCAACATCAGACAGATCATAGAGAAGAGCTATGAATTTGACAATCCTGTCATCATCTGTTTCGTGGACTACAGCAAAGCTTTTGACTGTGTTGATTGGACCTGTCTGTGGAAGGTACTATCAGAACTGGGCGTACCTTTACATCTTGTGGTACTATTACAAACCCTATACAAAAACAGCCGAGGTTCCGTTAGAATAGATAAGACCATGTCAAACCCATTTCATTTCCAAAAAGGCGTGCGTCAGGGATGCATTTTGTCACCCATACTTTTTAATGTTTATGGAGAGTACATAATCCGTCGCACATGTGAAGCTTGGGATGGGGGCATAAACATTGGTGGCACCAAAATTACTAACTTACGGTACGCTGACGACACTACACTTTTGGCGTCCAATGAAGCAGAAATGGTGACCCTCCTTGGCAAATTGGAAAATGAAAGCAAGAAACTTGGTCTTTCTATCAATCCATCTAAATCGAAGATCATGATTGTGGATCGAAGTGGCAAACTTGAACTCACGGGAGCACTCAAGCTAGAAGTGGTTACCAGCTTTACCTATCTAGGCTCATGTATCACCAACAATGGATCTTGTGAACCAGAGGTGCGCAGACGCATTGGTATGGCAAAGAACGCCATGTCCCAGCTATCAAAGATCTGGAGTAGCAGGAGCATATCAATACGCACCAAGCAAAGACTGGTAAATGCGCTGGTTTTCTCCATATTTTTATACGGTTCTGAAACATGGACTATTCGGGCTACAGACCGCAAACGCATTGATGCCTTCGAGATGTGGTGCTGGAGGAAGATGCTTAAGATACCCTGGACTGCATTCAGAACCAACGCATCTATATTGAAAGGGCTTAATATAAAAACCAGGCTGTCGACTATATGTCTCAGGCGCACCTTGGAATACTTCGGACACATTGCCCGCCGTAGCCCTGGAAACTTAGAAAAACTACTGGTCACGGGCAAGGTGGAAGGGAAGAGGCCAAGAGGACGTAGCCCCATGCGTTGGTCCGATCAGATCCGCACTGCACTCGGAACTTCGTTCCACGCCGCTCTACACAGTGCCGAGAACAGAACCACATGGAGAAACATCGTACGGGAGAAGGTGATCCATGCAAAGGATCGCGACCCTCAGTAATGAGGACAACGATGCAGAGAGAGAGTGGAATCACTGCATACAAAGCATACCTATTGTAAACTGTATTGAAAAAGAGCAACTGCCGAATTTCTTGCTGGTTCTTCTCAGTAGGAAGGGCATTCCGAACAGTGTTAGATACTAGATTCATTTGCCGATTCGAAAGCCCTTGTTCGTGAAAGTTCATTTGAATAAAAAATATTTCTATTCTATTGAAATTACACATTCCACTCATCTCTGAAATGATTGAATACCAATATTGTAATTTTTGAGCACGCAGTGTATCGCAAACAATGAATGCTGAATGCATGCTGATACCTACCTTCGCAGTAGGTACTGCGCGTCGCAAGGGTCGGTTTGAAGGGACCTTAGGCCGAGTGCATTTAAATTTTGATAAACACTGTTTACACTTTTATCCTATATATTTCACCTTTTAAGACAACTAAGGAAAAAGCTTGAAGACCAAGGTCTCCAAACAGAGCGTGCGTTCATGTAGGCCAACCTGTGGCTCTTATGTCAGTGGTCAGCGATGGATTTAATATTAATATCAGTGTTAAGATGGTCTTACTAAACAGATTATCCATCAATGTACTATATTTTATTACTCACATTTGGCAAAATAAATCATAAATCACTAAATTATTACTTGCAAGAATAAACGATACAGACCTTATCTGTGTCGTTGTAACTTGTAAGGAAATTGGAATTCGATTAACTGATTTGTAGGTTAAAATTGTCAAACATTTGGTCTAATTACACTGGTGCGCTTTTTTTTTAAATAAATAGACTAGCGCTTGACTGCAATCTCACCTGATGGTAAGTGAAGATGCAGCCTAGGATGGAGCGAGCTTGCCTATTCACTCTTGATTTAAAGGTTATAGTCAGTTGGAAAAACGGAAGCCGGAAGGGCATTCCAAATCAACTTGCGGAGAGGTATGCTGCATGTAAGCTGCTGAAACAATGCTGCATGCGATTAGAATAGAATAATTTTTTATTCAAATAAATTTTTACCAAGTGATTTCGAATTGCGAGGCACGAGGCAATACACACAGGCATACGTCCGGGTAGTTACGCATGCTTCTAACGCAAGTTGAAAGTGCACCACTGTCGTTTAGACTTATTGAATTATATCAAAGATGACTGTTTGTTGAAGGTGATCGTAGCGGCAGTGTAAAGAGAAAAACACCGGATGGCGCGACTCCTAATGAGCTCAAAGAGAAAAACAAGCTTATTGATGCTGAGAAAATGGAAACTGGTAGTGTAAGTTGAAGTTTTGCTTCTTGATTACCTTTCCCGTTCTCTTTTCTTTTACCTTACGGCCTACAGGCTACAGTGTGGATAATTCTATTGTACATAATCTCAAAATCAACACACAACTGAAACCACAGCATGGATCAGGCTGTTTGGTATACAGATACTTACGTTATTACGACGTAGGTATCAGCCTAAGCAAGGGTTTTTTGAAAATACAACCTGCAAGGGGGTAAAATAGGGGTTTGAAAAACCGAACTTAACGTGAGCGAAGCCGCGGGCAAAAGCTAGTATTTTATAAGAATGAATGTTATGAATGAATGAGAATTAGATCTGTCAATTTGATTTAGTTTAGAGATTGTGTACAGTGCCACAAGTATAAGTTGGCGGTGGCGTTTTGAGGAACTATAACGCGGTCATCTAATTTATAAACTCCATGACCATCTTGAAAATTCACTATTGGATCTCGTTGTGCGCTGTTGCGTTTATTGTGTAAATTAGAAATGTTTTTTTCCCAAATTTAGTCTCATGTTCTATACAATGGCAATAGTAATGTTGAGCATAGTGGCGCACTGCCGCGCTAAGTTATACTTGTCGCACTGTACCTACAACAGAATGTATTACATAACAATTTCTGCTGTCGCTTTGTCCTCACAATATATGGATGGGGTTGTCTTTGGATCGCAAATAATAGTCCAGTCGACAGGTAGTTTCAGATATAAAAAGGTCGGAAGTTAACTTTGAGTAATAAACCAACACAGGAGAAGAATTGACGCGCGTACCCCTCTGTAAGTTGGGTATGAGCAGTGCTCATACTCGTTATATAAAACTGTTTGACTCGAGTCACGCGCCTGTCAACTACGTATGGTTAGCGGGGAATGAGCTCCGCTATAAATGCCGAATATGAGAGTATTTTATTCTAAAAAAATATTTAAAAAATCCAGTTTACTAAAGGATAACATTTATTTACTTCTCATGTATTATTTTTTCCAAATAATGCAATACTTATGCAGAAAACTTAAGAAAACTGTCGATCTGAAAATGTTGCTACTTAATCGTACATGAAATAATTTGGGGAAAATATTGAAAATTAATCTTCCTACTTACTATTCGTTTAGAGACCTTTTTCATGAACTGCATTATAAATTGATCCCATAGAATTAAAATCACGATAGAATAGGAAGGGGTGAACGACTAATTTATAAGCTTTAAGTAAAATATGACTAGATATATAAATACGAACTTTGATCGTCTGTGGGATTATCAAATAATGATAAAAATTCTTTCTATAAAACCAACTTTAAACGCCACTACAAAGTATATAATAATTTTAATTTGTACATGTATGTTGAAGTCGGGCGGGCCTAAATATAAATGATGAAACCAATGCGCGACGCTAGCCCAACTTTGCCCGATCGGCGTATGAAGTCGGTTTTTTAAAGATATTTTTTTTTTTACATTATTATTTTAAGCTTTTTAGTGTATATCTCTGATCGCGAGCAATTTGCTCTTAATCATTGAGTTCCTTCCTCCATTACCGAAGATATGAATCACCTTCTCTTCACCTTTTAAATAGGCCCAACCTTATTATGCGTTCTTTCAAAAAAAAATTGAAATCGGTTCAGATTTGACGTAGTTATGGAGTAACATCTAACATTATATCAACAACAATTTATATGTGAACCACCTCTGAAGTATGCCCTACTAAACAAAAAAAAAAATCAAATTCCATTCATTATTTGGCGGAATAATTGCGTAACAAATATACCAAAAAATTCGAATTGAGAACCTCCTCCTTTTTTGAAGTCGGTTAAAATGATTGCATTATTATAACGATCGCATTCGCAATGGTGTCTGATTGGCTGGTACTCTCCCACTATTGTTTAAAATGCATTGATGCAGCTAGAGCTAAACTCAGCGAATTCATAAAATTAGTTTTTTTACTCAATTATTTCAAAAGTTATAGGTATATATTTCCATATAGCCAGTGTGGTATAATTTTCTAAATATATAAAATGAAAAGGTGACTGACTGACTGATCTATCAACGCACACCTACTATGACGTAGGCATCCGCTAAGAAAGGATTTTTACAAATATAATACAAAAAAATAATGAAAACGAGACTAAAAAATTGTTTAATAATAATGATAAGTTATACGTAAGTCTTTCTTACTCGAAAATTAGGACTTTAATTTTATGAAGTCGGCCACACCGCAATAAAATTAGGGCTGGACAGCAAGATTTCATATGTCGATATTGGTGGGGGGATTGTATAAATTATTTATACCGAGATATTTTTATCGTCTTACTAATGGTTCATTGACGAAAAAAAATAATTTAAATTCTATACATATTATTTGGTTCATTAAAACTTGGCAATTGAATTAAAGTACCCATACTTCTTATTCATCGCGCTAGGTTTACCGGAAAGCTAAATAGCTTGGCGGTGTTTTATAACAGATGGGGTGGCCACTATAGCCATGGCGGCAGCCTAGCATTACAAACAAATATGCACTTCGTTCAGATGAAGTAGATGAAAAAAATAAGCTTTCCAAGTAAAGTGTGTAGGTACAACTTTTAACTTACCAATCATAACTTTAAATAAAATTTTTTTTTAGGGTTCAGTTTTTACTTTTTATGTTTCCTCCATGCTGGACTGAGAGAATATTATTCAACGCTGGAAAACGATCTTGTAAATCGAAAAAGTGAACTTTAAACCAGAGCCAATAACGTTTTAAAAATTCATAACAGCTCATAATAAGCTATCAGGAGCAGATTTTTTTCAAAAATCATATTTTTTAATGTAACACATCAGATGATACTAATTATATAATTCTAAAGTAGTAGTTTTTCAATTTCAAGAAGCAATGTTGCTGTAACTTGGTATTTGAAAGATATGAAACCACGAAATAACTCTAAACTCTGAAATGCTGATTATGATGTATCTATTTTTAAGGAAACATGATGTAGTCCTAACAGTTTGTACTTAATATACTTTTTAGTAATAGATACATCGTAAATTTCGCTTTAAACATAAATAAAACAAATGATGTTTCATTAAAAATGCTGTATGTTTATTTAAACAAGATTACTTAAAAAATCAATGTGTTCAATATTAATACCCACTACGTATTCAAATAAAAATTAAATGTCTCTCAACTTAATAAACAATATTATTAAAAATTATAAAAACCTATGACAAAGTACAGCACTCCCTGGTGGCTTATAATCTTAAATCATAACTAAACAGCTTCTCTAAGGTGATATACTATGGTACCTACAGCATGCTCTCAGCATGAGATTGAGAGTATAGTGACGGAGTAAATATCTTGGTATCTACAAAATCTGTTAATAATCAGATAATCCTAAGTCCTTACAGTAAACCTAAGTGCACTGCACTGCTAAAAAGCATTGATAACTTTTTTGAAGTATCTGTATAATATTGAAAAATAGATTGTGTCTTAGTATTTACAGCATTTTTGAGAACGTTTAAAAATATGAATAACAAAAAATATATACTATAAACATGCAGAGAAGGTCAACATAGTATCTTAGAAAAATAATGTCGTAGGAAAACGAAAATCCAACAATCCGACGCAGTATCTTTTTCTTCCAAATATATAAAAAAAGTAATTTTGTTATTTTTCGAAATAAGCTAGATGGCTTTCCATCGTCAATATAGGTCAAAGTTTCTAGCTGTATCTTTACGCAAGTACTAAAAGCCTACAAAGAGTCAATCTAATAGCAAAGGCATATTATGACTAAAATAACGGCAAGAGCCTCGTTTCCTAGCGCTTCTATATCTCTATATACTCTCGAATAAAGTAACTCTGTTGTAAATAATTATTAGAAGAACTTATCGAAAGTCGATAATCGATAGTGTCAAATCCCTAAAATGCTTACACATATGATGCGATTGTTTCATGTAATGATAGAGCGTCCCTGTGTGTGAATGTGATTGTGTGCATATAATTTAAGGTAGTGTTTGCTAATTATATTGTGTGCGTGCATAGCGACGTGATGGAAAAATGCACCTGTAGTAAGCAAGTTTTCATGTGTGCTACCTCGCCCCCCACCGTAATTGACAGACTTTTTTGCAAATAAATTAGGCGTCAATTCCTCTCCATTGCTGGTTTATTACTCAAAGGAAGTTAATGAAACTTTGGGATGTTGTTCAGGCATGGTTAATTAATATTTTTCAAGTTTCGGATCTCGAGGACCCTGTGCTAAAAGAGGAGGGTGGGGGGAAAATGCAAAATTTTCGATCTTCCTCCGGTTTTTCCTCAACAACTTTTTTCCCTTACGTCCTACGGCTAAAGCATACTTTTACGGCTACCTATACTTTTTAGTACAGTCTTACATTTCCTATAATTTTGACTATACAAACATGTTTGTATGTCAATCCGTTACCGAGATATGGCGCTTCGAAAAAAGGTGATTTTTCAAAATTCGCTAAAAACCTTTTGTGAATTGGGGTTGAGTGGGGGGAGCGGGGGAGGGGGTGTCCAAACAAAATTTTGTAATTGTAACCAGGTACCACAATTACAACAACATTTCATCATAATTCGGGAATAACAGAAGAAATAAGGTGGAATTCTGTATTTTTTTCGCATTTTTTAGAGAATTTTGAACAATTTGGCAGCCCTCCCCCCTTCCCCCTCCTCTTTTAGCATAGGATCATCGAGGTCCAAAACTTGAGAAAATGTCAATTAACCGTCCCTGAACAACATCCCAAAGTTTCATTAACTCCCTATCTTCTTCCGCCTAACCCCACTTTTTCCTACCTGTCGACTGGTCTATAAAGTTGGTAATATCTTGCACGTTCATTTGAAACAAGGTATAGGAATAGGTGAGACAATAGTAAAATGGGTGGTAATTGAACTGTCGGCATTTCGGTTTCAGTCCATTGCGCTATTGAGGCTTGCTTGTTATTTGCAATGTTCTGATCGCTCAGGTGAAGTGGAGCGTGTACAAGCACTATCTGACGTCGGTGGGCGTGGCCGCGTCCGCCATCACGGTGCTCATGAACCTGGTGCTGCAGCTGTTCCAGGTCGGCTCCAACTACTGGCTGGCGAAGTGGTCCAGCGACGATACTATGGTAATTATGTACAATTAGTACGAGATCCGGTATTAGAAATTTATACCCTCATCTGTTATTTATTAGAGATGAGAAATAAATGATAGATAATATACTCATCGACATATCGCGAATAGGTTGCGTAGTTAAATTGCGTGAGGATAATACATATTTACATCGAAGATCTAGGCAACCATGGATTGGATCAACTTTTTGGTAAAGCAACCTAATACAGTTAGATTCAGAATAAAACTAGATGATGCCCGCGACTTCGTCCGCGTGGATTAAAGTTTTTTAATTCCCGCTGGAAGTCTGTAATTTTCCGGGATAAAAAGTAGCCTATGTGTTAATCCTCGGTATGCGCTATCTCCATTCCTATCTATCTCCAATTTCAGCCAAATCGGTTCATTCGTTGTGGAGTTATAGAGTAACAAACATCCATCCATCCATACATCCTCACAAACTTAGATTTCGACGTGCTCTTTTCGAATTTTCACTTTGCCATCTCGTATCTTTGCCGCTCGCGCCGCCATATTGGAAAAATGGCGCCCAAAAACAGTTTTTTGACAATTACTTCTTTCAGACTCATTTTACAATGAAAATAGGTATTAATAAATTAAACTACAGAAAATTTACTATAATTTCTGTAGAGACTTTTGTTTGTAGATGTATTTATGTAGTGACGTTTAGTTTTAGCGTACGAGCGCCGCAAAGTCCATTCCAACACGCGTTTGGCCAAATAACTCATTTCCACACCACGATTATATAGAGTAATTGGCGCGTTATTTTTTTTGTGGTATCGCCAGTAGGCCTAATCCACTTGTAATGCACTATTACAAAATTTAGCGCATTCTCCTTCGCTGTTGTGTATACTGCATACTGCATATATAGCTGCAAATATACTGCATTGCAGTTTCGATCTCGTCTGCATAGAGACCTCTTTTTTAGGGGCTTATAAACGGAACCTTTATAGGATCACTTCGTTGTCCGTCTGCCAAGACACTTTTTCTCAGAAACGCGTGGAGGTATCAAGTTGAAATTAATATCAAATACTCAGGTCTGCAATCCCTTGAAGCAGTAAAAAATCAAACTTCTAAGTCGACGCAATCAAAAGATACGGCCTTTTTATTTTTCCAGTTGGTGGTACGTGGTACAATTTTTTCATGCAAGAATTGTGATATTGTGTATCGACTGCGACCAAATCATAAACATGCTCGAGACGCTCAACAATCGCTCGACTCCGATCATCATTAGGAGCTCTAGCAAATTCTATAAAAATTTATCAATTAATGTACATGTCCTGGTTTGCAGCTCTCGTTCGCTAAAACTATTGATTTTACAAAAATAAAAAGGTGTCTACGTAAACTGTAGGAAATTTTCTGTAGTTTAATCTATATATATATAAAAGAAAGTGGTGTTAGTTACACTATTTATAACTCAAGAACGGATGAACCGATTTGGCTCAAAATTGGTGGAGAGGTAGCTTAGAACCAGGAGACGGACATAGGATACTTTTTATCCCGTTCGACCGCGTTTCCGTCAAGTCAATATAAAACCTGGTATAACAAAAATGCATCTGACATGGAATAAAAAAACGAAAATGACAGTGGAAGAACAAAACGTAAATGACAGCTAAACGTAATTTTGTATTTGGTTAATTATGGTAAAAACAATTATAAAAATTATAGTTTAACGTAATTGATAATATCATCAGTAATATGTTTTCTCTTTGAATCATCATTAACAATGCCGCGAGCAAGACGATCAAATGTTTCCTGCTACAAAGCTACGGATTGACGTGATTTATTGGATAGGTATAGTTGAGAACCTGGAGGGTGACAAAGATTTCCCGCGGGATGTTATGAACTAAATCCACGCAGACGAAGTCGCGGGCATCAGCTAGTTTATTATATAACTATTTTCATCGTAAATTGAATCGGTAAGAAGTTATTGTCAAAAAACTGTTTTTCGCTGCCATTTCTCCAATATGGCGGCGCGAGCGGCGAATATACGAGGTGGCAAAATGAAAATTCAGAAAGAGAACTCCCGGGAAACTTTCCAGGAACACCCCAGGAAAATGACTGGGGTATTATAGCGGCAATAGGAAAAGTTTCAAGCATCTACCTAGTAACTATTAAAGTTCATGAGATGAGAAGTGATAAAAATTGCTGTAGTCAACAATAAAATATTTGTCCGTTCTAGTTAGTGAATGGAACTGTCGACCGAGGATTAAGGGATCTGTACCTCGGCGTATACGGAGGTCTCGGCGTAGGGCAAGGTAAGTTGCTCTAAACACTTACACACCTACGCACACAATATGCAAACCTATTATAGCTATTTGTCTTTATCTGTCTTATTGTAAACAAATAATAAATAAATAATTCATAAAGTAAATCGCAAAAAACATTTCAGAGAAATGCGTAACCGGTACCGGGGCGCTTACGATGTTCTTAAATTCAATTTTCCTTTTAGGCACAGTTTTTTTTGTCAATCCCCCTTCCAAGCTGACCCCTAGTATTGTGAGTGTGGCAATAAAGTTCTATGTTTTCTGTTTAGCGCGTCGTTTACGCTTTTCTGCGAGAAGCCCTTTGTTTACCTTTTGAGACAGCTAAAGAAAAATAGATTTATTTAAAGTAAACATTCTCTGTACCATTGAAATCAGTTAAGTGCAATAGTACAGCTAGGCTGGGTGACCTAAGCTGTCAAATTGATGAACTCAATAATAGTGTATCGCTCACAAAGCCATGAATCGTGGACTCTCTACAAACGAAGTTTTATTCTTATTTTCATATTAATCTATTAAAGTAAATAAAACTTTGTAGACACACTCTAGAATCTAATTAATGTCTTCGACCAAGAGATAATGAGTTATAAAAAAAATATAATATGTTCCTGAACTTCCTGATAGTCATGCTAATTTGTAAATAATGCATGTGATAAAAACCTGTTTTTAATACTTCATTATATTTACGGTGTTATAAGATAAAAAGTTTCCTTGCTTATTCTTCTACATAATTACCTGTTTATAAGTAAACTAGTGAGATAACAATAAAATAATCGAATGTAAAATAAAATCGTTTTCTGCTAAATTAATTCAGCAACAAGCCAATTAGTAAATTTAAAATTTACTATTCACACAGTTAATGTATTGCTATATAAAGCTTATTTTTCATGATACACATGGGTTTTTAATATTTCACATTTAAATATCATGTTTTATGGTGCCAGCTTACTATTTGATCATAAAAGTTCATTAAATTATGTTTCATATTCTTATTATTGGAAAATGTGAATCTGAATACTTAAGTTATTAAGCCAATAAACTAAAAACTATTTATATATGAGTAAAATATGTTTTCATATTAAGTTATTATTAAGTTTATAAGTAAAATAATGAATACATTCTTTACACTTTTTAAATATATGTAAAAATTTTGATTAATTTCCGGTTTTTCGGTGGTGGATCGGCAACTAACATTCGTTCATCGCATGAGTTTTTCAGAATTTTATATATTTTTGTACTTATATTTTTTATTCGCATGGTAATTTTAAGGTTTTTTTAATATTATTATCTGTAGTTAACCATTATTTAATTATGAAGCGAATTGCATGGTCTACTTACTATATTTCTATTGTAATATTTTAATTCGATTTTATTAAAAATACAAATATTTTGCTATTAACTGATAGGATACGTACTGCACCGCATTTACTTGGACTGTATACAGTTCGGCTGTCTAGATTCTAATTATCTACAACCGAGCGATCATAATATATGTAGTTTAAAAACGGAAGTAATTGCTAACAGTAGATAGACTTGCATTGATACACAGACATATCGGGGATGCAGACCCCTATAACTGTGTGCATATGAGGAGCAAAAGAAACATATCCGTGCGTCATATTGATTTAGTTCATTATTTGTTTATTCATCAAAATCGGCTTACGGTGGAACATACGTAAATATTACATTAGTACGGTACATACTTACATACATAGGCTACTGAAATCGTGACTTTCCCTTTTAATAAATAATAATAATAATAATAAATTCGTTTATTTGCTTTAAACATGGGTTACAAATAGGTTACAAAGATATGATAAAGTGTATGTCCGAACATGTTTTACCTTATAGGCGTGCAAATATTAAGATTTAATTTCGTTTAAATTAAGGTATACTCATTAATAATGTCAAAAATTAATAAGTATGTCAAGCTTTGAGATGTCTGTCTTTTAATTAAATTTGATTTTAAAGTAATCATTAATTTCATAAATATTATCATTTAATAATTTATTTAACATATAATTTTTGAATCTATTAATAGTCATAACCTTAACATAATCTGGCAAATAATTATAAATTTTTATTGCCATGCAATAGACATTTCGCTGATGGACAGTCAATCTTTGTCCTGGTACTATTATCTTATGTAGTTGCCTTCTGCTACGATCACAATATTATTTTGTTGAGGAAACAATTTAATATTTTTTTTCACAAATAGACAAATCTCATAAATGTACAGAGCTGGTAGAGGCAATATCTTTTTTTTTTTTTAAAGTGGTCTACAGCTATCAAGATATTCAGCACCACATAATGCCCTCATACATCTTTTTTGTGCCCTAAAAACTCTGATGGCGTTGACTGAATTTCCCCAAAGAATTCTTTTGGCATTAGCGTAGTCGGGTAAAGTAGAGTTGTCAGCTGCGCCGCACGCCGCACCCAACAGCCGACGTTGGTTGCCGCGGTTTGCAGTGCGCGGCTGACAGCGTAGCGTGTGTGTAGTGGTGTCGGTGTCTGTGTCGTCGCTGGCGCTGTACCTGGGCACGCTGACGGCGGCGCGCGTGCTGCACGCGACGCTGCTCGCGGGCGTGCTGCGCGCGCCCTCCATCGGCTTCTTCGACTGCACGCCCGTCGGCCGCGTGCTCAACCGCTTCAGCAAGGACGTGGACGTGCTCGACAACGTGCTGCCCATGACGCTGCGCGGCTGGACCTCCTGCTTCTTTGCGGTACGCCCGCATGCGCACACACATCCCCCTTGCCCCCACTGGCCTGCCCTGCACCTTTAGTACGAGTTTGATTAACTATAGTCTGTTTTTTTTAACAAACGAGTACCGAAAATTTTGACTGCGTTGTTATTAGTCCACTTAATTATCATAGAGACCCCAGGCCCCACCCCTAAAATGACCCATCTCACTCTGTCAATATCGGAAATGTGCGAGAGACATACTCAGTACTCGTTTGTTAAAAAAAATAGACTATAGATACCGTTGATAGATTATAAAGATAGGGAAAAATGATCCTAATCACCCTCAATTAAAATTAAATTTTCAGTAGTTACTTTTTTCCGCTTGGGGCGCTGCTGGAATAAGTATGGTAAAAATAAATTATTAAGCGGGTTAGATCAATTTTTCTTTGGCGTTTATTTGTTTTAAATGCCGAACTATATTAACGGCGTCGGCAATTTCAAACAAGTACTAACCTACTGTTCCAGCTATCGACTCGCCCATGAATATGACAGGCATATTGAAATATTTTAACCCGGAGGCCACGAGCCGTAAGGGTGCCTGTCCATTGAAGTTGAGCGACGGAAAGATGTTTTAGATAGACCAATGATATTATTGAGGGATGACGTGATAAAATAAATGACGTGTGAAATAAAAGCGACAAAATAATAATTCTAGCATTTTTGGGTAAATATTAACAAGTTTTTAATATAAAAAAGATGTTCATTTTGGTAGCTTTTGCTGTCATTATTCAAAAGCGATTCGTCATGTATGAAGGGGATGCCAGTCTATGATACTTTTTAACATTATTTAGAATAGATTTTACTAAAAATGTATTTGGGATCAGTTTATAATTATGCGTGAATTGACTATCCCTTCTGAAAGTACTTATGCGCAGTTACTATTTATTTGCTCTTTTGTAACTAACAAGATCTCAACTTGCCTTTTGTTTAGAATTATAAGTTTGTAGAGCATGTGTCAGTGTTTCTTTTAGCGAGTCTAGCACACTTTATCTCTTTCGACTTGCACAGTATTGTTCTCATCGCCTCACCCGTGTAGATCTACGAAAGCCGATACTCAGCAGCGTCCTGTAAGATAGTCGTAAATAATGTATTCATTATATAAAATCGTGTGTTAAATCGATGGTGGAGAATCTTTTAGATTGTTTAATGAAATTGGTGGACGTTGTTTGCAGCGATAGCGTCATTTTTCGCGGATTTGATGCCATACTTGGCTTGTTGGCGGGCCGCGAAAGTTCTGCACGAGATCTTGTTGGACAATGTGTTAAAAGCGCCCTTGCAATTCTTCGAAGTGACGCCCCTCGGCCGGATCCTCTCTAGGTTTTCTAAAGACGTGGACATTGTCGACACGTCGCTCCCCTCAGAGCTCTCCGACGTGATATATTGCGCCTTCGAGGTAATAAGGCCATAACTATAACTTATGTCATTAGGGGCCATTCAAGTATTACGTAAGCAGAGTTTTAGTAGTTTTTAACCTCCCCTGTTCAGCAAAAGTAAGCAAATCTCTTCCAAATTCCTCTTTGCGTTAACATGACATTGGTATAATAATATACTACATATTTAAAATCTTTTTAGATTATAGCTAACCGAACCAATATGAGACCGTTCTATTAAGAAGTTAATAGCGCGTGCGGTATTTTTAACTGACTTCAAAAAAAGAGGAGGTTCTCAATTTGTCGGTTTATTTTTAAGAATGTTCACCGATTACTCGAAGACGCCTGAACCGATCTGGAAAATTCTTTTTGTTTCAAATGGTATACTTCCCAGGTGGTCCCATTGAAATTTGATCGTAATCGGTCGAGCGGTTTTTAAAATATCAATAATTAATTATATACTAGTTTAAAGTGTTTTAAAAATATTTTTTTATATTTATTTATCCCTACTTCGATCATTTCTAACTTAACCATAAAACACCCCTTGAGATGCAATGAGCAATCAATTAGCAAAAAAACTAAAATAGGAATCCCTTTTAGTTTTCGAGCATGGACAAGTGGGGTTGACATATTTGTTAAAATCATAATCTACTTAAAAAAAAAACTGAAAAAATAAATACATAAATATTGCTGACGTAATCACCTTTAAGCAAAGCAAATACCCCGTTTGGTGCTTACTGCTTACGTAATACTCGAATGGCCTTATGTAATGAAAGTAGTTTTCATATTTTGGTGGGTAAAATTTTGTTTTTATTTAGTTTTATTTTTTCCTTTATAGAGGTTGCACAATGTCTTACAAGAACAGTTCACACACTTTTAGCTTTAATTTGTATGGGGCTGCCATTTATAATTTTATTAGGATTTCAATTCACTCGTGATGTTTCTGCTTTGAACTAATATTCACTATGCTTCGCTGAAAATTTTCAATATTTGTTTCTGACCGTGCGTGAGTGAGTGTGTGTTTACATGTCATTCTAAATGTATGTATATTTTGGCTTCTGTCTTTGTTTCGTAATACGTGTCCGCCCTTAATTTATAATAATTGTTTAATCACTACTAATTTGACTTTACTAAAATAACTTTACAAGCTGAAAACCTTATATCATTGTAATGTAGGTACTTAATAGCAATATTCATAAACTGATCCCAACAAGCTTTACTGTCATTTATTTGATTACATATCTTTGCTGTTGAATTTTTTCACTATGAAAGAATTTGTCATAATCGATATCTGCCTCAATGTTTGTAATGCTTTTGACGCGCCTGATGAAAATATGAATGACAAAGCAAATTTTATAGCTTGGGTATGTAATGATATAAAAATCAAAGATTGCTTTTCTCAATTAATAAAATAAATGTTAAAATACAAGGTTTACCCCAAAAAGAAATGAACGTTAAACGCGTGTTTATTTTTGATTTACAATATAAAACGTTCAATCTTCAAACTTGGTCATTATTTAAAGGTGTTAAAACTTTTTGTGGTACAATCTCATTCATCTAACCTCATCGCCAGCCCACGATTGGGTATAGGAGACCTACTCCTCTCGAATGAGAGCGGCTTAGAACCATATGCTAGCCATACACGGACAGATTTGCCTAAAAATATGGCTAGCGGGCAGCTGATCTTTTAATGTATGGCGAGATTCAGGTATAGATTAACTTGCCGATGCTTGTCCGCTGCCCGTGCTCAAAACTTACGGATCATGCACGGGGCAGGCGAATCCGAACATCAACTGTGCTTGTGTGCATAGTAACAGATATGCCCTCCAGATCCACATAAAACCACTGTATATTAAAGCTAGATTTTGCTTTGAAAGAGAACATTGCAAGCAACCGTTTATATTAAACTCGTGATTGCAACCGATACCCGGGATCGTGTGTGACGAAAGTCACATCATCAGATCCGATACAACACGTTCAGACGCTTCTGTCGGGTAACTCTGTCCGTGTATGGCTAGCAGTCTACCACTTGTCAAGTGCGGGTTGGCAAATTTCAAACACCTTTGAGAACATTATGGAGAACTCTCAAGCATGCAGGTTTCCTCACGATAATAGTTTAATTTTGTAAGTAATATATAAATAATAGGAGGATACTTAACTGATATTTTCATATGTTTAAAATTAAGACTAAATATTATAGCACAATGCCATTTTTCTTTTTTAAATATCTTAACTAGTCTCGGAATTAAGAGCCTTAAAGTTTCATGTTAGACAAAGAGAGCGCTTCTGAAGTGCGATGTCACAAGACCTGCATAGACTCTTCATAGAAAATTTCATTTTAAAAAGAATAGCTTATAAATTGTTTGTTTTTTGACCGATTTATTTTCTGTTTTTACAATGTTACATTTTTGATTATAATTATTAATGAATATGAACATTTTGACAACAGTCAAAGGCCCAATTCATATATATTTAACTGTTATAATCGGTTCCTTTGCCAGGTCCTGGGGACACTGTTCGTGATAAGTTTCTCGACGCCAATATTCGTAGCGGTGATTCTGCCCGTGGGCGTGGTGTACTATGTGATCCAGCGGTTTTACGTGGCCACTTCGAGGCAGCTGAAGCGACTCGAGTCAGTCTCCCGGTCACCTATTTACTCGCACTTTGGCGAGAGTATAACTGGGGCTACCACCATTCGAGCGTATGGAGTTACGCAAAGGTACTCATTAATATGTATTATACTATATTATTTCTATTTATTTTAAGAATTGAATAATATTTTAATTAAAGGACAAACCAACCAACAAATACACTGGCATTCATAATTTATAGTCTGATTTTTTAACAAACGAGTACCGAAAATTTTCACTGCGTTGCTATTGGTACGTAATCAACATAGAGTCCCATGCCCCACCCCTAAAATGACCCATCTCACTCTGTCAATATCGGAAATGTGCGAGAGCCATACACGAGTATGCCTCTCGCACATTTCCGATATTGACTCGTTTACTAGTACTCGTTTGTTAAAAAAAAATAGACTATAGTAAATTGTCAAAGCTGTACAATGAAAATAAATAAGGCTGTTTTTTTATTTATATGTATATATTTATCGTAGATTCATAGAGGAGTCTGAGCGCGGCGTGGACCACAACCAGTCGTGCTACTACCCCAGCTGCATCGCCAACCGCTGGCTGGCCGTGCGCCTCGAGATGATGGGCAACATCATCATATTCTTCGCGGCGTTGTTCACCGTCTTGGGCCGGGACTCCATCAGCCCCGGGCTCGTGGGGCTGTCTGTGAGCTACGCCTTACAGGTACATATTGAAGACATGAAAATAATATGAAAAAATAATCTTTTTTTTTTTTTTGGATAAATAATTTTATTTTATTACATAATTTATTTAAGCAATCATTAGTATCAGGTGAAAATAAATTAGTAACATAAAACAAATCGGATAATCATTAATGATATTCGAGGTTAGGTACTTATATAAATATGTAATAAGTGCAATAATATTTTTTGCAGTCGTGGGAAATATTGTTTTTCGGGATTTAAAAGGACAAAGGCTGCTTTGTTATAATACGTATGTTCAATTCGGGCTAGCGTGGCGCATTCGTTTCATCGTTTCTATTTAGGCCCGCCCGACTTTAACATACACGTGACAAAGTCTCCTTTCAAATCCAGAAAAACATTCCACACGACCCCAAAAATATTATTTTTATTATTTACATAAGTATACCTACTTACAATTCAATACTTGTTAAGATGGGCTGACAGAAAATAGCCCCATTCCCATGACGCATGACCCAGCCGTTGCTTCGCTCAGCCATATTATTTTGTAAAGTGAATCTAGTTCCAATCGAGAAGAATCTGCAAAAAACTCTCAATAAAAAGTGTTACGCAAAAAAAAAAAAAAGTGGTTACGCTCTTAAAGTAAATATAATATGTCAGAACGTTATTGAAAAAGCCGTGATATTTTTAATTAGTGGTATTACAGTTGCACGGAGTTTTGCCAATTGTCTCCATTAGATACAATATTACGCGTCAATTTGCGTTAAATTTCTAATAAATTGCTCATTGTCACTTTTTATCATTTATATTATCTTCATTTGTATATCATATGATACTGTTAATAGATTCCATTTTGTGTAAAGCAAAAATACAAATAAAGTAAGGCTAATTGTCTATAATAGCGTTATTAGGTACTTATTATAATAAGTATGTTGTCTTGGTTACAGATTACTCAAACATTGAATTGGCTCGTTCGAATGACTTCAGAAGTTGAGACTAACATAGTTGCCGTCGAGAGGATAAAGGAATACGCTGAAACTAAACAGGTAAGGAACACGGAGCGATGCTCACTCGCATATGGCGTCGAACTAATAGAAAACAAGCACATTATTAAAATATAATAAAAGGCCCGACTGCTTTAAATAATATCGACTGAAAAGCCAGTGTCGGGATTATGTAAGGATTCTAACGATACCCATACATCCAAATCTGCCCCCCCAATTGTCTAAAAGTTGCCGATCAAAATCTTATTCATTTCATGGCATTAGCGTCAAAGTAAAATAAACCATAACAGCGTTCAATTAGAGCTCAATTTCGTGTATGCATTCTCATACGTTTAGGTATGTACGATACGCTCCATATTTGTATTTGTATTGTTTATTTCTTCGATTGAGGCTTACAAAAGCGCTTATGAATATCAAAAATGTTACATCATTTAACCTTCCATGTTAGAATCGGTTGTACTGAATTTGTGACTTTAAATCAATACAGCGCCAGTTAATTAAACAACAAGTCGAAAAATTAAAACATGTAATTGAAAAATACTTCTAAGTTTCTTGAAAAAACAAAAACTCAACAAAAAATAGTTTGCTCCTCCTGAGATAAATAGCAAAATGTGTGCAAAACATGTATTTTTCAAAAAAAAATATACTACAGAGAAAATTTTTACCAATCATGTTTTCAAAACACGCAATCCAAGATAAAAGTTCGAAGTATCATTTCCCCAAATATTAAGGTGGTAACTTTAACAAATTCTGAGATAAATAACAATGACAAAAACCAAATTGCATATTATGAACTCTAAGGCTGGAACCACATAGATTCGCATTTTGGCCATACAAAACTCGTTTTTCATAAGAGTCGTGTACGCATCGAAAAGCCGATTTGATGCGTACACGACTATGAAAAATGTCAGTTTTGTATGGACAAAATGCGAACCTATGCGCATAGCTGTGGTTCCAGCCTTGTAATGACAGTTTTGTATGGACAAAATGCGAATCTATGCGCATAGCTGTGGTTCCAGCAATTGGCAATAGTAAAGTGTCCACCAGCGACCCCGCCACCTGAACAGATAAGTGGTTGCGCAGGAGGCGGCGTGGACGGTGGGCGCGGGGCCGGGCTCCACGTGGCCGGAGACGGGCGCGCTGCAGCTGGAGCGGCTGTCGCTGGGCTACCGCGCCGGCGAGCCCGCGCTGCGCGACCTCACGTGCGCCGTGGCGCCGCGCGACAAGCTCGGCATCGTGGGCCGCACCGGCGCCGGCAAGTCCACGCTCACGCTCGGCCTCTTCAGGTACGACGCCATTCACTACATACACTACACACTCTGGTGGAGTTTCTTTCGCCACTCATTTGTGGAAAGGGCGAATTTATGCAATAGAATAGAATAGAAATATTTTTTTCTCAAATTTGCTCGGAAATCGCTTCTTTATTTAAAAAAAACGAAACGTCAATTGGCTCATTGCTGGCGTGGCGCCAAATTGCTGGACAGGTACGAGGTTTTTAAAATGTACACTTTCCTCTATTAGGTGTTTCTCCTCTGTGATTAGGTGTTTTAAATGTGCATTTCTTTCGCTGAGTTATATATACAATTTAAAAAAATCGGCCAAGTGCGAGTCGGGCCTCGCTCTTTAAGGGTTCCGTTAAAAAAAATTAAATTAAAATATTTTCCTGTACCCATGGAAATATTTTAATTTAATTTTTTTAATTTAATTTAATTTTTATTATTTGTTGTTATAGCGGCAATAGAAATACATAATATGTGAAAATTTTATGTGTCTATCTATTACGGTTTACGAGATACAGCCCGCTGACAGACGGACGGACGGACAGCGTAGGCTTAATAATAGGGTCCCGTTGGTACCCATTGGGTACGGAACCCTAAAAATAAGAATGTTTTTTTTTAAAATGGAACAAAAAGAGCGTGGTTTAATTGGAGGTAAAGAATTATTGGTGACTGGTGTTTTCTTTTACAATATATTTCTTGTTCTGAAATAAAAATGGATTCGGAATCGGATGAAGAATTAATGGACTTTACACCACCAGATATGGCGGAAGAAGCTAATGTACTATAACATTTAATAGCCTAGGCAATGGGGCGGTCTGTTGTATGGAGACCCCCACATCAAATCCTCAGTCGATGAAATTTGGCAGGGTTGTAGTATGGGATGACCCAAAATTTACACAAAAATATCCAAAAAAAAATCCATGCGGAAGTTAGGTATTTATACCTAAAAGTACAAATAGCTCAATATTTTGAAATAAATAATTTCTCCGTCCAATTTTTTTTTACCAAACTAATTATTAGCCTTAATAAGAGGTACTTGATAAAAATCCAAAACTTTTTTCAAACGGAACTGTCACTTTTTAAAGAGGTTTCCTTTTTTGTCCGTAATTTCGACCACAAAATGGCTCAGTCAATTTTTTCATTTTTAAATGTCCTTAAAATGTAATTTAGCATAACGTGTAAGAAAATCCAAAAAAAAATCCATACCAAAATCTATTTATCTTACTTCAACTGAAAATTGTTTATAACTCGGTATGAAAAATTTCTCAATCCAATTTCTTTTTTTTATCATAGTAGGTAGTCACATTTACACTCTTATCCTAAATATCCAAAAAAAAATATCACACAGAACATTGATATTGAAACAGATTTTTTGAAATCTAAACTGTGTTTTCGCGATAATGCACCTTAATTCTTGAATCATTGGGTATAGTTTAGCGTGCGCGAGCGAAGCGACTTCACAAAATAATATACATGTTACTACATGCCTTCTACAATGCTAAATATTGGACATAAACGTGTAACTGAACATTAATTTATTTGTACAAGATAAATGAGCTTAAATAAGGGCTCATAAATTTTTTTTTTTTTTAGCTTATGTCTAGGTAAGTAAATTAAAATAAAAAATTAAGTGGCACTCGGGGACTGCCGCAGTAAAGCTATTGCATAGCGTTTTTTATCAACTTATGCAATTATAATATTTATGCAATATTTTTTTTTTGCATAATAAAAATTATGCAAAAAAATAATTAAAAAACAAACAAACAAGAAAAGCGCACTGTGACTTCTTCGCGAGTGAGATTCGAACCTGCGACATCATACACCATACGGTAAAGAAAGCGGCCGCTCGCCCACTGCGCCGAACAGAGCTACTTGTGAACCTCTAAAATGTTGAACGCTTACTGAACGACGGTGTTAGGTTTATTTTCGTTACGAAATTTCTTGATTCGGTCACCGCGCTCAAACTGTTTGTCCTAGTTCAAAGCCCGCGATAAAAGCTATGCAATAGCTTAAAATTCAATTTTTTTTCATTACTTGGATTTGAGGAAATAAAGGAGGAAATGTATTCAATATATTTTGTTTAAGTACGTATTTGGCACGCCAGTAATTTGCAAACTGTTTAAAGCATAATGCTAGACAGTTTATGCAACTGATATCGACGCTGGAAATTTCAAATGTCGTAAGGGACATTCTGTCGTAAGTACACTTGATTCACCATCGAACTTGAAATTTTTCTTTCTATCGATCTGTATATTTATTTAAAATTTTGATATCTCTTATAATTATAAATAAGGGCTGGAGATACGAAATGTAATACTTTATAGTAAGTAACAAAAAAGTAAAATTTTAGTTAGTATATATCAAATTTTAGATTCTAACTTTCTTGTACAGTACCCGGCGATATATATTGCACATCGGCCATAAAGCCGATGTGAGATATATATCGCCGGTGCAATATATATGCCGATGTGCAATATATATATATATATATATAATTATATAGTATATAGTAGTAGTAAATACAGTACCCGGCGATATATATTGCACATCGGCCTTATGGCCGGGTACTGTAGCTTTTTGTAATGTCGTAATTCATTTCAAACTGTCTGGTTTCTATGCTGTAACGCGTCTACAAAAATTAAAAATTCTTTACGATCTAAAATCTATTTTGGTATTTAAAAATTTTGAATTAACATTGACGTAAGTAGCGACGAATTGATATCGACGCTGGAAATTTCAAATGTCGTAAGGGACATTTTGTCCTAAGTACACTTGATACACCATTGAACTTGAAATTTTTATCTCTATCGATCTGTATATTTTAAATTTTGATATCTCTTATAAATAAGGACTGGAGATGCGAGATGTAATATTTGTAGTAAGTAATAAAAAAAGTAAAATTTTAGATCGTATAAATCAAATTTTAGATTCTGACTTAGTAAATATTTTCACGATCGCTTCGCTCGCGAAAGTTTCCATTACAGATTGATATTTTAGGTATCAAGTATGGAATACATAGCTGTGTAGTACGGCCGTTAATCACTGGCCTATATCATTGAGCTCAAGGTACCAACTCCTCAATCCTGATGCTGCTGGGCTTCGGCCCACCAGACTCAGCTAGCCTTAATTAAATCATTGGGTCGTTATAATAATCTAGGAACTGACACAATATTGTAGAGATTTGTAGGGGCGGCAAAATTTGAATTGCCTACTGGCGACAAATGTGTAAATCTGGTGTGCGTTGCGCCTCCGTTTGTTTCGACGTTTCTTATATGCCCATCCAACTTCAACATACGTATAGAAACAAAGATTATAATATGTAATTTATAGAGGCGTTTGAAGTTAGTTTTTTAATAATCGTTATTATTTTTAGTGGCCTAGGAGTGCAATATTCTGCAGCATCAGGTCTGATTTTCAGGTCAGGTGATAGAATCTGGAGTTCGTGGTGTAGTCTAACTAAAGGTAATTGGTCTTTACAATATGAATTCACAATCAAAAATTCCTAAATTCTCACAGCTTAAGAGTGCAGCACCCTGCAGCATCAGAATTGAGGAGTTGGGGCCTCGAGCTTAACGATGTAGTCTATGCTTGATACCTTTTACTTACATTTTTAATACACAATCGATATTTTCTAAATCTTCATAGTTAATAGCAAACATTCAAATAAAAAAAAATGCGATACGGTCTGAAATCTCGAAGAAATTGGTGTACATACCTGCATGGAAAAAAATATGAGCCGATTGCGCGCCGATATAAACTTCCTTTTTTTTTGAAGTCAATTATAAAGTATGTAACTTTATTTTAGAGTAAATGAAATACAAAAATGGAAAATTAATTAATTTTTTTTTTGTTGGCAAGGGGGGCGCAGGCGGATTTTCGCACCCCGGCGTCCACCCTGTCTATGCAATGGTCTGATTCCAATCGAATGTGCTAGATAACATCCAAAGACATTACAAAGTATATTGTTTTTAACATACTTGGTAATGTCTTGGAATAATAAGTTTTAAATATTTAAGAATCGACCTTAGCCTAAACGACACAAACAGCAAAAGGCGTTAGCTTAGTTTATTTACAAATAGCAAAAGCTCTTTGTTAATAAACTAAGTCAATTTAGAAAAAATGCATAAAAGAAGTGTCTCAATGAAAATTAATGATTGTTAAAAATCAATGGAAGAGTCCAACATTTCAAATGCACCAAAAATCTTCTAAAGATGTAAAAATTGAATTGGAACCTGAAATATCTGTGGCAAAATGCAATGATCTGAAAAGTTTAATGCAAATATAGAACAATATCAATACGGTTTTATACTTCAAATGTTCTAAAAAAAACTCTAAAATTATCAAGCAATGAGTTGTCTTCTATTTAAGCAAGACTTTTCAGGCAGTTGCGACAAAATTACTTCTATTATACTATTAGGCTTAAGGTGTAAGATTCTTTTGACGTGATAACGTCTTATAAATCAATGAACACCAGCTGCACGCACGACAAAGTGTCACGTTCCACCTGAGCCTGAGGGTGAAAGCGAGAGCGCGGAACAAGCGATAGAGAGGCATGACCGGCCCAAGCGTTGGCTTGTGACACATTTATTCATCGATGTTTCTTTATGACGTTATCACGTAAAACTATGGTCCGTAAACCGACTTTACAGACAACCAATTTTTTTTATTTTATTCCATAATTTTTCGATATTATTATAATAAATTGATTATTCATATTTTTTTGTTATACTATACAAGATGATGCCCGCGACTTCGTCCGCGTGATTTAAGGTTTTTTGATTCCCACGGGAACTCTGTAATTTTCCGGGATAATAAGTAGCCTATGTGTTAATCCTGTTTATAAGCTATCTCCATTCCAAATTTCCGCCAAATCGGTTCATTCGTTGTAGCGTGAAAAAGTAATAAACATCCATCCATACATCCTCACAAACTTTTGCATAGTCATCGCATCGCATAGTAGGAACTAGGATAGTAGGATATACTGCATCACAAAAAAAAAATTTTTTTGATGCAACTACAAATTTACGATTTTCGGATTTTTTCCTTTACTTGTGCTACATGACATTGCTTCATGCCAAATTTCATGATTCTAGGTCAACAGGAAGTACCCTCTAGGTCTTGCGAGTGTTAAAATATGCGGCATAGATGGACCATAAAAGGCCGTATCTTTTGATTGCGTCGACTTAGACTTTGTCACAGCTACAAGGGATTGCAGACCTGAGTATTTGATACTATTTTCAACTTGATACCCTCCATGTGTTCCTGAGAAAAAGGGTATTGACAGACGGACAGACAGACGGACAACGAAGTGATTCTAGAAGGGTTCCGTTTTTAGTACGGAGTACGGAACCCTAAAAATGAGAGTTATGACAGTTTAAAAGGTAAAATTTTGTTTGGTCCTCCTGAAAATTAGGGGTTTGTCGCTTACAAAATTTGAAATATCCAGCATCGATGTATCGGATTACACATGGACCTCGGATTACAAAGGGCGTAAAGGATATTTTGGCCAAAACTTGAACTTTTTAATGGTATCATACTCAGTTTTTAACGTTCTTTCGATCTGTCTGTATTGTGTATTTACGTCTCAATATTCGCTAAAAATGTCGTTGACGATCTAGATTTTTGGTGTTCTTAAGCATGAATTTTCGAATAAATAGGTCACTACTAATGGTACTACACTATGTAATGCATACATAGCATAATATCTATTAAGTATATTGTAAAAGTATTTTGACAAGAGCAACTGCCGAGTTTCTTGCTGGTTCTTCTCTGCAGGAACGGCATTCCGAACCAGTGGTAGACTCATTGACGATTGTAAAAAAACTTGTAAAAGTTTATTTGAATAAAAAAACATTTCTATTCTAAAACATAATATCATCAAAATTATTTTTTTTAAATTTTAAAAAGTAAAAAATATTCATATCTTTTTCTTCTTTATCAACCTATAAACGTCCACCCGCTTTCAGGAGTTCCGCAATGATTCCGTCATCACCAGGCGCTTTGTTGTTCTTGAGCTGTTTGAGAGCCATACTAATCTCGTATAGGCTGACTGACATCTGGGACATCTTCGGTATAGTTCATAAATCATAACGAATAATTGATCGTCATAGTCACCGTCGTTGGCAACAGTTTTGATTGACAATTGCACTGTCGATTCAACGAAATACAGTCGATTATCGAGTGCAGGCTCGCGTCACCGTAGAAAAAATATGTCGATATAATAGGCAGATGTCGGGTCTCGTGACGTCACCACGCTCCTGCTTCCCTTGATGGATTAAATATAAAATATTTCTTTCTAAAATGTTTATAGTTTTTAATGCGCTTGATTATTTTTTTGGATATTTTGATACTTGATACAAAAAAATAATTGTAATCATATCAATAAAAAAAATGGATGGAGAAATTTTGCACTGTGAGTAAATGGGTAGTTTTTGAAAAAAATATAGTCTCTTGGTATATTGTTTGGATTTTCAAGTTGTAGGTACAAAACGGCTATAAAAGGACATTCCAGTGAAAAAAATTCACAGAGCAATTTTTCGCTGCAAGTTACATTGAAAAAACGTATTTTTCAAAATTTGGTGGTTTCGACTAGGAGTATATTTTGGATATTTTATATTTTGTTTCTAGACTTTACATGAATGTTTTAGGTGAAGAAAGTTTTGACCGAGCATTTTGCCGAACTGAGATATTAAGCATAAAAGAGTTTAGGTAAAAATACCTAACTTCCGTTCTAATTTTTTTTTGGATATTTATAAAATACGTTTAACTACTAATACTTTATCATTCTGTAAAGTTTCGTCGCCTGAGGAATTGATGTTGGGGTCCACTAGCTTCATTGCCTAGACTATAACATGAAATAAAACAGTGTTTCTTTAATTATTTTTTTGTTGTTTCCTCGCAAATTAGAGAAAAGTACTATATAAGCCTCGGCCGAAATAGCAATTCATGGCCTTGTTTACTTAAAAAGGCCTCGGCTAGCGCCTCGTCCTTTTAAAATCACTTGGAATGTTACTCGTCCATAAATTGCTTTATTCCGAGCCTCGACAATAATGTACTATTATTCAAATAAACTTTTTTACAAGTGCTTTTGAATCGTCGATGAGCCTACCACTGGTTCGGAATGCCCTTCCTGCCGAGAAGAACCAGCAAGAAACTCTTTTTAAAACAAGTTTACAATACAGTATATACTATGCTATGTATCCAGTGTTTCCACAAGAGGGGAAGTTCCAAAAATGCATACTACTTACAGTTATTCAATACATATTAAAATGGGCAAACAGAAAGTAGCCCCATTCCAGCCGGCGGCACCCGTTCACGATTTTTGACGACCTCCGAGTCTGGCGCAGTGGTGAGCGCTGTGGTCTTATAACTGGGAAGGCTCCTGTTCGACCATCTTAGACTGGACTATCTTGTTATCGAATAAAAAACTAAAAAAAAAATCTATGACGTAGTTATATTTCGTTTGATTGTTTAAATAAAAAAATTTTATGTCATAGCATTGTATTCTAAAATACTTTATAATAATTATCAAGAAATAAATCTAGAAAATGAACTAAGTAAAAAATACTAATGATCAAAACTGATAAATAACTTTCTTGAAAGTTTTGGATTCGACTTTTCTACAAATCACCGACGATTTATATTCCATATCTTCTTCCTTTGGAACTGTTTCCGAAAGTAAACGATATCCGCCCGTATTGCATGATTCCACTGGTATAACTCCGCCTGATCACTCCAGCTTTCCGAGCTCACTCCAGAATCCAAGCAAGCCATCCACCTACCGTATTCCCTACTTTGACATTTCCAATGGCTCTGGAAAACAATGGAAAGTTCTCAACTTTCTTTTCAAACGAAATACGTGTTTGTCAGTTCTAGTTAGCAACTGAATGTTAGCTTCTAAGATAGAGAACAGCCCTCCAAGTCGGCGAGGACTGTATTATATCACACGTCATGTTGAGGACGATTTCAATGTACGCTAATATTCCACAGGATAATAGAAGCGATGAGCGGGAAGATCCTGATCGACGGCATCGACATATCGACGATCGGGCTGCACCAGCTGCGCTCGCGCATCACCATCATCCCGCAGGACCCCGTGCTGTTCTCGGGCACGCTGCGCATGAACCTTGACCCGTTCGGCGTCTACACCGACGACGAGATCTGGCGCTCCTTGGAACACGCGCATCTCAAGTCCTTTGTGCAAGGTACTTTACTTTCTTTTTGGAAGTAATGCCTACTGCTGATTCCCGCGATATCTCTGACGAGATCAAAAGTGTCCACGACTGTCTCCGGGATCCAAGCTATATATCAACCCAGACATTCACTATATGCCTAATGTTAATGTTTGTGGACAAGCTTATTCAGGTATTGCCATTGACTTACATATACTGAGTATGGACCGGCCCTTCCATACTAGCGAAATGACTAGACGCGTTGGTGCGGATTTCTTGTTAAAAGCACCGGCTTGCCTAAAATCTGTGTCAAGAAAGAAGTCCCGCGGCAATTAGTTGAACTGACCTGTGCATTCTTCGCCATCAGCAGACGGATATTCCCAAGTATTTTTTTTTGCTACATAATGTACGGTGGCGACAGAATGGGATAAAGTAACTGGAAATTACAATTTTTGTTGGATAGATTAAGTTATTTTAGACCTACCCTGAGTATTCCTTTTTGCGTTGTTATAGGTCTTCAAGCAGGCCTGCTTCATGAGGTATCGGAAGGAGGCGAGAACTTGTCGGTAGGTCAGCGGCAGTTGGTGTGCTTGGCGCGCGCCCTGCTGCGGAAGACGCCGCTGCTGGTGCTGGATGAGGCCACCGCGGCCGTCGATTTGGAGACGGACGAGCTTATTCAGGTATTGCCATTGACTTACGTATACTGAGTATGGACCGGCCCTGCCATACTGGCGAAATGGTTAGACGCGTTGGTGCGGATTTCTTAAAAGCACCGGCTTGCCTAAAATCTGTGTCACGAAAGAAGTCCCGCGGCAATTAGTGGAAGTAATACATTTACATACTATAACTTCATAAACATGCCACTACTAGCGCCGCCTCTAGGGGACTTCTTTCGTGACATGGACTAAATTGTTTCTTGTTAGTAGAAGTGAACAATTTTGTTGGGACGTACTCTTCTATAGCTGTTTACTTCAATGGGTATTGCGTATATTCTTCGTTTATAGACTGCCCTTTAGATCACACGATAAAATATAATCGTCACATTGCAGAAAACGATCAGATCTGAGTTCGCTTCGTGCACGGTGCTGACAATCGCACACAGACTGAACACAATCATGGACTCGACGCGCGTCATGGTGCTCGACCGCGGCCAGCTCGTGGAGTACGCGCCGCCCGAGCAGCTGCTGCAGGACAAGAACTCCATCTTCTACGGCATGGCCAAGGACGCCGGCCTCGTCAACTAGCCCGCGCTGACCGACACGAGCACGGACTACGAGTCATGTTGTTCTCGACCGCGGTACCGCGTGCCAAGTAAAGAGTGACTATTATATAACACATACATTTTTAGTGATCAATGCAATTTGCAATAAACAAACAATAGTGAATAATAATAATTATCGTATCGCAAGTTTAAATTCCAAAAAGTACATGTTACATTTGATTGTGATTTTCGACCCAATTGTATCCTATAGTTCTCTGCAGTATCTCAGTGACTGTGATTTTATCAAATCACACAGTCACTGAGATATTATTGAGATTCTGCATGAAGACCAACTAAGAAAAATTTAAAGTAACTACTTTGGAGTTTGTTACCTTTGATAATTACCTTCTAAATTGTTGGATAATGTTCGGAAGTATCTACTCGAAAAAATATGTTTCGAAAAATATCTTATTTCAGCAAAAAAAAAAAAAATTTTTTAAGGTTCAAAATTCGTGCAAAAAAGCTCCACGGTGTCATGGTGTCGTTCGTGACGTCACCTGTTTTTTCATAGTACTTAATCGCTCTGATTCAATCCAATATGGCGGATTGCTGTATTTTTTTATAGTTTTATTTTATTATCAAAATAAATATCAATCTCGCTCAAATAGAAAATTAAATACGTTTTTTTCTAATCCATGGGTCCTATTACATAAGATATCATAATTTCATCGAGATTGGTTACTGTCATCATGTATATTGTATACAAGTCAGATATTAGTAAGAAGGAAAAGATTTTTAAAACACTTTGTACAAATCAAATTACACTAAAATTATCCTAGATGTGAGCAATCTATTATTATAGATTGCTAACATCTAGAAGTATAATAAATACTTCTTTACTGATCTCTTACTTTACTATGTATAATTGTCAAACTCGTAATTTTGTAGTGGTAAACCTTCAGTGAACCATTGAAATAATATGATAAGCACTGAGGGTGATACACACTAATTGCATGGAAGCTACAAAGCAGATTGTGTCTGTTATGTAAAGTTGAATTACATAGTAACGGAGATAGGTCTACAGAAATCAAAACAGGAACTAGCGTAATCTTTAATATGTAATTCGTCCACGTCTCCACGTCTTAGGAAATGTTTTTGTAGATGAGGCAAAGGATTACATATTTTTAGTACAAATTCTAGCATTGCATTTTACATTTTTAGCGTCCTACAACCCTAATTCTGTTAAGGTAATTACAGGATGATAAAAAAAATTATTTGTTCTTCCTCCAAAACATTGACGATAGTTTTTATGTTTAAATTTTTTATTGAAATTTTGAATATTTACATAAACCCTTTAAACAATAACACTTTTATAGTTAGTTTAATTTTATAACTGTACAAAAATCCTCACATGTCAAGAATGTATGAACTTAATGTATGTCTGTGTGCAGAAAATGTTTGAACGATAGATGTTACATTTTATATATTGATAAATTTTATTGTAAAAGTTACTCTTGTCCTGTTCTACGAATGTATCGTATGAACCTTTTTTTTTCTTATAGGTATGCTTACTGAATATGATAAATATGTTTTTGTGGCGAGTATTATAAGTAATGTTTATGGTATTTTAGTACGATAGATATAAAGTAAGACAATAATTGTGCCTGGTCGGTTGTACACAATTATGTGAACTAAAATGATAAGCCTCTGTTTTTAGGCGAAAAAATTGCAAGGCCTGTATTGGCGCAAATTTTACTTTTTTTCTTTGAAAAAAAAATCGACAGATCGGCCAACTCCAAAGCTTGTACGTCCATGTAATATAGTTGGGCGACCGTTAGAAGCAACTTGTGGAGCCAAGAAAAATGGATAGCATTTCTTTGGTGTCAGTTTATAGATAGTTTATAGACTTGTCCAACCGAACCAGCACAATAATGCTGAAGGCAAACATCTGTTTAACTAGTGCTCAGGCGTCAAAAAGTAGGACGAATTTGTATTTTTAATATGTGAAGCAAATCCCTTGTGAATATAAACTTCGAATAAATGCTCTATAATAAATTAGTTGCTCTATATATTACCATCACTGTATAAGATTTTTTTTAAGTAAGCCCTCGTCAGACTGAAATTGAAACATGTAGCATAGACAAACCAAGTGTAATATTTAATTATTATCTGCTTTTTACCGTTCAGAATTTATAATTAATTTTGTACCTACTTGTAAACTCGATTACATTGACTGTTTGAGAGGGAATTAATGCTGAAGTCTTAGGATTATTAATCAATCTTTAATAATTATCATAAGTTATTTTAAAATTCATTATATATTTTGTGGCAATGATTGTACTCATTTAGTTACCACTACAAACCGCCCGTTACTTAATTTGTGTATTATATTATTATGTTACTTTGTTATAATACATACTTTATTACATATTTTTTATACTTATTATTTAGTAATTTTTAATACATAAAGCTTTTAAACTGTGACATTGAAACATTTACAGAAGTCGTTAATAATATCTGTATTTTTATTAGTATAATAACTATTCTTAGTATGGTAGGGTCTAGGTATAGGTACATATTAAAATTGGTTAATATGTTCATTGTAATTTAAACAGGTTTTCTACAGAGCGAGAGTGAATCTGTACAAATTGTTAAAACCTTTTTATAGGTAAGACTAACCATTAGTGTTCAATCTTAGCATCACCAATTACTAATGCTTTTATGTGTGTAGAAAATAGGGAGACATTAATTTGTTAAATTGATTGGGCAGCTGATGGTAAAATCCTCGATTAAATTAACAACTCTTGTGTAGGGTCATCCTTTTGTACTAGTTTAAGGGTATTAGTTCTTGCAATTCACGAGCGCGCGAGATCTTTAATTGTGGTTAAGTCGTATAAATGCACATTGCATAAGTGTGCCTGTCGAAGCCTAGGAGAGCGGGAGCGGTCAGGCGAGAGCACAGAGTTCTATAATTAATTAATCATATTATATATGATTAACACTGGAGAAGCTGCCGTTATATTTTTTGGACCTGCTTGATTGACGCCAATTTGGTATTGTAAGCAGATACGAGTGTCTGGAACTAATAATATTGCAAATGACGCACCGACCTCTTTATTTAATTTATGATTTCATATTATAGACCTCTATAATAGGCTCTTTGACTACTTTTAGAAAATCATCTTAAATTGTTAATAATGCTATGCTGAAGCTAACGAAACATATATTTCGGCATAATTTTCATTATTTTTCATAAAAATCGAGAAATAAATTCAAAAAAATAAATTGCCGCCGAAACGTTCCATTTGCTCTCATGACGTAACAGTTCACATTTCAAACAATGACAATTTTATAATATGTGTTTAGGCCGCGTGTCGCATACTATTTGGTATTTAATAAAATAGTAACGATGAAAAACAGACGAAATTAGCCTATTACGCCGCACAAACACGTCGAAATGTATTGACAAAATGAGAATTCCATAGGTGGTTTGGACTGTGACGTCATTCGAGATCACGGAACGTTTTCGATCACGTGACCATGGCCAGAATTATAGCAATTTTATTTAATGTTTTCTAATTAAATAAAGCTTTATTTTTTAGTTTTGTCGTATGGAATAATGTTTTTAGATAATAATCTTTTAGGATGACACCAGTTGAAACGATATTTTTATTATAGTCAAATACCCTATTCCATATAATTTATCTATGATTTCATAGATACATTATAGAAGTCTATGATAATTATATAATCTATGAAATCATAAATCAAAGAGGTCGGTGCGCCATTTGCAATATTATTAGTTCCAGAGACACTCGTACGTCAAATGTGGCGCTTTAAGTTGATCCTTATTTTAAGCTGCCACTTGTATAGGGCATCCAGTGTTAATGCAATTAAAATCCAGAACTATTGCAAGAATATTATATTATATAACTAGCTGATGCCCGCGACTTCGTCCGCATGGATTTAGTTTTTAAAAATCCCGCGGGAACTCTTTCATTATCTGAGATAAAAAGTAGCTCTCTCTGTCTGAGGAACCACTACTACATCCATTACTATACCCATGCAAAAAATCGCATCAATCCGCCGTTCTGTTGCGACGTGATTGAAGAACAAACCAACAAACAAACACACTTTCGGATTTATAATATCAGTAATGCTTTATTATATATAACACTTTTTATAAGTGTAAATTTTTTTACCATACTTAACCAAAGACAAAATTACGTTTAGCTGTCATTTACGTTTTGTTATTCCACTGTCATTTGCGTTTTGTTATTCCATGTCAGATGCGTTTTTGTTATACCACGTTTTATAGTGACTTGACGGAAACGCGGTCGAACGGGATAAAAAGTATCCTATGTCCGTCTCCTGGTTCTAAGCTACCTCTCCACCAATTTTCAGCCAAATCGGTTCATCCGTTCTTGAGTTATAAATAGTGTAACTAACACCACTTTCTTTTATATATATAGATTATATAGAATTGCAAGAACTATACCTGTCCACTGAAGTTGCGGGAATATGTAATCGGTGGACCAATCATATTGTAGAGATTTGTGAGGTGATTAAAATAATAGGTCAACATTACACTGCTAAGCTAAATGGTAAGCCCATTCAATCAGACTCGCTTCAGTGGACGACCATCTTAAGCTAGTCAGTTGTATTTGTGTGCGACTGAATTAGGACCATTATGTTTATCTTGATATCAATGTCAACCTTTTCAAGGGAGATTTTATCATCATTAAATATTATTTTAAAATAATAAATAATTTATATTGAATTCATTTGAATAGTTGATTTTTAATTGTGTGCTTAAAATTAATTGCGTACTTATTGATTTAAAATACGTGTTCGGTAGCTTTAACGATTTATTTGCGTACCTACTTAATTTTTATTCACATAGCAATAAATTTTATATCCGACTGTCAATTTTAATGTGTTCTTTGCACAATAAAATTTATTAGTTTCTATGAATCATGAGGCGGCAACAGATTTAAGGGTGATGTATGTTACGCCTTGCACAGATCGAACCGTGGCCGGGCAATAGGGTTGTTGTCAAGTAATCGAACCAGCAAGTAGCAAGTCTATATCACACTCAAAACGCGCAAATAATAGCTTGTATGCAAATAATAGTGAATTGACGCATTAATGCGGGTAACATTGAAAGCCCCGTCATGCGTGATAAAAATTTTAATACGGAATAATACGGGAACAAATTTGAACCCAATTTAAACCACTCGGTTTCCATATTCTATAGACCGGACCAGTGAAAGAAAAATACACCCCTAAGTTTGAACTCGTAAGTTGTCATTGATATTCGTAAGGGTCATTTTAGATGGATTGCAAATTGTAGTTTTGATGTCCCCTGACTCATTCATATTCCATTATACCTCATTTTTTGTACGAATGCTGGTGTGTTACTCGTATTGGAGCAGGATGAAATTTTAATATAGGTAGTTCAGTATATTATGAGTTCTAAAGATCTTAAGAAAGGTGGCGTCGATTTAGTTAAGATAAAGGCCTTGGAATATTAGGGAAATAGGTACTAAATACCTCCAAACGTGAAGTTTGCTGCTTGGAAAAATAAATATTTTCGGGGAATAGCCTTATAGATACTGAACTATTAAAAATTTCAGTAATTCCTATGTTTTAAATTTTAATACCTCCCTAATCGTGTTTCATACCAGTGATAAGTGTTCAATATTCCGATCGGTGCATTTTCTTGCAATAACTTATACCTATAGTTATATTTTGTAGTCTATAATCTGCAGGTGCAATGTTCAGCAATATTTTATAGAGCGTTGAAAGTTTACTTATTAATATTTACAGATCATCTCGTAACTCGTGTTCAAACCAATATACGGGTGTAGGTAGAGGTTGTCATTGGCAGACCATACAATTACAGTCAATCTGGATCGTGATCAATGGTCCAAATTTCACAGGTTAAGTAAGATTCCACATAGTCCACAATTTCATTGTGCAGCAAACTGGCCTTCTCGTAAATTATCAAAACTGTCAGCGAATCTTCAAGGCCATACTGTGCTCTGGATTTTTATGTACGAGTACCTAATCTATGATTTTGATCGCGAATCACGATCCAGGTTGACTGTACGGGCTGCCTAAGTTTATGCAATCTTAAAATCTTGATTAAAGAATTTCGGAACTTGTTTACAGTCAAGTATGTAATTTCGTCGCTTCATTCATCAGAATAATCTTCGAATGAAGCGACTCTAAGATCGATCGAACTTCACTTGAGAAGTTCGTTTGATCACCGACCAATTTTGATTGCTTTCACTGAAACTTTTTATATGTTTTAGTGATGGAAACAAAATATGGATAACTACCCTTTTGATGTATGCAAAAAATAAACAAAGTAATAAGCATTTTTCGAACTCGAATCTAGGTAGGTTTTTATTGTTAACCAGGAGCAGGATTTAATTTTAATGATTTACTTTTTAATTTTAAAGTGTTTTTCATTTTGTCAACTTAGCCAATCGACCATTTGTCAGATTATTATTGAACAACTACCTACCTATTTTTTGGAGTTTATTGGAGTTTACTGGAGTTTACTCCTTTAGAATCGATTTTAAGCGCCCGGTATGAGAAAAATTTGAGCAGTAAAATCTACTTTGAATGACCTCGTTACGTTTTTCACAACGATGCAAATTTCTACCCTAACGTTGAGTAAATAAGGTTGGTTTTCGCTTGAGTTGTCGAATGCCCTTGTTACGTTTTTCACAACGATGCAAATTTCTACCCTAACGTTGAGTAAATAAGGTTGGTTTTCGCTTGAGTTCTCGAATGCGAAAGCGCTTTCGCTTCGGGAAGCCGAGCGCGTACCGATCGGGTCGGAGCGGCGCCGCGAATCAGTGTTGCCATGTGCACCGTAATTACGGTAATAACACCGTACTCAGCAAAAATTTACCACCTACCGTTGAAGCACGACAACGGTGATGATATCTACCGTAATCAGGGATTGAAATTTTCTTACTAAAAATAGAGAAGAACAGTCTCTAATTTGGTAAAAAAGTTGCTTTCCAGCAATTTCAAAAATGTACGCATCCCTAGGAATGAGTTGAAGTTCGTAGTATTTATTTGTTATTACGGGCATTCCCTGTACATCGCGTCGGCGTACCAATTTGAATGTTTAAATGTTATATGAAAGAATAAAGAATTACATTTACTGATAGTTGGTTTAATAGATTTGCGGTGTGTATTTACTTGATTCCTTCGAGATGTCAAGTCGTCGTCGTTACAATCTTGAATAAAATAGTAAACCAAAACAAAATTAGTGGAAATGATTCTCTGATTTGTCTGATCACTCTGATCTCTCAGTCAGGAGTTGAAGTGCCAAAGAAAAAGAAATCAATACAAGCAGAAATTCCGAGAAGAATTGCTGAAACCAGTTTCGCGTTAGTTAAGGAAGGACAGGAAATAATGAGTATGTTGCGGTATGTAATATGTGTACAAACAAAACATTTTCGGCTGAAATCGGCGACCGCCAGATCATGAAATCAAAATATACGTTTTTACCATCTCTCTAAGGTACACGGCTCTTTACGATTATTTATTTGTACTCAAAATATGTTTTGAATTACACTTGTTTGTAAGTCAATTTAATTTATACCTGGCCATTTTTAGTATTTCAATTTAAAAATAGTGCTTTAAAGTGGTTGTTGACGTGACAACGTCTTATAAATTGGTTTGCCGGGTGACACTTCAAGAAACTGCGTTACGCTCCGCTCACGTTATGCGCTCACAATGAGAGCGAGTGAGAGCCACTCGGGCATGGTTAGCCCGCCTAAGAGCGAGAGAGACAGACATAAAAAGTGAAAGGCACGCGTCCCTTCCACTCGAGCACAGTTAGCCCGCCTAAGAGCGAGAGAGACAGAGCGAGAGAGAGAGAGTGAGAGAGATAGGCATACACACCGGTTCATGTCTTGCGCTTCTATTTCGGTTGTCACGTAAAACTTTCGCCCGTATACCGACTTTACAGGCAACCAATTTTTTTTATTAAAATTTGTACACCGTTATTTTCCCCGTTTTTATCCAGACCCTATCACCGTAATTTCTTAGAATCTACCGTATCTTTTGTACGGTATCACCGTCGACCAGATTTTGGACATGGCAACACTGCCGCGAATGCATTACGACGTTTTAAGTAGTAAACTCCAGTCGTGCGTCGGAGCTGACTTGCTACCTTCATGGAGCTGACACACACACTTTTTTTTTTTGTTAGTAAATACATAATATTTTAAGATAATGATTGATAATATAATTTGCTGTAGAGCCCGAATGATGATTTATCGTGCAGTAACTGATTACTTATGTTAATTATTTTTTAATTTTATGTGACACTTGATCTTTGAATTTAATGTGTGGGTAGATAATGCCTGTTTAGGATACGTTTACATAAGATTAATCATTATTCAGGGCGTTATGGTTATTTGAAGTAGATAATTTAAGTTGTTATAAACTATTATTTTCATCTACTTAATTAATGTCTTTTAAATCTTTGGTTTTAATTATTATTATTTTTATCTATTCTGTAATAATTATTAATTTATTCTAAGCAACTTTGCTTAATTATGCTAATGCGGCCGATTTGATTTTTTTTAGTAAACACACAGTATACTAACTTAATTGGATGACTCAGATACATTTTTCAATAGTAGGTAAATCACAAAACTTTTTTGCTAATAATTGCAAATTGGACGTTCATATTGTGTATTTTAATAAAATCTTGCCTGTACAGTTTATTACACATATTTGTGTTTCCTGCACCTGTATTTATAACTTAAGTAATAACTATTCACTAAGGCACCTACCTAACATAAAGATGATTAAAAAAATACAAGACGTTGTTTTCTATGTATAATATATTACTTGAATCCACCTCCACATAGGTAGGTAGGTACGCCTTTACTGAAAAGGGTAAACAAAAGCTTTTATTTTGTGAAATCTGCAAACGTTTTTATTAAATGATGATTATATTATATTATCTAACTTTTATACAGATCCTCTTTGTTTACTTAATTAACTTTAATGTGTCCTCGGTTTTGAAAACAAATAGGTACTTATCTAACGACTTTTATTTATTATTGCGTATCTATATCCTACATTTAAATATTCTGTATTTTAATATGTGACATACAAATTACAATCCGTAGTAAATAAGCTTATTTGTTATTGCAACAGATCACAATACAGGAATAAAATTATTTGTATAAAAAACAGTTGTTTTATACCAACACCTACCCATAGTATTATAGCTGTCTTCTCTTCGGTCTAATGGTTTCTCTTGGTGCCAAACCAATGCAAAAGCTATGTAGGCTTTAAAACGTGGTACAAACTATATTCATCCTCGCCAATCTATAAAGCCGTTCTCGATAGATATTAGATATTACACTTGAACTGAGTTGGACGTGAGTTACTCACAAATTAGTCGATATTTTGATAAGTTTCTTAAACTGGTCACTTTCAAGTAAAGATTTTTATGTAAACCTGTAAAGATGATTTCCACTGGCGCAATTAGAAGGCCATAAGCCTACTTTGTCGTATTAGTTTACAAATTGCGAAAAACCAAATTAAATTTGAATTTCGCGGGCAGACCCGTCCAATAAAGATTGAAACACAAGTACAGTGCGACAAGTTCTTGGCGCAGCGTTGCCATTGATACGGCAATTGCCGTAATATACGGCAATTCGAGCACATAATTTCACATGATACGGTATACGGCAGGTTTTTCATTACCGTATAATAAAATACGGCAATCCAATTTTGAAATTTTTATTGACTGTGAAAGAATATTTAGTGAGGTAAACAACGTTAAAACGAAGTTGAGAAATAAACTGGTTACTGAAACTGTAATGGGACTCGTTTGGCAAAGCAAGCCATTAAGAATCAATTAAACTGTACGATATTTCAGCCATTCCAAGATATGTGTGCAAAAATGAAATAAACATATTATCCTGGGATGGCTGAAATGTGTCGTAGGTACAATTTATGGCTTGCTTCTAAAAAAGAAAATCTCTATGGCGACCATCGACATAGAGATTTTCGTTTTGTTTCCTTTTTAGTATAGAATTCCCACTTATTTTTACTTTCTTCCAATTTTTTTCACAATAAAAATAACAATACGGCAATTTAATGATTTTTAATTGTAAATACGGCAATCTGAAGTATCAAATACGGCAACTCAAACTTGATGGCAACACTGTCTTGGCGCCACTGAGCCTTACAATAGATGACTAGATGAGGTCAAAATCAAAACTGGTTACTGGAATCATAACCTAATTTCAAAAAATATTGTGTAAAAGTTAAATATTTAATCACTACGTTTTTTATTTCCTTAAGTACCTAATCACTACGTTTTTTATTTCCTTCCAGCTAAGTAAACCAAATAAAATTGGTGTATTACAATATTTCAAAGTTTAATTAAACCACCAAAGGTTTTTATAGTCGATCAGAATATTACTTGCTGTTTAAATTATATTTTAATAACTGTTTTTTAAACAATATTGCTATGGAAACAGTATTAAATATAGAAAATCAAGAGGATTTTATACATGTAAGTAAAGCTAAAAAAGCTGTAGGTTGTTATCGTAACCATAAAAAACCATTGTTATCCTTTGACCCATATTATTAGGTCATGTTTTTAATAAATGAAATAAATAAATATTTCAGGTAGTAGAAGAAATTCTAAATAACTTATATCATGAACAAAATAAGCCTATTCAATTCCTAAATGAAAGTTCAATAGCAACAGCTAAAGATGAAATAAAGGATGTTATTTTCAAGACTGACTGTGCTGAAGAAACAGTGTATGAGTTATTCCTATCAAAAGGCTATAAAAAGGAAAGAAGCAAAATAGTTTCAAGCCTCATAGGAAGTAGGAAAAGTGAATTGCTGTATGCAACATTACTAAACTACAACAGTGTACATGGAGAAACAGTTACCAACTTTGACTGGGCTGTCAAGCTTGTTTATGGCACAAGTGAACTAAAGAAGTTAAAGTACCCTATAGTACAGTTGGCTTTAACCACTTTAAGCAATGGACATCAACAACAGCGAATTTATGATATTAACAAAGATATGCTTGTGAACATGATCAGCTTATTAGAAAGTGTTGATACACAATCTTGAAATTAATTTAAATATTAATTAATTATTTATGTAGGTATATTAAATATATAATTTATTTAATTTATGTTAAATGTGTATGGTGTATCAAATGTAACAATAACCTAATGTGCAATAAACAAAATGAAATGTGTCTGTGATTTCAAAATAACTGCCATTATTTAGGCTCATAAATGATTATTTACTAGCCCAGACACAATGATTTATTCCCAGCTAATCTTTGGAACAGATGAACCAATTTTGACAGGATTTTCGTAGGTAGGCTAGTAGAAAAATTTAGGGTTCTTATGCCTGGTTCCTCTAATCAATCAATCTACAATCTGTTGTTACATAGCAGTGGTGGAAGACAATACAATACAATTTGCAAGGTTCCTAGGTATCAAGAGATTTAAATATAAGAACTGGGCATTAGTGGCCAATACTGAAATATTTTCTAACTGCTGAACCTATCTTGACAAAATTTGGCACTGGAATAAGCTTGTTTCTGGGAGATAGGCTACTGTTTTGCCAAGAAATTGAGTTCCAGGATAGGATTTTTATAAATAATTTAAATCCACATGGAGGAAATAGGTACCTCACCTAGTAATAAAATAAGTCTAACATGTATTGGCATGACAGTGTTTGCTAAATAATAAATAAATACTTTTCTCTCATTGAAGTAATTTTTGTAATGCCATTCTTACATAATTCTTAAACCCAAAAATAGATTTAGGATTGTTAGTTGGAGGCTGATAATCACTATACGAGGCTTAAACTCTTTTGCATTGATCAAATGATAGCAGCTTCCATTTTATTCTTGTCTATACTCTGGGCAATGCCATTCAGCAAAACAGACTGACAAAGTTACCCTTCAGGGCAGTACACTTTATCTGTCAAAATAATAGATGGAAAACATGGAAAAATGCTTCTCGGCACCATAATTTCAATTCATCAGAATGCTCAAAACTTAAACCAATAGAAAGAAAAATGAAACAGCATTTATTTAAAAGTTGTGAAACACATCACTATACCGGTAGGTTACCCTGGCGCTTCCATCTCCCGAGAGACTGTATGGAGAGTTAGTGTTAAGGCAAATTTACATTGGGTCAGTAGTGTGTGACTTAAAATTCCAGGCAAGTCAGTGCTGTCTCAATACTGCCATCATGTAAATTAATTGAAGTCAGTACAGCACTGACGCGATAGCGATGTACTGACTTCAAATTAATTTACACGATGGCAGTATTGAGTCAGCACTGACTTGCCTCGATTTTGAAGTCAGTAACTGACCCAATATAAATCTGCCTTTAGGGTAACAGAAGCGCGGGTCAACATGTTGTATTGTCCTGCAATACAACCTGAAAAAGCTCAGCAAAATGCTGTAGCAATACATACGGCATACAAATAACTTCATTAAACTGATTGATGTGCAACAATCTTAAAAGGAACATGGCTAATAAATAAAAGAAGTATTTTGTTTTAAAATTTATTGATAAGAGACATTCACACATCAACATCGAATTCGGGTAATTTGAACATAATAAATATATAAAAATGTTCAATCACATACATAATTTAAACAACTCTAAATTACATTACATTAATTGTTACGTGAGCAGACAAAATACAAAATTAATTATATTATTGAAGTAAGTATTTAAGTTTCGAATTGGCACTTCTGCACAATTAATTTTTATAAAAAAATTAAATATAATGTTAATGTTTCATGAAATTTGTGCAGATTTGTGTTACTTAAAATATTATTTAAATTAATTTTGAGCATCAACGTCAGTTCAAAGACTACCTTATGTTCAAGTGTTAGTTAATTCATTGGCAAAATAAGTCCAGAGGTTCTAATATTACATGGGAAAAATATTTGTAATTAAGATATGGAACTGAATGTTTTTGTATAGTGTATAAATCTTTGCTGTTATTTTAACTTTAACGTAAGTTGTAGTATTGGAAGTTATATTCGCCAACGAAAATATTATGTATGTAGTAATGTTAGGTTTTATTAATTGCAAATTATAATAAATTCGAGACCATGGAAATATTATCACCAGTTAAAATACTCTAAAGGTCTATTTGGAATAATTCTATCAGACTTGCAGGCATTTGATATGGAATGTCTCACTCATATTTACTGCTGATATACTCTGGAGATAATCTTCTCTCCATTAATGCAGATGTGTCACTTCAAATTTCATTAAAAATGTATAAAATTACAAAAAAGATTAGGAAATAATTTTGCCCGACTCAACTATAGAAAATGACAATAATTGTATAGTAATATCAAACCTTATATAGATAATGTCTAATTGTAAGTATGAGGTGGAAACAAATATATTATACTAATAGCAGCAATATTATCCCACTGCTTGCACTAACTTGTTACAAATACTACACGTCTAAATCGTATATATAATTGATTGTAGGTTTGTATATGCTTAAAAATTGTATAGATTAATCAAAAAGGTGGCCACAGAATAAAGTCCAATTTAGTAAATACCTCTCCTACACATCTGGCTGTACAATCAAACAGATGACGTGCGACACACCTAGACCTACGATACATCGCTAGGCGTCGTGTCGACGCGACTTATACATTTCCATTAAATTTCACGTTTGCATTACGAGAGAGCTCAAAATCAAACTAAATTTATACAACTTATAATAATTACAAGGAGCAGCATTAACATAAGTGAATAAAATATACTTAAAGAATTAAATGAAATCCATTTGATTTGCCTCACTTATAACAATATACAAATGCAATTTAAATTCCAATTTGACAACAGAATTCATGAAAAATAAGATTTAAGAAATCGTAATTAATTCATATATACATAATAGTGTCTCATTATTAAAAACTATAATATATTTTTTCAATGCATTATAAGATCAAAAATGGGATCAATGTTTCAAGCTTTTTATCTCTTTAAAGCTGCAACATAATCTAACACCCATAATATCGTACAACAATTAATAATATTACATTAAACACGTACTTTACATTAGTGTTTTGAAAATTACCAAATTGTATCTTTTAATTTAATTATCATTAATTTTGTAAGTATTAAAGATCATACACCTTACGAATCAAAACTTACGAGATTTAATAGGTACTTTAGATTTTTAGGCTTATGCGGGCAATCAGAAATATTTGAAACACGCTAATTTTAAATTAATTCTAAATTACTCACAATGTTTCTAAATAATACATTTTAAACAGGAGTAAAATAGCATTTTGTGAAGTAATCAAGGAGTGAGCTACACACCACACGTCATAACTAATACCCCTGTAATAATGGCACCAACTTATCGCACCGTATACTGCCTACATAACTTTGTTATTTTATATAATAATAAAAGATCATGCTAGCAAATTTAAAATATATAAAAAAACCTTAATTTTACAGAAGCAAAGCACGCTAAACTTATACTATACTCATTCTACATGAAAGGTCTTCTTTAAAACTGAAATTCAAAAAATTGAAATCGGAAATTATCTTGGAAATTACACGTCGAACTTAGTTCAATATCACCTCGTGGTACTAAATGAAAATAAATTAAAGGCTCATTTTTAGACATCTGTCTCGACGACTGCTGTGAAGAGTACCCAACTCGCTGCATGTTCAGTTGGCGACTGCCACGTCGGTCGTTGTTTCCTAAAACAAAATTACGGCCTTTAAATCACTTTCACCTTCAGGAGTCAAGTCAGTCAATAACGCGACACTCACCAGCTCAGTTTTTAATTCTGGCACAGAAGGAATCTCTGGGATTAACTCTGCCATTTTATCGGACACTGAAATTTGTTCCTGAAATATCATGAACCACAATTAGAAAGCTTTGTAAACATATGTCACTTGCAGTGAATTAGTTATTAATAGATAATATTTGCAAAATTTATAACAGTGCATAATTTACAACTATAACACGTGCAATCACTATCATCTACAGTGCACGGTTAACAAGAAACTTAGTATTTAATAGACTACAGTTTATGTACAACTTACAATAAAAATTAATACAAAAAAAGGTATAATTAATATTCAAATGTATCACTATGTACTAATGAATTAAGTTAGGTGCAAGCACGTGAACATGCAAGGAATTCTGAAGCAATATACGGGAGAGGCGAGTTGGGGCCGGGAAGGGGAAGCGACGACCGAAATCAAGCTTGAAGTTCGAATATCAAAATGATCGCGTTCCAGATCTTCCAGTTAATGACAGTTCCTCACATGCGGGGAAGAATGTACATCGACTAATTACATCTCTTATGGGGGCGTCAAACCCTCCTTACAATAGGATACTAATCCTCTACTAGAGCTAGAGTACCCGCGTATTCACCTGAGGCGCGGGCGCGGGCGCGTCGCCGAGCTCGCTGGGCGGCGGCGGCAGGCTCTCCGAGCCGCTGGGCGCGTCGCCACTCGCCTCCGACAGCGAGGGCGGCATCGAGTCCTCGGGCGTCACACAGGCCATCGAGTCTGTCGCTTCGTCGATCACTGGCGTCGCTTCGCCGTTCGTTATCATTTTCTCGTCTTCCAATCGCCCGTTACATTCGATAACTTCTGTTTGTGTGGTCTCTTTCGTCTTATTTTTTATCTCTTCCTTCGTATCGTCGTTTTGATTGCACTCTACGGGGGCTTCACTCGATTCCGTCAGACCATTATCAGAGTCAATTTTATCTGCTGTCAGGGCTTCGTCCCTTTCGATAGGCTCTAATTCTTTACTGATGTCGTTCATCTTATCACTATCTTTATTGTTATCGGTTATTAAAGTATGTTCGGGTAAGTCGTCTACGATAGTTTCGGGAGACTTTTGGTCAATATTTGAACCCTGGATATCATTAATAATATCGACATTGTCATTTAAAGCTACAGTGTCGTTCGAAATATTATTTTCAGAATTAATATTTTCTTGTGCAATATCAATTGAAACAGTTTCTTGTACCTCTGAGTTAGTCTCGTCTTGATTAGTATTAGAAATAGGCGATTTTTTGTTGTTTACGACGGATGTTTCGATGGGTAGTTCGACTTCAGTGTTTTCAACTTCAACTTTCGTTACCAGTTCAGTTTCAACTATGGGTTGAGTTTGCTGGACATCAAGAGAGACAGATTCAACTTTAATTTCTGCATTAGTTTCTGGGATGTCTACACGTGTTGCGTCAGCAGTAGCTTCAGCAGGGTTAGCGAGCGAAGCGTCTGTCAGTTCTGGTGCCATAGTGGTAGCGGCGAAGGAAGCCATTGACGAGGGAGGAGGATTTGCGGGGAGTGGTGGAGGCGAAGGCTCTATTAAAAGAGATTTTTCAACACAAACCTCATTTTTGTCAGGAATTTCAGTAGCTGGGACAGGTTCAGACTTTTCGACAATAGTTTCCTCGGCTTTGATTGCCACAGTTTCGATAGGTTCGGCGATTTCAATTTTTGGCTCTTCTAATGTGAGTCCATTAATAGGCAATTGTTCAGGTTGAACTTCATCTTTTGGTGAATCTGTCCTTTCATTTTCTTTAGGTGCGTTAGTCGGCTCATCTGTGACGGGAGTTTCTTCTATTGGAGTCTCTGGGGCGCTGCTACCATTCGTGATTGGCTCAGTTACTGGAGTTTCTGGAGTTTTCTCATCTCTAGTTTCGGTTTCAGATTTATCTTCTTGAATCACTCCATTCGTTTCCTTTTCTGGACTGGTTTCAGCAACCTAAAAGTAAATAATATTTTAATTAATGAAGAATGACAAATCAGAAGATTTAATGCTGTTAGAATTTAATATTAATTAATATGACCCTATGTTATGTCTTAAGGGGGCTCAGTATGCGCGAACGAAGTTGCCGCTCAGTGTAGCGAGTGCATGCGCGCATACTTCCGTGCTACCGTCCCGCTCCCGCTCCGTGTCGGGTGAGAGGCGCGATAATTTACACCGAAATCCACCGCGCGAATAGGGTTGAATAGTCGTTTGGGAAAAGTGTTTTTGAGAAAAAACTACTAAATGTACGTTTACAAAGTAAAGTTATTTGAACTGATGAATAAATAAACTATGTCTAATGATAATTTTTTTTGGAATGTTTATACTCCTAATGTTATTTATTTGCGCCAAAAGTTGTCATAAATTTAGTTTGAAAATGACGATCTTTCGAGGCTCGTAACTTTTTAGCGAATATTTTTTTCACTATTTTATATATCAATAAACCTAGATAATGACGAGGCAAATCGACATAATACTTAGTTTTGAGCGTACAATATCAAATAATGTAGTAATCACTCATCTACGTTTGTATGAAGAAGGTACTGGCTTGCGTCCCCTTAACAGCCTATCATCAGCCTTTAAAAGATTCGGTATAATTATTATTATTATTGATTTGGTCCCTTATCTGCCATAGCTATTATTGACTTGTAAGATATAATATAACTTTACCCAATGAGTGAAGAGACGTTAAAGCGCATAAGTTTATATAGTGTAATATATACATTGTTACTTGTTACGCACGATTGAATCTGTAGGTACATTAAAGAATCAACTGTTCCCTTTTAATGGTCTCGGTTTATATCATAGTACATACCATATCTATTCTATATATATAAAAGAAAGTGGTGTTAGTTACACTATTTATAACTCAAGAACGGATGAACCGATTTGGCTGAAAATTGGTGGAGAGGTAGCTTAGAACCAGGAGACGGACATAGGATACTTTTTATCCCGTTCGACCGCGTTTCCGTCAAGTCACTATAAAACGTGGTATAAGAAAAACGCATCTGACATGGAATAACAAAAAGCAAATGACAGTGGAATAAAAAAACGTAAATGACAGATAAACGTAATTTTGTTTTTGGTAAAAATAATAAAGCATTACTGATATTATAAATGCGAAAGTGTGTTTGTTTGTTGGTTTGTCCTTCAATTACGTCGCAACCGAACAGCGGATTGATGCGATTTTTTTGCATGGGTATAGTAATGGAAGTAGTAGTGGTTCCTCAGACCGGGAGAGCTACTTTTTATCTCGGATGATGAACGAGTTCTCGCGGGATTTTTAAAAACTAAATCCATGCGGACGAAGTCGCGGGCATCAGCTAGTATATTATAAAAAACTCGTGTCACGATGTATGTTCGGGATAAACTCGAAAACTACTGAACCGATTTCGATCAAACTTCGTAACTATCTGTAATTTGGTCCAACTTAAAAGATAGGATCGTTTTTATCTCAATTATTGACATCAATATTTGTTATTGCAAATTTAAATATGTTAATTACACGAGTCATATAAACAGTTCGAGATTTAGGTTGTTAGGCAACCTAGCAACCTAAATCTCGAACGATGTTAGATTGCGATTGTCTAGATTGTGTCATAATTTTGCATTACTGATATTATAAATGCGAAAGTGTGTTTGTTTGTTGGTTTGTCCTTCAATCACGTCGCAACAGAGCAATGGATTGATGCGATTTTTTGCATGGGTATAGTAATGGGTCCTCAGATCGGGAGAGCTACTTTTTATCTCGGATAATCAAAGAGTTCGCGCGGGATTTTTAAAAACTAAATGCATGCCGACGAAGTCGCGGGTATCAGCTAGTAGATCATAAAAAATGCTGGCATTATTTAGTTTATAGTACTTAATATTACGTGCCATGAGTTTATAGGTCTTAGGGGTATTATAATTATCATAATTGCGCGGATTTTCGTCAATCGTCATCATTTCATACAATATCACGGACCAATCAATTCAGTTAAATTATAATAATTTCACTACACTCGGATTTTTATAAGTAAATAATTTTCTTGTAATATATTACTTTCATCAACTCGCAACCGCACTATAGTGTGACAAGCACGAAAACGACACCGGCTCGCAAGGCCAACCCTATCCAGTACACTGGAATACAAATATGTATTATAATAAAATAATACTTCAATATACCATTGCATTCGATTAAATTAATACATATATTATTGATTTTATAGCAATCAAATGCCAACTCAGCAGATAGCAGCTTAGTCCGGGAGGAATCGGCGCATGCGTATCGAAAACTATTCCACCTCAATTTTTTTATGCGATCCTCTTCAAATGGCCCTCCTAATTATATAAATGCATGTTGCCAGGGCGCCACCTGGTGCCATATTGTTTAAACCGAAATTGTTTAAACAATTGCAAGGAATTGTTATTTTTCAACCGGACAAATTTTTTTTATATTCTTTATTAAAATACCAATAAAAAAGGTCCTATGACTTTTCACGATAAAGTTAATATTTTTAAAGATATGAATTTTTAAAGGTTCGAAAAATCTCAAATTTGGGTACTTTCGACCTATGAAAAATATATTTAAAAAAAAACATAATGCTTTAGTAATATTTTTTTTTAATTCTCTATACAATAGTTAATAATATTGTTAATAGAGATTTAAAAAAATTTCATTGTTTATATCTTTTTTTTAATTGTTAATTTCGCGCGCTCACAAGTATGCGTCGCTTATAGTCTAGATTTCCTTACTTGAGTATTCAGGTAAACAAACACCTCTTGATATAAATATCACATATTTACACTCCAACCACACATTTTGAACTATGTTTAACTGTCTAGATCTGTTCATTAAACACATTCGTTACGATTTACACTTGAATGTTTAGAAAAAACATTCAAATGAATTGAATAATAGTTATTTATGCAACTGTTGTATAATAAGGAGTATTAAAACACGAATGCGGGTTTATCACACGAGGCGTAGCCGAGTGTGATAATAGTGAACACACATGTGAATCATATGTGTGTCATAATATCACATGAGTGTGATACTATTATCACACGAGGCGTATAGTATTTACTGTATTGTAAATTTGTTTTGAAAAGTTGAAAAGAGCAACCGCCGAGTTTCTTGCTGGTTCTTCTCGGCAGGAAAGGCATTCCGAACCAGTGGTAGATTCCTTGACTATTCAAAAGCACTTGTAAAAGTTTATTTGAATAAAAAAAAATTCTATTCTATTCTATTCTATTCTATAATACCCCTTATTATACAACAGTTGCATAAATAACTATAATTCAATTCATTTGAATGTTTTTTCTAAACATTCAAGTGTAAATCGTAACGAATGTGTTTAATAAACAGATCTAGACAGTTAAACATAGTTCAAAATGTGTGGTTGGTGTGTAAATAAGTGATATTTATATCAAGAGGTGTTTGTTTACCCGAATACTCAAGTAAGGAAATCTAGACTATAAGCGACGCATACTTGTGAGCGCGCGAAATTAACAAATAAAAAAAAGATATAAACAATGAAATTTTTTTAAATCTCTATTAACAATATTATTAACTATCGTATAGAGAATTAAAAAAAAATATAACTAAAACATTATGTTTTTTTTTTAAATATATTTTTCATAGGTCGAAAGTACCCAAATTTGAGATTTTTCGAACCTTTAAAAATTCATATCTTTAAAAATATTAACTTTATCGTGAAAAGTCATAGGACCTTTTTTATTGGTATTTTAATAAAGAATATAAAAAAAATTTGTCCGGTTGAAAAATAACAATTCCTTGCAATTGTTTAAACAATTTCGGTTTAAACAATATGGCACCAGGTGGCGCCCTGGCAACATGCATTTATATAATTAGGAGGGCCATTTGAAGAGGATCGCATAAAAAAATTGAGGTGGAATAGTTTTCGATACGCATGCGCCGATTCCTCCCGGACTAGCTGATTATAATTTAGAGTAGATTTTCTTACTATATAATTAAGAATGCTCTTAAGTAATCTATACAAATAAATTAGATTGAGGTGCGTTATCCGAGTGTGATTTCGAAAGCTGCTTTTTAAATGCCATCGTTGAGAAGCAACGGAAGAAAAATGCAAGTGCACTTATTATAATTTATAACAGCCAAAAAGTACCTACTTGCCTCTAATTTTGAAACTACATACATACATTAATTCAAAGTTAATTTTGATGAATAAAAATCAAATAAGTAACATCGCCAAATCCATCTCCATTATACATAATAAAAAATGTGTATCTTTTTTACTATGACTAAGAAGTAGTAGTACCTACTTGGCAAATGAATCAGTCAATAACAGAATACAAATTCTTTCCGTTAATAATATTGTCAGCCGTATGATTCACGTTTGTAAAAATGTACGAGTACACAGAACAGAGATGACCAATACAAATTAGCTATTAACCGATTTACAATGCTAATGAGTAAAAATATACGCGACGACTTGAGAGAACCTCATTTTTTCGTTGGCTGAAAATAATAGTAAATAATATTTTGCTACAATCCTGATTCCAAACCAAGTTTAAAGTAAAGGTATTTATTATGTAGGCTAACTTAGCTTAGCTCACGTAGCTTCGGTATCTTTTCATACTTCAGCTCATACCGCGACCTACAGAGCTAAACCAGCGAGCTAACTTTGGTTAGCTCTATCCAACTACCGCGACGGTTCCAGCTAAGTTGAGTGAGCTATGTCGCGGGTCGCCCTTCTGCTTCCCTTCACCACCTCGCCGAGCGACGAGTGTCGGCCTGTCACTACTTCGAATTAACATCACTCATCTTAACTCATCACCGGGCCACAGAGGTGCAATTGTCTAAAAGTTGTCGATCAAAACCGTATTCATTTGATGGCATTAGCGGCAAAGTAAAATACTCCTTGACCTGTATTGATTTAGACACAAATGCAGTACAACCCATTTTAACATGGAGCGTTAAGGATCGTATCGTACATACCTAAACGTATAAGAAAGAATACACGAAATTGAGCTCTAATTCAATGTCGTTATGGCTTATTTTACTTTGACGCTAATGCCATCAAATGAATACGATTTTGATCGGCAACTTTTAGAAGGGTGTATATGTCCATCACGCTGACCAAGTGCTTATTTTCAGACATTTTAGTTTATTTTTGAAAAAAAATATAACAGTAAAATGTCACTGTTTTGTATTCCAATATGATGCATTAGCTAGGGAGTTCATATACCTACAACAATAGATTTACGGTGGCGCGTCGTTCAGCACTTGCATAGGAAACAAAACCGCTAGCCGAGCTAGACCCAATGAATAGTCAGTTAGATGGTACGTATGATTATTAATAATTTTATTTTATAACATTCGAAATAACGAGCTATACAGGGTGGAGAAACAATTGTGATTAGTATGCTTAGAACAACTATTTTCTCATTATGAGAGACTAGCTTTGCCAGAGTCGGGTTAAAGGGTATATGCTCGTCCGAATAAAAATGTTCACGGTTCTACTGACAATTAAATGACAGTTATCGCTTAGAAACAAGTTTCTAGGCAACCTACTAAAAAATAGCAATGCATATCGTAGTGCACAGGTTATTGAACGAAATGCCAAAACATTGTTAACAATATTATCATTCAGTTACTGAGAGACATAATGAATAAGAATATGCATTATGTATAGAAAGTGGAGAAATGGAGGAGTGTATTTATAGGAAGTGGACAAATGGTTCGGGTTGTACAATGTACATGACTAAATACATCAGAAACTTAAGGTATCACATTAGTACATTTACCTTCCGCCACCATGTTTTTGTTTACGATCCTAGTCCATGATTTAAGTATGTGAAGCGTGTAACCCGGGCAAAGCAGTGGGTTTCTGCTTGTTTTTAGTAACAATAAATCCAAACATTCCTTTACTAGGATTTCCGGTACAATGAAGTTCGTGGACTACATATCAATCCGACCGGAAAACATTTAGTGTTAAACGCATACAGATAAGCCTTCCGGGGCCAAAAAATTTGTTGAGAAACAAAATATGTTATTTAAATGAAATTTTATATTATATAAATACACAAAAATAGCAGAATAATGTATGATAGCTGTAATAAACATATTATTAGTGTTAAACGCATAGATAAGCCTTCCGGGGCCAAAAAATTTGTTGAAAAACACATTTTACACATATAAATTTTTATCTATAAATACAAAAATAGAAGAATGATGTATGATAGCTGTTATAAATAACATGTGTACCTACAACATTAAGGCCACTTTTAAAGCTCAATTGATAATGGTAGTTAAGAGTGCGACTTAAAATATAACAACAAGAGACAAAATATGCCATCTTGTCCGTAACTGGGGATGCTACCATATTAACGCGTACGGAAATAACCAATATAAGAAGAAAGCGCGCCAACCTTTCATTGTAACTTATAAAAGTGATCGATCGATCTGTATGCAGTTAAAAAATGAAATCACAAATTAGTGGTTAGAGGTTATTTAAAATTAAATCTGTTACTGTTAGTTATCCTCTCAAACTAAACTTAAATAACAACACTAACTAACTACCTACTGTGATTTTTTTATGATAAGGCTATTTACCGGTTCACAAAGTTTGCAGTTACACTGGACGATTTAACGGTAAAAAATACACTTGATTTTTTTTTTTTTAATAATGTAGATAATTTGGCTTTTACTTTATCGGTGAACTTAATCTCTTTTTATAGAGGGTACATAGTTACATACCTAGAATAATTGCTTGCTATAGAAAAGTATCACTACTGTAAAAACATTTTTTGAATTTGATTACAGCTATCTGTGTCGGTATTATAAGTTACGACTTCCAATAAAAGATTGCTTGATCAATTCTATAGTAACATTGATGGTAAAAAAGCTAAAACACGAGTTGATTTATTTACCGTTATGGAACTTTTATTGATACAGTGCTTTCGTAAGACATCGCACGGCACAACCCGACCCTTCGATGGCTAAATATTAGTGACGATCGAACGACGGATACTAAATAAATAGGGACCAAAAAAGTCAACGTTCTATAGTCTCTGGTGAAGACGCACGAAGTTCGAATGTCGGGTCAGTGACCTCATGTCACAGGGCAAAATACACGGCTTTAGGCCCGCTTGCAGAGACGCCGGGTTAGGCTTAACCCAGGATTAAATTTGTAATTTTGACAGAAGCTTTATAAGAAATCTGTCAAAGCAGCAACTCACTCTGGGTTAAAAGGATAACCCGGCATTTCTCCAAGCGGGCCTTAAATATCCGACTGTGATTTAGAAAACTGCCTTTTGATCTTTGTCCAGGCGCTTTGACCACAGCTGGACAAAGGTCTCTTCCACGAGTCTCAGTCTGGCGCAGCCTGTACCCTGCGACTGGTCTGATATCGTTGGTCGTCGTAGTGGAGGATCTCCTCATTTCTGATTTGATCTCGCAGAGATATTCCGAGCATAATTCTCTATATCGTCTTTTAATAAGCTCAAAATAGTTAATGGTTATCAAAACCCATTTTGTCAATTTTTGTCCAGGTTGATCTTCGATACGGCTTTACCGATTTTAACGGGACTTTTCTGTGGGCATCGCAAAGATTGTTCTGGGCTACTTGCGTAAGCGTGCTTACACTCCGCTCAGACTTAAGAACCTTATATGAGGTTCTATCTCATATTAGCAACCCTTATTAGTATTTCATACTTGGAGACTTTTCCCGCGACGTAATAAGTATTATACTTAGAACTAAGCAGCCTTTCATATATAAACTACATCAAATACCCTGTCGAATATTGTAATTTTCATAGTTATTAGTGCAATAATTTATTTTTTACGGCCAAAAATAAAAATGGTACCCCATAATCTGCCGATTATGAGGTACCTACCATTTTTATTTTCGGCCGTAAAAAATAAATTATTGCACTAATAACTATGAAATGGATGCCTCCTTACCCTATATTTTAACTCAGTCTCAAATCCGAGCCAATTCAAATAGATTTCATTCTTACATTCCGGGAAAACAAGGGGTCATAATCACAACATCCACGTGGGCATGACGTGCAGAACAAGTGCATTATTAGAACGATACACTATAATTTGTTCATAGGATGAAACTGTGAATTGCATTCGACAGCACCCCACTGTAATATCCCACAACAAAGGTCGAAGCGATGAACGTAACCATTGTCCGAAACGAACAACAATATGCACAATAAGGCTAACATCCGAGGTGCACGCACAGGAAGCCGGCTACCTGGTATTGTTTAACAGATTCACGTACATAAATAATGACTTTTTCGTCACTAAGGTCGAGCGCACACGGCAGACTAAGGATGATTATTATTATCAAAATACTGACTAATTTGTGAGTAACTCACGTCCAACTCGGTATTTTGATTAATTTCTTAAACTGGTCACTTTCAAGTAAAGATTTTTATGTAAACCTGTGAAGATAATTCTAGTCAGGCAGACTCGTATAATCCACCTTAAGCCAATCTTTTGGAACGTAGTTCCTTATCGCGCGGTGCGGAAGGGGGCTAGACGGAAAAAATTAAGACAAAATTGAACCGACACTTTTTTGATCGTGAATTTGTCATTGTGTTCAATATTTTCACAGTACAATATTAGATCTCTCTAGGCTACGGAGATCTCTAAGAGGCTACGGAGATCTAATATTGTAGTGTGAAAATATTGAACACAATGCCAAATTAATTAATCGAAAGGAACTTCGTTCCATCCGGGTGTCCCTTGACACCTCTCAAGTTTTTTTAATCTGCTTTGTGTCATTCGATTATCGAATTTCGATATAATATTAAACTCCTGCAATCATTTTGAATAACACCGGTCGGCCAAGAGCGGATCATATTCGCGCACTGAGTATTCCGTATTCTTGAAAGAAAACGTATAAACATGAACTAATAAATAATTATTGCCTTAGAAGTTCAACTTCTTCAATTAAAATAATGAGACGATGAGATTCCACGAAGAGTGGGGAATGGGAAAAAATATTTATTTTAGTCTTTCAAATAAAAATGGACGAACATTATTTAAAACTATTCCGTAGTAGCATAAGCAAAGCCAGGTTAAATGTAAAGCTACTACAACAAAAACAATTCACTTCAAATGAGTCTCTCTCTCCCAACAGAAGACTTTTTGTTGCGTTGGAAAAGTTGTCGTCGCGCTAAGTACCTTTATTAGGACGTGTCATAAAGGTTCCATGACCATTCTAGTACGAAACTCTAAAAATAAGACTAATTCGTGTGTCTAGGCAGTTTTCAAAGTCATTGTTCCTACAACGAACACGTCTGCGGATACAATATCCTTAGTTTGTAGTGGGCTTTATTATACCAAGTTTTATTTTATTCCACTGTTTGCTCAGACCGTGTCGGTCATTATCATGCCTTTGTTATTTAACTCTGAATTTGTAACGGTACTACAATAAATTAGAATAATATGTTATGTTTACAAACAAGTTGTAGGTGTGTATGCAATAATTGTGAAGTTATTAGCATATTTTTTTGATACCAAAGTGTGATGAATGATTACGTACGGTACAAACTGCAAGATAGATTCACATTAGACAGAGCGCAGTGGCATTATTAGGTATATAACATTAACTTGTTTTATTTATAATTATGCGGAAGCAGCGGCGACGATTTCCAGGTTTCTAAATTATTATGTTTCGATGAATGTTTCGATTTTTTTTTTGTTTTCGCTACGAGTCGACTCCCTAGGTCTAATGTGAAACTTACTTTAGTTTTTTTTTTTTGTAAAAGGTAAGGTGAACATTTATTTAACCACATCATCTTTTTAAAGTAGGCAACATTAGTAAGTATTGGCTACTTAGAATACGTGAGTCATATTTATCAAAATAAGTAATAGAGTATTTACAATAAATATTTAAAGTAGAACGCCTCAAAGTGAGTTTCACTTCGATATGAAGTGAAGGTCTTTTAAAAACATTTAGCATTTTAATCGACTCTCAACTAATTACTTACGTTAACGTACTCTACCGCTGTATTGCGATAATATTATCGGTAGAGAAGTCAACAGTTTTCTGTTTTACTCTTCATGTAAATTGAAGTTCATATAATTATAGTTATACTCAGTTAGAAAGCCTATTCTCGCACGGAAATCGTCGACACGTTATTTTTCTGTCATGAAAATGTTTTTGGGGTGAATCTCAAAATTTAACAGAAATTTTTTCTCGCGCATCCATAAATCAGATCAGACGCCTAATGGCTCTCTTAAAGCATCACTCTATGTATTAGATAATGGCTTTTGGTAAATTTTGAAAAATACTTAAAAAGTAAAAGCGTCGAAAAATTTTAAATTAAGGAAAAAAAAAGTAGTCCAAAAGGGGAGAAAAAAATATGCTCTTATTTGACTACTAAGCTATTTTAGAAAAAAAATTATGGTATTAAGCATTTTTTTTTCCTAATTTTCGGCAATATTGTTACGAATTTACCCATCATCACATCTAGGTCACCGTAATACCCTGTATGCGCACCGCAAGGTTGCCGACACGTATTGTTCCTTCCGTCCCTTACTAACATCAAACAAAGGTTTGCTAATTTCAATAGTTCACATTCCAAATGAGCGTACATTTATCCGATACCTAACGGTAAACAGCCGGTGAATCAGCAACGCCAAAGGTATAATACAATGGGAGACTCATAATAGCAACGATTTAAGGCTCAGTACCTACATGTTGTTTAAAATATGAACAATTACTTACTCATAAATATTATAATATACTAGTTTAACGCAAAATACCATGACAAGAAAATAGTTTAAAAAGTTTAACTCGACTGCGGAAAATCCTTACTAATATTATAAATGCGAAAGTGTGTTTGTTTGTTGGTTTGTCCTACAATCACGCCGCAACAGGGCTACGGATCGACGTGATTTTTTTCATGGGTATAGTTGAGGACCTGGAGAGTGACATAGGCTACTTTTTATCCCGGAAAAATCAAAGAGTTCCCGAGGGATTTTAAAAACTAAATCCTCGCGGACGAAGTCGCGGGATTCAGCTAGTTGTATATATCTAACATCCGTCGTATTGATTTTGTTCGTGCAAAATACGTATAGCCTATGCCACCCGGACTATACGAGTAATAACGAAGCGATTGACACCACATTCATGAAAATCGACCTAGTAGTTAAGGCTGAAACCACATATTTTGTGAGGATCGATTCGGATTTTGCCCATACAAAACTGTCATTTTGCATATAGCATATTATAGTCGTGTACGGATCGAAAAGCCGATTTGATCCGTACTGATTCTATGAAAAATGACAGTTTTGTATGGACAAAATGCGAATCGATCCTCATAAATGTGGTTTCACCCTTAGGCTCCACGGTGGGACATTCGTAACTAGTTGTCACACACATAGGAATGCTAAAATTGTACTTTTTTTTGGCTTAGCTGTAAAATAATGATAGCACCTACCATTGGATGTGATAAAAGTTCCAGCTAACCTACGCTAGAGATGGACGGTGTATACATTTATTATAATATGCTTCAAGCAAGAGGTTGATAGTTCGTGTGTCTGATGCCATTCTTCTGAAAACTACTGGAGCACTTTTGATGACGTTGCTTTTAACATTAAATATAGATAGAAAACACCTCAGTCTTCACAACTTCAAAGGAGGCTGTTAAGTTCTGGTAAAGAGTTACATTGACTATCAAGAGTCTAAACAGAAATTAATTCTGCAGTTCTACTGCCCCCCTAATATTTAAGCATTCTTGGCAGAGTTTAAATTGTATAATTGGTATCGCTGTGAGGAATGCGGTGTTACAAATGGATTTAATGAACACCAATTATTTCGTTGCACGTACAGTGTAGAGTGTACACACACGAGGCATCAGGCACAGTGGGCCTGGGAGTTAGAAATGATCTTCGCATTATATTAACGACATAAGTGGTCGCATTGCAGACGGCATCGTGTGACCGGCGCGGGTGCAATTTGCATGGGCAATAAATAACGGAGGAGATAGCAGGAGCATCTCGGCCGGTTCGGGCGCACTATCATATAACTCATAGTCCGAGCTCGCTATCAGAGGTTGTCGCCCCGGCTTGGCAGTTGGCACCGATTACATCGATCGCTCGGAATACGTATCCACTATCCAGTTACCTTCACTTCGCGAACACCACTGCCTACTTCATTAACTGAGTGACAAGAAAATAGTTTAAAAACTGTAATCCGACTACTTTGACTTTTCGGAGTCAAGTGCGTTTAAGCAATTACCTATCACTTGCTTCAACGGTGAAGGAAAACATCGTGAGGAAACCTGCACATCTGAGTTCTTCATAATGTTCTCGAAGGTGTGTGAAGTCCACCAATTCGCATTGGACCAGCGTGGTGGACTTATGGCCTATAACCCTTCTCTGAGAGGAGACCTGCGCTCAGTAGTGAGCCGTTGATGGGTTGCTGATAATGATGATGATGAACCCGACTACGGAAAATTGTATATAACATTGCGTCATATTGATTTTGTTCGTGTGAAATATAGCCCGTATCACCCGGCCCGTAATAACGAATCGATTGCCACCTCATTCAAAAAATTCAAAATTGTTTATTTCACGTAGCCCAACCTGTGGCTCTTATGATACGTCATGAAACAACCACCGGTTCTGAAAGCGGATTCTGCTGAGAAGAGCCGGCAAGAAACTCAGCAGTTGCTCTTTTCAAAATAATCATTATATTGTTATAAGTTTTTTATACTATCTTGTGGGCAGCCGGATGCCAAGCCGATTTAACCCATGCCAACTTTGTTAGAATAGAATATAATATAATATTTCCACAATGAGGGGAAGTTCCAAAAAAGCGTAGGTACTACAATTCAATTCATTTTAAGACGGGCAGACAGAAAGTAGCCCCATTTCCGCCGGTGGAATCTCATTCATAGAAATCGGCTCAGTAGTGTAGGCGCCACGGTGGAACATTCGTAAAAAGTCACATACATGCATAGACTGCTATTTATAACGATTCCTTTTGGTTTTGCTGTAATCGGGTAAAAAGCTCCTGCAGTCTACGTTTTCATGGATTCTTCTCATTGCGGGGCCGGTCACACAACGATCTAGACAGACGGACTGCTTTTGAACTGCACACCGACTTCAAAATGGCAGTTCTATGGCAACTGACTGCGCAGCCCCTCTAGCCAAGTTACACTTCGTTGTGTCTATTCTCTTTCTACGATCGTTGTCACTTGAAGTTTTGGCTAGGGCTAGACTAGATTTCGCTGCAGCTGATCAAAGACAGAAGTGTATTGATAATATTTCGCGGCATTTTGTGTTATAAATAAATGTTTTAAATGCTAAAAAAACAATACAAAATGGCTAGAGGGGCAGACCGTTGTAATAGAACTACTCGCTGACTGCACAGTGCACATGGCCTTTTCCTTGCTTATAAGGAGTGGGCACGACAATAGTGCATCTGGTGGGGATTGAACCGTCAACCTTTCGGATTGCCCGGTGAGCTATTGAGTATAAGTATAAGTAGGAAAGGGCCAAACGAGTTTTCCAATTATCTTTTCTCTGATGACTTTGTTGAAGTTTTTAGAAATTTACTCCTTAAATCTATACCCTTTAAGGAGGATAATCTATACTTTATATGTATTAATTATTTAATCAATCAATTACCCCATGAAGTATTGGGGCAATAAGAACGACACAGGTTGTTTATCTTGAAAAAATGGGTCATTTTTTAAACAACTATTTGGTATAAAAATATAATCAAAGTGTACGTTCCGACTTCCGATAACAGTTATTTTAAATGTTAACATCTTCGATCGACTTACTTTTCCCTACCTAGGAATTTAAAGATAAAAATTTACATTTGTAAATATGTACACACGTTACGTAGTCAGTATTGGGGCATGAAATCTTAAGGCCGATTTCACCAACGTAAAATAAGTCTTATCCGAGAGTAAAGTCATTTTGACAGACTGTATTTTGGAAATTTGTCAAAATATCAAATTTACGCTCTGATAAGCCTTTAGCCCCGATTTGACCAACGTTGAGTGACGTTTTACCGAGGAATAAATTGGGCGTTCTGACAGTTCTAGTATTGAAAAAAACTGTCAAAATACCAAATTTATTCTCGGATAAGACTTATTTTACGTAGGTGAAATCAGCCCTTAATGAGATAAAAAGAAATAAGTAGAATATCTATTTGAATTATTTGATACCTACAAAGCATAATTATAAACACACGTAAACCTTGAATCTTAACTCATACATTATAATGCTCTCAGAACTACGGAGCGGTTAATGCGTAAAAATTTCACAGTCGGATGACTAACAAAAGTCCATGCAAGTGAAACTGCGGTCGGTCGAGTTATATTCACTTTTGTTTACGCAATAATTTATACTCCACGGTTTGTGTACATACATACAGCCTTAAATGAGGTAAACAAGGAAAAAGTAATAGGTATGAATGTATGTAGTTCAAAATAGAGATAAGAAAATGGTAACATACTGTATTTATAAAGATTTTTGATAACACGGATTTATTAGATTAACGCACGGTATTTGGAGGGGTCAAATGTTTGGTAATATTAAATTTATCTTACTTATGCGCTAAAATGCAGTTGTGTAATAAGAGCAACTTTATGTACTTAATTGAAAACTATTTTTACTATTCTCTTCTAAACATTCCGATTGCTAGGACATACATAATAAATGTATAATAAAATTTATTACAAACATTACGATGTTGATTTTAGGAATTATATGTATTTCCTAAGAATGCCATTCAATGATGGACATACATTTTCGATAATATTTAAAATTTTAAATCAACAATAAGTTGTAAGTAAATTGTGGCGAGGCAATATTATATTTACTGTACTTATAAAATTTCATTCTTGAAAACATTCTTACTTGCCTAAAGTACGGATCACGTTTAAGAAGTCTTACATGTTCTACTGAAAATCATTACATAGCTTGCTAAAAATATGACGTAATAGTTGAAAAATCAGCACTCTATCAAATGAAATAAAAATACAAAAACGCATCGAATCTATATTTTACCATAAATCGAATTATAATCGAAGCAATAGTTACGGTAAATCGTAATACTTATATATATTTCTTGTGTGCGTGTGTATGTCACTGAACTCCTCCTAGACGGTTGGACCAATTTTAATGAAATTTTTTGTGTGAGTTCAAGGGGATTCGAGGATGGTTTAGATTCACAATTTGGTCCACTGGAAAATGTTTATTTAACTAATTTTTCATTTATACATTGGATCCGGTAGACTGCGCTGCCATCGCAGCATCAAATATTAAATATTATTCTATTTTAATTTCAGTTTGTCCCGACAGTTGGTGCTGCGATCAAATTGAGAAAAATATTTGAAATTTTGTGATTATTGTGTTCGTTCAAGTCGTGTGCTAATTAAAATATTAACTACGAATAGAAATTGATATATGAAGAGTTTTGAAGTGTAAAAAACGATACTTTTTGCGAATTTAGGGTGGAATCGAAGTAAGTATATTTTGTATAAATTGTATAAAATCAAATTTACACGTGAATATATAACAACCAACCTAACCTAAAAATTTATTTGTGTAGCTCATTAATTTCATAATAAATTTTTTAATTGTTTTTATTATTCATGTTTTAAAATAAAAAAATATTAAAAAATTAGAAAAAAATTCTATTAAAAATTATATACTTTAAAAAAATTATTCATTTTCAAAATTAAGAAGCAAGAAAATAAAATTACACGTTTTTCATCTAAAATTTGTTACAATACTTATAGGAGATAGAGGACATAATGCTTCACGGGTAGCAGCAAAAGTCACTCACTAGGACAACGATCGAATACAGGCATTCCATATTTATATGAGGGTTTTAGCCATAGACATAGACTTAATCATTAGACCCTAGATGATTATACCATTGTGTTTGTTTTGTAGCCTACCCGTGCGAAGCCGGGGCGGGTCCACTAGTTGAATAATAAGAATATAATGTATAAAAGCAATAACTTTGTATGCAATTCAAGAACCATTTGCCCAATACCCGCCCGTTCTCATAAGAACGCCTGTTCACAATCAAATTTTCCACACAACAATAGTGTGGTGTGTGATAGCTTCCAAAGGAAACTGAAACCTTCCTTGTTATGCCGAAGCTCTATTCAACGTTCGTATTATGAAAATACGACAGATGAGCTCGCGCGGACAGCGGTCGCCGGCCATTTGGTAAACATGCAATATGAACTCTTGTGGCTCGTCGAGTTACTTTGCCGGTAGTGGGTAGCCAGTTTTGATACATGTATTCGTACATATACAAGCACACCATTGTCTACACTCTACAGTCTACTTGCTATAACCAACCGACTCGATATTAAACTGGTTCCATTTATAGATACCAAGATGTTGTTGCTTTTTTTTGTTGCCACCTTTAGGCGATAGGCATTGGATATCATATCTCTTTCCGGTTGTGTCGAATTGCCGTCTCATCGGAATATGAGATTGAGGGAATAGAGTGCACCTGTGTATGCGCAAATACTTGTGCACTAAATGCCTCCTGCGCAGTTGATTAGCCTCTGCGTCCGCTGATATTGGCCGCCGTGACAGAAATTTGATCGAGAGAACCAAAATTACAGTATATTATTATAAACCTGGTTAGACCCAATGAGGCGAGAGGAAAGGGGAAGTGGTCGGCGAGTGCAGCGGGCTGCGGGCACGCATTGCGAGTTGCGAGGGAGCGGCCTTCGGGTCCGCACTCCGCGCCCACGTGAGCGAATAACTGAACAGAGGCTCCTGAAGAACGTGCATTTACACCTATTTTGTTGAGGTTGTCACAGGAGGATTAAGAGGCAAGATGCAAAATACTTTGATAGATTAGAATAGAAATATTTTTTATTGAAATAAACTTTTACAAGTACTTTTGAATCGTCGATGAGTCTACCACTGGTTCAGAATACCCTTCCTACCGAGAACCAGGAAGAAACTCGGCAGTTGTTCTTTCCAATACAATAGGTAATATGCTATGTATTCAGTGTTTCCACAATGAGGGGACGTTCCAGAAATACATACCTACTAACAATTCAATACAGGTTAAGATGGGCAGACAGAAAGTAGCCCCGATAAAATCTACGATCAGTAATCGCAGGTTAAACTTTTTTAAATAGCACTTATTCAATTTTTTACCACTTCACTATCTGTATAATACTTTAAAAAGGCCTAAAATAGGACGTGACAAAAACCGCCTGCGTTACATAGACTCTTGGATGACTTGCACCAAACCGCTTAATCATGTTTAGTTAAAAGAGATGGTCCACTTTGGGTGTACTCTTGTACACTATACCATGAAAAGCAGAAAAATACAGAAAGTTCATTAAAAATAAAATAAATTAGAACATCGCAATAAATAACTTGCTAAAATAAAAATAATTTCAAGTTTTTCGGTACTACTTGCAACACTTACAAGATGGCGTCCTTCAATCCGAGTTTAAGCTATAGAGAAGATAGGTATCATGTAGACGCGCATCTATTTTCAAATGGCTGTCTTATTTTTTTAATTTATTCCTGTTCCAAGCTCATTGCTTGTAACAAATCACAGAGTACTTTACTATTACTTTGTTATTAACAAAGTACTCTGTGGCACAAGATAGCTTTCTGGTCGGATAATATCTCATGATATTTTGACAGCTAACAAAACATGAATCCGCCCGCCATTATCCAGATTATACCTAGCTAGTTAAGTTACGTCACGTGGAGATAATAAATAATTTTTTGCTCCATAATTTAGATGATTTCGTGGATTTGATTAATCAAAAATGGGTTCATATTCTATTATCTTTTATTTTATCACTGGTACAAGACCAGACCCAGACTCAATACAATTTTGGACGTCTCCTTTCTAATGCTGTCACTTTTTGACAATACTATTTCAGAGTTGACATGAGAAGGACAGAGCATTACAAAATTTAACTAAACATGACTAAGCAGTTTGGTGCAAGTCGGCCTTAGTTTGTCCACTGGCAGATTCAGCGTAAACCGCTTTTGTCTACTCGCAGTGCCGCTAGAGGCGCCGCTTACTTGTAGACTAGTAGTGTAGGTACTTGTAGTAGACAAGTATGCAGCGCATGTAACTTGTATGAAGCTTTGGCTCTGCTCGGTTATTTACTCACGCCCGCCGGGTCCGCGCCCACGGTATCGGCAGGCCTCGGAAACCTGCCCCGGACTGCTAATTTTATTTTGCACGCAAACAAGTTTTAATGCAAAGCAAGGAACCCATTCGCTTCGGACGACAACGCCATTTGATTTAAGTTAATACATGGAAACTTAAAAGTTCAGATGAACGAGGTTGTGCAATTAGGGTAAGATCTACAGATGGCACTCTCACTCAGCTCAGACTCAAGACTGAGTTAAAACGGGACAGATTCATGTCAGGACATATTTGTGTCTCATTTTAACTCTATCTTGAGTCTTGAGCAGAGCCAGAGAACGATCTATAGATCTCAGCCTTAGGGTTTCATTGCGAATTTGAAAAAGCGACTTCTGAAGCAATAATAAATTATAAAATTTGAATCACCGGAATTACATGTGGAATGTAGTTTGACATATACCTGACATTCTACTTTATTGCCTCAGATATTCAGACCTCAGAGGAGTTAATCTCTAGCCCCATGCAAACGAATGAAGGAGAACGCTCGAGAGCATTCAAGGTGACTTCTTTTAATAATAATAATAAAGTCTTTATTTAAAGCATCAGCGGCTCACTGTGTTAGTACAACATTTTTAACTTATAACTAATGTTAGTAAAAAACAATTTAGCTTAGATTAAATTTAGGTTTTACTATAATTGGGTCTCACCAACACTTGAATAATATGTTCAAGCATTGGTGAGTCCAGCTTACTTGCAAACATGCTCAGGATGCTGTTGGAACTTGAACGCAGTCTTGTCAGTAGTGATGACGACTTTTTCCGCATTACTGCATAGAAGTCATCGGTATGCTCTTTTGCGAACATACCAGACGCTGAACAAAACCGCGGCAAACCCAACAGCATCCTGAATCCATTATTATATTGCACTCTTAGCATACCTATGACTTTTTGTGCATAGCTGAACCACAGGCTACCCGAGTAGAAGTTTTGGCAGTACGCCTTGAAAAGCGTTATTTTGGCTTCTTTACTACATCGGGCAAACCTACGTGCCAGCATACTGCACCTTATTGCCAAGGCCCTTCTTTCCCGCTCGATGTCGACATGATCTTTAAGGTCCTCCGTAACGTAGTGACCCAGGTATTTAAACTGCGTCACACGTGTGAGCGCAGCTCCGTATAGTGTGATTTTTGGGTCATATTGCACCCGCTTACGAGGGGCCTTAAAGACCATGTACTGACTTTTATTCACATTATAAATAATACCATGACGAGCAGCATACTTCTCACAGGTTTCAATTAAATCCCTGATTGACCCAGCCGTGGGACCCAGCAACACCATATCATCGGCATAGCTTAGGTTGTTCACGCAAACGCCGTCTATCCAACAACCTACTGGCTTGCTGCTGAGTTCCACGATTAGCCCGTTCACATACAGGTTGAACAGCTTCCCTGAGGTCAAACCCCCCTGCCTCACGCCGCACTCCATCCTGTATGTATCAGAGAGCTCCTTCCCCCACCTAACATTATTAATTTGGTTTGAATACCAGAACTGCATAACACTAAGCAAATCACTCTGCACGCCTGCTTCCTCCATCTTTTCCCACAGTATATCATATGATACTAAATCGAAAGCCTTCGAAAGATCAAGGAAACACGCGTACACAGGCGTTTCCCTACTCGTGTAATATTGTACAGTCTGTTTCAAACCAAATATCGCGGTCTCAGTCGATAATCCTGTACGAAAGCCGAACTGAGCATCGTGGAATTTGAGTATTTCGCTCAGCTTTCTGTCAAACAGACTGTCCAGAACCTTGGCTATAATGGTCGCAAGTGATATGGGCCTATAGTTAGACTTATCAGAAAGATCGCCAGTTTTATTTTTAGGAATAGGGACGACTATAGTTCTCATCATATCACCCGGAATGTACGAGTGACTCACGCAGAGTGAATAAAACATTGCCAGTACCCTAGGTAAGTGGAAACCCGCATACCTCAAATGTTTTAATGTCTACCATGTACTCATCGCCGTTGGGACCAATCAAACGAGTTAGGATTTATCACACCCAGTATCCAGAGCCCAAACACGTCTGGTAACAACAATATTCGAGAAGTATCCACTTCCCGTTTATCTGAAGAGTCCGCTTACAGCTGTCTTGGAGAAATAGCATGGCCAGAATTACCATATTATATGTAATAAAAATAAGTCGGGTTTTCCTTCCTGACGCTATAACTCCAGAACGCACGAACCGATTTCCACGGTTTTGCATTCGTTGGAAAGGTCTCGGGCTCCGTGAGGTTTATAGCAAAGAAAATTCAGGAAAACTAGGAACAAACTAAATCCACGCGGACGAAGTCGCGGGCATCAGCTAGTTATATGTAATTATTGCAGTCTACTCGATAAGACTCGTGGAAGACATAATATCATCAACTCATCATCATCATGCTCTGACTGAGATTTCTACACCGGACTAAGAAAAAAAAAAGATAAAATTCTTACACAGCTGAACAGATTTTTATGCATCATCACGGTCAACAAAAACCACCCCTGTTAAGCCACCCTTCAAATAACAAAACTGCGTTGAAATTCCATTACCTCACATTTTTCTATAAACTCTGGTCAAAATAAAGTAGAACTAGATATTCGACCTAACTTCGAACGACAATCAGGCGTTCGGTAACAGAAAATTTTCAAATTAATTTGAATTCACCGCAAATCCATCGTTAATATTAACAATTACACCATGTTCAATATGCAAAGTGATTAATTAGTTTGCGAAGTTCAGGACGAAAATGGGTTATTGTTTGAGCGTGTCAAAAGCTCGTGGTGGGAGACGAGTGCTAACGACCGTGCACACGTGGTGCTAACCGACATAAACACAAAACGCCTTCACCACATTACGATACTGCGCTTTTACGGCTTATTTATTGTTCGAATTTCGTAGGTTTGATCGACAATGTACTAGATATGCAGCCTCATTCAAAATTAATGGCTCAACTTGATCACTTATGAGAAATAAGACTTCAAATTCTTCATAAGCCAAGACATTTTCTTCAAATTTTTGTAAACACTAACTTTTGTATTTTTTTAACTTGAGCATTAAAAGCTTTCTATTAAATTAATTTTATTATAACAACTAACTAGCAGTAAAAATGGTATAGAAGAAAGACTTATGGCACTAAACTCTACTAAAACCGTAACAATCTTGTGTATTCTAATCGAAACCATCGAAACCATCGAAAATATATATATAAATAAACCATCGAAATAGCATCGTGAAATGGATTGGTAGCCTAATTTGATAGGATATTATCCGTGAATAATTTAACGGACAAAGCGGAAGTAATGCATGCGGGTGACAGTCTCACACAGTGCTTTGGACGATCGTTACTAATAGTTATAATAAGTTACAATAGTTATTCACTTGGACTATCAATGAAAGGTTCCGAGAAGCATGGGAGTGGGAGGTGTAGGCTATAGCTGAAAGGTTCATGCCGTGTTTCGGTTTGCCGCGGGCCGTTCGACGGTCGTCACTCGTCATCAATGAGTTAGTGCCGGTGACGGCGTGATACGTCGATATCGCCGGCAGACAACGTCGGCGCACGTTTGGTGAGCGCGGATATAGCACCACTTTGAATTATAATGCGCATTGTTCACCGCGGCGGCGCTCCGCTGCGGGTGCAATGCACTGCGTCGCAATAGTTTCTTGTCATAGAAATCGGTGGTTTTCCACCCGGCCAGCCGCAACCCGCAAAGTTACGTAACAGACGTTTCTTATGACGATGTTTAGGTGTAATAAACTACAAAAAATATCCTGACTAATATAATACATTTTAGGCACTATGACGCCCGCGACTTCGTCTGTGTGGATTAAGGTTTTTTGATTCCCGCGGGAATGCTTTAATTCCGGGATAAAATGTTTAAACAGCCAAATTCGTCCGGCAGTTTTTGCGTGAGATTAACAAACATACAAACTTTCGCTTATAAAAGTATGAAAGTGATAAATGCGAAAGTGTTTGTTGGTTTGTCCTTCAATCACGCAGCAACGGAGCGACGGATCGACGTGATTTTTTGCATGGGTATAGTCGAGGACCTGGAGAATAACAAGCTATTTTTATCCCGAAATAACAAAGGATTACCGAGGCATTTTAAAATCCTAATTCAACGCGAACGAAGTCAGCTAGTCTAATACAATAAATTAATCGTTAACCACTTTGTCCGCGTGGATTAAAAAAAACATACAAACTTTACCACCACTTTAGAGATAGAATTTCAAAATCCTTCCTATCCTTAATTCACTGTAGAGTTTAGGGTTTAGGAATACCTACTTCTACAGGCTTAGACTGTGATTGCCTGTCAGCCATTCACAGTACCATGATTGGCCTAGGCTCTGGGTTTTCTACAAGTGTACATTAATTGCGGCGGGATATCTTAAAATTTGACAGAAAATATTTCGCGCGCATTCCATGTCAGTCTCATGTATGAATACGCGAGAAATATTTAAAGGTCACTCACTCCTTGACATGACTGTGTGCTCTATGGGTATAGTATAGACAACGAGTTAGTGAACTCTTGGTTTTGTCTATACTAAGCTAAGCTAGATGAACTTCAATAGAACGATAATGGTGCCTATTCGGTTGACACAATATTATTATATCAACAAAACTAAGGCTAAGAGATAGTGCGTGGTCTGACTTGGCTCGGATTTGACGGATTTAAAACGAGACACAAATTATGGCCCGAAATTATCTGTCCGCTTTAACTCTGTCTTGAGTTAAAACAGACAGAAGGCAAAGTGCGAATTCGATCTATAAGTACAGCTAAGCCTAAAAGTATAACGCTATGTTTATCCAAAGGGTTACTCCAGACTTGTTAGTTAGATATCTGTATTTAACCCAACTAACATCATCACCAATTTTTTTTTATTCAGCGCCGTTTTTGTCCTGTCCAAATTAATTCAATGGATGAATGAAAAGCATAACTATCAGTGTGCTTTTAATTTACTGTAGGGCGTAGGTTAAGCAAGAGGTCATCACTGAATCAATCCTTGATTTTTGTCAACTCTATCGCGTCATGATTAACGTTACAGTTACATTTAACGATCGTTTAAACACCTTAAGTTATAAATCCGAATCGGCAGTTGATTTAACATCGCCCTCGAGTTTCTCCCGGCGGGGTCGATGACTCGAATAATTAACCAAACAATTTTAAGATTCAATTGCGGCCATATGTTAACAAATGTAGTACGTATACCTAACATAAATGTATAGAGTATAAACAGAGTTAGCGGGACGAAAGTGGGCCAAGTAGCTACACAATAATGGATGGTGGGAGACTCGCAGGCGAGTCGCGAGGGCGCGGGCGAGTGTACATTGTACAGTGCATTGTGAAGTGACCGCGCCGACGGAATACGAATAAGATGTAGTACGGAGTAGAAAGTTATATTGATTATCACATGATTGCTGCAACTCACGGCTTCAACGCGTAAATGGATATTAAATAGACCTTTCACCGTTTTCAGCTGCATCTTGTTAAGATCCAGTACATAATTATTAACTTTGGATAGGGATAGTCGGCTGGCTTCGGTTTCGTGGAGCTTTTCTATGTCTCGCGAGACGACAATGCCACACAGGTGTGAGTGACAGAGACGACACTCTACGAAGCCGAGGATTACTACTACTATACTCAGATAAAACATCAGATTTTTTTTTCTTTTATTTTAGTTTATTATGACAATTTGACTTTATACAGTATACTACATTAAAACATCTGAGTATCAATGTGTAATATTTAAAAAAGTCCGGGGATAATACTTGAAAAGGGGATTATCTGTCTCCTACATCAAATTCACTTTACATCGTTTGACTACTCTACCGTTACCGCCTTTTTTAACAGACTGCAAAAAAGGAGGAGGTTCTTAATTCGTCGGAAACGGAATCCTATTTTTTTTTTATGTATGTTCACCGATTACTCGAAGACACCTGCACCGATTTGGAAAATTCTTTTGTTGTTTAAAAGGATATACTTCCCAGGTGGTCCCATTTAAATTTTATCTAAATCGGTCGAGCGGTTTTAAAAAAAAATCAACAATAAATTATATACTTTGTAGCAGCGCAGGTGTTTGCAGTCTGTTCCTTTGAAAAGAATTTTTTATATTAAATTATCTAAATACTAGGCTGTTATTTTATTCCAGAATCGTAATAACTTGTAACTCGTGATAAAATATTATTATTTATACGCTAGGCTATTATGATTAAGATCGCTAGGCTATAATTATCTTGCGGTGCGATATTTTTTCACATGTAGGTATGAAACATCTGAGAAATACACAATGTCACGTGAAGCTAACTTTCTAGGCTGGATAAATGGAGCTCGAGCGTTAAGGTGGAAGACACACTTCTGCCCGCGAAATTCAAATTTAATTTGGTTTTTCGCAATTTGTAAACAAATACGACAAAGTAGGCCAATGGCCTTCTAATTGCGACAATGGCAGTATCATCTTCACAGGTTTATATAAAAATCTTTACTTGAAAGTATCCAGTTTAAGAAATTAATCAAAATATCGACTAATTTGTGAGTAACTCACGTCCAACTCAGTATTTTGATTAATTTCTTAAACTGGTCACTTTCAAGTAAAGATTTTTATGTAAACCTGTGAAGATGATAATTCTACTGGCGCAATTAGAATGTCATTAGCCTAGTTTGTCGTATTAGTTTACAAATTGCGAAAAACCAAATTATATTTGAATTTCGCGGGCAGACCCTTGTCTTGCACCTTAATATTCTCGGTTGCCGCAAGCTACACGAAGCTGGCCGTACTCACCTCCTCGGGCACTTTCTCCGGCTCTCCGTTCGTTTTGGCCTCTTCCTCCTTTTGTTTTTTCTCCTGTTTGGGTTTGTCTTTTCTACTAAAACTGATCGACCTCAGTGACCATTTCTTCTTGACCTGTGCAGGACGTGCAAGCGGTTACAATAAATCTACCAGCACGCATGCATGCGTCGACAATATAGCGCGTTGCGTTGCTATACGAGACAAGGCCGGCCATAAGCATCCAACTTCGGGGTTTAGTATGTTTGATGATCTGAAGTGGGATTGTCTAAAATTGATTACATCATTGCGAAAATCGCAATGATGTGTACTCTTTTGCTAGTGATTACAAATAACAATGCATTGATGCAGAAAGAATCCTATAAATTCAGCCGGCATATAATTCAGTAGGCGAGTGCCATCTTCACACTGTAGCAATCATTTTTAGATAATCCCACTTCTGATTTTTATCAAACATAGTGAAGCCCGCTTTCGAATAAAATAAAATAGGTTGAGTGTCTTGGAACACTCGGTTGAAACGAAGTTCCTTCCAATAAATAATTAATCAATAATTAAAAAAAAACTGAAGTCAGGATTCGAACCCCCGAGGCCCGAACCGATAGTTTCACTCCTTCGCTAAACAGTTACGCCACCAAAGTTATGATGTAACGTGTGTAATAAACGAAGGCAACAAGTGTCGTGACAGAAAATTCTTACTTTTTATCGGCTAGCTTCCATCCGCCAAATCGTCCGAAAAAGAACTTCGATCCAAACCCGCATTTAAATGGCATGAGAGCTAACCCTCGGTCAAACTTCCTTTGCAGGTTAAAAAAATGCAATAGGGTATTTGACTATGTACTTTTAGAAAATCATCTTAAATTGTTAATAATGCTATGCTGAAGCTAACAAAACGTATATTTGGCATAATTTTCAGTATTTTTCATAAAAATCGAGAAATAAATTCAAAAAAATAAATTGCCGCCGAAACGTTCCATTTGCTCTCATGACGTCACAGTTCACATTTCAAATAATGACAATTCCACATCCCATAGGTGGTGTGGACTGTGACGTCATTCGAGATCACGGAACGTTTTCGATCACGTGACCATGGCCGGAATTATAGCAATTTTATTTAATGTTTTCTAATTAAATAAAACTTTATTTTTTAGTTTTGTCGTATGGAATAATGTTTTTAGATAATAATCTTTTAGGATGACACCAAATGAAACGATATTTTTAATATAGTCAAATACCCTATTTAGAAAATTCCACAACGGAATCAGATCCGGGATGCAGATTCTGTTTCTGATGTATGCGGCCAGCCTAAGCCCATTCTCACACGGTACTTCCTAAATAAACTAGCTTTCAAAGCCGACGCAACCAAAAGCGGTAGCACTTATTTGGCTGGCTACACACGGAGCGACTTGTCGAAAACTACCAGTTACCAGACATATTTTATAACACAAAGTATTGCGTAAAATGTTGCGTCGGTGTTGAAAACATATCTTCTCGTGTGAGAATAGATTAATGAAATAGCATTTAACTAGTTTATAAGATTACTGTGAGGATAAACGTAGGCACGTGCTATGAGCTGGACATAAATTATAATCTATTCAAACATACGTAAAACGGAACCGTGAAGCAGAGCGCGTTTCGTTTTAGGTTTAAACTGAATAATTGCCAATTCCACTAAAATTGATTAATAGCGGAGTTGCTACAAGAATTCACAGAATGGGGGTTCTACGATTAGTGCAACAAACTAAGCTACTGTAAGTATAAAATTGCTATCATTAATTACAGAGAATCGAAACTTCCATTGTTATGTTGGGCCCGAAACACATACAATGTGGATGTTGCCAAGTTTCCATCTAATCAAATCAGCTCCACTCTTCATTAAACTATAAACGCGAGCCTAAGTAAGGAAGTTTGTATGAAAAAGTAAACCGTAACCGTCGAAAGCATAGTACTTACTTCTTGGAGTTTAAACGACAGTTTAAAAATAGTTATCAAATACTTAGTACCTACTTAGTTTAAATAGCTATCAAACTTGTAACTTATTTTGGAACACCCTCCTATTTAATAATCACAGACATAATTTATTTAATTTTGTAAATTAGGCAGCATCCCTATTGAAATGACAGTTAACACTACAAAATTAAATTGGTCAGTGTTTCTTCTTACCTTTTCTTTCTTGGGTTTCTTGGCGTCCTCTGGGGAAGGTGTGGACTCTCCGTTCTCTGGCTTCTGCTCGCTATCGCCATTCGTTATAACAGAAGAATCTTTGTCTTTATCCTCTTCCTTTTCTTTGTTTTCCTTTTCTGTGGTGGCATCTTTTTCATTTTCCGGTGTGCCGCTGTCTACTTCTTTTTCTTTTTCCTGAACAATAAAAAAGATTATTATTTCTTATTCACTACTAAGTCGTTTTAGAGCCTCAGATGCCTTTAATGAACAGGATACTATGACGCGTTCGGCATATCTTCGTTAACATGCCAACATATTCTTAAATGGAAAGCACAACATTCCATCGATAATGCAGTCGCATTACGAAGCTACATACATACTCGTACCATCTAATACAAATATAGATAATAGTTAAATGAAATGTAAAGGACCCCTTATCGTGGTTATTTTTAGACTTGATAACAAATTAAACTATGTACCTACAGACTACAGGCTAGTGTGACATTTGAATGCGGGTCCGTTATTGTACCATACAATTCCCAATTAAGGAGCCCATCAGCTACCCTCATATTAAATACCCTTGTAATAAAAAAAATTTGGACGAAGATTTATCCAGGTATTTTATACGCCATAGGACGAGGTCAATATTGAATTTATGAAGGATATTGTGTAGCTCGAATTGTTGTTTTTGAACAATACATCAAGCGTAAATTGTAAACTTCTTTATCAACCTATAGACGTCCACTGCTGGACAAAGGTCTCCTGCATGACTTCCACAGGCTTCGGTCTTGCGCCGCTTGAATCTAAGGGAGGTTTTACTACCTAGTGGTAATTTCCTCAAACGAGTGATGCTAAAAACCTTACTAGGCTTGTTGCTGTGTGAATTAATAAAATAATTGAGACTCGGATGTTGTGAAAAATGAAAAACACTATCTACCAAATAGCCCTCAACTTCGGAGTTCGTATAGATATATGAAGCAGTGATAGCCTAGTGGATTCGGGGGGTCGCAGGTTCGATCCCGGGTACGCACCTCTGACTTTTCGGAGCCAAGGGCGTTTAAGCAATTAAATATCACTTGCTTCAACGGTGAAGGAAAAAATCGGAAACCTGCACTGCACACCTGAGAGTTCTTCATATTGTTCTTGAAGGTGTGTAAAGTCCGCCAATTCGCATTGGGCCAGCGTGGTGGACAACGGCCTATAACCCTTCTCTGAGAGGAGAACTGCGCTCAGTAGTGAGCCGTTGATGGGTTGCTAATGATGATGATGATGATGATAGATAAATGGACGCTCTCAGCCTCCTCGCCGCTGCTGCACACACTCACCGATGTGTCGTGTATGTGCGCGTCGCCGTTGAGCTGCGGCTTGAGCGCGTCCGCGTCGGCGAGCTGCTCCACGCGGCCCTCGCCGCCCGCGCCCGCCGCCACCTCGCCCGCGCTCTCAGCCTCCTTGCCGCTGATGTCCACCGAGCGCTTGCTCTGCTTGGCACCCATACTCGCTTCTAGCCTAAACATCAAACAGAATACTGAGACTGCCGCATAAGCTAGTAACCAGTATGTGTAGATTTTATTCTGAGAACAAACTCATGCCCTTAAGTGTCCCTGTCGGGTGATAGGTTGAGATGACTGTGATGATAATGGTAACAATGTTGCAGTAATTGACATGAGTCATGTTTAGTGTCCCGTTTGAAAGATATCCGTCGCTGTCAGATCCCTTGTGTTGTCAGGACGGAACTAACCTTAACTGATAGAATATAAAACATGACACATCGATTACTGTTACGTTCCACCATCATGCATCAGCACGTTCGTTCTGAGCTGTGTTAGGACGGAAGTAGGTCCGTAATGACACGGAGAGAATGCTGTTTTAGTCCAAACGGAATGTAGATACGATAAGTATGTTTCCAGACTAATGCTAAATGAGCCATATAGTTTAACTTAATACTTGACTTATTATTATTAATTAAGGATTGACATTTATTGGCTGATTTATTAGATTAATTAGATCCTGACACTGAGTTTTACACCATTTTAATGGTATAAGATAAACAATAATTATTATGCCCAAGTACCTGCAATCATCGATTATTTTTCCTAAATATCTAGGGGTTGGCGAAACATTTCAAGTAGATTTGTGCGAAAGCAACTACGAATTCTTGCAGAAACCACCAAAATCTGTATCATTATTGAAAAAGCTTTAGCATCAATGCTTGTAAACTAACGAAAAACCTGCTGCCATTGACTACTTATGGGCCTCTTATGGGTACGATCTTGCACCGATTATGATCCGGTCAGGGTACAATCTGGCACTAAGGGATTCCATATTAGGCGCAATTTTCTAGTAAGATTCGTGAATTTGGTACTTAATCAAGGTTTGAGTTGCATCTTGATCCCTAATCGCGAATGTGTTAATTTAGTAACAAAGTTTATATGCTAAATAAACTAAATATTTTAACTGCAACATCATCCCTCCTTGCGTTCTATTATCTTAATATAAAAACACTGCAAAACGTCTTATGATATATCGAATTTCTTTGAATAACTATCTGCAATTCTACAAAATCCAGCGCTATCTGATCTGCTCACCGCAAACACATAGATATACTCTCATATACAGACGGACTAATCTAATATCTAAATCTAAGATGCGAAAGTAAAGAATATTTTTTTTTTGTGAAAAATAAATCATTCTTTATACAATAGAACTACACATCGACTGAATTTTTGCATGGATAGGTTACCTAGGCTGTTTTTAACTCCAGAAAAACCAAGAGTTCGCGCAGGATTTTTAAAAACGAATTCAACTCGAACGAAGTCGCGAGCAAAAGCTAGTCATGTATAAAAACGCTACATGAATTATTATCAACAGCAAGTTAAAACAAAAAGTATCACTCGTTAATTAATGAATTACATTATTCTTGGCAGTACCCACGATATTGAGCACAACACAAAAGCAAAATGGCTACAGAGGCTGCTTATAGAAGCGTCAATAGGTCAGGGTGCTGGGAACCGCTACAAATAAATGTTACCGACAAAAATAGTATCCAGATGCATCGCTCCCGTGTTCTACAGTCTACTACTGCATGCTTGTGTTCAGGTTCATCTCAAGCTAGAGGTGATTACGGCCGTCAAGATTAATAAATAATAATAATTTATAGAACACAGATGGTACCCACATCTTTGTACGCGCGTATTTAGGTTCTCAAAAATCCCCTGAGAACTCTGATTTCTCGAGATAGTGCCCTGTGCCCGTCTTCAGAGTACAAGGTATCTTTAATCTTTATAGGTATACTAGCTGATGCCCGCGACTTCGTCTGCGTGGATTTAGTTCATAACATCCCGCGGGAAATCTTTGTCACCCTCCAGGTTCTCAACTATACCTATCCAATAAATCACGTCAATCCGTAGCTTTGTAGCAGGAAACATTTGATAGCCTTGCTCGCGGCATTGTTAATGATGATTCAAAGAGAAAACATATTACTGATGATATTATCAATTACGTTAAACTATAATTTTTATAATTGTTTTTACCATAATTAACCAAATACAAAATTACGTTTAGCTGTCATTTACGTTTTGTTCTTCCACTGTCATTTTCGTTTTTTTATTCCATGTCAGATGCATTTTTGTTATAACAGGTTTTATATTGACTTGACGGAAACGCGGTCGAACGGGATAAAAAGTATCCTATGTCCGTCTCCTGGTTCTAAGCTACCTCTCCACAAATTTTGAGCCAAATCGGTTCATCCGTTCTTGAGTTATAAATAGTGTAACTAACACCACTTTCTTTTATATATATAGATTGTCCCGATTAGTTGTATTCGTTTTTTTTACAAAAGAATCCTTATTATTCCCGGGATAAAATGTAGCTTAAATTACTTCTTGCAAAACCTGCCTATAAAAACTATTTCAAAATAGGTTCATACGTTTTAAGATTTACCCGTACAAACAGACACAGTTTTCAAAACGTGTGTTTGAGTTATGCTATTGTATTGTAATAATAAATAATTTAATATAAAAAAATATTTTTAAAAAACCGAGTTCAAACGGCCCGCGCCACTACAAAGTATATACTTTATTGTTGATATTTTAAAAACTGCTCGACCGATTTCATTAAAATTTCAATGGGACCACCTGGGAAGTATAACCTTTAAAACAAAAAAGAATTTTCCAAATCGGTTCAGGCGTCTTCGGGTAATCGGTGAACATACATAACAAAAAAAAATCGACGAATTGGGAACCTCCTCCTTTTTGAAGTCTGTTAAAAATAATATTCTCCAAGCGAACTTAACATCGTTCATAGCCGGGTCGGCCTCAGTAATATGTAGTAGATAAATCACCGTTATTTGACCATAACTACGAGTATAATAAAAACGATCAAAATGTACGCACCAAATTGTTTTGTAGGTAGACCAATCACAATAGTTATAGCTTATCTTAAATTATAATTGGGGACACTAAAATGTTCCAGCTTCCAATGATTAAGTAGCACTTTGATTATTATATATATAATAATATGTAAAGTTTAAGTATCTTAAAAATAGCTGACTTAACGTTTCGACGATAAACTTGAAATTGAGGATATTCATAGACTACACAACAAAAGCACATGAATATCATTAACAAAATCATTGTGTACTTAGTTATCTTAGATCTAATGTTAAGCGGGACCGTCATTATTTAATTGTCTAATTGCCACTGTGAAAAACAATTTACTTAATAGGTACAAATAATACATTATATTTTGTGCCAAGATAAATATTTACTTAAATGCTCAAAAACAATCAAGCACTTAATGACCTCTTTATAAATAACTCCTTCCCTCAACAATAATAAATGTGATACCTACATAGAAATAGATTAATAAACAATGGAGAAGCTTCATAAATTTCCAAAGTAGGTATGTATATCACCAGTCACGTCGCCGGTACTACGTCTATATCCCTCCACAAAGAATCGATTCAGACAATATCTTAAGCTAGACGCTTATCGTCCTTCACATACCTATGTACTACAATGCGTGACGTCCTTTTCTAAGCGTCAAAGTAGAAAATAGAATTATATTCAGTAACACACATGATGCGCAAAAGGCTTTTTCATCATACCTATTCGAAAAACGAATATTGGCTTCAGAGGATAGCGGGAGCAAAATTTAATTTTAACCCCATGGGACTTTTCATTTCTCTCTTCTGATTGGTCCGCGTTCGTGCTTTAGCATACTAAAACACTAACGCGGACCAATCAGAAGAGAGAATTCAAAAATGTGTCGAAATTCAAAAATGTTTGAGAAGCAGTCACGTGATCAAATTTGTCGATTAGATATAGACGCCCATACTTCCAACATTAATATTTATATTAATGTTTAATTATTTCATAAAAAATTATTTGTGTTTTATTTAAACTTTCAATATACGTATTGGTAATGTCTATACTCTATACATAGTAGTTTGATACTCCTAGCTTTTTCTCATAGGTAATGATGAAAAATAGTGTGTGTCATTCGGGGCCAAAATTTTTTGTCCTCGGGCGGCGTATATTGAATTCCTCGCTACGCTCAGGATTCTACTTAAGAATCCCTCGCTGCGCTCGGGACTCTACTATGGAATCCTTCACTTCGCTCTGAATTCAAAATAACGCCCTCGGGGAACAAAAAATTCCTTTGGCCCCATATAACACAAATAACTATTTCATACTACAGCACGCAGACTTTTTGCTTCGCGGACTAGAATCGCATAAAAAAAGTCCGTCGTCTGTGCTTGGTCTAAATGTATTTTATGTAGGTAGTAGATAGATAAAGCGAAACATAAATTCAAGAACTGGGGGTAATTAATTTAATTTTATATGTGTACAAGTGGGTAAAACGTACCTAGTACCTACCCACACTAGGTATATCTTTAACAATGTCTAAGATAAAATAAAACCGGCTGGCTAAGTGCGAGTCATTAACGGTAAAATTGTTGTATAAAGCTTTAAACTGACTAGCGCAAACTTAAATTGGTTTTTTCGTAGTCTTTAGCCGTTACAACAAAAACTTTGCTACCGCCCGATGTAAATCCCCTCCTAAAAATGTAGGAGTAGATACTACAATATAAACAAGTGTAAAACTGTGAATATTTTATTGTAAAACTTGTAAAATGAATAGTGCACCCACTTATGTTTGTTTTGATACGTAGGTAGATATTACGGTATTTACTACTATACAATATACCTACCATACATGTATGATTAACGAATCTAGCGTAAGATAAAATTCAAAACAAGCGATCGTAAAAATAGACTAACTTTAGTTAACAGACAGTACATCTGCAGACTATGTGTGATACAAAGTTATGTACTCACTGTACAAATTGATTCACGGAGCAAGTGGGTTGAACGACCTTTCCCCTTCTCCCCCCCCCCAGTCGACTTTTTTAGGCACTGTCATCCCGAATCTATCGTCGTCGTAAGTTGTAACAATGGGAGGAACTTAAAGCAAAGCTAGTACTGGTTTATTTGGTTTTTCACTGCTGTACGATGACCTTGACTTCACGGTGATCAAGGTTAACGGCTCGACTCGCCCCCGGTAAATCGTTCCGTGATTTAAATTAGAGAACGATATAAGTACGCCCTGGAGTCAAGGCCAAAGGCTGGAGAAACCTATTTTTTTATATAATACTAGTTTTTACTCGCGGCTTCGCTCTGGCTTTCTATTGAACAAATCTAGTGGTGATTACCAATTTTGATTTTTTTCGAGTTTTCAGCTGTTTTTTTGGGTTTTCCCTATTTTTTTTACACCAGGTTTAAACCAGCCCTGTATTAGAATATAGCTAAAACACTGTTTAAGTAGAAGTAGAACTAATTACCAAAACAACAAAAAATCTGTTGATCGATGATTGGATAGCGATTGGATTCCATTTAATGAATCTAAAATTACCAGGAAATTTCATCAAAATCTATCTAACGATTTTGGATTCCATAGGGAACATACACACATCGATGTTTTAATAATATTATATGGATTAAAAACTATCGCTGGTGAACCAGCAGGCAAACTGTGACTAAAAGTTATTATTAAGTTATTATTATAAGTTAAAATTATTAATCATAAATACAAAAATCACTATGAGTGAGCTCCCATTGTTACTAGCAAATTCTCGCCAGATTCTCTTGAATATAATATAATAACAAAAATTAAAAGTAATTTGATTTAACAATAAACTCTTCCATTTACAAACTTATCAGGAAATTAAATCAATGGTGAATAATAATTAACCAGTTTCAAAGAAATATGCAAGGAGTATCTATCTACCTTTGTAATTAAAAAAGGTGTAGGTAAGAAATATGAACATCAACATTCACATCAATAATTAAACTTGAGTGTCTGTTTGTTATTTTATTAAAGCAATCTTAATTCTCTCTAAAGCTTTGATTAAGTTTAACTAGATGCACATTGTTTAGTAGGGCTTTCGAATACCGGATTTTTTCAATACCGGTATTAATACCGGAAATATTTTTTTCAATACCGGGATCCCGGTATTGAAATGGGATTTAATTGGGGTTATATGAAAGTCCTATCTTTTGAAGTAAGAGACATGAAAAATCGACATTTAAGTTATTAATTTTAGGTATTAAAAACCTGTATAAGCTATTTCAGAAAATCACCCTTTCAGAGTAGTACAATAGGGGGTGAAAATTTGTATGGGAATATTTTGATTTTATAGATATTATTTACTTGTTTGGACGGTAGGTTATTTCTAGGGATCAGCTCAGAAAAGATTTTACGAAAATCCCCCTCAAAAGGGGTAAAGTGAGGGTTGGAATGTTGGATGAAAGTCTTATGAATACTAAACATCTGATAGTTGAGGACCTGAGCAGTGACATAGGCTACTTTTATTCCGAAAAAAATAGGTGCCGCAGAATTTTTAGATAACTTACTACACGCGGACGAAGTCGTGAGAAACCGTTAGTTTCTTAATAAAAGGAAATACACGATAGGAAACTTTTTTTTATTCTTAAATCACTTATTGATACCTACTGCTGCTTCAGGGCTCTTTCTCCCTAAAGTTATGATTTTTCAGAGTGTGATTTTATTAACACTTAATGTCTGTAATAGACTTAATAGATTTGTCTTTGTTCTGCGCAGACTTACCAGAACAACAAGTATTCATACGGCTCTTACTGCGTACTATGGTTATGTCTCTGCAGTACTCCGTTATGGACTTGTAATTTAGTTAAAAAGAATGCGTTAGAGCTATCCTTTGCATGGCACCACCATATGATTCGTGTAGGCCGGTTTTCACAAAGCTTAAGGTCTTGCCACTTCCATCCATGTACATTTTGGAAATATCGAAATTTGTGAAAATGAATATGCAAAACTTCAAGGCCAAGCGTGACACAAATTTAAATATGCGATCTCTGAGAGATCCCGATAAACTTATTTATACCATAGCACCTAAAACAGCACATTTTAATAAAAGTTGTTATGCTATGGCAATTAAAATATTCAATAAATTGCCAACCGATATCAAAACAATACTTTGCAGATAAATTAAAGAAATGGTTGGAAAAATTTTTACTCCTTAGAAGAATTCTTTCAATACGACAATTACATTTGACATGATTTTGGAATTTTCAAAGCCATTAGACATTTTGATATTTAATTTATAAGATTGACATATATTATTATTCCACTTGTATAAGCTTGGGGTTTAGATACTTTTTTTTAGTTTTAGCCTCCATTTCTGCTTCCAGTTGTTTTTAGTTCAAACCAACTCAATATTGGGCTGCAGGCATGTCTGCAGATATTGATAAAAATGTGAAAAGGTCTAGGATCGTGGTATTAGCCAATACCGGTATCCCGGTATTGGAAGCCCTCAATACCGGTATTGAAAAAGTCCGGGATCCTGGTATTAGACAATACCGGGATCCCAGTATTGGAAGCCCTATTGTTTAGCACTCTCTCTCTTCTCTTTATCAACCGATAGAAGTCCACTGCTGGACAAAGGTTTCTTGCATGGAAGTTTAACACTATAATGCATCAATTAAATGTTACAGTATAAGTTGCCTTAGTAAAACATTTGAATTAATTTTGACAACTTTCAAGGTAGGCAGAGGACATTGAAATAATAACTTTCAAGGTAGGCAGAGGACATTGAAATAATAAATCTAGACTAGGTATTTTAGAACTTTAAGTGTTGGAGCACCAGTTTGATAGTTAAATAAAGTATAAGTAGTAATCACAACTGATTGGCTAATATTGTGCAAAGTCCACCAACTGAGTTGAGTGTAGCATAAGAGCATAATATCTTTATTCAGATCGACTCATATTCAGCTCAACTCAACAACAACAACTCAATACATTAGTGGCAGTGAGTTAAGCTGGTGCTGGGTGCACCAGTGTTTTCTCCATCTAATATCTTTAAACAAGCAATTCTTGTATATATATAATCTGAATCTCGGAAAGGGCTCGGAAACTTGGTAACGGAAAATGGAAATTTGGCATGCAGGGGGTATCGGGGGTGATAAATCGATCTAGCTAGGTTTTATTTTTAGAAAAGGTCTTTTATCCGTGTTTTCAGGCAATGAAAAACCCCTTACAATATCATTAGAATACGAAGGTAAATTTCGCCGTCATCTATAAATTCCCGATAGGTCGACGGTAAAACCCGAAACCAGAAGACCCCGGTTCGAGTCCAAGACGATTATATTTTTCCCTATGATTTTTTTTTTATTTATTATTTTTTTAATATATAATTTCCAAAAAACACGATTTACAAAAAAAAAACAAATAAGGTCACTCAGATATTGTTTTGTTATTACACTAATTTCAATAATAATTAATATATCAAGCTTTTATCAAGGTAAATAACCTGAGTTAAGTTGTTATCACTTTAAAATGCTGCATCACTCCTATGCATTGGATTTACTGTGACTATGGAAGCAAGAATATCATTGTCTCAACCCATCACTGCTCATTGTGGGCATAAGACTTGTCTCTGAATGAATAGGGCCTTAGTCTGAGCCATATTGCACTACACTGGCAAAGAGCAGATTGTCATACTTAACACCCTTAGCACCAAGGGCCCTGGAAGCAAAAGTAGTGGACTTTCCATTTTTTTTTTTGCAGAAATGGGTTCTCCTAGTCTTGATATGCTGTGGTTTTTTGCCATTTCTCCCTGCAACCCCTTTCACCCCCTTTTTATAACGTGTATAAGGTAGGATACACTGGCCTAGCAGTAAAACATGGCAAGATGTATAATTCATAGGTCAAGTGATACACCTTACTTCTTCCTATAATTTTGATTTATTTCCTTCATTATTTGTTTGCTTATTGTTTTTGTTGCTGTACAACAAGTAAAGGCAAGTTGCAGCATATGCAAACACTTCTATTGCAGATAGTGCTCAATGAAGCACATAAATAGAAATAAAATTCTTGTAAAAAAAATTGACTAATTATTTTAAAAAAACAAAAATATAAGTAATGTGTAATGTGATCTAAACTAGTCATTGGTCCTTGAATAAAACTAGTTTTTCAAATAATTACTTCCTTTTTTCTTTTAGCTATAATTTCCTAAGCTTTTGAGATATTTACAACCCAGGAGTACCAAACAATTCTTCAGGGCCAGGGCTTCAAAAACCCCCACACAAAATCAATGCTGCAGTATAACAACAAAGGTAATCATTTGATAGCTGTTGATCTCAGATAAAATATCAGGGAAACAGCTACTTGCCTACAATAAAACTGAACACAGACACTTCTTTTCTTCCATCAAATAGGTATTCCAATTTCTACTGTTTACACTACTTATTGTGGAGTAGATAGGTGAGTGTGTGTGTGTAATTACATTATAATGACAAAAGATAAATCACTTATTCTACCTTATACAGTAGTTTTATACTTACATATAAGTTTTAAAAAGTAAGTAAAGAAGTTAGTACAAAGTTAATTGTATTCAAACATTAAACAAAAAGGATTACATTATTACATGGGGAATACGAAATGAAAACGAAACAAGAGATACAAAAGAGAAATATTAATTCCCAACACAGAGCCTGTCAACCATTACTCAACACTTCTTCCACAAAAACAACTTTTACCTACTTCCACGATTTTTACCCAATATTATTATGAAACTTAACTTTGTAAGTTTTCTATCTACATGTTGGAGACAATGTATTGCAATGTAAATAAGTATATGAAATCCGTATTACTAAAAACCTTTGTTTAATGAATGCTTAGTGCACCGGTTCGGTTACGATGATTCACCGTTCGATACGATTAGTGGATGCATAAGACTGGGTTTCCCGAAATAATGCATTTGTTCTAAAATTACAGTATCGATCATTTTATTCATTTGTGTTGTAGTAATAATTATTAAACTGCTATAAACTTTGTCAAATTTCAAACATACATTAAAATAGTTAAGTATTTTCTATGGGTGGGTACTGGGTATCTTTGGGGTATCTACTTAAATAAAGCAGGAACCCCTATAGAAATATAGGTAGCTCTACCTCTATAAAATAAATGGAAATATCGTACCTAAAATAATAATAATTAATAGTTCGAAAAATTTATAAATCAACGATTACCAAAGTAAGGACTTAATTATTTTGAAAAGCAACGATTAATACTGCACAAACAGCCGGCACGATACATAGGCGCAGGATATGGAATCACATCGGATATCTTAAAAATAATTATGACAAAAACTTATATTAGTTTCGATATTACCTTAAAGCTTTTTAATCCACACAGTGAAAAGCAAAGAATTAACACCAAAATTATGAATTTATTTCACTCCCTGCACACACAGCCGACACAATATGGCGACAAGACAAGGCAAAATCTCCACCCACCGAGAACAAATTCAAAATTGAAACTCAATACGATTGGTCGACAGTATATGACGCTTCAATTGTGCCAACATATTTATCATACCAACTGTAAAGTTGTAGATGCGTTCAATTTATTGGTACGTATTTAAACTCATTTACAATATTATATTATGGAGGCAACAGGCAGTGTTTATGCGGTAGCTTATGAAACGTGTCTAACATTGTCAGTTGATGGAAAAATGGAACACAAATGGAATTAATGGATTTATTATAAACAATCGTAGTATCTCTATTAATCTGTGAAAAAAAAGTAATGAATAAATATATGGCCCAGCATCTAACAAACTGCAAATTACGCGGGCATGCTCCAGCAATCTTTTGACTGCTCTTAGAAGCTTGATTAGAAGATAGAAGATTAGAGCTCATTGCTACAGTCTCAATAGGGTATTTGACTATAATAAAAATATCGTTTCAACTGGTGTCATCCTAAAAGATTATTATCTAAAAACATTATTCCATACGACAAAACTAAAAAATAAAGCTTTATTTAATTAGAAAACATTAAATAAAATTGCTATAATTCTGGCCATGGTCACGTGATCGAAAACGTTCCGTGATCTCGAATGACGTCACAGTCCACACCACCTATGGAATTCTCATTTTGTCAATACATTTCGACGTGTTTGTGCGGCGTAATAGGCTAATTTCGTCTGTTTTTCATCGTTACTATTTTATTAAATACCAAATAGTATGCGACACGCGGCCTAAACACATATTATAAAATTGTCATTGTTTGAAATGTTAACTGTTACGTCATGAGAGCAAATGGAACGTTTCGGCGGCAATTTATTTTTTTGAATTTATTTCTCGATTTTTATGAAAAATAATGAAAATTATGCCGAAATATATGTTTTGTTAGCTTCAGCATAGCATTATTAACAATTTAAGATGATTTTTTAAAAGTAGTCAAATAGCCTATTGCAGTGATTAGCCGAATTTATCGCGTTCTTTCCGGGACAGTGCATATTAGTCAATCGAAAAGAATAGAGTATCGCCAATCAGAGTCGATTGCAATCGTCACACTGTAGCAATAACTTTTAGAGAATCGCAACATGGGATGCTACCACATGGCTAAGCGAGCACTTGCGTAACCAAAGACCTTACACTTACTAATATCCTTCTCTATGCTTACTAACTAGACTGTGCACTATGGCGAAAAAACCGGTCCGCGTGAGAGGGCTCCCGTTGGTAGTGTGTCCCTTTCTAATTGATGGTGACCATGATAAAACAGAACACAGGACAATTTGCTTGTATACTCCGACATTTAATTAGATTCAATAAAATGACATTACGTATTTTACTAAACTCCAATAAATCTCCTAATTTTCACCTAAATAACTTAAAATATTATAACTTGAGAGAAGCGACTTTCTAAGTAAAATAATATTTATGTGATTTACTTTGATTAAATATTTTTTTAGTTTATTTAATTTACTATACGTTACGTATCTACATAACAACTTCTACGAAAAGACTAGAAAAATCTTTGATCCACATAATTTCATGGTTACCCTAAAGAATAATATGTAATGCGCATTTAGTATTACCGTGTTTAGATTATTATTATTATTTAGAGTGGAGACCGCGTACCGGCAAGCGCAGTGTAGGACGCCCTCCAGCTCGCTGGACCGATGACCTTAAGAAGGTGGCGGGAAGCGGTTGGATGAGGAAAGCGGAGGACCGTGTTTGGTGGCGCGCTCTCGGAGAGGCCTATGTCCAGCAGTGGATGAATACAGGCTGATGGATGGATGATGGATTTAGTATTACCAGTGCCAAACATTTAAGTACTACTTTTACTCAGTATTCATGATTTATTTTTAAATACAACGCAATAATAATTATTTATATAAACTGTAGAAATATTAAAATAAGTTTCAAAGTTTATGGATTTTTCGTTTTGGTAAATCATAAAAGAGCAAAACATAAAATTTTCTACCATTTCTACCAAACCCAATAATTATATGAGCTAGCAAGACGTCAGACAAGGACACACTACCACCGGAGGCCCTCTCGCCAGGACCGCTTTTGGCTAGCTACCGCTTACAAGGAACTAGCTACCCTAAGTAAAACGCCATAGATCTCATTTTAACTTAACAAAAATGTTTGGTGCACAGTCTAGTCAGTAGGTGTAAGGTCTTTGTGCGTAACTCACTAGGAATTATTTCCGCGAAGCTAGTTGGTGACTTATAGGCGCGAATGCGAGACTCGAGAACAAACACGGTCGACAGTGCTCTGAGTCAACGCTGAGATCAAAGAATATACTACTCTCTTACGAGAGGCTGAGATGATCCCACTTTTCATGCAGCTCAGGAAGAAAAAAATGAACAACGCGTGATTAAAAAAAGTGTAAATTAGAAATTTTATTTGTAAAAACAAGTTTTTAGTAGAGCAGGACCTAGGACCTCTAGGACTATCTAGGACCAGAGCAGGTATTTGTCAAGATGAACAAAATGAGCCCAAACTCGATGGGGTTACGTCATTTACTACAGAGTTCCCATAGCCACCTTCCGCCTCCATTATCAGATAAGCTCCATGTTACCATATTACTTAATACATGCAAAATTTCAGCTGAATCAGAAACCGGGAAGTGGTTTTAATTCATTTAGCAAGATTTGACCTAAACAGACATACATACATTGCAAGTTTAATAAAAGCTTGTAAAAAAGATCTCGTAAAGCTTGTAAAAAAGCTTGTAAGGAAGATGGCAAGAGACCTGATGGTATGACGCTTGTTCCTTGGAGGACAGGAAGGTCGCTTGTTTGGGATGCCACCTGTGCAGATACTCTAGCTGCATCCCACATCCAGGTGACCTCCTCTGTGGCGGGTGCAGCGGCTACGAACAGGCTAAGAGGCGCAAATATGAAAAACTTGAAAAAAAGTTTCATATTTGTGCCTTTTGGTGTGGTGACCCTGGAGCCGTGGGGCCCGGCGCGGAGGCTCGGGCACTTTTTGTAGAGATATCAAAAAGGGTGATCGGGTCTACCGGGGATCCAAGAGCTGGCAGCTACCTTGGCCAAAGGATTAGCTTGGCCATCCAAAGGGGTAATGCTGCCAGCAACTTGGGTACTAAGCGACACTGCAGTGACTTCCATGGGGTTTTAGATTCAATTTAGTTTTTATTTTTATTATTATTTATAATTTTATAATAATATTTAGTAAAAAATAATTTACACTTGTTCACGCACAGTTTAAGCAGACTAATTTCTAGGGATGAAACTATCGGTTCGGGGGTTTGAATCCTGACTTCAGATTATTACTTTTTAATTTATTTATTTTTATCATTATAAGTTATTATTAGTAGGAACTTCGTTCCAACCGGGTGTTCCACGACACTCAACTTTTATATTATGCTTTTTGTAGAATAAACACATAGGTAAACCCACTCAGTTTACTTATATTATTTTTTTGTTAATTTATTTCTATTAATTTAATCTGACTTACAATGTTTTACTCGTTACAAAAGTTACTGGCCTGACGCTTCAAGTCTACTCTCCGGTCTCGAAGGTCTCCGCCATGGAACTAGGAAAACCATTATATATGGTCTCCGCCCTCAACCATGGAACTAGGAAAATGACTATAGTCTTCCTACTTCCATGGCCTCAACTCAACAGCCACGCCCGCCACGCCGCCGCGCCGCTGTCTAAACGGTCAAAGACAAAAACTCCGTTTTTTTGGTTAGTATATATTTTATTTTATGCTTTGAGTAATAAACCAGCAATGGAGAGGACTTGACGCCTAATTTATTTGCAAAAAAGTCTGTCAATTACGGTGGGGGGCGAGGTAGCACACATGAAAACTTGCTTACTACAGTTGCATTTTTCCATCACGTCGCTATGCACGCACACAATATAATTAGCAAACACTACCTTAAAGTATATGCACACTATCACATTCACACACAGGGACGCTCTATCATTACATGAAACAATCGCATCATTTGTGTAAGCATTTTAGGGATTTGACACTATCGATTATCGACTTTCGATAAGTTTTTCTAATAATTATTTACAACAGAGTTACTTTATTCGAGAGTAAATTTTTTTGTTCGAGATCTTTAACATGGTAGGTATATAGAAGCGCTAGGAAACGAGGTTCTTGCCGTTATTTTAGTCATAATATGCCTTTGCTATTAGATTGACTCTTTGTAGGCTTTTAGTACTTGCGTAAAGATACAGCTAGAAACTTTGGACTATATTGACGCTGGAAAGCGATCTAGCTTATTTCGAAAAATATCAAAATTACTTTTTTATATATTTGGAAGAAAAAGATACTGCGTCGGATTGTCGGATTTTCGTTTTCCTATGACATTATTTTTCTAAGATACTATACGTTGACCTTCTCTACATGTTTATATTATATTTTTTGTTATTCATATTTTTCAACGTACTCAAAAATGCTGTAAATACTAAGACACCATCTATTTTTCAATATTATACAGATACTTCAAAAGGTTATCAATACTTTTTAGCAGTGCAGTGCACTTAGGTGTACCTACTGTAAGGACTTAGGATTATCTGATTATTAACAGATTTTGTAGATACCAAGGTATTTACTCCGTCACTATACTCTCAATCTCATGCTGAAAGCATGCTGTAGGTACCACAGTATATCACCTTAGAGCAGCTGTTTAGTTATGATTTAAGGTTATAAGCCACCAGGGAGTGCTGTACTTTGTCATAGATTTTTAATAATATTGTTTATTAAGTTGAGAGACATTTAATTTTTATTTGAATACGTAGTGGGTATTAATATTGAACACATTGATTTTTTAAGTAATCTTGTTTAAATAAACATACAGCATTTTTAATGAAACATCATTTGTTTTATTTATGTTTAAAGCGAAATTTACGATGTATCTATTTCTAAAAAGTATATTAAGTACAAACTGTTAGGACTACATCATGTTTCCTTAAAAATAAATACAGCATAATTAGCATTTCAGAGTTTAGAGTTATTTCGTGGTTTCATATGTATCAAATACCAAGTTACAGCAACATTGCTTCTTGAAATTGAAAAACTATTAGTCGAAATTGATATAAAACTAATGTATAAAACTAAAGTAATTCTACTTTAGAATTATATAATTAGTATCATCTGATGTGTTACATTAAAAAATATGCTTTTTGAAAAAAATCTGCTCCTGATAGCTTATTATGAGCTGTTATGATTTTTTTAAAACGTTATTGGCTCTGGTTTAAAGTTCACTTTTTCGATTTACAAGATCGTTTTCCAGCGTTGAATAATATTCTCTCAGTCCAGTATGGAGGAAACATAAAAAGGAAAAACTGAACCCTAAAAAAAAAATTTATTTAAAGTTATGATTGGTAAGTTAAAACTTGTACCTACATACTTTACTTGGAAGGCTTATTTTTGTCATCTACTTCATCTGAACGAAGTGTATATTTGTTTGTAATGCTAGGCTGCCGCCATGGCTATAGTGGCCACCCCATCTGTAATAAAACACCGCCAAGCTATTTAGCTTTCCGGTAAACCTAGCGGGATGAATAAGAAGTATGGGTACTTTAATTCAATTGCCAAGTTTTAATGAACCAAATAGTATAGAATTTAAATATTTTTTTTCGTCAATGAACCATTAGTAAGACGATAAAAATATCTCGGTATAAATAATTTATACAATCCCCCCACCAATATCGACATATGAAATCTTGCTGTCCAGCCCTAATTTTATTGCGGTGTGGCCGACTTCATAAAATTAAAGTCCTAATTTTCGAGTAAGAAAGACTTACGTAGAACTTATCATTATTATTAAACAATTTTTTAGTCTCGTTTTCATTATTTTTTGTATTATATTTGTAAAAATCCTTTCTTAGCGGATACCTACGTCATAGTAGATATGCGTTGATAAATCAGTGAGTCAGTCACCTTTTCATTTTATATATTTAGAAAATCATATCACACTGGCTATATGGAAATATATACCTATAAATTTTGAAATAATTGAGTAAAAAAACTAATTTTATGAATTCGCTGAGTTTATAGCTGCTGCATCAATGCATTTTAAACAATAGTGGGAGAGTACCAGCCAATCAGACACCATTGCGATCGTTATAATAATGCAATCATTTTAACCGACTTCAAAGAAGGAGGAGGTTCTCAATTTGAATTTTTTGTATATTTGTTACCCAATTATTCCGCCAAATAATGAATGGAATTTGATAATTTTTTTTTTGTTTAGTAGGGCATACTTCAGAGGTGGTTCCCACATAAATTTTTGTTGATATAATGTTAGATGTTACTCCATAACTACGTCAAATCTGAACCGATTTCAATTTTTTTTGAAAGAAAGCATAATAAGGTTGGGCCTATTTAAAAGGTGAAGAGAAGATGATTCATATCTTCGGTGATGGAGAAAGGAACTCAATGATTAAGAGCAAATTGCTCGCGATCAGAGATATACACAAAAAAGCTTAAAATAATAATGTAAAAAAAATATCTTTAAAAAACCGACTTCATACGCCGATCGGGCAAAGTTGGGCTAGCGTCGCGCATTAGTTTCATCATTTATATTTAGGCCCGCCCGACTTCAACATACATGTACAAATTAAAATTGTTTTATACTTTGTAGTGGCGTTTAAAGTCGGTTTTATAGAAAGAATTTTTTATCATTATTTGATAATCCCACAGACGATCAAAGTTCGTATTTATATATCTAGTCATATTTTACTTAAAGCTTATAAATTAGTCGTTCACCCCTTCCTATTCTATCGTGATTTTAATTCTATGGGATCAATTTATAATGCAGTTCAAGATAAAGGTCTCTAAACGAATAGTAAGTAGGAAGATTTTTTTTTTTTTTTTTTTTTTTTTTTTTTTTTTTTTTTATAAATGAATAAAGCAAACTTTTTGTCCTAAAAAAAAAAAAAAAAAAAAAAAAAAAAAAAAAAAAAAAAAAGTAGGAAGATTAATTTTCAATATTTTCCCCAAATTATTTCATGTACGATTAAGTAGCAACATTTTCAGATCGACACTTTTCTTAAGTTTTCTGCATAAGTATTGCATTATTTGGATAAAATAATACATCAGAAGTAAATAAATGTTATCCTTTAGTAAACTGGATGTTTTAAATATTTTTTTAGAAGAAAATACTCTCATATTCGGCATTTATAGCGGAGCTCATTCCCCGCTAACCATACGTAGTTGACAGGCGCGTGACTCGAGTCAAACAGTTTTATATAACGAGTAGGACCACTGCTCATACCCAACTTACAGAGGGGTACGCGCGTCAATTCTTCTCCTGTGTTGGTTCATTACTCAAAGATTTTATGGGATAAAATAAAAATGCGATGCCCACATCAATACTTCGTGAATATGTCCATAGACCACGAACACTATACTAGCGGCACGCTATGATGGCCGGTTTAAAATTTATAAATTAATAAATTTTGAGTCCTAAACCTAAAACTACATTCGATAAAATTTATGAATCTCTGCACATCACTATCGTCAATAACGTAATACAATTATTTCCTTCAAAGTCGTTATCAATTAACGGAACTTCATGAGCGGACAAACGTCAAACCGGCCATCATAGCGTGCCGCTAGTATAGGATATACTTCATAGAGAAGGATACATATATCTATATTCTGTATACTTCGCGTTATGTCGTGTTTCTCATGTTGCCGTTGCCCTTGACTCCATCCTTAAAATTACTGTTTATTTAAAGTTTTCTTTAAAATTTAAAGAACATTTTATTACAAGGAACATATTCAATTGTTTCAAGTGCTTTTAAATGTGATGTGAGAGTTTTACAGTGCGGTGAAGTGTAGATTCCGAGTAGCGTCACCTGACTGGACTCATTGTCATTTCCCGCCATTGTGGCTGCGTAAACTAATTTCGATTTTCTGTTATTCTAAAGTGGTTTAGATGTGGATTTAATATATTGCGTTGTTTTGTGCCTAAGTAATGTCATTACACGTTAATGACGTTTGTTTACTAGAAATAGAAGACTACAACTTGTACGAGGAAGAAGCATCTGATCACGCTAATTCAAGGTAGGTGTAACCGGCGTGGCTATAGATTTTGCCTCAATAATATCAGTTATGAGGATTATAATCATGAATATTGACAGTTTCTTTCATAACATCAATAAAATGCAATGTTTGTAATAAGTACATAAGATTAGGTGACCATATGACTTCGCTCCCGCCCTGTGCCGGTCCGTAGTCAGCTGTTGGGCCGCCATGTTTGGATGAATCGAATAGGCGTAGTAAGCGTTATCACACTCGCGAGCCCCTAATAAAACATACCGCATAGTATTGTATTCAGTATGGCCTGTCAATGTGATGAAATTAAATGTCATGTGAATAGAGTTTCTTATGTATTCCACATAATGAACATAATATTTAAAATAAAATAAACATAATATAATATTATATACATATTATTTATTACTATGTATCATTATGTACACAGTAAAACCATTAATTAAGAGTATACTTAATAGAAATGTAGACCTTAAAATGATAGTGTAAGTTAACATTAAAATTACTATAAATTACTATTTTGAAATTAATTAAATTATTTAACATTTTCAGAGGTGACAAATTACCATTGGGAGGTAAAACAATGGAAGCAGAGAAGCGAATTCGACGTGAAATTGCAAACAGCAATGAAAGGAGGCGTATGCAGAGTATTAATGCCGGCTTCCAAGCTTTGCGTACCTTATTGCCACGACATGAAGGCGAAAAACTTAGTAAAGTAAGTTGAATTTATTTACCGTTGTTTACAGTTGTCTTGTAAGTCTAGCAGCCTGCTTAAGAGAATCATCTAATCTAGGTTTTCTAGGAGATTTTTTTTGTAGTAATGAGGAATCCCATGTTGGGAGTGTGATGCTTCAGACAGCATGTGCCTTATCTTGGACTGTGAAAGTGAGGGAATAGAGTACAGCTGTGTTTTTGCACTCACATTTGTGCACTTCAATATACCCTACATAGTTGGCTAGTTTCTGTCGAGTAGTTGAATAGTCTACTTTTAATAGAATACTTTTGAATCGTCAATGAGTCTACCACTGGTTCGGAATGCCGTTCCTGCCGAGAAGAACCAGCAAGAAACTCGGCAGTTGCTCTTTTCAAAATACTTTTACAATATACTTAATAGATATTATTCTATGTATGCAGAGTTTCCACAATGAGGGGAAGTTCCACAAAAGCATAGGTAATTATTTCTAATTATAATTCAACACATGTTAAGACGGGCAGACAGAAAGTAGCCCCATTGCCGCTGGTGGCACCCGAATTGAAATTTGAGTATCATCAACGTTAATAGATAGGCCACAGCTGGACTAGCTTGGTCCCTTGTAGAGACTTCCATACACCTTTAAAAATAACATAATTTTTTTTTTTTATAGGCTGCCATATTGCAACAAACAGCAGAGTATATCTACTCACTGGAACAAGAAAAAACCAGACTTTTATCTCAGAACTGTCAACTGAAGAGGTTGCTGAATCAACATGAAGGTGGAGATGTACCGCTAAAGAAACGGAAAAGCGAAATTATCACCCATGTACCTTCCATAATTCCTGATTCAACTGATGACGCTGTTAACTCAAGATCTCCGGAACCAGTACCAGTTATAACAGTTTCAGGGATCAGTCAAAAGAAAGAGTCTGAGAGCGGAGAATTGCGAGTGCAGCTTGAGCGAGAAAGGTCATTGCGGCGCCTGCTGGAGGACCGTCTCACCAGCATGGAGACTCAAATAACACACCCCGTAGTGCACTATGAAGAGACAGAGGAGGTTGACTGCAAAATGGAGAAAGGTGAAGTAGAAGAACCACCTGCACCAGAACTACCTGTTGTGGCAGCACCCCTCTTGGAGGCTGCCATCAAGGCGGAGCCTCGAGTGGAAGTGGAGGTACTCCCCGACGCAGCTCAAGATGCACCTTCACGGTTGTATCTTGCCAGCACAAGCCGCCAGAATTTGGAGACCATTGTGGAGGCCATCCGTCACTTGGAGGGTGATCACCTGTTTGGGGAGGCGGGCTCTGATGCCCCTCTTGCGCTGACTAAAAAAGTGGAGCGAGCGCCTCCACAACGACCTGGAGTCATAGTAGTGAAGCATTCGTGATTGCATAACTAGCTAGTTGTGGACTTTCAGCTTGATACATCTCTTCTGTTTGAAGAGACCTCACCATCCTCGAATATTTTGTTTAGTTGTATAAACGTCTTTCCCAAAGTGACAAATTGATAAGTCTGTGTTTCGTTTATAATGCTTTGGTGTTGAGCGAGAGATTAGTTTTGATGCGAGTGACATAAGTCGATTGGCGCTGTGCTTAGTTTAGTCTCAAATTAATTATGTTTTATGATTATTATTAATATTGATTTACTCAGGCTTAATGCAGTTAATGATTGATCGAGGGTTGACTGATTTTAATAAGATTAGGTGAAAATGTCTAGTGTCAATGAGCCGTGTGCCTATACATATAACTTGTTTGTTGTTTCAGTTCAACATTCAGTTTCTTCAGGTACATCTCAGTTTGTCTTAAGATGTTTTGTATAAATTGAATGTAATTAGCAATAAAGCTGAGATTGGTGTGTTAAGGTTGTCAGTGAAACAGCAATAATGAAGGGATAGTTAATTATTTACAACAATTATTATTAAGCTCTTAGATATTATGAATTGGGGCATGCGGCTACTATGAACAATTATAATTTCATACTTACATTAATGTCAGCTATGTCACAAGAGTGCGAAATTAGTAATTTATAAAAATTTATTTGCATAATTACATATTTTCACTACCTTTTAGTGTAGACACCTGATATTAGGAAAATTATATGCAAAGTAAATTGACACTTAAACAATTAATCTTAAATTAACAATGAATTACCCATTATCTTCTTATCCAGTGTGGTAGGTTGTTAAAAAATTCCAGTGATTTTGTATTTCATATTGGTAAATTTATTATTAGTGGCAATAATTATTTATTATCATCTCTAGTTATGCATTCCAGGTGGTTCTGTTAGCCACAACATGAAATACCTTCAAATCTTGGTATTAATCAGCAATTTGAATAAAATCATAGCAAAGCTCCAACCATTAAGGGATTGGAAATGTGATAGATACAAAAAAAAAAAATTATGAATAAGTTATAAAAAAATAAATAACTTGCTGCCTATATCTATACTTATAATAAAACTGTAACTGTTCTTTCTAAAAATATTTTCTAAAAAATTTTTTGAGTGAATTTTTTAAATACAGTGCAGTGTTTTTTCTGCATGTAATAAATTTATGAAGCGAACATTCGCGTATTTATTATGTGACTAGCTTTTTCCCGCGACTTCATCCTCGTGGGGTTAGGTTTTAAAAACCCTGCTATGGCCGGGGCAAGAAAGCCTTTCACTTTCTTGGTACTCACAACTATACCCATGTAAAAAAATCACGTCGATCCTTTGCCCTTTTGCTGCGTGATTGAAAGACCAAAACAAACACTCACATTTTTATAATTTGCATATTAATAAGGTTGTACATCTGTTGTATGATCAGGTATTTTTCGCTTTTGAAAATGAAAATTACATAAAGGATTTGAATACTTTAAATATTTATTATTTCAGAAATCTGTTACAGAATACACAAAGTTCTAATTGTTCATGATTTGAATTTTTAAACTAAAACTGACTAAAATTATTATTTTTCAAATATTCTGACTTCATTTAATGGATAGCCATATAAATAGACTAATTTTATTTAAAAAATATGAATGTCTACTTAACATTAAAGGGATCACATGAAAATGAGACTACTATTTGGTCAAGTTACGAGCCTATGAAAATATTGATAGAAAAGTGTTGTAAACAGCTTGTAGGCAGGCCTTTGCTGTTCAAGTCAAAATGTTGAAATATCAACAACAGAGTAATCTGATGATAGGGATCAATCATCAACAATACATCTTACATTGATGTGGAAAGTTTTTCTTTAATAAATGTAGAAATTATAGGTTCCCTCAACTCATAACTTGCTGTATAAAGTGATTTTATTGTTTGCTTCATTGTGCTGACCTTTTTGTTAAAAGTTTAACCAGCAGTGCTTTTTTTGTTAATATCTTCTTAAGTTTGAATGTATTTTAAGTTAGACTCAGTAACAGAGTGATGTACAATGTATCGTATAAAATAGTGCCGTGATCCTGCTTCAAGGGTCATATGAATTTATTAAGACTGATCATTAATTCATTAAGTTATGCTAGTTCGAGCCACAATATTTGTCATATCTGTGTGTGTGTGTGTGCAGTTTTAATTATGTAGTTATTTATATGTGTGTATGACATTGTGATACTGGTATGTAGACTCATAACTGGCAGTTTTATGTGAGATTCAATGTTTGACATTTAGTTAAAATTGTCAATCCTGATTCCTGATAGCAAAAAAATCAATGTTAAAATAATTATGTGTAGAATCTCCCTAACTCTGTTAGTTGTATGACATAAGCTTTTGTTTATGACTGTTGTTGTATGTTATTTATTTTCGCATTTGTGTATCCAACTCTCTAATTCTACAGTCTATGATGTGTAAGCTCAGCTTTGTGTGAGTGCATAATGGTTTGAACTACTGCCCCTGTAGCCAAGTAACACTTTGTTGTGTCTATTCTCTTTCTACGATAGTTGTCACTTGAAGTTTTGGCTAGAGCTAGACTAGATGGCGCTGCAGCTAATCAAAGTCAGAAGTGTTTTGATAATATTTCGCGGCATTTTGTATTATAAATGTTTTAAATGCTAGAAAAAACACTACAAAATGCCGTGAAATATGATCAAAACACTTCTGTGTTTGATCAGCTGCAGCGCCATCTAGTTTAGCTCTAGCTAAAACTTCAAGTGACAGCTATCGTAGAAAGAGAATAGACACAAGGAAGTGTTACTTGGTTACAGGGGCTGGTAGCATAGAGTGACAACCGGCCTGAGGCGTAACGCATCCCGTGCACGATTTAAAGTGGTTTGAACTGTTTTTTGACAACTAGAGATACTACTTTAGCGATCACTCGCACAAATGTTAAAATGAGGTTACGCCTTGCGGAATGTAGAAACAGCAACAAGATTTGTAATAATGTTTAGTAGCATAGTCCATGACATCAAATGATACAAACAAGTTTCAAATAATAGAGGAATTTAATAATGTGTACATAATATATTATTATAATAAATACAACATTTTGACATTATTAAAAATCATAAATTATAAATGTAATCAAAAATCATAAATGTAATTTGGATTATTTATTATTTGGATTATTATTTAATTATTGTGAAATGACTTATCTAATTATTTATTATATTGAATTGAAGTAACTATATAATAATAATATTGTGACATGTTTAGTTTTGAACTCTGCTATTAAATACTGACGATGTAGGGACTGACTTCACACTCTGTTTCTGAGTCCATAGCTGTAAGGAGTTATCTGCCTCCCGCCTTTTATATTATGTCAGTATAGGATAAAACAATGTATAATAGACTTGGTTATACTATTAGTGTAGTCAAAAGTATCTAGGTCATAAGAGATTTTAAGTCAAAGAAAGCAAGTTAAATTGTTTAAAATGTGTTATTATTTATGTCTTAAAGTATTAAAATGGTTATTTCTTATTAATTAGTTTGTAAATGGTAATCACCAGTATATTCATTACAGCTTTCTTTCACATGTCTCTAAAACCAATAAAGCAGCAAATTATCTTATTTTAAGGGTAAGTATTTTAAAGACCATCATTTATTATATAATATTATGTCTAGTACGGAGTACCTAATACTTAAAAAAATACCATGGTAATATCAGAATTTATTTGATTTAGCAATGTTTTATTGGATTTATAGTCAATGATACTACTTATAATAATTATATCTGACTACCTTTTTCTACACTCTATCTCAAACATATAAATGTTAGCATGATATGTGATAACTGAAAATGTTATCAACAACTCATTATTCATGCGATTTGTTCTGCATTTTTATATTAGTTTTATTTTTACATAAAATTATTTTAAGAAGCTCAAATTCAGTTTGATGAGTCTTTCAACTTAGAGATGGGGTGAATATACCTTTTTTTAGTGTACAGTTTATAATCGAAAACCACCTGCTTTTACCATAAATAAATATAGTTATAGGCGAATCGCAAACCTTATCCACCCCATTCCTAATAGACTCAAGTTCCTATACATTATAGATAGTTACGGTAAAACATTTTTTACAGCTCGTAATTAGGATAAATAATAATGATAAAGTGTAGAAAACGATGTTTCCTTTTTATATAAAAGTTGGTAAATATTTCCTCTGATTTTGATTGTACCACATTTGAACTACATTTATGAATATTTATAAAATATTGATATTAAAGTGTTTTATTTTGACTTCCTTTCTTCAGTTACAGCTTTCACATGGAACACACCATCTTATTTTTCTATGTTTGAAAAGAACTTTTGCAGAACTCAAAACTATTTTTAATTTATTAAGTACAACTTCTATGTTCTCTATTGTGGTTCACATTAAATTATTTGAACGACAGCATATCTCTCTAAACACGTTATTTAGATTATATTTATTTACGCGGCATAATTTCAGAACGGCTGATCCGATTTTGACTGGACTTTAACAAGATCGGTACAGGACTATGATAAGACTGGATAAGACGTGAAATAGACTAGAATGCACAGGCAAAGTTCTTTTATATTATGATACCCCACTCGGTACCTATATAGTTATCTTACTTTGAAATTTCAAAGCCCCGATTTTCCCCCTTTTTTAATAAAACTAAAAAAAATTTTTTTTATTCATTGTTGGGCCACAATTATACCAAATTTCATGTCGATAGCTTTAAATATCAAACTTCAATAAACTATTAATATTAAGTACTTACTTACTACATTTTGTATATTTTCTATTCGCGTCGATAGATGATTTGTACAGATGCCCGTAACCAACCGTAACCCGTTTTCACTCGTTAGTAATTCAATGTTTTCACATGGTTTTCACTGACGTTCCCTAACCTTTACGGGCTACCTATGATAAGTTTAGTTAGGTGATGATTTCTGTCAACTTCTTTGTATCACGATCCTGTACGGGACACCTAAAAGGACATTGGGACGGATGTTAGGACTTAGGATTGTATTTAGGAGCTACCTACGTAAAGAGACCCCTACTAGATAACCGTAACTCGACGTTGCGTTGGTGAAATCGGCACTAAGTAAGAGTGGTAAGAGGTAGTAAGGTAGTAGGTATACTAGCTTACCACGGAATAGATCTAATCAGTGATGCTTACTTACCTACATGTTATTTTAGGTCCGTGTTTCAGCTTTGAACAAGCACCTAAAAATCCTGAGCTAATGACTACCTAATTAGGTACCTAATGTAAAAAATATGTAACGACATACAATAATAACCATCATTTGTTAAGTTACCACAGAATCTAATATCTTTAAACGAGCAATTCTTGTATATAATATATACTTAGGTATAATCTGAATCTCGGAAACGGCTCCAACGATTTTCATGAAATTTAGTATGCAGGGGCGATAAATCGATCTAGCTAGGTTTCATTTTTAGAAATGTCGTTTTATCTGTGTTTTCAGGCAATGAAAAACCCCTTACCAATATCATTAGAATACGAAGGTAAATTTCGCCATCATCTATAAATTCCCGTCAGCTCGACGGTAAGTCGGGCGGTCCCGAAACCAGAAGACCCCGGTTCGCGTCCAAGACGGATTATATTTTTCCCTATGAATTTTATTATTATTATTATTTTTTTAATAAGTAAGGTCAGGGGGAGTAAGTGAAACATACTTTACTGTTTTTTCTAGAAAATGACCTGTAAGCCAGTAAAAAGATTGTCAATTTGAATAACAATAAATGCTATATACTCTTCATTAAATCGGCTTTCTTATGACATGATCTTCAAGCCCTCTAGTCGTGCAAAAAACGACGAAATTATTCATCAAAAGTAGACTATGGTTTTGTTTCACTTACCCCCGAAATGGGGTAAGTGAAACTATGATCAGAACTCTATAAATATGAGGCCTATAGAACTATTTCAACAACTAAAATAGCATCTTTAATTGCCTCAATCGATAAAGAGTCTCAGTGCATGGCTATATTGTCTAATTTCTTAAAAAAATGGAAAAAAACTGAAAATGGGGTAAGTGAAACATAGTCGCCAAGTCAGGGGTAGTAAACCAAAACAAATTTTGAGTAAGTTCTAAATTTATTAATTTTTAGTTCAATAACATAGCCAACACCGTGTTTACAATATTTTTACGCCTTTCTCTATTCTTGCTTTCACCAATAAAATTAATAAATTTGGTTTGGCAGACACAAGATGACCTATAATCAAATATTAGTTTTTTTTAAATAACATATAATTTTAAAGAAGGTTGGTAATCTCTGAAAATGGAGGAAGTGAAACATATGTTTCGCTTCCCCGCTCATCTCTGTTTCACTTTCCCACTCGGAACTTTTAGTGACTAGAATCTTTAACATGTCTTAAATTAATTAACTGAACGTTTAAGACAGAAAAACAATTGGAACATTAAATCTATACATTACTCTAAAATTACCACAAAAAACTGTTGAAAACTCTATAAAATCACTTTAAAACAAGCAATAAATAAAACCATGTCTAACTCGTGTTTTGAGTTTTGAAAAATGGCAAACTTTCTTTAATATAACCTTGAAGAATTATCGCAGCGACATCTCTTTAAAAAAATTTAAACTGCTTCGACAACACTGTTTTATCGACTGATAGCAAATTTCGATAAACTGCATAGTTTGCTAGATAAAGCTTTGTGTTTCTCTTACCCCACCGTTTCTCTTACTCCCCTTGACCTTATATAATTTCCAAAAAACACGATTTACCAAAAAAAAAAATACCGAGCAAAGCTCACCCAGATATTACATAATATAATAGTAATTAGAATAGGTACAAGCTAATGCAATATGAAGATTTCCTCAATTTAAAGCTAGGCACGTAGATTTTGTGAGATTTAAACTTGGTAATTTTGTCTCATCGTTAAAACTAGTAGGTAGTCAAGGTTGACTCGTCAAACAGCCTCAGTTCATTTCATGTTGATCTATATTCTATAGTTACTTTATACTTACTTAGGTATTATATCTCAATTCTCAGTTCAGTTCAGCTCAGCAATCAGCAGTTGCTTCCTAAGCTGTAGATGAGGTCGGACGCGCTTATCTGGACGTGAAAATATACATCATTTTTTTCATTTTCACGATATTACGATATCGTTAAGTGATGTTTAAAATCTCTTGTCCATCGTAATAAAATATTGCCGGGTGAGTGGCTTAAGATTTTTTTAACTCAGTTTTAAGAGTCCATTTACTTTTGACAATTTAGATAGGTATAGCCGATCAGAGTAAATCAAACAGTAAATCCACCTAAAAATATGTAGATAGGTACATACCTACTTATTTGAATAAATGCTCAGCTCAGATTAAAAATTATACATATAGGTAATAATATTATATTTATCTACCCTATATTTACCTACTTATTTCGAAAAGAAAGTAGGTAGGTAGGTACCTATAGAAAGCTACCTCCATTCTGGTTCTTCATTTTCTTTATTGCTACTTTGTGTTAATAATTATAACACATGCAAAAAGGATACCTACTTATGTGTAATAATTAATTTCTCATTGTATGAGTATAAAGAGAGCTATCTCGTAGCATCTAAAAACTTAATTAGGTACCTACCTATTTCTGGTATTAAAAGTTTGCGCCTACCGCCTACCTAAGTGAACAAAATGCATTAAATCTATAGATAAATAAGTACCACTCGGCCCCGGAGGAGGCTCGCTTCATTTCAGGACCTCTGTCCTCCTTCGCGGGCTTCTGGCTCCCCGAGCTTTAAAAAATCGGCCAAGTGCGAGTCGGGCCTCGCTGTTTTAGGGTTCCGTACATATGACCAAATCATTTTTTTTAAAACTAGATACATATTAGGTATCTTAGTTCTTAGAAAGTACTAAATTAGCATATGGGGAAAAAATGCTCGTTGGTTTTGGTCACAACTTACAAACCGCATTATAAATCGGTGTTTTTAGTATTTGTTGTTTAAATAAACTATAATATAGTACATAATATACTAAAACAATTCCTAACTAGTTTAGTTTTTGAGATAGACACCCTAACAAATTTGACGGCCCCCCATTTCTTCATTTTTGTAGCTAAAAAATAAAAAAATATATATTTGAACTCCACTTAATGAGCTCTAGACAATGACACCCCACATGCCAGGGTAAAAAATTATAATAATAATAATAAATAATAAAGCCATTTATTCCATATTTCAATATAATATTTCAAATGAAATTATCTAGTAGATTGTTAGTAGGTTTTCTTAATTTATTGTTAGTATGGTTAGTCTTCATTGTGTGAAATATGGACCCCTTTTTGGGTAAAGGCCTCCTCCAGTTTTTTCCACGTCTCTCTGTCCTTGCTTAATGTAAGCCAGTCGCTCCCTGTTACGTTGGTGATATCATCAGCCCACCGTTTTCTTGGTCTACCAACCCTTCTCTTTCCCTCAGGGCCGTTCCATCTTGTGGTCTCAATAGCCCATCTTGTGTCCGCATATCGTGAGATATGTCCAGCCCACTTCCACTTAAGTGTGAGTGCATGTTTCATGCACTCACACTTAAGTGGAACCAAACCACCATCATGATTTTGGTTTTTTGTCTGATAATTTCGTTCCTCACTTTATGTATTTTTCTAATTTTCAGCATACTCCTTTCCATTGCTGTTTGGGTGCATTTGATTTTCTGCTTTACTTTGCTTTATTTGTGAATACCCATGTTTCGCATCCATATAATAAGCATGGTAAGAGACAAGTATCAAATACGATTTTTTTCAAATGCAACCCATACTTAATTACCTTTTAGAATTTCTTTCTGAGACCAAAATTTTTTCCATGTAACATTAATTCTCCTTGTTATTTCTTCTTCGTTGCTCGTCTTGTTGAATGATATTTGTTTATCTACATATCTGTTAGTCAGTATCTTGGTTTTATTTAAGTTCATTTCTAGACCAATTTTTGAGCTTTCATGATCCAGTGTCCTCATCATTTCTTCAATGCCCCTTGGAGTTTCGGCAATTATAACTATGTTATCAGCGAATTTTAGGTGGTTTAGATATTTTCCGTTTACTAGCAGCCCTTTGTTTGACCAGTCTAACTTTCGAGATATGGTTTCGAGTACCGCAATAAAGAGTTTCGGCGATAGAGGATCTCCCTGTCAGACACTTCTTTCTATTTTTATTACGTCTCCTAAGTATAGTTTCTAGTTTTATTCTACTTGTGCTATTTGTAGATATTTTTTAAGATGTTGATGTATTTTTGGTGGACATCTGAGCATTGTAGTGCATTCTAAATTGAGCAGTGGCTAATGCTATCAAATGCTTTGCTGTAGTCTATGAAGGCCACATACAGGAGTCTATTAAATTCTTGGTGTTTTGTTATTATTTGTTCTAGCGTCTGCATGTGGTCCATTGTGCTGAAGCCTGATCTGAACCCAGCTTGCTCTGTTGGTTGCATTTTATCGATATTTCCTGTTATTCTCGTTAAAAGTATTAATGAGAACAGCTTGTACATGCTCGAAAGTAGACTTATGGGTCTATAATTTCCCACATTAGAATTTCCTTTTTTAAAGATTAGAATAATATCAGATGTGCGCCATTGTTCTGGTACGGTTTCAGTATCCATTATCATGTTAAATCTATACTTAATATTATAAAGAGGAAAGATTTTTTTGTTTGCTTGTTTTTTGTTTGTTTGTTTGTTTGTTTGTTTGTTTGTACCGAACAGGCTCTGTAACTACTGGACCGATTTGAACCATTTTTTCACCAATAGAAAGCTAAGTTATCCGGAAGTAACATAGGCTATAATTTATTTTCAAAAAATTATAGATCCTTAAGAAAATTGCAATAATGTAACCCAAAGTAGCAAAATTTTACCTATAAAATGCATTATTTGGCGTAGGTATGCTGAGAAAACTATTGATGATGCATAAAAATTATGTACTACATGATTAAAGTAATCATTATTCCCTATAAAAAAGTCCCCAAGGGAATATATCTAACTATCATATTTAAGTCACAGTAGTAGCTTTTGTATTCTAAAATTTAATTACATCGCCTTTATTATCGCAGTATTAATCCTTCCTTTATAAAATGCGAACGTGTGTTTGTTTGTTGGTTTGTCCGTCAATCACGCTGCAACAAAGTTGCGGATTGACGTGATTTTTTGGATAGGTATAGTTGAGAACCTGGAGGGTGACATATGCATCCCGAAAAATCAAAGAGTTCCCGCGGGATTAATCCACGCGGACGAAGTCGCGGGCATCAGCTAGTGTTAAATAATCTTGTTAGATGGTGGATTAAAATGGGTGCAGCTGATTTGAGAACTTCGTTGTATATTCCATCTGGACCGGGACTCTTCTCATCTTTTAACCTCTTGATATGTTCGTAACTTCTATGTCTTTGATTGGTTCAATGTACGAGTAATTATTTTCGTTAGAATAATAATTGTTGGCTTCTATCTCGATATCATTTTTATTTCTTTTCCGGTATAGTTCCTTATAGAAGTTGGTTGCATGTTTTAGAACATCTTTTCTTGCGTTGGTTGCCTCTGAGTTTTGTTCTAGCTTATGAATCCATGTTTAGTGTGTGGAGAGCTCCTTGAAGGCTCTACTTAATAAATTCACATAGGTGATATTATTTAAATTGCACTTACTAGAATATATATAAAGAAACCAACAGATCTATCAAGAAGGACTACCAGAAGATCTATCTTGAAGAACCATAGACATGAAGTTATCACAAGTAATATAAAAAAAAATTAGGGGTAAAAAAAAAATATTTCGACTCGACGATATTTTTTAATTTAATCTAATTTTTATTATTTGTTGTTATAGCGGCAATAGAAATCTATAATATAATAAAACTGTAACAGGTCCAATTCTGTACATTGAAGATATTTTGAAAATTTTTGTTTGAGGGCACTCTATAATCGATACTGAAGCCAAAACAATTTTTTTTTAATTTTTTGTCTGTCTGTCTGTATCTTGGCCGCGCATCACGCCGAAACTACTGGACGGATTTAAATGAAATGATGACAAGTTGTAACAATAGTGCTACCATAATAATCGTTACAGTTGTGTTTTAATTTTTATTAATTTTCATAATAAAACACTTCCGCAAGTATTTGCAGAGTAGGTAACGTAATATTTAATTCAGAATATTTACGTTTTCTCTGATACCTCGTAATCGATGAAGACTCACAGTAAACCTCGATACGAAAAGTGTACCGTTTTTATGTTAATGCAAAAACAATAATATAGTAGGCTATGTGGCGGTACGTAAGCGCAAACAAGAGATCGTTTGAAAACAGAAAAGAGCTCGTACCTTTTTCCTTCGATGATGATGATTTCAGCCGATGAACAATACTGCAATCACACTATCCTACAATATCACTCGATCTTCTGCACTTCTGGTTAAATTATTAAGTGCGGCGCGCTGAGCGCGTGCGGTCCTTATCTCGCGCGAAAAAGTAATGAGCAAACTTAAGACGGTGCTGCCAAGGTGATTTATTTTTAAAATAGGGTATAACTGTAAAATACGCGGACTTATCTCTGGCGACTGGAGTGACTACCTTTGTAATAATTATATTGAAGGATGAAGCAAAGAAATATAATTATAATCATTAGTGCTACACACTAGTCGAGCCATGCCGCCCTAGGTCCGTTAGGTTAGGCCACATGAATTTTAATGATCATTCATCATTATCATAAGCATTCCATCAAAAGCTCACTAGTGAGCGCAGGTCTCCTCAGAGAAGGGTTATAGGAAGGGTATAATTACTACTATTCAAACAAAAAAACATGCCTCCATATACTGGAAGATTTACAAAAGCCATAGATTTAGGATTGGTAGCTTATAATATAGTCGCTACTAAATGCCGCCTTTCCTACAAACAATAGCTCCTTAATGTAACAACGTAATATCATAGTTTGAAACGTTAAACATTGGTTGCTACTTGCTATAACGAGACTATGTGGTAGGTACGCCAGTTCAGGCGTACTATAAATTGCCGTAATTTACTAATACGCCAATGGTATCTAGTAGGTGCGAAGCGACTACCAATCCTAAATCTATGACAAAAGCAAACTAAGTAAGATATAGCAAACTAAGTATTGTGACTTAATATTGATTGAAATCGTTATTTCAAACTGTGGTTCAGACTTATACGGTGTAATAGGTAAATAATAGTTGTAAATAAAGCCTAGGCTATATAATTTCGTATTTGATTCGGTATCGAAAGAAAGACAAAGTTCAACAAGTCTCCATTTAACTGCAAAAATCAGAATTGCTCCTTTGAGATCCAAAGCACGCCCCAGGGGGAAGGGGTAAATAAAGGGGACTCCTTTATTGACGAGGTAAGGTCGTCAATATCAGCGTTTTATTCATTCATTTAAATGAAAAGACTTGTTTTAAATTCCGTTTCACTAAGAGTTCCTTTGAGATGGCAAGATCCAAAAATACTTGTCTATATTAATTCATCCTTATCTTAACTCATCGCTTAGGAATACCTTAATGATATCTTTAATATAATAAAACTGTAACAGGTCCAATTCTGTACATTGAAGATATTTTGAAAATTTTTGTTTGAGGGCACTCTATAATCGATACTGAAGCCAAAACAATTTTTTTTTCATTTTTTGTCTGTCTGTCTGTCTGTCTGTCTGTCTGTCTGTCTGTCTGTCTGTCTGTATCTTGGCCGCGCATCACGCCGAAACTACTGGACGGATTTAAATGAAACTTGGCACGATTTAAGTTAATACTACGAGGTATAATATAGGATACTTTTTATCCCGAAATTCAGCACGGTTCCCCTGGGAGAGGGGATGAAAGTCAAAATGTGTATTTCGCTGTAATTCATTAAGGCGTATTCCGATTTAATCCATTCTTTTTTTGTTAGAAAGCAGGTTCTTTAGAGATTGTCCTGTAATTATTTCAAGGTCGTCAATTTCGTAGTTCAGAAATTATAGACACCACAATCTTCAGTATAGGTCCAAATAACTTGAACCGCGGAATCTACAGGATACTTTGAATGAACGGCTCATCTTAAGCTGGCAAGCGTAATTTATCGTATATAGCCATCGTGGATACTATTTTGTCAAAGTCAAACTACTCCAAAGGCGTCAGATTTTGCCAAACGATCATTATACCTATACATACTACATAGTAGGTATGGATGTAATACATCGTATGGACGTAATATTACAGTGTTTTCCTATGTAATTTAATATTCTAATCATACTTACTAATATTATAAATGCGAAAGTGTGTTTGTTTGTTGGTTTGTCCTTCAATCGCGCCGCAACAGAGCCACGGATCTACGTGATTTTTTGCATGGGTATAATTGAGGACCTGGAGAGTGACATTGGCTACTTTTATCCCGGAAAATCAAAGTGTTCCCGAGGGATTTTAAAAACTAAATCGACGCGGACGAAGTCGCGGGCATCAGCTAGTCATTAATAATGCCGCGAGTAATATTATAAATGTGAAAGTGTGTTTGTTTGTTGGTTTGTCCGTCAATCACGCTGCAACAAAGCTACGCATTGACGTGATTTTTTGGATAGGTATAGTTGAGAACCTGGAGGGTGACAGGCATCCCGGAAAATCAAAAAGTTCCCGCGGGATTTTATAAACTAAATCCACGCGAACGAAGTCGCGGGCATCAGCTAGTACACAATATGTGAAAATTTCAACTATCTATTACGGTTTACAAGACACAGCCCGCTGACAGACGGACGGACGGACGGACGGACAGACGGACAGCGGAGGCTTAGTAATAGTTGGCACCCTTTGGGTACGGAACCCTAAAAAGCACAGGGGTAGGGCAGACAAGACTGCGTGGAATTCGTTTTTAGGTAATATTCGAAATTATGATATATAGTAGTAAAACTTATCTTTATTATTCTACCCAAGAGGATATGTATACCTAATGCTCGGGCAATATCATCGCAGTCCAGAACTCATGGTCACCCGAGCTTAGATACAGTTCACAATCTTGCGCCAGTTTACAAACTGACAAGCTTCTTACTAGTATTTTTATAAACTAACGATTTTCACAATCTTACAGTGACACATTTAATTGTTAATTACGAATTCCGTTAAATGTAGTTTTCGATTTCGCATGACGGGAATTTTAGTTTAGTGTTACCGGCTCCCAGACCATTATTTTGATTTTCACAGACAAGTGAAAAAAATACCTAGATGAATATTGCAAAGTGTATTCTAAACTTAGGTATATTGTTTCCAAGAAATAATTAGGATTCCTTAAAAAATAAAAACTTTTGATATGAGGGTAATAACACCTTGCCTCATGCCTGTCCTAAACACCTGTACCGATCTTGGCAAAATTAGGAACAGAGATAGCTTGCCTTCTGTAAACGATAACTTAGGCTACTTAATTTTAGCCCGGGAAATCAAATTCAAAACGTGATTCAAAATGTGGGATTTTCAAAAAATAGGCGCGAACGCGTAGGAGCATGCGCGAGTCCGACTCGCACTTAATGGCCGGTTTTTTTCAACATAAAAATATTGAGGCTTCAAAGACGTAGTATGTTCCTATTCCAGTGTCTTGTAGGTAGGTAGGTAGGTATTCATTTATCTCAGATATTTTTTCAATTTTTGTATCCTTCCAGAAAATGACTTCGAAATTATTCACGAGTATTACCTTCTGCCTATTGGGTCTGCTAGTCATATCCGAACACGTCCAAAGCGATGATGATCCGATTGGGTAAATAAATTATTTATATACTTAAGTACATAATTTACTATGAGCCAAGTATATATTTTATTACTAATCTGTACCTACAATCCTTCGTGGCACGCAGAACGTGGGAGCGGAATAGTGTACAAAATAATTATTGCGCGCTGCCTTGCACTTACGGGCTTTATGGCGGCCGGTAGTGATGTTGCAACTTTCTTATCGATCCCATTTATGCGTAAAATGAATTTAATTTTTAAAAGTATTAATTACTAAACATTAGCAAAATAAGTACCCAATAATTATAATTATACTATACCTAATTTAATCTAGGATTGCATCATATTCCCCATCGTCATTGAAATCGCTGTCTTATTATTTTTTAAGAAAGCGTCCATCCTAATTAATGTTAATAGTGCAAAGTGCAAACACAAATGACGGTGACCATTACGCCCGCCCGAATTATGCGTCTTCGTTGCATTTATCGATAGATCATTATCATTAAAGAATCATAATGAACTTACGTCAGATCGTGCGTGCCACGAAGGATTGTATAACTATAAACTGTAGTAGGTGTGAAGTGCCTATTTAGACTTCACACATTTGGCAAACCAAATTCCGTTTTGGTATTTTGTACTTTTATGACGATTAAATAACCTACATATCCTTATTTACTAAGAGAATTATGTATATACTTATGTATATCGATCATTAATCATGCTTGACTCTGTCTGCAAATCTATTATTTGAATCCTGGGAAATCTGTAGTGCCTATCATAATTAAGTATTTTAAGTATCAGATACTGTTTCTTATAAATAATAATAATTAATCATAGCAAGTCTAAACCTACTTACAATTTTTCTTATACCTAATGGGTACACATCGATATATAAAATATGCACGAATATGAGTTTAAAAAAAATTAGAGTGGTATCATTATATAATATAATGGGTTGGCAGCTAATAGGGAGCATATGAATATATCAGTTATTAAGCTTCGTTTTAATTTAAACTAACATCAAGTTTTTCTTTTGGTAACTGAATTTGTATCTAAGCGGAAACTTGATGATGGAGAAAATGATTATTTTTTTTAACTTAAGTTGGTATAGGTACATATTAACCCAATAGAACCTAAATGCCCGGCCTGCGGCCGGTCATTATGTACTTACGACCCCAATCTAACCTAAGATTTTGGTAAATATACCGATCGTGCAGAGGATACAGAAAAAGCTGAGATAGTTTATTAGAAGATTTATTTTTTTTACACACCAAACCCCCCAACCCCCCATATTTGTGACAAATTTTTTACTGCTGTTAACTGCTGTTTTCAAAAGAATCTCTAATATTATAAATGCGAAAGTGTGTTTGTTCGTTTGTTGGTTTGTCCTTCAATCACGCCGCAACAGAGCAACGGATTGACTTGATTTTTTTGCATGAGTATAGTTGAGGAACTGGAGAGTGACATAGGTTACTTTTTATCCCGGAAAATCAAAGATTTCCCGAGGGATTTTAAAAACTAAATCCACGCGGACGAAGTCGCGGGCATCAGCTAGTAATATGCTAAAATAGAAAAAAAATCTCTAGCAATATAACAGTATCTAAGAATATTAATACTACAGCTCATTACTTAAGTACTATCGCAGCTTACATATTATATTATATACTTAATACATAATATAATAGTCGCTCATACATTATTTTTCCACTTGATTTATTATAAGTATTCCATAATTTATTATACCTAAGATGTAGGTATAAAGGTTTTTGATTCTTTTTAGGAGTCCGGCAATAACATCGCATAACATTTCAAAAGATGAAATAGCAAATTCAGTTAATAGCCTCGGTTTTAACTTGGTAACTAAGTTGCTGGAAGATAATGATGACAAAAATATTATACTATCACCAACAGGTATCGCTGGTAAGTATTGCATTTAATCTACTTTTATACATACGTACCTACATCCCTAAATTACCTATCTATTTTTCTTTGATTATCAACTTTGACGGCACAAGGTCAATAAGGGGGCGTTCATAAAATACATGAGATGTTTAAGGGGGAGAGGGGGTCGAGTCAAATCGCATCTAATCTTACGTTGGAGAGGGGGGGTCTCGTCAAATATCACGCAATTTTTTTCTGATTGAAACAAAAAAAAATTATACTATTTTGGTCCATTTAATCCAGATTGTACACTTAAGATTTAATCTTAAGCGTAATCGTAATACGATTAAGATCATTCACTAATTCGTTCGATAGAAAATAATTTCATTCATACTTCGACGTTAACATCTACCTACTGACTGTCAAACCACCATATTAATTGTTTTATACCAAATAGCTCAATTTAATCTGAATTTACTTATTTTGAAAAATCTCACGTGAGATTGGGGGATGGGGGAGGGGGTTGAATAAAATCTCACGACATCTCACCAGGGGGGGAGGGAGGGACAGAAAATTTAAAAAAAAAACACCTCACGTAATTTATGGACGCCCCCTTTAGTAGCTAATATAACAAATCGTAGGAAACTCGTTCTAAAGACCTTATCTAGTATTATTATATTTTAGTAGTATGTAGTATATTTAACCGTAATATCAGTGCTTACGCTTTCAATAAGTTCGAGATAAGAGTGCTCTTCAGTACCTATCACTTGATCTTATGCGTGAGAGAAAGCTAATTCAATCAAAAACTGGTACGACTCTGATGCGACACAAGAGCATCGCACAAGAGCGATGTTTTGACCACGCAAATCAGTTTTTTTTAAACTGGATTTGGATTTTTGTAAAGAGAAAATCCAAATCCACACAAGACACAACAAGAACCCTTGTTTTTCCGGAGTACAAAGCATTCTTATCCTTCTCAAAAGCTTTGTGCAGAAGCACAAATTCAATAATGAAATGCATATTATGCATAGGTTGAGTTTGAGTAGGTACCTACCTAGTAATAGTATAAGTTGAAGCGAAAAAGCGACGACCCTAGGAGTATTAATCATTCTAAGTGAATTATGTACCCAGTTCTTAACGATAATAATAATAAAATTATAATACCTACATATTTTACAGGTGTACTCTCAATGGCATTGTTGGGGAGTGTCGGTAAATCTTATGACGAACTGGCCGATATCCTCGGGTTTTCCCAAGGTAAGCTGCGATGTTCAAGACATTGCCTTCGTCACCTTGTCAATTCATTTTTCTTTTATTTACGTACTTATAAACTTACCGTTACTGTACTTATGTTAAGCTCATAAACTACCCAATGAGATACCAACACACATAATTTAGAGCAGTTCAAACTACCCACCTACGCGACTCTATAAATATTTATAGCGTAGCCTACAGGGAGTTAATTTGAGAGTAGTCAGTGAGGCGAATAATTCAGGAATAAAACAGCATTTTTTAGCGTTCCGTGTGGTGAGACTTTCTCTCAGTCCGTCTGTCCAGTCGATTATTTCAGTACCTAACTATTAAAGCTATCGACATGAAATTTGGAATAGTTGTGTATAATAGTGGCCCAACATCATTGGAATAAAAAAAAATCAAAAATTATTTTTAGTTTTATTAAAAAAGGGGGAAAATCGGGGGTTTGAAATTTCAAAGTAAGATAACTATACCGAATGGGGTATCATACGAAAGGCCTTTACTTGTGCATCCTAAAACAGTTTTTATTTATTTCTATTTATAATAGTTTTTGATTAATCGGGCAATATGTCGAAAGTAATACCGCTCCCCCCCCCTATCTCCGAAGTTTACCAATCGAAAAATCTGAAATAATTATGGTCAATAGAGGTTTATGTATATTTTACAGGAAAAATAAAACCCATGCTCTAACTAGCATAGTTTTTAGGGTTCCGTACCCAAAGGGTGCCAACGGGACCCTATTACTAAGCCTCCGCTGTCCGTCCGTCCGTCTGTCAGCGGCCTGTATCTCGTAAACCGTAATAGAAAGACAGTTGAAATTTTCACATATTTTGTATTTCTATTGCCGCTATAACAACAAATAATAAAAATTAAATTAAATTAAAAAAATTAAATTAAAATATTTCCATGGGTACATGGAAATATTTTAATTTAATTTTTTTTAACGGAACCCTAAAAGAGCGAGGCCCGACTCGCACTTGGCCGATTTTTTTATTATATTAACAATAAACCTCTACAAACAAAGTTAACGATAAATAAGCAAATTAATATAATATTATCGTTTTACTTTTACTTTTGGAGTACGGAACCCTCGGTGCGCGAGTCCGACTCGCACTTGGCCGGCTTTTTTTTTAATTGTCAGTGCGATACACCGTAATAGATACTTAAGGTAGATAAGTATTTAGATAAATGTAGTTAGAAATAAAATAAAGAACAGGCAGTTTCAGGCAGGAAGTTTTGTAATTTTTTCTTAGGCAAACAGAAAGAGTTAGATTTTACGTAGGTACTTACCTGTCTACATTTATACCGTATTTTGAACAATATTTTGTCATAAATGTGCTCTTACTTTACTACATAATATGTAATAGGTATGGTTGCTTTGAATCCATGCTCGGAATTTGAAATGTGTTTTTGACCGCAAAGTAGATTAAGTAGGTACTTATATTTTTCTCTTCTTTAAGTAGGTAATTCTAATTAATAAGATACAGGAAAATAGTAAAGCCACATAATAGGTTGTATTGACTAAGTAGTAATTAAGGTTGCAAATGATAAATCTCAACCGAACAATAAAATTGTCTTCAAATACTTACCTATTTTATTAACAGTGCGAAGAGGATGGAAGAAAATTTTTAAAGGATCGTATTATAAAGGTTATCATATCAAATTAAAGGTTGTTCAAAAAAATCGAATACCAACTTCTGATTCTGAAGCGACTACAAATATTAAAAACCGGCCAAGCGCGAGTTGGACTCGCTCACCGAGGGTTCCGTACTCCTACTTTATTTTATTTTATTAGGTAATTGATATCTTTGTTTGTAGAGGTTTATTGTTAATATCAAAAAACTATGCTAGTTAGAGGGTTGGTTTTATTTTTCCTGTAAAATATAAGTACACAAATCTTTATTGACCATAATTATTTCTGATTTCTTGATTGTTAAACATCAGAGATAAGAGATCCAAATTTCATGTCGATAGCTTTAATAGTTACTAAAATAATCGACTGTGACAGACGGACGGACGGAGAAAGTCTCACCATAAGGGTTCCATTTTTACCATTTTGGTACGGAACCCTAAAAACGGTAAAGGTAAAAAGGTACTTTGAGTAACTAACTATTCAAAACGATCAGTATACTTAATAATAATTTATTCTATTGATGTTATTATTATTATTATTTAACTTAAGTTAGGTATATTAACCCAATAGAACCTAAGTGCCTGAATATTTATCTATTTATTTTACAACCCCAACCTAAGATTTTGGTAAATGTACCGATCGTGCAATGGCTACAGAAAAAGCCGAGTTAGTATAGTTAAAAATTAGAAGTTAGGTTCCCCCAGCAAATCCCCTATTTATTGCTTTTATACTTAAAATCCATCAATTAGGTTATAGGTAGGTAACTATACTTATTGCTAATGTTTCTATGTTACTTAGATGTAAAAATAAACCGAGCGAACCACGAATTATTCGGAGAGCTGCTTCAGGCCTTAAATGACAACACAACATCCAGTAGGACCATGTTCGCCGACGCTCTCTTTGTGGATGATGATTCAAAACTTCGTCAAGCATACAGTTCCTACGTGGAAAGAGTTTACAAAGGCGAAGCCCGAGAGGTTGACTTCGCAGACAAAGAGACAGTTAAAACTTTAATAAATGAGTGAGTTCAACGGCCTGGATTATCTATTCTTTCATATTAATTTTTTCTTATGCTATTGTTGGTTAAACTGACTCCTTTTCTTATGCTATTAACTATTGTTGTACCTATTTTACTCTTGTTACCTACCTACTTCTTTTATCAGTAGGTAGATTCATGGCAGTTCACGCATACGGCATAACTAATTTTTACCTACATTTGGCAAAGTTGGTAATCTTAGATTTTAAACAAATGAAGCTTTGATTTTTCAATTATGTACGGAGTTTCAATTTCAATACATTATAATGAAAATTATATTAAATAAAGAATTCTAAAAAGAGAGCAGTATAACCAGTGTATTACGGTGTTCCTACCGAGTATTACACCAACTCAATAGAACTCAATATTATCATGGTGCAACCTCGTTTCATATTAACCGTAGAACGATTGCCAACTTTATATTTTGTGCTGTCAAAAAGCACATCTTACCTCTCGCCTGCTAGTCTACTCAACAGTGCCTTTTTGGACAACTTTTTTAAGCCCTCTTGGAAAAATATGAACGAGGTGTTATTCGATTCGGAATAGCATGTAGATGATTTAAAAAAAATCAAGTTCCGCTTGCAACAATTGCAAAAGTTATAAAAAATTAACTAAAAAAGGGGGGTTTGGTTTTTTGCAAATATCTCAAAAACTAACAAGTTCCGCTTTCAAGAACTTGATTTTTAGCAAGAAAAGGTTAGAATTATTTTGCTATAATCCGCCAACAGAAAAAATCTGTATAATTTTTACACTACTCTCGACGCACGTTTCGCCCCGACACCGGAGCATCCTCAGGAGATGTTGACTCTACAACGATGCATTGTCTAGTGACGCTCGTGTCAATTGCGCGGTATTATATACCGTATTTCTACCCCCACTACTGTTGCCCCGCCCACTACCCCCCCCTTCAAACAAACGAAGCAGTGGTGAACTTGAGACGTTCACTTGTTCATTAAGTAATTTAAACTGAGTATTATTGTTATGTTTTATTATTTCTAATTGTTCCAACATGCTCAGTCGAAGCCCTTTATCACAGGTGTGTAAGATTTTGTATGAATGATCGGATGATAATTTGTGTCCACTATCAAGGAGATGTTTAGCAAAGTGAGACTTTTGGGGTTTGTTAAACATCACTCACTTTGCTAAACATCTCCTTGATAGTGGACACAAATTATCATCCGATCATTCATACAAAATCTTACACACCTGTGATAAAGGGCTTCGACTGAGCATGTTGGAACAATTAGAAATAATAAAACATAACAATAATACTCAGTTTAAATTACTTAATGAACAAGTGAACGTCTCAAGTTCACCACTGCTTCGTTTGTTTGAAGGGGGGGGTAGTGGGCGGGGCAACAGTAGTGGGGGTAGAAATACGGTATATAATACCGCGCAATTGACACGAGCGTCACTAGACAATGCATCGTTGTAGAGTCAACATCTCCTGAGGATGCTCCGGTGTCGGGGCGAAACGTGCGTCGAGAGTAGTGTAAAAATTATACAGATTTTTTCTGTTGGCGGATTATAGCAAAATAATTCTAACCTTTTCTTGCTAATCATGGACTTCCGCAAAGTAACGCTTGCTTCTATCCAATAACTTGATTTTTCTCAAAAATCATCTACATGCCATTCTGAATCGAATGACACCGCGTTCATATTTTTCCGAGAAGACTGAAAAAAGTTGTCCAAAAAGCAAAGAATATTTATACTCCTAGCGGAGCCAAAATGGCACTTGTTGACTAGACTAGATATATATACAGTGTGGACGTGGCTGCAAAAACAATTTTGCAATGCTGATTGCAGTCACGATTGTCACATTCATTTCGCAATCTTCGGAAGCCGGCACATCGTTTCTTCATTGAATCCTCAAATCTCAATAGCTCAATGGTTAAAGGTGCGCACTTTTCGCCCGTTTCACTATTTGTTTGACCCCAAACGTTGCACTATTCTCGTACCCACTCCTAACACAGTGTTTCCGCTTATTTGGAGGGCAGGGGAAGGAGGAGGATATCAGTCAAGTTCAGCCTCGACGTACGGACGACGGAGCAGTACGGAGGGGTAAAGTAGTGGAGAGCGGAATTTTCATCTTCTCACTAAAACAGTTTGCGGATTTGATCTTCTTGTTTTTCAGGGAAATGTCAAAATCAAATTGTCATTTTAACATCTCCCGGGGTTTGATCTAATCTCAGTTTCGGTCACATCTCCCTGCGACATATTCACGAATAGGTATACAGTATTCCTTCCAAAAACCATTAATAATGGTTTTAAGGAATAATTTATTCCTACTTACCTATAACTACCATACTGTCGCGTCGGTACGTAACCAATAATAGTCGTTGTTTTGACAATACTTACTATAAAAGGCGTTTAAAAGGCATGTTTATACTCATATACTAGAGGAAGTCTCAAGAACGGAAATGTCAACATTTTTTTTCAGATGGGTGAGTAATCAGACGAGCGGGAAAATATCAAACTTTTTAAAGGAGTCACTTCCCGTTCACACCAAGGCTGCTCTGTTGAGTGCGATGTACTTCAAGGGTCAGTGGGAACAGCCATTCGTTCCTGAGTACACTATGAAGTAAGTGCTTTAGGTAACCTGATAACATTCCTCCCTTAGGGCCTGTTTCACCACTTGCTGATAAGGTGCCTGATATGATAGGTACACTGAGAAAAAATTCCTGGACCGCCATACTTCTTTACGTAGCAAAACAGGATTCTATTACGTTTGTAGCCGGTACGGTACCATGTTGATTACGTAACATGGTGTTCCTCCTAAGCGTCACAGTAAGGTGCAACATTACTAAGTATGTGGCGCCTGTTACGTATGCTGCACCAGTGGTAAGTAGTAAATCGCAAGCTCCTTACGTAAGTAGCTCATTTAAGTAGTTTTTTTTCTCAGTGTAGCATATCCACAATTTGTCTAACAGATAGCGTTCAAATTTCTGTTTCACAAAACGTTAAGAAAATCTAGCAGATATACTTGACAGCTATTTTATCTGTTAGATTAATAACAGATACTTTAACGAATAGTGGTGAAACAGGGCCTAATAGTTATAAAAACATCCATACTAACATTATATTAAATGCGAATGTTTTGTTTTTTGGTTTGTCCTTCGATCACGCAGCAACAGAGCAACGGATCGACGTGAGTCGTGACGTTTTGCTTGGGTATAGATACTGGGAGTGTGATATGTGCTAACTTTTATCCCGGAAAAATAGAGTACCTACCCGCGGGATTTTTAAAAACCTTACTCCATGCGGACGTATTTGTTGGCAAGAGCTAAATAGTAGGTTAGTGGGTATATAATTTTAAACGTTACGATTATACGTTTTCAATCATCTCTACCGTTCTCCAGTCTCATCATCACCATCAGCAACCCATCAACGGCTAACTTCTGAGCGCAGGTCTAGCCTCTTAGAGAAGGTTCATAGGCCATAGTCCTACACGCTGGCGCAATGCGAATCGGCGGACTTCACACACTTTCAAGAACATTATGGAGAGCTCTCAGGCGTGCAGGTTTCCTCACGATGTTTTCACCGTCGGAGGTCGAACCTGTGACCCCCGAATAGGAGACCACAGTCCTAACCACTAGGCTATCACTGCTCACGAGCCTACCACAGGGGCAAAGGTCTTCTTGAAGGAATAGGGTTTAGGACAGAGTCCACCACACTGGCCAAGTGCGGATTTCCTCACGACATTTTCTTCACCATTAAAGCAAGTGATATTTGATTACTTTAAAGTAAAACACACTCCGAACTCCGAAAAGTCAAAAACGTGCCTGAGATCGTAACCCGCTTGTTTTCACACATTACAATTCACAACACATCACAGAAATTATAGGTAACTTATTTTTGTACATAATATTTTATTTGTTTCAGTTTGCCGTTTAAAAAACCTAAGGAAGAGATAAAAGTCGACCTCATGTTGAACTATGGAAACTTCGATTATATTTACTCCGTAGATGACGGTAGGTGAATTGTTTTTGTTACCATACCTATTATATCTACATGAAACTTTAGATAAGTATCTACATATTTATTTTATTAGGACCCAGCGGAGCTATAAATAGAGAGAAGAACTACTCATAGAAACTGATGTTTAGTGTATAATTAATTTAGTAGAAAGGCTCAAAATAGGTAATTATTTGAAAAATTAGTCTACCTCTACAGCGTCATACACACGTACGCACACTTATACGTATTAAATTCGTAATCGTTTTCGTAAAAATACGATTCGGAGTGGCCGTCATACAAAACTAATACGGATCCGTCAAAATACGAATGGAATGAGTGCACAAGCGCCCTACGGTTTGTGTTAGTATAACCAATTTAGCAGAATTCACCAACCTACATTACTAATATATTAGTGTTTATCTACATCACTGGATAAACCCAGCTTGGCTTTGTTCTACTACCTACCGACGCGGTTGCGATAGGGAGAGGTATGCGGGTCGAAATCCGAAAACATCACATTCTGACGTCATATTTCTTGCTATTCAGATTGCCTACCTTGTAGGTCTAGAACTGGCTTTTCCAGCTGCGGCTCATCAGTTCTCGGGTTTGACTCCCAGGTTGGGTCAGAAAATAAGGTTATTGGGTTTGGTGATTTTTCTGTCAAAGAAGTTTTCAATAGCAGCCTGGAGTTGTGAAGTTGGCGGTGTTACACTCTCGTGCCTTGGATAGCATGTTCCTAAAGCCAATGATCCTGCATCTCCTGTTGTGTCGGCCGTCAAATCGTATTATGTGAGTGAGGGAATAAAGAGTGCACCTGCACTTATTTACACTCACGCTTGTGCACTTATAGTTCTAGTTGAGATTGGCCGCCGAAAGGACAATATTTCGAATTGGACATTCATAACATACATGACCCACATTCATGTTATTATTTGCTATTATATTAAATATTTTTCTTCATTATTATAAGGGATCAAAAAGTTATTTGCTTTTGTCCATAGAACTCCAAATGATTGCCCTGCCTTACAACGACAGTACTACGAAGATGTATGTCATGAAACCTCGCAAACCAGACAACATGACTCTGGTCGAGTTAATCAAACGATTGAACTACACTACCATCAATAACGCGATCAACAGGCTCGCAAGCCACGTATGCATCATCAGATTTCCCAAAATGGATCTTACGTACAATACCAATTTAGCGGATCCATTAAAATCGCTGGGATTACAATCAATATTTAACCCAGGGCAAGCAAACTTTGCGTTGATGATAGAGGATAAAAATGTTAATAAGACCGAGGATGAACTGATAACCAGGATTAACGAGGAAGCCACGCTGGAAACGAAAAATTTAAGAGAAATTATCGATGCTCTGCCAAGTCCGGGAGTACATGTTGACAAGATCATACACGACGTTAAAATTACAATTAACGGTGCGTGATTATTTTCATAATATCTTCTATTTTTACTACCACTACTATATTATTATTAATACTATAAGGGCGTTTTTCCACGAGATGGATGGATCTTTTATTCATTCAATGACAAAGCATAGAAATAGAAATACATAATTATTTTTGATGTATATGGCGCTCCGAGTCGTCACCGCAATTTATCGTGCCGTGCCGTGCGGTGGCTTGTGGAAAAACGCCCTTAGTATATTCTTCTATTTTATATAAACAATGCCGCCTTTCGAAAAGAAAGGAGAAAGAAAGGAAAAAATAATAATAACGCGGAATTCTTCGTGATTGAATGACTAATCAAAAAACATATAATATTATTAAGATTTTCCGAAACACAACTAAGGTGCGCCACTTTGTCCCCTAACTAGCCTATTCGTGCCTGAGTGACAAGTCAAAGGGTTCAGTCAAATTCATATTTCTTACTATAATTTCCGCAGAATATGGTACCGAGGCAGTGGCAGCGACGGGCGCATTCCTGGCCAGGTCGGCTCAACAATTTTATGTAGACTCGCCATTCTTCATGTTCATCAGGAATGAGAAGACTAAGCTCGTCACATTCAGTGCTGTTATTTTTGATCCGCTCGGATAAATTGTGCTGTGATGATATGGAAGGATTGCCAGAAATGACAAAAAATTCGATAGACTTTAGGATAAGAGGATAGATTTTAAGATATAACAATCGTTGTTATTTTTAAATACAACTAGCTGATGCCCGCGACTTCGTCCGCATGGATTTAGTTTTTAAAAATCCCGCGGGAACTCTTTCATTATCCGAGATAAAAAGTAGCTCTCCCGGTCTGAGGAACCACTACTACATCCATAATCCATATACCCATGCAAAAAATCGAATCAATCCGCTGTTCTGTTGCGACGTGATTGAAGGACAAACCAACAAACAAACACTTTCGCATTTATAATATCAGTAATGCTTTATTAAACACTTTTTATAATTGTCAAATTTTTTACCATACTTAACCAAAGACAAAATTACGTTTAGCTCTCATTTACGTTTTGTTATTCCACTGTCATTTGCGTTTTGTTATTCCATGTCAGATGCGTTTTTCTTATACCACGTTTTATAGTGACATGACGGAAACGCGGCCGAACGGGATAAAAAGTATCCTATGTCCGTCTCCTGGTTCTAAACTACCTCTCCACCAATTTTCAGCCAAATCGGTTCATCCATTCTTGAGTTATAAATAGTGTAACTAACACCACTTTCTTTTATATATTATATAGATTCTATAAGATAGTGCAACTGTATCCCAGTTCCCATACAAGTTTCTCATTACCATAAAATATAGACATAGTTCAACTCATTTGTCCACATGTTGCTATGTCTTAAAGATAAAGTGACTATGTGTGTTAATGGATAGATGGATGACGGCTGGTGTCACAATCAGCACACCTCTTAACAATCTCATACATAACACCCACAACAGAGTTTCTAACATATTTTTTGTTCCATAAAATAAAGTAGGTAAAACAAATTCTTGTTATTAGCTAGCAGTCACTGTGTGGCAGTAGTTATAAAATAAAATTAGAAAATTTTTATACTTAGTTTATTATGTATTACTTAAAAAATATATAGGTATGTAACATATATGACATTCTAATGTGCATTTACATGTAACAATAATTAATTTTAAATCATAAGAATGTTGTGAATTTTAACAATAACAAAATAAAGAAAATTACAAAGATTGTCGCCAAATATTTCTCAAAGTTCATTTCCGGTCTGCAGAGTTTGCAAAAATATTTGGCATTGATTACCTTGAATGCTGGTCTTTTTAAATTGATCACAAATTTAAAATAAGCTGTCATAAACGTGAAATCGTTACTAGAGTGACATTCATCAGTTTTTGAACTATGTATGCTGTCACTATCAACTTCTGAATGACTTTGAGCATACTCTAAGGTTTTGGAGCCCAAGTTAACTACTATGTTTCAGAATTATATACTTTATATAATTCTTGACAACTGACTAAATTATTCAGCTGGCCAAAATTCTGCCATCATTGGAGCCCATATCAATGAAAATTTAAAGTTCTTAAATATATTATTAATCTGATTTACCTATTACCCCTTAACTTCTCTATCCTGTCATTGAGTGTTTCCTTCCACTGCTCTTCAGATACACTCTGTGCCCACTCTGGGATGGAATCTTGTGGTAATGCAAAGCCAGCCATCAATGACATAACCTGAAATCATTTCAGATTATTTGGAATAGGAAAGATAACTTTTTTTTTTGCTTTATCAAAACTATGTTTTTATTCAATATTTAAATAGACATTTGTGTAACTGCTTAATAAGTTATACATAGAAATTAAATCTGCTGCATAGAATAAATAAGATAAATAATAAAATAGACAGATAGGGAATGTAAGAAAGTCAGTTACATCACACAATTTGAAATGCAATTTAGAATGGCCCTGTGTATAATTAGGTTCTTTTTTTATCAAAAAATTTAAAAACATTATGGAAAAATCATATTTGGAACCTATTTCTGCTGAGGTATTATTTCAGATAATCCCAAAAACAAATAAATTGTATAACAAATTAGTTTTCATTATAATTCAATAAACATATTTTTGCCTTTCTATTGATGTGCATATAATGAAAATCATATGCAGTTTTAACAAAGGAAATATAACAAAACTTTGTCATTTTCTAGAAACCACTTTTTCTGACTGCCCCCTTGATTACCACAGCAGATATTTATAATTCCTATTAAATGCAGGAGAAAGTAGGAGTTAATATACCTGTTGTGCCCTTTCATTGTCCATCTGTATGGGGTCATTGACCCTGGGTACACTCCAGACTTCCCTAGCTAAAGCACTCTCCATTGGCTCAATTGGAGGCACATTGTTTGGGGTTGTGTCGTGTGATCCATTATTCTGAAAACATTTATTGTTGCTCTAATCTTGTCATTACATTTAACTGAATGAGGCAGAGATAATATAGTCATCATCTTGTTCCACAGCCTGCTACAGTCTGTTGACTATAACTTGTTCCTTGCCACCGTGTTGGCACCATTGCTTATCTCAAGCCGGTTGTTAGGGTTTTCATTGTGTGAAGCAATGGTGAAGCAAGATGGCAAGGGACAAGTCATAGTGAACAGACTGTACAGTCCACTGCAGGACTAAGACTAATTTTATTACCTCCTATGCTGAGAAGCTATGGAATTGTTTAAAATGATTGGTACTGTGTGAAGATCACAATAACCTGTGAACGGCTGGTACTCTCTGGCTATTGGTTAAAATACACTGATGCAACATGAATGCAATTGATTCAGCACACAATCATTTCTAGACAATCCCTCAATGAGTTGGTGAGACTACTGATTTCAATATTAGTCTAGCCCAGTAGCTGCCATAGGATCAGGTTATAACCCACCAAACTTAGAGATATTTAAAAAAGTTGACTCATACCCTCCTTTCCCCTGCAAATAAGACAATAGTAAAACAGGTGGCCTCATAAGAAGGCTCAGGGTCACTCAGCGAGCGATGGAGAGAGCTATGCTTGGAGTATCCCTGCGAGATCAAATCAGAAATGAGGAGATCCGCAAGAGAACCAAAGTCACCGACATAGGTCAGCGAGTCGCGAAACTGAAGTGGAAATGGGCAGGGCACATAGTTCGAAGAGCTGATGGTCGTTGGGGTCCCAAGGTGTTGGAGTGGCGACCCCGCACCGGTAAGCGCAGTGTTGGCAGACCCCTCACTAGGTGGACCGATGACATCAAACGAGTCGCAGGGAGCCGCTGGATTCAGCCGGCGCAAGACCGAAGCCTGTGGAGGTCCATGCAGGAGACCTATGTCCAGCAGTGGACATCTAAAGGTTGATAATGATGATGATGAAAACAGGTGGTGTTCAAACCTGCGACCTTTCAGTTTTCAGTCTGCACTTTTAGCCAATGGGCTATTGAGGATATACCTTCTCACCATCATTTCAACCCAGCCAACTACTGGGCAAAGGTTTATGTCATAATGAGAAGGGTTAAGGGTCCAGATCACTGGCAGATTTCACACACCTTGGAGAAAAATTCTTTCATGTGCCTAGTAGCCCATGTTTAATTATTAATAAAGGCCTTTTTTAAAATTTAAAGACAACACCAAGATGCTATGGCAAGTGTCGTACATAGAAGCATGAATTTGTGAGTGCGCCAAAATACAACATTCGAACAGGAGTGCTGTTTCGATGAACAATCTTCTGACAGAATATGCACTTTGTAAATATGATTAAGGTTGAGACTTCAATTGGCAAGTTAATAGTTATAGCAGGGAGTCTTACCTCTATATCGTCGTCACTTTCATGGTCCGTAAACACAGCTTCCGGGCCCTGTGGCAGCGGTTCGTATCCGAAATTCTCATTTTGCTCCTCATCGCTGTCGTCGTGGTTTCCGTTAGGCATTAATTCATGTCGTGGTGGTGGGATCAAGTTTTGTGGGGAATCATCTGGAGGGTCTGGTCCATCGCACACCATATTTAGCACAGATTAAAGAATGATATCTACTATTATAGCACTGACCACTAAAACATTAAAGGTATGAGATTTTAAGAACCAATGTTATAAATTGTTTGGAAAAAGTGAAAAGATGGTGAAAACCACAGAACAACATATACTCAGGGGAGGTGAAAACTGAAAAGCAGTTATAAACACAAAACAGATGGCAGGATGGCAGGAATTGTTCAAAGACTACAGTGTATAAAGGGAGAGAATTGTTCGAGGTCTATGGCAGTCTTTTCTATGGCGGCATTATGGCGGTGAAAACTTTAATTATAAACGAATTATAATATTTATAAAACTTTTTTAAACGCTTTTTGCATACTCTGTATCATCACACGAGTAAATATTCCGAACAGAGAGGAAGCTTCCTAACAAGGTCGAAGAAGTATACCTATTCTGCTAGGGTTGTCACCTGATGCATGTCAATAATTTAAGGAAAAAATAAAAATATTATTATATAATATTAAAGTTTGTATAATTATGTATAATTTTAGTTATATTCTGAATATAACTTGAACAAAAAATACTTAAATTAACAAAAATATAAAGGAACGATTTTTTTTAATGAACATCAGTATTTTTGCCATAACTTCACAATTAATGTTGTTTCACAAATAATGGCCCAGGGAAGCCTTAATATCGATTTTGAACGAAATCTGACGAATAACAAAGAATTTCAATATGGCGGTGACTTTTTATTATTTTGGCATCCATTTCCTCTTTCTTGACCCCAGGGAAGCCTAAATATCGATTTTGAACGAAATCGGTCGAATAACAAAGAATTTCAATATGGCGGCGACTTTTTAAAATTTTGGAACCCATTTCCTAATTCTTGACCCCAGGGAAGCCTAAATATCGATTTTGAACGAAATCGGTCGAATAACCAAGAATTTCAATATGGCGGGGACTTTTTAAAATTTTGGAACCCATTTCCTAATTCTTGACCCCCAGGGAATCCTAAATATCGATTTTGAACGAAATCGGTCGAATAACAAAGAATTTCAATATGGCGGTGACTTTTTAAAATATTATTTATTAATTAATTTAATACGTACCTATACGTATAAAAAAGTACTTACTTCTCATTATCTCTCAGACATAAAAAAAAGTAAATGTCCTTATTGTCTTTGGGTTATTTTAAACAAACTGTGCAAGAGTTTGGCATTTTTACACTATTTAAGTACACAAATAAATCTAAATCACTCACTCTTCGTCTATTTATTTACACTAAACGCACGACCGTCAGCACTCAGCCCTTACGTTCTGACCCTGAGTGGACCGGTTTGACCCTGAGCGGCGTGTCGGTGAATGTGTCGGTGAGAGCTCACGCACACAGCGTTGCGCTATGTATGAGTGAGCCCGCCGCGAGCCGTTTGTATGTAGCTTCCACTCTGTTACCTTACTCATGTGGTATCATTGTGGAGGTTAAGGGTGAAACCACATTTGTGAGGATCGTTTCGGATTTCGCCCATACAAAACTGTCAAATTCCATAGAAACGTGTACGGATCAAATCGGCTTTTCGATGCGTACACGAATGTATGGAAAATGACAGTTTTGTATAGGCAAAATCCGAATCGATCCTCACAAAAGTGGTTCCACCCTAAAATATTTTAACAATTCAACAACCAAAGAGAATTCAATGCATGAAGGTAGGTTTCCTACCATGGCTGGGCCCTGATTCTGTAACTTAGTTGCTATCAAAAAATGATAGCCACTGACATATCTTTTATAGATAAATGGACCTACAAACTAAATGGCTAGCGTGGCGCATTCGTTTCATCGTTTCTATTTAGGCCCACCCGACTTCAACATATACGTCATACGTGTACAAACTGAAATTATATATACTTTTCAGTGGAGTTTGAAGTCGTTTTTTTTTATTTAAAGAATTAGGGTGGAACCACATTTGTGAGGATCGATTCGGATTTTGCCTATACAAAACTGTCATTTTCCATACATTCGTGTACGCATCGAAAAGCCGATTCGATCCGTAAACGTTTCTATGGAATTTGACAGTTTTGTATGGGCGAAATCCGAAACGATCCTCACAAATGTGGTTCCACCCTTATAATATATGTATTATTATTGTGTCTAAGATTTGATTCTGTGAACTATCCTAGTGTTCGTCTGTGGCTATGGATTACTGTTCTCTATGGTTCGTGGTCTATGCTGTGAACGACAACGACATTCCTGGGCCCTGTCAGGGCCCAGCACCCCGATTCAGAACATTTCGATAACTTCCCGTTTCGACTTTCGATACGGTTAGATATCGATCTCGTATCGAAAATTTTTTGTCGTGCGATTCAGAACGTTCGGTTAGAGAATTCGATTCGATGTCGACTACGGAATCGGCTTCGTTATCGGTATCGACAAGTTACATTAAATTACATGTGGATTTACGAAGTTTGTTGTTTTACCAAAATTTCACTTGATAATAAATTCATGTTAACTCTAAATAAATAGATTTTAATCATTTTCGAAGGTCATTGAAGTAATTATTTAAAATGATAACTTGTTAAATTATTGACGGCCAATTTTCAGCCTCTTCGATAGATGGCGCTAAGTTCATGTTTCATCCCTCTGGGTTCTTATTTTATTTTGTTGTGGTGTACATAATATGTTATTGTAATGTTAAAATACGTACAATATGGTAAGTAAACATCTACATACTAAAATCATCCATCATAATCATTTTATACGAAAAACCAGTAAACACAGTACGTAAACAAAAGGATACCGGATGCCCTGTAGCTTTCGATAAGTTACCAACTAAAATTATCGGACGTTCGGAAAATCTTATTCGATAAGGTTGTTGTGAATAGCGTTTGATAGAAGATATCGAACGATATCTACGTCGGTTCGATTCGGTTTCGATTTCGACAACTTCTCTGTCGATACGAGTACTCTGAATTGAAAATTCATCTTATCGTACGATAGCAAACCGAATCGATCGATAATTATGTTATCGTAAGGTTCAGGTCGGTGGACATAGACATTTCCTATTGTAACTACCATGACCTATACCACGAATCACGAACACGGATGTAAACGACATCAAATGTCAAATATAAAAATATTATTTTCATCAGTTTTTCATCAAAATACGAAAATAGGGTTTCCATGGAGTAAGGTTTCTATTTCCTTAGGTATTTTAATTTTAGCGAGTATGGCGTGGAGAAGCCACGGAATAAACAACGCAGATTTAATTCGGAATCTCAGGGGTAAATATTAATAGCGATCTAATTAATTTTGTTTTTTTAACAAAAAAAATAAAGCCCACGATATAAAAAAGTTTGTTACGAAATTATTCCTTTTTTATTTGCGTTTTGATATTTGCTCATGTTTAATTAACGTTTTATACCGTACTAGATGGAGACCGTGACTTCGTCAGCTCGTATTTAGGTTTCTCAAAAATACTGGTGTTGAATTATAATTAGGTATGCTTTTGTGGAACTCATTGTGGAAACACTGCATAAATAGCATAGTATCTATTGAATTGTAAACTTGTTTTGAAAAGAGCAACCGCTGAGTTTCTTGCTGGTTCTTCTCGGCAGGAAGCGCATTCCGAACCAGTGGTAGACTCATCAACGATCCAAAAGCACTTTTTATTTGAATAAAAAACGTTTCTATTCTATTCTATTCCCACCCATATAAAGAAGCTCGACCAAAGTTGGGTTCTGTCCCAAAATGGTAAAAATGGAACCCTTATGGTGAGACTTTCTTCGTCTGTCACAGTCGATTATTTTTGTAACTATTAAAGCTATCGACATGAAATTTGGAATAGTTGTATATAATAGTGGCCCAATATCATTGAAATAAAAAAAATGGAAAGTTATTTTTAGTTTCAGTAAAAAAGGGGGAAAGTGGGGGGTTTGAAATTTCAAAGTAAGATTATTTTACCGAGTGGGGTATCATAATCTTTAAATGTACATTCTAAAACAGATTTCTATTTATTTTTATACATAATAGTTTTTGATTAATCGAGCAAAATGTTGAAAAAAATACTGTTCAGGCCCCTTATCTCCGAAGTTTACCATAAAAATCTATAAATCAGAAATAATTATGGTCAATAGAGGTTTATGTATATTTTACAGGAAAAATAAAACCAACCCTCTAACTAGCATAGTTTTTTTGATATTAACAATAAACCAAAAGTAAACAAAGGAAGTTAACAATTAATTAAAAAAAAACATATTTATTATCGTTTTACTTTTACTGCTGGTGTATGGAACCCTCAGTGAGCGAGTCCAACTCGCGCTTGTCTGGTTTATTTTTATTTTATTTTACAACATGCTCATAGCTCTGGCAGGGCCCTTTCCGGCTGGGGCCCGGGGACTTTTTGCCAAACCCTGCCACCCTGTAGTTTTTTGATATAGAAACCATAAAAAGTCATATTGCTTTTTCTATGACTTTTCATAAAATACTTATTATGTGTAACTTTATGTTTCAGCAAATGGCATCATAAAAACGGACACAGTGGCAAATGCAATGCTCGCTGTTGATAGAAAGAATTACTGTCCACATGCTCCCTACCATGACTCTCCACAATCTATAGGATACTCTGCTACGATTAGCGCACCACATATGGTTAGACCTTGATACATTTTGTATCTTTGTAATATAGTATTACTAGAATAGAAAAAAACTGGTTCAAAGCGGAAAAGGTGCATCAATCATTGCATCTCAATTGCTGTGATTAGCTTAGTTTATAGCATTCCTGCTGCAACAAAGCATTAGCCAATAATGAGAGAGTATAGAGTATAGACCAATCAGAGGTTATTGCAATTGGGTGTTTGACTGTTGTCAAAATGTTGATATTCATTAATTAAAATCGAAAATGTAACATGTTCGTAAAAACAGAAAGAAATCAGTCAAAAAAACAAATAAGTTGTAAGCTGTTTTACTGAGACTATATTTGACTTTTTTTAAACAAAATTTTGTATGAAGAGTGTATGGAACTATGGACTTGTGACATCACAGTTCAGTAGCAGTCTCTTTGTGTAACAGCAAACTTTGAAGTTCTATATTTTCAAGACTAGTTAAGGTATTTAAAAAAGAAAAATGATATTGTGTTATAATATTTAAAAACTTTATTTTAAATATAATATGTTAACTAGTGGTTCGCCCCGAACTGAGACTTTGCGGTTACGGTTTCCCATAATTACTTATTCTTTCAATAGACACATGACGATCAAAATTGACATTATTATTATGCCCGTTTTCACCAACCATACCTAAATTATCCCTAAATTCCCTAAGTAGAAGTCTCTACGTAGGTAGCCCCTAAATACAATCCTAACATCCCAATGTCATTTTCACCTATAGTTGTCCCGTAGAGGTTCGTAATAACAAAGTTGACAGAAAGCGTCACCTAACTCAACATAGGTAGCCCATAAAGGTTAGGGAATTTTAGGTATAGTTTTTTGAAACATTCAAAAATTATTTGTTCACAGCGTCGTCTATCGACACCTCAGCGTAAATATTAGTAGGTAATATTTAGTTATAGTAGAGATCGACACGATCAGAAATCATGCAAAAACAACAATGCATAAAACTTCACGTCGTGACGTGAAGTTTTATTGATGTTTGATATTTAAATATATAATAATTTTAATTAATTGACTACTTCTGCTGCGTTTGCAATATGAGATGAGAGCGCCATCTATTGACATCATTGTGAAGTTCTGATAAAAATACTGCAGCTCATTAAAAAATAAAATAATTTAGTTTCCTTATTATATTTATCTAATTTTAGTATAATTTGTTGTTCAAGTGCATGATATAATGCTAATAATTATAAAACTTTCAAGTGATCCTGACTGCTGAGGTCAAATATAATCTCCACTTTGAGAGCCTCCCATTACGTCAATTTTAGGGAAAAAAATACTTTTGTACTCTGTTCCAAATTATCTTTAAAATGATACACAGCAAAGCAACCCTATGAATCGCAAAAAAAATATTTTACTTCGCATTCGCTTCTATGAGAGCCCCCCTGAAATAAAGATTTTTATAACTTTTTAAGCCATTTTCGGCTGGAGGCCATCGGTTTACATATTATATCTAAATTTGAAGTAATTACGTTCAGTAATTCAGAAGTTATAAGGCTCTGACAGACGGACGGACGGACGGAGGGACGGACAGACGGACGGGCGGAAAAGTGCAAATTCACTCAAGTAGACTCAGAGACCTTCGCTTCGCTCGGTCAAAAATAGCAGTTAAATTCCCTATTGTATAAGGAAGGTGGTACAAAAAGTGATAAACACAAGTTTTTTTTTTATTTCAGCATGCCCACGCATTGGAAAGATTAAGAAAACAATTAATTCCAGGTGAAAAGGCTCTGGATGTGGGGTCTGGATCAGGTTACTTAACAGCCTGTATGGCTTTCATGCTGGGAGAGACGGGCAGGGTGATCGGAATTGAACACATAGCTGAGCTAGTTACATTGGCAACCAAAAACATTAACACTGACAATCCAGAGCTACTCACTTCAGAAAGAGTCAAACTTATTGGTAAGTTATTTGATTTTGGAATGAAGTTCCTTATCGCACAGTACGGACTTGGAGGATGAGGGCTAGGTGAAAAAAAGTGTAAGAATTTTCCATCACAAGTAGTTTAGACGGTTATCCATAGTATGTATGTTATTGGCTGTGCCTAGTCATAGGTATTATGAGACGGTCCTAACATGTGGCGAGAGATGTCGTTGATTCTAAAGGTAATGTTTACATTATTAGAAGATAATATTTTCATAATATTGTTTAAATAGCTACCATAATTATAATTTATTAAAAAGAAATTTTTCCCAACGGAGTGTTCCACGACACTCACGCAAATTTTTTATAGATATAAGATAGTATAGTTCCTATAGAATCTAATGTATGTATTATGATCAGTTTGTTGGATATCTGTCTATCAAGGTCTTTTTAATTGGACATTGCTGTAGGTATACACATACAGGGTAAGCAGGTTCGAAAAGTGGGGTTACCATGAAGCTCTATCTTATGATACCCTCATAAGAAAGGTATAATGTAAATATTGCAGGAAAAATAAAATGACGATATTGATAATTATACCCTGTCCAACCGTTTATTTTCTTTTCAGCAGCTCAGTCTCACTGTGTCAGTCTCTCAGTGAGACAATATTATATTGTCAAAAAGAAAATAAACGGTTGGATAGGGTATAATTTTTTTTTTAATTTTGGTGGCTCTCGCTTGTAAAGTTATTTAGAAATCAGTAGCAATAATTAACAGGCAAAGTTAATATAGCTTTGATCGAACAATAGAACAAAAGTATTACAAAATTCTAGGCTAAAGGCTTTTTCTGTAGCCACTGCACTATCGGTATATTTACCAAAATCTTAGGTTAGGCTGAGGCTGTACATAAATATCCAGGTGCCCGGCCGCATATTTTCAGAAGTTGGTATTTGATTTTTTTGCAACCTTTAATTTGACTAAATTCGCACGTTTGAATACGATCCTTTACCCATTTCCATAAGAAGTAGTATGGGACCTGCATTTGGTTCTTTCTAACTTGCAAGTTTTATTTTTATGTTAAGAATGTTTCCATCTATTTCCAGTTGGCGATGGACGTCAAGGCTATCCCTCTGAAGCCCCGTACAACGCAATTCACGTAGGAGCTGCAGCCCCCACCTTGCCCCAGGCTGTGAGTTCACTTGCTGAACTAACTTCTGTGCTTTAAATCATACATTTACAGATTTTGTCGAATTTAAATTGCCTAAGTTGCCTTTTTAGCGACTTTGTTTATGTCTCTTACTTATGCTTGTCCTAGCAAAAAAAAATTGCCAAAAATGATCAAATCCTTGTTTAAAGAACTGCCATGAAAAACTGGCCTGGTGAAAGAACACCTTTCAGAAGAATCAGTTTTAAAAACTTTCTGGCGCCTTTTGATATTGAGCTAAGGACTTGGTCATTTATAGGAGTTGGCAACACTGCTGACAATATGCAGTCAGTCTAATGAAAAAATAATAATTAAAATTAAATTAAAAATAGAGGAGGCTAGGCGATTTTTGTACGATATCGGCCGTCGTTTAAGGAAAATGGGCTGCGATCCGCACTCTGGGGCTTACTTGGTCCAAAGGCTGTCAATCCCCATACAATGCGAGCTTGATGGGCACCTTTGGCCCAGGAGCAACCAGGGGTCGTCTCTTTGACTATTTGTTTATTGGATAGAAGCAGGTGTTACTTTGCGGAATTTCTAGATTAGCAAGAAAATATTAGAATTATTTTCTTTCTAAAATTTGTTTTTATGGACGATGTCATTTGTATGGATTGTAGATTTAACTATTTGACATGAATTGACATTTCACACTAATGAAAAATGTATTTTTATTTCCAGCTTATTGATCAACTGAAACCCGGTGGACGACTCATTGTCCCCGTGGGCCCGGAGGGAGGTGAACAGCATCTTACACAAGTATGAGACTAAACTATTTATTGCGATAATGTGTTTATTTTTATTCATTTAGCTAGATGATGCCCGCGACTTCGTCCCCGTGGATTAAGGTTTTTTAATTCCCGCGGGAACTTTCTTATTTTCCGGGATAAAAGCCTGTGTTAATACTGGTATGAGATATCTCCATTCCAAATTTCAGCCAAATCGGTTCATTCATTGTAGCGTTAAAGAGATCCACACATCCAACCACATCCATCCTCACTAACTTTCGCATTTATAATTTATTAGCAGTATATTATGTTCTATAATTTGTTGAGAAATTAGCTGTTGATTGCAAAATTTAAACTTACCAGATATGAACCAATATCTATGTATAGTGTTAGTGGCTGGAGTACCTAGACTGAGCACAGTTCGTCAGAAAGGACTATGAGCATTAATGTGTGGGTTAATTACCCCTGGTTAATTCCTCAAAATCCCTCAATAGTGACATATGCAAGTTTTTATGATTTCATATAATGTAAATAGATTAGGTTAAAACACCATGTTTGCATTCGATTTCGACTTAGCCGCCATAGTCCTATTTATCCTACTAAATAATGCAAAAGTTTGTAAGGATGGATGCTTTATTACTCCTTCATAGCACGACGAATGAATCGAAATTCTGAAATTTGGAATGGAGATAGTTCATACCCAGGATTAACACATAGGCTACATTTTATCCCGCAAAATTAAAGTGTTCCGCAGACGAGTTACGAGACGAAGTCGCGGGCACTATCTAGTATGAAATAAACTATACTCCAAAAGATTTTACATGGCATAGGTCTGACCACTGAGGGGTTGAAAATGACCAAGGTTCTTTAATGTAAAACATTTTTTTTTCAGGTGGATAAAGCACTTGATGGTACCACCACAGTAAAGAAGCTTATGAGTGTTATTTACGTCCCACTGACTGATAAGAATCATCAATATCGTGAGTGACCCCTTGCTACCATAGTGATAATCTCTACTACTCTTGCGGTGGTCTTGGCAATCACCTACTTTGCTTCCTAAAACTTCCTGTGATTTACCCTTTGAATCTAAGAACATCTTTCTTGTGTAAAGTATATGTATTACTAATTGTATTTAAGTTTTAATATGTGTATAATATTATGTTACCAGCCATGCTTGACTTTGTTTCATATCCCAAACTTGTTCATTCTTAATTTTTTTTAAAGAAAGTGGTTTTAAGAAGGACAGGCTTTCTAAGATCTGGTATTTTAATTTGTTCGAATATAACAAACAAATTTCAAACACCCTAACTGCACATAGTCTTGTCTACCAAACTCCTCGTGTTTCTGTGAAGCCAGAAACTGGTGACTGAACTCTAGTAAGGGCTTACCTAATCAAAAATCTAGAATTGAAAGTCGAAAATTATTATCGGATTGAAATTGCAATATTTACCTATGGGTATTATTTATCAATTTGATTGTCGAAGATAATAATAGACCACATTTTGTCAAAAGTATCCGAGATATTTACAATCATTGAAAATATTGCGATTGTATTGTGTGCGAGAGAGAGGGATGCGAAATGTAAGACCTCTTAGGCTGCCCACACACGGTCAATATGTCAATTTTTACGAATATTGTCAATAATATTGCGTGTGTGCGCCTGTGCCGGGCGTATTGAAGGATTGATCAATATTTTTTCATATAAAAAAAAATATTGTCAATATTTTTATTGACAATAATATTGACTGTGTGCGGGCAGCCTTTAAGATGTGGACTGAAAACTATGAGGTCGACGATTCGGTCCCCACCACGGGACATTCAAATAAACGGAAAGCTTGTATTAAGACTCATAAAAAGGGGGTATGCTAATATATTTTTAAAGAAAAAGACGATTTGTGTGATTAACACAATATGAACTACTTTGGTCTAAGCAGAATGAATAAATATATAGTTGCAATCATAAGGTTCAAACTCATACCATTAAAATCTAATGCGACTAATACTTTTTCAGAAAATCCAGTTTTTGTAATTTGATACGAAATAAGGCATACGACATTTTATTGACTTTACTTAATTTAAGTTTCAGTTTATCAACTTTAAGGGCGTTTTCCACGAGCCACCGCACGGCAAGAAAAATTGCGGTGACGACTTCGAGCGCCATAATATGTATTTCTATTTCTGTGCGGTGTCCTTGAATGAGTAAACGGTCTATAGAGATATATGGCGCTCAGAGTCGTCACCGCAATTATTCGTGCCGTGCGGTGGCTCGTGGTTAAACGCCCTTACATTGATGTAGTAATTATATTTGTTCTAGGTCCATGGAGCTAAGTTGTCGTTGTTATTAATTGAATAAAACTTCAGAATAAAATTCAATCCCATGATTTATTCACAAATTGACGATTATTTATTTGTAATGTTACAACAGATTAGATCACAGTTATTTTTAGGAATAACAAAATATCTTTATGTATTTCTGAATGACAAATTGTATGTTACATTATGTACATGTTGTATGCAATAAATTATTAAATAAATTAATTTATGACAATTTATAAGTTTTATTTCGTGTTTTTATAATACGATTTTCCTGTGAATTTTTTCTTGCCAAATGATTTTGACTTATCTGATTCAGCAGGCTGAGCTTTGACATGCAATATTGAATACAAAGTTTCAGCTTCGGTTTTGTTCTCAATTAATTCGGCTAATTGTTCCTGAAATCGAAAATATTTTTCTTTTAAAAACGACATCAACAAACAAAAACTTTCCCATTTATAATATTAGTAAGGATCTTGAGGGTAGTTGGAAAAAAATCTCATGCAACTGTCATTAAACACACCCTTACTTGACATAGTTACGCACCTCAGTGAGTGTGATTAAATGGTCCAACGAAGTGCCTCTATTCAGCAGCCTCGTGATATTCTTGGAAGTGACTCCGGGCAGCTTTTGCACGAAGTCATGAACCAGAATATTGTAACGTTCATAGTTCATGTCATCAGCAGTGGAGTCGCCACTGAGCGCTAACGCTTCATCCACATTGGGATTATTTCTTCCTTGCTGCAAAATTGCATTATTTTATTATTTAGGGCCGTAATTAGAACCAGCCTTAACACAATAATGACGATTAAAGATGATGTCCGCGTGGATTAAGGTTTTTTTATTCCCGCGGGTATTATTTAATTTTCCGGGATAAAATGCCTGATATTATTTAATTTTCCGGGATAAAATGCCTAAGTGCTAATCCAGGGTATGATCTATCTCTATCCCACAACCAAATCCGTCCAGTAGTTTTTGCGTGAAAGACTAACAAACATACAAACTTTCGCCTTTATAATAGTTTGTCTGATCACACTATTATAAGGGCGAAAGTTTTTGAATTTACTCATGGGTAAAACGTTATTCAGCGAACGTGAAAAAGTACATATAACATACATTGCTATGTAGCGGTGATAGCCTACACTAGCGGCACGCTATGATGGCCGGTTTGACGTTTGTTCGCTCATGAAGTTCCGTATTAATTGATAACGACTTTGAAGGAAATAATTGTATTACTTTATTGACGATAGTGATGTGCAGAGATTCATAAATTTTATCGAATGTAGTTTTAGGTTTAGGACTCAAAATTTATTTATTAAATTGATTTCTAAAATGTATACAAGTGTAGAAAAATCAGTTTGCACCATTTAAGGGGTGAATGTACTTGTGAATATGAACAATTTTCACTATGTGGACAAACCTCTGAAATCGCAAAAAAATATCAGCTGTTTCATACAAAAGGTAAAATTTTTATTTTTATATGATATATACCACAACTCGGCATTTGGTTTTCTAAATTGAAAATTTTTAAAAATGGAATCTAATACGATCGTCAAAAAATGCTAAAATTATTAGAAGAAGCTTGTGAACATGTGACTAAAGGAGACTGGGAAAAGGTTGTGAATAGAACTGTTAAATTAATAAGGGAAGATTATGAAAGAGATGTGAAAATAGATAATATTATAGAAAACGAACATATAATTATTAATGTAGGTGATGATAGCAGTGACGACAGTGAAAATAGTAGTATGGACGAATCTGATTAATTATGGCCTTTTGTGGCACCTTTTTTGGTATCTTTTGTATTCATATGTTTCTTGTGTGCATATAAAGTATGTATATTCATTTTCATTCAAATATTCAGTTCGTTCAAATAAATTAAATAAACATATATACATTTTTGTTTTATTAAACCTATTTAATCAGGTACAAAAACAAAACTTAATTGTTTTTTGTTCGAGAATAAATTGACATTCCACATCACTATTGTGATGTGTCAAACCGGCCATCATAGCGTGCCGCTAGTGTAATGATCAAGACTGAGATCTGTTTGGGGGTCCGAGATTTGAGTCCTCTAACTTTTCGGAGTTGTGCATTTTAAGCAGCCACATCCCACTCGTTTTAATGATGAAAAAAACATGGTTATAAAACTTGCATGCTTGAGACTTCTACATTATGTTCGTAAATACGCACTTGGTCAGTGTGGTGGACTATGGCCTAAACCAGTGATTGCCAAAGTGGTCCAGGTGGACCCCCAGGTGTCTACGGGAGACTCGACGGGGGTCTACAATGGCGTGACCATGACGGGGGTCTATGTGAATAAGTTTGGGAAACTCTGCCAGTGATTCCCAAAGTGGTCCAGGTGGACCCCCTGGTGTCTACGGGAGACTCGACGGGGGTCTACGACGACGTGACCATGACGGGGATCTACGAGAAAGAAAAGTTTCGGAACCTCTGGTCTAAACCTTTTCAATTCTGATACTCCTCTCACTATTAAACGGGTTTACACCCGCGCCCAGTTCTGTAGTGAGTGAGTGTAGTGTAGTGTAGAGATCATGACGATAACTTACTTTCAGTTCATAGAACAGTTCGGCTGTAGCGTAAGGGCTAGGAGACCAGACTAGCTTCAGTCTCGGAAAATGTATTGTTAATAGTTGCAGCTTCTGCTGAATGTCTACACTGGATATGTCGGTCGATACTACAAAACTGCCCTGAGAATAAAACAATATCAAATAGTTGTAAATGATGTAGAATTTCTTACATGAAGTCATTCATAGGCATTGTTTATTTGCCCAATATTATGCAAATAGGATATATTTAAGGTGGAAGGCACAAGTCTGCCCGCGAAATTCAAATTTAATTTGGTTTTTCGCAATTTGTAAACTAATACGACAAAGTAGGCTTATGGCATTCTAATTGCGACAATGGCAGTATCATCTTCACAGGTTTATATAAAAATCTTTACTTGAAAGTGTCCAGTTTAAGAAATTAATCAAAATATCGACTAATTTGTGAGTAACTCACGTCCAACTCAGTATTTTGATTAATTTCTTAAAGTGGTACTTATACTTGTGCAGATGATACTGCCATTGTCGCAATTAGAATGCCATAAGTCTACTTTGTCGTCTTAGTTTAAAAATTGCGAAAAACCAAATTAAATTTGAATTTCGCAGGCAGACTCGTGCCTTTCACCTTAACAGATATTGATATTTAGGTACAATGTTAGTGAGAGCTGACATGACCCTAATTAATGAATGATGGAAACATTGAGATGAGAGATTCTTAAAATTAAATATCACTGGCTTTAACGGTTAAAGAAAATATCGTGAGGAAACCTGCACGCCTGAGAATTCTCCATAATGTTCTCAAAGGTGTGAGATGTCTGCCAATTCACATTGGGCCAGCTTGGTGGACTTATGGCCTGCATAATATATCCCTTCCCGGAGGTGACCTGCGCTCAGTAGTGAGACGTTAATGGGTTGCTCAAGAAACTAGTTAAGGAAATACCATACCATCATGGGTAGTCTAAGTATGTCACGCTCTCTTTTAACATTTCTGTGGTGGTGTCGTGTGGTGCGGGTTGTTACGTTCCCTCAAATATTATGGTCTAGCGAGGCAACGGCTGGATCATGCGTCATGCTCGTGAACGGGTGCCACCGACGGCAATGGGACTACTTTCTAGCTGCCCGTCTTAACATGAATTGAATTGTGGTACCTACGCTTTTTTAGAACTTACCCTCATTGTGGAAATATTATATTCTATTCTATTCTAACAAAGTTGCATGGGTTAAATCGGCATGGCATCCGGCTGCCCACAAGATAGTATAAAAAACTTATTTCAATGTAATACATAATAATATTGTAAAATGATTATTTTGAAAAGAGCAACTGCTTAGTTTCTTGCCGGCTCTTCTCAGCAGAATCCGTTTTCCGAACCGGTGGTAGAGTCATGACGTGTCGTAAGAGCCACAGGTTGGCCTCCGTGAAATAAACAATTTTGAATTTTGAATATTCCATTCGAATGTACCTGCAAGTTGAAGGGCTTGTTCTGGTCGAACTCGATGAGCAGGATGGGGCGGCTGTAGTTGCGGCACATGTGCGTGCACTGCGCGAACAGCCGGCCCGAGTTGAGCGAGCCGATCAGGTCCGACAGCGACTTGCGCTCCACGCAGATGTCCGGCGTCAGGATGTAGTCGCCGATCTGGAAGCCGTTTGTCATTTATAAACAACGAAAAAGAAAGACAATAGGGTATTTGACTATATTAAAAATATCGTTTCATCTGGTGTCATCCTAAAAGATTATTATCTAAAAACATTATTCCATATGACAAAACTAAAAAATAAAGCTTTATTTAATTAGAAAACATTAATTAAAATTGGTAAAATTCTGGCTATGTTCACGAGATCGAAAACGTTCTTGAATCTCGAATGACGTCACAGTTCACGCCACCTTTGGGCTTTGGAATTGTAATTGAACTGTGTGTGAACTGTGACGTCATGTAAATAAATGGTAAACAAAAAAAACGATTCCGCGGCAATTTATTTTTTTGAATTTATTTCTCGATTTTTATGAAAAATACTGAAAATTATACCAAAATATACGTTTTGTTAGCTTCAGCATAGCATTATTAACAATTTAATATGATTTTCTAAAAGTAGTCAAATACCCTATTGGCAGTCATTGGGACTGCCGATAGAAGTGAAAACATTTGCTAATAATTAATAACAAATAAGAAAAGCGCACTGTCACGATTTCGTGAGTGAGATTCAAACCTGCGACATCATACATTATACGGTAAGGAAGGCGGCAGCTTGCCCGCCGCGCTGTACAAGCTGTGCGTTGCTTGGGAACTTCTAAAATGTTGAACGCTTACTGAAATCTCATATCAACAGGTGACGATGGTGAGGGTGACGATGACGCGAAATTCATGTTTTTTTTCTCACCCAAAAAAGTGCTCAACGCGCCTAATGAAGTTTTCACTTCAAAAATATTTTGGGCTCAGTATCGATAATAAAGCGTTCTGCATTATAAAAAAAATTGTAAGCCGTCGCGGGATGCCTGGGAGATGTGAAACATCGAAATTATTTTGACAGGTAATATCGAGCTTAGTACACATAAATGCACACTAATTATACCTAATTTGCTTTCTTTGCAAGAGGCTGCTAACTTTCATTTTCTAAACTATCACTATCAGACATATGTTATTGTTAAAATGATTTCTTTTAAGTATAGTACTTTTATTTCACGAAGAGACGCGCGCTTTACTTGTGGTAACCAAGTGTACAAACACGCTGTGAATGTGTGCGTAAGCGCGGTAGTACTGAGAGTACCGTCTACTCGTCTTCACGCACACATTCGTACCGTGTTGTATACTTGGTTACACAAATAAAGCGCGCGTCTCTTCGTGAAATAAAAGTACTATAAGACTCAGGTTACGTGTACCATGGTGAACAACACTGTTTCGTACTACATATATATACATACTTCTACATATGAAATTGTGAAATCATAGATTAATGATAGAGAATGGTGCATCATTATTAGTTCCAGAGACACTCGTTTATCTGCTTACAGCGCCAAAATGGCGTCAATCAGGGTAAAAAAAAATATGACAGCAATCTCTTCAGGTGTTAATCATAGATTAATTGATGAAAGTCTCTCACAGCGATGGTGACGGGCTCGATGTTGATGCCCTTCTTGTGCAGCAGCGCGGGCAGGTCTGAGCGGAACTCGCGCATGTCCACGATCACCACCGGCTTCTCTCTCGTGCGTTTCACTTGCCCACCTGCAATGCACTCGCGGACTGAGATCTATGCTATATCTTACTCTCACTAAACTCAAGAGGACTATTACATTTCGCATCCCTCTCTCTCGCACTTTCTAATATTTTCAATAATTGTAAAATTCTCGGACACTTGACAAAATGTAGTCAATTATTATCTTCGACAGTTAAATTATGGATATTTTTATTATCATATACATTTATGATATGATAAGAGCGATAAAAGTTAATAGAAGTTTTCGCCCTTTTTTTCTATCAAAATCTAGGTATATCCTAGTAAAACTATGTCTAAAATATCCATAACTTAACTGTCGAAGATAATATTATTGTCGAATTGACCACATTTTGTCAAAAGTATCCGAATTTTTACATAAAATATTAGAATTAGCGAGAGAAAGGGATGCGAAATGTAATAGTGGTCTTAAGACCTTGTCCAGAAGACGATATTTTTGGACGCGTCCAAAGGGAGCGTGCAACGTGCGAATATAATCCGTATCAAAAGCCGCTTCATTTCCTTATACGTACAATCGCGCTGAAGTTCGCTCGTAAATTGGACGCAATCAACCTAGCGGTCGCGACCCTTGGAGATCTATCGCCTAAGATATTGACTATATTGTATATTGTAGTGTATACTTGGTAATATACAACATCTACTTATATCGATAATTCCTAAATCCTCCCAGTTTAGGTGGGCAGTACCCCTACAGCATCAGGATTGAGGAGTTGAATTACAGTTCTCTGGTGCATACCTGCTTTTCTGGTATCTATCGGATCGTCTTCTTCCTCGACGTTTAAATTGAAGTACTCATCAGTCTTGCCATCTTGGTATGATGGCACTACCATTACCTGGAAATTATATTCAGCAGTTATTGTGTATAACCTTTGATTTAACGGTTAAATCAAAGGTTATGGGTTAAATTTTAACCCATTACCGGTTCACTACTGAGCGTAAATCTCTTCTCAGAGAAGTGTTATAGGCCATAGTCCACCCCGCTGGCCCAATGCGAATTGGCAGACTTCATACACCTTTGAGAACATTATGGAGAACTCTCAGACGTGCAGGTATCATAACGATATTTCCCTTCACCGTTGTAGCATGTGACATTATTGACGATTAAACGCACATGACTCCGAAAAGTCTGTGGTGCGTGCCCGGGATCGGACCCGCGACCCCCCGAAAAGGACACCACAGTCCTAACCACTAGGCCATCACGGCTCTATAATTATTATAAAAAATTGCAAAGTGTACAATTGCATTGTGCATTGTGGAGTCAACATCTCTGATGATGCTCCACTGTGTAAAAAGATTTATTCTGGTTTGGCGGATTATAGCAAAGGAATACTTTTTTAATTGTATTTGAATAAAATGTAATCTTTTGTTATTGAAAACTAGTTACAAACAGACAAAAAAACGTACACTCTTCGTTTGTATGAGCATCTCAAACGCTTGCTTCTCCCGTCTCAGTGACGTCAGATACGACTGTTCCTCCACTGTTTTATCGTGAATTAGGAAATACACCTGAAAAATATTGTTAGTATCGGTAAGCGGTTTAATAATAAAGCCTAAAGTCTACACAATTGTTTCTCAACAATTGTTATGTCGCCACCCACGAAAAGCCTAAAAAGTTAAGTAAAAATCCATGCGACCTCTTCACTATAAAATTATAATAAAAATAGCTGATGCCTGCGACTTCGTACGCGTGGATTTCGTTTTTCAAATCCCTCGGGAACTCTTTGATTTTCCGAGATAAGTAGCCTATGTCACTCTCCAGGACCTCAAATATAGGTACCCATGCAAAAAATCACCTCGATCCATAGCTCTGTTGCGGCGTGATTGAAGGACAAACAAACACACTTTCGCATTATATTATTAGTATGATTAGTATTTATATGTTTAACTTTCAATTCAAGACTTCCCCAGATATTGAACAGGTTAAGATTGCGACCTCTTTTAATAACGCGGTTCCGGTGACACTAGAATTGCACTTTTCAAAGCACCACTGCTTCTTTGTATATTGTAATTTGTACTATAGTATATTGCGTGTAAACAAATCAAAACAGACATAGTTTTTACACAGTTACATAGAAAAACATTGCCGTATTCAGTATAAATATCAACAGTCAGTTTCTGAGAAAAAGGACCTTGACATACCAACAGTCGGACTACAAAGTGATCCTATATGGGTTCCGTTTTTTTTCGGAACCCTAAAAACCAAAATATACCTTAGAATTAGGCTCCTCGGATTTCTTCTTAGCCTCGAACAGTTCTATTTGCCTCACGGCCGCCACGTCGCTGTGGTACAGAATGATATACTCCGGACGCAAAGCCTCCAATGTTTGTCCCAGCGAGAAGTGGTTGCCGTTCTGTTTGAACGTCTGAATACATATTATTGGCCTTTCTGTTTCTAGCTGTGTTATATCTAAGTTTTCTATCTGAAAAAAAAACGGGCTTTTATTTAGGTACATGCTAGTCAGAAGTGTACCAATTTTTATACCAAAATGTTCAATTGGGTATTTGACTGTTGTCAAAATGATAATCATTAATTATAATCGAAACTGTACCAAAATAAATCAGAAAATAAATCAGTTACAAGCTGTTTTACTGCGACTGTAACTACCTGTCTGTGAATAAAACGGAGTTGTATTTAAAAACTTTATTGTAAATATATTTAAAAAAATATATATTTATTTCGTTCAATTTCAGCGGTGCGTATTAGGAATGAGGAAGCAAAGCGCTTACTGCGGGATCGTGGAATTTCGATCTTAAATCGATTCGATCGTCTCGAATTAAATCGAATAGTGAATAGTTCGTGAGCACACTCACCGAAATGTCTTATCTTGTAGAATACCGACAAACAGACAACCTTGCGCCGAAGTCAAGTTCAGCATAGGTAAATTTTCTTTAAAAAAACGCTAAAATGCGAAGCAGCATCGCAGGCAGTCGCAAAAACGTGATGCAGCATCTGTGCAGTCGCAAAATAGCGGAAGGCGATGTTAATTTCTTAAACTGGACACTTTCAGTAAAGATTTTTATATAAACCTGTGAAGATGATACTACCATTTGCGCAATTAGAATGCCAAATGCTTATTTGTCGTATTAGTTTACAAATTGCGAAAAACCAAATTAAATTTTAATATCGCGGGCAGACCCGTTTAATTCGCCTTAAGTCGTGGATAAATGCTTTTCACCGCCGAGTTTCTTGCTGGTTCTTCTCGGCAGGAAGGGCATTCCGAACCAGTGGTAGATTCATCGACTATTCAAAAGCACTTGTAAAAGTTTATTTGAATAAAAAATATTTCTATTCTATTCTATTCACGAATATTTATCACAATACCTGTGAAATGGGCTCGAACATACTCTCGTCGATCGTTTTTGATTTCCTCGCAGCAGAGTCACTCGACGCCATTTGCGTTAGAGTCAACACATAATTAGATTTATTCAATTCATCCATTGCATCCTCATCGTCTATGGGCGGATCCACACTACATAACATAACTTGTTATTTAACATGTTTAAGTAGTATGAACACTATCCCTACAAATATTACTAATGCGAAAGTGTGTTTGATTGTTGGTTTGTACTTTAGTCACGCCGCAAGAGCTACGGATCGACGTTATTTTTTTGCATGGGGTATTATAGTTGAGGACCTGGAGAGTTAATTAAAATAAACTCCACTGGGACAAAAGTAAATTACACAGATTGTCGGAATAAAAACATTTTATATGTTTTCTATTAACAAAAATATCAGAAGATTTTTGTAATAATATGTTGTGGCCTGGCCAGAGGGCCTACCACCAATGCTAAAAGCAGTGTTATTTTGATATTGTTTTGAGATGTCAAACAATGAAGTCCTTATGTCCCTTACTTTAAGGTTGACAATGTATGACATGTCAAAACAATATTGAAATAATACTGCTTTAAGAGTTGATGATATGCCCCCTGCACTAACCTGCACGACTCTTAACTTACACAACAAATGTTTTATAACATTTAATTTAATCTGAACTTACCCTAATTCAATAGTATTTTCATTTCCTGAATCTTTTTGAGTATTAATCTTTTCTTCAGATTTTATTGGTTTGCTAAGCTTCTTATACTTTGAAGCGACTGTAGTAATATTAAGGTCTCTTCTAAAAGCTGTATAAAATAGGTATTTGTTTTCCCCCATTGTTAAGAAGTGGTTTAGTTGACTACATGACTTGTTGTCATTGCATAGGATGAGTATTTTCGTATTGGTCAAGGAGCCATTTCTGTTTTTCTTTACTTCTTCCGGGATTTCGTCTATTAATAAATCGCATAAACATTTCCATTTCGGTGATGGCTCTGGATCGAACTCTGTGAAAAATGAAATACAGCTTTTATGCAATACATATTAAATATTCACAAAAATAATCTTTTCTTCTAAAGATTATCATTATGAGATTTATCATTTACCAATTTAACTCATGTTACACATTTACCAATTTAACTCATTTTACATATTTACCATTTTTACTATTGAAAACCCTAGTTTTCGCTAAACGAAACAGGGTTTCAGCAGAATCTAGGAGTATCCATCCTGAATTGACCTTGGCGTACTCAGGTGTCCTGTATTTGTTCACTAGAGCATAGAATGACACTGAGTCATCATGGATTAGATTTCTGAAACAATAATTTTGAGTTATTAGACTTTTTAACATTTATTGCCTTGTTGGTCTAGTGTGGCTACCCTGTTCATGGTTCATACATGTTACTTAATAAAGGCACTGATTTAAAGAGGCAGTTGAAAATAGCAGTTTTGGTAAGTTAAAAATTATAAATGGCACGTTTAATAACTAGTTCAGCAGTTAAAACTAAGCAGTAAAGTAAACAAAAATGAGTAATAAAAAATAATGAAATGGATCAGTGAATATATACTTGAGCAGGAAAATAATTAAATGGGCGGTAAAAATTATTGAACGAGCGGTTACGTGTGGGCAGTAATAAATCGGAATTTGTCGGTAAAAAAAGTGTAAGTTCGGTACTTTTGTTTCGCTCACCCGCTCCTCCCGCGCCCCTCAGGTTTCTTAGGGTTCCTTAGTAAACAAGGAACCCTTATAGTTTCGCGATGTCCGTCCGTCTGTCTGTCTGTCTGTCTGTCCGTCCGCGGTTTAGCTGAGACTATTGGTACTAGAAATCTGTAATTTGACAAGGGTATAAATATCAATCACGCCGACAAAGTGGTGAAATAAAATTATGAAAAATATTTTTTTAGGGTACCTCCCCTACATGTAAAGTGGGGATGATTTTTTTTCTCGTCTATCCCATAGTGTGGGGTGTCGTTGAATAGGTCTTTCAAAAAGTTGTGGGGGTGGGAGCACCATTTTTCATTTCAGGGATCCGTTTGTGAAATATGATATTTTAAAGTGCTAAATTTTATTAGTCAAGTGTCCCCGTCCCCCTCCCCCTCTGCCAGCTAAATGGTTGTATAAAGGCTACAAGAAAAAATTCACAGATGTAGTATATATAATGAATTTTAAAGGAAAACTATCACGGCTAAGTAGGGTTCATTAGTGAAGGAGTTATATCTGCTTTTTCTAAGTTAGATATCACACGTAGTGTAAGTTGCATATTTTGTAGTATATTATAGTATTTAAATCATGGAACTCAAAATGTATTCAATATTCATAAATAAAATAAAAGCACTATCCTAGGTCAGCAATAATATTTGAGACTTTCAACTACGGGACCCTACATTGCGCGTGGCCCGACACGCACTTGGCCGGTTTTTTTATTAAACTTAAGTTAGGTACATTGACCCAATACAACCTAAGTGCCACCTGGGGCACGTGGGCACCTGGGTGTTCATGTATAAACCCAACCTAACCTAACTTTAGATTTTGCCAAAATCGAACCGCTCATTCCATCATTTTTACCGCTCATTCAGTTATTGGACTGCTCAATTATTTTTAGAATTGACATTGTATGATAAAATAACCGACTAATTGATTTTTTATTACTGTCATTGTTTTACTGTCGCAATAATTAATCAACCGCCATTAAATTAAATAACTGCTCAATATGTTTTTGAACTGATCATAATAGCATCTCGAATATTTTAATAACAGCTCAAAAAATTAGTTCCCCTTAATAAATATGATGTTTACTGTCAGATAACTCTGTTGATATACATAATGTTTACTGTCAGTTTCTGTGATGATAAACATATTTATTATGTTTTCTGTCAGGTAACTCTGAAAAACCTTTTATCTTTTCTTTTCTTAAATCTTTTATGGATTTCATAAGAAGTTCAGGATAATTACAACATAATTGATGTTAAAACAAATCCCAAAACAAATCAAATTACATACATAGTATAAAGATTTATCTCAACGCTTTTCTTGATGCATTGACTTATTTTTGTTTGTCATATATCCAGCATATTGAATTAGACATAATGTCATAATATAGCCTATGACACTCGGACTGCTAAAAAACAAACAATATAAGTTTACCTTTTATTTAACAATATAAGTTTACCTTTTATTTATAAAATCACAATTTACCAGTGTAGGTTCATTCTTCTTATGATTACTTTACTTACAAGATCATGGTTCTTAAAATTTTCAAGTCTTGGATATATTCCTTGGTGCGTGTGCTAAGCTGGTGCCAGACACAATCCAACTGTGACTGTAAAATCTTGTGGAATTTCTTTGTAATACAGTTCTCTGTGGTTATTTCCTAAAACACAGTAAATGTTTGTTTGTAATGTAGATCACAAAGTTTTAGTATGTTTTGACTTTTGATATATAATTATTATAAGTTGTTATTGTTGTTGTAGAATGTAGTGTTATTGTTGTTTAGTAGAAAATTTCATATATACAATACTATAAACCTAAATTTAATTCTAAAATTAAAACTAAAATAAAAACTAATTAAAATCTAAAACCCCATCCAAGCCACCGCAGTGTGGCATAGTACCCAAGATGCTGGCAGCATTACCTCTTTGGATGGCCAGGCTAATCCTTTGGCCAAGGTAGCTGCCAGCTCTTGGATCCCCGGTAGACTCGATCACCTTTTTTGATATCTCTAAAAAAAGTGCGCGAGTCAGGGTCTCTACACCAAAAGGCGCAAATATGAAACCACTGTCAAGTTTTTCATATTTGCGCCTCTTAGCCTGTTCGGCGCTAGTAGCCGCTGCACCCGCCACAGAGGAGGTCGCATGGATGTGGGAAGCAGCTAGAGTATCTACACAGGTGGCATCCCACACAAGCGACCTCCCTGTCCTCCAAGGAACAAGCGTCATACCATCAGGTCTCTTGCCATCACCACGTGCCAAACCAATAGGTTCTAATACAGCTGGCACGTGAGCAGTAGCAAGAGACCTGCGGATGATTATTATAATGAATGACATTCAAAATTTATGTAATTATAATTAATGACATTTTAAAATTGTTAGTTTGAGAGGGGCATTTTAGGCTGCCAAGTAACTGTTTATTATTTTAAATAAAAATTATTTAAGCCAAACAAATAAAAAAGTGAGAATCTGTTTGATTAAACTTCGCATATATATGACTTTGTCTGCATTGATTAAGATTTTAAACATCATCTATATCATCTATTCTTTGATTGTGCTGGATTAAATCTAGCCAAGATATAATCAAGTGAAAGTTCTGTCAAAATTTGTTCATCTGTTTCAAAGACAAACATACAGACATACAAATATTTAAATCGTGTAATATATACTTTTTTCAAATAAACATAATATAAAACACGTAAGAAGCAGTGATAGCCTAGTGGTTAGGCCTGTGGACCCAGTGGTATCCTATTCGGGGTGTCGCAGGATCGATCCAGGGTTTGCGCCTCTTTTTGGAGTTATGTGAGCTTAAACAATTAAATATCACTTGCTTCAACAGTGAAGGAAGACATCATGAGGAAACCTGCACACGATTATAGAGAACATAGTGTTCTCGAAGGTGTGTGAAGTCTGCCAATTCGCATTGGGCCAGCATGGTGGAAAATGGCCTATAGCCCTTCTCTAAGAGAACTGTGCTCAGTAGTGAGCCATTGATGGGTTGCTGATGATGAAAATACATAAGAGGCAGTGTTTTGAAAAGTATGAAGGAAGATACAAATTGTATAGAAGTACTTGCATATCCAGCGTCCTGTTGATGCTCTTGAGCTGCTTGACTGTGTAGTTCATGATGTCCAGCAGACAGGACTGTATGAGGTTCATGCTTGTGGAGAGCCGCACGTGCAGCTCAGTGACTTCTGCTTGTCTGCTCTTTAGACTTTTGATTATTGTGCCGTGAAATCTTCAATAACCAAAAATATGAACTAATAGTAGCTATATTCCTAATAATAAACTATAGCTTTGCCCGTGAAAAAAAATATGAATTGTTTTTTATTCAGATGAACTCTTACAAAGTGCTTTTGAATAGTCAAGTGAATCCACCACAGGTTGGTGGTTTAGAGCCATTAATACCAATCCTATAATAATAGCTTTTTTTTGGCTTATACCCATAATATGGGGTCCATTATTACTGACTGAAGATAACCAGGAAATTAGTGTATTTTGTATTTTCTGAAACAGTATACTTAGTCAAATGTAATAATGGAAATAAAAGCTTACTAATATTATAAATTCAAAAGAGTTTGTCCTTTAATCATGTGGCATGTCACAACAGAGCTACGAATCAACATGATTTTTTTGCGTGAATAGAATAGGATAGAAATGTTTTTTATTCAAATAATCTTTTTTACAAGTGCTTTTGAATCGTCAATGAGTCTACCACTGGTTCAGAATGCCCTTCCTGCTGAGAAGAACCAGCAAGAAACTCATCGGTTGCTCTTTTCTAAACAAGTTTACAATTCAATAGATACTATACTATGTATGCAGTGTTTTCACAATGAGTGGAAGTTTCACAAAAGCATACCTAATTATAATTCAACACATGTTAAGACGGGCAGATAGAAAGTAGCCCCATTCGCGCAGGTGGTACCCATTCACAAATGTACTTAGTTAATTTTCTTAGACACCCTCATTCTTTATGGAGTGTTCACGCCCGACGTAAACTCAGTCACTGAATGCAAGAGTGTCACACAGTTTACTGCTTTTCCATACTTATTCACTTTTCGTTCATATTATGCATATATAGCATAATATTCACTTTCAACTCTATTACCTATTTATCATATGCGTTTAAGAAATTAAATATCACAAGCTTCTAGGGTGAAGGAAAACATTGTGAGGAAACCTGCACACCTGAGAGTTCTTCATAATGTTCTCAAAGGTGTGTGAAGTCTGCCAATTCACATTGGACCAGAGTGGTGGACTGTGGCCTATAACCCTTCTCTGAGAGGAGACCTGCGCTCAGTAGTGAGACGTTGATGGGTTGCTAATGATGATGATGACAACCTATTTATTTACACATCCTCTGCAACTTATTTGTCTGGTAAACATTGCTTCGATATTAAAGTTCAATTAAAGTAGGCACATTAAAAGTAACATTGTACCTCGGCCACAAAAACAGCTCAGTAACAAAAAGTGCTCGCATAACTTTTTCCACTTGATGATACCCGAAGGTGAAAGAAATTGGTGAATTGGAAAATGCTTTAATGAATCCAGTCTGTAAAATAATGAAAATTAATTAATTATTTCACCATCCCCAAGAAAAATTTAACCAATAAAATCATTGAACTATAATGCTTAGAACAGAAGTTTCTAAGTTCCGCTCGAAATGTAGGCTCAAAACAACCAATGAATGTGTGTCATGGTACTGGTATTGATTACATTTTTGATCGTTATTGTGATATACCTATTTTACATCAGCATAAAAAAGTGGGTGGATGAGGAAGGCAGAGGACCGTTTTTGGTGGCTCACTCTCGAAAAGGCCTATGTCCAGCAGTGGACGTACACAGGTTGATGGATGGATAAAAAAGTAGCCAGGTTAAGGTGGATTATACGAGTCTGCCTGAAATTCAATATTAATTTGGTTTTTCCCATTTTGTAAACTAATATGACAAAGTAGGCTTATGGCATTCTAATTGCGCCAGTAGAATTATCATCTTCAGAGGTTTACATAAAAATCTTTACTTGAAAGTGACCAGTTTAAGAAATTAATGAAAATACCGAGTTGGACGTGAGTTACTCACAAATTAGTCAGTATTTTGATTAATTTCTTAAACTGGTCACTTTCAAGTAAAGATTTTTATGTAAACCTGTGAAGATGATAATTCTACTGGGGCAATTAGAATGCCATTAGCCTAGTTTGTCGTATTAGTTTACAAATTAAAAAAAACCCAATTAAATTTGAATTTCGCGGGCAGACCCGAATAATCATCCTTAAGAATAGAAAAGTATGAATTATAAGTACCTTATTTTTTTGTCTAAACAGTCTCAACACAAATGCTTCTTGGCATGATTCAAGCACAGTATGAGCTCTCAACACAACAATACCAGTTATATTAGATACTGGAACACGGTTTTTCAACAGATCAACAACTAAGATCCTTGTTGACACAATGTATATACCACCCTCTAAGTAAGCTTTTTCTCTGAAATTATAGTTATAGGTAAACATCAGTTCAGGCTCAGGATCACTCAGCGAGGGATGGAGAGAGTATCCCTGTGAGATCAAATCAGAAATGAGGAGATCCATAGGAGCACCAAAGTCAACCAACATAGCTCAGTGTGTCGCGAAACGGAAGTGGAAAAAGGCGGGGCACATAGTTCGAAGAGCTGATGATAGTTGGAGTCCCAAGGTGCTGGAGTGGCGACCCCGCACAGGGAGGCGCAGTTTTGGCAGACCCCCACTAGGTGGACCAATGACATCAAATGAGTTGCAGGGAGCTGCTGGATTCAGGCGGCGCAAGACTGAAGCCTGTCCATGGAGGAGACCTTTGTCCAGCAGTGGACGTCTATAGGTTGATTAAGAAGAAACATCTATTCAGAATTATTTTTAATATTATTATAAATGCCTTTTCACAGCTCAAGACATATGGAATAGATTTTGCAAGACTGAGGCAATAATACCATTTTGCGAGTTCAATGGGCTGGTCCAGACACAGTATACATAAGTCAATTATTTCACGGTTAAAGGTACCTATAATAATTTTTCAATTACAGTAATTTAGTTTTCATGTTTGGATAAAATCATTTACCTTTCAGCTCCAGTGTTAGGTAAAACAGTTAAATTAAATTTTTCTGTAAAGTATTTCTCCTCATGATCATTGCTATTAAGTACTAAAACTAAATTGCCAGGATCCTTATGCACCCATAATAAATTAGCAACAAATGTGTTATAATTCAGGCCTCTGCAATAATAAATACTTAGTTCAGTTTAAAATCTGTTCTAACATTTATTATGAACCAATACCGTATTTAGCTTTTTTCTGTTAATAACTATAAATAATGAAAGCATTTTGTTGTTACTTACTTTGCGATTATAACAAGAGCATCCTTTTCAAAGATATCGATAAAAATTTGTTTCTCAAATGGAAGCAATGGGAATTTAGTTTCAATGTTTTGTGCCAAGTCTTCAGTCTCATTATTTAGTTCCATTTGGTTATACGGTCTAAAGCAAAACCCTCTGGGCCCTGGGGTATAATCCTATTAATATTATAATGAATCAAGAACACTTCACTGAGTTTTTAAATCACTCCATTACCCAGGAAGAGTTTTACTTTTTGTACAATATTTGTTGTTTGGAAACAAACTTGACCACGAACCACAGACCATCTAGGATACCACAGACCAGGAACAACAATAACAGAGGCCACGAACCGGAACACACAAACCAAAGAGTATATTATTAATGTGTTACCGTATATGACACCATGGAACTAGGAATAACGATTTACGACTACGTCTAATTCCTAGTTCCATGTATGACACGAACACGAACACAGCTGAAAAGTGGCCAGTGCAGAGCCAGTGGGGTAAAGAGTAAACACGGTAAACCTTGGTAAACACTTTGACAAATGAACCTCGTAAATATCATTCGTCTATGGGTAAACACTACGTGTGGGGTGAAACCACATTTGTGAGGTTCGATTCGCATTTATGCCGATGGTTTGAGACACAATAGGGTATTTGACTATATTAAAAATATCTTTTCATTTGGTGTCATCCTAAAAGATTATTATCTAAAAACATTATTCCATACGACAAAACTAAAAAATAAAGTTTTATTTAATTAGAAAACATTAAATAAAATTGCTATAATTCCGGCCATGGTCACGTGATCGAAAACGTTCCGTGATCTCGAATGACGTCACAGTCCACACCACGTATGGGATGTGGAATTGTCATTGTTTGAAATGTGAACTGTGACGTCATGAGAGTGAGGTGATATGCGACCTCCGCGATACGATCCTCCTATACGATCTCCTTAGTGTTGTCAATACTAAACGTGTCAACTGTCATACTTTGTTATTATGAGTCAATATTTACTTATTTGTTATTTATTCGTCTAGTGGAATTCTTTCAGTTAAATAAAACCAATATTTCTCTTGGTTTCTCGTTTATTATGCCACAGAGAGCAAATGGAACGTTTCGGCGGCAATTTATTTTTTTGAATTTATTTCTCGATTTTTATGAAAAATACTGAAAATTATGCCGAAATATACGTTTTGTTAGCTTCAGCATAGCATTATTAACAATTTAAGATGATTTTCTAAAAGTAGTCAAATACCCTATTGTTAGGATCGCGTCCTAACTCCTAACAGATCCGTAAAGAGGCGAAAGCATAATATAAAGATTGTTGTCTGAGTTGGGATGTTCGATGATGGCATCGATATTTTAATTGCTAGCTCAACCACGATATTAATCTTCTTCTACACACATAAAAGTCTTCATTTTAGAGTTCAGTCCTGTAAAATAGAGGCGAATCTTTTAAATAAGCCTTAAAAGACTCGGGTATGAGTCTTTTAAGGCTTATTAAAAAGAGTTTTACCATCGTTCCTTAACTTTTTGGGCTACCTCAGTTAACTTAGGTGACCCTTTCTGTCAATCTCATTTTGACGAACCTTTAGGGAGCACTTAAAAATATAATTGACAGTGTGGAATTGTATTTAAGGGCTACCAACGTAAAGAGACTCCTACTTAGGGGATAATTTAGGTACCTACAGTTGGTAAAATCGGGCATAAGTATCTTTCTTCACTACTTCTAAGTACGCATATCGTGACGCGCAACTAGGGAACCCTACACTGCGCGTGGCCTGACAGTGGAAATGGATGCCAAAATGTTAGTCACCGCCATATTGAAATTCTTTTTTGTCGACCGATTTCGATCAAAATCGATATTTGGGCTTCCCTGGGTCAAGAAAGAGGAAATGGATGCCAAAATTTACAAAAGTCACCGCCATACTGAAATTCTTTGTATTCGACCGATTTCGAAAAAAATCGATATTTAGACTTCCCTGGGTTCAAGAAAGAGGAAATGGATGCCAAAAGCCTAAATATATGCGTACGCGTCCTTACGGATCCGTAAGGATGCGTACGCATCCTTTCGGATCCGTAAGGAGGCGAAAGCATATAAACATTGTTGTCTGCGTAGGGATGGTCGATGATGGCATCGATATTTTAATTGCTAGCTCAACCACGATATTAATCTTCTTCTACACAGAGGAAATGGATGCCAAAAATTGAAAAAGTCGCCGCCATATTGAAATTCTTTGTTTTTCGACCGATTTCGTTCAAAATCGATATTTGGGCTTCCCTGGGGTCAAGAAAGAGGAAATGGATGCCAAAAATTAAAAAAGTCGCCGCCGTATTGAAATTCTTTGTTTTTCGACCGATTTCGTTCAAAAATCGATATTTAGGCTTCCCTTGGGTCAAGAAAGAGGAAAAAGATGCCAAAATTTTAAAAAGTCACCGCCATATTGAAATTTTTTGTGATTGGACCGATTTCGTTCAAAATCGATATTTAGGCTTCCCTGGGGTCGAGCAAGAGAAAATGGATGCCAAAAATTAAAAACTCACCGCCATATTGAAATTCTTTGTTACTGGACCGATTTCGATCAAAATCGATATTTGGGCTTCCCTGGGGTCAAGAAAGAGGAAATCGTTGCCAAAATTATAAAAAGTCACCGCCATATTGAAATTCTTCGTTATTGGACCGATTTCGTTCAAAATCGAATTTTAGGCTTTCCTTGGGTCGAGAAAGACGAAATATATGCCAAAATTTTAAAAAGTAACCGCCATATTGAAATTCTTTGTTATTCGACCGATTTCATTCAAAATCGACATTTAGGCTTCCCTTGGGTCAAGAAAGAGGAAATTGATGCCAAAATGTAAAAAAGTCCCCGCCATATTGAAATTCTTTGTTATTGGACCGATTTCGTTCAAAATTGATATTTAGGCTTCCCTTGGAACAAGAAAGAGGAAATATATGCCAAAATTTTAAAAAGTAACCGCCATATTGAAATTCTTTGTTATTCAACCGATTTCGTTCAAAATCGATATTAAGGCTTCCCAGGGGTCAAGGAATAGGAAATTTATGCCAAAATATAAAAAAGTCCCCGCCATATTGAAATTCTTTGTTATAGGACCGATTTCATTCAAAATCGATATTTAGGCTTCCCTTGGGTCAATAAAGAGGAAATAGATGCCAAAATATAAAGAAGTCCCCGCCATATTGAAATTGTTACTGGACCGATTTCGATCAAAATCGATATTTGGGCTTCCCTGGGGTCAAGAAAGAGGAAATCGTTGCCAAAATTATAAAAAGTCACCGCCATATTGAAATTCTTCGTTATTGGACCGATTTCGATCAAAATCGATATTTGGGCTTCCCTTGGGTCAATAAAGAGGAAATAGATGCCAAAATATAAAGAAGTCCCCGCCATATTGAAATTCTTTGTTACTGGACCGATTTCGATCAAAATCGATATTTGGGCTTCCCTGGGGTCAAGAAAGAGGAAATCGTTGCCAAAATTATAAAAAGTCACCGTCATATTGAAATTCTTCGTTATTGGACCGATTTCGATCCAAATCGATATTTGCGCTTCCCTTGGGTCAAGAAAGAGGAAATCGTTGCCAAAATTATAAAAAGACACCGCCATCTTGAAATTCTTCGTTATTGGACCGATTTCGTTCAAAATCGATATTTAGGCTTCCCAGGGGTCATCATCTCATCATCATCATCATCTCAGCCTGCGGACGTCCACTGCTGAACATAGGCCTTTCCCAGAGAACGCCACCACACCCGGTCCTCAGCCTTCCTCATCCAGCCACTTCCCGCCACCCGCTTTATATCGTCAGTCCAACGTGCTGGAGGGCGCCCCACACTACGCTTACTTGTTCGCGGTCTCCACTCTAGGACTTTTCGGCCCCAACGGCCATCGCTTCTGCGACAAGCATGGCCTGCCCACTGCCATTTCAGCTTGCTAATGGTTTGAGCTATGTCGGCGACCTTGGTTCTCTTACGGATCTCTTCATTTCGAATCCTGTCCTTAAGAGAAACTCCTAACATAGCCCTCTCCATAGCTCTCTGAGTGACTTTAAATTTGTGGATCAAGCCTTTTGTTAGTGTCCACGTTTCAGCGCCATAAGTGAGGACGGGAAGGACACATTGATTGAAGACTTTCGTCTTCAGGCATTGAGGTATTGACGATGAGAAGACCTGACTTAATTTTCCAAATGCTGCCCAGCCCAGCCGTATCCTTCTGTTGGCTTCTTCGTCGAATTTGTTTCTACCCAATTGTATGGTCTGGCCAAGGTAGTTGTACTCTGAAACAATTTCGATTCCAACATTTTCGACGTTCACGGGTATCGGGACAACATGTTGATTGAACATAACCTTGGTTTTGTCCATGTTTATCCCGAGACCAACTCGTCCGGAAGAGCGGCTTAGACTACTCAGCATCTGCTCCAGATCTTCTGGAGTCTCTGTAAGGATAACCACATCGTCGGCGAACCGCAGGTGTGAGATGTATTCGCCATTTATATTAAATCCTCGTCCTGTCCAGTCCAGCGTTTTGAAGAGGTCTTCTAGTGCACTATTAAACAGTTTTGGGGATATTACATCCCCCTGTCTAACCCCCCTTCTCAAGTTGATTGGTTTTGTTTGCTGAGACTGTACTTGGACGGTCATTGACGCAGTATCGTAAATACATCGCAGCACCTCGATATAACGCCAATCGACTTGGCATCTCTGCAGTGACTCCAGAACAGCCCAAGTTTCGATAGAGTCGAAGGCTTTCTCGTAGTCCACAAAAGCAAGGCAGAGTGGTAGATTATACTCTTCGGCCTTCTGTATAATCTGCCTCAAGGTGTGGATGTGGTCTACGGTGCTGTAGCCTTTTCGAAACCCAGCCTGCTCCGGAGGTTGAAAATCGTCAAGCCTTCGGGCGAGGCGATTTGTGATCACCCTCGAAAACAACTTATAAACATGGCTCAAGAGTGATATCGGCCGATAGTTCTTCAGAAGCTCCTTGTCACCCTTCTTAAAGAAAAGAATTACCATACTCTTGCTCCATGCTTTTGGCGTTGTTCCGTTTGCAATGACGTCATTAAAGAGCTCTGCTAGCTCTTTCAGGATCGGAGTACCTCCTGCACGTAGAAGCTCTGATGTGATGCCGTCATCGCCAGGTGCCCTGTTGTTTTTAAGTTGATTGAGGGCTATTCGCATCTCGCCAAGGTCAACGTCTGGGATGTCTTCGGTGTAGTGGCGGGTCAATGTCGCACGTTTGTCGTTCGTGTCTTGAGCCGCTTTTGGAGCTTTGGAGGAGTATAGTTGAGAGTAAAATCGTTCGATCTCCTCTAGGACCTCTGCTTGAGACGTTACGAGTTTACCGACGGGGTTTCTCAACTTTGTTAAGTGGCTCCTCTCAAGTCGCTTAGCGAACACTTTCGAACCTCGGTTTTGCTCGATCGCATTTTGTATATTGCGGGTGTTGGAGCGCCGGAGGTCGAATCTTATTCGCTTCTTGACGCGCTTGTTCAAAGTATGCCACTCAGGCAATGCTGAGGAAGTCTCCCGTCTCTGCTCCATATGTTTACGGGTATCTTCGGATATCTTTGACACCCTTTTATGATCGTTCTGACAGTATTTGCGTCCCACTTCACGAACGACATCTACGAAATTGGTGAATCGTTGGTCAATGTCCAAGTTGGTTTCCAGCAGCTCGAACCGGTTCTTGAGCTCAATTTGGAATTGTTCGGAGCTTACACTTTGCAACGGTTTTGGTCGGAGAGTTGACTTCATCAGACGTTGTCTCTCTAATTGCAGATCTATATTTAAGATACCACGCACAAGCCTGTGATCGCTGCCGGTATCAAACCTATTGATCACTGAGACATCTTCAAATATATATCTGCGATCCGTCATTATAAAGTCAATCTCATTTTTAGTCACATTATCCGGACTATGCCATGTCCACTTTCTAGAGGGCTTTTTCTTGAAGAAAGAATTCATCAGGAATAGCCCTTTCCGCTCCAAGAAGTGAACAAGCATCTGCCCCCTGTGATTTCATTTCCTCTTTCTTGACCCCCAGGGGTCAAGAAAGAGGAAATTGATGCCAAAATATAAAAAAGTCCCCGCCATATTGAAATTCTTTGTTATTGGAACGATTTCGTTCAAATCGATATTTAGGCTTCCCTTGGGTCAAGAAAGAGGAAATAGATGCCAAAATATAAAAAAGTCCCCGCCATATTATTCTTCGTTATTGGACCGATTTCGATCAAAATCGATATTTGGGCTTCCCTTGGGTCAATAAAGAGGAAATAGATGCCAAAATATAAAGAAGTCCCCGCCATATTGAAATTCTTTGTTACTGAACCGATTTCGATCAAAATCGATATTTGGGCTTCCCTGGGGTCAAGAAAGAGGAAATCGTTGCCAAAATTATAAAAAGTCACCGCCATATTGAAATTCTTCGTTATTGGACCGATTTCGATCCAAATCGATATTTGCGCTTCCCTGGGGTCAAGAAAGAGGAAATCGTTGCCAAAATTATAAAAAGACACCGCCATATTGAAATTCTTCGTTATTGGACCGATTTCGTTCAAAATCGATATTTAGGCTTCCCAGGGGTCAAGAAAGAGGAAATTGATGCCAAAATATAAAAAAGTCCCCGCCATATTGAAATTCTTTGTTATTGGAACGATTTCGTTCAAATCGATATTTAGGCTTCCCTTGGGTCAGTCCCTAAAAAAGTAGATTACTAACATTACTAAGGGCCGATTTCACCAACGTAAAAAAACTCTTATCCGAGTGTGAATTTGATATTTTGACAGTATTTACAATTTTTTTTTTTTTTTTAGTTTTTAAGCTCAACGAAGTCGTTTATTCAATAATCAGAAATAAGTGGATCTACATATTATATAAAAGCGAAAAAATTACTACTAATTATATTTACAAAAAATACACGCCGTCCAAGTGATCGCTAATGGGCATGGTGCCCAAAACACTGGCGCTATTACCTCTCTGAATAGCGAGGCTAAGCCTTTGGGCTAAATAAGCGCCAGCTCTTTGGTCACCAGAGGCGTGGATCAATTTTTGGGACACGACATTTACAAAATTTTTCGTGTCCGATGACCATGGACCCAGAGTCTCAAAAGCAAGCGCCGCAAAAATATAATCCTTAGAAATGGCAGAGTATTTGCGGCGCTTAAGCAACTGAGCGGATTCGGCAGCTGCACCCGCCTTTTGGCACGAGCCTGGTAGGTGGGACGCAGCCAACGTATCAACGCAAGTCACGTCCCACACCAGTGCGCGACCCATCGTCCACGGTACTATAGTCATCCCGTCCGGCCTCTTGCCGTCATCCCTGAACAAACCGGAGGGTTCCAGTTGTGCAGGGATGGAGGCAGTGACCAGAGCGCGACGGACTATATCATTGAGAGCACCGTGGCGATACAAGCGGCCCGCGCTCCGATAACAACTGAGTCCATGGTGACCAAAACGATCCACTTAGCTGCCGCAAGGACAGCGATGAGGCTCACATACCTTAATCCCCAAGCGCAAGCAAACGGCCACACGAAGCGCTGTCCTGTCGAGAATCGTCCCCAGGCTATGAGATGGCAGAGCGTGTAGCCAGTGACCTGACTCCTTTTCGGATACGGCTAAAATACGGGCTTTATCCGTATCTGAGGTACACTGCGCTACGAGATCTGCATGTGTCAAAACAACACGCGGTTTGTCCCAAAGACCCTGACATTCCACAGCCGAAGGAAAACTCTCACCAGGACAAGATGCACTCCATGCTAACTTCGCCTCTGCAAGACTCTCCACTACATCATCAGCCGGATTAGACAGATTAAGGATCTGACTGATGAGAGTGATAGAGCCAAAAGCAGAAGATAAGAAAGCCGGAAGCGCTACGCTTGAAATGGAACGTATGCCTAAGCCACCGTATTTAACAGGTAGGCTGGCTTGAGTCCAGGTGCGGTCATCAAATTGTAAATCTAGAATTTTGCAAAGAGTATCTTTAAGAGACACGTCTAGATTATAAGTTAAAATAGGATATTTCCAAATGGGACTGCACCGTAATAAATACATGAATTTTGGCGCAAATAAACATAACCGTAAAATATATATGGCCATGTGTGGCTTTATATCTAAAAGGCGAGGCGAAAATTTATTAAAATGATCTAATTTAGAATTTAGCAAATGGGAAAATGCGACGTCAAATATGGAGGCTCCAAGAAGGGTTAAATCATCTTTTGTAATAGATGAGATGTTGGGAATCAAAGAATTTAGACTATTTTTCAAAACAGTTTTTTCATTTAAACTAACCGAGTCAGGAATGTACACCTCACACTTTGAGAAATTTAGGGAAAGGCCGATTTCAGAAAATTGTTTAATTAATATTTCCAATTCCCTTGGGTCAAGAAAGAGGAAATAGATGCCAAAATATAAAAAAGTCCCCGCCATATTGAAATGCTTCGTTATTGGACCGATTTCGTTCAAAATTGATATTTAGACTTCCCTTGGGTCGAGAAAGAGGAAATAAATGCCAAATTTTAAAAAGTCACCGCCATATTGAAATTCTTTGTTATTCGACCGATTTCGTTCAAAATCGATGTTTAGGCTTCCCTTGGGTCAAGAAAGAGGAAATAGATGCCAAAATATAAAAAAGTCCCCGCCATATTGAAATTCTTTGTTATTGGACCGATTTCGTTCAAAATCGATATTTAGGCTTCCCAGGGGTCAAGGAATAGGAAATTGATGCCTAAATATAAAAAAGACCCCGCCATATTTAAATTCTTTGTTATTCGACCGATTTCGTTCAAATTCGATATTTAGGCTTCCCTTGGGTCAATAAAGAGGAAATAGATGCCAAAATATAAAGAAGTCCCCACCATATTGAAATTTTTTGTTACTGGACCGATTTCACTTAAAATCGATATTTGGGCTTCCCTGGGGTCATGAAAGAGGAAATGGTTGCCAATAATTAAAAAAGTCGCCGCCGTATTGAAATTCTTTGTTACTGGACCGATTTCGCTTAAAATCGATATTTGGGGTTCCCTGTGGTCAAGAAAGAGGAAATGGATGCCAAAATATAAAAAAGTCCCCGCCATATTGAAATTGTTTCTTATTGGACGGATTTCGTTAAAAATCGATATAAAAAGGCTTCGCTTGGGTCAAGAAAGAGGAAAGAGATGCCAAAATTTTAAAAAGTCACCGCCATATTGAAATTCTTTGTTATTGGACTGATTTCGTTCAAAATCGGTATTTAGGCTTCCTTTGGGTCAAGAAAGAGGAAATAGATGCCAAAAATTAATAAAACTCACCGCCATATTGAAATTCTTTGTTATTCGACCGATTTCGTTCAAATTCGATATTAAGGCTTCCCTTGGATCAAGAAAGAGGAAATAGATGCCAAAATATAAAAAAGACTCCGCCATATTGAAAATCTTTGTTATTGAACCGATTTAGTTCAAAATCGATATTTGGGCTTCCCTGGGGTCGAAAAACAAAGAATTTCAATATGGCGGCGACTTTTCAATTTTTGGCATCCGTTTCCTCTTTCTTCACCCCAGGGAAGCCCAAATATCAATTTTAAGCGAAATCGGTCCAGTAACAAAGAATTTCAATATGACGGCGACTTTTTTAATTTTTGACATCAATTTCCTCTTACTTGACCCCAGGGAAGCCCAAATATCGATTTTGAACCAAATCGGTCGAATAACAAAGAATATCAATATCGCGGTGACTTTTTCAAATTTTGGCAACCATTTCCTCTTTTTTGACCCTAGAGAAGCCTCATTATCGATTTTGAACGAAATCGGTAATTTCGTAAAATTTTCGCACCCTAGGATCCTTTCGCATGCGAATCGTAAGCTACACTTGTAAGGATTTTAGGCACTTTTAGGTACAAAAAATGCGAAAGCCGAATCGATGCGAAAAGCCGAATTGATCCGTTTACGTTTCTATGGAATTTGACAGTTTTGTATGGGCGAAATCCGAAACGATCCTCACAAATGTGGTTCCACCCTTAATCTGTGGTTTTCTGGTCGGTGATCTGTGGACACAGACCACGAAGACCACCCAGACACTAGACAGACCACAAAAAGCAAAAAAGCAAAAAAAATAAACAAATTACCTACCTGTCACCTCATCTGTTCAAATTCAAAAATCAAAATTATTTTTGCTAATAGAGATTGTTGCACTGTCCAAAATTGTTAATATACTTGTAGGACGCGGTCTAAGTAGGTTTTAGTTTCTATCTAAATAGTTTGTTTTACGTTGCCGTCAAGTTACAACTTACAAGAACAATGAAAAAAAAGTCGATAACTTTAGATGTAGATCCATCAATTATGGAAAATAACATGAGAATAGTTAAAGTAAGTACATTAGAGCTCTAGTAAATATGTTCAGAAACTTCTGAGTTATGATATTATCTCTAATCTCTAAATACCTTGCATTGTTTTTGCAATCAAAAAATCCTTGGTTAGATTTGCAGTGGGTCGATCTAAGTATATGAAACTTCATTTATGTCTACAACTTACTGTATAAATGTGTTATAATTTCAGGAAAACCCTGTAGAGGAAGAATTTAATAAATTACTAGCTGAGGCAGTACCTTCGCAAACTGTCAAGCCTCAACCAGGTATTATTGACACCTAGTGATTGCTTTGTATGGGCATAGTATAGGACCTGGAGAGTGACATGGGTTACTTTTATCCCCGAAAACAAGTTTCCAGATTTTTAAAATGTAACTCCACACCAACAAAATCATGGGCGTCAGCTAGTAATGCAATATCTGACTTTTACCTTAGCAGAGGCTACTTTCTATCCCGGAAAATGAGTTCCCGAGGGATTTTAAAAACTAAATCCACGCGGATGAAGTCGCAGGTATCAGGTAGTTTCTAATAAGACGAAATATATTACAGGTTTCTGTGTCAAAACATTCACAAAACCAGACAACAAGAAGGTTTTTGTCAACATTTGTCTCACTGAGGCCATACCAAGCCCCGTAGATATCAGCAATGCGGAGTTGATGCAGATTCTCAATTCTGAAAACCCTTCAAGCTATAGAGTTCCCATGAGCATTGGTGAGGGAAGAACAGAACAAGATAGATCTGGGGCGCCAGCAACTGTTTACGATGTAGCAATAAACCCAGAGTTCTTTTCTAAAATTGAAAAAGATGATTTATTCCAAACCTTTTTCTTAACTGTAGTCTTCGAAGGTTTGCAGGACAAATATCAGTTTGAGCTTGACATGCAAAAGTTCACTGTATTAAAAAATAGAAAGTCTATAGGCACTTTGCAGTCTCATAGAATACAGATTAGAGATGTAAAGAAGTGTGAGGAGAAAGCCAAGCCATTGATAGAGGAGATTCAAAAGCCTGCAAAGATCACTGAACTTGCAAAAGCTAAGAAGAAAGAATTAGTGTACAGGTTGAGGAGGGAACCTCCTACAGGCGAGATTGAATATTTGTTAGCAGAGTTTATGGTACCAGCATCAGTAAGTCACAGTAGTTTTATGTCTAACAAAAACACATTTTACCATACAGAACCCTAAAAATGAATAAAACTAAAACACGATTTTTTAAATTTCATTCTTATACTACATAATATAAATGCAAGTGTGTTTGTTGGCTTGTCATTCAAGCTCACTTCAACTAAGCTACTAGTTGACATGATTTTTTGCATGGGAATAATTGAGGGCTTGGAAAGGTGACATAGGCTACATTTTATTCTGGGACATCAAGGAGTTCCTGCAGAATTTTTAAAAACTAAATCTGCGCAGACGAAGTCGCATGCATCAGCGTAGATTTATTGTGGAGTGATTGTAGGACTAACCGAGGAACAAACACACTTTCGCATTTATATATTTGTAGGGATACATGCAGATACCCTATTGTGACATTTCAGGTGGAACTTAAAGATTTGAACCTGGAAATAGGAGAAGATAGGCTGGTCTTAGATTCTAAAGGGCTGTTTGAATCAGTGGACTTCTTTCTACCATGCAGCGTTGACCAGGAAGTTGTAGATGCTCAGTTGAACAGGAATAAGGATGTGAGTATATGTAGCTCGCTTTTCCATAAATGCGCTATCATTGTATTGGTATTGCGCAAATTGAAGAAGATACTATAATTTAGACATAAGAATCTATTATTATCTAACAAGGACTCTTGCATAGCTCCTCTAATGCTATGAAATCTACTTACGTAATTCTTTAATACTAGTGAACCACTCCAGCTTTGCTCGGGTGCAATTTATTAAGTACAAGAAATTGAGATCTTTATACAAAAAAAAACATCTAAATCGACTTTTCTAGAAATTTTCTTGCATACCCTTGTCCTAATTATTATGAACATAACAAGCAAACAAAAATGCCAATATGGCCTAGCCCTTTTCAAGTTTTTTGACTTTTATAAATTATGTTTTACATGAAATGTTTACATAGATTAAGAACCTTTTTTTTTAAATCTGTTGAATAAGGGAAAAGTTTAAAGTTAAAATACAAATTGAGATTCAGCACTGTTTATTTGTTTCAGATGTTGTATGTGAAGATGCCTATTATACATTAAAGTTACTATTCTTGCTTTAAGTAATGTTAATAAATAAATAAATACTTAATATAAAAAGAATATTTTATTATTTAAAAAAAAAAAACTGTGAACCCTTTGTATACCATTCACACCATCTTTCAACTTTCATCACACACTTTAAATTGATCAAATGATCATTCACTTTAATTTTTACAATATAAGAATGGATGGGAGCTTACCATACTTATATGCGAAAGTTTCCCTTTGACTTGTACCTTTTCACAGTTCAAACACTGCATCAATTTTGACGAAATTTGGCATAGAGATAGTTAGCACCCAGGAAAAGACTATACTTTTTATCCCACAGGGTTTTTGAAAAACGCAATTGCATGCGAATATATTCGCAGGTAACAGCTACTAATATAATATTATTAACCTTTTTGTCGCACAAGGTGATTAAATAAAAATAATAAAAATAAATTTTTGTAGTTAAAAAATAGCAACTAATCGCTGACACAATCATTTCACACCCACGGAAGAACTTGTCAAAAACTAGTTTTCGACGATAAACAACCTGAAATGTTTGTTGTAAATCCAAAGCATAAAAAAGCAATAAAATTCGAATTAAACCATTGTTTTACGATTTTTATAAAAAATGTATAAGTACTTAATTTATAAAAAAGCAGTCTAAAATTATTATCACATTTTTTTACGATAACAATAGTATTATTATCATAAGAAATACTATCTACATATCTATCTACTAGAAATAAGCTGGCTAAATAATAATAATTTTCTAAGGGTCAGATTGTCGTAAAAATCTTGTGCCAATTACACCATCGTCACTGAGTAACTTTTAATGGTGGAATAAAGATGTTTTGTAACATTTTTGTTTTTTAAAAGAGCAACTGCTGAGTTTCTTGCCGGCTCTTCTCAGCAGAATCAGCTTTCCGAACGGGTGGTAGATTGTTATAGGAGCCACAAGTTGCATGAAATAAATAATTTTAATTTTGAATAATTAAATTTTGAAAAATAAATAATTTTGATCTTTGAATTTTATAACATCCTCTATGTGTTTTAAGTAAATCTGACAGCAGACACATTTTTCAAGAGCGTGTCGATCGATATCGATAATAATGTAATGATCAACTTCGTTTGTAAGGGACGAAAACTCGTACGTGATTTCTCTTAAATCTAACTATTGGAAAAAAATTGCAAGGTAATATTATTATCAACTACCTATCTAAAACTTATCAAAAATTAATCTTATAAATGCACATCAGTTATTTATATTGAACAGATTAGTTTTAGTATACAATAACTTCATGCTCGCACACCTTCCATTGCAATACAATACTTTGTGTAATTAATAATAACTATGAACATCTTAATAATTATAACATGTAGTATTCTAAATAATTATCGTAATATAACAAAGTGTGATGTGTGAGAGACAAGAATGAAGGCAAAAGCTAGGAGGTTAATATTGCTATGAACAACTTTTTGTGTTGCTTCGAATTTAATATCAGTGAGTCGAACCTTAAGTCCGTCGCTCACTTATCAACCCGCCACCCAACAGCAACGCCTCTTCGTTCAGAGTCCACTGCGTGTGGCCCACGCATTGATGTCATGCAGCCAGCGAGAGGTCAACGGGTAGACGCCGCGTGGTCAACCTCTAGTTGTGTTACAAAAAAAAAAAATTGGTCGAGTGATTAACTCGCGGGCGGCACGTAGTTTACTCTGAACCTGCGCGTGGTGAGCAGTAGGTGTTGTCACCAAGTTGTTCAATCGCCGTCCGCGTATTCTAGCGAGGCGAGGCGAGCTATTTGTGAAGTGAATGCATATAATTATATGGTTCATATGGAAGTGCACATAAGCAATCTCAACCGCACGAGGCGACGTGCCGAGTTGATGAGTGAGCGACGATCTTTAGAATAATTTACAATTCATCTCTAAAATGCAGATGGCTTCTGATTTCGATATTTTGGATGTTCTCATCATCGTACCTCATCAGATGAGGTCTAATTTCCTTCAATAGGGCTGTGTAATCTTTAGGTTGCAAGGCGACCACTCTGCTAGTGCTGTGCTGGCTTCGACTGAGGTACAGTCGCATGGATGGGTAGCTAGTGATGTGCTCGTGTTGGCAGAGGCTGCGGTCGGTGAGGCAGTTCACTTTGCCGAAGTTCATATTCCTTCTTAGATTCTGGGGACATAGTGACGGCGAATTGTACAACCGGAGATGAATGAACTTTTCTATGCGCTTTTTATTCATCATCATCATCATCAGCAACACATCAACGGCTCACTACTGAGCGCAGGTCTCCTCTCAGAGAAGGGTTATATGTGGCCATAGTCCACCACGCAACATTATAAAGAACTCTCAGGTGTGCAGGTTTCCTCACGATGTTTTCCTTCACCATTGAAGCAAGTGATATTTAATTGCTTAAATGCACTTAACTTCGAAAAGTCAGAGGTGCGTGCCCGGGATCGAACCTGCGACCGCCCGAATAGGAGACCACAGTCCTAACCACAAGGCTATCACTGCTTCGCTTTTTATTAAAGCCTTTTAATTTAAAGCAGCGGCGATTTAAATGAGCTCAAAATATAATATGGTCACTAATTATTTTAATCGTATCGTAAACAAAATTAGCAGAAGTTAATGCAGTACAAGTGACTTTTACTGCACTAACATTCGCAGCAATGCTTTCTGCAAGTTTAAGCTATAATATGGAATTTCTTGCAGTAGCAAGATATTGCGGAAGTTTAGACACCTATTGCATGGAAATGTTTCTAAACTTTTCTTGTTATTATCATCATTATCAACCCATCACCGGCTCACTACTGAGCGAGGTCTCCTCTCAGAGAAGGGTTATAGGCCATCCATAGTCCACCACGCTGGCCCAATGCGAATTGGCGGACTTCACACACCTACGAGAACATTATGGAGAACTCTCAGATGTGCAGGTTTCCTCACGATGTTTTCCTTCACCGTTGAAGCATGTGATATTTAATTGCTTAAACACACTTAACTTCGAAAAGTCAGAGGTGCATGCCCGGGATAGAACCTGCGACCCCCCAAATAGGAGACCACAGTCCTAGCCACTAGGCTATCACTGCTTCACAAACACTTATTATACTTATCTTTAAATATAGCCTCAGTAGCCCAACGGTTAAGGGTGCGGACTGAAAACAAAGGTTCCAGGTTCGATCTTCACCAGTTGCATTATTGTCGTTCCCACTCCAACACAAGCTTTACGTTTATTTGGAGAGGAAATGAAAAGTTCAGCTTGCATGATATTAAAAAAAAAATCTAATATTTCATCCGACTTCCCAAAATGGTACTGATAAATACTCACAATGGCAAGGATGGCGAAGTCTGGATATCTTTCGTAACAATGGTAACATCTTGGCGAATGGAAGTACACGAGCCAAGGCTTCTTATTCCTACAAACAAATAGTTTTATTGTATTAAGAAAGTGTTTTACAATTACAATTTACATCAATTGGATGTACTTGATTTTAACTTAATTTGATGATACAAGGTACAATAAGGATATAAGTACAAAGAAACAATATTTAATGAGACAATAATGACAATTAGTAAGAAAAAATAAAGAATACAAATTATTAAAGAAAAATAATTTGAATAATTTATGTATCCAATGGCCAGGGTGTTTACTATTAGACTAATTTAATTATAAGAATTTTTATTATAGATTATTAGCGATTCTAAGAATCTATTATAAAAAATTATTTTTAAAAAACCGGCTTCGAACGTCCGCGCCACTACAAAGTATAAAATTCATTGTTGATTTTTTAAAAAAAACCACTCGACCGATTTAGATAAAATTTAAATGGAAACACCTGGGAAATTATACACCTTGAAACAAAAAAAGAATTTTCTAAATCGGTTCAGGCGTCTTAGAGTAATCGTTGAACATACACAAAAAAAAAATCCGACAAATTGAGAACCTCCTCCTTTTTTGAAGTCGGTTAAAAAAGATTTACACACTCAAAGGTCTGAATACCTGCTAGGATTCAAGTCCTCGGCGATGACTGACTGGGTGAAGGTTTGCCAGGTCAGCTTAACTGTGTCGTCAATGAGATCCAGGGCCCACTCCATGATGTAGGGTGCTTGCGATATGTGCTCCAAGTTAGTACTGGAACGATAAGTCGACTTGTCAAATGCGTGTCAGAACACCAGTAAGTTAGTAAAAAATTTACTTAAAGCAAGGATAATGAGAATTAAACTAAGTTATAAAATGCTGTATAATGTAACTTCTATCACTATAGTGGTTGTTCCTGCAGCCACTACACTTTGACAAATAGACGATTGACAGTTTATGTATTAACGATCTGCCATAGCTTCAAAATTCGTCGATTAAAATTTACGAGCAGCGATAGCCTAGTGGTTCGGACTGCGATCTTCTATTCGGGGATACGCGGGTTCGACCCCGGGCATGCGCATCTGACTTTTCGGATACTTTTCAAGCAATAAAATTACATGCTTCAATGGTGATTGAAAACATTGTGAAGAAATCTGCACGACTGAGAGTCCTTCATAATATTCTCAAAAGATGTGTTAAGTCTTACCAATTTGCATTAGGCCAGCGTGGTGGACTAAGGCCTACAACCCTTCTCTGAGAGGAGACTCGCGCTCAGTAGTGAGCCGTTGATGGGTTGATGATGATGATGATGATGATGAAAATTTATTTGACGATGGTGAAATAGGCTCTAAGTCTCGTTATAAATTATAAATCCTACTAATATTATAAATACAAAAATTTGTGGGGATGGATGGATGGATGTTTGTTACCAGTGGCGTAACTATACTGTTCGAGGGCCGTGGCAAATGAATCGGATGGGGCCCACCCATATAAAGAAGAAGCTCAACCAACGTTATTTTTTTTTAAATTTTACAATGTGCTCACAGCTCTCTCGGGCCGGGGGCCCCTTCCGACTAGGGAAACTGGCATTTTGCCTAAATTCCACCATGTAGTTACGCCACTGTTCGTTACTCCTTCACGCGACAATGAATGAACCGATTTGGCTGAAATTTGGAATAGAGACAGCTCATACCCAGGATTAACATATAGGCTACATTTTGAACCGGAAAATTAAAGAGTTCCCGCGGGAATCATCAGGCTTTAATGACTTAGAGCATGTTTGGAATGGAATACTCACGTATAGAATTGCTTAGTGCCGACCAGATACAGGCGCGCGGTCGGCGTGCGTATGTTGCCGCAGAACCCGCCCGCGTGACTCGCGCACGGCAGCACCCCCACTCGCAGGGAGTCCAGCGGCCGAAGCTGTAAAAAGAAAATCATAGATAGGGGCAAGTGCTGTACCTATGGACGCTTGTACCTGTGGACACAAATGATTATTTTGAAAATCCGGCCGGCCTTGCCGGCTCTTTTCAGCAGAATCCGCTTTCCGAACCGGTGGTAGAGTCATGACGTGTCATAAGACACAGGTTGGCCTACGTGAAATAAATAATTTTGAATTTTGAGTTTTATAAAGCGTACCCTCTTATTGATGAGTCTGAACTCATGTTTGAGTTCGTCGCAGACGTGACCGCATTTCCCCGGCAAGTACGCGACCAGCCAAACGTGATCGCGGTTCGCCGCGTCCATGATCTCATACGCTCGCTCCTCCGTTATCTCAAGCTCTACAAAAATATTTCAAACAAAATCATTAAACAAAAAAGGTTATTATTATTTAGCTATAATATATAATAATATATATTTTGTCTGGTGGGAGGCTCACATGCAACACCACGAGACTTTTATACTACTCTCGACGTACGTTTCGCCCCGACGCCGGAGCATCCTCAGGAGATGTCAACTTTACAATGCAGTATTGTCTAGTGACGTTCGTATCAAATGCCATACAGATTTTTTTTCTGATGTTGTTACTTCTATCCAATATTTAAAATCATTAAATCTTATAGCTTAATTAATCTAATTACTATACAAATCATGCCCGCGTGGAATGGTGCCAAGAATACTGGCTGCATTTCCGCGTTGTACAGCCATGCTGATCCTTTGCGCAAGAAAAGACCAGCCCCACCAGCACACCAGATGAGGAAATTAACCGCGGTGAAAGGTCTCGTAAAAAAATTTTTGCCGATTTATTTTTGCTCATTTAGATTTTTAATTCACTTAGATTTTAGACTGCCTAAGGCTCGGTTGCCTGAGGCGCCGTTATAGTTATAGTCTGTTCACAATAACTATGTGCCTGGAATTGGAGGGCGCTGTTGTGCTTATTTACCTTTTTTGTTAGGCGGGCAATACAAAAGCCAGCTCGATTCCGTAACTTCGGCATCAAATCACTGCATCAATGTCAAAGTCATAGATTTAAGATGTTCGTTACTAGATACCGCCCTTCCTACAAACAATAGCTCCATAAATGCGGCATGCATCGTAATATCATAGTAGTTTGTGTGAAAACAACAAACATTAGTTGCTATGAGACGATGTGGCTACGCCAGTTCCGGCGTACTATGAATTGCCGCCATTTCCTAGTACGTTGACAGTATCTAGCAGCGACTAAGTTATCAATCCTAAATCTATCGTGAAAGCATGGTTTTCGCAGCAGTTTTATTAGAGATCGATGTGGACAAAAATATTTTTTGGCAGCTCAATGTTAGTAACGAAAATTAAAAACAAAAGTACAGGTAAGGATGTACACTAATTAATTAATAGAAGAATATAAATTTTATATATAGATCTATCCCAGCACAGCACCACCATACATTGTTTTGTTATATCTCAAAGGCATTAGGCAGCGTTTTCGATGAAAGCTCCCAGGCAGATTGACTTTTTCCGACATTGTCAACAATTATCGTCATATTTCAACCAATTTACATAAAACCTTAACAAATTATACAATAAACCATCCTCATGGATTACTCTGTCTATTGGTGAAAACCGCATGCAAATCCGTCTAGTAGTTTTTGAGTTTATCGCGAACAGACAGACAAACGCGGCGGGGAATTCTGATTATAATATGTATTGATCATAATACCTGATACAATAATACATATTACCTTATTGTTACTATAATTAGGAGCTGGTTGCTTTCTGTCTACATTCAATCAAAAACTAAAAGAAATGGATAAAAGGATCAAAATGTAACAGGCGCGCTATTGTAGTGTAGGTATTACTAAACAGGAATTGTTAATATTTTGTTTACATATTATTGTGTATTGAATATCAACAGTTAATATACAAAGCAATTAAGTATAGAGTACTATGCCCTTATAAAATCGTGCCATATGCGACATGTCATTTTTAGAGAATCGACGCGCTGCTAAGTTTGATAGTTGTCAAGTGGCTTGTGTAGGTTGCCATGTAAAAACCGTAGCGTTAATTCACTCTTTGGCCACACACTTTCTTATTGTGAACAAACTTTAAGTTATCGTTAAAGCTAAATGTGACAGCAGAAACACACAAAAGGGGTTGCATGAGTCAAGTTTCGATAACTTTTAACTATAACTTTACACTTAACCGTTACTGACCGAATACGGCTATTTATAGTCAAGTTAACCTCAAAATAGTCAAAATAACATTTGTTATTTTCATAGGCAGTTCCATTACTGGTTATTAAATTTTGATGAGAAATTATTTCCTCGCTTTTATGAGATACATAGTAATATATTTGTTGTGTTTATACTCACTAAACTTTTCCTCATGAGTTATCTAAACTCACTACCTTCCCTTATTAGTTACACTCGTATAAACTCACCAGAGCTCTTCTTTATGAATTGTAGAAAATTACCAGAACTCTCCCTTATGAATCTCAAAAGAATGATGCCTATGAGTTGTATAAACACTCTAAAACTCTAACTTATTAGTAAACTCAACAGAGCTTTGCCTTATAAGTTGTATAACTCACCAGAACTCTCAAGTATGAGTTGTATAAACTCTAGCATCTCGTCCTTGCTCGCGTGTCCGTTATAAATGTACCTATTTGTTCCATTCTGAAGCAACACTACGGGTTGGTTGCGCGCGACCAGGCGACAGTACTCGTCAGTCGTCAGACTACATGACATTATGCCGAACTGGAAATACAAGGTTATGGGCCTGTTTCACAAATACCCGTTAAAGTGTCTGATATATATCTAACAGATAAAATATCTGTCAGATAATTTTTTAGCGGTTATTTGCTAGATTGTCTTAACGGACACTTGTGAAACAGAAATATAAACGCTATCTGTCAGATTATAGCGTGGGTCGAGGTCTTTAAATTCCCGCGGAACTGTGTGATTTTCCGGAATATAATGTAGACTATGTGTTAATCCTGATTATGATCTATCTCCATTTCAAATTTCAGCCAAACCGGTCCAGTAGTTTTTGCGTGAAAGAGTTACAAACATACACACACACTCACACAAACTTTCGCCTTTATAATATTAGTATGATTAGTCACCATAATTTTTTGATAAAAAATTTATTTCATTTTAGAAAAGATAAACTCACATTAATCCCAGAATCGGCCAGTTCTAGACTAAGTTCTGTGAACGGATCGAGCAGGTGTTCCCACGAAACCCGATATGGCGACACTACCAACGCCCAGGGAGACATCTCTGAAACAAGAGAACAAGCAAAATATTGAAATATAATAAAAAAGAATAGAAAAATAAACTGCTTTAAAGAATATCAGCTGATTTAGTACCAGTGTCACTCGGGATGATGTAGGGATTCTAACGATGATGATGATGTATGGGGTAATATATTAAAAGTTCAGGCATTTAGAAGTTATGGTGGGATAAAGAAACTCACGTACATAATATGAATGTATAAACCAGGGTAATAATGGTGATTGATTTATATGTGTTTCATAGAGTAACGTTTTATAAGCATATTAAGGAATGTTGCCATTATTTGTTATCCAGACCGTAAGAGCAAAAATCAACTAGGCTGTCACTGCTGCATATATATGGGCAAGTGCTGTTCCTATGGACGCTTGTACCTGTGGACACATTCTATTCCGTCGAAACTAGCAACCCTAAAATTGTAATTAGAACGCGAACTGTCAACCATAGACAAAGCTAGCAAAGTATGGTCGCGTTCAAATAACAATTTTAGGGTTGCTAGTTTCGACGGAATCGATTGTGTCCACAGGTACAAGCGTCCATAGGAACAGCACTTGCCCCTGCGTACCTCCATCCAATATCTTCTGCAGTTCGGACGCGGACAGCGTGTGCAAGGCGCGCGCCTGCGCAGCTTGTCGCAGCTTTTGTCGCGTGGGCGTGCCGAACACTCGCTGGTAAGCCCCGCCCACCTTGAGCACCCCCCACGCGGGCGCTTCGTCCACTTGCAGAGACGTGCATAACTCCTCGTCTTCATCGCAGTCGACTTCGCCTGTTTGAATGAATAATCAGTTTGTTTCACAGATCACGGAAACAAGGGAGATGTGCTAAGGGGGCGTGTTGCGTGCGAACTCATCAGGCACAAAATAGGCCTGATGGCCGTTTTTGTCTTTAGTCGCATGTCATTCAAAGATTGGTTCACTTCTCTCGGTTTTTAACAAAATGCCGCGTTGTTCAGTGGTTGTTTGTAAAAATTCAAGCTGCAAAGTGAATTACATGAAAGATGGCATCTCATTTCACACGTAAGTACAAATAAATTGTTGTAATTTTCCATTAAAATCAATAAAACATTATTTAGTGGTATCATAATGTAATAGAGTGACAAGTCTATATCTCATTATGAACAAAAACCATTGCTTGCTTAGTAGAAATCTATCAATGAATCGGCCAGTCTTACGACGCAATGGTTAAGTGTTCTTTACCGATTCTTTCACTAGCACGATAGATCAAATTTCGTAGTTCGGCCGCTGTCGGCGTGCCGTGAACTAGAGATGTGACGATGCAGGTACGAGTACAATGCAGTTGTCGATATTTTAACGACCAAACGATGATCTGTGATACAATAATTAATAGTACCTTAATTATAACTTAGTAAACAATTATTGCTATTTTAACGTTTAAACTATCGTGAGTAAAATTCATTATAACTATATTTTTAGTCATAATTATTACTATTTTTTTTTATGTAAGTACTCGACTTACTTTGCTGACGAAAAAAATATACTAGGTGAATTAATATAATGTCAATTAACGTAGATACTCATTACTCATTTATTGATATATTTAATGTCACTCTTTAATATTAATATTTAAGATATCCGAAGGATGCAGAAAGAAAAGAAAAGTGGATAAATGCTACAGGAAGAGGTCTAAGCTGGTTTCCGACGAAAAATAGCACAATATGCTTTATACAAAAAATAGCACGAAAAATAGCACAATATGCTTTTTAACAATTTTCACCAATATAATCAATCACCCATGAATAACCATTTAATAATGCTCATGAAAGCGGTGATGGAAAAATATATAAATGTAAGACTACATTATTTAACAAAGAACGCAACACCCAAATTATCTAAGCGCCAAGTGTTGAATAAATATTTGCATTTCACAGGTCAGTAATTAACAAAAGCTGCCATATAGGATATTACTAGAAGAAGGTGCCATTTTTATTGAGATTTATAGATATTTTAAAGTTTTAATTAGTCATAAGAAAACGTGCTATTATATTCGTCTCTTTTAATTAATCGTAAACAAAAGTTTTATTATTTTTCGGGTGTATGTTTGTTTAATTTTAAGCTTAAGAAAATGTGCCATTATTTTTGTTTGATTTGAAGAAACTTTTTTTTAAATTTAAAAAATTTAAAAAAAGTTTCTTCAAATCAAACAAAAATAATTATTAGTCATAAGGGAAAATGTTATTATTTTTGTTTTATAAATGTCGTTATTTGTGTATAAAAAGTTTTATTATTTTTCGGATGTATGTTTGTTTCATTTTAAGGTTACGAAAAAGTGCCATTATTTTTGTTTGATTTGAAGAAACTTTTTTAATTTTTTTTATTATTAATCTTATGGATTTTTTTTTGTTCAAATTTTTTTTTTGTATAAAATATTTTGTTTGTGCCCAATTGTTACCCTCCAATTTATAAATATATACTACTACATAATTTTAACCGAACCGAATGAAGCGAAAGTTTCTGAGTGAAGTAGGTGCAAATTCTGTACTTACGGGACATGGCTGTTTCGGTAAGTACTTGCACCAGATTGCGAAACGGGAGGAAACAGCCATCTGTCATGAGTGTGGTACTCCAGAGGACACAGCGCACCATACCCTAGTGGAAAATGTTATGGAGCTGAAGGAGGCTGCGGAACGGGAACGAGAGCTGGACCCTAACGCTCCACTGATCCGCAGAAGACGACAGGGGGGAAGAAGGCGACGCTTCGCTCGCCTTTTCCCGCCTTAGTATAGGTGTCTAGGACCCTATGGTCGGTTCAGCGTCGTGATGTCTCAGTAGAATACGCCTTGGGACCCTGAGACCTCTCTTTGTAGACGCAGACTGTGCTGCTGGTTTTTTAGTGGGTATTCTGCTTCCATCTGTGAGTCCCACATACCCGCCTTGTGCGGGATGCGTAAATGCATTTTTCCAGCAAAAAAAAAAAAGTACAAATTCTGTGTCTAATTGGGACGTTTGGGTGATATTTTCGTCGCCCAAGGGTGGTTAAAGTATATTTAATAACGAGGAAGTAAGAGCCACTTTACGAGCAAAGGTCTTGTAAAATAATTTTTCGATTAATGTGTACTTAAAATTCACCCAAACAAACAAACAAACAAACAAACAAACAACCAAACAAACTTGAAGAAAAAAGTGTTGTAATGTGCACAAAAAGAACCTCGTCCTTTTTTCGGAAAGTCGGTTAAAAATAATCTAATATGAGATGATTTTTTACATCTTATTTTTGGTACACAAGTAAAATATCACTTTTCATAATAGGTAGTCATTGTCAAAAACCCAAATATTAAGAAATTTAGCATCGATAGATCCATTTTAGTCAACCACTAATTGTATCATATTTGAATTTTGCACAGCACATCGACAACGTTTTACGTTTGTGTGAGTAAGATGCACGGTGATTGAAATTGAACCCTGTTTGGTAAACAATAAAGTGTATATTTGTTCGTGCCTCATGCACTGATCTATCGGTATGCGTGTGTGTGAGTGAGACTTCCTGTCTATTGTATTTATTTAGTTGCTTGTATTGGTAGCAGGTAGTAGGGATAGGTAGGGATAAACTGGAGACAGCAGGTTTCAATACAATTTGATTCATAGGCATATCTCCCTTGTTTCCGTGATCTGTGGTTTGTTTAATGTAATTGGGTATTTGACTGTTGTCAAAGTGTTGATATTTATTATTTATAATCGAAAATGTAACATGTAAGAATAACATTTGTAAAAACAGAAAATAAATCGGTCCAAAAATAAATAAGTTATAAGCTGTTTTACCATGGTTTTACTACGACTGTATCTGTCTCTTTCTAAAACGAAATTTTCTATGAGGAGTGTATGGAGCTTTGTGTCTTGACGTCACAACACACTAGAGCTCTCTTTGTCTGAGAAGGTAACTTTAAAGCTTTATATTTCCGAGACTAAAGTTCGGCCGTTCAGAGAATGCGTTCCTGACACCTATCAGTTAGTCACGACTAGTGATGGGCACAACATAACACTGAGTTCGTTACCGTTCCTCCAAAATGAACCGCCGCGTTATTTTTAAGATTATTTTCGTTTTAAATTGGCGGAATCATTTAAAATTTATATTTTAGTTATTTAAGTGGAAACTAAAAAAGGGTAATATTAATATAATAAAATTGTTTTATTTATTCTTTGTTACAAAGTTACAATCTGTATTTCTATGCAATAAAGTACATTGAATTGAATGTGCGTACAGAATATTAATCAGACTCCGATTCGCTTGAGGAGGTGGTGTCTTCATCATCATCTTCGCCTACATGTATAATTATATTATTATCAATAACAGAATCAATCCTGATATCTCGGTCAAAATGTTCCACAATCAGGTTTTTAGTCTTCTCAACATTGCCCAGTCATCTCTTGTGACTTCCCCGCAGGCTTCTTTTAATAGGGCCATCATCTTTTTCGTGCTGAATGGCGGGGAAGTATTGTGGCGGGCGGCGTCGCGTTATATTGGCAATGATACGGTGGAATTCTTAGAACGCGATGATCGTACTCCAGAGCCAGTTCATCGATTTCTTATCGCACATTTGCCGCTTTATTTTCTTTAACTAATTTAATTAGCTCTGCTTTTAGCATCTGCATATTTGCGTCAATGCCTTTTGCTTGTAACCAAGCCACCATTTCTTCTTTTTTATTAGCTTGGGTAGGTGGTTTCTGTATTTGAACCGAGTGATAGGAGGCATTATCCATGAATATTACAGAAGGCTCTGGTAGGCTGGGCAAAAGCACGTTCTGGAACCACTCTTTAAATGTAGTGGCATTCATTTCCTCGTGGTAGTCATTTGTGGTTTTTGATTGAAATGCCAGTAACGCGTTCACCACAAAGCCGTATTTTGCAGAACCTGCGTGGCATATTATCAGACGGGCCCCCTTACCCATTGGTACTTTCGACGTCGACGCTTGTGTATCATCCGTCCAAGAACGGGAAACCGTGTGATTGGCGTTTAGCCATGTCTCGTCAATGAACACGATATTATCCCAGTTATCAATTTTTTTTGCTTCTCTCAAAAAACTTATCCGTTTTAAAATTATGTCGTATCGTTCTAATAAAATTTTTCTTTTGTCTGTTTTTTTATACGAAAAACCAATATCTTTTAAGATTTTGGTTAAAGCAGTTTTACCCCCGCTAAACAGTCCAGCTTCTCTTAACGATGCCAAAAGCTTCTTCCTGTTGAGATATTCATTTCTGGAATAGTAACCATATATATGATTTCTGATTGCATCGGCGTCAAAGGTGTCAATATCTGTTTCGGGTTTAGTTCTACGTTTCTTCTTCGGAGTACGTAAAATATTATCTTCCATGCCAGTAGAGCCGAACTTTTCTTTATTAATATTTGTTATCGTTCGTTTGCTAACTCCAAGCGCCTGAGAGACGCGTTCTTGTACTTGTTCGACAGGTACCAGGGGTCCGCCATTTTGCCGCTCCCGCTCAAAGTAATCTTGCAGCTTGATGATTAACTCACGGGCTCCACTTTTCAATGTTTGTCCACGTTTAGGCATTATTATGCACCAAAAGTAAAAAGAACGCATTACAAAACACAATCGAAGTCCGATTTAGCGCCGATGTCCAAATAAAAACAGATCGAAAACACTTGAAGAACGTGGTCTATGCGCACGAAACGACAACAGACGACTGTTTTAGCGTCACAAAATGGCGGCCCATAACGCCATTTGGGGTTACCGTTTTTAATCTAAGTATAAAAATGCTAGTAACGCCATTTGGGGTTACCATTTTCAACCTAAATATAAAAATGCTACTTTCTTTCGCGCGTTCGGTTTGGTCGTAGTTTTATTTTTATATTTAATAAAAGTTATCTTATAGTCCATTATTTTCAAATTCTTAAAAAGAAAAACAAAACGTATTATTTTATAAAGTATAACTGTATAAGAACAGATTACGATACTATTATTGCCTGTTATTGTTAGCACAGCACTACAAATATAAAGCGCTGACATAACCTTGTAATAGCGCAGTTTAGATTTAGAAAAATATTGTTTACCAAGTTATTTGACACTCAGTTTGGCACAAAATTATAACATTAATTGATTATTGATATAATAATGTTGTTTTAATGCTCATCAATTGTTAAAACGGTAAACAACCAGCAATAATATTTTTATCGTAACTGCAACGCCATTACAAAGTTACGTCGTCAGTTCAATCCCGACGTGTCAGGAACGCATTCTCTGAACGGCCGTAGTTTAGTTGAGATATTTAAAAAAGAAAAATGGCATTGTGTTACAATATTAAAAAATGTAGGTATCTAATGTGTTGTCTCAAAGCGTTCGCCATATAATTAGGCGTCTACTGGGTATAAGGTCGTTGATCGAATCTAAAAAGCAACTAAATAATCTATACTTATAAAAGACTTGTCCTGACTGAGTGACTGATCAATCAACGTACAGCCTAAACCACTGGAGATAGGAATTGATTGAGAAAGGAATGGCCATTTAATGGCCTGTTCCACTAGTCCTTACAAACGTTGGTTGTTCCTATCAAAGTTGGTAGGGACAAGTGGAACAGGCCTTTATAATATTGGATAAGGGGTGAAAGCTTGCATAAAATAAACTTAAATCTAAATTAAAACTAAAACCACATCGATTTCACTGCAATGTAGCACAGTACTCAAGATGCTGGCAACATTGCATTGGTCAAGATAGTTGCCAGCTCTTGAATCTCCGGGTAACTCAAAACATGTAAACAGTGATAGCCTAGTAGTTAGGACTGTGGTCTCTTATTCGGGGGGTCGCAGGTTCGATCCCGGGTATGAACGTGGTGGATTATGGCCTATAACCCTTCTCTTAGAGGTGACCTGCGCTCAGTAGTGAGCCATTGACGGGTTGCTGATGATGAAAATGATTCACCAACTATAATAACAAAAATCATAATCAATGTTTTTCCTTACCAAACTTCATTTCGGGTATAGTCATAAGCATTTGATGTAGAAGAAGTTTGTCTACCCCCTTTTTGGAAAAGAATAGCACCAACGGACTTTTACCCCCCTTCCGAAGGTCGTTCCGTATTTTCTGTAATTAAAAAAAAACATGTTTGGTGTGGAAAAATAATATGTTTCGTTTGCAATAAGGCATAGATAATGAAGAGATAAATCGATATCAGACTTACAGACCATCCACTCTTGTTCTTTGCGGTTTGCATTGCTTATCTCAAGCTGTTGTCAGGGTTTTCACTGTGTGAAGAAATGGTGCCAAGCATGGTAAGGGACAAGTTATAGTGAGTGGACTGTAGTTTTTGAACTAGAGAGAGAACTATGAGATAATACACATGGAGTTAGGATATACCTAAGAAGCGTACTTCCTAATTGGGTATTTACTATTTGACTGATATCTTTTTATTTATTTAAAATAACGTTTTTAAATATTATAACACAACACCATTTTTCTTTTTTTAAATATCATAATTAGTCTCGAAAATATAGAGCTTTAAAGTTTCCTGTTAGAGAGCGCTATTGAGGTTTGACGTCACAACTCAAAAGCTCCATACACTCTTCATAGAAAATTTCGTTTTAGAAAAAGACACATACAGTTGTAGTAAAACAGCTTATAACTTATTGGTTTTTTGACCGATTTATTTTCTGTTTTTACAAATGTTATTCTTATATGGTAAATTTTCGATTATAAATAATGAATATCAACATTTTGACAACAGTCAAATACCCAATTCCATGGTACATGTGTATCAAAAAAGAAGTAGCATACGCTGATGAAATGTATTCCACAATTAGTAACAGATGATATTAAAAGTGAGTTGTTAGATGCCAGTCCATTGTTACGTTATTATTAAGTTACTGGCAAGTCAAATATAAAACGCTAAAAGTTGAAATAATACGTCTAAAAAACGTCGTCTCTTCAATGCGAGCGTGTTTGTTTGTAGGTTTGTCCTTCAATCATGCAGCAACGGTGTAACGGATCGCAACGTGATTCTTTGCATAATTAATTGAGAATCTGGATAGTGACATAGGCTACATTTAATAAATAATATTTTCTAACCTTTAAATCATTAAAGTTAATTCTGTCTATTTTCGGTAGCAATTCCACGATTTCCTTCAGAATGGTTTTCTCATCGACTCCCTGCAGCTCTTCTTGTGTATCTCTATGTCTAAATACTATCGTTGTCTCCGGATTTGTGGTAATTGCATCACGGACATTGCTTGCTTTCACTACGGTTGCTAAATGGTTCTGGAACATATTTTATGAGAAAATTTATTAGTGTAGTCTGTTTTTCCTTAGCTGCCTTAAAAGGTAAACAAATCGCAGAAAACCTTTCGGCGAAACGCGTAACCGACTATTTTTGTCGGGCGCTAAGACGTTTTAGAGTTCGGTTTTTCACTTGTAGCACGGTTTTATTATCACTGTACGTGTCAAACGTTGCGGTTGTTGTTGCGCTGTGCTTAGCGCGTGGCTTACGCATTTCTGTTAGAAAACATTTGTTTACCGTTTAAGACAGCTAAGAAAAAATAGAATAATATTTAATAGAATAGAATGCAGCTACTTAGATCATAGATGCATTAATTGGACTGTATCGTAAACTATTTAATAGCTTTATGTATAACCTAAGCCTGTGCCTAAGTCCATCATATTATTAAATTTTTTAATTTGTATCAAAATAATGAGAAAAAACAAAAAGAGAAATGGGTGGACAGTAGGGCTAACACGCACGCCACGAGAAAATTTTGTTTCTCATTTACTCGTGAATCTTAAAGGGAAATCACGACAAAACGTGTAGGAAATTTTTTCTCGTGGCGCATGCTAGCCCTAGAACCTCATATTTATCATTTCTCTCATACAAAAGATCTCTACCAATAGCTCTAGGTGGATACGAGAGAGTTGTTCTTGATTTATCCAAAAAGATTTTAAAAGTACACATCAATTTTATTCCAGTTATTTTTCTATGTTATACATCAAACAACACACATAAAATTGATTTATTTCACGGATGCAAGCTATTTCTGTGCGAAATTTCGTCAAGAAGATTCCATCTTCTATAGCACTTAAGTGACTCAGTGTATAAATAAATAAATAAACATTTATTCAGCTGTTAACAAGAAGGTGTTTAAGAATAAGCAAAATATACAGACAAAAACTTAATCACTTAATAATATTATTGTTAAAACTTTTGCTTCTTTGAGCTCTTTGCGTCGCCTACGATCTTTTCTTCCAATTCCTACTAAAATTATGTTAGCGCAGACTCTACTTCTTCCTATTCTTGATTATGCTGACGCAAGCTATATTAACTTAACTGAAGATCAGTTAAATAAACTTGAGAGACTTCAAAACATTAACATTCGGTTCATATTTGGATTGCGCAAATATGACCACGTATCTCAATTTCGGTCTCGTCTCAAGTGGTTGCCCATCCGACTTCGCCGGAACTTGCATATCCTTTCTGTTCTGTACTGTGTTTTATTTAACCCTTCCTCTCCTCCTTATTTAAAGGAGAAATTTGTATTTGTAGGTCGTCCAGGAGAGGTTCTCCGTACTACAAGGAAACTTATTTTAAGGACGCCTTCACATAATTCTTCTTTCTTTCACAAGTCCTTTTCAGTTCAAGCTGTTAAGCTGTGGAATGCTTTGCCTCTTGAAATAAGAGAGGCTAAATCTATTACTATCTTCAAAGGACTTGTGAAAAATCACTATTTTTTGTTTATTATATTGTCACTATAATGAAATTCTGTTTCCTATTTATTATTTGTTTATATATTTGTAAAGAAAACCATCTATCAGTTTTCTTTAACATTTGTCTTTGGCGCATAATAATCAAAAAGTTAGTCCGTGGTGAGTGACAGTGTTCGTGGTCTATGACATAAGACATTGACATTTTGTAGGAGGAGATGACTAAGATAAGTAAGATATTTTTCGAAGTTTTTTGATGTGAACAATCTTTTAAATTGAGTTATTAAATAAGACCTAAATATAGACTTTGAATGTTGTTTTCTCATTCCAGGTGAGTGAATCTTTTGTTGAGATAATATTGTTAAGTAGGTAATTAGATTAAGGTAACTAAATAAAAAAAATCTCATTCCAGAGAAACACAACCAGCCTATTCATTTATCAGCCCACAAAAGGATAGAATAACATTATAAAACGACATTCTCTGCTAAAATTTCACGAAACATGGAACGGTTGAGGTTCGATTTTGTTGTAAAACCAGCAGCAGATGGAAAATCAAACACTATATGCATAACCTCAATAGCCACACCCAATGGTCAGATTTTTGGAATACCAGTCGAGTTTCAACCTGCAAATCTGCACCAAATAATTACAAATACGCCCAACTATGCCAAGGTAAAAAAAACATTAAATAAAAGACATCAAACAAGGAAAGTATGGATAACCTTGACGGATGATATATCAAAAGTATATTTTGATGACGAACAAAACTTACAGTTTAATGATTTTTACCTAGAAGAGATTGTAGAAAAAACAAATCATGCTGAATCTGTACCCAGTAGCTCAAATCAATCATTGGAAAAATTGTTAGAGACATTGCTAGAAAATAAACAAATAAAATCTGAAACCCAACATTTAGGGAAAATTGCAAAGGATTTTACGATTGAGAAATTCACTGGCAGGAACTCAAATGCTGACCAGTGGATTAAGGATTTTAATAAAGAATGTGAACGTTTCCAGATCAATGAAGATAGGGAGAAAATTGAAATTCTAAAAAATTTTTTGGAATACTCTAGTGTAGATTGGTACAGCTGCATGTTAATAAAACTTACAGTAGAATCAGAATGGAACAAATGGGAGGAGAATTTTCGTGAGACGTTTGCAAACAAAGGATGGTCACCCAGTAGATACGCCCTAGCTTTTAAATATCAAGCAGGCTCGTTACTTGAGTATGCATTAAGAAAAGAAAAATTGTTACTAGAAGTAAGAAAATCCATTGATACTGGGACACTCATAGACCTTATAGCATTTGGTTTACCTAATTATGTGAGTGATAAAATTGACAGAGAAACATTAAAAGGAACCGAAGATCTCTACAATGAATTAGGAAGATTAGAACATATGGTTGGAAAAAATAAATTTGTTAAAAAAGGCAATGCGTATTCTGAAACTAAATCCAAAAAAATAGAAGAAAAAAAGCCTTGTCAAATCTGTGTCCATGCCAAAAAAGGGAAACGTTATCATCCTGAAGAAGAATGCTGGTTTAAAGAAAAACATCAAAAATCAACTGTAAAATCTGTAAATAACTCTGAATTAGAAATTGAACTAAATGAGGAGAATCCAAAAAACTAGAGGCCACCATTAATAAAAGTAAAGTTAATATTAAATGATACTTTAAATGTTTCTGGAATTTATGATTCAGGTTCAAATGTATCCTTAATAAATGCAAGATTATTAAAGATACAGCCAAAAGAAAATATAAGTAACATACAAAAGATAAACTTGAAGACTATTAATGGTGAGAAAAAAACAAAAGGTGTGGTAACACTAAAAATAAAAATTTACAATATTGAAAGAAAAATGGATGTTTTTGTAGTAGATAGTGAAAATTTTAACTATGATTTTCTAGTAGGCCTGGATTGTATAAAAAATTTCAAATTAATGCAAAATGAAAAATTAGAGATCACACAATACAATAATAAAAACGAAAAACTCCGAGAAGAAAACTACTCAAAACATGATACTTCAAAGATTCCAAATGTAGTAGATGAGAAAAAAAAAGAAGGATTACATGCTGAGGTATTAAAACAAGAAACTAAAACCAATAAATGTGAAATAAACTTCAATGAGCATATAATCTCAGATGATTCTGAATTTTTAGTAAACCATCTAGATTCATACCAACAATCAGAAATTGATAAGTTGATAGAAAAATACAAACCAGTCTTCGCTAAAGATAAATATGACATAGGTACTGTACGAGATTATGAAGCTCAAATTGACTTGATGGTTGATAAATATTGCTACAAACGTCCATACAGATGCACACCTGAAGATAGAAGAGAAATAGAAAATCAAATATCAAAACTTTTAAAGCAGCATTTGATTGAGGAATCATATAGCCCATTTGCTGCTCCGGTAACTCTGGCATATAAAAAAGATGAAGGGAAAACAAGATTGTGTATAGATTTTAGAGAGCTGAACAAAATTGTTGTCCCTCAATCACAACCTTTTCCGCTGATTGAGGATTTAATGACAAAAACTGTAAACTGTAACTATTTTTCTACTTTGGACATTAATTCAGCATTTTGGTCAATTCCATTGAAAATTCAAGACAGACACAAGACTGCATTTGTTACACAGGAAGGCCATTTTCAATGGACATGTCTCCCATTTGGGTTAAAGACTGCCCCAGCCATCTTCCAAAGAATTTTGGGAAACATCATTAGGAAATATGAACTCTCCAGTTTTGCAGTAAATTTTATAGATGACATCTTAATATTTTCACAAACTTTTCAAGAACATTTATTACATCTGTCAAGACTAATGGAGGCAATACTAACAGAAGGTTTTAGACTAAAATTTACAAAATGTTCTTTTGCAAATAATTATGCAAAATATTTGGGTCATGTTATAAGAAGAAATTCAATTACACCTCTAAAAGACTATTTAACAGCAGTTAAAAACTTTCCAGTTCCAAAAACAAGGAAAAATATACGACAATTCCTAGGAAAAATAAATTTTCATCATAAATTTGTACCACATAGCGCAATTATTCTAGATCCGTTACACAATTTATTACGAAAAGATGTGAAATTTATATGGTCTGCAGAATGTCAAGAATCATTTGATAAAATAAAAGCATTACTATGTTCAGAACCAATTCTTAATATCTTTGACTCTGAACTTCCAATAAAAATTTACACAGATGCTAGTATCAAAGGAGTGGGAGCAGTGTTAAAACAAGAAGATAAGAACGGGGATATTAAGCCAGTTGCTTACTTTTCAAAAAAAATAACTGAAGCTCAGAAAAAGAAGAAGGCAATCTATTTGGAATGTTTAGCAATAAAAGAAGCCGTAAAATACTGGCAGCATTGGCTTATGGGAAAGGAATTCATAGTATACTCGGATCATAAACCATTAGAAAATATGAATATTAAGGCCAGAACTGATGAGGAATTAGGGGATCTAATGTATTATTTATCCCAATATAATTTTAAAATTAAATATAATCCCGGAAAATCAAACCAAGAGGCAGACTGCTTAAGCAGAAATCCAGTTCTAGATCCTCATGATAATACTGAAGATTTTTTAAAAGTGGTAAATTTAATAAGTCTAGAAGATATAAAAAACGACCAACACAGAAATCAAGACCAACAAAAAGAAAAATTGATATTTGAAAATGAAATTTACTACAAAAAGGATAGAAGAATGAACGACCAACACAGAAATCAAGACCTACAAAAAGAAAGATTGATATTTGAAAATGAAATTTACTACAAAAAGGATAGAAGAATGAATAAAATCATACTATCAGAAGAACTTAGCAAAACTCTAATAAAAGACGTTCATAACACTTACTGCCACATTGGAAGGACCCAGATGATAAGTAAAATAACACCATTCTACACAGCAAAGAATATTATCGCAAACATTAAACAAGTTTGCGAAGAATGTGAAATTTGTATTAGAAATAAATCAAGGAGGAAATCAAAATATGGCTTAATGTCACATTTAGGTCCAGCAACACGTCCTTTCGAAATTGTATCTATTGATACCATTGGAGGCTTTGGAGGATCACGGTCACCAAAAAAATATCTACACCTTTTGGTTGATCATTTCACAAGATATGCGTATATTTCCACATCAAGCAATCAAAGCTCCAGTGATTTTATTAAACTTATAAAAAATGTGACACAAAGCTACAATATTGATATGGTATTAACGGACCAATACCCTGGTATAAATTCCAAAGAATTTAAAGAATTTCTGAAGAAGGAAAACGTTACAATGGTTTTCACTGCTGTGGATTCACCATTTTCGAATGGGCTTAACGAAAGGCTAAACCAAACTTTAGTCAATAAGATAAGATGTAAAATTAATGAAAGTGATAAAAAAATAGCATGGACTACTATTGCTCAGAAATGTGTAGAAAAATATAACGAAACAGAACACACAGTTACAAAATTTGCTCCAAAATACCTCTTGAAGGGCGAAAATGTGAATATTCTACCAATTGAACTAAAATCAAGATATACAAAAGAAGATTTAAAAAGAGATAGACAACTAGCTTTCGAGAACACAATAAAATCTCACAATTATAATAAAAAAATATTCGACCGGCATAGGAAAGAATATAAATTGGAAGTAGGTGAAAGAGTCTACGTGGAAAACGGAAATCGACTAAATAGGAAGAAAATGGATGAATTGAGGATAGAACCATACAAAATTTTGAAGAAAATTTCCAACTCAATCTATGAAGTTGATACCGGACGCAAGAAAGCGGAGTCAAATCTCTACCATATTACAAAACTGTCTCCAGTGTTTATTAACAAATGAACAATTACTTAGATTATCAATTGTTATTCACTGGAGGGTGGTAGATGTAAAGAAAACCATCTATCAGTTTTCTTTAACATTTGTCTTTGGCGCATAATAATCAAAAAGTTAGTCTGTGGTGAGTGACAGTGTTCGTGGTCTATGACATAAGACATTGACATTTTGTAGGAGGAGATGACTAAGATATTTTTCGAAGTTTTTTGATGTGAACAATCTTTTAAATTGATTATTAAATAAGACCTAAATATAGACTTTGAATGTTGTTTTCTCATTCCAGGTGAGTGAATCTTTTGTTGAGATAATATTGTTAAGTAGGTAATTAGATTAAGGTAACTAAATAAAAAAATTCTCATTCCAGAGAAACACAACCAGCCTATTCATTTATCAGCCCACAAAAGGATAGAATAACATTATATATTTATGTTTATTTATATGTATATATGTATATATGTATGTATATGTATGTATGTATATTGTATACTATATTATTATATATATTGTATCTTATGTATATATTTATATGTATATAGTACTCATAAAGCTCTAATGTATTATATATATATTTTTTTATATATGTAATATGTCTAATATGTCTGCACCATCTACCGGTTTTATCTGTAGACATGTCCTATTACACCATTGGTTGCCTGGAAGAGATCGCTAGGTAGCGATAAGGCCGCCAAATTGTATGCTTGTTTTTGCTATGTATAATTATTTTATTTCACTGTATTATTAGTGGTGTACAATAAAAGTATATTCATTCATTCATTCATTCATTCATTCATTCATTCATTGTTCCTAAATGTTAAAGCTGAAAAGGCTACTGCCTCAGCATAATGCTGCAACATTAAAATGTCACTGATTTTCAGGCACAACCTTAAATGAAATCGCGAGCCAACCACGAGACATAATTGACAAATAAATAAATGAATAAATACAGATATCAACATGTGTTTCGGTTAACAGTTGATACATAGATAAATTGTATGGCTTCTGTTGGGAACTAACTAAAAAGATATACTCACGAGGTGGTAAGCCAATCGTGTCAGGACATTGTCGTTGAAACTGTCCTCATCCACAACGTACACGACAGGTTTGTCGGTGTTCTTCAGCACTTGAGTGACCGTCGGTACATGGACTCTGCTTCTAATGAACTTCATAACAAAATCTTCTAGTGCATCCGTAGTGTGTGCACCATTGTAGTAAATATAGTTGCCTTTTATACCCTGGGAATAAGCATGTATTGTTGTAGTTTGTCTACGTAATGGGGGGTAATGGTTTTTGAGATGTATAATCTGTTAGGTTCTGGCGCGGCTTTAATAATGTAGTACTTTGATTGCGTTTAGATCATAAAGAAAACACCGTAGATGTGGTTCTGTATAATCTGTTAGGTTCTGGCGCGGCTTTAATTATGTAGTACTTTGTTGCGTTTAGATCATAAAGAAAACACCGTAGATGTGGTTCGATGCTTTAATCGTAGACGAACGAATGAATGGGAATGTGTCGCTGACCAACGCCCGGACGCGTTCCCCGCTCGCGCCGCGTTCCGCGCCCATTTCTGCGATGTTGGACCGTTTTTTGTTAAAGCCGGATCATTTACTATCTACCTATATGTAGTCTAAATGGGCAAATAGATTTTAACGAGTGAAGTACCGTTAGAGATTAGTCTGCTGCCGGAGTAACACTGTGTGGGTGACGTCACAAAAACAATATGGCGGACGCTACCCTAACAAAAATGGCGAATACATGTCTGGCCGAAAATTTTCACTTTCCCCTTGAGTTACCCCATACTACCCCATAGTTTATTTATCGTAGGAAAAATTATTTAGGTCTACACTCTAGAGTCTAGAGAGACACAACAGTTCGGAAGGCAAGGAGATGAGCCAGCATTAAAATGATAGGACTTTATGGTACTTACATTAGGATAGAATAATAATGTTGGATAGCTACCAATCCTCATGTTGTTGTAGCAAAAAGAGTTGTAATATTTGCAATTGACAGCACCAACTTTGACCTGAAATTAATGGAAACTATTTTAGGAGCAAATCATCACAAAGGTGAAACAAACGACGGAAAGATCGCGACTATGAAACCCCAAAATTCTACGTTTTAATGAGGTAGGTATTAGAGTAAATATCACATCCATACAATAGAATATAATAGAATATAATAGAATTATTTTTATTCAAATAAACTTTTACAAGTGCTTTTGAACCGTTGGTGAGTCTACCACTGGTTCGGAATGCCCTTCCTGCCGAGAGGAACCCGCAAGAAACTCGGCCGTTGCTCTTTTCAAAACAAGTTTTATTATTATTATTATTATTATTTATAATAGGCTACGCAGCTGTCGCTGATGCGCCTATATCATTTGCTGTGCTTAGAGTTTTCAATGTTATAGCGGTCTAATCTGTTTTTAAATTCATTCACTGACTTTGACGTCACTATCTCTTTAGGCAACTTATTCCATATATGCACCACTCTATTTGTTAGATAGTGTTTATAGGGATTGGACGAGGCCAGTTGACGCCGTAATTTAATGTCATGACCTCTTAGCCCAGGGTTGCTCTTCCTCAAAAACAAATTCTCGAAATTGGGGATGTTGTAAAACTTGTTCAAGATTTTGTATGTTTCGATAAGATCCCCTCTTTCTCGCCTGCTTTTTAGTGTTGTGAGTCCAAGTGCAGAAAGTCTTTGCTCATGTGGAAGGTTTCTGAGCTCCTTCGGCAGTTTAGTGGCTCGTCTTTGAACTCTTTCCAACAGTTCTATATCTTTAACAAAATATGGACTCCAGACTTGATATGCATACTCCAGTAAGGGTCTGACATAGGTCTTGTATATTTTTAGGAAGGTGTTTTTGGTGATGTTGAAAAATGCTTTTCTGATTAAGTACAGGATAGAGTTGGCCTTTTTCACAACAGACACAAAGTTTACAACAGATACTATGCTATGCACATCTGCAGTTGTAGTCAGTGTTTCCACAATGAGGGGAAGTTCCAAAAAATGCAAATTTACACTTCAATACATGTTAAGACGGGCAGGCAGAAAGTAGCCCCATTCCCGCCGGTGGCACCCATTCACGAGCATGACGCATGATCCAGCCGTTGTTTCATATTTTAGCTTATCTGGCTGTTAATATTGGAACAACTCGATATTGAATTTAGTTTTTGAAAATGGTAAAACTCTGCTAGTACTGCTGCTGATATTGTTCTTAGTACTTACAATTCCTTTATAAGTTTCAGCCAACTTCTTCCAGCCATCAGCCAAGTTCTGACAAGGTGGGCAAAACGGTGAATAGAAGTTTACAAATTGTAGACCTTCGCTCAGAAATGCGTCTGCAATTAAGGATTTATAATTATTTTAACTTAGTCGCTTACTATGAGCCTCATAAGAAGGCTCAGGTTCTCTCAGCGGGCGATGAAGAGAGCTGTTAGCAAGATCAAATCAGGAATAAGGAGACCTAGAGTAGTAGTAGTAGAACTACCGACATAGCTCATCGAGTCGCGAAGCTGATGTGGGTGGTGCATATATACGTAGTTTGAAGAACTGACGTTGGTTGGGGGTCTCAAAATGTAGGAGAGGCGATCTCGCACCGAAAAGCGTAGTGTTAGCAGATCCCCCACAAAGTGGATCGACGACATCAGAGGATGCGATTGTCTAAAAATTGCCGATCAAAATCTTATTCATTTCATGGCATTAGCGTCAAAGTAAAATATTCCGTGACTGTATTGATTTAAAGTCACAAGTTCAGTACAACCGATTTTAACATGGAGCGTTATGGAGCGTATCGTACATACTTAAACGTATAAGAATGCATACACGAAATTGAGCTCTAATTCAATCCTGTTATGGTTTATTTTACTTTGACGTTAATGCCATCAAATGAATACGATTTTGATCCGCAATCGGGGTCAGTGTGCCCCGTGTAATCGATAGGTACTTACAGAAACTGCCACCAGACAATGTTTCGACGAATGGATCGTCATGGTACAGTCCGTTATAGTACAAGTTGTTGTATTCCTTCTGGGAATGGTAATCGTATTTCCTGGTATAAGACTGTTGTGAGCCATACAAATCATACTTGTGCCTTTTCTCTGGGTCTTTGAGTGTTTCATAGGCTTCTGTGATTTCTAAAAACCTCTTTTGTTCTTGTGCATTCTAGAACAAAAAGTAAATTATTAACATAAAAAGTAGGTAAGTATTATGTCAATTTTGTTTTGCTCATAATATCTCACTGGCAGCATCACGGTTCAGGATTGAGGAGTTGGAAACTAAAGTTCAATGTTATATTTTGTGACAGCCTTCTGTTTAGGACTGTGGTTTCCTATTTGTGGGGTCGCACGTTTGATCCCACGCACCTCTGACTTTTCGGAGTTATGTTCGGAGTCTGCCAATTTGCATTGGACCAGTGTGGTGCTTATGTCTATAACCCTTCTCTGAGAGAAGCAGGAGGTGATTACTGCAACTACTGTATCATTCTTAGACAGTAGGCAGCAGATGTACTAATTTTTTTTAATAATTTAATTTTTAAGTGACTTTCGTCCCGCACAGAAACACCAGCCCCATAATGTAACTTAACTTACAAATATTTGTAGTGGAATGTAACGGAAACAACCAATAAGAAATTCATTGCCTGTGCAGATATAATTCGGAAACCCAGATCAAAAGACATATAACTCAAATTAGGTCTCAATTTTATTTTAGGTCATTGTGGTAATTTTAATAAAACAATTGTATTGTCTTCAATTTTTATTTTAGCCTTACTTTACTTTAAACAACGTTAATATTAATATATAATAATTAATATGCAAGTACATGTCTAGCTTCCATATAAAACACAGAGTGATTACCTCTTATCTGTCAATATCAGTGCACTTTACTACCAAAAGATTCCAAAAGATTCCTTTTTTGACGTGACAACGTCTTTTAAATCGATGAACACCAGTTGCAAGAACGAAAAAGTGTCACGTTCCGCCTGCGCCTGAGCGTGCAAACGAGAGCGCGGAACAAGCAATAGAGAGGCACGATCGGCCCAAGCGTTGACTTAGAGAGCGCCTGCCGCCGCCCACCAGTCATCGTCAATGTTTCTTTATGACGTTATCACGTAAAACTATCGTCCGTAAACCGACTTTACAAACAACCAATTTTTGACGTGATAACGTCTTATAAATCGATGAACACCGGCTGCACGCATGAAAAAGTGTCACGTTCCGCCTGAGCCTGAGGTGTAAGCGAGATCGCGAAACAAGCGATAGAGAGGCACAATCGGCCCAAGCGTTGGCTTGTTACTAGACTCTAGAGAGCGCCCGCCGCGGCCCGCCAGTCATCGCGTGCGCGCTGTGGTTAGCGGATGTTTCTTTATGACGTAATCACGTAAAACTATCGTCCGTAAACCGACTTTTTTTTCATAATATAAGGAACAGAGGCTTTTTTGAGTTATCTGACTTTTGATCTAGGTATGCAATATCTCACAATCAACTGCTATTCTTATCAAATTATAATAATATTCTAGTATCTGAACGTTCATAAGAAACCTTACTCTATGGTCATAATAATAATTTTATCATTGCAATAAATATAATTTAATGAACTATAATTTTCTCTACATACTATTCATAGCATACATAAAAATATAGTTCTATAGGTCAAGTTCAAGTCGCCCACACAGGCCGCCCACTTTGTTACAACACATTATAATGTAGAAACTTCTACTAATTTAACCTTTACTCACATAAATCGTACATAATATTCTAAACTATATGTTCCCTCAAATATGGTTGAGCGAAGCAATGGCTGGGTCATGCATCATGCTCGTGAACGGGTGCCACCAGCGGCAATGGCGCTACTTTCTGTCTGCCCGTCTTGACATATTGTGTTGAATTATAATTAGAAATAATTACGTATGCTTTTGTGGAACTTCCCCTCATTGTGGAAACTCTGCATACATAGAATAATATCTATTAAGTATATTGTAAAAGTATTTTGAAAAGAGCAACTGCCGAGTTTCTTGCTGGTTCTTCTCGGCAGGAACAGCATTCCGAACCAGTGGTAGACTCATTGACGATTCAAAAGTACTTGTAAAAGTTTATTTGAATAAAAAACATTTCTATTCTATTCCATTCTATAATTTAAAGTTTAAACTCTGTATAAGTGCAAAATTCCATTTTTATTTTTTAATATACCTAAATACTACTTGAATTTTGTTGGGTTACCTCTAAATCCTAAAAAAAATATTCATTCTAACAAGAATAATACCACTCTATAAGGCCACATAAATTTTACAATTTAGACACAAAAATATTGTGATGTCCAAAAGTGATTCCACAGGGTTTTAGAAAACATAAATGTATGTAAAGTATAAGGCATCAACTTGTTTTTATTTTTCCGCCATAGTGAACCACTCCTGAGCAATGGCCCTAGGGTCCCAAGCTTGATTCGCCTAGCAGGGTCAAATTTTAAATTTCAAAAATTGTTTCTGGAGGCTTATCTGCCGCTAGTTACCACCCTACCAGCAAAGACATGCTGCAGAGTGAATTAAACTGATTATGGGTAATCTGTTCACTTAAACTGCCACACCACTTCCAAATTTGTCTTTTCGCCGCTTCCATCACTTACCACCAGGTGTGATTGCAGTTTAAGGCTAACTTATCAGAATAAAAAAATTTGGATGAATAAATCTTAAGTTTCAGCTTCTATCTAGTTCATACTTACAGGATTTTTATCAGGGTGCAGTTTCACAGCTAATTTCTTGTATGCTTGACGTATTTCCTGCGTAGAGGCAGTTTTGGATACACCCAATATCTGATAAAATGTAGTACTTTCACTTGGGTTTACCATTGAAATTAACGTAATATGGAGCAGGAGAAATAAAAGTACTTTTATCCTGAAAATAATGTAGGTACAATATTATATAAAAAAAGGATTTAATAACAATTGGCACAAGCTGAATTGATTGGCTTAGAACTTAATATGTATGTACTTTAGGTAATAACTATATATAATTATACAATATTATTAAATTCATAGTAGGTAAGTACTTACCTACTATGAATTTAATACTTAAGAAGGCTCAGGGTCACTCAGCGAGCGATGGAGAGAGCTATGCTCAGTATAACCCTGTGAGATCAAATCAGAAATGTGGAGATTCGTAGTAGAACCAAAGTCACCGACATAGCTCAGCGCGTCGCGAAACTGAAGTGGAAATGGGCGGGGCACATAGTTCGAAGAGCTGATGGTCGTTGGGGTCCCAAGGTGTTGGAGTGGCGACCCCGCATCAGGAAACGCAGTGTTGGCAGACCCCCCACCAGGTGGACCGACGACATCAAACGAGTCGCAGGGAGCCGCTAGATTCAAGCGGCGCAAGACCGAAACCTGTGGAAATCCATGCAGGAGACCTTTGTCCAGCAGTGGACGTCTATAGGTTGGTAAAGAAGAAGAAGAAGTACTTACATTTTGGCAACAAAAATAATTGATTTAGACCACCGGCCTTTAAGTTAGAATAACTTCAAAATAACTTCTTGGGCTTGTAAAGAATTAAAAAAACAGGTAATGTATTGTCTGCATTTCGCAATTAATTACAACTGATAATATAGAACAAGTTTAAACATTATTTTAAAATTCATTTCGTCTCTAAAGTGATACGAAATATAAATACCTACTCCAAACCCGAACTATGAAAATTGAAAACATTGAAAATACCTGTGGAAAACGAGAAACTGAGAAAGAACTAAGAAACCGGTGTAAGAAACACATTAAGAAAAGTGCCAATTGACAGCTGACGAAATTGACACTTGACACTTGACAATATTTGACATTGTTTGTTGTCGGTTTTGGCCATCAATGTCAAAAAATGATTTTGGGCTTCAAACCATGTTTTGACATTGAAATAGTCCTCTATGGACAGCGATAAAAGTTACGCGATCGCCAGGCAGGTCTGTGGTCTTATTGCCCATGTAGTTCCTAGTTCCATGGACACATGGAACTAGAAATTACGACAAGTAGACATCACAGAGTGATTGACACTCGATTGACATCATACAATGACTATACCATGGAACTAGGAATTACGACACTGCCATGGAAGTAGGAAGACTATAGTCGTAATTCCTAGTTCCATGAACACTGCGGACAGACGTAGTCATTTTCCTAGTTCCATGGTGTATACTACGACAATCCTTTTAGCTACTGGGAAGTCTTCCTACCTCCATGATACAACCCAAGACATCACCGAGTAAGTTTTATGTGTAGGTATACAACTCTATTATACGTATAGACATATTATAGGTACGTCATACTCTACCGTTTAACAAAAAAATGATTGTATTTTTTTGACGGAAGCTTTCTTTTCTGGCAATGCTCTTCATGGCAATAACGTCTTTAATATCGAAGGGATTGATTTTCAATATCTTATTTTTCTCCTGTTCGAAGAAAGGTCATTAATAATTAAAGTAATAAATAGTCTGCGCTAAGCAATACTTTTCATTTTTACCCAACGTAGAAAACTATACGCGAACAATATTATCCAAACCTAATGATCCAAACATTATAATAACAAAACTATACTATCTTTACTCTGTGGTATAACTATACTTATCCTAAAAGGATACAAGGTGAAAAAATTTGGTTAGTCTGTGATTGGTTAGCGTTAAGCAGGCGATAAGCGCAAACGTAGTGTGTGATTTTTTCAGTCTCTGAATCTGTTGCTGTTCCACAGAACACTTACTCGTAGCGGAGAAGAATGACCACTTCATATAAATAAAAAGGGGACCGTTCTTACTAGCGCCATCTATACTCAACCCAGTGACAACTATTTGAAGGCGAAAGATTCAAATATGGAGATAAGCTACTTATCCAAATTACTAGGGTATTTAGAACATAGCTAATACGTACCATTTAGTTCAAGATTCCTAAAAGCAGGTTTAGGAAATCGAAACAATGTTGTTTTTAGCCGGCGAACATGTAAAACATTTCCTCTTGTTTCTTTCTAAGCCATTTTAAAAACAAAATACACAAGTCCTGTCTCCGTGAAACAAGAGTAGCACTGCACTTTAAAAAACATACAAACTTGATTAATACTCAGTGAAGTAAGCTACTCGACACGATAAAGTTTATAGAATTGCAAGAAATCAAATTGTTAATTGTTACGAAACAATAACAAAGACGCCATTGTTGAAACTTTTTGAAAGTTGAATGACGATGACGCGGCATAGACGATGAACACTAGGTTAAAAAAGTGATTTTGTACTCTGAGATTTTGCCCTAGTAGATATTTACATCTGCCCCATACAAAGTTGACCCCCCCTGCTCTGTTCGCACTACCCGTACGGTGCAAACGCGCACACTCGTTACCTCGCTGCAATCTATGGTTATGTTATTCCGTGACCTGGCGTTTATTTTGTACTATAATTGCAACAAGTGACTGACAAAAAAACGACTGACAGCTGTTAATTTTATTTAAATATTCTGTAATTTACTTACAATTATGTATTTAGTATGAAATGTATATAAATACCTACCTACTTATTAATAGTAGTTTTATTGCACTTTATTCATAATAATTTGTACTTAATTAATTTTGTAAGATTTTGTACCTACTTCGGAAATAGGAAGGAAGTTAAGGTAATAACAAAAAAAAAATTAAAACGTAAGTAAACAGAAGTTTGAAAAAACATGGTCCTACAGCCGACAACCACGAGCGGCGCGGGCGGTACGTTGCTATCTGTAATAGTGATGTGAACCGGTTTTAAAAAACCTAAAACATACCGGTTTTCGTAAAAACCGATAAACACCGGTTTTCGTTTACTGAAACCGAATATTTTTCTCTCTCTACTTTGATCTCGCGGGGATGCTCGCACTGTTCGAAGACGGATTTTGGACGAGAAGACATCTCGGAGCATCCCGGACGCTGCCCAGCCGAGTTGGATTCGAAGGTTGATCTCTTTCTAGAAATTGAACCTACCTAGCTTGCAGAGTTGTACAAAATAGTTTAAGAAATGTACTAAAATACAAAATGCAAATACTTTTTTGATCGACCTATTTCAAATGCAAAATACTAAATAGTGTTTTGTATTTCGGCTTGGCTCGGCTGGGCTCGGCTCGGCCCGGTTCAGCTCGGCTCGGCTCGGAACGACTCGGCTCGGCTCGGCTCAGCTCGGCTCGGCTCGGCTCGCCTGGCTCGGTTCGGCTAGGCTCGGCACGACTCGTCTCGTCTCGTCTTAACTTGTCGTGTTGTTGTATTGTGTTGCATTGATTACAAGCATGCTTTGGTATAAATACGGGTAGCATGCCTTGCGTTTCATTCTCGCTCGAGACGTCGGACCGTTCGGAGCTCGGCTTGGCACGGCTCGGCTCGGCTCGGATCGTATCGGCTCGGCTCGGCTCGGCTCGTCTCGTCTTAACTTGTCTTGTTGTTATATTATGTTGCATTGATTACAAGCATGCTTTGGTATAAATACGGGTGGCTGATGCCTTGAGTGTCATTCTCGCTCGAGACGTTGGACCGTTCGGAGGTCGGCTCAGCACGGCTCGGCTGCCGCTGCTCTGCCGTGCACGTCGCAGCGCAGGTCACGGCGCGTCTGCGCCTCACCTGCTGGTGCGCTGCCATGCATGTCGCAGCGCTGGCCACGGCGTGTCTGCGCCTCACCTGCTGGTGCGCTACTGAACACGCAGAGGCGTGTCGCAGAGCCGGCCACGGCGCGTCTGCGCCTCACCTGCCGGTGCGCTGCAAAGCACGCAGAGGCGTGTGTGCCAGCCACAACGCGTCTGCGCTTCACCTGCCTGTGCGCTGCCGAGCGCGTTGGAGCGCGTCGCAGCGCTGACCACGATGCGTCTGCGCCTCACCTGCTGGTGCGCTACTGAGCTCGCAGGGGCGTGTCGCAGCGCCGGCCACGGTGCGTCTGCGCCAAACCTGCTGGTGTGCTGCCGAGCGCGTCGCAGCGCTTTACACGGCGCGTCTGCGCCTCAGCAGCCGGTGCGCTGCCGAGCGCGTCGGAACAGCACAGGCCACGGTGCGTCTGCGCCTCTCCTGCCGGTGCGCTGCCAAGCGCGTTGGAACACGGCGCATCGTTGGCCACGGCGCGTCTGCACCTCAGCTGTCAAGCTCGCAGGGGCTTGTCGCAGTGCCAGCCACAGCGCGCCACTTGTCGGTGCGCTGGCGAGCACATCACCTCCTGACGCAGTGCCAGCCGTGGCGTCACTGCGCACCACCTGTCTGCGCTGGCGAGCACGTCGGGGCGTGTCGCAGCATCGGCCATGGCGCGTCTGCGTCGGGTCTGGCCTTGCCTGGTCTCGTCTGGCTCCTCTGGTCTCGTCTCTCTGGTCTAGTTTCCTCTTGTCTGGTCTGGTCTCGTCTGGTCTGGTCTCTCTGGTCTAGTTTCGTCTCGTCTGGTCTGACCTCACCAGGTCTGGTCTGGTCTGGTCTTGTCTGGTCTGATCTCATCGTCTGTTCTCGTCTGGTCCCATCTGGTCTTGTCTGGTCTTGTGTGGTCTCGTCTGGTCTGGTCTGGTCTGGTCTGGTCTTGTCTCGTCTGGTCTGGTCTTGTCTCGTCTGCCTTACCTAGTCTGGTCTGGTCTGGTCTGGTCTGGTCTTGTCTGATCTTGTCTCGTCTGCCTTATCTAGTCTGGTCTGGTCTGGTCTTGTCTGGTCTCGTCTGGTCTGGTCTCGTCTGGTCTGGTCTCTCTGGTCTAGTTTCGTCTCGTCTGGTCTGACCTCGCCAGGTCTGGTCTCGTCTGGTCTGGTCTGGTCTGATCTCATCGTCTGTTCTCGTCTGGTCCCATCTGGTCTTGTCTGGTCTCGTGTGGTCTCATCTAGTCTGGTCTGGTCTGGTCTGGTCTTGTCTCGTCTGGTCTGGTCTTGTCTCGTCTGGTCTGGTCTTGTCTCGTCTGCCTTACCTAGTCTGGTCTGGTCTGGTCTGGTCTGGTCTTGTCTTGTCTGGTCTCGTCTGGTCTCGTATGGTCTCATCTATTCTCGTCTGGTCTGGTCTCATCTGGTCTCGTTAATGATTTGTGATCGATAAGATATGTTAATAGTGATAAGCAATAAAATAGGTAATTATTGTTTAGCGATAAGATAATTTATTAGTGATAAGCCTTAATATATGGCCTTACCTGCCGGTGCTTTGTCAAACACGCAGGGGCGTGTCGCAGCTTCAGCCACAGCACGTCCGCGCCTCATCTGTCTGTGTGCTGCCGGGCACGCAGGGGTGTGTCTCAGCGCCGGCCACGGCACGTCTGCGCCTCACCTGCCATTGCGCTGTCGAGCTCGCAAGGGACTGTCGCAGCATCGGCCAGGGCGCGTCTGCGCCTCACCTGCTGGTGCACTGCTGAGCACGTCGTTGCACAGCGCCAACCACGATGCATCTGCGCCTCACATGCTGGTGCACTGCAGTGCGCAATTGAGCGTGTCGAAGCGCTGGACACCGCGCGTCTGCGGCTCACCTGCTGGTGCGTTGCCGAGCGTATGGGAGCGCAGCGCCGACAACGGCTCGTGTGCGCCTCACTTGCCGGTGTGCTGCCGAGCGCGTTGGAGCACTTCGCCGCGCCGGCCACAGAACGTCTGCGCCTCACCTGCTCGTGCGCTGCTGAGCGCGTCGAAGCGCAGCGCCGCCCAATGTGCGTCTACGCCTCACCTACCGGTGCGTTACTGAGCACGCAGAGGACCGTCGCAACGCTAGCCACGGCGCGTCTGCGCCTCACCTGCTGGTGCGCTGTCGAACACGTGGGGGCACGTAGTAGCGCCGGTCACGGTGCGTCTGCGCCTCACCTGCTGGTGCTCTACTGGGCACGGCTCGGCTCGGCTTTGTCTTGTCTTGTTGTTGTATTGTAGTGCATTATCTTGTAGTTGTATTGTTGCATTGATTACAAGCATGCTTTGGTATAAATACGGGTGGCTGAAGCCTTGCGTCTGCGTGTCATTCTTGCTCTAGATGGTGGACCGTTCGCAGCTCGGCTCAGCACGGCTCATCTGCCGGTGCGCTGCCAAGCAGGTCGGAGCTTGTCGCAGTGCCAGCCACGGCGGGTCTGCGCCTCACCTGCTGGTGCGCTGTCGAACACGCAGAGGCGTGTCGCGTCTGCGCCGGCCACGGCACGTCTACGCCTCACCTGGCAGTGAGCTGCCTGTGCGTTCGAGCGCGTCGCAGCGCTGGCCACGGCACGTCTGCGCCTCACCTGCTGGTGCGCTGCTGAGCGCGTCATTGCACAGCGCCGGCCACGATGCATCTGCGCTTCACATGCCGGTGCGCTGCAGTGCGCAATGGAGCGTGTCGCAGCGCTGACCACGGCACGTCTGCGCCTCACCTGCTGGTGCGCTGCTAAGCGCGTCGTTGCACAGCGCCGGCCACGATGCATCTGCGCTTCACATGCCGGTGCGCTGCAGTGCGCAATTGAGCGTGTCGCAGCGCTGGCCACGGCACGTCTGCGCCTCACCATCCGATGCGTTGCCGAGCACGCAGGGGCATGTCGCAGCGTCGGCCACGGCGCGTCTGCGCCTCACCTGCTGGTGCGCTGCTGAGCACGTCGTTGCACAGCGCCGGCCACGATGCATCTGCGCCTCACATGCTGGTGCGCTGCAGTGCGCAATGGAGCGTGTCGCAGCGCTGGCCACGGCACGTCTGCGCCTCACCAGCTGATGCGCTGCGGAGCACGCAGGGGCGTGTCGCAGCGTCGGCCACGGCGCGTCTGCGCCTCACCTGCTGATGCGCTGCCGAGCGCGTCGTTGCACAGCGCCGGCCACGATGCATTTGCGCCTCACATGCTGGTGCGCTGCAGTGCGCAATGGAGCGTGTCGCAGCGCTGGCCACGGCACGTCTGCGCCTCACCAGCTGATGCGCTGCGGAGCACGCAGGGGCGTGTCGCAGCGTCGGCCACGGCGCGTCTGCGCTTCACCTGCTGGTGCGCTGCTGAACGCGTCGTTGCACAGCGCCGGCAACGATGCATCTGCGCCTCACATGCCGGTGCGCTGCAGTGCGCAATTGAGTGTGTCGCAGCGCTGGCCACGGCACGTCTGCGCCTCACCAGCCGATGCGATGCCGAGCACGCAGGGGCATGTCGCAGCGTCGGCCACGGCGCGTCTGCGCCTCACCTGCTGGTGCGCTGCTGAGCGCGTCGTTGCACAGCGCCGGCCACGATGCATCTGCGCCTCACATGCCGGTGCGCTGCAGTGCGCAATTGAGCGTGTCGCAGCGCTGGCCACGGCACGTCTGCGCCTCACCATCCGATGCGTTGCCGAGCACGCAGGGGCATGTCGCAGCGTCGGTCACGGCGCGTCTGCGCCTCACCTGCTGGTGCGCTGCTGAGCACGTCGTTGCACAGCGCCGGCCACGATGCATCTGCGCCTCACATGCTGGTGCACTGCAGTGCGCAATGGAGCGTGTCGCAGCGCTGGCTACGGCGCGTCTGCGCCTCACCTGCTGGTGCGTTGCCGAGCGTATTGGAGCGCAGCACCGACAACGGCTCGTGTGCGCCTCACCTGCTGACGGCCACTGCGCGCCATTTGTCGGTGCGCTGGCGAGCACGTCACCTCCTGACGCAGTGCCAGCCGTGGCAACACTGCGCACCACCTGTCTGCGCTGGCGAGCACGTCGGGGCGTGTCGCAGCATCGGCCATGGCGCGTCTGCGTCGGGTCTGGCCTCGCCTGGTCTCATCTGGTCTCGTCTGGCTCCTCTGGTCTCGTCTCTCGGGTCTAGTTTATCTTGTCTGGTCTGGCCTCGTCTGGTCTCGTCTGGTCTGGCCTCGTATGGTCTCGTCTGGTCTGGTCTGGTCTCGTCTGGTCTGGTCTCTCTGGTCTTATTTCGTCTCGTCTGGTCTGGTCTGGTCTCGTCTGGTCTGGTCCCTCTGGTCTGGTCTCTCTGGTCTAGTTTCGTCTCGTCTGGTCTGAACCTGCCCGGTCTGCTCCCGTTTGGTCTGGTCTGATCTCATCGTCTGTTCTCGTCTGGTCCTATCTGGTCTTGTCTGGTCTTGTGTGGTCTCATCTAGTCTTGGTCTGGTCTGGTCTGGTCTTGTCTCGTCTGGTCTGGTCTTGTCTCGTCTGCCTTATCTAGTCTGGTCTGGCCTGGTCTGGTCTTGTCTGGTCTCGTATGGTCTCATCTATTCTCGTCTGGTCTGGTCTTGTCTCGTCTGGTCTCATCTGGTCTCATTAATGATTTGTGATTAGATATGTTATTAGTGATAAGCGATAAGGTATGTTAATAGTGATAAGCAATAAAATAGGTTATTATTGTTTAGCGATAAGATAATTTATTAGTGATAAGCCTTAATATATGGCCTTACCTGCCGGTGCTTTGTCAAACAAGCAGGGGCGTGTCGCAGCTCCAGCCACAGCACGTCCGCGCCTCAACTGTCTGTGTGCTGCCGGGCACGCCGGGGTGTGTCGCAGCGCTGGCCACGGCGTCTGCGCCTCACCTGCTGGTGCCCTGCCGAGTACGCAGAGGCATGTCGCAGCGCCGGCCACGGCACGTCTGCGCCTCACCTGCCATTGCGCTGTCGAGCTCGCAGGGGACTGTCGCAGCGTCGGCCAGGGCGCGTCTGCGCCTCACCTGCTGGTGCGCTGCTGAGCACGTCCTTGCAAAGCGCTGACTACGATGCATCTGCGCCTCACATGCTGGTGCACTGCAGTGCGCAATTGAGCGTGTCGCAGCGCTGGCCACGGCGCGTCTGCGGCTCACCTGCTCGTCTGCGGCTCACCTGCTGGTGCGTTGCCGAGCGTATGGGAGCGCAGCGCCGACAACGGCTCGTGTGCGCCTCACTTGCCGGTGTGCTGCCGAGCGCGTTGGAGCGCAGCGCCGCCCAATGTGCGTCTACGCCTCACCTACCGGTGCGTTACTGAGCACGCAGAGGACCGTCGCAACGCTAGCCACGGCGTGTCTGCGCCTCACCTGCTGGTGCGCTGTCGAACACGTGGGGGCACGTAGTAGCGCCGGTCACGGTGCGTCTGCGCCTCACCTGCTGGTGCTCTACTGGGCACGGCTCGGCTCGGCTTTGTCTTGTTGTTGTATTGTAGTGCATTATCTTGTAGTTGTATTGTTGCATTGATTACAAGCATGCTTTGGTATAAATACGGTTGGCTGAAGCCTTGCGTCTGCGTGTCATTCTTCCTCTAGATGGTGGACCGTTCGCAGCTCGGCTCAGCACGGCTCATCTGCCGGTGCGCTGCCAAGCAGGTCGGAGCTTGTCGCAGTGCCAGCCACGGCGCGTCTGCGCCTCACCTGCTGGTGCGCTGTCGAACACGCAGAGGCGTGTCGCAGCGCCGGCCACGGCACGTCTACGCCTCACCTGGCAGTGAGCTGCCTGTGCGTTCGAGCGCGTCGCAGCGCTGGCCACGGCGCGTCTGCGCCTCACCTGCTGATGCGCTGCCGAGTGCGTCGTTGCACAGCGTCGGCCACGGCGCGTCTGCGCCTCACCTGCTGGTGCGCTGCTAAGCGCGTCATTGCACAGCGCCGGCCACGATGCATCTGCGCCTCACCAGCCAATGCGCTGCCGAGCACGCAGGGGCGTGTCGCAGCGTCGGCCACGGCACGGCTGCGCCTCACCTGCTGGTGCGCTGCTAAGCGCGTCATTGCACAGCGCCGGCCACGATGCATCTGCGCTTCACATGCCGGTGCGCTGCAGTGCGCAATGGAGTGTGTCGCAGCGCTGGCCGCGGCACGTCTGCGCCTCACCAGCCAATGCGCTGCCGAGCACGCAGGGGCATGTCGCAGCGTCGGCCACGGCGCGTCTGCGCCTCACCTGCTGGTGCGCTGCTGAGCGCGTCGTTGCACAGCGCCGGCCACGATGCATCTGCGCCTCACATGCCGGTGCGCTGCAGTGCGCAATGGAGTGTGTCGCAGCGCTGGCCACGGCACGTCTGCGCCTCACCAGCCGATGCACTGCCGAGCACGCAGGGGCGTGTCGCAGCGTCGGCCACGGCACGTCTGCGCCTCACCTGCTGGTGCGCTGCTGAGCGCGTCGTTGCACAGCGCTGGCCACGAGGCATCTGCGCTTCACATGCCGGTGCGCTGCAGTGCGCAATTGAGCGTGTCGCAGCGCTGGCCACGGCACGTCTGCGCCTCACCATCCGATGCGTTACCGAGCACGCAGGGGCATGTCGCAGCGTCGGCCACGGCGCGTCTGCGCCTCACCTGCTGGTGCGCTGCTGAGCACGTCGTTGCACAGCGCCGGCCACGATGCATCTGCGCCTCACATGCTGGTGCACTGCAGTGCGCAATGGAGCGTGTCGCAGCGCTGGCTACGGCGCGTCTGCGCCTCACCTGCTGGTGCGTTGCCGAGCGTATTGGAGCGCAGCACCGACAACGGCTCGTGTGCGCCTCACCTGCTGGTGTGCTGCCGAGCGCGTTGGAGCACCTCGCAGCGCCGGCCACAGAACGTCTGCGCCTCACCTGTCAAGCTCGCAGGGGCTTGTCGCAGTGCCGGCCACTGCGCACCACTTGTCGGTGCGCTGGCGAGCACGTCACCTCCTGACGCTGCGCACCACCTGTCTGCGCTGGCGAGCACGTCGGGGCGTGTCGCAGCATCGGCCATGGCGCGTCTGCGTCGGGTCTGGCCTCGCCTGGTCTCATCTGGTCTCGTCTGGCTCCTCTGGTCTCGTCTCTCTGGTCTAGTTTCCTCTTGTCTGGTCTGGCCTCGTCTGGTCTGGTCTGGTCTGGTCTGGTCTCTCTGGTCTAGTTTCGTCTCGTCTGGTCTGGTCTCACTAGTCTGGTCTGGTCTCACTAGTCTGGTCTCTCTGGTCTGGTTTCGTCTCGTCTGGTCTGAACTCGCCCGGTCTGCTCCCGTTTGGTCTCTGGTCTGATCTCATTGTCTGTTCTCGTCTGGTCCCATCTGGTCTTGTCTGGTCTTGTGTGGTCTCATCTAGTCTTGGTCTGGTCTGGTCTGGTATTGTCTCGTCTGGTCTGGTCTTGTCTCGTCTGCCTTATCTAGTCTGGTCTGGTCTGGTCTGGTCTTGTCTCGTCTGGTCTCATCTGGTCTCATCTGGTCTCGTTAATGATTTGTGATTAGATATGTTATTGGTGATAAGCGATAAGATATGTTAATAGTGATAAGCAATAAAATAGGTAATTATTGTTTAGCGTTAAGACAATTTATTAGTGATACGCCTTAATATATGGCCTTACCTGCCGGTGCTTTGTCAAACACGCAGGGGCGTGTCGCAGCTCCAGCCATAGCACGTCCGCGCCTCATCTGTCTGTGTGCTGCCGGGCACGCAGGGGTGTGTCGCAGCGCTGGCCACGGCGTCTGCGCCTCACCTGCTGGTGCCCTGCCGAGTACGCAGAGGCATGTCGCAGCGCCGGCCACGGCACGTCTGCGCCTCACCTGCCATTGCGCTGTCGAGCTCGCAGGGGACTGTCGCAGCGTCGGCCAGGGCGCGTCTGCGCCTCACCTGCTGGTGCGCTGCTGAGCACGTCCTTGCAAAGCGCCGACCACGATGCATCTGCGCCTCACATGCTGGTGCACTGCAGTGCGCAATTGAGCGTGTCGCAGCGCTGGCCACGGCGCGTCTGCGGCTCACCTGCTGGTGCGTTGCCGAGCGTATGGGAGCGCAGCGCCTACAACGGCTCGTGTGCGCCTCATTTGCCGGTGTGCTGCCGAGCGCGTTGGAGCGCAGCGCCGCCCAATGTGCGTCTACGCCTCACCTACCGGTGCGTTACTGAGCACGCAGAGGACCGTCGCAACTCACCTGGCAGTGAGCTGCCTGTGCGTTCGAGCGCGTCGCAGCGCTGGCCACGGCGCGTCTGCGCCTCACCTGCTGATGCACTGCCGAGTGCGTCGTTGCACAGCGTCGGCCACGGCGCGTCTGCGCCTCACCTGCTGGTGCGCTGCTAAGCGCGTCATTGCACAGCGCCGGCCACGATGCATCTGCGCCTCACATGCCGGTGCGCTGCAGTGCGCAATGGAGTGTGTCGCAGCGCTGGCCACGGCACGTCTGCGCCTCACCAGCCCATGCGCTGCCAAGCACGCAGGGGCGTGTCGCAGCGTCGGCCACGGCACGGCTGCGCCTCACCTGCTGGTGCGCTGCCAAGCGCGTCGTTGCACAGCGCCGGCCACGATGCATCTGCGCTTCACATGCCGGTGCGCTGCAGTACGCAATGGAGTGTGTCGCAGCGCTGGCCACGGCACGTCTGCGCCTCACCAGCCAATGCGCTGCCGAGCACGCAGGGGCATGTCGCAGCGTCGGCCACGGCGCGTCTGTGCCTCACCTGCTGGTGCGCTGCTGAGCGCGTCGTTGCACAGCGCCGGCCACGATGCATCTGCGCCTCACATGCCGGTGCGCTGCAGTGCGCAATGGAGTGTGTCGCAGCGCTGGACACGGCACGTCTGCGCCTCACCAGCCGATGCACTGCCGAGCACGCAGGGGCGTGTCGCAGCGTCGGCCACGGCACGGCTGCGCCTCACCTGCTGGTGCGCTGCTAAGCGCGTCGTTGCACAGCGCCGGCCACGATACATCTGCGCTTCACATGCCGGTGCGCTGCAGTGCGCAATTAAGCGTGTCGCAGCGCTGGCCACGGCACGTCTGCGCCTCGCCAGCCGATGCGTTGCCGAGCACGCAGGGGCATGTCGCAGCGTGTGCCACGGCGCGTCTGCGCCTCACCTGCTGGTGCGCTGCTGAGCGCGTCGTTGCACAGCGCCGGCCACGATGCATCTGTGCCTCACATGCCGGTGCGCTGCAGTGCGCAATGGAGTGTGTCGCAGCGCTGGCCACGGCACGTCTGCGCCTCACCAGCCGTTGCACTGCCGAGCACGCAGGGGCGTGTCGCAGCGTCGGCCACGGCACGTCTGCGCCTCACCTGCTGGTGCGCTGCTGAGCGCGTCGTTGCACAGCGCCGGCCACGAAGCATCTGCGCCTCACATGCCGGTGCGCTGCAGTGCGCAATTGAGCGTGTCGCAGCGCTGGCCACGGCACGTCTGCGCCTCACCATCCGATGCGTTGCCGAGCACGCAGGGGCATGTCGCAGCGTCGGCCACGGCGCGTCTGCGCCTCACCTGCTGGTGCGCTGCTGAGCACGTCGTTGCACAGCGCCGGCCACGATGCATCTGCGCCTCACATGCTGGTGCACTGCAGTGCGCAATGGAGCGTGTCGCAGCGCTGGCTACGGCGCGTCTGCGCCTCACCTGCTGGTGCGTTGCCGAGCGTATTGGAGCGCAGCACCGATAACGGCTCGTGTGCGCCTCACCTGCTGGTGTGCTGCCGAGCGCGTTGGAGCACCTCGCAGCGCTGGCCACAGAACGTCTGCGCCTCACCTGTCAAGCTCGCAGGGGCTTGTCGCAGTGCCGGCCACTGCGCGCCACTTGTCGGTGCGCTGGCGAGCACGTCACCTCCTGACGCTGCGCACCACCTGTCTGCGCTGGCGAGCACGTCGGGGCGTGTCGCAGCATCGGCCATGGCGCGTCTGCGTCGGGTCTGGCCTCGCCTGGTCTCATCTGGTCTCGTCTGGCTCCTCTGGTCTCGTCTCTCTGGTCTAGTTTCCTCTTGTCTGGTCTGGCCTCGTCTGATCTCGTCTGGTCTGGTCTGGTCTGGTCTCGTCTGGTCTGGTCTCTCTGGTCTAGTTTCGTCTCGTCTGGTCTGGTCTGGTCTCGTCTGGTCTGGTCTCTCTGGTCTAGTTTCGTCTCGTCTGGTCTGAACTCGCCCGGTCTGCTCCCGTTTGGTCTCTGGTCTGATCTCATCGTCTGTTCTCGTCTGGTCCCATCTGGTCTTGTCTGGTCTTGTGTGGTCTCATCTAGTCTTGGTCTGGTCTGGTCTGGTCTTGTCTCGTCTGGTCTGGTCTTGTCTCGTCTGCCTTATCTAGTCTGGTCTGGTCTGGTCTGGTCTTGTCTCGTCTGGTCTTGTCTGGTCTCGTATGGTCTCATCTATTCTCGTCTGGTCTGGTCTTGTCTCGTCTGGTCTCATCTGGTCTCGTTAATGATTTGTGATTATAGTGATAAGCAATAAAATAGGTAATTATTGTTTAGCGATAAGATAATTTATTAGTGATAAGCCTTAATATATGGCCTTACCTGCCGGTGCTTTGTCAAACACGCAGGGGCGTGTCGCAGCTCCAGCCACAGCACGTCCGCGCCTCATCTGTCTGTGTGCTGCCGGGCACGCAGGGGTGTGTCGCAGCGCTGGCCACGGCGTCTGCGCCTCACCTGCTGGTGCCCTGCCGACTACGCAGAGGCATGTCGCAGCGCCGGCCACGGCACGTCTGCGCCTCACCTGCTCGTGCGCTGCTGAGCGCGTCGAAGCGCAGCGCCGGCCACTCTGCGTCTACGTCTCACCTACCGGTGTGTTACGAAGCACGCAGAGGCGTGCCGCAACGCCGGCCACGGCGCGTCTGCGCATCACCTGCTGGTGCGCTGTCGTTGACCAGTTGGTCAACGACTAGCCCTTTAATTTACTTTTGTTTTTATATTTTTCTATTTAGTTTCTTATACCATTGGCATAATTAGTAACTCAACTCACGATTTTAAGGTGCACATCGCACTGTATCCATTTGTTGACCAGTGGTTTGACATTGGTACTGCATCAAAAAAGAAAACTCCTATGATTGACCAAACCTTTTAAAAATAAGTTGTTTTTTACCTATGTACTTCAGAAATTCACTAAGGATACTTACTTCAGAATACTTACTAAGAAATTCAGTCAGGGAACAAAATTAGAGAATCGTGCCGCAAAAATTCCATTTTACAATGATTCATTAAATTCCATTCTACATCCGCCATTCTACAATGATTAATAAAATAAAATTGAGATGTCCAATCCAAGTCCAATCCAACGAAATATGGGCCCGCCAACAATTTTGACACCTGATGAGGAACGACTGCTATGTCGGTGGATAAATGCAATGGCTAAAAAGGGAATCCCTAGGTATCAAAAAAGAGCAGTTAATAGAAACAGTCACCACACTAATAATTTCAATTCAGTGTTATTGTATCTTACATATATTTAAACTGTGTAAAAACACATTTAAATAAAGTTGATTATTAAAGAAGCAAGCTTCTTTTATTTTAAATATTTTCACCTTATTTCAATTGGTTAATCTCGGGTACAAATCCTGTCAACAACTGGGGCCTGCTGGTCAAAGAAGGGTACATTCCAGTTTTTGGAATTCTATGTGATATAAAAAATAAACCAAAAGGAATCGAGTGTTTTTCTTTTCAATTATAACTTTTAATAGGATAAAGAATAATATAAAAAATAATCACAAGTAGGTAAACGTCGAAACTATTTCATATAAAAATATTTTTAAGTGAAAAACTATCCTTATTTGGTTTGAGACTGGCACATCCACCCTAATTTATAGTTTTACTAACTAGGTACAATCATTACCTGAATTCCATGATGCCCTACCTATCTCTTGTACCTAAAACTTGAGCTTAAGTCTAAGTTTTAAAAGGACGTACTTATTATTTTCATTATTACAATATAAGTACGGAGTTCTTGATGTTGCAATAAATATAACAATGAATAATTAAAATACTCGTACTTAACTAATTTTAAATATTTGTTTTCACTGACCTATTTTTGTCCACATAACTGACATCCACATAATAGGTAGGTAAGGTCGTCAAAGTATATAAGTATAAATCAAATCTACTCTGCAATGGTCTCTGAAGAACATCATCACGCAACTTATCCATTTATTATAAAAATACATTATTAAGATAAAAAATACATACTTACATAAAATGCGATCCTGTTATCACAGAAAAATAACTAAGTATACTTAAATGTAGGGATGTACTTATTAGCTAAGATTAAGTCATACTCGTATAACGAGAACTAGCAGTTGCCCGCGAATTCGTTCGCGTAGAATTTCTGATTTCCTATGAGATTAGCTGTTATCCACTGTAAGATGCCTATCGACAAAAGTCCTACAACATGCGCAAGTAAAATTGCGACTTAGCTTCGCACCAATTGAAATCGCAACTTGCATTTTTTTTATTTTCGAAAATTCCGTCCCCTATTTTACCACTCAAGGGGTAATTAATAATTTTCTAAAATAACTAATGGAGAATTTTACTTTTAATCTAATAACCAAAATACCGATTTTCATGTCTCTGACTTGAAATGCAGGACTTTTATATTCATAACTTTACAACCCCCATTTTACCCCTTAGGAGTGGATTTTCTCGAAACCTGTTCGTAGCTGTTGCCTACGCCTTAGAATGACGTATTGCAGGTATCTTTTTATTTTCGAAAATTTCATCTCCTATTTTACCATTCAAGGGGTAATTACTAATTTTCTAAAATAACTTATGGAGAATTTTACTTTTAATCTAATAACCAAAATACCGATTTTCATGTCTCTGACTTAAAATGTAGGACTATTATATTTATAACTTTACAACCCACATTTTACCCCTTAGGAGTGGATTTTCTCGAAACCTGTTCGTAGCTGTTGCCTACGCCTTAGAATGACGTAGCAGCTACGAATTAAAAAAGCCTTACCTTTCAAAGTTTTGAGGCTTTATAAATAGTTCCTGAGCTATCGTGATTAGTCAGTGAGTGGTATTTCGCCTGTTTAATTTATTAGATAGGTACACTACGTAATATTGCACATTGAGCTTCGTAACGGGAGTCGGGATACCTAGTTGACTGGCTTCGGCTTCGTAGAGTTCGTCTCTGTCGCACGAAGCTGATGCTGGGCGGTATCTTTGAAATAGGGCGGTGAAATATTATTACTAAAATACACCTACCTGGAATCCTTTCTATTATTACCTATACCTATTTATCTATGCTAGCATTCACAAAATAATATTGTATGTTGGTATACCTATCTAATCATTATTTTGACCTACACACTTTTCGTCTTAATGTATAGTAGGCAACTATCCTAAGAATGAACAGCATAAAAATTAATACAATTATATTAATCCAAAAGTGTTCTTGTTCAAAACTAAACTGAGCCATTATCTCCTTTGGATACCTGTGAACAAAATAATATAAAGTTATTTTTTTTAGGTTGTACCTATTTATCAAGACTCCTAGACTAGTTCATAATATTCCATCCCATCTTAATATGTATTGAATAATTGTATGTAGAATGCATTTTTGGAACTTCGCAAATACCATTTTGGTAACACTGCACACATAGCATAGTATCTATTGTGTTGTAAACTTGTTTTAAAAAGAGCAACCGCCGAGTTTCTTGCTGGTTCTTCTCGGTAGGAACGGCATTCCGAACCAGTGGTAGTCATCGACGATTTAAAAGCAATTGTAAAAAAGTTTATTTGAATAAAAATATTTCTATTCTGTTCTGTTCTATTCTATTCTATAATATGTCGGGAGAGGCATGGTTACGTCATCATAATATGGAGACATCAAAACATATGCACAGCCTAGAGGAGCTCCGCATCATCTGACAGAGTCAGTTGGCAGGCGTGACGTGGTATGAACGTATTAGAATTAATTAATTGAGCAGTGTCACGCGCGTGCCCTGAAACTGTCGTTTTGATCTGTATCCATATTCCATATTGAAGGTGTTTTGAGAAGTGATTTAAAGTTAGTCTAGTCTGTTATGAAAGTAGTATTGTGTAGTTGTGTACCTAATAAGAGAGCTGAAGAAAGACAATCAATGTTAGCTGCACTATAGTCTGTACCTACATACCTGAAGTATAGAGTTAGATTGAAGGAGATAAAGAAAAACAGTTAAGACGCTAAACGGAAAATAAATTGTTTCGAATTTGGAGAGTACTTTATAAAAATAGGCGGGGCCAAAACCCATCCGCGGGGCGCACCCCCTTCACGTACTAAGAGGTCACGTAGATAAAATAGATGGCGCTGGTAAAAATAAATAACTTTCATTTTTATGTTTAATAATATTTGATATAGAAAAGCACTATTTTGTTTAAAAATATTTTTAATACATACCTACAAAATATATAAATATTATAACTATTTAAAAATACTCAATTTTTATCGTATACAGGAGACGGTTTATTAAAGGTAGGTATAATATTATTCTATTTGAAAATTTAAAGGTATCAGCTTAATACACAATCTGGAAGATGAGAAATCTAAAGAATAACATAAGTTCACAAGTAAATTGGTTAACAATTACTATACCTACTTAATAAAATGAAGAGATCCGTAGGGGAACCAGTCACAGACATAGCTCAGCGGACTCGCTGACTGACTCGTGACTACGAAACCATGCGAAACTGAAGTGGAAATGGGCAGGGCACATAGTTCGAAGAGCTGTTAGTCGTTGGGGTCCCAAGGTGCTGGAGTGGGGTGGAAACAGTGTTGGTCTGCCAACAACAACAAACAACAACCCCACTAGGTGGACCGACGCGTCAAGCGAGTCGCAGGGAGCCGCTGGATTCAAGCGGCGCAAGACCGAACACTTATTTGGGTATCATTAAAGCAAGAGTGAATAGGCATCTTCTAGGCAAACGCGTTCCACCTTAGGCCACATCATCACTATCCATCAGGTATGATAGTGGTCAAGCGTGTGCCTATAATAATGTATAAAAAATAAATAAAAAAAAAGCCATACTGAAATTCTTTTTTATTGCATCGATGTAATTCAAAATCGATATTTAGGGTCCCCTAGCGTCAAAAAAGACGAAGTGGTTGCCAAAATTTTAATCGTTCGTTTTTTACGATATCGACGGCAGAAAGCGGAACTGGCGTATCTCAAAAAATCCAGTTTTACACCAGAGCCAAAAAACTATTTGAAAAAATCATAACTCGTAAATTAATAAAGATAGAATGTTGAAACTTGCAAGAAATTTCTATGAATCTAAACGTTATTTGATACAGTTATTAGGAATGTCCTAAAGTTACTGCTTCATTGATTTTTTACGAGTTACAGCAGTTGATATTTAAATATCGAGCAGCGGAAAAGCTGTGACTGTAAGGTGAAATCTATGACCAATTAAAATAGATACAAGTTTTCGTGCTACGATCTGCTGTTTCTCAAATATTCTGCTATTCGAAACATGGCCATTTTGATGTATGTGATTTTAATTAAATAAGTTTATAAAAATGAAATGTTTGATTTACATTCTGAATTATAAATTATCTATAAGTACATGATATATTATAATAAAACTGTAACTGATCGTTGTCTGTACAGTGAAGATATATGAGAAAAACTTATTAGGGGCCTTTATCAACAGAATAGAACCCAAAACAATGATTGTTAGAATTTTTGTCTGTATGTCTTTGCGTTAGTGCGCACTAATCTCAGAAACGGCTACGGTGTTGTGGTAAGCTTCACTTCAAACTCAGTGTTTGTTTTACTTCAATATAATTTGTTTTAGTTCATAAATAAAAAAGTTATGTCAATTTAAAGAATCACGTCGAACATTTAACTGTTCAGTTAAAGAATCACGTTGAACATTTGTCATCATTTGTTGAACGTTGACGCTTTTTTGGCTCTTAACATTAATAAAATTAATATCTACGTGTTTCAGTGTTTAAGATAACTATCCTTATGGGGGTGAAAAGAGTAATGAAAGTTTGTGAGTTCGGTAATTTTTGGAGTATGATGTATAATCTTTATTAACGGGTGTCTATTTGGAAATAATAAAGCACTTGGACTAGCCTTTTTAAATACTTTACCCATATGGGAGTGAAAAGGGTATGAAAGTTTGTACGGAAGTGCGTCATTTTTGAAGTGAAATGCATGAAACTTTATTTATATGCGTTTAATGCATCTCGTCTATAATAATAAATAAGTAATAATTTTGCTTTTAAGGGGATGAAAAGGGGGATGAAACATTTATGTGAGTTTGGTCATTTTTTAAACGAAATGCATAAACTTAAAAAGCCATCAAGCGATTTCAAATATTCTACCTTTACGGGTGAAAAAGGGGATTAATTTGGTATGTAATGATGATGAAGTTTCGAAGTGAAATGCATGATACTGTATTTTTAGGCGTCTTAAGAAAATGATGGAAAAGGGGATGAAAGTTTGCATTGAAATCCATAATTTTTGAAGTGAAAAAATATTTATATAAAACATCACTCACTTTCTTTACTGTGTACCTACCTAATGTTTCTTAACAATCAAGATAGGTACGTAAAATATAAGCAGGTAAGGTTGTAAACTTTACTTGCTTATTAGATATAGTAGGTATGGTAAATATACAGACTTCCAATTAACTAAAAAATAACATTTAACTAAAAATAGGTTAAATTTTAATATTCTTTTACTTACCCGAACTCCTGAAGTATAATAATTAATTTTAAACACGTAAATAAAACGTAAACGATAAGTTAACAATCTTGTAAAATAATATTTTTGTTAACAACAAATACGCTTTCTCACTATCGGCGCTTACGCATCAGATGCCGCGCGATCAGAATGGCGTATATAGCAAACACCTCGGGATTGGCGGGGTGCGGGTCTATCTAGAGTGGCGTATTGATTACTCATCGCAAAACAATACTCTAATATTATGGTGTAAGTAAGATATTTGCTCTTAAATTAAATGTTTGAAATGTAGTAACTGTTTGATAAACACTCACCACTTCAAAGCATATTGCTGTATCCTTGTCAACGTAAAATTTTTGGGCGGCTGAAATGCTGTATCTCTTTTGAAATCAATGTCCGTCAGGGTAAAATAATGGTGTAACTGTTATTTATGTTGGACGTGTTGTCGTATCTATTTTATTTTCAATAATAGCGATTTTTCCTCTATTTACAGCAATTTGTCATGTAAGCAGTACCAAAACTAGAAGAAATTCAATGGCGTATCATTAAATTTTTTCATCGTAGAAAGACGAGACATATACCTTTCGACGCGGCTTTTTTCGCTTATCAACAATATAGTAAAAAAAGTCATTTAGCCCAAATTTTGAGATACGACATTTCCGCTTTCTGCCGTCGATATATAAAAGAAAGTGGTGTTAGTTACACTATTTATAACTCAAGAACGGATGAACCGATTTGGCTGAAAATTGGTGGAGACGTAGCTTAGAACCAGGAGACGGACATAGGATACTTTTTATCCCGTTCGACCGCGTTTCCGTCATGTCACTATAAAACGTGGTATAACAAAAACGCATCTGACAAAACGCAAATGACAGTGGAATAACAAAACGTAAATTGCAGCTAAACGTAATTTTGTCTTTGGTTAGGTATGGTAAAAATGACAATTATAAAAATGATAGCTAAACGTAATTGATAATATCATCAGTAATATGTTTTCTCTTTTAATCATCATTAACAATGCTGCGAGTGATATTATAAATGCGAAAGTGTGTTTGTTTGTTGGTTTGTCCGTCAATCACGCTGCAACAAAGCTACGGATTGATGTGATTTTTTGGATAGGTATAGTTGAGAATGGAGGGTGACAGGCATCCCGGAAAATCAAAGAGTTCCTGCCTGATTTTAAAAACTAAATCCACGCGAACGAAGTCGCGGGCATCAGCTAGTAACAAATAAATTCAATATGGTGCTGATTTTTTAAAATTTTGGAAACCTAATACAAAACCCTAATTACCTTATACAAAATATTATATGCTATGAGTCATTAGAGTTAATATTATTAATAAAATTATTGTTTTATGATAATAAATAAAAAAGTATTAATTTTATTTTTATATAATATTTAAAAAAAAATTAATGACATAATTGTCCCCATTTTATTGGAACTACTTGTACCTGGTATTATTACGCACGCTCAGTAATCCACGCCGCGCATGCGCGGCACTCATGTCACGCACACTGGCATATTTTCATTGGCCTGTTTTTAGGGTTCCGTACCCAAAGGGTGCCAACGGGACCCTATTACTAAGCCTCTGCTGTCCGTCCGTCTGTCAGCGGAATGTATTTCGTAAACCGTAATAGATAGACAGTTGAAATTTTCACATATTTTGTATTTCTATTGCCGCTATAACAACAAATAATAAAAATTAAATTAAATTAAAAAAATTAAATTAAAATATTTCCATCATGGAAATATTTTAATTTAATTTTTTTAACGGAACCCTAAAAGAGCGAGGCCCGACTCGCACTTGGCCGATTCTTTTCGTTCTTTAGTAGCGCGACACACCTTCTAGACTAAGTATTCACATAGAGTACCATATTTACTTTCATAATATGCATTTAGTTATATGAACCTGTTATCTTGACATTACAAGCAGAAACTTCAATTTTATTTTACTATGGTAAATAAAAAAAAACAAACAAAGACATAATCTGAAGTCAGAATTCGAACCCTTAACAATTGGATTCACTCCGTCACCCTCGCCACCACACTAGACACTCTACGGAGAATTCTGTGAAATAATCGAAGGCATCACGCAAATCATATTTCCTTCGAACTTTTTAACAAACCAATTTTATATCATGTTGCTTAGTCGTTTAGTCAATGACCAATAGATGGCGTTGCTCTTTTACGTAAAGTTTTACGATAAAAGCCTCGTATTTTATTTTTTGGTCGCCGAGTAGTTACAACCTGCTATTTTCAAGCGCCATCAAGGCATTTTTAATTTTTTCCTAACCGAAAAAAAATACATATTATCCTGGCGGATCCGGACACACGTCCAACGCTGGCAATAGCCTTCAGTTAACTGGTTAAAAATGGGCGGGTTGTACGATAGTGATGGGACTATATACTTTGCAGTGCTAGGAAAGAGATGGAAGTTATAGATTCAGGGGGCGGGAATTGAAAAAATCTTTAATAAGTGTTAAATTGATTAAAAAAAAAATTATGAATGCTAATAATCAAAGAATAGTTCAAACCGCTTTTAGTAAATATTTATATCAACACAAATAAAAAAAATAGCAGGAAAAAAACCTACCGTTTCCGATTAAAACGAAAAAAAAGGAGATTATTGGAGCAAAGTTTGGGAAAACTTTCTATCGAGATTTTTTTTTTCCAATCGTGTTTCTACCTCAAAGTAAATTTAGATAAGAGACCCAAATTACATATTACTTTGAAATTATTCAAATTGAACTTATAGTTTTCCTCACAAAGCTCACCAAAAATCGCCTGTCGCATGCTTTTACCACCTTAATGTGATTCAAGTGTTAAGAACTAGGTACTTTGTGAAGGACATTGATTAAAGTATTGTGTTATTGTGATGGTGGATTTTATTTGATATGATGTCATGAAAGACAAAAATGTTGGATGAAAATCACAGATGGCCCCCATCCTGTTCCGACATATAAAAATAATAGCTCATATAAATATTTATCATTATTTTGCCCCCACGACTTCGCGTTGAATTAGGTTTGGGTTGGAATTTTCAAAAACTGTGAAACATGATCTTTATTTTTAACCGAAAGGCGTAATACCAATTTTAACCCCCTATTTTATCACTTTGGGAATAGAATTTCAAAAATCCTTTCTTTCCGGGATAAAATTTAGCCTATAGGTATATATCATCTTATAATCTTATAATTTATATCATCAACAACCGTTCAGTAGTTTTGTGTGAAAGAGTAAGAAACATCCATCCTTACAAACTTAAGCATTGATAATATTAGTATCTATAGGAAGTAGGAAGTAGGATTTCCTACATTGTACCGTAACGTATCTTATCTCGTAACTTAGTATTATCTAAACCTCTTACGCTATAGTCCTACTGAGCCACCATAGGCTATGGTGGCTCAGTAGGACTATAGCGTAAGAGGTTTAGATAATACTAAAAAATGTTGTTTTTCTTCGGGTAACTTGCCTGTCATCTCAAGAATTTCTTAGGGTTCTCCCCTGAGAAACCCCTGTAAAAGGTGACCTATTACTGGTAACACATCGACACAGCTCAACGAGTCGCGGAGTTGAAGTGGAATTAGATGGGGCACATAGTTCGAAGAACTGATGGCCGTTGGGGTCTCAAGGTGCTGGAGTGGCGAACCCGCACCAGACAGCACAATGGTGGATCGAAGACATCAGACGAGTTTCAGGGAGCCAAAGGATATAGGCGGCGCAAGACCAAGACCTGTGGAAGTTCATGCAAGAGGCCTCTGTCCAGCTGTGGACGTCTATCAGTTGAAAAAATTGGTAGTCTGTAAAGTCGGTTTACGGATGATAGTTTTACGTGATAACGTCATAAAGAAACATTGACGATGACTGGCGGGCGGCGGCGGGCGCTCAAGGCAACGCTTGGGCCGACGATCGAGCATCTCTATCGCTTGTTCCGCGCTCTCGCTTGCACGCTCAGGCGCAGGCGAAACGTGACACTTTTGCGTGTGTGCAGCTGGTGTTTATCGATTTATAGGACGTCTATCGGTTGAAAAAAAAAGAAGTTACCAGTACCTAACCGTAGTAATACTCACCTCAGATGGCAATATAACATTTCACGAGGACACACCAATGGGGGTCGGTTGTAAGCGTACACGGAGAGCGCCAGGCCCTCAAAGGCGTACTTGAGGAAGGAGATGTGGGAGATGATGTGCATCACGGGGTTCATATGCGACGGTAGCACCAGGAACCCGGCGAACACTATCATAGCGCACGTGGTTATCGCGCCGAAGAATGTTCCGTTCTGAAACAAGGAAACATGGACACTTTTCTGAAAAAGTTCGAACTCTATCGAATAAGTACGTACCTACTTCAAAATAATAATTAATCAACATCCGCAAAAGATAAGAACTTATTTGCATTTTTATAAATTTTTAATTTTTCGGCTTTTTACAGTAGGTACCTATAACACATACGAAGCTTATTTTGGTCTCATGAAATTTTAATTACTTAACAATTAAAAAATTTGATTACTCTATGAGGGGGGCTCTCAGTGTCACAGGCTCCCCTCTATTGGAAAGGCTCGTAATCTAAATATAATAAAAGGAAAAGGTGACTGACTGACTGACTGACTGCTCTATCAAATCACAGCTCAAACAACTGCACGGATCGGGCTGAAATTTGGTATACAGATTGCTATTATGATGTTGGCATACGCTAACAAAGAATTTTCGAAAATTCACCTCCTAAGGTGGTAAAATACCTAGGTGTTTGAAAAATCGTACGGAACGTGAGCGAAGCCGCGGGCAAAAACTAGTTTATAAGTATTGTAGTGTCCCTGTATGGAGTGTGTAGTATCCCTGCGAGATTATATCAGAAATGGGAAGATCCGTAGAACCAAAGTCACCGACATAGCTCAGCGAGTCGCAAAACTGAAGTGGAAATGGGCGGCGCACTTAGTTCGAAGAGCTGATGGTCGTTGGGATCCCAATGCTAGACTGGCGACCCCGCACCGGAAGCGCAGTGTTGGCAGACCCCCCACTAGGTGGACCGACGACATCAAAGCAGGGAGCCGCTCGAATCAGGCGGCGCAAGGTCCGAGGCCTGTGGAAATCCATGCATGTGATCTTTGCCCAGCAGTGGACGTCTATCGGTTGATAAGGAAGAAAGAAGAAGAAGGTACTACTGTATAGAATAGAAATATTTTTTATTCAAATAAACTTTTTACAAGTGCTTTTGAATCGTCTGGCTCTACCACTGGTTGGGAATGCCCTTCCTGCCGAGAAGAACCAGCAAGAAACTCTCTATACAGTAAATACAGTGCTATATATGCAGTATTTCCATAATGAGAGAAGTTCCAAAAATGCATACCGACTAACTGGTGGGCAGACATAAAGCACCCCCATTCCTGCCAGTGGCACCCGTTCACGAGCAAGACGCATGATCCAGCCGTTGCTTCGCTCAACTATATTTGTATCAACAAAGACTTACGACGGCCGTAACACAGGAGCCGATGAGGTTGCCGATGGCGTCTGCGAGGAGAGCGACGTTCGCCAACACCAGGACAAACATGGCGAAACGGGCCGCTTCTACGGGCTGCCCCGACAGAATATACGACGGCGTTGAATATACTATGCTAAATGAGATCTGCAAACATTCCAAACATAATAAATTAAAATCATCTAAACTGGACTGCAAAGAAAAAGTGTCGGTTAGAAAATCTTCAAAATGAAAAACTACGCATTTTCATTTATTTTACATTTACTAAAAATAAAAAGCTTGAATTCATGTTTTTTTTTTAATTTTCATATAAGCGCATTAAAATATTCTTTAATTTAGTCTTTATTTCAATAAGCTACGTCAGGTACCTACTTTTGAAGATTTTCTAACCGACCCTTTTTCTTTGCGGTCCTGTTTATTTAGACGGATATAGTATTAATCCTTATCAACTTGAATACGTTAGTTACCTTAAGCATTTCATGCACATCATGATAATCCTTTACATCAATGAATATCTTTGGAGTTATCGCAAAATAAAAACAAACGCGCGCGAAAATAAATCCCCTTATTCAACGTACCTAACAAGCTGATGCGATCCTACGACAGAAAAAACATATTGTACCTACGCCTAATAATTATTATGCTCTACTATACTAACCCGTGCGAAGAAAAGGCGGGTCGCTAGTTACCCTGGTATTATTATCAATATGAAAGTGTGTTTGTTTTTTGGTTTGTCCTTCAATCAGGCCGCGACAGAGCTACGAGTCGACGCAATTTTTTGGATGGGTGTATAGTGTATACCTATTACCTACTCTATAATAGCAGGGATTCCCAAAGTGGTCGATATCGACATCTGTCTCCCAGGGGTCGACATAAACTGATTGGTATAAAAAATTGGTTGGGTAAGTATTTTGTATCAATAAGAAAAACTAGAGATAGAATTTTTAAAGTAATTTGGCTATGGGTCTGAGGTATCAGTTCATTATGGAAAAGGGGTCTCTTGCCCAACATATTTTGGGAATACTTGCTCTATAGTCTTTTGAGGATCTGGAGAGAGGAGACATTGGCTACTTTTTATTCCGGCAAATCAAAGAGTTCCAACGGGATTTTTGAAAACTAAATCCACGTGGATGAAGTCGCGGGCATCAGCTATTAACATAATGCCTCAATAGACAACGTTTATAGGTGCAGACTGAAAACTGAAAGATCGACGGTTCGATCCCCACCTGCTGTAATAATTTTTTTAAACTTTCATGATTCATATTTGGGAATCGCGAGGTAAGACTCCTGAGATTTTTTTATTGCAGCCCTATAATAACATCTGTAGGCCGATTCTGTACAAGTTGCAACTTGCAACAATGCATTAAAGCGAATAGCGAGTGAGTGTCGATCAATCGGAGGCGATTGGAATCGTCACACTTGTACTTTAGCAGAGTATCGCACCACTGAATAATATGGTTGTGATAGATAAAGTAGAGCGAAACTATAGGAAAATATATAGGATGTTGGTTTACCAAGGAACCTTAAAACAGGTTTTACCTGGATAGGTATGCTGGTTATGAGTATCGCAGCGTAGTAAGTCTTGAGATTGTACCAGTTGTTAAAATTTTCTTTCTTTAGCACTGGCAACTCATCTGGAACTAAAAAAAATCCCAAGTAAGTCGGATATAGTTATCACAATAATAACAATATTATAATTATTATTAAACGCAAAGTTCATTGGTAATGGTATTATCATCATATTACGATTTATAGTATTATGATTTTTTGGTACAGCAGACTGTGCGTTGGTTCCGAGATCACTCCCCGGTCTTCTTCATCCTTTCGACTTTTATGTTTCTCAAATCAGCGTAGGTCTAGTCTGACTTTACGTTTTAGGGACTCGTCTCGTTGGTGAATCGATTGGTGTCGCATCTAGTCGTAGATGGGCATGAGATTGTGTCTAGCATTTTCTAACAAGGGGTCTCGGCATTCCAATGTTTTATTGGGACATCGAACACTTTGTATAACCATGCCATATTACAACGTTTTAGTACCAAAAGTCTCCAAATGGACAGACGAACGGACTTGGCGAAAATATAAAGGTTATTTACAACGGAAACCTAAAAAAAGAATTATAGTAGGTAAGTACTTAATACTAGTCACCAAAATAAAGTAGAAACACAGCACCGCTCATTTCTACATCGGCTTTGAACTCATGAATGAACTTAATGTCAGTAATTTTGATTCTTCCACGGATCACTTCATTTTCGATTCGAACACGTAACACGCACTCTCTCTCTCTACTCGCCTTCTACATGGCTATCTACATCGCCAGATGCCTAATTTTACCAACCATACCTAAATCATCCCCTCTTTACGTAGATGGCCCCTAATGGTCCAAGATCCCAGTGTCGCCAGACCTAAGTTATTTTCTCAGCAATTATTTGTGTACGATAGAGTACTGTTATAATGTCCTTTCAGTGTATGCGTACCAGCTAGATTGTGCCGACGGCTAATTTCCAGATACCAGGTGCTAAAGGTAGGTAAAAACTAGAATAACTTATCTTAAATTCTCAGGGCTGATTTTCATATATGTTTTAAAGAATATTGTAAAAATTAATAAATTAATACTGCCAGACGCTTACCGCCGGCGGTAACTTTAGCCAGACGCTTTGAAGCTCCCAAAATAATATATAATTTAAGTTAACTTATATTCTCAGTTCTGATTTTTACATGATACTCAGGGAACTATTGCGATATTATCTGTAAGCTGCCAGACCTATGGGAAAGGTCAAACATCCCGCCAGACACACATTAAGCGTCCCCATATGTATGAGCGCTAGAACATGATTCACTTGTTTAAGTGTGTGAGAGATAATATCATCATACTATAATATTATAAATGCGAAAGTGTGTTTGTTGGTTTGTCCTTCAATCACTCTGCAACAGAGCTACGGATCGACGTGATTTTTTGCCTGGGTATAGCTTAGGATCTAGAGAGAGAGAACTATTGCAATATCTTCTGCAAGCTGTCAGACCTATTGGAGGGGTCAAACATCCCCCCAGACCACACATTAAGTGTCCCTACGAGTATGAGTGCGAGAGTGATTTGATGGTTTTATAATACATAATATAACAGTCCTGAAAATCAGCCCTGAGAATTTAAGATAAGTTATTTTAGTTTTTACCTACCTTTAGCACCTGGTATCTGGAAATTGGCCGTCGGCACAATCTAGCTGGTAAGCATACACTGAAAGGACATTCGAACAGTACTCTATCGTACACAAATAATTGCTGAGAAAATAACTTAGGTCTGGCGGCACTGGGATCTTGCTCTATAAATATAATCTCTTACCCAATGTCATTTTGACCTTTAGGTATCCTTATAGATTCGTGAAAACGAAATTGACAGCAGGCGTCACCAAGCTTACGCTTAGCTAAGTAGAACGGGCATAAGTGACTCCAAGAAGTTTTATCAAGCCTACTACCAAAGTCTACTTACATTTAAGCACCGCGGGCATGAGGGAGGTATAGGTGAGGTAGGCAGTGGAGACTATGAGGTATCCGAGGTTGCTGAACGTCTTCGAAGCGTCGTGGCCCGCTCGGTGGAATAGTAGTCCGAGGAGGACACCGATTACTAGGTGCAGTAATACCTTAAGATGTGTCACCGTCTGCAAGTTAAGGATATAAAAAACTTGAGAGGTGTCAAGGGACACCCGGATGGAACGAAGAACTTAAAAATAAGTTATAAAAAATTAGGAAAAAATTCCACATGTAGAAATAATTTAAAATAAAATAGTAAATAGAAAATTCAGTCTGTCGAGCTGGGATTCGAACTATCGACTTTTAACTGTTACCAACACCACAAGGCTACCGAGATCTTATATTGTACTGTGAAAATAATGAACACAATGCCAAATTCACATTCAAAAGAGTGTCGGTTTCAAAAAAGTGTCGGTTCAATTTTGTCTTAATTTTTTCCGTCTAGCCCCCTTCCGCACCGCGCGATAAGGAACTACGTTCCAATAATTATTTAGAGTGGAGACCACGTACAAGCAAGCGTAGAGTGGGGCGCCCTCCAGCTTGTTGGATTGACGATATAAAGAGGGTGGCGGGAAGGGGCCGACGGAGGACCGGCAGTGCGATTCTCTAAAAATGACTGTGGCAGTGTGGCGATTGCAGTCACCTCTGATCGGCTGGTAGTCTCTCGTTATTGGCTAATTATGGAAGGTCTATGTCCAACAGTGGACGTCCATAGGCTGTTCACGGCTGGTTCCAGAACAGAGTTCCCAATGGATTTTTGAATAACCTAAATCCACGCGACCAAAGTCACAGTTTTCATCAACTCAAGTATAGGTAGGTGTGGACTACTAATAAAATTAGTTTCGACAAATATTTCTAGGACTCAAGAACGCGAAGCAATATTTTACCGCGCTACCTTCGCGCACAAAGAAGAGAAAGAAGGAACAATATTTATTCTTTACTAGCTTTTGCATGCGACTTCGTCCAGGTGTACATAGTTAGGTTTTTAAAAATCCCGCGGGAACACTCGGGTTTTCCGGGAAAAAGGGTAGCCTACGTCACTATCCAAATGCTCAACTATTCTCATTCAAAAAATCACGTCGATCCGTTTCTGGGTGATTGAAGGAGAAAACAACAAACATAGTTTCGCATTAAGAGCGCGTGTAACCCCAAAAAAAATCAGATTTCGCGATGAGATAAAACATAGCCACAACCTCATGTGAGGCGCGACAAAAGAAAGCGTTTTGCGCGGAATAGGAGTGTAGTAAGCGCCAAATACTTTGTAACTCGTAAAATATTCATTTTCTTTTCAATTCGCTAGGCTACTCTCTTGATAATATCAATTGGAATTTAATGTAAAAATTTTGGCTCTGTAATATGCAACACATTGAAAATAAATGAATATTGGTTAAAAATTAGACCTAACTTCGCGATTTTTTATTATCGAACAAATTTCATCATTTTATGTTTTTGCCCAAACACGTCCCTTGGCAGTATGATGTAATTCTTGCGTGTTTTTTTTCGGATAATTGAAACTTGATCTACTACTGTAAAAATCAAATCTGTTTACTGTTAACGAGCGCACACCACTCTTAATAATACCTATTATAAGGATGGTTGTTCTGGTTGTTTCGTTATGGTTCATAAGTTGGTTAAGATTGGGTTGGTTTCAGTGCTTATAATCGAATCACCGTCGTCGTTGGAGTCCCAAGGTGCTGGAGTGGCCACCCCGCCATGGAAGCGCAGTGTTGGCAGACCGACGACATCAAATTAGTCGCAGGGAGCCGCTGTATTCAGGCGGCGTAAGACCGAGGCCTGTCCAAGTCCATGCAAGAGACCTTTGTACAGCTGTGGACATCTATCGATTGACAAAAAAGAAGAAGAAGAATCGACTCACCCAATCTCTATAGTGCTGAATGGCACATCGCCTCAACAGTACAGTGAACTTGTACAACTCGCGGGGCTGGTTGATGACTAATGTCATTTTGCCGCATGAGAACTTGGGCTCCTCTGCGACCACAGCCAATGGGGGATCTTCAGTGGTGAAGGTGCGACTGCATTTTGCTGCTAGTAACTCGTTGAAATTTCCGTATTCCTCGTTCGCTATTTCTAACACTGAAAAAGGAGAACATTGATGTACCTACTTTACAAATTTTAATTTTTAAATGCATCGCTTATTAATTTTTGCTGCAACAAAGTTTTATTTCGAAATAGTGATACAGTACCTGCGATTTTGTCCCTACTAGTTAAGTGGTTTTAACTAGTAGGGACAAAATCGCATTTTAACAATGTCTGAAAACTACATTATGAAAAATAAATTAACAGCTTTTACTACAAAACTAAAAACTATGTCTGGGTTTCCACGGCGCGGCTCGCACCCGCGCCCGCAGCGGTTGCGGTACCGCTAGTATTGCGCCCGCCGGGCGCAAACCGCGCCATGGAAATTGAAACTTCATTTTCCATACAAATCTGCATTCTACGGAGGCCGCGGGCCCGCAACCGCTGCCGGCGCAGGCGCCGAACCGCGCCGTGGAAACTCAGTCTAAGACTTCGAAAATTTAGAAAACTTTAGACACATTTTTTTAAATCTGGATTTTGGTGATAAAACAGTGCAAACGAGCGACATAATATCAAATGCAGGGATCTAACCCACATCTCTCGGAAATGGCGAGTGTGTTGACCTTATACGTACCTCATACGACCGGTTCAAGTTCTCGTCAAAGTCAAATTAAAATTCAAAATTAGATAATAAGATATCTCTTGGACATGAGATAATATGAGGAACAATTATGAGGATAATATGAGGAAAGAAACAAACTGATATGATAAATTATTATTACATGTAAACGCTGAAGAACCCGTGTCATCAGGTTTGGTTTACTTTTGGAACTCACTGCAGAATCGACGACGCCGCCGCGCGACCTCTCTGTTTCAGTCCGCACCTTTAACCGTTGGGCTATTGAGGCTTTTAAAATTGGCAAGCATTTTTCATATTATAGGCACTTTTGCCAGACTTTTTCTTATTTGAATAGCTCAAATATAATCTAGGTACCAACCGAAAGTTATTTCGAATCGTCAAGTAAATCTACCACTGGTTTGGATTGTCGTTTCGACTAAGAGATGCCTAAATATTTATATGTATAAAAAAGTAGGTAATTAATATTAGTGAAAGCATAGATTTTTAGGATTTGTAGTCGCTTCACACACTACTAGATACCGTTGTCGGCGTACTAGTACTACATATTATAATACTAATGTTATAAATGCGAAAGTGTGTTTGTTTGTTGGTTTGTCCTTCAATCACGCCGCAACAGAGCTACGGATCGACGATATTTTTTGCATGGGTATAGTTGAGGAGCTGAAGAGTGACATAGGCTACTTTTTATCCCCAAAAATCAAAGAGTTCCTGAGGGTTTTTAAAACTAAACTCACGCGTGCGAAGTCGCGGGCATCAGTTAGTTATAATATATTCTGTGGTACTAGTAAATTGCGGCAATTCATAGTACACGCCTGACTAAGCTAACAATCCTAAATGTATGAGTAAAAGTAATTATTAAATAGGTGCGTGAAAATAAACACAAACAATGTACTTATTTATTAGGTAGGTAAATTATTCTGTAGATACGCACCATAATCAGCAGGATTGTGGTACATGGGACAGTGCAGACCGAAAGACGCGAGGTAGGGCACCGTGTCTGCGCTCGACCCGTTGTAAATGCATAGTCCGTTGGCCAGGATGTAAACCTGAGTCATAAAAGTAACAGGTTCCAAAAATTGTATCAAAGATTAAAATACCGGAAAATTTTATATCAAGCGTTTCTGAGTAAAACCAAAATTTAAATAAACATGTAAAGGTGGGTCCACATCTGTGACATTGCGTCGGACCAGAATGCCTACCTACACTCCGTCCCAATGACCGGAAGGCATAGCTATAGCTGTGGTATTATCAGTCTAATAATTTAAAATAAAAAAATCTTTTTAAAAAACCGCCTTCAAACGCCCGCGCTACTACAAAGTATATAATAATTTATTGTTGATTATTTAAAAACCGCTCGACCGATTTCGATAAAATTTAAATGGGACCTGGGAAGTATACCCATTCAAACAAAAAAGAACTTTCCAAATCGGTTCAGGCGTCTTCGAGTAATCGGTGGGCATACATAAAAAAAAGATTACTATGAATTGATAGCCTGGTTTTTTAAAGTCGGTTAAAAATGAGTGTGATCCGCCGTGGCAAGCTCGCGAACTACGTACACACTATGATTTTTATTTTTTGGTAACAACATGCAACAACGGTTACATATTTTCGCTAATGAGTACCCGGCTTTACTCAAATAACAGCAAACATCCTTTACTAAAACCGGTCTTATTTGGATAGGCTCATGACACGTGTCATTACCCTGACCAGTTACTACACTTGTAATAGCTCTTGCCTCTTTACACAGTACAATATTCATAATCATTTTTTTTTTATAAAAGAATATCAACCAAGTTGAATTTGACTAGTATTCTCCTCTCCCCTCCAAATAAGCAGAAAGCTTGTGTCAGGAGTGGGTACGACAATAGTGCAACGGGTGGGATTCAAACCCGCGACCTTTCAGTTTTCAGTCCGTACCTTTAACCGTTGGGCTATTGACATTCATACGTTATTTCCATGTTCGGCATAGGCATACTCACAAATGTGGATCCACCCTAAACGTATACCGGCAAATATTTTTCTTTTATGCGCACTAAACGGGTCTGCCCGCGAAATTCAAATTTAATTTGGTTTTTCGCAATTTGTAAACTAATACGACAAAATAGGCTTATGGCATTATAATTGTGCCAATGGCAGTATCATCTTCACAGGTTTATATAAAAACCTTTACTTGAAAGTGTTCAGTTTAAGAAATTAGTCCGAATATCGAGTTTAACGTGAGTTGCTCACATATTAGTCGATGCTCTGACTAATTTCTAAAAAATATAGCTGTACGTACTTACTTATTGCATTATTTTATATTTTACAGTTATCACTCAATAATTATTATGTATTACTTATATTATATAATTATATGTATCTCTATTACGAACAGCTGTGAGTGCCGTCGCTCGTGCGTGTCTCCTTCTAACGGGTTCCGGCAGAATACCAGCGCTCAGGTTCTCCATGAACCTGCAGCATTTATGCTGAGCCAGCACCTTTTTGCTATGGGTGCAAAACATGTGCAAAAGCACATTTCTAAATTGTTTATATTATGAAATGTATATAAGTTATGCATCCCTATGTGTGTGTGTGTGGGCAAATAAATTAATTTTCTTCTTCTTTCTTTCTTACTTGGTCGAATAAGCTGTAAATAGAGGCCGTGGGCTGGTGTATGGTGCACACCACAGTTCTGCCAGCCCGTGCGAGACTCTTCAAAATTTCCATGCACTGCCCTGACGTCATGCTGTCTAATCCCCTGCAATTCATCAAAGATAAATTATCATTAATCATTTGTATCCTTCTTATCTTTTTAGGGTTCCGTAGTAAACAAGGAACCCTTATAGTTTCGCCATGTCCGTACGTCTGTCTGTCTGTCTGTCTGTCCGCGGTTTAGCTCAGAGACTATTGGTACTAAAAATCTGTAATTTGACAAGGGTATAAATATCAATCACGCCGACAAAGTCGTGAAATAAAATTGTGAAAAATAATTTTTTTTAGGGTACCTTCCCTACATGTAAAGTGGGGATGAATTTTTTTTCCCGTCCGGTTTTAAAGTTAAAATGTTTGGTTTGGAGGTAAGGTCTTCCGTATGGTTTTTACGCATTTGGCTTAGAATTGTTCGTTTTTGATTTCGAAACTTAAATAATAATATTATATAAAAAAAACCGACTTCAAACGCCACTGAAAAGTATAAAATAATTTCAGTTTGTTCACGTATATTGAAGTTGGGCGGGCCTACATAGAAACGATGAAACGAATGCGCCACGCTAGCCAAAATTTTAGTTTGTGGGTCCAGGCACAGAATATAATTTAGTACTTTGTACAGGTATGTTGAAGTCGGGTTAGCGTTCCAGTTTCATAGTTCTATTGAGGCACGCCCGACTTCAACATACGTGTGAGAACTGAAATTATTTTATACTTTTCAGTGGCGTTTGAAGTCAGTTTTTTTTATATAATATTATTATTTAAGTTTCGAAATCAAAAACGAACAATTCTAAGCCAAATGCGTAAAAACCATACGGAAGACCTTACCTCCAAACCAAACATTTTAACTTTAAAACCGGAATGGAATTCTTTTAATGGTGCTAATTATTAATTTATGACGCGAGTCCATGGAATCCGCTAGCAGATTGTGTATAAGCTGTATCAACCGTAAATGGTTTTAGCAGCACGTATCATTGATGCAGTCTTTATAGGACCGGTGCTGCTGGTTTTATCTACTGTCACGATCGAATAAATTCATTATGCATGCGACATTTGGTTTTTACAGAATCGACCTGCCGGTAACTTCAGTCTCTTTGACGGCGAGTCTCTGGGGGTTGCGATTGTTATTATTAAGGGGGTCGCAAATTGTTCAATATCTGGAAGAGCCTTGAAATTGAAAGTTTAAGCGTACCTACCTATAAATATCAGTGCCTTGCGGCTTGTATGTAGGTAGATAGATCGCCTACAGATAAATAAGGTAACAATTCTCTGAGAGGAGACCTGTGCTCAGTAGTGAGCCGTTGAGATTGGTTGTTAATGATGATGATGATGACCTATAAATAGAAGACTATTAATAAAACTGTACTATAATTTTATAGTGAAGGGGTCGCAAGGCTTTTTACTTAACTTTTTGGCTTTTTCGTGGGTTGCGACATAAAAATTGATGAGGAAAAATGACTTGGCTAATCTGAATACGCCACTCACGTAGTTGGTTCATCCAGGAACAGCACCGGCGGGTTGTCTATGAGCTCCACGGCTATGGACACCCTCTTCCTCTGGCCGCCCGACAAGTTGCAGCAGCGCGTGTCCTCAGTGCCGGTCAAACACAACTTATGTAACACTTCGCTTATCTGAAAACAAAGGCCGCCCACGGTTCGCGGGCGGCCGCGGCTCGTTATTTTAGAGGTTAACCCTGAATATACTGCCACCCGTTTGAAAATAGCCTTAGTTTAATATCACGAAATGCAGACAATTAATTATTTATTTTTATGCTTTTTATCCAACATAAATCGCATGTCTAATTGAAAATTTTAAGTGTGTGTGTGTGTGTATTTATGATAGTTCAATACTTAAATCCTAATAATATTATAAATGCGAAAGTTTGTGAGGATGGATGGATGTTTATTACTCTTTCACGCCAAAACGAGTGAACCGATTTGGCTGAAATTTCTAAGAGTGGTAGCTCATACCCAGGATTAATTAACACATAGGCTACATTTAATTCCGGAAAATTAAGGAGTTCCAGTGGGAATTATTAAACCTTAATCTAAGCGGACGAAGTCGCGGGCATCATCTAGTATTTTATAAATTTATCCAAAATTATGTGCATAATTTTGGGTAAATGGTCTTTAACATCCTACTTCCTACTATCCTACTAATATTATAATTAAATGCGAAAGTTTGTGAGGTTGTTTGGATGGATGGATGTTTGGATCGATGTTTGTTACTCTATAACTCCACAACGAATGAACCGATTTGGCTGAAATTTAGAGTGGAGATAGCTCATACCCAGGATTAACATAGGCTACTCTATATCCCGGAAAATTACAAATTTCCTGCAGGAATTAAAAAAACCTTAATCCACGCGGATGAAGTTGCGAGCATCATCTAGATTCTAGTATTATAAATGCGAAAGTTTATGAGGACGGATGGATGGATATATTATGTTAGATACTCTTTAACGCGTCAACGAATGAACCGTTTTGACTGAAATTTGGAATAGAGATAGCTCATACCCAGGATTAGCACATAGGCTAAATATTATCCCGGGAAATTAAAGAGTTGCCGTGGAAATTAAAAAAACCTTAATCCATGCGGACGAAGTTGCGGGAGTTCCAAGTTTTACGCTTACCTTTAAGAAAACTAATAACTAGGCCAGTGTCAATAACTGGGTCTTTTACTTTACTTTCCGTTTTAATAACAAAAAAGTAATATAAACTGTGGACCGACGACATCAAACGAGTCGCAGGGAGCCGCTGGATTCAGGCGGCGCAAGACCGAGGCCTGTGGAAGTCCATGCAAGAGACCTTTGTCCAGCAGTGGACGTCTATCGGTTGATAAAGAAGAAGAAGAAGAAGAATATAAACTGATAAAAAAGTAATTTTAATGACATGTTCCGATTTATGCTTAAATAACTTTTGAAAAATTGATTTCAGAAAAAAAATTATTAAAAACCAATTGTAGATAATTTAATTATTAATAACAGTGCTACTTAAAGGTAAATAAAATTTTCTCAAAAATTTTCTTAAAGTCAATACTTATGAGCGCGCGAAATTAACAATTAAAAAAAAGATATAAACAATGAATTTTTTTTAAATTTCTATTAACAATATTATTAACTATTGTATAGAGAATTTAAAAAAAATATTACTTAAACATTATGTTTTTTTTTTTAATATATTTTTCATGGGTCGAAAGTACCTACCCAAATTTGAGATTTTTCGAACTTTTAAAAATTCATATCTTTAAAAATATTAACTTTATCGTGAAAAGTCATAGGACCTTTTTTATTGGAATTTCAATAAAAAATATAAAAAAAACGTCCGGTTGAAAAATAACAATTCCTTGCAATTGTTTAAAAAATTTCGGTTTAAACAATATGGCACCGGGTTGCGCCCTGGCAACATGCATTTATATCATTAGGAGGGCAATTTGAAGATGATCGCATAAAAAAATTGAGGTGGAATAGTTTTCGGTACTCTTACGCCGATTCCTCCCGGACTACACAACAAAATACGGTCTTATCGCTGTTTCGCTATCTTTTCCTTAATAAGAAAAACTTATTTAATAGGACACAATATCACAAACATTGAATTAAATCTTATATACATATATAAAAATCTCGTTTTTGTTTTTGATATTTTTGTACATTGTTTTTCATATCTTACTACATACAACAAATGGCTGTTTTAAATTTTATTTATTGCGACTGTTATAATTTTAATATTTTCCATTATAATCTAAAACAGCCATTTGTTGTAGTAAAATCTGAAAAACAATTGTACTTAATATTAGTTGTGTATAGTTTATGTATTTGCAGAGTCAACTTTGCAATTTTTTTCTATCGAGAAAAGTTTGCGTCATCGTTTTTAGGAAACAGCCATCAGGCCAGAAATACGATCAAATATAACTACTTTTTTTCATAATATTATGACCCATAGATTTTAAATAAGACGATCTTCATTCGGCTTGTGATTCGGCTCCACGAATGAAGATCGTGACTGAACACAGCGCCTTAAGAGAGCCCAAATCAGCTTCGGTAATGTGCCAGTGGATTGCTGCCAATGGATTCTTTTGGTCGCGGATACACCCTAATGATTCTTCGGGTCGTGGTTATACCCCCGATCCGATAACCATCGGAGAAGACCGACTACTCGGGTGATGGGTCGCCATCAACCATTTAATACTCACAACGGTGTTCTTTAACTTAGGTGTCAAAGTGTTCCCAAGCTTCAAGTCTGCTGCGAACTGCATCAACTCCGCGACCGTGAAGAGTGGGTTAAGTCTATCGTCCTGCAGGATGTAGCTTGCCTGCTTGCAATACTCCTTCCGAGTGTCACTGCTTTTGTTAAAATCGAACACCGTGTCACCGGCGCGAATGACACCTGTGACGCCCTCTGTCCTGGAACAAATATAAGGCCTGTAGCAGTCTTTGATCTTTATATCCTTTGCAATGTGGTTGCCTGGTAGAGATCGCTTTTTAGCGATAAGGCTGCCATTTGTACTACCATGTGTTATTTTTTTTAAGTTTATTTTTAGTTTTATTTCTATTTAATGTGGTGTGCAATAAAGTGTATTCATTTCATTTCATTTAATTTCAGACCACAGCCACGAAACAAATGTAGTGAAATCACCTAAAGCTGACATCCCAGCATGACAGATCACCCAGATGTATGATAGAAGAAGCACTGCCTGAAATAACGTAGAGATTTTCTTATAAATTTATGCTTATACCTATATCTTTCCCTCTTGAATGGAACCAATTATATTTGTTATTGTTCACTTCATAATAGCGATGTATCTGAATCTTATAAGAAATAATTAGGCCTGTTTTTTATAATCAATTTGCTTGAATTTTAAACACGCAAACTTTGAAATAAAACCTGTTATGTACGGGTTTTTCTTTCTATTTTAAGTTCACTAACTTTTGAATACTGACTTTAAAGGGGCTATTATAATAATTACCTACTTTTATTGTGATTTTGAAATCGAATTCAAAAATATATTCACCTATGTAAATGTAATTAGGTATGTAATATACGTATCTATTCTTTAGGAGTATTCGGAAAGTCAATATTATACCTACTCTTGTGGATGAACTTAACTCTTTGTTGTTTCGAAGGTTTTCGACCGAGCGAAGCGAAGGTCTCTGAGTTTACTAGAGCGATTTGCACTTGTCCGTCCGTCCGTCTGTCCGTCCGTCCGTCTGTCAGAGCCTTATAACTTCTGAATTACTGAACGTAATTACTTCAATTTTAGATATGATATGTAAACCGATGGCCTCCAGCCGAAAATGGCTTAAAAAGTTATAAAAATCTTTATTTCAGGGGGGCTCTCATAGAAGCGAATGCGAAGTAAAATAAAATTTTTTGCATTTCATAAGGTTGCAGTACCTCATTTTAAAGATAATTTGGAACAGAGTACAAAAGTATTTTTTTTTTACTTTTTTTCCTAAAATTGACGAAATGGGGGGCTTTCAAAGTGGAGATTTTATTCGAGGCTAGATCTCTAAAACCACTTTATTTTAAAAATTGAAACTTACACATAATTTGAGTTATATTCTGTACTTGAACAACAAATACTAAGATTAGATAAATATTATAATAGAAACGAAATTATTTAAGTTTTAATGGGCATCAATGTTTTTAACAAAACTTCACTATACTGTTAATAGATGGCGCTGTCTTTAATATTGTAAATACGCATCCCATCCACGAAAGCAGATGACGATTGACGTTATCAGATTCGGCGCGTTTTAATTACAATATAATATAGTTTAGAGCTGTGTCGATCAATCATTTTGTGTAACCCGGGTCAATCGCGACCCATTGGCAAAGTGATCGGGTCAAAATGATTCGATCATTTCGATCACTCGTTCACTTCGATACTTCTATCGCGGATCGTGATTAGCACGTTTCCCGAGTCTCATACGGTAGGTAACAGATATATGAACTAGGGTCAAAAAGAAACTAGGGTCAAAAAGAACTCAGTGGGCCAAACGAAGAATAAATCAAAAAGTTATTAATAAAAAATAAAGTTATGTATTTGCTCATTACAAATTATAATTTAAAAATAAAACTTGTGAGGCCTTTTCGGGTTTCAATGTACCTACTTCTTTTCTGGGTGATAGTCAAGCCAGCCTTAGCATGTAAAATAACACCAGAAATAATCTTAACTTTACACATGAAATAGCACACAAAACACCAAAAACTAAGATAGTACCTAGACAGGTCGCATACGTACGCGTGTCGCGGGTCGTAGGTCACAACCGTGGTCACAACGCAACCAGTATTGATGGTATTGAGTCGCGACTCGCGGGTCGCGTTGATCGAATCTTTTGGAGATTGATGATCGGGTCACTCGTGCTTGGAACGCGATTCGATCATTTTGATTCAATCAATCGTGATCGACACAGCTCTAATATAGTTAAAACTACCTTATGGGAATTATGGGATACCGCGAGGTCTCAGTTCGGGGCGAACCACTAGTTATTTTGAGTCAAATACAACTACTGAAATTATAAATTCGCAGACACCCAGCACAAAAAAATATCCTCTCCTGTATAGAGAAAAAAGGAACAATAAATGTGCGCGATCTATTTATTCGTCTACTATCTATTAACAATATCAGAAACTCATTTTAATCACTCTTTTTCAATAGGCTGCCGTCTCATCCGCGGAACGGCTACCAGATTTTGAAGGGACATTTTATAGTTATACAATCCTTCGTGGCACGCAGGATCTGATCTGAGATTTTCACAGGCAGGTTGAGTGATCTGGGTCACACGTCCAGGAGTCTGAACCTTTTGATCTAGAAGCTAGTTAATACATTTTCTGCTATGCCATGGAACATGGCTGAAGTTACAATGGGCGGGGCAATATTTCAAAGGACTGATGGTCGTTGTAGTCCCAAGGTGCTGGAGTGGCGACCCCGCACCGGGAAGCGTTGTTGGCAGACCCCACTAAGACGACATCAAACAAGTCGCAGGGAACCTGGAAGTCCAAGGCATTTGGAAGTCTATGCACGAGAATGTCCAGCTGTGGACGTCTATCGGTTGACAAAGAAGAAGAAGATGATGATGGAATTAGTGATGGAAGATGGACTAGTATAATTTGTCGGCATAATATTAAACCAATAAAGGTAGATAGATATACCCACAAGAAAAGATAGGAGGATATAAAAAAATGTATTAAACAGGAAGTTATTATTAAGTTATTGTGATATTTATCATGTAAATAAAACGACGTTCACGAATAGGTAGGTACCTAAAACATGTAAAACACGTTTTATGTGCATACTCGAATGTACGGATAAATAAAATATTTTAATTAAAAAAGTCACGGATCATTTCTTGTGCACGCCGCCACGGACCCAGCAGTAACTAGTATTCAGTAAAAATACAAACTCACTTCGAAAGCAAACTAGAATTTTATTAGAGACTAGCTGACCCAGCGAACTTCGTACCGCCACTATTTATAAATGAAAAATTAGTTAAATAAACATTTTCCAGTGGACCAAATTGTGAATCTAAACCATCCTCGAATCCCCTTGAACTCACACAAAAAATTTCATCAAAATCGGTCCAGCCGTCTAGGAGGAGTTCAGTGACATACACACGCACACAAGAAATATATATATTAGAGATTAGTTATAGACATTCGCTCTCATTTTGTATTGGCGCGAGTGTCATCAACTCATCACCGACCCAGACTTACTTTACCTATTCCCTGATTCGTAAACCAAGGTGAAGTGAGTTTGTATTATAATACATAATAATAATATGTAATATAGTTTGTATTGTATTTTAAGTATACTTAAAGGGGAGAATAAGGAACTCACGAGAAGCCAGTGAGCGCGTTCAAGAGCGAGGTTTTGCCCGCGCCCGACGGCCCCATGATGGCAGTCAGCTGGCCGGTTCTAAACAGGCCCGACACGTTTCGCAGGATCGCTTTTTTACCTTGAACAAAAACAAGATAAAGTTGAATAATCGGAGTGAACTTGGTGCTTTTTATTAGGGTTTCGTAGTAAAATAATAAGGAACCTTTACCGTTTCGCTAAATCTGTCTGTCTGTCTGTTTCCGCGGCTTAGCGCAGCGATTAGGGTTGTACTACTCGTACTAAAGAGCTGTAATTAGGCAAGGTGATAAATGTATCACGTTGCTTATAATAATGCCTTGAATACGAATACGCCTGCAAAGTTGTACAATGAAATCTAAAAAAAATCTTTATTTTGGGTAACTCCCTTAAACCGGGAATTCAATTGTGTGGGATGTCGTTGGAAAGATCATTCAAAAGTATAAACATCTTTTCAATTGTAGGATCTGTTTGCGAATTCGCAATATTAAGCATTAATGATGCATTAATGCTTAATATTTCGCAGTTGCAAAGTGAAAATTTTTGTTAGTCGCGTATGGGCCCCTTAACCACTACAAACTAAACCGTTTTTTTTAGATGTGTAAAAAGTATTCACGATAGTAAGTAGTATCTAATATTATAACGAAGTTAAAAAGGAAAATCATCATAGCTAAGTAGGCTCTCCAAGTTAACGAGTAATGGTCGTCTAACTAAAAAAGGAAAAACATAGCAAAATGACTTATATGGGTGATTTTGCCATTAATATTGAAAAGAAACAGGCGTTGGCTACTTTGCGGAATTCCATGATACTTATGGACAAATTGCAATTAGTTATTGTTCTACTACCGGAGAAGCGGCAGTGTACGGCGCGAACGGCACTTTGTACCTTGAATTTTGCCAAACTAGGCGCATTATAATTTTGTAATGTGAACATTAAGATAGATTAGAACTAGGTATATTATGTGAACATTAAGATATTTTCTATTTTATTGTAAAAAAGCACTTTGTAAAGTTTATCTGAATAAAAAAATGTATTATTATTATTAATGGTATTTTTTTTACATATAAGTAAAAAATATTTTATGATGAAAATGACATATTACGCCCTTTTAAGTAGGTATATATTGTGACGGGCAACTACGGAACCTTAAGCTGTGCGTGGGCTGACGCGCATTTGGCCGTTCATTATTTTTAACTAGTTAAAAAACTACCAACTCCAATGTCTTTTATTACCTGTGGCTAGCTACGTGTTACCTAACTAGCTAATGCCCACGACTTCGTCCTAGATTTTAGATATTAAAAAAAAATGAAAAAGTAATTTATTCTTTTGATTTTCTACGAACTTTTATACCTACCTGTGCTGTACTAGCTTAGCAGGTTTTAAAAAAATTATATGTTGATGAAATAGGTACTTATTTTGTTGTTTCAAGCTACACTCAAGTTACCTGTATACTTGTGAAAATGAAAATTCATCTAGGGCAACTTATCTAGGGCATTTAGAGAGACAAGTAAAAAAATTAAAATATCGTCATCATCATCATCACGAACCCATCAACGGTTTTCTGAGTGGAGACCTCTCCACTCAGAAAAGGGTTAAATAGGCCATAGGCCAACATGCTAGCCCAATGCGAATTGGTAGACTTCACACACCTTTGAGAATATGGCGAACTCTCCGGCGTGCAGTTTTCCTCACGATGTTTTCCTTCATCGTTGAGACATGTAATACTTCATTATTTAAACACGTATAACTCCAAAAAGTCAGAGGTCGAACCGGGATCGAACCAGCGTTCCCCGAACAGGAGACTGAAGTCCTAACCACTAGGCTATCACTGCTAAAATCATACTTTATACTAATATTATAAATGCGAAAGTGGAAGTTGGTTTGTCCTTCAATCACGTCGCAACAGAGCAACGAATCGACGTGATTTTTAGGGTTCCGTAGCCAAAGGGTGCCAACGGGACCCTATTACTAAGCCTCCGCTGTCCGTCCGTCCGTCCGTCCGTCCGTCTGTCAGCGGGCTGTATCTCATAAACCGTAATAGATAGACAGTTGAAATTTTCACAGATTGTGTATTTCTATTGCCGCTATAACAACAAATAATAAAAATATAATAAAATTAAAAAATAAAGGGGGCTCCCATACATGGAAAAGGAGTCGAAATAAAATTTTATTTTTTTACCCTGGCATGTGGGGTGTCATTGTCTAGAGCTCATTAAGTGGAGTTCAAATATATATATTTTTATTTTTTAGCTACAAAAATGAAGAAATGAGGGGCCATCAAAGTTGTCGGTTTTAGATCAATTTTTACGGAACCCTAAGAGAGCGAGGCCCGACTCGAACTTGGCCGATTTTTTTTTTTGCATGGGTATAGTTGAGGACCTAGAGAGTGTCATAGGCTACTTTTTATACCAGGAAATGAAAGAGTTCCCGAGTTCGAGGGATTTTAAAACTAAATCTACGCGAAGTCGTGGGCATCAGCTAGTAAATAGTATAAAAATTAAACTAAAAATTGTAAAAATTGCGTTGTGGGTATTCTGTTACAGTCCCTACATCACCTGCAATCAGTTTTTGCTAAATATTACACGACGGTTTTATTTTTTTCAGGTTCATAATTATAGTAGGTAAAAGATTTCAGCCTGTCATCATAGGTGGAGAGGTTAATTCTTATTAGATCATAAATGTCCAATAGGATTATTTTTTCAAGAAAATCCGTAGTTAGGAATTCCAATTCAAGGCTGCTTTTATCCCGGGAAATCAGAGTTCCCACGAGATTTAAAAAAAAAACTTAATCCGCGTGGACCGCATGAATCGCGATGCGAAAGTGATTGTGGGTTTTTGGTTTATCCTTCAATCACGCTGCAACAGAACTACCTGATTTCTTGCACGGATATAATCGAGGACCTGGAGAGTGACAAAGGCTAGTTTTTATCCCGGAAAATCAGAGAGTTCTCCCGGGATTTTAAGCAAACGTAATTCAAGCGACGAAATCGCGGACATCATGAGCTCGTAGTGATAGATAATAAAAATAAATCTACGGCATGATAAAGACGCAGCGGGCGTAGAGGCCAAGGTTGGCGATTTTATAGCGCCGTTATAGGATCGCTTACTTCGAGATACAGAATATGCATTAGGGTAGGAATGTAGGAATTAAACAACTAACCTATTTAATTCCTGCGCTAATGTAGTGGGTGTTCGGGTAAATATACGGTCCGTGCACGCACCCACCCACCTGGTGGGAAAAACCGACGGTTCACGGGTCTTTCACCCCTGAAAACAGTGTACCTAGGCACAGTCAAAACAATAAGTTGACCACGATTTCACCAAAGAGATTTTTTTCCAAGGGAGATTTGATCATTTCACGAAAAATTAAATTATCTCACTACTTATTATTTCAGTACTTAACAGTATTTAATATGTACAGTATTACTATAAGTACGTAGGTATCTCTTCCCTTTCACACGAAACACTGTTTCTGAAAAGAACCGCTATGGTATGAATCGCCCTTCCGGCATCCACGTTTCGAGCCACGTATAACACGTCCCTTCAAGGGAAGAGTATTCACTTCTTTCAGGCAAGCGCACTGCAACATAGGCCTCATCATTGCTTTCCATCAGCATAATTGTTATCAAGCAGCACACGCATATTACCCATAACAAAAAAAAACCGGCCAAGTGCGAGTCATACTCGCGCACTAGTTACTACTTACTAGATGACCAGTTAAGCGGCAAAATTTTAGTAATACCTATGTTACCTACCTACTGTTCTGTCACTGGAACGGTTGCCAAAAGCTCATTAGCTAAGGATTTTAATATTACCTAGGTAGGTAACGGAAAAATAGCTTCTTTATTAGTATTATAGGTGTAGATTGAGGTTTATGAGACAAAAATTAATGCATACGTTACGTAATTACGTTCCTTCAAATATGGTTGAGCGAAGCATTGGCTGGGTCATGCGTCATGCTCGTGAACGGGTGCGTCGGCGGGAATGGGGCTACTTTCTGTCTGCTCATCTTAATATGTATTGAAAAATTGTAAGCTGTATGCATTTTTGGAACTTCCCCTCATTGTGGAAACACTGGATACATCGCATAATATCTATTGTATTATAAACTTGTAAAAAGAGCAACCGCCGAGTTTCTTGCTGGTTCTTCTCGGCAGGAAGGGCATTCCGAACCAGTGGTAGACTCATCGACGATTCAAAAGCGCTTGTTCAAAAGTTTATTTGAATAAAAAATATTTCTATTCTATTCTATTCTATTCAAACAGTTTTTAGGGTTCCGTACCAAAATGGTAAAAATAGAACCCTCATGGTGAGACTTTTTCCGTCCGTCCGTCCGTCTGTCCCACTCGATTATTTTAGTAACTATTAAAGCTATCGACATGAAATTTGGAATAGTTGTGTATAATAGTGGCCCAACAACATCGGAATAAAAAAAATCAAACATTATTTTTAGTTTAATCAAAAAAGGGGGAAAAATCATGAGTTTGAAATTTTAAATTAAGATAACTATACCAAGTATCATATGAAAGGCCTTTCTTTACCTGTACATTCTAAAACAGATATTTATTTATCTTCTATACTTATAAAAATCTATACTTATAAAAAGACTTGTCCTGACTGACTGACTGATCTATCAACGCACAGCCTAAACCACTGAAGCTAGAAACTTGAAATTTTGACAGTAGGTTCCTTTTATGATGTAGGCGAGCACTAAGAAAGGATTTTTTGAAATTCCACCCCCAAGGGGGTTAAATGGGGGGTTAAAGTTTGTATGAAAGTCCGTCATTTTTCAAGTTATACCCATGAAACTCGGTATTTAGGCTTTGCATTAAAAATAAAGATTTACGTGTTTCACAGTTTTTGAAAATTCTACCCCAAAGGGGTTAAATAGGGGTTGAAATTTGTATGATAGTTTTTCATTTTTCAAGTTATTTTTCAAGTTATACCCACGAAACTTGGTATTTTGGCTCTTGATTAAAAATAAAGAAGTACGTATTTTTCATTTTATGAAAATTCTTCCCCTGAAGGGGTAAAATAGGGGTTGTTAGTTTGTAAGAAAGTCCATCATTTTTTAAGTTTTATCGATGAAACTTTGTATTTGGGCTTTCGATTAAAAACAAAGAACGACGTCTTTCACAGTTTTTGAAAATTCTACCCCCAAAGGGGTTAAATAGGCGGTTGAATGTTTATATGAAAGTCCACAATTTTTCGAGTTAGTTACATCGAGTAACGGATCTACGTGATTCTTTCATGGGTATGGTTGTAGACCTGCAGTGCTACTGGTTACTTTTATACCGATAGAGCCAGCCAGTAGTTCCCACGGGATTTTCAAAAAACCTAATTCCACGCGGACGAAGTCGCGAGGGCAACAGCTAGTTTTTAAATATAATAGTTTTGATTAATCGGGCAAAATATCGAAAAAAATACCGTCCCCCCCCCCTTTATCTCCGAAGTTTACCTATCTAAAAATCAGAAATAATTATGGTCAATAGAAGTTTACGTATATTTTACAGGAAAAATAAAACCAACGCGAAAATTATATTAGTTTAATTAAAAAAGGGGGAAAATCAGGAGTTTGAAATTTCAAATTAAGATAAACTACTTATACCGAGTGGGGTATCATATTATGAAAGGCCTGTTTATTCTAAAAAAGATATTTAAGTATTTATTTTTATATATAATCGTTTTTAATTAATCGAGCAAAATGTCGAAAAAAATACGGAATCCCGCACATCTGAGAGTTCTTCATAATGTTCTCGAAGGTGTGTGAAGTCCGCCAATTCGCATTGGGCCAGCGTGGTGGACTATGGCCAATAACCCTGCTCTGAAAGGAGACCTGCGCTCAGTAGTGAGCCGTTGACGGGTTGCTGATGATGATGATGATGAAACAAATTAATATAATACGGAACCCTCGTTGCGTGAGTCCGACTCGCACTAGGCCGGTTTTATTTTTACTGGACCTTTTATTCGAAAGGTTACAATGTTTAAAGCTAAGACATAAGGTTTTAGGAATGCGGTAGCGTAGGTAATACAAATACACATATATCTATATAGGTACCCAATTAGGAGTCTATCTACCTGCTTAACATTTCACAAGGCGTTCTGAATGTTTACAGAGCCATCATTTTAACAATGTTTGTCATGCGATCGTTCAAATAATCGCTTAATCGGAACAACACTTCAACTTTATTTATTTGCACTTCCATATTAGACGCGGTAGATTGTATTCTGTGGTAGATTTTCCACTACCACAGTTCAAGTACCACTTCACAAAAAACATTTCAAGAGTTGAGGTTTATCTTTTGCAAACCCCCGCGGTAACCCTTCGTTTTCTCGGCATAAAAGGAATCCTTTGTCACTCTCCAGCGAATAGCGAATGAAGAAATAGAATCGCTTCGAATCGAATACCGTAGCCTAAGCACGAATATTTTCACTTTCGAATAGTTAAGGCGATACATTTCAACGCGAGGCACGATTTTAGGAGGTGAGGTGTGGGGTGCCGCCCGCGCGCGCCTCACGCGTCTCGCTCCGCGCGCTGCACTATTCTATTCTCGAGACCTCAGCGCTACGCCGCAGTATGAAATATTTCAGTAGACCAAGATCAACAGATTACTTATATTACGTATAAAATGCATAAAGTAATTTTATTTTTCAGATTATAAATATAAAAAATAAGTAGAGTAAGTATTCATTACTTTATTTAGAGATAAACTTACCTACCTAATTATGTACTTTTATTTATCATGGGTTATTTTTGAATCACCATTCATATTTTAAAGATGCGTTCCAACCATAAAACTAAAGGACTTTCCACAAGAACTTTGTACAAAACGAAAAAAAAATTAACTCTCAAGTTCCAATATAAAAATGCGCAATTAGCTGACGGTAGTATGGTCCAAATTCTTTTCGTTTCAGCACATAAGTTTCTTATGTGCAAGGTTCAGTTTCATGAGCGTTGAAAGTGTGACACATAAAATTTGGACTTTAATAAAAACAAATCATAAATATTTTTTTGGTATGTTTTATTATAATGTAATGTTTTATTAATATTATTTGGTCAACATTTATTTCTTTACAAATCCGACAATTTTTTTTTAATCCGACTTCAAACGCCACAAAGTATAATAATCCTACTATATATAATATTATAAATGCGAAAGTTTGTGAGGATGTATGGATGAATGGATGTTTGTTACTCTATAACTTCACAACGAATGAACCGATTTGGCTGAAATTTAGAATGGAGATAGCTAATACCCAGGATTAGTACATAGGCTACTTTTTATTCCAAAAAGTTAGAGTTTCCGCGGGAATTAAAAAACCTTAATCTACGCGGCCGAAGTCGCGGGCATCATCTAGTTAATATAAAAAAAAAATTTTTTAAAAACCGATTTCAAACGCCCGCGCCAGTAAAAAGGAATATAATCGAGTAATCAGTAAAACATACATAAAAAAAGATTCCGATGAATGGAGAATCTCCTCCTTTTTTGAAGTCTTTCCAAAATTTTAAAAAGGCATCTATTTCCTCTTTCTTGACCCCAGGGAAGCCTAACTATAGATTTTGAACGAAATCAGTCCAACAAAATAGAATTTCCATATGGCGGGGACTTTTGAAAATTTTGGCAACCATTTCCTCTTTCTTGACCCTAGGGAACCTTAAATATAGATTTTAAACGAAATCGGTCCAACAACAAAGAATTTCAATATGGCGGGGATTTTTAAAATTTTAGGTACCATTTCCTCTTTCTTGACCCCAGAGAAACCTAAATATCGATTTTCAACGAAATCGGTCGAATAACAAAGAATTTCAATATGGCGGGGACTTTTGAAAATTTTGGCAACCATTTCGTCTTTCTTGACCCCAGAGAAACCTAAATATCGATTTTGAACGAAATCGATCGAATAACAAAGAAGTTCAATATGGCCGGGACTTTTCCAATTTTGGCAACCATATACAATTTCTTGACCCCCGGGAAGCCTACAAATCGATTTTCAACGAAATCGGTCCAATCACAAAGAATTTCAATATGGTGGGGACTTTTCGAAATTTTGGCAACTATTTCCTCTATCTTGACCCCAGAGAAGCCTAGATATCGATTTTGAACGAAATCGGTCCAATAACATAGAATTTCAATATGGCGGGGACCTTTCAAAATTTTGGCATCCATTTCCTCTTTTTTGACCCTAGGGCACCTTAGATATCGATTTTGAACGAAATCGGTCCAATAACGTGGAATTTCAATATGGCGGGGTATTTTTAAAATTTTGGCAACTATTTCCTCTTTCTTGACCCCAGAGAAGCCTAAATATCGATTTTGAACGAAATCGGTCCAATAACATAGAATTTCAATATGGCGGGGACTTTTTAAAATTTTGGCAACAATTTCCTTTTTCTTGACCCCACGGAACCTTAAATATCGATTTTGAACGAAATCGGTCCAATAACATAGAATTTCAATATGGCGAGGACTTTTTAAAATTTTGGCAACCATTTCCTCTTTTTTGACCCCAAAGAAGCCTAAATATCGATTTTCAACGAAATCGGTCGAATAACAAAGAATTTCAATATGGCGGTGACTTCTTAAAATTTTGGCATCCATTTCCTCTTTTTTGACCCTAGGGCACCTTAGATATCGATTTTGAACGAAATCGGTCCAATAAAATATAATTTCAATATGGCGGGGACTTTTTAAAATTTTGGTAACCATTCCCTCTTTCTTGACCCCACGGAACCTTAAATATCGATTTTGAACGAAATTGGTCCAATAACATAGAATTTCAATACGGCGGGGACTTTTTAAAATTTTGGCAACTATTTCCTCTATCTTGACCTCAGAGAAGCCTAAATATCGATTTTGAACAAAATCGGTCCAATAAAATATAATTTCAATATGGCGGGGACTTTTTAAAATTTTGGTAACCATTTCCTCTTTCTTAACCCCACGGAACCTTAAATATCGATTTTGAAGAAATCGGTCCAATAACATAGAATTTCAATATGGCGGGGACTTTTTAAAATATTGGCAACCATTTCCTCTATCTTGACCCCAGAGAAGCCTAAATATCAATTTTGAACGAAATCGGTCCAATAACATAGATTTTCAATATGGCGGGGACTTTTTAAAATTTTGGCAACCATTTCCTCTATCTTGACCCCAGAGAAGCCTAAATATCGATTTTGAACGAAATCGGTCCAATAACATAGATTTACAATATGGCGGGGACTTTTTAAAATTTTGGCAACCATTTCCTCTTTCTTGACCCCACGGAACCTTAAATATCGATTTTGAACGAAATCGGTCCAATAACAAAGAATTTCAATATGGCGGCGACAAGTTTCAAATGAGCTTCATCTTCTTCAAACGCCTAAGCAGCTCTTCGTAAATCATAGCTAAGATCCATCTCGATCACGTCTTTCAAATATAAATAAACCGCATCAAAATCGGTGTATTCTTTAGGGAGCTACAAGGGAACAGAGAACTACACGGACACTAGCATAATATTCTTATTCACTATAGGGAGAATATTATAATGTTAACATGATTATAATGTTAACATTATGATCGCAGATTTAAAAAAAAAGAATATTAGTCAAATTGGAGTTTACTAATATCCTCCTGTCCCCTCCAAATAAGCGGAAAGCTTGTGTTAGGAGTGGGTACGACAATAGTGCAACGGGTGGGATTCGAACCTGCGACCTTTCAATTTTCAGTCCGCACCTTTAACCGTTGGGCTATTGAGGTCTATTCAATTCAAACAAACAAACAAATCTTTCCTCTTTATAATATTAATAATAATGTCCTCCCGACCGAATCCGATCACGGCGGCCAACCTGCTCAGAGATTAGCCATCTGCGCGGGAGATATTATAGTGCACAAGTGTGTGCGCAGACACAGGTGCACTCTCTATTCCCTCACTCTCATAGTCCGATGGGACGGAAAATCCGACACGACCGGAGAGAGATCAGGCGCAGGACCGACGGCTTTACGTGCTCTCCGAGGCATGGGTGTGACTCACCGCCAACTTCCTAACTTCGGCCTAGTAATGAGAATTTCTTGACAGGAAAACCCAATACTTTTTTTTTGGCCCTACCCGGGAATCGAACCCGGGACCTCGTCATCCGTAGTCGAACGTGCTCACCACTAGACCAGAGGCAGTTAAGTTATAATATTACATAGTAAATAAATAAATAAACTATTATACCAAGTGAAGTGAAATTTTTGTCATACTGTAATATTATTTATTCTGTGTCAAGTAATTGCGAAATCAAATAAAAATTAAATGTTCATAATTATACTAGGCATAAAAGAGAGTAATTTACATATCTTTTCATGTAGTTCTCTTTTCCTGTCTTTCTTTTAGATCTAACCACTGATTTCTTCCTAATTTTGTTTTTTTATTAGCCATTTTAGCGATGCGCAAACGTAAGATTGGACGGAGAAATTTTGTCACAGACCCAACCTCGGCAAACGCTCGTTTGAGACTGGCGGGGTAGCGGGCAGCATGGCGTGTTCAGAAAACGTTGGGCAACGTTCAAGTTCTGGGTTAAATTTGAATTTAATAAATATAGAACTTTAGTTGAAAACCAAAATTTAGCAGGTTCTCTGTAGTACTTAAAGGGAAATATCTCCATATAAAAATTATGTGCAAATTCAGAAATTTTATATTTAAACAATTCGTTTTAGAATTTTATTTTAGCCTTTTTCAAGATTTTATTTGATCGAGTGAAGTACATCGTATCGTGTATCGAGTTAGCACATTCTTTAGAAAATATCTTAAGGTATATCATATATTTTTTGTAAGTCCGTTATTTAATAGTAAATACCTAAACCATTTGATCTAGCAAACCTGTTTTCTCCGCTTAGCCTCCGGTGCCAAGCCTTAACGTAAAGTTAACGCCGACAAGATATTTTGTATGAAAACGACTGCACCGCCCTGTGACAGGCGGCGTCGTTTTCATACAAAAATATCTTGTCGGCGTTAACTTTACGTTAACTATTCGAAAGTGAAAATATTCGTGCTTAGGCTACCGTTTGTCTAGGCCTTCACCCATGCGAAAAACCACGTCAATCCGTTGCTCCGTACTTTCACCTAATATTATATTATATTATATACATATAAAAGCGAAAGGTCACTCACTCACTCACTCACTCACTCACTCACTCACTCACTCACTCACTCACTGATTCATCACGAAATCTCAGGAACTATAAAACTACAAACTTGAAATTTGGAATGTAGGTTCTTTCTAGAGGATAGGTGTTAGCTAAGAAACAGATTTGAGAAAATACCTCCCTAAGGGGGTGAAATGGGGTTTCGAAGGTTATATGAAAGTCCTATGTTTTTGAAGTTAGACATAACATGAATATCGGCATTTAGATTATTAACTTTAAATAATAAAAATCTGTATAAGTTATTTTGGAAAATCCTCCCTTAAGGGTGGTAAAATAGGGTGTGAAAGTTTTTATATAAAAGTTTTAACTTTGATTATATAAACTCTAGATACCGCATCACGCAATGAGCGATGCGACACAAACAGGCCAGCTTTTACGAGCGTGTGTGCGTGAGGCACGCACACACGCATAGCAGTGGCTATGTCTTACACCAGCGTCATTTGGATCTTGGAGTTACCAGCTAATGAATCTATCCCGATAAAATGGGGGAAAACTGTAAAATTATGTTAATAATATAATAACATAAATTGTAATATTTTACTATTTAAATGATTTTTTTTTACTTTATGTATTATGTATAGAAAAATACTATCAAATAAAAGTCAATAACGTATTTACAAAATATGTTTTATTATTTAACTTTTTGTGTCGACTTATAAAAATATTATAATAAATATAACTTATATTGGACCGATTTCGTTCAAAATCGATATTTAGGCTTCTCTGGGGTCAAGAAAGAGGAAATGGTTGCCAAAATTATAAAAAGTCACCGCCATATTGGAATTCTTTGTTATTGGACCGATTTCGTTCAAAATCGATATTTAGGCTTCTCTGGGGTCAAGAAAGAGGGCATGGTTGCCAAAATTATAAAAAGTCACCGCCATATTGGAATTCTTTGTTATTGGACCGATTTCGTTCAAAATCAATATTTAGGCTTTCCAGAGGTCAAGAAAGAGGAAATGGTTGCCAAAATTATAAAAAGTCACCGCCATATTGGAATTCTTTGTTATTGGACCGATTTCGTTCAAAATCGATATTTAGGCTTCTCTGGGGTCAAGAAAGAGGGCATGGTTGCCAAAATTATAAAAAGTCACCGCCATATTGGAATTCTTTGTTATGGGACCGATTTCGTTCAAAATCGATATTTAGGCTTCTCTGGGGTCAAGAAAGAGGGCATGGTTGCCAAAATTAAAAAAAGTCACCGCCATATTGGAATTCTTTGTTATTGGACCGATTTCGTTCAAAATCGATATTTAGGCTTCTCTGGGGTCAAGAAAGAGGACATGGTTGCCAAAATTATAAAAGTCACCGCCATATTGGAATTCTTTGTTATTGGACCGATTTCGTTCAAAATCGATATTTAGGCTTCTCTGGGGTCAAGAAAGAGGGCATGGTTGCCAAAATTATAAAAAGTCACCGCCATATTGGAATTCTTTGTTATTGGACCGATTTCGTTCAAAATCGATATTTAGGCTTCTCTGGGGTCAAGAAAGAGGGCATGGTTGCCAAAATTAAAAAAAGGCACCGCCATATTGGAATTCTTTGTTATTGGACCGATTTCGTTCAAAATCGATATTTAGGCTTCCCTGGGGTCAAGAAAGAGGACATGGTTGCCAAAATTATAAAAAGTCACCGCCATATTGGAATTCTTTGTTATTGGACCGATTTCGTTCAAAATCGATATTTAGGCTTCTCTGGGGTCAAGAAAGAGGAAATGGTTGCCAAAATTATAAAAAGTCACCGCCATATTGGAATTCTTTGTTATTGGACCGATTTCGTTCAAAATCGATATTTAGGCTTCTCTGGGGTCAAGAAAGAGGGTATGGTTGCCAAAATTTTAAAAAGTCACCGCCATATTGGAATTTTTTGTTATTGGACCGATTTCGTTCAAAATCGATATTTAGGCTTCTCTGGGGTCAAGAAAGAGGACATGGTTGCCAAAATTTTAAAAAGTCACCGCCATATTGGAATTCTTTGTTATTGGACCGATTTCGTTCAAAATCGATATTTAGAATTCTCTGGGGTCAAGAAAGAGGACATGATTGCCAAAATTTTAGAAAATCACCGCCATATTGGAATTCGTTGTTATTGGACCGATTTCGTTAAAAATTGAAATTTAGGCTTCTCTGCGGTCAAGAAAGAGGAAATGGTTGCCAAAATTTTAAAAAGTCACCGCCATATTGGAATTCTTTGTTATTGGACCGATTTCGTTAAAAATTGAAATTTATTCTTCTCTGCGGTCAAGAAAGAGGAAATGGTTGCCAAAATTTTAAAAAGTCACCGCCATATTGGAATTCTTTGTTATTGGACCGATTTCGTTCAAAATCGATATTTAGGCTTCTCCGGGGTCAAGAAAGAGGGCATGGTTGCCAAAATTATAAAAAGTCACCGCCATATTGGAATTCTTTGTTATTGGACCGATTTCGTTCAAAATCGATAATTAGGCTTCTCTGGGGTCAAGAAAGAGGGTATGGTTGCCAAAATTTTAAAAAGTCACCGCCATATTGGAATTCTTTGTTATTGGACCGATTTCGTTCAAAATCGATATTTAGGCTTCTCTGGGGTCAAGAAAGAGGGCATGGTTGCCAAAATTATAAAAAGTCACCGCCATATTGGAATTCTTTGTTATTGGACCGATTTCATTCAAAATCAATATTTAGGCTTTCCAGAGGTCAAGAAAGAGGAAATGGTTGCCAAAATTATAAAAAGTCACCGCCATATTGGAATTCTTTGTTATGGGACCGATTTCGTTCAAAATCGATATTTAGGCTTCTCTGGGGTCAAGAAAGAGGGCATGGTTGCCAAAATTATAAAAAGTCACCGCCATATTGGAATTCTTTGTTATTGGACCGATTTCGTTCAAAATCAATATTTAGGCTTTCCAGAGGTCAAGAAAGAGGAAATGGTTGCCAAAATTATAAAAAGTCACCGCCATATTGGAATTCTTTGTTATTGGACCGATTTCGTTCAAAATCGATATTTAGGCTTCTCCGGGGTCAAGAAAGAGGGCATGGTTGCCAAAATTATAAAAAGTCACCGCCATATTGGAATTCTTTGTTATTGGACCGATTTCGTTCAAAATCGATATTTAGGCTTCTCTGGGGTCAAGAAAGAGGGCATGGTTGCCAAAATTATAAAAAGTCACCGCCATATTGGAATTCTTTGTTATTGGACCGATTTCGTTCAAAATCGATATTTAGGCTTCTCTGGGGTCAAGAAAGAGGAAATGGTTGCCAAAATTATAAAAAGTCACCGCCATATTGGAATTCTTTGTTATTGGACCGATTTCGTTCAAAATCGATATTTAGGCTTCTCTGGGGTCAAGAAAGAGGGTATGGTTGCCAAAATTTTAAAAAGTCACCGCCATATTGGAATTTTTTGTTATTGGACCGATTTCGTTCAAAATCGATATTTAGGCTTCTCTGGGGTCAAGAAAGAGGACATGGTTGCCAAAATTTTAAAAAGTCACCGCCATATTGGAATTCTTTGTTATTGGACCGATTTCGTTCAAAATCGATATTTAGAATTCTCTGGGGTCAAGAAAGAGGACATGATTGCCAAAATTTTAGAAAATCACCGCCATATTGGAATTCGTTGTTATTGGACCGATTTAGTTAAAAAATTGAAATTTAGGCTTCTCTGCGGTCAAGAAAGAGGAAATGGTTGCCAAAATTTTAAAAAGTCACCGCCATATTGGAATTCTTTGTTATTGGACCGATTTCGTTAAAAATTGAAATTTATTCTTCTCTGCGGTCAAGAAAGAGGAAATGGTTAAAAAATATGAAAACCCTTCCGTAGTAGGTACATTATTTATAAAAAAACCCCATAACCGAAATTTCATGTTTGTAAATACTAATTTAATGGCCATCTCTTTGAATTTGTTTTTTAAATAATTTTCGTTTAGAAGTTGCATCACTTTTTAAATTATCTAATTTGGCTATGTGGTAACACCGTATGGTCATATATTTTTCGGTGATCAGTCTTATTAGGTTCACTTGGTGAAGTGAACCACACGCGTGTTCCGTTTCAACTTAAAAATAAGTATTTTTATGGCCACCAACCCAAAAATAAGTATTTTTATGGCAACCATACCCTCTTTCTTGACCCCAGAGAAGCCTAAATATCGATTTTGAACGAAATCGGTCCAATAACAAAGAATTCCAATATGGCGGTGACTTTTTATAATTTTGGCAACCATGCCCTCTTTCTTGACCCCAGAGAAGCCTAAATATCGATTTTGAACGAAATCGGTCCAATAACAAAGAATTCCAATATGGCGGTGACTTTTTATAATTTTGGCAACCATGCCCTCTTTCTTGACCCCAGAGAAGCCTAAATATCGATTTTGAACGAAATCGGTCCAATAACAAAGAATTCCAATATGGCGGTGACTTTTTTTAATTTTGGCAACCATGCCCTCTTTCTTGACCCCAGAGAAGCCTAAATATCGATTTTGAACGAAATCGGTCCAATAACAAAGAATTCCAATATGGCGGTGACTTTTTATAATTTTGGCAACCATGTCCTCTTTCTTGACCCCAGAGAAGCCTAAATATCGATTTTGAACGAAATCGGTCCAATAACAAAGAATTCCAATATGGCGGTGACTTTTTATAATTTTGGCAACCATGTCCTCTTTCTTGACCCCAGAGAAGCCTAAATATCGATTTTGAACGAAATCGGTCCAATAACAAAGAATTCCAAAATGGCGGTGACTTTTTTTAATTTTGGCAACCATGCCCTCTTTCTTGACCCCAGAGAAGCCTAAATATCGATTTTGAACGAAATCGGTCCAATAACAAAGAATTCCAATATGGCGGTGACTTTTTATAATTTTGGCAACCATGCCCTCTTTCTTGACCCCAGAGAAGCCTAAATATCGATTTTGAACGAAATCGGTCCAATAACAAAGAATTCCAATATGGCGGTGACTTTTTTTTATTTTGGCAACCATTCCCTCTTTCTTGACCCCAGAGAAGCCTAAATATCGATTTTGAACGAAATCGGTCCAATAACAAAGAATTCCAATATGGCGGTGACTTTTTATAATTTTGGCAACCATGTCCTCTTTCTTGACCCCAGAGAAGCCTAAATATCGATTTTGAACGAAATCGGTCCAATAACAAAGAATTCCAATATGGCGGTGACTTTTTATAATTTTGCCAACCATTTCCTCTTTCTTGGCCCCAGAGAAGCCTAAATATCGATTTTGAACGAAATCGGTCCAATAACAAAGAATTCCAATATGGCGGAGACTTTTTATAATTTTGGCAACCATTTCCTCTTTTTTGACCGCAAAGAAGCCTAAATATCGATTTTGAACGAAATCAGTCCAATAACAAAGAATTTCAATATGGCGGTCTATTGCACTTTTGTGTTTGCACACAATATACTTGAACACTATAATAGATTGGTTGCCGTTGCCGAAATTGGTTGGGAGGACATTATTATCATTAACTTTGCGGCATTTGAATGTGATTGGAGTGTAGCATTCAATCCCTGTACAGAGCTTCACAAATCGCAAAACCCCGATGCTTAAAATCGCGGAACGCCTATGCTAAAAAACGCAACACTCTGTTGGTCAGTCGGGAAAAATGAACATGTACAACAGGTTTAAAGACAACTATACCAGGAAATTCCCAATCCAAGACTGGCAACACCACAAAATGACGCGATGGTTTTGTGACTAAAGGTATCAAATTATTAGTTTTGCTTTCGTATATTACTATTAGTTTTGAGTTACTTACCGATGGTAGGAGATTTTGTTAGTTGATTTTAACCGTCCTTTGTAATTTCTGCAAATTTTGATCGCGCAACTTGCCATTTTCAGCAAAATAATCGATCGCAAAAAATGGCAAGTTGCGCGATCAAAATTTGCAGAAATTACAAAGGACGGTTAAAATCAACTAACAAAATCTCCTACCATCGGTAAGTAACTCAAAACTAATAGTAATATACGAAAGCAAAACTAATAATTTGATACCTTTAGTCACAAAACCATCGCGTCATTTTGTGGTGTTGCCAGTCTTGGATTGGGAATTTCCTGGTATAGTTGTCTTTAAACCTGTTGTACATGTTCATTTTTCCCGACTGACCAACAGAGTGTTGCGTTTTTTAGCATAGGCGTTCCGCGATTTTAAGCATCGGGGTTTTGCGATTTGTGAAGCTCTGTACAGGGATTGAATGCTACACTCCAATCACATTCAAATGCCGCAAAGTTAATGATAATAATGTCCTCCCAACCAATTTCGGCAACGGCAACCAATCTATTATAGTGTTCAAGTATATTGTGTGCAAACACAAAAGTGCAATAGACCGCCATATTGAAATTCTTTGTTATTGGACTGATTTCGTTCAAAATCGATATTTAGGCTTCTTTGCGGTCAAAAAAGAGGAAATGGTTGCCAAAATTATAAAAAGTCTCCGCCATATTGGAATTCTTTGTTATTGGACCGATTTCGTTCAAAATCGATATTTAGGCTTCTCTGGGGCCAAGAAAGAGGAAATGGTTGGCAAAATTATAAAAAGTCACCGCCATATTGGAATTCTTTGTTATTGGACCGATTTCGTTCAAAATCGATATTTAGGCTTCTCTGGGGTCAAGAAAGAGGACATGGTTGCCAAAATTATAAAAAGTCACCGCCATATTGGAATTCTTTGTTATTGGACCGATTTCGTTCAAAATCGATATTTAGGCTTCTCTGGGGTCAAGAAAGAGGGAATGGTTGCCAAAATAAAAAAAAGTCACCGCCATATTGGAATTCTTTGTTATTGGACCGATTTCGTTCAAAATCGATATTTAGGCTTCTCTGGGGTCAAGAAAGAGGGCATGGTTGCCAAAATTATAAAAAGTCACCGCCATATTGGAATTCTTTGTTATTGGACCGATTTCGTTCAAAATCGATATTTAGGCTTCTCTGGGGTCAAGAAAGAGGGCATGGTTGCCAAAATTAAAAAAAGTCACCGCCATTTTGGAATTCTTTGTTATTGGACCGATTTCGTTCAAAATCGATATTTAGGCTTCTCTGGGGTCAAGAAAGAGGACATGGTTGCCAAAATTATAAAAAGTCACCGCCATATTGGAATTCTTTGTTATTGGACCGATTTCGTTCAAAATCGATATTTAGGCTTCTCTGGGGTCAAGAAAGAGGACATGGTTGCCAAAATTATAAAAAGTCACCGCCATATTGGAATTCTTTGTTATTGGACCGATTTCGTTCAAAATCGATATTTAGGCTTCTCTGGGGTCAAGAAAGAGGGCATGGTTGCCAAAATTAAAAAAAGTCACCGCCATATTGGAATTCTTTGTTATTGGACCGATTTCGTTCAAAATCGATATTTAGGCTTCTCTGGGGTCAAGAAAGAGGGCATGGTTGCCAAAATTATAAAAAGTCACCGCCATATTGGAATTCTTTGTTATTGGACCGATTTCGTTCAAAATCGATATTTAGGCTTCTCTGGGGTCAAGAAAGAGGGCATGGTTGCCAAAATTATAAAAAGTCACCGCCATATTGGAATTCTTTGTTATTGGACCGATTTCGTTCAAAATCGATATTTAGGCTTCTCTGGGGTCAAGAAAGAGGACATGATTGCCAAAATTTTAGAAAATCACCGCCATATTGGAATTCGTTGTTATTGGACCGATTTAGTTAAAAAATTGAAATTTAGGCTTCTCTGCGGTCAAGAAAGAGGAAATGGTTGCCAAAATTTTAAAAAGTCACCGCCATATTGGAATTCTTTGTTATTGGACCGATTTCGTTCATTTTTGACCTTTCCTCTTTTTTGACCGCAAAGAAGCCTAAATATCGATTTTGAACGAAATCAGTCCAATAACAAAGAATTTCAATATGGCGGTCTATTGCACTTTTGTGTTTGCACACAATATACTTGAACACTATAATAGATTGGTTGCCGTTGCCGAAATTGGTTGGGAGGACATTATTATCATTAACTTTGCGGCATTTGAATGTGATTGGAGTGTAGCATTCAATCCCTGTACAGAGCTTCACAAATCGCAAAACCCCGATGCTTAAAATCGCGGAACGCCTATGCTAAAAAACGCAACACTCTGTTGGTCAGTCGGGAAAAATGAACATGTACAACAGGTTTAAAGACAACTATACCAGGAAATTCCCAATCCAAGACTGGCAACACCACAAAATGACGCGATGGTTTTGTGACTAAAGGTATCAAATTATTAGTTTTGCTTTCGTATATTACTATTAGTTTTGAGTTACTTACCGATGGTAGGAGATTTTGTTAGTTGATTTTAACCGTCCTTTGTAATTTCTGCAAATTTTGATCGCGCAACTTGCCATTTTCAGCAAAATAATCGATCGCAAAAAATAAGCCGTACGTGCGTATCACTCGACGTTACAATTGACACTGAGGTGCGGTGAACGCTTTAGAGGAGAACAGTTCACTGATATTTTTATCGACGCTTTTGCGCCGCCGTGACTCTATCTAGAGTTTATATAATCAAAGAGTTTTAAAGATTGTTATTTTAATTTAAAATTTGGTAGGCAGGTTCTTTCTTTTCCAGTCGTCAACGTTCATAGATTTTAAGCACCTATATGTAATCAAAGAAAGGAAATAAATAATTTCAATTTCAATTTCTAGGGTCTAGACATCAGCAAAGAAAAGATTTTGAGAAAATGAAATGGGGGATATGAAAATCTTATGTTTTTGCACTCAAAGACATGAAAAACGGTTGTTTATGAACTTTCGGAAACTTTTGGTTAGTAGATTTAAATAATAAAATACCTACTAAATAAAAAGTATATTGAAATTGCGATCTCCGTGGGTGCGAAGTCGCGGTTTTTACTTGCGGTAGGAATTTTTTCGATAGGCTTCTTGCAGCGGGAAATTTCATCTTTTTATAATCTCATAGAAAATCAGAAATTCTACGCGGACAAAGTACCTAGCGGGCGACCGCTAGTATTTTATAATATTAGTATGGATAGTAAGGATAAGGATAATTTTTGTTTTGAAAAGAGCATTATGTATAAAAAAAGGACGATGTAGTGACTCAGAATACTTAAATAGTAGTGATAATATGTTAAGTTTTAATTCGTGTGGATTTATAATAGAGGATATAGGTAATATATACCTACCACTAGGTAGACTAAAAATGTGTACCAGTATGAATATGAAGTTTGAAGCAAGTTATTAAAGCTGTTTTGACCTTAAGCACAATTAAGGTCACTATATCTCATAAATTAACTTTAATAAGACCGCTTATGTATAAATACCTTCCTCGTCATTAACTTATTTATTTTAGAATAAGGATAAACTGCATACGTGTAGACTGTATTCATAACGTCTCATAACGGTAAGTAACTAAACCAATCACACTATAAAAACCTGCGCTGTACTGTTACATTCATATTTCCTTGTCATCCTTTCAATTGACCGGATACAAAGCCCGATTTTTTTAAACGTGAGAAAAAGAAAACAAGCTTGTAAAGGTGACCTCATCTATACTAATATTATTAAGAGGAAAGATTTGTTTATTTGTTTGCTTGTTTGTACCGAATAGGCTCTGTAACTACTGGACCGATTTTAACCATTTTTCACCAATAGAAAGCTAAGTGATCAGAAAGTAACATATAGGCTATAATTTATTTTCAAAAATTAGAGATCCTTAAGAAAATTGCAATAATGTAACCCAAAGTAGCAAAATTTTTTTATAATTTAGTCAATCACGCTGCAACAAAGCTACGGATTGACGTGATTTTTAGATAGGTATAGTTGAGAACCTGAAGGGTGACAAATCAAAGAGTTCCCGCGGGATTTTAAAAACTAAATCCACGCGGACGAAGTCGCGGGCATCAGCTAGTCGCTAACAAAGCTATCTACCCTGTAAGTAAAACACTACGTTTAATGTCTCTATCAGGCAACCTTAGCTTTGTTGAGAGGAGTAGGTTTATGAGATTTGAGGGTAGTACGGTGCATCAAATGTACAATGTACATTGTACATATTTCATTCATACATTTCTACCCATCGCTGGCCCTCTTCTGTGCATAGGTCTTCTGTCGAATAATAAGGTTAGGGCCAGTTTCACCACTTGCTGATAAAGGTCTGATAGCCTATCCACATCTTATCTGACGGATAGCGTTTAAATTTCTGTTTCATAAGTATCTGATAAGTCAATCTGACAGTCAAACTCAAAACGATATCACACAGCAGCTATTTTATCTGTTAGATATATATCAGGCACTTTATCAGCAACTGGTGAAACAGGCCATCAATGTTATAGACCTCGCTGGCCAAAGAGGATTGGCGGACTTCGCACACCTTTGAAAACATTACGTAGAACCCTCAAGCATGCAGATTTCCTTCCTTCACCGGCAAGTGATATATTTAAAAACAAATATAGCTCCGAAAAGTCAGAGATGTGTGCCTGGGATCGAAACATCATGAGGAACTTACCTACATGATTGACAGTTCTCCTTAATGTTCTCAAAGTGTGAGAGGAGACCTGTGAGTGAGTGAATTTCAAGAAGCATTGCTTAAACAAGTTTAATGTAAGGGCCAGCAGCAAAATGACACTTCCTCTATGTTTCAGGTGAGGTGATATCTCTTCATAGCAGTGTTTATATCCTGTATGTTGGGACCAGGGCGCGGAGGAGTGAATTGAATCCTTCAACAGTCAGGCACACTTGAACAACTGCTCAATGAACCTACATAATATCTGAAATCTTTTTGATTTTCTTACTTTATACTTACTAGCTCATCAACTACTCACTACTGAGAGCAGGTCTCCTCTCATACGGCGTTCACAGGAGGCGATTTTCACCGTCACCATAGCCGTCTCTATCTCCTATAATACAGGAGACGGCTATGACAGTACTATTATATATTCTGGGGATAGGGTGACATTCAACAAAAATCGCGTGCGAACGCCGTATCACAGTAGGGTTATTATAACAGTAGGGCTATAGGCCATAGTCCATCACGCACGCTGGGCCTATGCGAGTTGGTAGAGATTAGACGCTCATAGTAAAGTTAACATAATTATTGTATAAGTATGTGTTAGAGCTGTTAACAAGTAGAGTTAATATACTTCGTACCTTATAGCTGTATAGGTAAGAGTATTACATAGATTTTAAAACATGAGTAATAACTCGTTAATCACTGTTTATACTATGTCACCGTAAGATTGTAAAAATCGTTAGTTCATAAACGAAATTGTAAACTATTGTGAACTCGGCGAACAGTATCACTTAGTTTACAATTTAACGTACGCAAAATTGTAAACTACAATAGGGTGACCACTGATCATGTGACAAAAATATGAAATAACTGACATTAGAAGTTGTTTATTGTAATTTAAAATATATGTTATTGTTATTTGGTAATCAAGCAAACAACTTAAAACGAAATGCTAGCGCCCCGACACGCAGTCTTCTCTGTCCTAGAGCCAGAAGCTGAATGACGCGACGGAGCGAGTCTTCTGGCGTAGCCCATTTGATTTGTAGGTACTGTACAGTACTGTGTTGCATTACAAATACAGTTATTTACATACATATATACATACTATACATACATACATACATACATACATATATTGCAAGTATAAAAGCTTGTAAAAACCAAACTCTCTTCAGACGCCCGCTCCGCAAAGGCCGTCGGTATACGCGTTTCGCTGAAGCGTTTTCTGCGATTTGTTTATCTTTATAAATTATAATACAGCTAAGGAAAAATCTATATATATATCTATCTATTTAAATAAAAATCTCGTTTCACGATGTATGTTCGGGATAAACTCGAAAACTATATAAAGACTATAAATTAGAGTCCTTAAAAGAAAAAAAAAGAAAAACAGAAAAGATGTATGATATCTACCTATTCAAATTTGTTTGCCGGTAGGTACACTCTACACTCAGAACATTATGTATTATTATCAAAATTATTTTTTAGAACTGCGCCCTACGCAGCGCATAATAATATTCAAGATTATTCATTATCTTTTGTTGCCAATTACGACGATGTTTCCTTGTATAAAAAACCGGCCAAGTGCGAGTCGGACTCATGCACCGAGGGTTCTGTACTCTAGAAGTAAAAGTAAAACGATAATATTATATTAATTTGCTTATTAATAGTTAACTTTGTTTGTAGAGGTTTATTGTTAATATAAAAAAACTATGCTAGTTAGAGCGTTGGATTTATTTTTCCTGTAAAATATACATAAACCTCTGTTGACCCTTTGAGGAATTATTATTAATAATTCAATGTGTTGACCATAATTATTTCTGATTTTTCGATTGGTAAACTTCGGAGATAAGGGGGGGGGGGGGGTATTTTTTTTTCGACATTTTGCCCGATTAATCAAAAACTAGTAAGTATATATAAAAATAAATAAAAATCTGTTTAGAATGTACAGGTAAAGGCCTTTCATATGATACCCCACTCGGTATAGGCACAGGTATAGGTATCTTAGTTTGAAATTTCAAAGCCCCCATTTTCCCCCTCTTTTAATTAAACTAAAATAATTTTCGCATTAGTTTTATTTTTCTAAAATAATAGTTTAACTAAAATAATCGACTGTGATAGACGGACGGACAGACGGACGAAGAAAGTCTCACCATAAGGGTTCTATTTTTACTATTTTGGTACGGAACCCTAATAAAAGGTGAAATATTAAACATGCACATTGTACATACATATTGTGAGTATTAAAAAAACAGGCATTGGTACATAATATTTAACACTTGACTTATTCAAACAATGAATGATCAAAACAAAAAAGTAAGAGTAAACAAAGGAGTCAGATCCGTAAATAAATTAATGTTGTCAGTTTGCCAAACCAGAGTCAAAGCCAAATTTTCCATTTAAACTTATAATTTATGTAGGTCTCGGACTGACTAGTAGGTGACTTTGGAGTAAACAAGTGTAAATTAAAAATTTTATTTTTAAAAACAATTTTTTTTTGTAGTAGCTGGCTACATCATAAGGGCATGGCTGTCATCTAGGACTAGAGTACTTGTCAAGATGAATCAAACGAACCAAAACTCGATGGGGGATGGGATGTCAACTTACGTCGTTTTACAACTGAGTTCCCATAGCCACCTTCCGGCTCCATGATCAGATCAGCTCTATGTCACAAAATATTGTTTTGTCTTGCGATTTACATAATATACTTACATGCATTTCAACTCAATCGGGACCGAGTAGTGGTTCTAATTCATCTTGCAAGATTTGACGTAAACAAACATACAATTACAAACATACATACATTGCAAGTTATATATAAGCTTGTAATAAAAGTAGGACTTTATAGGGTGGTGTGAGTTTTACGGGTGAACAAAGGCAGGACTTGTGTGACGTTCGTGTCTCTCTCCAAGTTCTCAACTCGGGTAGAGTTGATACAAAAAAAAACGGTCAAGTGCGAGTCGAACTCGTGCGCCGAGGGTTCCGTACCTACCCATTATACCGCCATTATTGGAACGAAGTTCCTTATGGCGCGTTGCGAAAGGGGGCTAGACGGAAATTAAGACCAAAAGTTGGACCGACACTTTCGACACTTTTTGATAGCCTAAAAAATATCTTATATAATAATTTCAACAAGTTGTGCATCGCCCCCGTATATTCTGTGCCCGTGGCTCAATTAGCTTCCTATACCTACTTATGACTCTGTATTCTGCAAGGCTGCAGCTAAGCTTAGTAGTACCTACCTAAAGCATAATATTCTGAACTTATATTATCTAAGGCTCTAGTCTAAGGCTCATATTATAATTAATTATAATTCCGGTATCATTATATAACTTTAAAACTTAAACAAATTATTATAATAATTATAACTTATACAAATTATAATAATTACAAGGTAACTTTAGTACTTATAGTTTTTACCAGTTAAAATGCTGGTGCAAAATTGGGGGAAATTAGTATCTAAATAATTTATCATAGTAATTTTTTTGTGACAAAAACAATTTAGTAACAATCCACATTTTAAGTTTGAACAGTTGAAAAATAAGGTAGTTACGGTAGGTAGTACTAATTTTATCTTTTTTTTTCATGTATATAATATAGGTACACAATCACACTACATCACTACGTATTCACTATTATTATAAAACAAAGTCCCCCACCGCGTCGTGTCTGTCCGTCTGTTCGCGATATACTCGAAAACTACTTTTTCAAAATCTACTATTTTCATGCGGTTTTCACCAATACATAGGGTGATTCATGAGGAAGGTTTTAGTGTACAATTTGTTAAGGTTTTGTGTAAATTAGTTGAAATATGACGATAAATGTTGACAATGTCGGAAAAATTCAAGCCGCTTGGGAGCTTTCATCGAAAGCGCTGCCTAATCCCTTTGAGATATAACAAAACAATTTATGGTGGTGGTATGGTGGGATAAGTCTTTACAGAAAAGTCCGCGATGGCTTATATCTATCTTTTAAGGATAGCTCACTATACTCATTTTAACTTCTAAAAAAATGGTCACATACCATGCGGTAATTGGAAATCTATTTAGACTGATGTACAGTATTAATCCTTATTAACTTAAATACGTTAGTTACCATAAGCATTTCATGCACATTATGATAATCCTTTACACCATACAATTTAAAAGAATATCTTATGAGTTATTGCAAAATAGAAACGAATGCGCGCCAAAATAAATACGCGGATTTCAACCCGATGGCGATGATGGGACTCGCTTACATGATGCGACAAGTGACCACCCCTGCGCCGCGTTGACATTGCTATATTATAAGCCGAGCGATACTTCTTTTATAAGCCTACGTACTGTTCAATAGGTATGCTGTTCAATATATAACTTAGGGAAAATTTCAAGGAGTTTGCAAAGCATAGGCGTAATATGCTCTACTACCCGTGAGAAGCCGGGGCGGGTCGCTAGTAATGTAATAATTATGTATAGACCGTACGTATACGCGTATATCTGTAACAGGCTACCTGAATCATTTCCATCTTTTATTAATCTAAATAAGGCCTAAACTAGCGGCACGCTATGATGGCCGGTTTGACACATTACAATAGTGATGTGGAATGTCAATTTATTCTCGAACAAAAAACAATTAAGTTTTGTTTTTGTACCTGATTAAATAGGTTTAATAAAACAAAAATGTATATGTTTATTTAATTTATTTGAACGAACTGAATATTTGAATGAAAATGAATATACATACTTTATATGCACACAAGAAACATATGAATACAAAAGATACCAAAAAAGGTGCCACAAAAGGCCATAATTAATCAGATTCGTCCATACTACTATTTTCACTGTCGTCACTGCTATCATCACCTACATTAATAATTATATGTTCGTTTTCTATAATATTATCTATTTTCACATCTCTTTCATAATCTTCCCTTATTAATTTAACAGTTCTATTCACAACCTTTTCCCAGTCTCCTTTAGTCACATGTTCACAAGCTTCTTCTAATAATTTTAGCATTTTTTTTGTGGTAAATGGGGGTTCTGTATTGTGTCTTGCAGCATATCCCTTAATTTGAGCACACACCAACTCAATCGCATTATACTCACAATGGTAAGGCGGTAACCGTATAACTCTGTGCCCATGTTCTAATGCTATTTCGTCAATGACGTATCGGATCTTGGTTGGTTTGTTTTCTTTTAAAAGACGTACTAATTCCGCTTTTAACATATTCATGTTTGCATCTACGCCATTTTTACGAAGCCATGCGACGATATCAGCTTTCTTTTGGGATTGGGCAGGTGGCTTGTCAATTTGCATCGAGTGGTATGGGGCGTTGTCCATAATTATAATAGATGGTTCAGGGAGGCTACACAACATTGAGGTAAACCATTCAGTAAACTTTTCTCCATTCATGTCTTCATGATAGTCTCCAGTGGTTTTTGACGCAAAAGCCATGAGAGAACCTTCGACAAACCCGTTGATGGTTCCGGCGTGACAAATTATAAGTCGCGATCCTTTTCCTACAGGAACTTTGGAAGTAGATGCTGCTGTGTCATCGTTCCAAGAACGGCCTACAGTATGGTTAGCATTAAGCCATGTTTCATCCAAGAACACATTTTGCCAATTTTTGATTTCTTTCACTTGCCGTAAAAAAGTATACCTTGCCATCGCTATATCAAATCTTTCCATCAATATTTTGCGTTTGTTACATTTTTTGTATCGAAATCCAATGGTCTTCAAAATCTTCGTTAAAGAACTTTCCCCACCGAAGAATAATCCAGCTTCCTTCAGTGAATGCACCAACTTTTTTCTTGTTGGATACTCCTTCTGTAAATAGTAGCCGTAAACATGTCTTCGGATAGCATCGGCATCAAAGCTATCGATGCCTACGACTGGTTTTGCTCGTTTTCTCTTTTTTGGTGTGTGAAGTTTATTTTCTTCTGTGCCAGTCTCGCCATATTTTTTTTTAGTTATCCGTCTAACAGTTCGTTGTCCAATATTAAGCGCATCAGCTACGCGTTCAACCACTGACGTTATAGGTAAAATTGGCCCTCCATTTTGAGCTTCACGATCGAAATAGTTACGAAGGCGTATTACGAACTCACGTGTCTGACTATTTAGAACAGTTCTCTGCGTACGTTCGGTCATATCGACGAAATCCACAACAAAGGGCTTGAACAGAGTCCAAATTAACGAGCAAGGGTCAACAGTAATGCAGTATCAATATTTGAAATCCAAAGCCAGGTCAAAACTATATCACAATCGCATTGCACTGACAGTTTATACTTTTCGAAGCAACGTCAATTCGAAACTGCTTTGTTTTGCATTGAGCATTGACGCGAGTTTGCCGGAGGTAGTAGTTGTGCTAGCCAGCGATCCTATGTGACGATCGTATTAGATTCCATTTTTAAAAATTTTCAATTTAGAAAACCAAATGCCGAGTTGTGGTATATATCATATAAAAATAAAAATTTTACCTTTTGTATGAAACAGCTGATATTTTTTTGCGATTTCAGAGGTTTGTCCACATATTGAAAATTGTTCATATTCACAAGTACATTCACCCCTTAAATGGTGCAAACTGATTTTTCTACACTTGTATACGTTTTAGAAATCAATTTAATAAATAAATTTTGAGTCCTAAACCTAAAACTACATTCGATAAAATTTATGAATCTCTGCACATCACTATCGTCAATAAAGTAATACAATTATTTCCTTCAAAGTCGTTATCAATTAATACGGAACTTCATGAGCGGACAAACGTCAAACCGGCCATCATAGCGTGCCGCTAGTGTAGCCTACCTTAACCTACCTATAAAAATACCTACTGTCAGGAACATGGTGCAATTGTCAGATTTCAGATGTCAGATTGTATAAAATTGATAAGGACTTTAAGAAATGATAAAGATGTCGTCATTTTGTTTATTGAAATTAGTTTATTTGTATCGACATTTGTCAATGTTGACAGTGTGGGCACGCCATCTTGCGCGCCATCTTGGAATATTAGTATAAATGCAGCTATTTTGACGACGCGAGTTCAGACTTCAGCCTCTGCCATCTGCCAGTCTCTCATCCGACTAATAGATCCTTTAAGTGTCTAGGTCGTTGTATTTGATTGAGGGATTGTGATAGCAATCGCGCCCTAATCGGATAAATATTGCCAGTGCGCTTAAGATTAGTGTAATTGAATAATTAATATTTAGATATTTTTGATAACTACCCTCACGTTCAGATGGTGTTTGTCTGTCGTGTTTGTGGTTAAATAGATTAGATGTGAGGAAAGGGGCCGTTATAGGGGTGGAGGAGACGGCAATAGGTAGGGCTTAAGCGTTTTAAGAGAATAAATACGTATTCTCTTAAGGCATGATTAGTTTGATTAGTTTGTGAGCAATAGAATTTTGAGTGGCTCGGTTTTAAAGAGTAAAGTATCGATATTTGTGACACTACTATCTCTATTGTAAAATAGTTAGGCTTCTGTACTCAGAGGGTACCAAATTGTTGGTATTCTTCTCAACCCATCGCCGGCCTTCTGCCAGGTCCCGCGCTCATGTCTCTGTTGAATGTGTAAACGAACCATTAGTGCAGTGGTCTTGTCTGTGGTTATACCTGTCAAATGGCTATTAAGTTTCTACTCTCTCTGGCCTACGGCTGACCACTGGACGGACGTGTTAACTGTGTAAATTGCTCCCAATAAATATCATCCAGTTTAATCTTTGTGGAATCTTTTCTTTTTCACGGCCCCTCAACAAGTCAACTGCGTTACGGCGACATTCAAGCGCAAGATGGCGGAGTCAATATCGCGCGTTACGATTGACAAACTCAAAGGTATGGAAGACTACTCCACATGGAAATTCCTTGTCCGGATGTTACTAATCCACGAGGATTTGTGGGATGCCGTCGAAAAAAGGAAAGGCGTGGACGACAAAACGCAACTCAAGGCGTTGGCGCGTATTTGTCTGCTCGTGCAACCCGCCGTGTTGACACATATTAGAAATGCAAAAACTGCATACGAGGCGTGGGAAAAACTGGAAAATGTTTACGAAGGTAAAGGTCTCACGAGGCGCCTAGGGCTGTTGCGCACTTTGTTCGCGTTGAAACTGGATGGGTTCCCGGACATGCAGTCTTATTTAAATAAAATAAGTGACGTCGGTCAGCAGCTACAAGACATCGGTGCTGGATTGGAGGATGACTTTCTAGCAGTCATTATGTTGAGTGGGCTGTCATCCAACTACGACCCGCTCATAATGACATTAGAAAACTCTTCAGAGAAGCTCACCACAGAGTCAGTAAGATCCCGGTTAACACAAGAATATCAACGGAGGCTTGAAAAAGATGACACTAGTTCGGCTTTAGCTGTGAGTAAGCCTAGGAGTAAGACTATCCGTTGCTTTCGGTGCAAAAAGACAGGTCACAGATTCCGGGACTGCGCTGAGGGAGCAAAGAAAGAAGAGAAGAAGAATAAAAGTTTGTTTTGTGCTATGTCAGTGAATTTAGGCAGTGATGTTTGGTATGTGGACTCCGGAGCGACACATCATATGTGTAATAATCTCAAATCATTAACTAATTACATGAGTGAATCTCCAGTGGCTGTCAAAGTTGCGAATGGTGAAACATTACAGTCATTAGGTAGAGGAAACGTGAAGATTCCCCTATTAAGGACCATAAGTGACGTACTGTATGTTCCCAATCTGTCAGTAAACTTATTATCTGTCAGTGTGATGACAAAAAAGGGTTTCACTGTGTCATTCAAAGGCAACTTGTGCAAGGTTTTAGATGGGGATGAGGTTGTCGCTCAAGCTACACAAATAAATGGTATTTATATTTTAGATAAGCCTCAGCTTAGGCAGGAATGTTATAGCTCGTCCACATGCATCAACTCAGAGCAGGCTGTGTCGGCACCTCAGTCCAGGGGGTCGCAGGAGGTGTGGCACAGGAGGCTGGGACATTTAAACAGGCGTAGTATGGATTTACTGAAAGGTATGGCTCTTGGTATTGATTTTGATAATTCAACATTCAAATCATGTATCTCTTGTGTACAGGGAAAACAAACCAGGCTGCCGTTTCCCAAGAAGTCGCTTAGTAGGGCTAGGGAACAGTTAGAGTTAGTTCATACAGACCTGTGTGGTCCGATGCCTCAAGCATCTTTTAGTGGGAGTAAATACTTTCTCACATTCATAGATGACTACAGTAGAAAGACTTATGTATATTTTCTTAGATCAAAGAATGAGGTCTTTGATAAATTTAGAGAATATAAAGCCCTAGTTGAAAATCAGACCGGGAAGAAGGTCAAGGTTCTTCGCAGTGATAATGGTGGAGAATATATTTCTAATAATTTTCAGGAATTCCTAAAGAAGTGTGGGATTCGCCAACAAACCACAGTACCTCACTCGCCGCAACAGAATGGTGTTGCAGAGCGAGCCAACCGCACCATCGTAGAGAAAGCACGGTGCATGCTTCTCGATGCGGGTCTCGACCAGCGGTTCTGGGCGGAGGCTGTGAATACTGCTGTGTACCTCAAGAACAGATCGCCTAGCAAGGCGGTGAGGAACACTGTTCCTGAGCACAAATGGTCAAATAAAAAGGTAAGTATGACTCACCTCAGAACTTTTGGCTGTTTAGCATATGCATTAGCTGACAAGAGACAGAAATTTGATGCTAAGTGTGATAAATACATTTTTGTAGGATATTGTGATGAGACCAAAGGATATAGATTACTAAATCCAACTAATCCTAAGGTGTGTATAAAAGCTAGGAATGTGACATTTTTGGAAAAAGAATTTTACAGCTCAGTCACACAAGAACCTACGGACACAATAGAAGTGTCACTACATAAGAATCCTAAAACCCATGGTCAGTCTGACCCGTCTGATCCACCTAGTAGACCTGTATTTCCACATGATGACAAGGGGAGCCCCAGTAATGCGGGACCTGATGGAAATATCACGTTTAGGTCTCAACGGCAAAAGCCAGTGGTCAGCCGTAGGCAACCTGTACAAATAAGTCCGATATCTGTAAGCAGTATTGAATTAGATGATCCGCTCGATGAAACTTACATTCCAGGTGAAACGACAATAGACTCCTCCGACTCTGCTGAATCTTACTATGAAGCATCTCTGGCCGAGCTGTCTGCATACTCAGCCAGTACGAGCTGCTGCTATGGTGAACCAGAGACTGCGACAGAGGCCTTGCAGGGCAAAGATTCTGAGAGATGGAGAGCCGCTATGTCAGATGAGTATAAATCTTTTGTTGATAATAACTGCTGGACATTGACTGAACTGCCTAAGGGTCAAAGACCTGTCAAATGTAAATAGGTATTTAAAAGGAAGAGAGGATTAAATGGAGAAGTTTTGAGATATAAGGCTAGATTAGTTGCCAAAGGATACACACAGAAATATGGTGTTAATTACTTTGAAACATATTCGCCAGTTGTTAGATATTCAACTTTGAGAATTTTGCTTGCTTTAGCTGCAGAGAAAAATATGGAAATAGATCATTTAGATGTAAAAACAGCTTTTCTTAATGGTGATCTTAAGGAAACCATCTACATGGAACAACCAGAAGGTTTTATAGATAAAGAAAAACCTCATATGGTCTATCGCTTGAATAAAGCAATTTATGGTCTCAAACAGGCTTCTAAAAGTTGGTATGAAAAGATTAATACCGTCTTAATAAACAAAATGGGTTTTAGAAAGTTTTCTTCTGAGCCATGTGTATTCATTAAGAATCATGATGATGGAACCATGACAATCTTGGCTCTATATGTTGATGATATCATTTTGTTTACTAATAACCATAAAGAAAAACCTTTTATTAAACAGCAGATTATGACTCAGTTCGAGATGAAAGATTTAGGGCCAGCTCATCACATTCTTGGGATGCGACTATGTCGAAAGAATGGTATGTTTTCTTTAGATCAGTCAGATTACATTCGTAGGGTGTTGGACCGTTTTAACATGACAGATTGTAAGCCAGCCAGCACTCCTATGGAGACTGGATTAAAATTTGAGAAATGTAATAGTAAACATGATCTAAATTTACCATAAAGGGAATTGATAGGTTGTTTGATGTATATCGTAGTATGTACTAGGCCTGATACAGCCAATGCTGTTAGTATTTTGAGTCAATTTAATGATTGTTATAGTGAACTTCACTGGAAAGCAGCAAAACGTTATTTAAAAGGTACAATAAATCATTGTCTTACTTATGTTAATAGTGGTATGGAACTTATTGCTCATGTAGATGCGGATTGGGCTTCTAATGATCTAGATCGAAAATCATTTACAGGTTTTGTATTTAAACTTGGTAATTCAACAATATCATGGGAAAGTAGGAAGCAAAGAACGGTTGCTTTATCTAGTACTGAGGCTGAGTACATGGCTTTATCGGATGCATGTAAAGAGGCTTTATTTATACGGTCCTTTGTATTTGAATGGTTAGTTATAAATTATAAGATTTCCATGTATAATGATAGTCAGTCTGCGCAAAAACTTAGTACTAATCCCATGTATCATTCGAGAACAAAGCATATTGATGTCAGGCATCATTTTATTCTAGAAACTATAAATAAAGGTATAGTTAAGTTGTGTTATATGTCCACGGATAATATGGTGGCTGATATATTAACTAAGCCCTTAACTCAGTATAAAACTGAAAAGTTTGTAAGTCAGTTGGGTTTGTCTAAGAATAACTTATGTACCTAATTGTTTTTAAGTTTTCATAAGTTATTAGAGGTTTATAATATGTTCTGTAGTTGAATTATGTGTTAAACTTAAGATTTTGCTTATGTATTAGGCGAAATGTTGCATAGTCATTATGCATATATGTTGAACATTGTATTAATGTTTAATGACTATAACATAATGTAAGCGTCATGTACACAATGTATATAACTGTAAGTAATTATTGTGAATGGTTCGTTTAAGGGCCAGTGTTGAATGTGTAAACGAACCATTAGTGCAGTGGTCTTGTCTGTGGTTATACCTGTCAAATGTCTATTAAGTTTCTACTCTCTCTGGCCTACGGCTGACCACTGGACGGACGTGTTAACTGTGTAAATTGCTCCCAATAAATATCATCCAATTTAATCTTTGTGGAATCTTTTCTTTTTCACGGCCCCAACCCTTCAGTCTCCACCCAAAATGAGAAGGGTTTAGGCCCTATAGTCCACCACACTGGCAATTGAAAGACTTACACAGTACACACCTTTGAGAATATAATGGAGAACTCTCTGGCATGCCAGTTACCTCCACGATTTTTCCTTCATCGTTAAAACAACTGAACGCACATTACATCGAAATGTCAGAAAAACTGCGTGTCTGTGATTCTACCCCTTGAAATTGACGCCAAAGTTTAATACTCAAACGGTACCATTATAATATTAAGGTTGATTATACGGGTCTGCCCGCGAAATTCAAAAATTTGGTTTTACGCAATTTGTAAACTAATACGACAAACTAGGTTCATGGCATTCTAATTGCGACGATGGCATTATTGATTATCAGCTTAACAGGTTTATATAAAAATCTTTACTTGAACATGCCCAGTTTAAGAAATTAGTCAGAATATCGAGTTGGACGTGAGTTATTCACAAAATAGTCGATATTCTGACTAATTTCTTAAACTGGACACTTTCAAGTAAAGGTTTTATATAAACCTGTGAAGATGATACTGCCATCGTCGCAATTAGAATGCCATGAGCCTACTTTGTCGTATTAGTTTACAAATTGCGAAAAACCAAGTTTTTGAATTTCGCGGGATGACCAGTATAATCAACCTTAAGCTTCAAAAGATTAAAGGTGTGGACTGAAAATTGAAAGCTGGTCCATCGTAGACCCACTCCTAATCAAAGCTTTCCGCTTATTTGGAGTGTAAAGGAGAATACTTAAGTCAAGTTCATCTTGACAAGGTAGCCTTTGACTGATCAAACCAGATAGTAAGTATGCTTGATAAACTTCGAAAGGGTATGGTAGTGAAAACAATTCCATACCTTTGTATGGTATTGGTTTCTTTATACACGCTAAGGTACCGGTTGGCGGTACGTCTTTGAGGACAGAGTGCACTGTGCAGGTAACTAAGCCACGGCCGAAGCCTCCCGCGAGACAAACCATTACCTATTCAGATTTTTAACGGTAAGGAGTTTGTTTTAATACTGAACCCTGATTGTAAAAGCAATTCGCACTTGTTTGGTTTTGAAAAATAAATAGCTTCATGTAAAATGCAAAAAGAAATAAAATACATAAACAGGTAAGTACTTATATCTACATAATATTATTATATTACGTTATACTTATACCTAATAATATAGGTAAGTAATGCGCAGTTTAATTGGCCACGTCATTACATATTATCCAATTAATTATGAATTTTTTAACAATTAAAGATGTTTTCATAACACATTCATGGCACGTATTACCCAATGATTTTATCTTATGATTTTATCCAATAGGACTCAATGATGCCCGCGACAATGTCTGCGTTAATTTAGTTTTTAAAACCCCGCGGGAACTCTTTGATTTTCCGGGATAAAACTAGCCTATGTCACTCTCCCGGTTCTCAACTATACCCATGGAAAAATTCCGCAGCTCTGTTGCGCCATGATTGAAGAACGATCTACCAAACAAACACGCTTTCGCATTTTATTATCTGATTACCTACCCAACCCAAGTATGTATCACATTTTCGAGTATCATCACTGTGTGTGTAAATGTGTGTGTGTATGTTTGTGTGTGTGTGTGTGTGATGTGACGGCGATGGTGCCGTCCCATTGTGGGCACGGTTTTCCACTCAGAATGAAAAGGGTTTAGGTCATAATGCATCACGCTGCTCAAGTGCAGATTGGCATACTTCATACACCTTTAAAAAACTAAAAGTCACTGTGGAGAACTCTCAGGCATGTAGGTTTCCTCACGATGTTTTCCTTCACCGTTAAACGAGTGATATTTTTTGCCTACAAGTCACATAGCTCTGAAAAGTCAGAGACGCGTGAGAACGAAACCCGGATGCCGTACCTACCTAGTTAGTAGGAAAAACGGAAGCAGGAATTACCATTTGTGAGATCTGAGAGTAGGTAATTGTTTTGGAAACAAGTTGCACACAATGCACTTTTGCAGCATGGTACTCTTACCATAAATTCAGCCAATTGCGATGGTAGCAATGTGATAATCACAATAATTTCGTGTTCTCAAATCATTCAAATCAAAATGAAACGGCTGTCCACATATTACAGCAACTGAGCGTAAAACATATAGATCATACCTTACTTCCAGTTTTATTAAGGTCTCTATATTAGCGTGGTAAAATATAAGATTTCTTTTTATATTTCCTCGTTTTTGAACCATAGAGCAAATAAAAAACACTCGCAACAAGCGAATATAAAAGCAATTAAATGTAAAACCAACGTGAATAACATAAAGAAAATCAACTAAAACAACGAAACAAGTTTTACCAATTCAGTAATGCGGAATTTATAATTTATTATGGAAATAATTATATTCAATCATTACAATTAGGTACTATTATGCAAATATTGAGCGAAGCAGTGATAGCCTAGTGGTTAGGACTGTGGTCTTCTATTCGGGGGGTCGCAGGTTCGATCCCAGGTACGCACCTCTGACTTTTCGGAGTCAAGTGCGTTTAAGCAATTAAATATCACTCGCTTCAACGGTGAAGGAAAACATCGTGAGGAAAGGTTTCCTTAAGGCACACCTGAGAGTTCTTCATAATGTTCTTGAAGGTGTGTGAAGTCCGCCAATTCGCATTGGGCCAGTGTGGTGGACTATGGCCTAGGTATAACCCTTCTCTGAGAGGAGACCTGCGCTCAGTAGTGAGCCCTTGATGGGTTGCTAATGATGCAAATGTTTTGGAATATTAAAGAAGATTTTTTTTGAGTTGTTTGCAGTTCTAATTTGCTAGGGGTACCCGTATCTCTTTTTAGTAATAAAGTAATACGATCGTTTCCTTCATGATATTTAATTGCAAAAAACATAACTCCTAAACATCAAAGGCCCGGAATGGAACTCGCGACCCCCGAATAGGAGACCATTGATTTGAACCCTTTACCCTAATGGTGACAATCACTCTCTCTACGAGTGTAAATCTGCTACGAGCTATGTCAGCTTCCCATTAGCACACGGAATGCTAGTTTGGGGGGCCAAGAACTTAGGTACTTACTTGGTTTTACTTTGCATAATTTTTCGAAATAATAAATACAATGATTCGAACCATCGACCCTTATCGACCTTTATGCGACTGTAGAAACCACAAGGCCACGGAGATCTAATATTGTACTGTGAAAATATTGAACACAATGCCAAATTTACATTAAAAAAGTGTCGGTTTCAAAAAAGTGTCGGTTCAATTTAGTCTTAATTTTTTCCGTCTAGCCCCCTTCCGCACCGCGCGATAAGGAACTACGTTCCAATAAAAATATTAAAGATTAATAGTTTTAACGAAAGTTATGTTATTTATAAGTAACGTGGATACCTTTAACTCTCTCGCAGAATTAGGCTATCCATTGATGAAAACCGGGTGAAAAAGACCCGAAGAAGATATAGTCTTTGAGATTATCGCGCACAAACAGAGAAACTCGGCGGAGGGATTAGACTCATTATACCATTATGTATAATATTATGATAATAATTAATGGTTAGCAATTTACTGAACACTTCTGCATCATTGAACTGAGCGCGGGGCAGGCCAAAGGGCACGAAGAAACTAGATTAATTATAATGATCTATACAAATAAATACATTAGAAGTGTCTGTCTGTGTTTTCCACATAACTTGAGCGTCGGTTTTCTTCCTCCTCAAACGAAAAATAAAAGTTATGGTACACCGTCACCTAGGTACTAAGTTTCTGTTCAAGTGGACAAAATTGGAACTAAGAATATCATGTAGGATGATGTAGGGTAGTGGCCGACTGCGTCTTGCAAATTCAATACAGACAATTTTAATTTGGAGGGTTTCGTATACGTAAACATATAAAAATACATACAGCAAATTGAGCTCTAAAACAATACTATTATGATTCATTTTAAATATTGGATATGGTTCATTTTACTTTGATGCTAATGTCATCGTTTACTATTACGATCAAACGAATTAAAACTCGGAGCATGCAGATGCCCGTTTTCACCAACGTTCCCTTAGTTTTAGTAGGTCAACCCTTCTGTGAATTTCGTTCTCAAAGACTAAGAAACACCTTAAGGTGAAAATGAAACTAGGTAAATAAGACTGATAGGTTGAGAGGCTCAATAGCCTAACGGTTAAAGATGCAGACCGAAAACTGTAATGTCAACGGTTTAATCCCCGCCCGTTACTACTACCATTGTCGTTGTCGTTGTATTGTAGCCGGGCCGATCGCGCTATTTTTTTTACGACTGAAACGTAACTGAACTGCAAACGAACCGCAACTTTTTGAACGTTTCGTATCGCGCTAACAATTTGACAGCTAGGTGACACTCAGTTGAACTTGAGTTGGAACGCAACTGCTGTCAAACGAACGTTTTTGCAACAGTTCAATAGACGCTACTTTTTTATAGTTGAAGTTCGATCGCAACAGTGCAATACAGTGTTTACAAGTGTAGTGTTTATTTGGATTAGATATTTTTATAAACTTCAGCGCAATACCGAATGCGACAAAGTTGAATTGTACTTGCACCACAATCGCAACTGATCCATAACTGAACTGTAAACGTTTCGTTGACAATGCAAATAGCGCGATCGGCCTCCTGGGTACGTTTATGGACACGCGGCGCGTTGTGCGGCGCCCGCCGCGTGCGCCCGCGCCGCGCCGCCGCGGTCAACGCAAACGCTTCTGCATGAACGCTCTCATACTTGGCCATATGTTTGAGTTTTATACCGCGCGACGCGACGCACCATGCGACGCGCAACGCGCCGCGTGGCCTCGTGTCCGCCGCGGCTCCTCCTCCGCGTTCAACGCAAACATAACGCTCTCATACTTGGCCATATGTTTGAGTTTACCGCGCGAAACGACGCAACACGCGCCGCGCAACGCCCTAGCATCAGCGTACGCTTAGCATTAGCGTACCTACTAGCGCCATTATGATAATAATTAATAATTACTATTCGTACTTAATTATATCTAGATGAATAAAACTGCGTTATACTCTTGTGCAAGTTATCTTGTTATTAATAATTACTAGACTTGAGATAAGTAATTATAAAAACAAGGTAACTTTATTATTTCATTTTTTATTTCATCAGGATTATCTAAATCATCAGGTTTGCTAAATGCTTGCTTTTGTTCAAGGATTTTCAGGTTATAATATTATACAATGTATTATTTAGTAGGTCTATCTGTGACAATTTCGTGGGAACTCGTTGTTTTCGCGGGATGAAAATCCTGCAGGAAAGATGAACGGATTAAAATAGCGTTTGTCCGTTTCTCGTTTGTCTTGGGTACAAGCTATCTCTCTGCCTTTCTCTCTGCCCATCAATATCGGTTCAGCGCTTACGCATTTTTGCGCGAAAAACGGTTTATCTCAATTTCTGGAAAAACTACAAGTCCTATGGAAAAAAGTTAAGTGGCAAAGTTATAGGTAATAAAAAGGTAATGAAACTTTTGTATTTAGACTTTTTTCACATAACCTCAAAATGTATGTGAAAAATTCAAATAACCAAGTTTTTGGTTTTTTATTTTTATCTTTTACAAAAAAAAAATATTTTTCACGAAATTTTGTGAAAACTTACTTTTTTATGTCCCAAACACACTGTAATATTTCTGATTTAAAATATTTATTTTTTCACCTTTTTTTTTGACTTAATATTGAAAAAGTACCTAATTTTCAATCGAAAATTCTCCCGTTAAAATATCTGCTTTTTTAAAAAAATTGGTAAGCTTTTTGTTCGTTGAAATCTCTACTTTCTGATGGTGTAAAAAAAAATATACATTACTATGGTAAATGCTCTCAGAAAATGCAGAAACGAAATACGAAATAACAGGTAGTAAGGCCCAGACCCTCCTAGCCCCTATGAAATACCTTTTAAATTACATGCGTAGATCGCTATTTATTGCTATTTTAAGATAACTTATATACCTGAGTGACCTACGGAAAATTTTAGCCCATCAAAAGGTATTTCATAGAGAAGTGGGGAAGGGGCTAGGAGGGTCTGGGCCTTACTACCTGTTATTTCGTATTTCGTTTCTGCATTTTCTGAGAGCATTTACCATAGTACATAATGTATATTTTTTTTACACCATCAGAAAGTAGAGATTTCAACGAACAAAAAACTTACCAACTTTTTTAAAAAAGCAGATATTTTGACGGGAGAATTTTCAATTGAAAATTGGGTGCTTTTTCAATATTAAGTAAAAAAAAAGGTGAAAAAATAAATATTTTAAATCAGAAAAATTACAGTGTGTTTGGGACATAAAAAGGTAAGTTTTCAACTTTCGTGAAAAAATATTTTTTTTTGTAAAAGATAAAAATAAAAAACCAAAAACTTGGTTATTTGAATTTTTCACATACATTTTGAGGTTATGTGAAAAAAGTCTAAATACAATAGTTGTAGATCTTTTTATTAACTACAACTTTGCCATTTAACTTTTTTCCATAGGACTTGTAGTTTTTCCAGAAATTGAGATAAACCGTTTTTTTACCCTTAAACCCCCCCCCCCCCCCCTCACTTCCCGACCTCAGATCGCCCGTAATTTATTTTTCCTTTCATTTTTGTTACATTCTCTTCCTTTTACAATGGGTTTCATCCTACTATAATTTTTTTTAATTTTTCATCATTTTCAAAGGTATCTATCTGCACTGCACTGGTCTATTACTACATTGTTCTTGACAAAAAGTGACTTCTAATAATTTTGATGGGAGTCGGTTCAGCCGTTACGATAAAAATTAAAAAAAAACTTATATTTTTAGTTAGGCAGGTACATTAATAGTACATTATTGTCGAGGCTCGGAATAAAGCAATTTATGGACGAGTAACATTGGAAGGCCGAGGCGAAGCCGAGGACTTCCAAGTGATTTTAAAAGGACGAGGCGCCAGCCGAGGCCTTTTTAAGTAAACGAGGCCATGAATTGCTATTTCGGCCGAGGCTTATATAGTACTTTTCTCTAATTTGCGAGGGAACAACAAAAAAATAATTAAAGAAACACTGTTTTATTTCATGTTAAATGTTATAGTACAATTTGTACTCTTTAAAAATGTTGTTAGATTTGAGTAATCGCCAATATTTACATTTTCTTTTAAACGTAATGTAGTTTTTAGCTTTGAGTATTCACACCACAATGTAGATGGCCTTTTGTTTTTACTCAATTCGTTAAAATAGGCCATAAGGATATTTTCTGAAAACGAATTTGTCTTTTTTCCGGTTTTCCATTGAATGAAGTCTTCATAAGCCTTTTCATATTTTTCTTTAGATTTTGGTGGTAAAAGATTTTCTGATAGAATTTTAGCTTCTTCCGCCATATCTGGTGGTGTAAAGTCCATTAATTCTTCATCCGATTCCGAATCCAGTTTTATTTCAGAACAAGAAATATATTGTAAAAGAAAACACCAGTCACCAATAATTCTTTACCTCCAATTAACTAAACCACGCTCTTTTTGTTCCATTTAAAAAAAAATTCATTCTTATTTTTATAAATTGTATAACTCAGCGAAAGAAATGCACATTTAAAACACCTAATCACAGAGGAGAAACACCTAATAGAGGAAAGTGTACATTTTAAAAATCTCGTACCTGTCCAGCAATTTACATTATTGTCCTGTTACGTAATAGGGTATTTGACTATATTAAAAATATCGTTTCATTTGGTGTCATCCTAAAAGATTATTATCTAAAAACATTATTCCATACGACAAAACTGAAAGATAAAGCTTTATTTAATTAGAAAACATTACATAAAATTGATATAATTCCGGCCATGGTCACGTGATCGAAAACGTTCCGTGATCTCGAATGACGTCACAGTCCACACCACCTATGGGCTATGGAATTGTCATTGTTTGAAATGTGAACTGTGACGTCATTAGAGCAAATGGAACGTTTCCGCAGCAATTAATTTTTTTGAATTTATTTCTGGATTTTTATGAAAAATACTGAAAATTATGCCGAAATATACGTTTTGTTAGCTTCAGCATAGCATTATTAACAATTTAAGATGATTTTGTAAAAGTAGTCAAATACCCTATTGCTGGCGCCACGCCAGTAATGAGCCAATTGACATTTCGTTTTTTTTAAATAAAGAAGCGATTTCCGAGCAAATTTGAGAAAATTATGTTATTCGCTGTTATTCGAAATCGCTGTCAGATGCTTATCTGACAGCGATTTCCTATACCCCTACCTAACTAAAAATATAAGTTTCTTTTAAATTGAAGCCAATTTAATGTAAGTAAAAAAATTTATGTTATTATGCTAGATTATAACAATGTGCTTATTATCTAAATTGATTTAAAATTATTGTTGTGTCATCTGTACTTTTAGGGATCCGTACTACCAAATAAATACTTAATACCTACATTGTCCACACAGAATTACCTATGATACCAATTACCTACAATAATAGTGTCCGTACCAAAATGGTAAAAAAAGGAAGTTTATGGTGCGAATTTGTCCGTCTGTTTATCTGTCATTACTAATAATAAAATTTTTGCAGTAAAATAGTCCAGTAAAAAGTTAAATGAAACCATGATCTGACCAGTTTTGGCGCAATGAGTAAAAATGTGTTCATTAATACTTAAATAATGATATTATGAAAGAAATTTTGATTTAAATTTAGGGGAAAGGGATGAAAAAAATAAAAAAAGGGTTGAAAAATGCCTTTTTTTTAAATAACTTAATAACGGTAGGAAATAGAAAAAAAAATTTCAAGTAAAAGTTGTAGAGAAAAAAATTCTACACAAAAAAGTTCCTTTTCATTTTTTTGTTATCTGCTTTAGTTTAGCTGCAAAAAATAAAAATTAAATTTGCTTTAATAAATTATCTTCTTCTTCTTCTTTATCAACCTATAGACGTCCACTGCTGGACAAAGGTCTCCTGCATGGACTTCCACAGGCTTCGGTCTTGCGCCGCTTGAATCCAGCGGCTCCCTGCGACTCGTTTGATGTCGTCGGTCCACCTGGTGGGGGGTCTGCCAATACTGCGTTTCCCGGTGCGGGGTCGCCACTCCAACACCTTGGGACCCCAACGACCATCAGCTCTTCGAACTATGTGCACCGCCCATTTCCACTTCAGTTTCGCGACACGCTGAGCTATGTCGGTGACTTTGGTTCTCCTACGAATCTCCTCAGTTCTGATTTGATCTCGCAGGGATATACCGAGCATATAGCTCTCTCCATCGCTCTCTGAGTGACCCTGAGCCTTCTTATGAGGCCCATAGTTAGCGACCATGTGTCAATTAATTATAAAGATGTATAAAGGCGGGAAACATAGTGCCTATCTCAATTAATTAAGCTTTGAATAACGGTAGTACAGTCAAATTAATAAGGTATTTTTTCGAAATAGAAGATACTTCCGAACATCATCCAACAGTTTTCAAAATCGGTCATCGTAGCTATTAAAACTCTAACCTGCGTGATGTCAGATTTCAGATTGAAACTTTTTCGCTTTCTATATTAAAAAGTTAGACTTTAGACTGTTTGACTTTAATTTGTTTTTAACGAATTTAAAAAAAATCCGGCCAAGTGCGTGTCGGGCCACGCGCAGTGTAGGGTTCCGTAGTTGCTTTCAACTACGGAACCCTACACTAAAAATTAATATAATCTCAAATATTATTGCTGACCTAGGATAGTGATTTTATTTTATTTATGAATATTGAATACATTTTGAGTTCCATGGTTTAAATACTATAATATATTACAAAATATGCAACATACACTACGTGTAATACCTAACTTAGACAAAACAGATATAACTCTTTAACTAATGAACCCTACTTAGCCGTGATAGTTTTCCTTTAAAATTCATTATATATACTACTGCTGTGAATTTTTTCTTGTATTCTTTATACAACCATTTAGCTGGCAGAGGGTGGGGACACTTGACTCTAATAAAATTTAGCACTTTAAAATATCATATTTTACAAACGGATCCCTGAATTGAAAAATGGTGTTCCCATACCCACAATATTTTTGAAAGACCTATTCAATGACACCCCACACTATGGGATAGACGAGAAAAAAAAATTCATCCCCACTTTACATGTAGGGGAGGTACCCTAAAAAAAATTATTTTTCACAATTTTATTTCACCACTTTGTCGGCGTGATTGATATTTATATCCTTGCCAAATTACAGATTTCTAGTACCAATAGTCTCTGAGCTAAACCGCGGACAGGCAGACAAACAGACAGACAGACAGACAGACAGACAGACAGACGGACGGACATGGCGAAACTATAAGGGTTCCTTGTTTACTACGGAACCCTAAAAAGGAGGAGGTTCTCAATTCGTCGGAATCCTTTTTTTTGTGTATGTTCACCGATTACTCGAAGACGCCTGAACCGATTTGCAAAGTTCTTTTTTGTTTCAAAGGGTATACTTCCCAGGTGGTCCCATTTAAATTTTATCGAAATCGGTCGAGCGCTTTTTACAATAACAACAATAAATTATATTTTTTGTAGTGCGGATTATAGCGGCAGTGATCGGCCTAATTTTAGGCCTATATTTTACACACTTCTACTTAGAAGTGTGTACAATATAGGCCTAAAATTATACGCATAATATTGTGACTGGCAACTACGGAACCCTACACTGCGCGTGGCCCGACACGCAATTGGCCATTTATTATACATCTACTATATAAAAATAAGTCGGGTTTTCCTTCCTGACGCTATAACTCCAGAACGCACGAACCGATTTCCACGGTTTTGCATTCGTTGGAAAGGTCTCGGGCTCCGTGAGGTTTATAGCAAAGAAAATTCTATCCACGCGGACGAAGTCGCGGGCATCAGCTAGTTACAAATAAAACTACAAACATACTAGTTTCCAGAGCATACAAACAGAATTCGATAACATTATCAAATAAGAATCAAACTTCGTTTGTGTGGGGCTCGCTCGCTGAGTCTTCTATTGCAAACTTCAAAAATCTAGATACTCTGATACAAAAATATGATTGAGTTGCACAGCACAAAACCTGACAATAGTTTGATGAAACGCATGACTTTTTATACTTAGTTTTAAGCATGGACACGTCTCATATACTTAAAGTATTTTGATATGGTATGAAATTCGTATTTTGTCATACCTCCGTATTTTTCAGGTATTTTTCTAATACAAGTCAACTGACTTGGGTTGACTACGGATCGAATTTTATATTACGCCTCATGCGTACTGCAAATTCACACTGCTGTGATTTTTAATTTCGTACAACTTGGCAAAAAAGTGTAAAAACTGAACTAATTGTTCTCTTTATTGACATCACTATTATGTTGTCAAGTTTCATCGCCGAAGTGTTTTTTTTATTCGATGACAAGCTAGTCCTTGACTGCGATCTCATCTGATGGTAAGTGACGATGCAGTCTAAGATGGTAGCGGGCTAACTTCGAAGGGGTATATGGCAGTGAATATTCAACCCATACCCCTAATTGGTTTCTACACGCCATCGTGCCGGAACGCTAAATCGCTTGGCGGCACGTCTTTGACAGTAGGGTGGTAACTAGCCACGGCCAAAGCCTCCCGCCAGACCAGACCAGAGACAATTCAGAAATTATAAATTCCAAAATTGACCCCGCCGGGAATCGAACCCGAGACCTCCCAGTTATAAGACAACAGAGCTCACCACTGAGCCAGGGAGGTCGTCAAATGTTATGTCAATGTTATGTTTTGAAATTCGTCAATATTTATTTGAATTCGTAAATACATACCTACGTATTAGTCTAGTCAACAAGTTCAAAAACGTGAAAAATAGAGATAAAGGTCCTAAAAATATGAGCGATGGCTCATTCGATTCGGAATCACCTCTAAAAAAATGTTTTTGAAGGATTTTGGTGCAGGTAAAAAATTGCAATTGTTATTAACAAAATAAGATGAAAAAAAATGATATTTCGTTTTTTGTTAATAACTCGAAAAATATTAACATTTAAGCAATTTTGAAAAAAGCTCGTTAAGAGGAGGAAATTTCCAATAAAAAGTCCCAACTCCCGGGATTCTATCTCCATTATTTATAATTTTAATTTGACGTTGAAAATAGGGCTCCGCGCGACTGTTACGGCATGCGCGCGCCCCCGCTAAAGAAAGTTCAGCAATAAAAATATTTTTTTTATAACATAAGATGTGATTTTAAAAATTTGAAAAAATTCTAGTATCTTCTTAACACTTGAAAGAATCGAGCCCTGAAGAAACTAAAGTTTAACCACCATTTTTCAAAAAATTATTCAATTGTTAACTAACAAATTTTTTCCCAATCTCCGTTGTCATGAAAAATGGGATGAAAGGTATAAATAATTGGCCTATATTTTTGTATCAGAGTATCTAGATTTTTGAAGTTTGCAATAGAAGACTCAGCGAGCGAGCCCCACACAAACGAAGTTTGATTCTTATTTGATTGTGTTATCGAATTCTGTTTGTATGCTCTGGAAACTAGTATGTTTTTAGTTTTATTTGTAATGTATAATAAATGGCCAATTGCGTGTCGGGCCACGCGCAGTGTAGGGTTCCGTAGTTGCCAGTCACAATATTATGCGTATAATTTTAGGCCTAAATTAGGCCGATCACTGCCGCTATAATCTATACTAAAAAATACTTTTTAAAAAACCGACTTCAAACGCCCGCGCCACTACAAAGTATATAATTTATTGTTGTTATTGTAAAAAGCGCTCGACCGATTTCGATAAAATTTAAATGGGACCACCTGGGAAGTATATCTTTGAAACAAAAAAAAGAATTTTGCAAATCGGTTTAGGCGTCTTCGAGTAATCGGTGAACATACACAAAAAAAAGGATTCCGACGAATTGAGAACCTCCTCCTTTTTTTAAATTCGTTAAATCAAATTAAAGTCAAACAGTCTAAAGTCTAACTTTTTAATATAGAAAGCGAAAAAGTTTCAATCTGAAATCTGACATCACGCAGGTTAGAGTTTTAATAGCTACGATGACCGATTTTGAAAACTGTTGGATGATGTTAGGAAGTATCTTCTATTTCGAAAAAATACCTTATTAATTTGACTGTACTACCGTTATTCAAAGCTTAATTAATTGAGATAGGCACTATGTTTCCCGCCTTTATACATCTTTATAATTAATTGAGACATGGTCGCTAACTATGGGCCTCATAAGAAGGCTCAGGGTCACTCAGCGAGCGATGGAGAGAGCTATGCTCGGTATATCCCTGCGAGATCAAATCAGAAATGAGGAGATTCGTAGGAGAACCAAAATCACCGACATAGCTCAGCGTGTCGCGAAACTGAAGTGGAAATGGGCGGGACACATAGTTCGAAGAGCTGATGGTCGTTGGGGTCCCAAGGTGTTGGAGTGGCGACCCCACACCGGGAAACGCAGTGTTGGCAGACCCCCACCAGGTGGACCGACGACATCAAACGAGTCGCAGGGAGCCGCTGGATTCAAGCGGCGCAAGACCGAAGCCTGTGGAAGTCCATGCAGGAGACCTTTGTCCAGCAGTGGACGTCTATAGGTTGATAAAGAAGAAGAAGAAGATAATTAATTAAAGCAAATTTAATTTTTATTTTTTGCAGCTAAACTAAAGCAGATAACAAAAAAATGAAGAGGAACTTTTTTGTGTAGAATTTTTTTCTCTACAACTTTTACTTGAAACTTTTTTTTCTATTTCCTACCGTTATTAAGTTATTTTAAAAAAAGGCATTTTTCAACCCTTTTTTTATTTTTTTCATCCCTTTCCCCTAAATTTAAATCAAAATTTCTTTCATAATATCATTATTTAAGTATTAATGAACACATTTTTACTCATTGCGCCAAAACTGGTCAGATCATGGTTTCATTTAACTTTTTACTGGACTAAAATATAAGGTTATGTGTAAGGTTTGCAGTGTTTCGCGGTGCAAGTAACTGAAATTCTCGACAATATTTGAGAAAGATGTGTCCAGGTATGCGGAACTGAGACCAAAATAAATGTACTAGATAGAATATGTTATTATTATTAATATCTGGGTGACCGAGCTTTGCTCGATTATTTTTTTTTTTTGGTAATTCGTGTTTTTTGGAAATTATATATTAAAAAAATAATAAATAAAAAATAATAATCTATCTAATATCTTTAAACGAGCAATTCTTGTATATATATAAATATATATTCTGAATCTCGGAAATGGCTCCAACGATTTTCATGAAATATGGCATGCAGGGGGTTTTGGGGGCGATAAATCGATCTAGCTAGGTTTCATTTTTAGAAAACGTCGTTTTATCCGTGTTTTCAGGCAATGACAAGATTTACCAAAAAAAAAAAAAAGCTCGACAGACTGAATTTTCTATTTTCAATTTTATTTTAAATAATTTCTACATGTGGAATTTTTCCCTAATTTTTTATAACTTTTATGTTATAATATGCTTTTTATGTTGAACTGCTAAGCGACTGCCGGAGCCACTAGGCTACGGAGACCCAATGTTGTACCACGAAAATACCGAACACAATGCAAAATTCACATTCAACAAAAAAGTGTCGGTTTCAAAAATGCGTGAAATTTTGTAAAAAATTAAAAATCGTCAGAAGCGCTCTTGAATAGCTTGAATGTATCTATCTTAAAATATTAAACCTATTCATCAATATTTGACAAAAACAGAAAAAATTAATTACAAAACGGCCCTTTGAAATATATTTAATGAAGTAGGTATGTTGTATGTTCATAAGTATCGTTTTGTTAATGTAATATGATTTAGCTTTAAAGCGTACTAGGTAACATACTTTTTGCACTTTTTTACATACAAATGTTTAATTAAAGTATGTAGTCCGGGAGGAATCGGCGCATGAGTACCGAAAACTATTCCACCTCAATTTTTTTATGCGATCCTCTTCAAATTGCCCTCCTAATGATATAAATGCATGTTGCCATGGCGCAACCCGGTGCCATATTGTTTAAACCGAAAATTTTTAAACAATTGCAAGGAATTGTTATTTTTCAAACGGACAATTTTTTTTTATATTCTTTATTAAATATATTGTTAATAGAGGTTTAAAAAAATTTCATTGTTTATATCTTTTTTTTAATTGTTAATTTTCGCGCGCTCACAAGTATGCGTCGCTTACCTTTAAGTATCGCTGTCTCTCTCTGACTCATGCGTTGCATCGGCCTCTCTGTGTCTTGAATCATTATTTATCATTTATCTTAAAAACTATCAATTTTATCAAGATTGTTAAAGAGAGCAATGAACAGAGAAAAATTTAATTATTAATAACATTGCTCTCTTTAACAATCTTGATAAAGTTGATAGTTTTTAAGATAAATGATAAATAATGATTCAAGACACAGAGAGGCCGATGCAACGCATGAGTCAGAGAGAGACAGCGATACTTAAAGGTATCGCGTATAGCGATACTTATAGGCAACGTATACTTGTGAGCGCGCGAAATTAACAATTAAAAAAAAGATATAAACAATGAAATTTTTTTAAATCTCTATTAACAATATTATTAACTATTGTATAGAGAATTAAAAAAAAATATTACTTAAACATTATGTTTTTTTTAAAATATATTTTTCATGGGTCGAAAGTACCCAAATTAGAGATTTTTCGAACCTTTAAAAATTCATATCTTTAAAAATATTAACTTTATCGTGAAAAGTTTTTATTGGTATTTCAATAAAAAATATAAAAAAAAATTGTCCGGTTGAAAAAGAACAATTCCTTGCAATTGTTTAAACAATTTCGGTTTAAACAATGTGGCACCGGGTTGCGCCATGGCAACATGCATTTATATCATTAGGAGGGAAATTTGAAAAGGATCGCATAAAAAAATTGACGTGGAATAGTTTTCGGTACTCATGCGCCGATTCCTCCCGGACTAATGAGTAAGACAATGAGGAACTGATTTATTCTAAGTATGTATCTAAGTCTGGTAGTGGTAGTGAGCAGTGATAGTTATGTGCATTTAAGCACTTAAATGTAACATGCATTAACGATGAAGGAAAACATCGTGTAGAAACCAACACGCCTGAGAGTTCTCTGTAATGTTCTCAATGGTGTGTAAAATCTGCCCATTTGCATTGGGCCAGTATGGTTGACTATAGCCTATAACTCTTCTTTGAAGTTAGATGTGCGTTCTGTAGTGAGTCGTTGATGGGTTGCTGATGATCATGTAAGTCTGCAACAATTAGGGGCTTACTGTATCCATACAAGACGTTTGAGCTTTTAAGCACGACATCCTCTCGATCCAAATTTTCGATGGATGTCATAAGTCTAGCGCGCAAACCGAGTTATGCGAGCCAAAGCTCGACACTGCTGCAATATTCGTAGCTCGAGCGCTAAGTCTAGACACGTCTATAAACATGCACGAATTACGTATACGTATACATTAGTATCGAGAAGTACAGGTATAGATTGAGACGTCATAAATCGCGAGCTTCTATTTTTGTATCGTTAAAACCTATCGTAGTCAGTCCCCTTGGTCATTGTAATATTTAATTATGTTCAATTTGGCTGATTGCCTGCTCTACCTGATAGGTAGCCTTTACGCTTTGTAGTCCAGTAAAAAGTTAAATGAAACCATGATCTGACCAGTTTTGGCGCAATGAGTAAAAATGTGTTCATTAATACTTAAATAATGATATTATGAAAGAAATTTTGATTTAAATTTAGGGGAAAGGGATGAAAAAAATAAAAAAAGGGTTGAAAAATGCCTTTTTTTTAAATAACTTAATAACGGTAGGAAATAGAAAAAAAAATTTCAAGTAAAAGTTGTAGAGAAAAAAATTCTACACAAAAAAGTTCCTTTTCATTTTTTTGTTATCTGCTTTAGTTTAGCTGCAAAAAATAAAAATTAAATTTGCTTTAATAAATTATCTTCTTCTTCTTCTTTATCAACCTATAGACGTCCACTGCTGGACAAAGGTCTCCTGCATGGACTTCCACAGGCTTCGGTCTTGCGCCGCTTGAATCCAGCGGCTCCCTGCGACTCGTTTGATGTCGTCGGTCCACCTGGTGGGGGGTCTGCCAATACTGCGTTTCCCGGTGCGGGGTCGCCACTCCAACACCTTGGGACCCCAACGACCATCAGCTCTTCGAACTATGTGCACCGCCCATTTCCACTTCAGTTTCGCGACACGCTGAGCTATGTCGGTGACTTTGGTTCTCCTACGAATCTCCTCAGTTCTGATTTGATCTCGCAGGGATATACCGAGCATATAGCTCTCTCCATCGCTCTCTGAGTGACCCTGAGCCTTCTTATGAGGCCCATAGTTAGCGACCATGTGTCAATTAATTATAAAGATGTATAAAGGCGGGAAACATAGTGCCTATCTCAATTAATTAAGCTTTGAATAACGGTAGTACAGTCAAATTAATAAGGTATTTTTTCGAAATAGAAGATACTTCCGAACATCATCCAACAGTTTTCAAAATCGGTCATCGTAGCTATTAAAACTCTAACCTGCGTGATGTCAGATTTCAGATTGAAACTTTTTCGCTTTCTATATTAAAAAGTTAGACTTTAGACTGTTTGACTTTAATTTGTTTTTAACGAATTTAAAAAAAATCCGGCCAAGTGCGTGTCGGGCCACGCGCAGTGTAGGGTTCCGTAGTTGCTTTCAACTACGGAACCCTACACTAAAAATTAATATAATCTCAAATATTATTGCTGACCTAGGATAGTGATTTTATTTTATTTATGAATATTGAATACATTTTGAGTTCCATGGTTTAAATACTATAATATATTACAAAATATGCAACATACACTACGTGTAATACCTAACTTAGACAAAACAGATATAACTCTTTAACTAATGAACCCTACTTAGCCGTGATAGTTTTCCTTTAAAATTCATTATATATACTACTGCTGTGAATTTTTTCTTGTATTCTTTATACAACCATTTAGCTGGCAGAGGGTGGGGACACTTGACTCTAATAAAATTTAGCACTTTAAAATATCATATTTTACAAACGGATCCCTGAATTGAAAAATGGTGTTCCCATACCCACAATATTTTTGAAAGACCTATTCAATGACACCCCACACTATGGGATAGACGAGAAAAAAAAATTCATCCCCACTTTACATGTAGGGGAGGTACCCTAAAAAAAATTATTTTTCACAATTTTATTTCACCACTTTGTCGGCGTGATTGATATTTATATCCTTGCCAAATTACAGATTTCTAGTACCAATAGTCTCTGAGCTAAACCGCGGACAGGCAGACAAACAGACAGACAGACAGACAGACAGACAGACAGACGGACGGACATGGCGAAACTATAAGGGTTCCTTGTTTACTACGGAACCCTAAAAAGGAGGAGGTTCTCAATTCGTCGGAATCCTTTTTTTTGTGTATGTTCACCGATTACTCGAAGACGCCTGAACCGATTTGCAAAGTTCTTTTTTGTTTCAAAGGGTATACTTCCCAGGTGGTCCCATTTAAATTTTATCGAAATCGGTCGAGCGCTTTTTACAATAACAACAATAAATTATATTTTTTGTAGTGCGGATTATAGCGGCAGTGATCGGCCTAATTTTAGGCCTATATTTTACACACTTCTACTTAGAAGTGTGTACAATATAGGCCTAAAATTATACGCATAATATTGTGACTGGCAACTACGGAACCCTACACTGCGCGTGGCCCGACACGCAATTGGCCATTTATTATACATCTACTATATAAAAATAAGTCGGGTTTTCCTTCCTGACGCTATAACTCCAGAACGCACGAACCGATTTCCACGGTTTTGCATTCGTTGGAAAGGTCTCGGGCTCCGTGAGGTTTATAGCAAAGAAAATTCTATCCACGCGGACGAAGTCGCGGGCATCAGCTAGTTACAAATAAAACTACAAACATACTAGTTTCCAGAGCATACAAACAGAATTCGATAACATTATCAAATAAGAATCAAACTTCGTTTGTGTGGGGCTCGCTCGCTGAGTCTTCTATTGCAAACTTCAAAAATCTAGATACTCTGATACAAAAATATGATTGAGTTGCACAGCACAAAACCTGACAATAGTTTGATGAAACGCATGACTTTTTATACTTAGTTTTAAGCATGGACACGTCTCATATACTTAAAGTATTTTGATATGGTATGAAATTCGTATTTTGTCATACCTCCGTATTTTTCAGGTATTTTTCTAATACAAGTCAACTGACTTGGGTTGACTACGGATCGAATTTTATATTACGCCTCATGCGTACTGCAAATTCACACTGCTGTGATTTTTAATTTCGTACAACTTGGCAAAAAAGTGTAAAAACTGAACTAATTGTTCTCTTTATTGACATCACTATTATGTTGTCAAGTTTCATCGCCGAAGTGTTTTTTTTATTCGATGACAAGCTAGTCCTTGACTGCGATCTCATCTGATGGTAAGTGACGATGCAGTCTAAGATGGTAGCGGGCTAACTTCGAAGGGGTATATGGCAGTGAATATTCAACCCATACCCCTAATTGGTTTCTACACGCCATCGTGCCGGAACGCTAAATCGCTTGGCGGCACGTCTTTGACAGTAGGGTGGTAACTAGCCACGGCCAAAGCCTCCCGCCAGACCAGACCAGAGACAATTCAGAAATTATAAATTCCAAAATTGACCCCGCCGGGAATCGAACCCGAGACCTCCCAGTTATAAGACAACAGAGCTCACCACTGAGCCAGGGAGGTCGTCAAATGTTATGTCAATGTTATGTTTTGAAATTCGTCAATATTTATTTGAATTCGTAAATACATACCTACGTATTAGTCTAGTCAACAAGTTCAAAAACGTGAAAAATAGAGATAAAGGTCCTAAAAATATGAGCGATGGCTCATTCGATTCGGAATCACCTCTAAAAAAATGTTTTTGAAGGATTTTGGTGCAGGTAAAAAATTGCAATTGTTATTAACAAAATAAGATGAAAAAAAATGATATTTCGTTTTTTGTTAATAACTCGAAAAATATTAACATTTAAGCAATTTTGAAAAAAGCTCGTTAAGAGGAGGAAATTTCCAATAAAAAGTCCCAACTCCCGGGATTCTATCTCCATTATTTATAATTTTAATTTGACGTTGAAAATAGGGCTCCGCGCGACTGTTACGGCATGCGCGCGCCCCCGCTAAAGAAAGTTCAGCAATAAAAATATTTTTTTTATAACATAAGATGTGATTTTAAAAATTTGAAAAAATTCTAGTATCTTCTTAACACTTGAAAGAATCGAGCCCTGAAGAAACTAAAGTTTAACCACCATTTTTCAAAAAATTATTCAATTGTTAACTAACAAATTTTTTCCCAATCTCCGTTGTCATGAAAAATGGGATGAAAGGTATAAATAATTGGCCTATATTTTTGTATCAGAGTATCTAGATTTTTGAAGTTTGCAATAGAAGACTCAGCGAGCGAGCCCCACACAAACGAAGTTTGATTCTTATTTGATTGTGTTATCGAATTCTGTTTGTATGCTCTGGAAACTAGTATGTTTTTAGTTTTATTTGTAATGTATAATAAATGGCCAATTGCGTGTCGGGCCACGCGCAGTGTAGGGTTCCGTAGTTGCCAGTCACAATATTATGCGTATAATTTTAGGCCTAAATTAGGCCGATCACTGCCGCTATAATCTATACTAAAAAATACTTTTTAAAAAACCGACTTCAAACGCCCGCGCCACTACAAAGTATATAATTTATTGTTGTTATTGTAAAAAGCGCTCGACCGATTTCGATAAAATTTAAATGGGACCACCTGGGAAGTATATCTTTGAAACAAAAAAAAGAATTTTGCAAATCGGTTTAGGCGTCTTCGAGTAATCGGTGAACATACACAAAAAAAAGGATTCCGACGAATTGAGAACCTCCTCCTTTTTTTAAATTCGTTAAATCAAATTAAAGTCAAACAGTCTAAAGTCTAACTTTTTAATATAGAAAGCGAAAAAGTTTCAATCTGAAATCTGACATCACGCAGGTTAGAGTTTTAATAGCTACGATGACCGATTTTGAAAACTGTTGGATGATGTTAGGAAGTATCTTCTATTTCGAAAAAATACCTTATTAATTTGACTGTACTACCGTTATTCAAAGCTTAATTAATTGAGATAGGCACTATGTTTCCCGCCTTTATACATCTTTATAATTAATTGAGACATGGTCGCTAACTATGGGCCTCATAAGAAGGCTCAGGGTCACTCAGCGAGCGATGGAGAGAGCTATGCTCGGTATATCCCTGCGAGATCAAATCAGAAATGAGGAGATTCGTAGGAGAACCAAAATCACCGACATAGCTCAGCGTGTCGCGAAACTGAAGTGGAAATGGGCGGGACACATAGTTCGAAGAGCTGATGGTCGTTGGGGTCCCAAGGTGTTGGAGTGGCGACCCCACACCGGGAAACGCAGTGTTGGCAGACCCCCACCAGGTGGACCGACGACATCAAACGAGTCGCAGGGAGCCGCTGGATTCAAGCGGCGCAAGACCGAAGCCTGTGGAAGTCCATGCAGGAGACCTTTGTCCAGCAGTGGACGTCTATAGGTTGATAAAGAAGAAGAAGAAGATAATTAATTAAAGCAAATTTAATTTTTATTTTTTGCAGCTAAACTAAAGCAGATAACAAAAAAATGAAGAGGAACTTTTTTGTGTAGAATTTTTTTCTCTACAACTTTTACTTGAAACTTTTTTTTCTATTTCCTACCGTTATTAAGTTATTTTAAAAAAAGGCATTTTTCAACCCTTTTTTTATTTTTTTCATCCCTTTCCCCTAAATTTAAATCAAAATTTCTTTCATAATATCATTATTTAAGTATTAATGAACACATTTTTACTCATTGCGCCAAAACTGGTCAGATCATGGTTTCATTTAACTTTTTACTGGACTAAAAAGTAACAACAACCAACTAAGTAGTAATTTTTTCGACTTGAAATTTAGAATAAGTAGGTAGTTTAAATACCTAACGCTTGCTCAACACTATTAATTTAAAATTCTTTTGAAAAAACCGACTTCAAACTCCCGCACCACTACAAAGTATATAAGTTTTTGTTGATATTTTAAAAACCGCTCGACCTATTTCGATAAAATTTATATGTGACCACCTGGAAAGTATACCCTTTAAAACAAAAAAATCCAAATCGTTTCAGGCGTCTTCGAGTAATTTGTCGAACAGACATAAAAAAAACCGACGAATTGAGAACTTCCCCCTTTTTTGAACTCCGTTAAAAAGGAAATTAAGACGTATTTTGTTTCATTTCAAACTGTAAGACTGAGATTCCACGCCGCGGTTTGGCGCCCGCGCCCGCAGCGGTTGCGGGCCCGCGTCCTCCGTAGAATGCAGATTTGTATGGAAAATGAAGTTTCAATTGCGTGGAAACCTTTATGTATCTACAGGGTGGAAAAAAAATATGGGCCCTGGAGGGGAACTACCTTAAATCCTTAAGTTAGATCATTTTACTCAAAGGAAACATTCCCTTATTTTTAAAAAGAAACAAAACTGCATTCAAAGTTTTTCAAAAGTTCGATTGTCTCACCCGGGAATCAAACCAGCTAAAAATTAAAAAAATAAACACCCCCTTTTTTATTGCACTAGTCGATACAGTCGATGTTAAAGATAAAATTTTTCCAAGAAACATCATGTCTTACACTCGTCTGTCGTACAAGATATCCATTAAATCGAATATATTTTAGTATACAAGTTCTTTAATCAACATTACCTAGAACTGTTCACTTTCAAGAAGTAAAAGACACGTTAGGTATAATTTTCTAATAACTTTAACATCCAAAGACATTGTATGAAGTACAAATCTTGCTAATTTTATTATCTCTAAGTACCTTTTTGAAGACAGATAAGAAAATCGTTTAATGGTAATACTAATTCTATGCACATTTCCTTCTTACGAAAAGTTTAAAGATTTAAACGTTTAACTTTGCGGTGCGGGACAGCAATTTTGAAATTCAATGACACATTTTGAGCATTTTTATCGATATTATTTTGTTTTGCTTCCATTTAGTAATTGTGTAATAATGGCGTATCAAGAACAATTCGATTTATTAGAAGCTTAAGTACTTTTCAAACAACAAGAATTTTAATTTATTTCTTCAGTGTAGAAGCTAAATTGCAATTCTTTTTTTTTCAATTCTCAAAAAAACGATTTTATCTAAAATATCTTAAGAAGGTACTTACAGACAATTAGCAAGCTTATACTTCATACAATGTCTTTGGATGTTAGACTTATAAGAAAATTATAACGTGTCTTTTACTTGTTGAAGGTGAACAGTTCTAGGGAATTTTGATTAGAGAAATTCGATTTCATGGATATCTTCTACGACAGACGAGTGTAAGACATAATGTTTTATGGAGAAATTTTATCTTTAACATCGACTGTATCGACTAGTGCAATAAAATAGCGGGTGTTTATTTTTTGAATTTTTAGCTGGTTCGATTCCCGGGTGAGACAAGCGAACTTTTGAAAAACTTTGAATGCAGTTTTGTTTCTTTTTAAAAATAAGGGAATGTTTCCTTTAAGTAAAATGATCTAACTTAAGGATTTAAGGTAGTTCCCCTCCAAGGCCCATAATTTTTTTCCACCCTGTATAGTTTATGTAGGTATAAAATGATGGCTCTACAGAGACGTATTATATTTACTACCGTCTACCAAGCACAGTTTCTGTATGTAGAATCGTTTAGAAACAAAATAATTAGTTATGTATTTATTTTGAGGAGGTCGAAACAAAAAATTGGTTGTCTGTAAGCCTGGCAATACACGTCAGGTTTTGTTTCCGATTGTCTGATCAGACTACCGGATCGTATTTACTCGATACACGTCCGATTCTTGCGTCAGGCTTTTTTTGAGCTCAGTCGTTCCCGAGCTATCATCCCGAGTGCTTGCGTACGGAGCAAAACGGACGGAGCGACGCTATTGGATTCACCCAATTAATTTGACAAGACTTACCGAGAGTCATTTCTAAGACACCCAGAAAAGTTTTTAATTTTTATAGAATGTTTTTCTACGGCTACAATTAGCCGTTCAATATCATAAATTTCGGCCATTATTCGATCCACGATGCGATGGAGAGAGCTATGCTCGGTATATCCCTGCGAGATCAAATGAGGAGAAAATCAGAAATGAGGAGATTTGTACGAGAACCAAAGTCACCCACATAGCTCAACGTGTCGCGAAACTGAAGTGGAAATGGGCGGGGCACATAGTTCGAAGAGCTGATGATCGTTGGGGTCCCAAGGTGTTGGTGTGGCGACCCCGCACCGGGAAACGCGGTGTTGGCAGACCCCCCCCCCCACCAGGTGCAGCGACGACATCAAACGAGTCGCAGGGAGCCGCTGGATTCAAGCGGCGTAAGACCGAAGCCTGTGGAAGTCTATGCAGGAGACCTTTGTCCAGCAGTGGACGTCTATAGGTTGATAAAGAAGAAGATTCGATCCACAACGATGCGTCCACACAGTATCAGCGCTAGATTCGACTGGCAAATCGGAAGGAATAACCGGACGTCTATTTCGTCTCACACTAGAAGTATGTAGACCGCGCCTTCAGACAATCGGACCGACAGTAAAATCGGAAACGCCTCGCGCCCGCTTCCGACTCGGACGTCCGATCCGACTACCGGATCGGACGTGTATTGACCGTTCATACAAAGTAATGGCTCCAATGCCTTCCGGTAGCCGGATCAGACTATCGGATCGGACAATCGGATGAAAAAACCTGACGTGTATTGCCAGGCTAAAGTCGGTTTACGGACGATAGTTTTACGTGATAACGTCATAAAGAAACATTGACGATGACTGGCGGGCGGCACAAGCCAACGCTTGGGCCGATTGTGCCTCTCTATCGCTTGTTCCGCGCTCTCGCTTGCACGCGCAGGCTCTGGCGGAACGTGACACTTTTTTGTGCGTGCAGCCGGTGTTCATCGATTTATAAGACGTTATCACGTCAAAACAATTTATCTGAGCTGTATGCTTTGTACGAACGTACGGAGTCCTCGAAGTGCAAATCTGACTCGCACTCGGTCGATATTATTATTTTAATAATTTTAATCTTTAGTGAGGTATACTTACTGAAACTCAATTGTCAAAATATACGCTACGCTACGCTACGCTACGCTAAATGGGTTTAAATCCATGTAATGCACCTAATAATTATTATGAATAAATATTATTTAGATAAATGAAATTACTCAAATAATTATAATATAATTTAATAATTAATGTGTAGGATATTTGTGAGGTGCTATCTGTTATCGATTTGCCTGTGGACGGTTGTGTCATGTCGCATTCCCTAATGTTTGTAGTCTATGGTGGCATTTTTCGTGGATAGGTACTAATTTTGATGTGTCGATGTGGATCTGTGGTACTCAGATTATTCTATCGTTCATGGTTTGTGATTCGATTGAGGTATTCGAATAATAATATCATGGTGATGGTATTATTTGATAGGTTCGTTCAGGTCGCAGCTGTTTGGTTTATTTTGTTGGATTTAGGTTTTGAGGGGTAGGATTAGTGATTTATGATAGTGTAGTGATTAGGTATGCAATTGTTGTTGGAGTATAACTGGTTACTATGGAGATTACATAATAATTGCTAGGTTAGCTGTTATGGTCGTAGGTTTTTGGTGCAGTGTGCTTTTGTCGTGGTTGCGATGGATTTGGGATCAGGAGCGATTGATTGCGTAATTGGTGATACTGCGGAAGGGTTGGTGATCGTTGTTGAAGGAATATTACCGGGTTATTTGGTGAGTTCGTTCCAATGTTTAATGATGTTGCTGTGATAGTATTGTTGCCTTGTGATTGGCCATAAGCGAGTTAGAAAGGAGATTTGCTAGGGTATTCTTGGTGGAGACGGCGCAGCTGTAGGGGTTGTTTGGAGGCCGCACCTAGGCTAGCATAGTTAGCTGGGTCTGTCTAGTTAGACATGGAAATATTGGGTTCCATACTTGTTACGTAACGATTACAATGTATCCTCCTTCTTGCGGGTAGTTATTTTTATTGGAAGAAGGTAATTAATGAGAATGATGTTCTGTTCTGAGACAGTTTGTGATTGCCTTTATTAAATGCTCGGCGATGTGTGCCGTCAAATGAAATAGTTGCATAACTATTCATATTAAATTATTTTTGGAAAATTAAAATTAGACCTAGTTTTGCGGAGAGCAGTCAAGTGGAGTAAAACTGTACAAATCGAGTCATAAGCTTTTTTCTATCTATGCAAATTGCAATGGTTGCATTTCAGTTCTGTATTATTTATTATTTTAAGTATTTGGTAGGCTAATTATAAAATTTAAAAGAAGAATAATTCCGAACTGAAGTGCAACAATCGATAGAACAAGTGTAAATAAAAAAAACCCATCCCCGACATCAGAATCTATGGCCGGATTATGTACGATAATATGTTTACCTGACATCCTGTTACCCAGTTTTCTGCTCCATTATCAGATCCTCCTCCATCCTTAATCATCATATTATACCTCATTGAGACCATTCTAATGAGCCCAAACACACCATATCTGCCGTAAGTTGCTGAGGAGTTGGACATCCCGCAGACTACTTTATGCTGCAGGCTGCAGCATCAGCTCAAGGTAACCATTGCCTTGGAAATAATCTGAAGTAACAGTACACCTTCAAATCAAAGTTTGTAAGACCCTTTAATCAAGTAGGAAATGAGCTGATGATCTTTAAGCACCAGAGCAGATCTAAATAAATTATGGCTAAGATCCACTTTGATTACGTTAGCTTTATAACAGAAAAAACCTCATCAAAAACGGTCCATTCGCTAGGGAGCTATGAAGGAACAGACAGACCTACAGATACAGCTTATACGTGGCAATGGCGAGGCTGAGTTATTTTACCGCCAAGCCACACGCACACACAAATTGCATGATGAGTTTTTAAACAAATTTTTAGGTATTGAACTTTATTATCACGTACTGCTGAAATGTAGGATAAGAATATTTAGTGGAAGGCCTGATAACCTTGATAACTGTTACTCAGTTTTGCACAAAACAGTTATCACGGAATACTGCTATAGTAATATTATGCCATGTTTATTTTCTACACTAATGATATTATAAAGAGGAAAGATTGGTTTGTTTGTTTGAATTGAATAGGCTCTGAAACTACTGGACCGATTTGAAAAATTCTTTCACCATTAGAATCCTACTATCCTTGATAAACCTAGGCGATAGAATATTTTCTAAAAAGTTAGGGATCCATATGAAAACTTCGATAGTATAACCCAAGGTGTAAAAAATACCAAAAAAAAAATCTTATATCGCGTACGCTGCGAAGACTATTGACAATAGAGCAAAGTACAGTTTTATAGAGGACATCAATATCTACAAAAAAGTCCATGATACCATATGTCTGACTATTTCAGATAAGTCACAATAACTACTTTTGTTAAAATATGCAATAGTAACGCCGAAAAATACTTACATCGCGTACGCTGCGGAAATTATCTTACTAATTTGAAATTGTAAAAGTGTATTGGTTTGTCCTTCAATCACGCTGCAACGCAACTACGGATTGGCGTAATTTTTTGCGTGAATATAGATTAGGACCTGGAGAGTGACATAGGCTACTTTTTATATTAAATCAAAGAGTTCCCGAGGGATTTTAAAAACTAAATCCAAGCGGATGAAGTCGCGAGCATCAGCTAGCTAATGGTAATATTTTGGTTAAATAAATTTGAATTGCGATCTACCTACTAAAGTCCTTCAACTGTGTCAATATTGGCGTGTATTTTTGTCTGATTTTCGCGTTAGTATATTAAGTATAGCTTGCCGGTGATTCGTGTTTTTTTACATTAAGTTTGTGCATAAATGTAAAACAATTGGTGTTTATTAAAAATTTTATTTTTATTTAAAATTAAAAAAACTCGATGGGGCTCCCGGGGATCACCTTCTAGCTATATCGTCACACCTTGGATATCATGTAGGACCAGAGTACATAGAGTTACCTCGTTTATTTACAGAGATCCCATAGTCGCCTTTCAGCTCCATCATCAGAACTTGGACATCTTGTAGGACCAGAGTACTTGTTAAGACGAATCAAAAGAGAACAAACTCGATGGAGTTACATCGTTTAATTACAGAGATCCCATAGTCACCTTTTAGCTCCATCATCAGGACTAGAGTATCTACTTGTCAAGATTAATCAAACGAGCTCAAACTTGATGGGGCATTCTTATCTAAACTTCTACCTTACGAACGGATCCTAGAAGCTGTGCAACTGCATCAATGTAGCTGTGGACTCCTGTAAACCTAAGCCCATCAATGCTGACGTTCCACAGGGCTTAGATTTTCACCTATATTGTTCAAACTGCATCTAAATGATATGTTGCATAATAGCACCATCCATTGTTACCTATGTGGATGAGAGTACTAGCGGCGCCTGGAGAACAGTAGAGCTAAACTTCAAGGAATGCCTAGAGAAAGTGTCAGAATGGGGGTACACAAAACATTGTCCAATTCAACCCATCTAAAACGCAAGTTTGTGCGTTTACCGCTAAAAAGAACCTCTTCACCACGTGGACCTTTTCTCTTTCAGAACTCTTTCCTTACCTCTTGCGATAGCATTGAGATTCTTTCTGTTCACATTTCGAATGAACTGGTATCATTTTGAAGGTAAAGCTAAATTAGCCTCTAAAAGCTTGGGGTGTTCAACAGAGAAAAGCGGTACTTTTCGCCCGAGCACTGGCTTCTACTCTGTTAAGCTGCATAAGCCGGACTACATAATATGGATTAATGCGCTCACCTTTAGGCCGGAGCATCTCAGTACCAACTCGTTCCATTTCTTTCGGATACAAAACCGGGCAGTTCGGTTTGTGGATGATCCCAAATTAATCAGCTCGCTGGAAAGCCTGGAGTACCGCAGAGACGTAAGCTCTTTTTGGGTATTCTATCAACAAGCAAGCAGAGCTTCTTCTACGTAGAAGCAGTATAACGCCCTGCGTGTACACTACAATAATGCGTTCAGGATGCTGTTGGGACTGCCCCGATTCTGCATCCCGCATCAGGGATGTTCGCCGACGTTTGTGTAGACTGCTTCTACACCATTATGCGAAAGCGGTGCACATCCCTGTTGCGTAGAGTCCGGGCCAGCTCTAATAGCGTCCTGAGGGCATTTGCTGACAGGATCGATTGTCAGTATTTGAACCACTGTTACATGGTTCATGCGCTGGCAAATCGGTGCCGTCTTAGGTTAAGTTTAACGTTCTAGTATTACTAAAATATAGGTTTAAGTTTATTGTTACTAACACACTATGATCCCAGATGGTCGAAATAAAATATTTTTATTTTTTATTTGTATTTATCACCTATATAACGGGGAGTGCTGTGAAGAGCTGCTTGTTATTCCACGATCTCTTTTCTACAGTCACATCGCACGCCAACGGAACCAATTTCACCCTGACCACCTGGGTGCCTGATGTACTTTGACTACCCATTGTACCAGCTGATCTTTTTCCACGCCCATGCATAATTGTGAATTGCGGAACCAACTTCCTTCGGCGGTGTTCCCATAAACTTCAACATGAAGTTTTTCAAGGGTCGGATACACAAATTCCTGAATAGCCGGCAACGCTTTGGCGGTGCCGTGCCTCTGGTGCTCCAAATGGAGCTTTACTTAACATCATTCTTCTTCTTCTTCTTGTCAACCGATAGACGTCCACTGCTGGACAAAGGTCTCTAACATGGACTTCCACAGGCCTCGGTCTTGTGCCACCTCAATCCAGCGGCTCCCTGCAATTCGTTTGATGTCGTCGGTCTACCTAGTGGGGGGTCTGCCAACACCGCGCTTCCCAGTGCGGGGTTGCCACTCCAGCACCTTATGGACCCCAACGACCATCAGCTCTTCGAACTACCATTATTCATTTATATAAAAAAAATCTTTGAATGAAAGTATTTTGTATGTTACAAAAATTATGTTGACCATTCATTCAAATGCAGCCGAAAGAAAGGTGGGAAGACACCATCCAAATGTCTAATGTTGAACAAAAGAAAAAAGGGTTGGTAAAGAAGGATATTCCTAGCATCAAAAAATATTATCGCTCAATCCACTAGGATTACCCATACACTGAGCTTCGATGTTAAGCAATTCGATGTGGCGTATAGAACCCCTTTTAATATGCTAGGTACTCGTTTGGAAAATTTAATATAGGTATTAATATAATATATTATTATGTACCTATTAAGTATGTATAATTTTTAATTAATAAAACCATAAACAAATCAATTAAGTACCAAATTGAGTTATTTATCTTGATAAACGTAGGTACCTAATATGAATCAAAGATTATTTCATACGTTGTAACCTCAATTTAAGAGTTCTAAGGTTAAACTGCTTTTACATAAACGGCCTTAAAAAGTTGCGTTAAATCATTTAATTTACCTACTTGTTCTGAGCCCATGTTGCATAAGAATGAATATTTTATACGAGTAACAGTGTTTTCTTTTTATACTTAACTACTTAGATAAAATCATTTACTCGCCCGCTAGATGTTGAAAAGCTTTGTTATAAAAACTAAAAATACTTACTATAAGTGGATCTGGCATCGTCTGACAGTTTTCATTGCTTCTTATAAGATATATTGTATATTTAGCTGATAGCCCGCGACTTCGTCTGCATAGATTTAGTTTTTAAAAATCCCGCGGGATCTCTTTCATTATCTGAGATAAAAAGTAGCTCTCCCGGTCTGAGGAACCACTACTACATCCATTACTATACCCATGCAAAAAATCGCATCAATCCGCTGTTCTGTTGCGACGTGATTGAAGGACAAACCAACAAACAAACACTCTTTCGCATTTATAATATCAGTAATACTTTATTATAACACTTTTTATAATTGTCAAATTTTTTACCATACTTAACCAAAGACAAAATTACGTTTAGCTGTCATTTACGTTTTGTTATTCCACTGTCATTTGCGTTTTGTTATTCCATGTCTGATGCGTTTTTGTTATACCACGATTTATAGTGACTTGACGGAAACGCGGTCGAACGGGATAAAAAGTATCCTATGTCCGTCTCCTGGTTCTAAGCTACCTCTCCACCAATTTTCAGCCAAATTGGTTCATCCGTTCTTGAGTTATAAATAGTGTAACTAACACCACTTTCTTTTATATATATATATATATCTAGATATAATAATCTAGTCACTTCTATGTAACAGTGATAATGAGCGATTAACTATCTAAATAAATAATTTATGCTCTTCCACCACTTATTTGCCTTTTTCGAATGCATATAATGATATATCAAAACTTCAAGGGTTTGACAACACAAAAGTTTATTTAGAAAAAAATATCCTTCATTAGTTCGTACCTAAATTAGCACAGAAAATTTTGTTAGGTACTATATAGTAAGTACATCAGAGATACCTACAGTAATTTAAGATAAAAAAATATTTTTAAAAATCGGCCAAGTGCGAGTCGGGCCTCGCTCTTTTAGGGTTCCGTACATATGGCCAAATCATTTGTTTAAAACTAGATACATATTTAGCTAACTCAGTTCTTAGAAAGTACCTACTAAATCAGAATATTGGGAAAAATGCTCGTTTTTTTTGGTCACAACTTTCAATCCGCATTATAAATTAATGTTTTTAGTATTTGTTATTTAAATACACTAAGTATATAGTACACTGTATTGTAGGCAAACTGTAGGTGTCTCAAAAAGGACTCAGGCCCGGCGCAAAAGTAATAATATATTATCTCAAAATTAAATGTATAAATAACTAGATGATGCCCGCGACTTCGTCCGCGTGGGTTAAGGTTTTTAATTCCCGCGGGAATTAAAAACTGTAATTTTCCGGGAAAAAAGTGACCTACTTTTAAATTTAATCCTGGGTATGAGCTATCTCCATTCCAAATTTCAGACAAATCGGTTCATTCGTTGTGGCATGAAAGAGTAAGAAACATCCATGCAAAGATCCATCCATACATCTTCACAACCGTTCACATTTATATTATTTATAGTAGGATAATTTTTTCTAAAAAAGAATTAACGCTCAATTCGATGGCTAAAGTGGTATTTTTGTCTTATGAAGTTTTGCAGGCGTTCATATCAAAAACTAATTTTTTTACAATAAATCGCTGATTGGTTCAAGTATCAACGCACTTATCATACGTAGGATTTTTTGGGGGGGTTTATGAAAAGATTATTTAAGTATATTATTTATTGTAATTTTGAAATGTCGCTAGATTTTCATGCCGCTACTATACAGGTATCTATAAATCTCTCGCGCGCTATATGAAGCGCGCGCCTCACTCCAATATAATATTTGAATGTTGTATTAAATACTAATTAATTATCTTCTATCGTATTAATAGACATAGAAAATATTTAATATTATTTAAACTAACCAATAAGTTAATGAATGAAATGAAATGTATTTAGTAAAAAATTATACTATTTATAACTTAATTTTAAGACACATATATTACTTTTGCACCGGGCCTGGTTTTTTTTGTACGCGATTTGATACAGCTCATTTTTAGGGTTCCGTAGTAAACAAGGAACCTTTATAGTTTCGCCATGTCCGTCCGTCTGTCTGTCTGTCCGTCCGTCCGCGGTTTAGCTCAGAGACTATTGGTACTAGAAATCTGTAATTTGACAAGGGTATAAATATCAATCACGCCGACAATGTGGTGAAATAAAATTGTGAAAAATAATGTTTTTTAGGGTACCTACCTCCCCTACATGTAAAGTGGGGATGAATATTTTTTTCTCGTCTATCCCATAGTGTGGGATGTCGTTGAATAGGTATTTCAAAAATATTGTGGGTGTGGGAACACCATTTTTCAATTCAGGGATCCGTTTGTGAAATATGATATTTATTTTAAAGTGCTAAATTTTATTAGAGTCGTGTCCCCCCCCCCCCCACTCTGCCAGCTAAATGGTTGTATATAGGATACAAGAAAAAATTCACAGCAGTAGAATATATAATGAATTTTAAAGGAAAACTATCACGGCTAAGTAGGGTTCATTAGTTAAGGAGTTATATCTGTTTTTTCTAAGTTAGGTATATATTACACGTAGTGTAAGTTGCATATTTTGTAGTTTATTATAGTATTTAAGCCATGGAACTCAAAATATATTCAGTATTCATAAATAAAATAAAAGCACTATCCTAGGTCAGCAATAATATTTGAGACTTTCAACTACGGAACCCTACACTGCGCGTGGCTCGAGTCCCGACACGCACTTGGCCGGTTTTTGGTAGGTACTCGTGCCACTTTTCCGTTCTCTCTCGATCTTGATAAATATTTCTGTGGAGATCACAGTGAACGTGTTATTAGATATTGAACGAACACCGGAACCGGAAGCACGGCTCTGAGAACGCAAAAATTACAATAACAAATGATTATTAATTTCTTATTACAGTTTTCATTTTCTGAACATGACAGTATGTATATTTTTAACCCACGACAAAAAAGAGGGTCCTTAAAAGTTTCACGTGTGTATGTGTGTAACTTTGTGTCTGTCTTTTCCCTCGTAGCAGCCTCTCCAAGGGACCAATTTTGATGCGGTTTTTCCTGTTTGAAAGCTAACGTAATCGAGGTGGATCTTAGCTGTAATTTATTAAGATCTGCTCAGGCGTTTGAAGATCATCAGCTAATTTCCTACTTGATTAAAGGGTTTTACAAGCTTTCACTGGTGCGATTGATTTGAAAGGTGTAATGTTACTTCGATGTCAGGTATATCGTAAATAGTCCGGTCATAGGTTCACATGTCGGGGATGTTTTAATTTTTCAATAATTCGTGTTTGAAAACTGTTGGAATGTATTGGAAATTAATGGAACGCGTGCCCGACCACTTTTCCGTTCTATCTCGATTTATTTCTGTGAAGATCACAGTGAACGTGTTTAAATCGAATGAACACCGGAACCGGAAGCACGGCTCTGAGAGCGCGAAAATTATTAATTTCATAATACAGTTTTCATTTAATGAACATGACAGTATTACTTAGTACATTTTTAAAACACACTAATGAGCCCTCGGGGCATACTTGTAGTATTATTTCAATTCTAGTTGTTCGCAATCCGCGTGGATTTAATTTTTAAATCCCCGCGGGAACTCTTTTTTTCCGGAAAAAGTAGTCTAAATCACTCTACAAGTCCTCAACCTATACAAAAAATCACGTCGATCCGTAGCCATGTTGTGGCGTGACAAACCAACAAACAAGCACATTTTCGCGTTTATAATATTGGTAAAAGATATTATATAGTAAGATTGTGTTGACATTTCATAACATGACGTCTTTAAAGCACTTACTTTATGTATGAATCGTATGCAGTGAGATGGGAACATCTTAATTCATTGAACTTAATATTATGTGCGGTACATGTGCGGTACCTATGAAATGTCAACACAATATTGAATGGTGGTATGTAGGCCCCCGAGTCATGTTTATCTTCTCCTTTGAGTCAACGGGGAACCAAAGTTTTTCATATTTTCTTTTCTATTGCAAGCCTTAGAAACTCAGTATAAAAACTCGAAGAGACAATCAAAAGATACGTATTCCCTAACCAAATAATAATCCAAAACATAGTCGATAGTTCCCGATATGAGTCGATATGATAGACATATCATCACTATCACTACAACATAATATGTTTATAGTTAATATTAATATTATATTATTTATTATATATATATATTATATTATATATTATCATAAAACAAGGTCCCCCGCTGCGTCTGTCTGTCTGTCTGTTCGCGATAAACTCAAAAATTACCGAACGGATTTTCATGCGGTTTTCACCAATAGATAGGGTGATTCATGAGGAAGGTTTTAGTGTATAATTTGTTAAGGTTTTGTGTAAATTAGTTGAAATATGATGATAATTGTTGACGATGTCGGAAAAATTCAAGCCGCTTGAGAGCTTTCATCGAAAACGCTGCCTAATCCCTTTGAGATAACAAAACAATTTATGGTGGTGGTATGGTGGTGGTATGGTGGGATGTCTTTAAAGAAAAGTCCGCGATGGCATATTTCTATCTTTTATGGATAGCTTACTATACCCATTTTAACTTTTAAAAAAATGGTCACATACTATGCGGCAATTGGAAATCTATTTAGACGGATACAGTATTAATCCTTATTAACTTTATACGTTACAAGTCTTTTTATAAGTATAGATATATATAATACGTTAGTTACCATAAGCATTTCATGGACATTATGATAATGCTTTACACCATATAATTTTAATGAATATCTTAGGAGTTATCGCAAAATAAAAACGAACGCGCGCCAAAATAAATACGCGGATTTCAACCCGATGGCGATGACGGGACTCGCTCACGTGATGCGACCAGTGACCACCCCCGCTGCGCCGCATTGACATTGCTATATTATAAGCCGAGCGATACTTCTTTTATAAGCCTACGTACTGTTCAATATGTTGTTCAATATAACTTAGGGAACATTTCAAGGAGTTTGCAAAGCATAGGCGTAATACGCTCTACTACCCGTGCGAAGCCGGGGCGGGTCGCTAGTAAAAATTAAATACTCGACAACGCCTGGTACCTACATACCATAGTGTACCTTAGTATGTGAATCGTGAAGTTCACTTCACCAAATTCGATCTTTAGAATATATAGTCAAAATACTATTATGACGTTTTAAAGTGAACTTCATAAGCCTGGTTGGTTAATTGTTTAATTGGCTATAACAAAAGATAGGTATGTAATAAATTTTTTCAATTGAAAATTAACCTCTCAGATCGGCAAAAAGGCACTAAAGTTTTTTAATAGATAAATATTTTTTTAATTATTATTTAATAGTTTTTGTAAACGATAACACAAACACGCATTTTACAACACACCTTAATCCACGCAAACAAAGTCGCGGCTATAATCTATATATTATATTATACAATGTGAGTCTACACAATGTGCATATATAAAATGAGGGACAATATGCATAATTTTATCGACGGAAAACGTATTAAATTTTTTTTTCTTTAAATATTTTTTTACGGAATTTTTAAAATTTTTGCGCCCCTCTTTCAACAAAACGATGTAACTTTTAAACTAAATGATCTATCAAACTCATTAATGGTTGAAAGTAACTGGGGGTCTTCATAAAATGAAAATTGTTGAAAAACTACACTCAATTGAAAATAAACCAGTTTAAAAAAAAAATCAATTTTTACAGTAATCGTAAAATATCATAATAAAACGCCCATAATTACCTACGCACCTTTTTTATTATTTTAACTAATTACTAAACTATGACACGGATTTTTTTCTTTTATATGAGTTCGAAAGGGTGAAAGTCGTTCTTTTAAAAATTGTGTTTTTTTTTTCTTAAATTTAAAATAGTTTGAAGATTTAAGAGAAAAAATGTTTTATTGCTTCCTTTGAAGCTCCGAAGACACGATCATTTTTTTACAGCGCTCATAGTGAAGACAGTTACAGGCAGACGGACAAACATCAAGGTGATATAGTGAGTGACCCAATAGTCTTAGTCGTGAGTGTTCCGTTTTATTTTACCTTAATCTACGGAGCACAAGAAATTATATGAAAATTTGCTGTATTTCAAGTAAATACAGTAATAAACTGTTGAATTTTAAGCACTTTTGTTGTTAGATAAACTAAGCGGTAAAGCGACCAATGTCTTCATAACAATCTTCATAACAAACATGCCGATAACCTTTCCTGTTGGCGGAAAATATTTACATAAGTTTACACAATAATAATTATGTTTTGTAATTCATACAGGAAATAATAAAGTTTCTTTGATTTCAATAATAACACCGTCTATAGGCACTAGGCCTATATTCCATACGTGTTGCCTGCCTTTTAAACTCAAACTCAAAATTATTAGTTTCATAAAGGCTCTACTACCGCACCGGTTCGGAAAGCAGCAGTTTCCTTACGTAGGTATAAAAAAACTTGAAAAGTTGCGTTATTGTCACTTGCCCATTAGAGGGTTGAATTGGGTTAAATGTAGGTACGAAATATTGTAGTACATATGTAGTATTCACGTATTTTCACATTGTAACTCAGAATTAATAAAATCTTGTGCCACTAATTTTCCGTGCTAACCAAATTGTTTAATTTTCGGACCCAGGTTCACTGTAAGGCCTCCTAGTGTGGGGTTCACTCATAACATGTTTTAGGGAAAGCGATATGAATTGGTACCGTGAATCATGGTACTGCTACTGTATTCAGATAAGTGGATGTTTACCGACTTATCTAAGGAATTAAATATTATCCTTGCTTATCATATTATGATAAGCAAGGATAATAATATAATGATATATTATGTATATAAATACGAAATTTTTTGTTTTGTTCTTCAATCACGCAGTTCAGGCTACTTTTTACACTGGAAAAATGTTTGTTTATAGTTCCCCCCGTATTTTTATAAAACTTAACTTCACGCGACGGAATCTAGAGCACGAACTTGTATGTATAAATTTATATCAAATATACACATTTAATAGTCTAGGTGTATTTTTACACACAACATGTACTTTTTATACATTGGTCTTATGGTTTTAGATTTTCTATAACAAAATATTTTTTGGTAATACTCACTTTTTTTTAGAAACCCGGTAGACACTTCCATAGTGATGTCCTGAAATTCTATATTAACGTTTACAGGTTGTGGCATATTAATCTGTAGAGTTCGATAGTCACTATGGTTTTGCTCACTCCCGCGAACCTTTTGGCTCAAGCCTTGTAATAAAGCCAATGCACTCGACATTTTTTATTCGGTAATTTCACGTCACAATTTTACTTAAAAGTCTTTGACGACTATTTATTTTTTTATATAATATATTTATTTCAAATATACTTATATACAATTTCTCATTTATTAATTATTATTTAAGATTTGAAATTACGTAAAATATACATCAAATATTAAATTTTATTGATGCTAAATTATATTTTCGTTAAGAACAAATTTAAATTAGAGCGACATCAAAAACGAACAGACTTAATTGAATTTCTTTTAATATTTTTTATTTTATTTCAAACACATTCGTTCGATATGGCATATAATCGCGTACTGCGGTGCGATGCAAAGGAGATTTAGCTGGTACCTACTTAGGTAGGTACGATTAGCCATACATAAATAAGTCCCGCCTCTACTTGGTCTTAATATTACTTAGGGTTCCATTTATTAAGTAAGTACTACAATTTTTTTTCAACCATACCAATTCTCTTGGTACTAAAGTGCAAATTGAAAAACACTCCCGACATATGAATCTATGGCCGGACTTTGTACATACCTGACATCCTGTAACCTAGTTAATTTCTGTTCCATCATCCAGATCCTCCTGCTCGATCGTCGGTCATCATCTATCTAATAACTCCTCAGCCTCAATACCCCAACGGTTAAAGGTGCGGACTGAAAACTAAAAGGTCGCAGGTTCGAATCCCACCCGTTGCACTTCTACTCATTGAGACTATTCTAATGAGCCCAAACACACTTTATCTGCTGTTAGTTGCTGATGAGTACTCTGCGGGATACGCGGACTACTTGATGCTGCAGCATCAGCTTGCCATGCCATACCAAGAATCCGATAAGTAACAGTGATCAAAAAGAATCCAAAAAATAATAGCAAGACATGTCGTGTTTGGATTAAACACGACTTATCTTGCTATAATTTTTTTCATGAGTGAACCTACTAGAGTGCTGGATATCCTGACTGCAGCATCGGACCAAGAATTCCATCATCTTGCATAGTTATATAGCATCTCCTTCTTTATCAACCTATAGACGTCCACTGCTGGACAAAGGTCTCCTGCATGGACTTCCACAGGCTTCGGTCTTGCGCCGCTTGAATCCAGCGGCTCCCTGCGACTTTTTATTTATTTATTTATTTATTTGCATAAATCAAAAATATTATAGTAGGTATAACAAGGACAATACAGTTTGGTGTAAACATAAGCTCATTTGAGTTAACTCGTTTGATGTCGTCGGTCCACCTAGTCACCTAGCCAACACTGCGTTTCCCGGTGCGGGGTCGCCACTCCAGTACCTTGGGACCCCAACGACCAACAGCTCGATCGAACTATGTGCCCCGCCTATTTCCACTTCAGTTTCGCGACACGCTGAGCTATATCGGTGACTTTGGTTCTCTTACCGATCTCCTCATTTCTGATTTGATCTCGCAGGGATATACCGAGCATAGCTCTCTCCATCGCTCCCTGAGTGACCCTGATCCTTCTTATGAGGCCCATAGTTAGCGACCTTATAGTCATCACTGGCAACACGCACTATTCGAAGACTTCAGGCACTGAGGAATTTTGGACGAGAAGACATCTCGGAGCTTCCCGAACGCTGCCCAGCCGAGTTGGATTCGGCGGTTAATCTCTTTCTCAAAATTGGCCCTACCTAGCTGGACTGTATGTCCCAGGTATATATACTCGTCTACAATTTCGAGTGCGGAGTTCTCAACGATTACTGGGTGCAGCGGAGCATGAGCATTGGACAAGATTTGCGTCTTGCTCATGTTCATTCTCAGGACCACCTGTTGAGAAACCCTGCTGAGATCATTGAGCATTGTATTGAGATTTCTCAGAGTCTGCCATGACTACTATGTCATCGGCAAATCGCAGGTGAGTGATGTACTCGCCGTTTATATTGATGCCAAGTCCGTTCCAATCCAGAAGCTTAAAGACGTCCTCCAACGCAGCGGTAAATAGCTTCGGGGAGATTACATCTCCCTGTCGCACTCCACGCTGCAAGTGGATTGGTCTCGTAGTCTGGTCCTGTACACGTACTGTGTTATAAAGCATACCTACATGGTATTTCAAATTTTAGGTCACACGCATACCCTACCGCAGCTAACGAAACAACTGATGACCCTGAAACGGCTGAACCGAGTTTCATAAAAAATGTCTAAGAATCACCGCCTGCTTTTAAATTTAAAAAATCAAGACGGACACACACATAGCGGTCAAACTTATAGCACCCTCTTTTTTGCGTCAAGGGTTAAAACAGAAGAACACTAGTCGTTGTACTATAATTTCAAAATACCATGACATGGATGACAATTCGAAGGTGATGTTAATTAAAGTGATGTGTCATGTGCTCTAACCAAATCAAGTCGATATTTTGAATGTTAACAAGGGCTTTGATAGCCCTTGATATAGTGTATTTAAACAACAAGTACTGAAAACACCGATTTATAATGCGGTTTGTAAGTTGTGACTTGTGATCAAAACAAACGAACATTTTTAGGGTTCCGTACCAAACTGGTAAAAATGGAACCCTTATGGTGAGATTTCTCCGTCCGTCCGTCCGTCCGTCCATCTGTCACAGTCGATTATTTCAGTAACTATTAAAGCTATCGACATGGAATTTGGAATAGTTGTGTATAATAGTGGCCCAACATCATTGGAAAGAAAAAAAAATCGAAAATTATTTTTAGTTTTATTAAAAAAGGGGGAAAATCGGGGGTTTGAAATTTCAAAGTAAAATAACTATACCGAGGAGTGGGTTGATTATTTGGGGTGAAAGGACTTTAAAGACCTGTACATTCTAAAACAGATTTTTATTTATTTCTCTATAATAGTTTTTGATTAATTGGGCAAAATGTCGAAAATAATTAACGTTTTACTTTTACTTTTGGATTACGAAACCCTCGGTGCGCGAGTCCGACTCGCACTTGGCCGGTTTTTTCCCCTAATGCCGAATTTCACCAACGTAAAATAAGTCTTATCCGAGCGTAAATTTGATATTTTGACAGTATTTTTATTACAAAACGCCGTAATACAAAACGTTTGTAATACAAACGTCAGAACGCCCGATTTATTCCTCGGTAGAACGTCACTCGACGTTGGTGAAATCGGCCATTTTTTTTTTTAAATATATAGACTAGCCGACCGACCAATGGCGGTATATCCATAAACCCGGCTGGGCAACCAGCTGGATGAGGCTTCAGCGACCTTGGGTCTAATAAACCCTAAAAAATCTGGTGCAGAAGGCAAGGGGAAACCACTGCACTAATTTCCCAAGAAATCCGTATGAAAGAGAACAATATAAAGAGAGCGAATAAATGCGACCCGGCGCCATGTCGATACGGTCGCATGGTGTGAAATGTGCTACTGGACACACTGTTGCGACTCACCAGGCGCAGTGCGAACAGAATGCTACTGGTGACACGTTATCTAACCAGCGTGCACATCTTCGGAAGAAGTTGAAGATAGGAACCTGGAACGTCCGAGGCATGAAGGAAGGCCGAGGACCGATAGGAGTGGAAGGCTTTAGTGACCACCGTTACGAAAAACTTGAACTACGGACACGACCTTCAGAAATGAAGAACGCGACCAAGAAGATATAGACTAGCGCTTGAGTGCAATCTCACCTGATGGTAAGTGAAGATGCAGCCTAAGATGGAGCGCGCTTGCCTAGAAGATGCCTATTCACTCTTGATTTAGACATCTAAATATGTATCTAGTTAAAAAAAATGATTTGGTCATATGTACGGAACCCTAAAGAGCGATGCCCGACTCGCACTTGGCCGATATTTTCTTTATCTTTTTTATTTATTTATGCATGAACTATTATTACCTACTAAGTAGTGTTATTAATCTCCGTGATTTTTATATCATTTTAATTTGTTTGTAAGAAGTAGTACAAACAAATTAAAATAAATAAAATTATAGGGAAACGGACAGTGATAGATAAAAGACGCAAAACAACAATAACTTAATCAAAATCCTACTATAATAATATCCTACTATCCTACTACTATTATAAATGCAAAAGTTTGTGAGGATGGATGTATGGATGGATGGATGGATGTTTGTTACTCTTTAAATCAACAACGAATGAACCGATTTGGCTGACTAGAGATAGCTCATACCCAGGATTAGCACATAGGCTACATTTTATTCCGGAAAACTAAAGTCCCGAAAAAAAGTCGCGGGCATCATCTAGTATGTCTAGTATTTATATGAACACAGATAACGGTGTAGAAGTAACGTGGTAATTGGATAGGTACCGAGCAAAGGTACGACCTACGAGCACTTACACGGTCAAGTGCACTCCATAATATACATAGGTACATACTTGATTTTAGGATTTATTAAGCAAACGCTTTCCATCTTACACATCACTTCTTCAGTTTCCATCAGATGTGATCATTGAAGTGTCTGTCTACGATTTCAAAATAACTGCCTCATTTTACCAGACTACTGCAAAGAAAAAAGGAAGGTATGATTTTAGCAGTATATGTATGTATATGACGTATGTTTGTGTGTGTGTGTGTGTGTGCATGCATGTATGTATGCCACCATGGGTGCCACCGGCGGGAATGGGCCTGCTTTATGTCTGTTGCATTGTTAGTAGGTATGCATTTTTGGAACTTCCCCTCATTGTGGAAACACTGCATACATAGCATAGTATCTATTGTATTTTAAACTTGTTTTGAAAAGAGCAACCGCCGAGTTTCTTGCTGATTCTTCTCGGCAGGAAGGGCATTCCGAACCAGTGGTAGAGTCAGACGATTCAAAAGCACTTGTAAAAAGTTTATTTGAATAAAAATATTTCTATTCTATTCTATTTTATTCTATGTATGTATGTACATACAAACATACATAGAGTAAAATAGAATAGAACATACATACATATGTATGTATGTATGTGACTATTTACGAATGTTCCGCACCGTAGCAAAATAAACTATTGAGATTTTAATGAATGAGGTGTCAAAAAAGTCAATCGATTAGTTAAAATAGTCCGAGTTACAGGCTACATCCAATTTCCCGTATAGTCGGTTTACAGTTTTTGATCATTTGAATGTTTGAATTTGAACGATATTCTAACCAAAACAAACGTTTTTAAATTCTTGTCTGTGTGTGTTTTGTAGCGATTATCGATAGCGAAATTTTGCGAGATTTTAATCTTTACTAATACATCTATATTCTTATCTTCTTAATATATATAAATTACGTGTCACGTTGTTTGTCCGCGATGGACTCCTTTTTTTAAACTACTGAACCGATTTTTATCAAACTTCGTAACTATCTGTAATTTGGTCCAACTTAAAAGATAGGATAGTTTTTTTGGATTGGGATAGTTTATTTGTTTTATTTATATAGATAAGTTAGCGGTACGAAGTTCGCTGGGTCAGCTAGTATTATATAAAAGTCTCGTGTCACAATGTATGTTCGGGATAAACTCGAAAACTACTGAACCGATTTTGACCAAGCTTCGTAAGTATCTGTAATTTGGTCCAACTTAAAAGATAGGATAGTTTTTATCTTAATTATTGACATCAATATTTGTTATTGCAAATTAAAACATATGTATGTACATATGTTATTACGAGTATTATTATGTTGTATGTAACGATGTTAGATTGCGAGATAGTCTTAACCCAAATAGACTACTTATCTTACTTATCCTTACTAATATTATTATAAATGCGAAAGTGTGTTTGTTTGTTGGTTTGTCCTTCAATCACGCCGCAACAGAGCTACGGATCGACGTGATTTTTTGCATGGGTATAGTTGAGGACCTGGAGAGTGACATATAAGCTACTTTTTATTTCGGAAATTCAAAGCGTTCCCGAGGGATTTTAAAAACTAAATCCACGCGGACCAAGTCGCGGACATCAGCTAGTACTTAATAAATGAGATAGTGTTTGTCTCTTGGTTTGTTAAAATCATATCGATCCCGATGCTCCGTTGCTGTGGAACCAATAAATAAACGAACCCAACCAAACTCACACATTTAAAATGTTTTTAATAAAAAATATTTTCTTTTTAATATACTCGTATATCGAGTCTGGTTTTTACGTGATTGTATGTACCTACCTGGAGAGAGACATGTTCGTGGGTTACTCAAGATCACTGACCTTAGGGTAAAACACGATGGAGATGGAGTATAAAATATAAAAGCCTAGCTGATGACCGCGACTTCATCCGCGTGGATTTAGTTTTTAAAATTCCTTCGGGAACGCTGTGATTTTCCGGGATAAAAGTAGCCTATGTCACTCTCCAGGTCCTCAATTATACCCATGCAAAAAATCACGTCGATCCGTAAACCAACAAACCGTCGATTGAAGGGCAAACCAACAAACCAATAAATCAACAAACAAAGACACTTTCGCATTTATAATATTAGTAAGGATTTAGTTTTTTAAATCCCGCGGGAACTCTTTGATTTGCCGGGATAGACACCCTCCAAATTCTGAACTATACCTATCCAAGAAAATCCGTATCCATCAATCCGTAGCTTTGTTGCAGCGTGATTGACGGACAAAACAACAAACAAACACACTTTCGCATTTATAATTATGTATCAGTAAGGAAGAATTATAAATATACGATACTAAAGGAGATCTAATTAAATTTTAGAACACCAAAGCTACTATTGTGCATTAAATATGATAGCTAGATATATTCCCTCGCGGACTTTTTTGTAGAGAATAATAAGTACTTTAATCATGTAGTATGTATACATAATTTTTATGCATCATCAATAGTTTTCTCAGCACACGCCAAATAATGCATTTTATAGGCAAAATTTTGCTACTTTTGGTTACATTATTGCAATTTTCTTAAGAATCTCTAATTTTTTGAAAATAAATTATAGCATATGTTACTTCCTGATAACTTAGCTTTCTGTTAGTGAAAAAATGGTTAAAATCGGTCCAGTAATTACATTGCCTATTCGGTACAAACAACCAAAAAAAAATCTTTCCTCTTTATAATATTAGTATAGAAGAATAGATATGAGTATGATATGATAATAAAAATGCATCAATGCACAATGTCTATCAGTTATCACAAAAAAGGTCAGTCAGTACTCTAAGTGTACTCTACATATCAACTTTAGATAATACATTAATTGCACTGTTTATCTCCATCAGCTATCATTTGTCCTTCAATCGTGCAGCAATGCAAAGTAGCAACGAATCGACGTGAATTTTTGTATGGGTATAGATAAGTCTTAACATGAATTGAATTGTAGTACGTTTTTTTCTTGGAACTTCCCCTCATTGTGGAAATATTATATTCTATTCTAACAAAGATGCATGGGATAAATCAGCTTGGCATCCAGCTGCCCACAAGATAGTATAAAAACTTATTGCAGTGTAATAGCTACTTATTCATATTGTAAAATGATTATTTTGAAAAGAGCAACTGCTGAGTTTCTTGCCGGCTCTTCTCAGCATAATCCGTTTTTCCGAACCGGTGGTATGGTCATGACGTGTCATAAGAGCCACAGGTTGGCCTACGTGAAATAAATAATTTTAATTTTAATTTTTAAGGACATGGTGAGTGACATAGGCTACTAGGCATTAAATTCCAGGACCCAACTCCTCAATCCTGATCCACGCGGATGAAGTCGCGTGCATCAGCTAGTAAGTACTAGTCTATACTTATATACTCAAAGGTCTATACGGATAACTAACTTATCACTAATAGCTTTACTGTTAGTGTTTGTGTTTAACTTTAGTACATTTATCTAAGGACTCTTGCGCTACCTAACAGTACAATGAACATAGTATTATCTGTTTGTAGGTAAGTTTATTAAATAAGACAAGGTCAAAATGGTAGCATGGTGAAACCTGGGTGAACGTTTAAGTCAGTTACACAGAATATATAGGTAATTGTAAGTCATAAAGGCTCATCCGCCATATTGCACCGAATTACAGAACTGAAGTGGCAACGGTAGAGTCACCTAGCTCGAAGAATCCATGGACCTTAGGGTCCTTAGAATAGAATAGAATAGAAATATTTGTTATTCAAATCAACATTTTACAAGTGCTATTGAATCGTCTGACTCTACCACTGGTTCGGAATGCCCTTCCTGCCGAGAAGAACCAGCAAGAAACTCGGCGGTTGCTCTTTTCAAAACAAGTTTACAATACAATAAATACTATGCTATGTATGCAGTGTTGCCACAATTAGGGAAGTTCCAAAAATGCATACCACCAACCAATTGTCTTAAGTTATTCCATTGATCGTAATCGTTTTCGATGACATTAGCCTCAAAGTAAAATAAACCATAACAGCATTAAGTTAGGTCTCAATTTCGTGTATGCATTCTTATACGTTTATGTATATGATGTACGAGACGCTCCATATTAAAATCGGTTGTGCTGAATTTGTGACTTATATCAAAGCAATCCAGGATTATATTACTTTGACGCTAATGTCATCGTATAGGAATACGATCAATGGAATCACTTTTAGACAATTGGTACCCTGAATCCATTCTCGAGACGACCTGTTGACGAGCTGTTGATTTCTTTCGGTTGACATTATGCGTGTCGCTATTTTTTTAATTTTCTAATTTCTACATAATACTAATCCTACTAAAATTACTATATTACATAATACTAATATTATAAATGTGACAGTTTTTGAGGATGTATGGATGGATGTTTGGATGGATGGATGTTTCTTACTCTTTCTCGCTACAACAAATGAACCAATTTGACTGTTTGGAATGGAGATAGCTAATACCCAGAATTAAAAAATCAGCCAAGTGCGAGTCGGGCCTCGCTCTTTTAGCGTTCTGTACTAAACTGTACCTACTGTTTGAAACTAGATATATATTTAGATTATCTTAGTTCTCAGAAAGTACTAAATTAGCTGGGGAAAAAAATGCTCGTTTGTTTTGGTCACAACTTACAAACCGCATTATAAATCGGTGTTTTCAGTATTTGTTGTTTAAATACACATACACAACATAGTATAGTTCATAATATACAAAAATTTCAAATGTTTGGAATTTGAAATTTTGGTATAATATTATGAACTATAGTTATAGTGTACTTATTTGAACTGTAGTTATTTGAAATAGACCCCCCTAACAAAATTGGACTAATTCCGACAACTTTGATAGCCCCCATTTCTTCATTTTTGCAGCTAAAAAATAAAAATTTATATATTTGAACTACACTTAATGAGTTCTAGACAATGACACCCCACATGCAAGGGTAAAAAATAAAATTTTATTTCGAATCCTTTTCCATGTATGGGATTAATTTAATTTAATTTTTATTATTTGTTGGTATAGCGGCAATAGAAATACACACTCTGTGAAAATTTCAACTGTCTAACTATTACGGTTTACGAGACACAGCCCGCTGACAGACGGACGGACGGACGGACGGACGGACAGACAGACGGACAGCGGAGGCTTAGTAATAGGGTCCCGTTGGCACCCTTTGGGTACGGAACCCTAAAAACCTTGTCGCGAGCAACATTTAGTCTAGTCTAGTCTAGTCTAGTAATATTATAAATGCGAAAGTTTGTGAGGATGGATGTATGGATGGAAGGATGTTTGTTACTGCTTCACGCCACAACGAATGAACCGATTTGGCTGAAATTTGGAATAGTGATAGCTCATACCCAGGATTAACACATAGGTATATTTTCTCCCGGAAAATTGAGGGATTCTCGTGGGAATTAAAAACCTTAATCCTGGCTAATACTCAAAAACTGCTTTATCGAATTGCACATGATTTGCATAGGTATATTTAATTTGGTTTTGTTCGTCTTATTATTGGGGTGGTTTAAAAACAAAAACAAAAATAGGGAAAACCCAAAAAAAAAACTGCAAAAAAATTTGAAAAATTAAAATTGATAATTTTATATCTATAGGAATCACCATTTTAGATCACCATAGACGAATTATATTTACTAGTGGTTCGCCCCGAACTGAGACCTCGCGGTAACGGTATCCCATGATTATTCATTCAATCGATACATGATAACCAAAACTGACATTATTATTATGCCCGTTTTCACCAAACATACCTAAATCATCCCCTAAGTAGGAGTCTCTTAACGTAGGTAGCTCCTAAATACAATCCTAAGTCCTAACATCCGTCCCAATATCCTTTTAGGTGTCCCGTACAGGATCGTGATAAATAAGTTGACAGAAAACATCAATCACCTAACTTATAGGTAGCCCGTAAAGGTTAGGGAACGTTAGTGAAAACATTGAATTATTATGTAGGTACTAACGAGTGAAACCGGGTTACGGGCATCTGTACAAATCGTCATCTATCGACGCGAATAGAAAATATACAATATTTAACTAAAATTTAACTAAAAAATAATTTTAATTGAATAATATGGTACAAAAAAAATTACAATACAATTATTGTATTATAATAAGTAACTAAATAATAATGGTCGACGCAAAACTGTTTTTGGGATAGGTCGTTAGTCGTAACTCGTAGTTCCATGGGAATAGTTACTGACTGCGCCATCTATTAGCATTATTGTGAAGCTATGTTGATGCTATATGAATTACTGATGTACATTAAAAATTAAATAATCTCGTTTCTTTATAATATTCATATAATTTTAGTATTTGTTGTTCAAGTACAGGATATAAGTGACCTAAAAACATAAAATCAGTTTGAAAATCCATAGCGGATTTTCCTAGAGAGCGTCTTCAAGCGAGCGTATAAAATCGCCACTTTGAAAGCCCCCCATTTCGTCAATTTTAAGGGAAAAATTTAAAAAAAAATATTTTTGTACTCAGTTCAAAATTATCTTTAAAATGATACGTAACAATTTTATGTAACGCGATATTTTTTTTTTACTTCGCATTCGCTTCTATGAGAGCCCCCCTGAAATAAAGATTTTTATAACTTTTTAAGCCATTTTCGGCTGGAGGCCATCGGTTTACATATTATATCTAAATTTGAAGTAATTACGTTCAGTAATTCAAAAGTTATAAGGCTCTGACAGACGGACGGACGGACGGACGGACAAGTGCAAATCACTCTAGTTAACTCAAAGACCTTCGCTTCGCTCGGTCGACTACCGTACATGATTCCTCTTCAAGGTAATATCACGTAGGCCATGCCTGGAGTGAAGCAGAGGGCACAAGGTACTTATTAACCTTATTAATAACACAATAGACATATTTTTTACAAGATAACCTAATTACTTAATAGTTATACAACCTATTCTATTTTATTATCATTTATATTTCATTATACATATTATTATGCTCCGGTTTAATAACACAGTACCTTGAAGAGATACCATCCTTAGGTACTCTGTGCTATTATATTATTTGACTTTAGATTTAGAATGAATATTAAATTAGGTAATGATGCCTTAAGAGTGCTTTTTTTATTTAATTATGTGCTAGCAATTTTTACAAGATACAAAATATAATAGTGCTTATTCGGTTTGAACCTATTAAACTAAAGAGCAAGAGGTAAATAACAGCAGCTTGGCCTTCCCTTTATCTTATTTATTGTTTGTTGTTTCTTTTCTTATTTATTTATTGTTATTTGCGGCAGAGTAATTTAATTTTATATAAATAGAATATGTATATTTTAATTATCAGTAATTATATAGTTGATTCATTCAAGGGGGACGACATTATCACAAGGTGATAAAGCCCCGGCATAAAATAAAGGTTAAAAAACCGGCCAAGTGCGTGTCGGGCCACGCGCAGTGTAGGGTTCCGTAGTTGCAAGTTGTACAAATATTATTATAGTGCTTTTATTTTATTTATGAATATTTAATATATTTTGAGTTCCATGGTTTAAATACTATAATATACTACAAAATATGCAACTTAAACTACGTGTAATACATAACCTAGAAAAAACAGATATAACTCCTTAACTTATGAACCCTACTTAGCTTAGATAGTTTTCCACATAAAATTCTATACATATCAGACACAGCTGTGAATTTTTTCACTTATCCTATGAACAACCATTTGGCTAGCAGTGGGGGAAGATGACGCTTGACTCTAATAAAATTTAGCACTTTATTAATCATATTTCACAAACGTATCCCTGAATCGAAAAATAGTGTTCCCACACCCCACAATATTTTTGAAAGACCTATTCAATGACACCCCACATTATGGGTTAGAAAAGAAAAAAAATTCATCCCCACTTTACATGACGTAAGGGAGGTAGCCTAAAAAAATTATTTTAAACAATTTTATTTCACCACTTTGTTGGCGTGATTAATATTTATTCCCTTGTCAAATTACAGATTTCTAATACCAATAGTCTCTGAGCTAAACCGCGGACGGACGGACGGAAGGACATGGCCATTAAACAGGTCAAGGAGGCTCGAAATTTGGGAGTAGTTTTTTATATTAGTGTAAAGCTAAGAATACGTCTATGCGAATCACTTGTGTTATCAAGACTGAATTATGCTGACGCTGTATATGGGCCTCGCCTCTTGAGCAGGACCATAAAAATTATTCAGCGCGTTCAAAAAGCCTGTGCTAGGTTCTGCTTCAACATCCCTCCTCGCTCACATGTCACTCCTTACATTAATGAAGCAAACCTTCTAAAGATGGAATCACGCAGAAGATTACATCTTGCCACTCTACTCTTTGGGGTGCTTAAAAGTGGAATTCCAAAATACTTACGTGATAAACTTATGTGGTTGACTGATAAGTCAGCACGCATCAAGAGAGATTCTTATCTATTTTTATTGGCTACGCCAAGGCACAAAACAGCGGCATTTAAGGGTAGCTTTAAGTTCGCGGCGACTAAGTGCTGGAATGATTTACCACCACCAGTAAGATCGCTAAAATCATTTTCAACATTTAAAACTAAATTAAAAACTTATCTTTTAACAGAACAAAAATTATAATAAACTTAAATTTATTATTATGAATATCGAGTTCTTAAAACGAATCATTCCAGCATTTATGTGCTTGCGGTATTGCTTGCCACCTGTATTGTGTTTTGTGCTTTTGTTTTTGTTTTGTGTTTTATTCTATTGTTTTTCTTTTAGGTACCTTTTAATAGTTTCTTTTAAATTTATTTGTATTTCGTTTTTTTAAATGAATTTTTCTGTTCACTTAATTTTAATTTGTTTTTATAAATAATTGAATAACGTGTCCGTGATTACACTCAAATAAGGCTCCCACTGAAAACCAGCGCTGCAGCTTGCTGCAGCACAATGCTGAGTGGGAGACCTATTTGATCATTCTAAATTGTTTTTTATTTTTATTTTAGTATATTTAGTTATGCTTTTTTATTTCTTTTTCTTTTAATTTGTTTAATTTTGTTGATCAAATAAAATAGTTTTCTTTCTTTCTTTCTTAAAGGGTTCCTATCGTTTACTACGGAACCCTAAAAAAAGCCCTCTACTAGACTACCTAACTAGAAAAATTATCTTAAAAAAAACAAAAATAGGTATTCAATGTGAATGTAAGGCCATTGCCAAAAAGTATTGGCTATTAGGTAACTATTTAAAGTTCTGAGATCAAAATTATGACCAAGGTTAGGCTCAATAAATCGAATCATACAGTGTTAGAAAGACGTTTGTCGATTATCATCTTCAACCACCTTCATAGTTCATGCCATTGCATCGAACAAAATATCGAGTTGGACGTGAGTTACTCACAAATTAGCCGATATTCTGAATAACTGTGAAGATGATACTGCCACTGGCGCAATTAGAATGCCATAAGCCTACTTTGTCGTATTAGTTTAGTTCACTAATTGCGAAAAACCAAATTAAATTTGAATTTCGCGGGCAGACCCGTATAATCCACCTTAAAGGGCTGTAAAATGTACCAGCTATGTATAGAGTTAAGACGTATATGTGCCTACATTTTACATAATAAACGCACGTATGCGCTCAGGTGACATATATTGATAAATATTTGTTCATGTGTAAACAGACCAGTATTTTAATGAAGGTGACTTAGAACTTAATGTCCCGACTCCTGTTATCAGACTGGTAATGTGAAAAATGAATAGTTATATCATAATATCCTTCCAAAGCAGTATACCTATCGCGATATTATTATCGTCGAAATATTATCGTTGAAACTAGTTTTATTCTATTTCCCTCATAATATTTTTTGCAGCGTACCTACTCGTATGAATATTTCAACTCCACCAGGCATACATATGGCTGGCTGATGGCCGTTTTTATGAGTCCTCCGAATGCTCGGGTTTCCATAATAAGTAGGTACATAATATTATTAAGAATATCTATCTATTTAAAGCTCAAAACAATATTTTTAACATTTTTGTCTGTCTATTAAGTAGGTAGGAATTAGGTAGGTACTGAACGGTTTAAATTTTTTTGCGATATTACTTCATAATCCATAGCTTCGTCAAGGGTTATAAAGCTTCGTCAGAACTCCGTCAAGGGTACCAATTGTCTAAAAGTTATTCCATTGATCGTATTCGTATTCGATGGCATTAGCGTCAAAGTAAAATAATCCTTGATTGTATTGATTTAAAGTCACAAATTCAGTACAACCGATTTTATCATGGAGCGTTATGGAGCGTATTGTACATACGAAAACGTATAAGAATGCATACACGAAATTGAGCCCTAATTCAATGCTGTTATGGTTTATTTTACTTTGACGCCAATGTCATCGAATACGATTACGATCAATGTATTAAATTTAGACAATAGAAATGGAATAATTAAACAATTTAGGCACCTTTGAACCGATGTACAGGTACTCTTATTGGATTAGTCCTTTGGTGAAGATCTGATAATAATGTTATTATAGCAGCAAATCACGCGCATAAGACAATGATGACGTGTAATATATGCATAGGCACTATAATATATAAGGATTTTGATCACTAACCAAAACCATTAATCTAATTACACTATGGTAGGAGTTTTCTTGGAAAACAACTTAACTAAGAATACGACATCGACTCCTGGGTTTGACGATTACTATTGGCAGATAACTGGGGACCAGCTTAATAGTTTCGTAAATTGTACACATAGTTAAGGTCCGAAACACAGTCTGTGAAATGTCAAGCCTAAGCTAAGCCTAGACGTGCGCAGCCAGGACGGGTCAAGATAGCACCCATTCGAAAAAGAAAACAACGCGTTGGGAGCTGATTTTAGCGTTCCGTAAAACAACAGGGATGAAGGGACCCTTATAGTTTCACCATGTCTATCGTCCGTCCATTAAATCCGTCCGGGGTTGGGTGGCGGTACAGCGGTGATTTGGTCAGACGACTGGAAAAAGCTGTACCTAATTTAGAATATACTAGCTGATGCCCGCGACTTCGTCCGCATGGATTTAGTTTTTAAAAATCCCGCGGGAACTCTTTCATCTTTCATTATCTGAGATAAAAAGTAGCTCTCCCGGTCTGAGGAACCACTACTACATCCATTACTATACCCATGCAAAAAATCGCATCAATCTGCTGTTCTGTTGCGACGTGATTGAAGGACAAACCAATAAACAAACACACTTTCGCATTTATAATATCGGTAATGCTTTATTATAATTTATAACACTTTTTATAATTGTCAAATTTTTTAACCAAAGACAAAATTACGTTTAGCTGTCATTTACGTTTTGTTATTCCATGTCAGGTGCGTTTTTGTTATACCACGTTTTATAGTGACTTACGGAAACGCAGTCGAATGGGATAAAAAGTATCCTATGTCCGTCTCCTGGTTCTAAGCTACCTCTCCACCAATTTTCAGCCAAATCGGTTCATCCGTTCTTGAGTTATAAATAGTGTAACTAACACCACTTTCTTTTATATATATAGATTAATCACGCCTACAAAGTGTAAAATCATGAAACAAAATAATAATTCCATTTTGTGGGGTGTCATTGTATAGGTCTTTGAAAATATAAAACCTTCTGATAATCAATTAGGTAAACGGTTGTTTTTGAATAATGAGTGGAAAGTGTTTACGATAGAATTATAGGTATAACGAAGTAGTAATTATTGAAACAAAAACAAAACAAAGTAGATAAAGTTGTAATAAAACATTATTTTTTGCAGATCCACTACTGAACATTAAAGTATAAAATTATAATAGGTATTGTACAATTTTAAGAACTTAATATCTTTTATAACAACGAAAATAAAACCGTACCAGAATAATTAATGAATTTGTTAAAGCAGTCCTAACTTTGAGTATTAAATCAACCTAAGTCTATTTTCAGACAAATGGAATAATATTAAGTCATTAATATTATTCCATACATTAATGACTTATTTTGAATAGCTATCTAGAAAAATTTAAACTGTTATCTGATAACCAATACGGTTTTCGTAAAGCAAGATCAGCTAGTGATGCGGTACAAGAATTCTCCCAATTTGTGATTGATGCTCTGGACAATGGAGACAAATGCCTTGCCATTTCATTGGATCTGGCTAAGGCATTTGATACCGTGTCAATTCCGTCACTGTTAGCAAAACTAGAATATTCAATTGGAATACGTGGTTTACCCCTAAAGCTCCTGGAAGATTATTTAAAAGATAAGATCACAGTGTGTCAAAATAGAGGAATATATAAGTAACTCTCTACCTGTAGAATATGGTGTTCCACAGGGAAGTGTTTTAGGCCCTACACTTTTTTCAATCTAAATTTATGATTTGTGTTCCTTGCCTGTCAATGATGGCAGAATAATTGTATTCGCGGACGACACTGTTCTTTTAGTCCGTAACAAATCGTGGGACAGACTATTTACTTTAGCCCAAGACAAATACAATGAGATAAATAAATGGCTAAGATGTAATCTTCTAACTCTAAATACAGAAAAAACAAAACTAATTACTTTTTCTTTAACGACTTCCACACAGCCACCTGATGATTACAAAATTAAAGCCCATGATACAGGCTGTAAAAATCAGGATACTGCTAATTTATGTGCCTGTCCAGTTCTAGAAAGCACACCAAAATTAAAGTATCTCGGTATTATAGTAGACCAAATCTAAATTTCAAAGAGCACATAAAAGTACTAACACAACGCATAAGAAAACTTATATATATTTTTAAGCGTCTACGAGAGTCAGCGGATTATAAAACGTTACGTATGGTTTATTTAGCAATCAGTCAATCCTTAATAACTTATGGAATTGGAATCTGGGGTGGTGCAGCCAAATCATACCTCCTACCATTGCTGGAAAGATCAAAAAGAGCGATTATTAAAGTGAGCCTTCGACTCCCTTTCCGTCATCCCACCATTGAAATTTATAAACAGTTCAAGGTTCTTACTGTTAGACAGCTATTTATTTTAGAAACAATAATAAAACAACATTCCAAATTAGCTTATAATAAACATTATATGGATAATAAAAGAACCTTTTGGCGAGTTGCACAAATACCTCGATGTAACACCTTCGCTGCACATAAATTTTTAAAATTTTTAGGCCCCTATCTCTATAATAAAATAAATAAGAAAATACAAATATGCTCAGAAAATAAAAAGAAAGTAAGAACAAAAATTTTGGCAAATCTAAATTATGAGGATACGGAAAAGCTGTTAAAATCTTCACATAACTAGCAAATAATATACATCAATACTCACGCTCACACTTGCAAAATCATACATACCTACTCAGATACACACGCACACATACATACACACATATTACATCACTCACACTACACATACACATACATAATAACATCAAAATAAGATAGTATAACTTTATAAGAAAATATTAGATAGACCGTCCTTTAAAATTATATTTTGTGTGACTAAAGGGTAAGCTATCACCTGCGGACACAAGCTACGCTTAGTGCGGTTGATAGCGAAACTATTAATTAGTGAGACCTGTAAACCTTATATTATTATGTATATAATAATACTTACAGTTGATGTTGTTCAATAAATATTTTCATTTTCATTTTCATTTTCATTGTCTATAATACTAATGTAATTTGGGTTTTTATCATAAACATACTTGTAATTTGGGTGTAATCATTACACCCAAAATGGGATATCCATATTATGATTATCTCGCTCGGAAGTTTACGACAACCTAGCGTCACCAACTAATCGAATTCCAAAAAAGCGTGACCATTGTGTCTAGACCAGGGATTCCCAAAGTGATCAATATCGACCCTTTAGGGTCGAAATAGGTTTCCCAGTGGTCGACATAAACGAAAACTGATTTTGGGGGTCGACGAGGTCTAAAAATCGACCCCTATTAATTAACACAAGTTCTTATTTGAAACGTTAAAGATAAGTTACGTATTAAGTAGTTGTGTTACGTGTTACCGACTTGTTAAATAAGAATAATATTAAGTATAACTAAAAATCGCCCAAGTGCGAGTCGGGCCTCGCTCTTTCTTTTAGTACATACTAGCGACCAGCCGGCCCGGCTTCGTACGGGCACACACATTCATACATTGTTTTGTTATATCTCAAAAGTATTTATTTATAAGGAAGCGTTTTCGATAAAAATTCTCCCAGGCGGCTTGATGTATCTAGTTTAAAAAAAATTATTTGGTCATCACTACATAAGTTTAAAACAAAGTCTCCCGCCGCTTCCGTCTGTCTGTCTGTCTGTCTGTCTGCGGTTTTAATGCGGTTTTCACCAATAGATAGGGTGATTTACGAGGAAGTTTTTAGTGTATAATTTGTTAAGGTTTTGTGTAAATTGGTTGAAATATGACGATAATTGTTGACGATGTCGGAAAAAATTCAAGCCTCCTACCTAATACCTACGTATCTAGTTTTAAAAAAATTATTTGGTCTAGCTAGTTTAAAAAATATTTAGATATCTTAGTTTAGCATATGGGGGGAAAAATTCTCGTTTGTTTTGGTCACAACTTAAACCGCATTATAAATCGGTGTTTTCAGTATTTGTTGTTTAAATACACTATATAGTTCATAATATACCAAAATTTCAAATTCCTAACTAGTTTAGTTTTTGAGATAGACCCCCTAACAAAATTGGTCTAAAACCGTCAACTTTGACGGCCCCCCATTTCTTCATTTTTTTAGCTAAAAATAAAAATATCTGGGTGACCAAGCTTTGCTCGGTTATCTCGGTTAGCTCGGTGAAAATTATATATTAAAAAAACCGGCCAAGTGCGTGTCGGGCCACGCGCAGTGTAGGGTTCCGTAGTTGAAAGTCTCAAATATTATTGCTGACCTAGGATAGTGCTTTTGTTTTATTTATGAATATTGAATAAATTTTGAGTTCCATGGTTTAAATACTGTAATATTCTACAAAATATGCAACTTACACTACGTGTAATACCTAACTTAGAAAAAACAGATATAACTCCTTAACTAATGAACCCTACTTAGCCGTGATAGTTTTCCTTTAAAATTCATTATATATACTACTGCTGTGAATTTTTTCTTGTATCCTATATACAACCATTTAGCTGGCAGAGGGGGGGGGGGGGGGGGGACGCTTGACTCTAATAAAATTAAGCACTTTAAAATATCATATTTCACAAACGGATCCCTGAATTGAGAAATGGTGTTTCCACACCCACAATATTTTTAAAAGACCTATTCAACGACACCCCACACTATGGGATAGACGAGAAAAAAAATTCATCCCCACTTAACATGTAGGGGAGGTACCCTAAAAAAAATTATTTTCCACAATTTTATTTCACGACTTTGTCGACGTGATTGATATTTATACCCTTGTCAAATTACAGATTTCTAGTACCAATAGCCTCTGAGCTAAACCGCGGACAGACAGACAGACAGAAGGACGGACATGGCGAAACTATAAGGGCGAAATACATGGCGAAATATAAATATTTTTTTTTTCGTTGTCAGAGGGCGCTGACAGTATAAACACTAACTCCGTGCTAAATATTGCTAATAAATAGAAAACAGTTTAATAAAAGCTCAAAAACCAGTACAGTGTGTTCGCAAGTGCGCAAATACAAAGTGATAACGTTATCCAGACCTCATTCGCGCTATAAGTGTGAATTAACGTTGAAAACATTCGCGCCAAACTTGGGCGTAAACACAAGTTTCTAGTGAACGGCTAACAGTGAATTAAATTGCTTTTCCAATACAAATCGGAGGCGAATGGCTGATATACGTGAATTATAAAGACTTGAGTTGTGTAGATCGCGAAATAAATTACCTAATATCATCGTAAAAAAAAATAGCGGTAAAGACAAGTGACATTTGACAAATCACAAGAGCCGCCATACTTAATTCGGTACCCTAAAAAAAATTATTTTCCACAATTTTATTTCACGACTTTGTCGACGTGATTGATATTTATACCCTTGTCAAATTACAGATTTCTAGTACCAATAGCCTCTGAGCTAAACCGCGGACAGACAGACAGACAGAAGGACGGACATGGCGAAACTATAAGGGCGAAATACATGGCGAAATATAAATATTTTTTTTTTCGTTGTCAGAGGGCGCTGACAGTATAAACACTAACTCCGTGCTAAATATTGCTAATAAATAGAAAACAGTTTAATAAAAGCTCAAAAACCAGTACAGTGTGTTCGCAAGTGCGCAAATACAAAGTGATAACGTTATCCAGACCTCATTCGCGCTATAAGTGTGAATTAACGTTGAAAACATTCGCGCCAAACTTGGGCGTAAACACAAGTTTCTAGTGAACGGCTAACAGTGAATTAAATTGCTTTTCCAATACAAATCGGAGGCGAATGGCTGATATACGTGAATTATAAAGACTTGAGTTGTGTAGATCGCGAAATAAATTACCTAATATCATCGTAAAAAAAAATAGCGGTAAAGACAAGTGACATTTGACAAATCACAAGAGCCGCCATACTTAATTCGCGACATCCGTTCAAACTCGACAAGTCAATAGTACCAACTTAAAGAGCTAAAATCGAATGACATAATTATCGTAGTGTTGCCAGAACATAAAAACCAAAAACTACGAAGAAGTGTTGCACTAGCAATTTTCAATTTTCCCTAAAAAAAAAACCCTAAAAATGGACAAAAGTATGGAACTGTGGTTTTCAAAATTAGATGATAAACTGAATCAACAGACTTTAACAATAACGACAACCGTCACCGCAAACGTCATGGAAGCCCTAAGTGAAAGAATGGACTCAATTATACAGGAAAATAAGAATTTGAAAACTCATATAGTGAAACTTGAACGAAAATTAGATCAAATGGAAATGGAGAAAAGAAAGAATAATTTAGTTTTCTTTGGGATTGAAGAGAAGGGGAAAAGGGAAACTGAACTAGTGGACTATATAAAGGAAATCATCGAAGAAGCAGGAATACAAATAGCAAGTCAGGAAATAAGTAATGTTTATAGAATTGGAGCACAATCAAATAAAAACCGACCAGTCGTTGTTTCCTTGACCACTATCTGGAAAAAACATCTGATACTTAAAAACAAATCCTTACTTCCACATGGCATCTATGTAAAAGAGGATTACCCTAAAAGTGTTCTTGAAATCCGAAAACAACTGCAACCTAAAGTACACGAAGAAAGAAAAAAAGGAAATATTGCATTTATAAAGTATGACAAATTAATAATTATGAAGTCAAATGACCCAGGCCGTGAGAAAAGGAAAAGGGAACAGACTGGTTCGCCGAAGTCTCCTACGCAAAAGAGATCTAACTCCGAAATTGCAAAAACACAGACTGTAACCAGTGCAAAGGATGTGATTAAACCTAGTCTACTTAACTACATGGTACGAGAGAGATCTTCGTCACTATCAGATATACCAAAAAACAATTAAGTGCCCTCGATAGCCTACACATCTATAACACCGACTCCATATTAAAAGCAACACAAAAAAATAGCACCCCAAGCCGGCTAGTCACCGTGGGGAAAGTTGACTACTACCCTCCAAATGTAAAAACAGAGCTACCCAAAAAATCACGTCACAAGCATACTCTACATATTATTACATACAATACACTTTCTTTAAGAACAAATGAAAAACTACTAGAGCTCACGATGGCGCTGAAAAATATAAAATGGTCCATTATCGATATGAGCGAAGTAAGACGTCTGGGAGAAAATATTGAAGACTACGGAGAATTTATACTGTATTATAAAGGGGATACGCCAGGAAAATATGGCATAGGATTTTTAATACGCAAAGAACTGAAGGATTACATCAATGAATTTATAGGCATATCAGAGCGTATCGCGATACTTAATATAAAACTGCCACCTTCGGAAGAAATGTGGTCTATTGTCCAAGTTTACTCCCCAACAGAACAATCAGCTAACACGGACATTGATTCCTTTTATTTAACTCTTACAGATGCAATTAAAAGTCACACAGGAAAAAACTTGATAGTTATGGGAGATTTCAATGCGCAAACTGGTAATAGAAGAAGTGGTGAAGAAATAGTGCTAGGTCCTTACAGCTCAGGAAAGCGGACAAGAAATGGAGAGAAATTAATCCAATTGGCGTATGAATTCAACCTCAAAATACTAAATAGCCATTATAAAAAACGTTCTGGAAACCGATGGACATGGGCATCTCCAGATGGAAAATATAAAAACGAGATTGATTATATTCTCTCCAACAGAAGAACAGACTTTAATGACTGTAGAGTAATAAACAATCTCAACTTCAACAGTAACCACAGAGCACTCAGAGCTAAACTAGAACTGAAATCAAGTAAAAGAAGACCGTTCAAAGCTAGATCAAAAAATAAAGATATGGTCCTAGGAACAAAATTAAAGGAGAGAATGAACGACTTCATTGAGAATACAAAAGAACTCAATACCCAGGTTAAATACAATAAATTGCTAGAAGCTCTAACAACAACAACTGAAACACCTGGTAGGGAGACAAACAATTACCATGGTTATCCGAAAAAACAAGGAACCTCTTAGAAGACAGAGCTAAATTACTTAGCGAGTCTTATAAAACAAAAAATATAAGAAGGAGCATAACCCAAACTAGCAAAGAAATCAACCTAAGCATACGAAAGGACAGAGAGAAATATAGACTAGAAAGGCTAGAACATTGTATCCAAAAAACAGGAGGAGCCAAAAAAGCTCTAAAACAGTTGGCAGAAAAGCAAGACTGGATACCTAAAATGAAAGCCATAAGTGGAAAAAATTTGACACAGCGACCAGACATTAACACATTAGCGACAAATTTCTTTAAAAATTTGTATACGAGTCAGTGCAATATTCATCCAACAGACCTAGAAGGAGAGGACACGGTACCAGAAATAATGCTCACCGAAGTGGAGAAAGCCATTAAATCACAGAAAACGGATAAAGCCCCTGGTTCAGATAATATTACCAATGAATATCTAATAGCAAACAAAGACATTATAGCACCTATCCTTACATATATATTTAACGACGTAATGGAGACCGAGCGGATCCCAGAGCAATGGAGATCGTCAACAATAATCCTACTGCACAAGAAAGGGAGCAAGGACGACATAAACAATTACAGACCCATTAGTCTCATAACCAATATCTACAAGGTCTTTGCAAAAGTTATTCTCAACCGAATAACTAAAGTGTTAGATGAGAACCAACCGAGGGAGCAGGCAGGATTTAGAAGTGGCTACTCAACTTTAGATCACATCTATGTAGTCAAACAGGTCTTCGAAAAGAGCAAAGAATACAACACCACTTTTTATTGTTGCTTTGTAGACTACAGTAAGGCCTTCGACTCACTGGAACACGAAGCTATCTGGAAAGCACTTAAGAATCAAGGAGTGGAAAATAAGTACATCAGAATATTGAGAAACATTTACACTAATAGTAAAGCAAAGATAAGGCTAGAAAAAGAAGGAAAAGAAATTAAGTTAGGAAGAGGTGTCCGTCAGGGTGATCCTGTGTCACCTAAACTCTTCACGGCGGTTCTGGAAGAGATCTTTCGGCAACTAAACTGGGAACAAAATGGTATAACAATAAATGGAGAAAATCTGTCGCATTTGCGATTCGCAGACGACATTATAATCTTCTCTCAAACAAAGGAGGATCTCGAGGGAATGCTAAATGACCTGGATAAAGAAAGTCGGAAAGTAGGATTGAATATGAACACTCAGAAAACCAAAATCATGACAAATGGGACAGAAGAACCTATCTACATCATGGGCAACACAATGGAATATGTCGACGAATATGTATATCTGGGCCAAATTATTTCCATAAATGACCTAACATACAACAATAACAACAATAGGAAATGCTTGGAAGAGATTCTGGAGTCTAAGGGAAATATTTAAAAATAAAGAAATAAGCATGGCCATAAAGAGAAAACTATTCAACACCTGCATTGTACCAGTGCTTACATATGGTTGCCAAACTTGGTCTCTGACTAAAGCTCAAAGAAAAAAGTTTGACACTTGCCAAAATGCTATGAATAGAAGCATGATGGGGAAAAAGCTGTCAGACAAAATAAGAACCACAACAATAAAGAATTACACAAAAACCAAAAATGTAACTGTCATCATCAAGAAACTCAAATGGAAGTGGGCTGGGCACACTGTCAGAGGCCAAGAGAAATGGAGCAAAATAGTAATGAACTGGTACACAGGGCACATGAAAAGAAAAAGGGGCAGACCTTTCCAAAGATGGGTCGATGAAATCAAAGCTGTGGCAGGTGGCAACACATGGGCAAGAAAAGCTTATGACAGACAGATGTGGAGGCAATTGGAGGAGGCCTTTGCCTAAAATAGGCAAACAGACAAGGTTGTCGAGGCAGAAAAAAAAATTATTGAAAAATTAAAACTTTAAATAAATTGGTGTTTTATATTATGTTAATATTATTATATGTATAAGTATAAGTTTAGTTAAAATACTGTTATAAATATTATACTGCTTAGAATATAAGAAAAATTGTAAGTTTACACCAAGAGTAGTTTGTAAACCAAGTCTGAATAAAGGCTCTTTTTATTTTATTTTATTTTTATATATACTACTGCTGTGAATTTTTTCTTGTTTCTTATATACAACCACTTAGCTGGCAGAGGGGGGGGGACACTTGATGGGGGGGATAGACGAGAAAAAAAATTCATCCCCACTTAACATGTAGGGGAGGTACCCTAAAAAAAATTATTTTCCACAATTTTATTTCACAACTTTGTCGACGTGATTGATATTTATACCCTTGTCAAATTACAGATTTCTAGTACCAATAGCCTCTGAGCTAAACCGCGGACAGACAGACAGACAGAAGGACGGACATGGCGAAACTATAAGGGTTCCTTGTTTACTACGGAACCCTAAAAAATGGTAATAAAATAATAATAATAATAAAATTCATAGGGGAAAAAATTTATCGTCTGTACTCGAACCAGTGTCTTCTGGTTTCGGGACCGCCCGATATCCTAACTGAGCTACTGGGATTTTAGAGTTAATGGCAAAAACCTTCGTATTCTAATGATATTGTAGGGGGTTTTTCATTGCCTGAAAACATGGATAAAACGGCGTTTTCTAAAAATGAAACCTTGCTAGATCGATTTATCGTCCCCGAAACACCCTGCATACTAAATTTCATGAAAATCGTTGGAGCCGTTTTCGAGATTCAGATTATATCTATTATATAAAAATTATAGACGAGTTTAACGGTAATATAATAGTCAGTCCAATTTCGAGAAAGAGGTCAATTGCCGAATACAACTTGACTGTGCAAGTGCATTTTCATCCCACTTGATGAAAACTTTAGTTTTCAGGCACTGAGGGACATTGGATAAGAGTCGAACAAAATGATCTATGCCTTATATAACAACCACAGACAAAGCCCATAGATTTTATGGGCTTTGTAAGAAAGCTCAGGGTCACTTTGAGAAATACAGTGGGCCATGGAGAGTGCTATGTAATTACTAATTAGGTACTCATAGTTTCTCTACGACCTACGTGGTCAAAACAGAAAATAGGAAATCGTAGAAGATCCACTAGCCAGAGTCACCCACACTGTCAAGAAGCTCTGAAGTGTCAGTGGCAATCAGCGGAATAACTCGTAGGACTATTTAGAATCAAGTGATATTATTTTGTCTACTCTGGTTCTTATCCTGTATTATTATGATCTTGGAGCGTGATCTTCTGTAGATTGTGAACTGTTTATGCTATTGACTGGCACCCAGTTTGTGTCCCATATCACTAGAAGGTTATCGCATTAGAAAAACAACTGAAGAACTACTAGCTGGTGATAGCCTCAGAAAAATGGTATAGATAAGGTACAGAAAAACTGCGTCAACCATTGCTTATTTGCTATAATCTATGGCTTAATGTGTGGGCGGTACCCTGCAGCATCAGGATTGAGGAGCCTAGGCGGGACTAGGACCTAGAGTTCTGTGATGTAGTTTATACTTGGTCTTCTTCTTCTTCTTTATCAACCTATAGATGTTCACTGCTGGACAAAGGTCTCCTGCATGGATTTTCACAGGCTTCGGTCTTGCGCCGCTTGAATCCAGCGGCTCCCTGCGACTCGTTTGATGTCGTCGGTCCACCTAGGGGGGGTCTGCCAACACTGCGTTTCCCGGTGCGGGGTCGCCACTCCAGCACCTTTGGACCCCAATGACCATCAGCTCTTCGAACTATGTGCCCCGCCCATTTCCACTTCAGTTTCGCGACACGCTGAGCTATGTCGGTGACTTTGGCTCTCTTACGGATCTCCTCATTTCTGATTTGATCTCGCAGGGATATACCGAGCATAGCTCTTTCCATCGCTCGCTGAGTGACCCTGAGCCTTCTAATGAGGCCCATAGTTAGCGACCATGTGTCGGATCCGTAAGTCATCACTGGCAATACGCACTGTTCGAAGACTTAGTCTTCAGGGATTTTGGACGAGAAGACATCTCGGAGCTTCCCGAACGCTGCCCAGCCGAGTTGGATTCGGCGGTTAATCTCTTTCTTGAAATTGGACCTACCTAGCTGGACTGTATGTCCCAGGTATACTCGTCTACAATTTCAAGTGCAGAGTTCTCAAGGATTACTGGGTGGAGCGGAGCATACTTGGTACTAACAATATTATTTCGTAATCAACATTTCCTAAAACCTCATAGTTTAGGTGGGCAGTACCCCTGCGGCATCAGGCTAGAGGATTTGAAGATTTCTATGGGACCAATTCGCAAGCATCCTCTGTCGATTAACAATAGTCACGCAAATCGGTCCAAAAATCTCGGAGAAATTGGTGGACATACATAGAAAAAAAAAAAAATAAGTAAGTACTTATCAGTTATGCGCAATTTGAGCTAACACTTCAACTATAAACCTATCCTTATTCTGTGCTTAAACGGTGAAGGAAAACTTCGTCAGGAAACTTGCACGCCTGAGAGTTCTCCGTAATGTACATTCTCAAAAATGTGCGAAGCATTGGGCTACCGTAGTGGGCTAGGTAATAAGTATGCACAATTATAAATTCTTCTCTGAGAAGAGAGCTGGGCTTACTACTGATATAATTATTTGCAATAAAGACTCAACTCCAATTTTTTTATTTTGGCTTTAATTTGTCTTCAAAGGGCTTGATTTGTAATGATTTGACTTGTAAGTCACATGTAGATTACTGCGATCTCCCCATCGATGTATAATCTCCCCGCGACAAAAGTCACATCTATAGTGTTCCGAGCTTTACCATAGTATATCCTTATTTATCTATTCAGTGGTATGCTTTGAGTAATAAACCAGCAATGGAGAGGACTTGACCCCTAATTTATTCGCAAAAAAGTCTGTCAATTACGGTGGGGGGCGAGGTAGCACACATGAAAACTTGCTTACTACAGTTGCATTTTTCCATCACGTCGCTATGCACGCACACAATATAATTAGCAAACACTACCTTAAAGTATATGCACACTATCACATTCACACACAGGGACGCTCTATCATTACATGAAACAATCGCATCATTTGTGTAAACATTTTAGGGATTTGACACTATCGATTATCGACTTTCGATAAGTTTTTCTAATAATTATTTACAACAGAGTTACTTTATTCGAGAGTAAATTTTTTTGTTCGAGATCTTTAACATGGTAGGTATATAGAAGCGCTAGGAAACGAGACTCTTGCCGTTATTTTAGTCATAATATGCCTTTGCTATTAGAATGACTCTTTGTAGGCTTTTAGTACTTGCGTGAAACTTTGGACTATATTGACGCTGGAAAGCGATCTAGCTTATTTCGAAAAATAACAAAATGACTTTTTTATATATTTGGAAGAAAAAGATACTGCGTCGGATTGTCGGATTTTCGTTTTCCTATGACATTATTTTTCTAAGATACTATGTTGACCTTCTCTGCATGTTTATATTATATATTTTTTGTTATTCCACACCACACCACACCATCTATTTTTCAATATTATACAGATACTTCAAAAAAGTTACCAATACTTTTTAGCAGTGCAGTGCACTTAGGCGAACTTACTGTAAGGACTTAGGATTATCTGATTATTAACAGATTTTGTAGATACCAAGGTATTTACTCCGTCACTATACTCTCAATCTCATGCTGAAAGCATGCTGTAGGTACCACAGTATATCACCTTAGAGCAGCTGTTTAGTTATGATTTAAGGTTATAAGCCACCAGGGAGTGCTGTACTTTGTCATAGGTTTTTAATAATATTGTTTATTAAGTTGAGAGACATTTAATTTTTATTTGAATACGTAGTGGGTATTAATATTGAACACATTGATTTTTTAAGTAATCTTGTTTAAATAAAAATACAGCATTTTTAATGAAACATCATTTGTTTTATTTATGTTTAAAGCGAAATTTACGATGTATCTATTTCTAAAAAGTATATTAAGTACAAACTGTTAGGACTACATCATGTTTCCTTAAAAATAAATACAGCATAATTAGCATTTCAGAGTTTAGAGTTATTTCGTGGTTTCATATGTATCAAATACCAAGTTACAGCAACATTGCTTCTTGAAATTGAAAAACTATTAGTCGAAATTGATATAAAACTAATGTATAAAACTAAAGTAATTCTACTTTAGAATTATATAATTAGTATCATCTGATGTGTTACATTAAAAAATATGCTTTTTGAAAAAAATCTGCTCCTGATAGCTTATTATGAGCTGTTATGATTTTTTAAAACGTTATTGGCTCTGGTTTAAAGTTCACTTTTTCGATTTACAAGATCGTTTTCCAGCGTTGAATAATATTCTCTCAGTCCAGTATGGAGGAAACATAAAAAGTAAAAACTAAACCCTAAAAAAAAATGTATTTAAAGTTATGATTGGTAAGTTAAAACTTGTACCTACATACTTTACTTGGAAGGCTTATTTTTTTCATCTACTTCATCTGAACGAAGTGTATATTTGTTTGTAATGCTAGGCTGCCGCCATGGCTATAGTGGCCACCCCATCTGTAATAAAACACCGCCAAGCTATTTAGCTTTCCGGTGAACCTAGCGGGATGAATAAGAAGTATGGGTACTTTAATTCAATTGCCAAGTTTTAATGAACCAAATATGTATAGAATTTAAATATTTTTTTTCGTCAATGAACCATTAGTAAGACGATAAAAATATCTCGGTATAAATAATTTATACAATCCCCCCACCAATATCGACATATGAAATCTTGCTGTCCAGCCCTAATTTTATTGCGGTGTGGCCGACTTCATAAAATTAAAGTCCTAATTTTCGAGTAAGAAAGACTTACGTAGAACTTATCATTATTATTAAACAATTTTTTAGTCTCGTTTTCATTATTTTTTGTATTATATTTGTAAAAATCCTTTCTTAGCGGATGCCTACGTCATAGTAGATGTGCGTTGATAGATCAGTGAGTCAGTCACCTTTTCATTTTATATATTTAGAAAATCATATCACACTGGTTATATGGAAATATATACCTATAACTTTTGAAATAATTGAGTAAAAAAACTAATTTTATGAATTCGCTGAGTTTATGGAGCTCTAGCTGCATCAATGCATTTTAAACAATAGTGGGAGAGTACCAGCCAATCAGACACCATTGCGATCGTTATAATAATGCAATCATTTTAACCGACTTCAAAAAAGGAGGAGGTTCTCAATTTGAATTTTTTGTATATTTGTTATCCAATTATTCCGCCAAATAATGAATGGAATTTGATAATTTTTTTTTGTTTAGTAGGGCATACTTCAGAGGTGGTTCCCATATAAATTTTTGTTGATATAATGTTAGATGTTACTCCATAACTACGTCAAATCTGAACCGATTTCAATTTTTTTTAAAGAACGCATAATAAGGTTGGGCCTATTTAAAAGGTGAAGAGAAGATGATTCATATCTTCGGTGATGGAGGAAGGAACTCAATGATTAAGAGCAAATTGCTCGCAATCAGAGATATACACAAAAAAGCTTAAAATAATAATGTAAAAAAAATATCTTTAAAAAACCGACTTCATACGCCGATCGGGCAAAGTTGGGCTAGCGTCGCGCATTAGTTTCATCATTAGGCCCGCCCGACTTCAACATACATGTACAAATTAAAATTGTTTTATACTTTGTAGTGGCGTTTAAAGTCGGTTTTATAGAAAGAATTTTTTATCATTATTTGATAATCCCACAGACGATCAAAGTTCGTATTTATATATCTAGTCATATTTTACTTAAAGCTTATAAATTAGTCGTTCACCCCTTCCTATTCTATCGTGATTTTAATTCTATGGGATCAATTTATAATGCAGTTCATGAAAAAGGTCTCTAAACGAATAGTAAGTAGGAAGATTAATTTTCAATATTTTCCCCAAATTATTTCATGTACGTTTAAGTAGCAACATTTTCAGATCGACAGTTTTCTTAAGTTTTCTGCATAAGTATTGCATTATTTGGATAAAATAATACATCAGAAGTAAATAAATGTTATCCTTTAGTAAACTGGATGTTTTAAATATTTTTTTTAGTAGAAAATACTCTCATATTCGGCATTTATAGCGGAGCTCATTCCCCGCTAACCATACGTAGTTGACAGGCGCGTGACTGGAGTCAAACAGTTTTATATAACGAGTATGAGCACTGCTCATACCCAACTTACAGAGGGGTACGCGCGTCAATTCTTCTCCTGTGTTGGTTTATTACTCAAAGGTGGTATGGTATACTTAGAGAGACAGACAAGTTGCTTATTCAATTATTAGTCTAATGATAATAAACTGTCAATGCTTCAATTGATTTTGATGCCATGGCTACGTTCACGGCCAACTATCTACTATGGTAGGTACCTCCTTACTGAGTAATAAGGTATTAAGTTCTTCTAGTTACTAATCATCAACTCGTTGATTTTTTGTAGGACCCTAATTCACAGATGATCTGCGATTAACTCGAATTACATCGTATCAAAAACGTGACTACTTATAATTTTTTTTATTTGATTATTGTTGTCGACGAATATATCGGATTGTATAGTGTATAGTTGTATACCACACATACATATAGATGAGATAGCCTAGTGGTTAAGAATATGGCTTTGTTTTCGGCACGTCCAGGTTTCAATCCTGGGCTTAAGTTTTCGCAGTTACATATAACGTGCAAGTGCATAATATAACATCATAATTAATTTTATCACTTGCGTCAAAGGCTTCAATGGTGATAGTTCACAACAATTTTCAAAAGGTGTGTAAAGTAGAGAACTTTGGCCCATACCTTACTCATTCGAGTGAAGACCTAGAAGTGGGTCGCGTTGCGTTGAGATAGCTATCATGTAGGACGCCGCAGCGGCACCGCAGAAGCAACCCAGCGACGCGCAACGCGTCATGTGGCATCACTTTTACTGGACTACGATCTCACGTGGTGGTGACGATGAAGTTTCAGATGGAAGTGGGCTAACTTTGAAGGGGTATAACAGTTGTTACTAACCTACAAGAGGCAGCCATTATAGCTTTGATTGGCAATAAATAGCAATTATTAACATTTTAATATTAACTATTAAAACCAACAGGTACGTAAATATTCCGTACTAAACATTTATATCTTAATGATTAGGTCGTATAAGTGACGTCACGAGAACTTTAATTGATTGCAAAAATCATTATCTAAATAATTTATGTAAATTACTAAGAATAATATATTTACTCCTCTAAGGTAAGTTATTATTATTCTAATTTATTTATTTTATGATTTTTTAATCATTTCAAGCTTGTAAAATATATAGTATACCTAACCTATAACAATATTCCGGCGGGGTGATTACGTATCTCGCGACAGGCTTGCGACAGGCGTAAATCTCGCGATCGCTGCTGTCAAACGTCAATTTAAACGTCACTTTTGTATTACGTAAATATTTTTACATACTATTTGACATTTTGTGACCGGTCGCTTTGCTATTGCTGTCGCGTTGCTACTGCTGTCGCTACTGCAAAGTTTTACGTAATCAGCCCGCGGAACTTTGTCCGCTTGGTTTGAAACTTTGTAATTTTAACCATCGTCGGAGTCATATTAGAAAAGTATAGATAATAAATCAGTAATTAGGTATACTTATTTAGGCAGTAGAAATTAGAATATTTATTCTATTCGAGAATACTAATTTTTAGCGAAGTTTAAACCATAGTATTATTTCAAGTCATTACTCATTAGTGAGACAAATATCAGCAAATCAGAGGTGATTGCGATTATAACTTTGTAGTAATCAATTTTAGACAATTCCACAGCTGAGTAGGTATTATTTGAGTACCTACCTGTACCTAGTCATAACGATTCCAATCAGAGGTGTTATTGATAAATATTGCGATCAAAATTAAAAACAATTAGGTAGGTAGGTACGTAAATATTTAAGAAAGTAGGTAGGTACAAACATGTAGGTATATATATTATATGGTATTACAATAAGTTTTTTAACGCTCAAATATCTTTTATTACAATACCTACCTACCTTATAGCTTTTCCTATAGGTACTTACCTACCTAGTGAAAAGATTTTAATCACTAAACAAACCCACAGCTAACAGCTGCAACATTGGTGGGTCACACTTACAGTGTAATTCCAGAGTGCTATTCGATTGACTGGTGGAGCCAGACCACAGTCTATGGAGGATCCTGACTATGTGGTCACACGGTGGATCCGAATGGGCATTGAAGTTCTACAGCATCCTCACAGGCCAATACTGGTGGATCTCAGTAAACTCCAGAGTGCTACCTATTGGATCTAAGTACTGGTAGATCCAGTCAGTGGATCATAATGGATTCAGCCGTTATCCCTTTGATTGTACCCAGACGAAGTCAAGCACATTTTTGAAGATTAAAAAGTGAAGCGCCATCTTGCGGAATGTCTTATAATTGCTACGCAAGAATTTAAATACATCACCTGAAGAATCTCATAGTTCAAAGGTTGTCTATAGATGGCGCTATCATACCTAAAAAATTGAAAATTTTATTATTAGTTTGCAAAACAAAACTTTATAGCTTTATCAAAAATCTGTATCAATCTATAATATAATAAAACTGTAACAGGTCCAATTCTGTACATTGAAGATATTTTGAAAATTTTTGTTTGAGGGCACTCTATAATCGATACTGAAGCCAAAACAATTTTTTTTTAATTTTTTGTCTGTCTGTCTGTCTGTCTGTCTGTCTGTCTGTCTGTCTGTCTGTCTGTATCTTGGCCGCGCATCACGCCGAAACTACTGGACGGATTTAAATGAAACTTGGCACAATTTAAGATAATACTACGAGGTATTATATAGGATACTTTTTATCCCGAAATTCAGCACGGTTCCCTTGGGAGAGGGGCTGAAAGTCCAAATGGGTATTTCGCTGTAATTCATTAAGGCGTATTCCGATTTAATCCATTCTTTTTTTGTTAGAAAGCAGGTTCTTTAGAGATTGTCTTGTAATTATTTCAAGGTCGTCAATTTCGTAGTTCAGAAATTATATACTGAAGATCGTGATACGATCTTCAGTATAAGGTCCAAGTAACTTGAACCCCGGAATCTACAAGATACTTTGAATGTACGGCTCATCTTAAGCTGGCAAGCGTACTTTATCTTAAATAGCCATCGTGGATAGCCCTATTTTGTCAAATTCAAACTAATCCAAGTCCAAAAGCGTCAGATTTTGCCAAACGATCATTATACCTACATACTACATAGTAGGTATGGATGTAATAGGTACATCGTATGGACTTAATGCTACAGTGTTTTCCTATGCAATTTAATATTCTAATCATACTAATATTATAAATGCGAAAGTGTGTTTGTTTGTTGGTTTGTCCTTCAATCACGCCACAACAGAGCCACGGATCGACGTGATTTTTTTGCATGGGTACTATAGTTGAGGACATAGGCTAATTTTTATCTCGGAAAATCAAAGTGTTCACGAGGGATTTTAAAAACTAAATCCACGCGGACGAAGTCGCGGGCATCAGCTAGTAAATTAATATTTTATTTAATACATACCTATAATTACTAATAATATTATCAAAACGAAAGGGTTTATGTTCGTCTGATACCTTTTTTCGGCTTATGGCGCCTGCCTCGTTCATCGTTCACCGTTGCGAAAAGTTTTGCGAAAATGCACCGTTTTAATTCGCGCTAAAGGCGAATTTACTTTTAGAGATATTTGCTTTCATTTTCGGGGCTTCATCGAGTCATCGAAAATGAACCCTCTAAATTTTCCCTTAGGGGAAAAAAAAGGGCCTTATGTATTTTCGCAAAAAAAAAAAATCGCAAAAATGAACGATGAACGGGGCACCGTCTAATTTCGGCCTAACCAATCTTGATGTGGCACAGAGAGCTCGCATCTCAGCATCATCTTCGAGAGGGACATAGCGTACTTTTTATGCTGGGAAAGCAAAGAGCTCCCACAGGATTTTTAAAATCTAACGCGGACAAAAGCTAGAAGTAAAATAAAAACTTAGGTTAGTAGGTACATAAGGATACCTAGACCTACTTATCTTACCTACCTATAATAACAGAATTGTACGTCTAAAATCTCTTCGTTTCATAATTTCTGGGAAAATGATCACCATTATTTACATAGAAAACGTGTGAAACTGAGAACTGTGGTTTTAAAAATTTAAACTCCTTTCCGGAAAACCACAACTTTTGTATTTACGACAAACTATTTCTCGAAAAAATTGTTGTAAATATAACAAATTCAATGCTAGTTGCAAGATATACTTAATGTAATCTCCCAAGTAAGAAAATGTAGAAAATGATGTAGGTACACACACACGTTGGGCACAGGTATTTTGAAGTTATAAGCAGAACATATTTTTTATATAAATATTATACTATACTTAATATTTTAATAATTTGTATACTTATCATTTTAAATAATTTTATAGTAAATAATGTTATACCACAGATATTCGTTATACGTAAAATATGATTTTGTTTGATATAAGAGAAATACAAGAGAAAAACAGATTTTTGCTAGAAATAAACAAATTTTTGAGGAAAAGTTTTTTTTTAATTACAGTCCCAAAGTCCCATCCATTTTGCAAATGTGGCTGCATACCTATAATAAACACAATATTGACACACTAATATTGCGGGTGGGGACGGGGTCCATACTTTGACAAATGAAAAACGGTAGTAAATATTATTCGTCTATGGGTCCATACAAAATCCTCCATGGTCCTTTCCTTGACAAAGGAAGCTCTACATTAGCTTGAAGTCCTTTCTCTCGACGCTTCTATTATACAATGCATACACAATGTGAGAGTATTGTTCATTCCACATGTCATGCTTCACATTCAAGTAGGTATATATTCAACATTATTCATATTTACAAATTAGAGCGATACCCGTACCTACTGTGTTTACGACTGACTACTCTAGATCAAAACCTAGTAGGTATATATCCGATATTTTTATTCCTCTTTACTTTTATAAATTACAAATAAATAGAAAACTTTCTAATTCAAATACCTACAGCCTATAAACTTTTATGTGTGATGCGGTTTGTTACGTTCCCTCAAATATGGTTGGGCGAAGCAACGGCTGGGTCATGCGTCATGCTCGTGAACGGGTGCCACCGGCGGGAATGGGGCTACTTTCTGTCTGCCCGTAACATATTGTATTGGATTATAATTAGGTATGCTTTTGTGGAACTTTCCCTCAATGTGGAAACACTGTATTCATAGCATAGTATCTAGTGTATTGTAAACTTGTTTTGAAAAAAGCAACCGCCGAGTTTCTTGCTGGTTCTTCTCGTAGGTGGTAGACTCATCGACGATTCAAAAGCACTTGTAAAAAAGTTTATTTGAATAAAACATATTTCTATTCTATTCTATTTTATAAAGTGCTTTCAAATTTTCAAGTGAATATTATATTTTTAAACAGTTGATTAATTATTTTTGTAATCTAATTCGAATGTTTGAACCAGGTATATTCTCTAAGGTAAAATTTTAAACATCTTTAAACTAACTAGGTTAAAGATAAAGCCTCTGAGTACTAATTTCTTAGCACGTGTCATGTTTTGATCTGACGCAGCTTATTATTTACATTTTACAAGACAAAAGGGATCTGATAGCGAGAGTCGTCAGCCGATCGGCGCACGCGCATTCAATCGCGCGCCTTGTACAGCGCTACACGCGCGAATTTCGCTAATTAATAACGCGAAAATTTCGCGCGCATTTCGAAAATTTAAAACGAAAATCCGTCAAAATGATGCTCGCGGGAGCCAAAATAGTGGAGAGCAGTGTTTCTTTTAAAAGGGATGAAGCAGGGCGGTCCCAGGCGTCGATTTCCCCGGGCACGTCTCAGGCCCCGGCGCCGACGCTGGCCCCCGGCTCGGGTCTGTCCCGGGTGCCGACGCGAGACCCGGTGGACATCCAGTTCTCAAACGTCACGTACACCGTCAAACTCGGGATAAACAAAGGTAAACATTTACATCGTTGTTCTTTTGTGACGTAATCTTCTTCGATATACATTTCTTTCTTATCTTCTGATGTTGGTAAACTCTTTAGGGCAGGTCACTCACTTATAAACACACTGTATTTAAATAACTTGTCACGAAAGATAGCTATAAATTAGATTCTACTTACACTAGCTGATAGATAGACAGAGAGATAAAAGTTTTATTTGTTCACGAAAACAATTCAATTTTACAATATTCGCTTACAGACGTAAGAAAAGCTATTGCATAAAGTAGTTCGTGAACAAATAAGGCTCCTCACTCAGCACAAAGCTGCAGCAAGCTGCAACGCTGGTTTTCAGGGCTGATACGCACGACTCTGTCCTTGTTTGAGCGTAATTAAACGAAAAAGCAACTAATGAAGCGCTGTTCTTAAACTTTACTCCAAACTGTACTAAGCTAAGCAGGCTCCTAAACTTTAAATTAAGATTATATTTTTTCCGTGAGTCGATTTTGATGAAGTAAAGCCCAAAGCTATACTTAAGTTACCTACCTGTGAAAACCCAATGAATTTCGTCTAGTAGTTTTGAACGTACGCGTGTTCAAACCATACACTTAGTAGGTATTCCTTAGCACATTGTTCAAACAGATAGACGAAGTTTAAATAATAATCACCCGCCATTAATCATCATCATTAATTCTTGGCCATCGTAAGAACCACGTAAAATTCAAGCCAGACAAAAGTTACACTGAACGACATACAGGCCTACCTAATATTTTGTACTTATATTAATATATTTATATCTAAATTATGCTTAAGTTGAAAATGATTAAAATTAAATTAATATAAGTAATATCATAGCAAGTTAATATGTTTATAATGGAGCTATTAAATTTTTAGAATAGAATATCGAGTTGGACGTGAGTTACTCACAAACTAGTCGATATTCTGACTAATTTCTTAAACTGGACACTTTCAAGTAAAAATTTTTATATAAACCTGTGAAGATGATACTGCCATCGTCGCAATTAGAATGCCATAAGCCTACTTTGTCATATTAGTTTACAAATTGTGAAAAACCAAATTAAATTTGAATTTCGCGGACAGACCCGTATAATCAAACTTAATGGGAAAAATTGTGTCACATTAATGTGGCGAGTGTGATAATATTTCGATAGGCGATAATAGAAAAAAGATAAGTAATAAAATAATAAGAATCCATGTTGCACCTTTTTTAACCGACTTCAAAACAAAAAGAGGAGGTTCTCAATTCAACGCGTATTTTTTTTTCATGTTAATTTTTCTCGCCGACTAAGCGGCCACAGCCGTGAGCAGTGATCGCAGCATCCAGTGAAGTCTTGAAGTGTCCTAATCCAATCAAGAACATCGCGTACTTGGCTGTAGGGCTGCCTGTTTTGAGCGTTTTGATTTTTAGGTGACGTTTAGGTGGTCGCTCATGTACCGATGGATATACCTACCGTTTCTATGTTAGAATTGCGTATGACCTATTTGGCTGCATTGCGCAAATTGCAGTAATGCTGATGCTGCAGCTGTCAGCAGAAGTCGCACACAGGCTACTTTTTATCACGGAAAAACAAAGAATTCCTAACGAATCTCCACGAAACTCTAGAAGCTCTAATTATCACTTTAAGACTAAGATGATAATTGCGAAAGTGTGTTTTTATTGGGTTTTCCTTCAATCACGCAGCAATGGAGCAACGGATTAACGTGATTTTTTTGCATGGGTATGGTTGGGGATCTGTAGACGGAGGTCACGGAGGGTGTCATAGGCAACTTTTTATCTCGGTAAATCTTATAGCTCCCCCAGGATTTTTGAAAACTTAATCCACGCGGACATAGTCGCAGGCATCAACTAGTAATGTTATAAAATAAAAACATTAACTCATCGTAGCAGGAAAATTAAGAATAGCAAGCAAAACAAGAATACAAACAGAACAAAACTTAACATGAGTCTGCTTACTCTGTAATCTGCTTTACTAGTAATTAGGCACTAAATTAAGGTTTATATAATATATCGTAAATAATTACATATTATGCTAATTGTTTTGTTGTCCATTGATTTGTTTATATTTGTATTTACATTTTAACACTCGTAGGTATTATAAAAAGAACAATAGAACTAAGACTATTTTATAGCTGTTATTATACTTATCAGTAATATTTTAATATTATAGTGATACTTGCGGTCGCCCGCGACTTCGTCCGCGTATAATTTCTGATTTTCTATGACATTATAAAAAGATAAAATTTCCCGCTGCCAGAAGCCTATCGAAAAAAGTTCTACCGCTAGTAAAAACATTGCACCCAAGGATATCGCAATTTCACTGTATTTTTATTTTTGAAAATTTCGTCCTCTATTTAATCACACTCAAGAGGTGATTTTCTAAAGTAACTTATAGAGTAAGTATATTTTTATTATTTAAATCTACTAACCAAGTTTCCGAAAGTTCACGAAAAACCGTTTTTCATGTCTTTGACTTCAAAAACATAAGATTTTCATATCCCCCATTTCAACCCTTTTAGGATGGATTTTCTCAAACCTTTTCATTACTGGTGTGTAGACCCTAGAAACTCTAAAAAGAACCTACCTACCAAATCTATACATTTATAAAAAGACTTGTTTTAAATAAAAATAAAAATCATTATAGCTTTTATATTCCAATTTCATCCCCTATTTTACCACCCATATGGGGGGATTTTTCAAAATAACCTATACAGGTTTTTATTATTTAAAGCTAGTCACCTAAATCCCGATTTTCAAACCTCAAACTTTAAAACATAGGACTTTCATATAACGTTCCAACCCCCATTTCAGCCCCTTAGGAGGGGATTTTCGTAAAAAAGTTCTTAACTGACACCTTCCCTCTAGAAAGATCCTACGTTCCAAATTTCAAGTTAAAAATAACAATAATTAAAACTTTCCTACAAAAACTTTCATCCCCTATTTTACCACCCTTAAGGGGGGATTTTCCAAAATAACTTATAAAAATCTTTTATTATTTAAAGTTAGTAATCTTAAATGCCAATTTTCATACGTCTAACTTCAAAAACTTTCATATAACCGTCGAAATTCCATTTCACCCCCTAAGGGGAGGATTTTCTCAAAACCGTTTCTTAGCTGACACCTACCCTCTAGAAATAACCTACATTCCAAATTTCAAGTTTGTAGGTTTTATAGTTCCTGAGATTTCGTGATGAGTCAGTGACCTTTCGCTTTTATATCTACATATATATATAAAAGAAAGTGGTGTTAGTTACACTATTTATAACTCAAGAACGGATGAACCGATTTAGCTGAAAATTGGTGGAGAGGTAGCTTAGAACCAGGAGACGGACATAGGATACTATTTATCCCGTTCGACCGCGTTTCCGTCAAGTCACTATAAAACGTGGTATAACAAAAACGCATCTGACATGGAATAACAAAACGCAAATGACAGTGGAATAACAAAACGTAAATGACAGCTAAACGTAAATTTGTCTTTGGTTAAGTAAGGTAAAAAATTTGACCATTATAAAAATGTTAGCTAAACGTAATTGATAATATCATCAGTAATATGTTTTCTCTTTGAATCATCATTAACAATGCCGCGAGCAAGACGATCAAATGTTTCCTGCTACAAAGCTACGGATTGACGTTATTTATTGGATAGGTATAGTTGAGAACCTGGAGGGTGACAAAGATTTCCCGCGGGATGTTATGAACTAAATCCACGCAGACGAAGTCGCGGGCATCAGCTAGTAATATATAGATTAAATTATGTAGATAAGTAGTAAAATTTGGACAAATACTGCGTAGACGTTCTACGTTAATTTCAACACGGGTATCCATTTTACGATTCCGTAGGCCAATCAGCTACGACATAAACATAGTATTGGGCGGGGAGCCGGTAACACTATAATTTAATATAAAAAACTAGCTGATGCCCGCGACTTTGTCCGCGTGGATTTAGTTTTTAAAGTCCCTCGGGAACTCCTTGATTTTCCGGGATAAAAAGTTGCCTAGATGTTGACCCGAGTAATAAGCTACTACGGTATAAAATTTTGTAGAAATCTGTGCGGTAGTTTTTACGTGAAAGAAGGACAAACAAACAGACAAACAGGCAAAAATTAAATAAAAATCTGTTTTGGGCTCAGTATCGATAGTAAAGCATCCCCCAATTAAAATTTTCAAAATATATTAAATGTACAGAAATCTTCCAGTTACAGTTTTATTATATGTACTAGCTGATGCCCACGACTTTGTCCGCGTGGATTTAGTTTTTAAAGTCCCTCGGGAACTCCTTGATTTTCCGGAATAAAAAGTAGCCTAGATGTTGACCCGAGTAATAGGTAAGCTACCACGGTATAAAATTTTGTAGAAATCTGTGCGGTAGTTTTTACGTGAAAGAAGGACAAACAGACAAAAATTAAATAAAAATCTGTTTTGGGCTCAGTATCGATAGTAAAGCATCCCCCAATTAAAATTTTCAAAATATATTAAATGTACAGAAATCTTCCAGTTACAGTTTTATTATAATTATATGTATATAGATTCTTTTTAGAAAACCGACTTCAAGTGCTCGCACCACTACAAAGTATACTTATATTTTATTGTAGATTTTTTAAAAACCGTTCAACCGATTTCGAAAATATGGGACCACCTGGGAAGTATACCTCTTCAAACAAAAAAGAATTTTCCAAATCGGTTCCGGCGTCTTCGAATAATCGGTGAACATACACAAAAAAAAAGAAAAAAAAAGATTCCGACGAATTGATAACCTCCTCCTTTTTGGAAGTCGGTTAAAAATTGCACTTACACGGATTTTCAAATTTTTTTAGGTATAAATTGACAGTGCAGAAAGTGCAACTTTAGTGTTACGGGCTCTCGGACCATATTCCTCACTACCGTACTACGAGCTAAAAATTAAAACTGTATATTTATAACGGGAACATCTACCACGCTACCGTCTTTGCTTTGGACAAAAAGTATGCAATTCCAGTTTCCAGCGGAGATCTTGACTTTCTCGTATCGGAAATTAATTAATTTTTGGGTAATTTTTTAAAATTTAGGTGATTAAAAAAGATATAATATTATTATATTATTGTTTTTTTTTTGCTTATGTGATTTTCACGTTCGCGGCTATGCTAATTGCATTGCGAAAAAATTTTCTATTTGGAAACGAAAATTAAATTAAAGTTACCTACTTACTATGTAAATGCTTTTCATATTACATTTATGACTTCTATATTTTGTTGGTCTTATTGTAGACCATACTAAGTATGATAAGATAACAACATGTTTGCAAAGTATATCACTGAGTCCAGGTTAATATTATTGTAACTGCTGTAAGTCTGCCTCTGGCCTGTCTGTTGCTATGTCACGGCCATGGACATAAGTTAAGTCTGTGGTCACGATTCACGACAATAATCTTGATGCTTTGGCATCTAGAGATCTTGCATCCTGGCGATAGATTTACATTTATAAGTATCATCATCATCAACAGCAACCCATAAACGGCTCACTACTGAGCGCTCTCGTCTCCTCTCTAAGGGTTTTAGGCCATAGTCCCACCACACTGGCCCAGAGCGGATTGGCGGACTTCACACACCAAAAAATTATGAAGTGCATTCTTAGGTACCGTGCACGTTTCCTCACGATGTTTTCCTTTACCGTCGAAGCAAGTGATATTTAATTGCTTAAACGCACATAACTCGGAAAAGTCAGAGGTCAGAGGCGTGCCCGGGATCGAACCTGTGTGTTGTGACCCTCCGAATAGGAGACCACAGTCCACCACTATAGACTCTTCACTTTCTTAGATTTATACATTAATTATACATAATTATAAATTATACTTACAATACAGTTTATGTAGGTATATTATGTAGTAACTACTATTTTTGCACAAAATAATGGCAATACCTGATATCTTCTTTTGTTTCGTAAGCTAAGGTAAGCAAGTAGGTACCTACCTACCTAACATGTATTGCGTATTTTCGTTCGATGAACTCAAATATTATTTCCTGACATCGATTTATTACATTTATGTACCTACCTATGTTACATCTAATATATAAAATTCTCGTGTCACAACTCACAATGTTATAGTTACCTTACTCCTCCGAAACGGTTGGACCGATTTTCATGTGTGTACATATCGGGTAGGTCTGAGAATCGGCCAATATCTATTTTTCATACCCCTAAATGATAAGGGTGACCAACCACTAAATATTTTTGTTGGCGGTACGAAGTTCGCTGGGTCAGCTAGTAAAATATATTTCAGTGGCTAGTTTTATTATTACAAAGTGGAATGTTAGTTACAAAGACACTAATGTTACTTTTTTCAAAATATTCTACCAAAGTACCTATACATGATAGACATATCTATCACCTACTATTTTAAGAAGTTCGTGCTTCCTTGCTTTGTGACTTGTAGACACACAGAATAAAATATTTTTGCCCAATTGTATTGTGTCGGGAATCGAACTCGGTCTTATTTGCGAGGCAGCCTAATAGCCCCTTGCAATGGGTTTAGGCAACAGTAATCGCTCTCGAGAGTTTTGAATTGACGATGACGATGACGGGTTGGATTGGATTTCCAGAAATCCAGAAACACGTATTTCTATTTTATTCATTCATTTCATTTTTAATTTTCAATTAAATACCAAGTTTTATAGAAGATATAACTTGAAAAATGACGGACTTTTATACAAACTTCTCCTCTATTTAACCCTCTTGCCTGCCTTCGTTGTAAATGTCTTTCAAGCTTCTAACTCCAGTGGTTTGGCATAAGTAGATCAGTCAGTCAGAACAAGTATTTTTATATTGTATTTACACTAGATAGAAGATTTAGATCAGTAACATAAATAATTGTGTGACCTAGGTGACTATATTTGCACTCAGGCCAAGGGCGAAAAACGATTCTAGTCGAACAAGCTAAGGTTTTATCCATTACTTGGAAAAAGACTTAGTTTGTTCGACTACTTCTTTTCTAATGTTTAGCTGCTTAAATCATTTAACTGTATTGGTACTGTGTATTCGATTTATGCACTCAACGAATCCTTCATTTTATTTGGAAATAGTTTATTGTTAGGTACAATAATATCTAATAAGAATAACATACAGAGATCCACACTAGGTCTGTAGTACGTACCTACCTATCATGCAAAAGTAATTAATTCTGTGTGCTATACCTTTTCCATAAAATTATTCAATGAGATAGCATCATAAGGGAGGACTTAGCAATTTTTTGCCCTAAAAGTATTGAAAATGATTTGATAATTGTTACAAGGTATTTTTTAGAGCATGGCAGAGGTATATGAAAATCAACAGTAGGTACGCAGTGAGACAGAAAATATTGCAAAAGAAATATTCAACTCAACCCATCGCTGGCCCACTTTTGGACACAGGTTTCCTCTCAAATGAGAAGGTGACTTTAGGGCTTCTTTCTGGACATGCGGCGCGTGGTGGTCACGTTCGCGCGGGCCGTCGCCACGTACTACGCCAGAACGCTTCTACAAGAACGCTCTCATACTTGGCCAAATGTTTGAGTAAACATTTCAGTCAAGAGAAACGAGCCCTAACGAGTTTAGACTATGCTTTAACTAAGTTCGAGAACATTATGGAGAACACGCAAGTTTCCTGGCGATGTTTCCCTAAGTGATATTTAATTGCCTCAAACGCACACATTTACGCCTGGCATGAACCCCGCGTTCTACCCTGTTCGTTTGTTCATTCGTTCGGTTTCTTTCACTGCGTTCTTGTGTATAAATGAAAATAAAAATAATCCCAGGGAAAACCTGGGAAATTCAAACATTCTTAAACAATATTAAAAACTCAATCGATGCGGATTGACGTCGCGGGCATTAGCTAGTGAGTGAGAGGGCAGGCTGCATGCTACTTTAGCGGCAGTGATTGGCGTTTTTATGGCGTTTTTGCGAATCGCATCGCGTTTCATCAATTTTTGATCGCAGAAACACTAAATCAAGCGATTTGGCGTTTTTTTGATCAAAAATAGCTGAAAGAAAGCCATAAAACCTGCTAAAACTAACCAGTCTGCCCTCTCCATAAGCTATAAAAACCGTATAATCAGCAAAACAGTTTTTTATGAAAATAATTGTAACATCTCTTTTCCATGCATTAATTATTTATCCGTTCCATAAGTGTTACTTCTACTTACATGCCCGCCTGGTAAAAGGGGGGTACGGTACACCCTTATCGACAAAATTCTAGTTCAAGATTAGTATCTTCGAGTACTAAATACATCAACACAAAAAATAGTATACATTTCGTAAATCTTGACTGACAGGTTTTAATAAAATTGACAGATTTCTTCACCATCAGATTTGTGGCAAAATTTATCTTAAAGTCTCTTAGGTTAAAACCCTTCCTTGATAATTTTCTGACCGGTTTATAAAAGATACCGCTTCATTTACAAGGTAGAAAGGCTTCTTTGCGGGTTTTTGTCGTATCTTCGTACTCAGCCTACTTAATGAGGTGAAATCATGCAAATTGCGAAGTTAATCAGATACTTTCATAAGCCATAAGTGAATCACGTAAATTACACTCGACATGATCTGGATCTAATGAAAACTTAGTTGGGTTTAGAGCAAGTTGTAAAAAAATTAACCGTTAGGTACATTTTATTTACAGACTGGTCTTTGGGTCAAGGCTAAGAAAAAAATATTCAGGTTCACCGATAGTTTTATTGTTTTTTTTTTTACGAATAGGTATTATGAGCCAAGTTGAACTTAACTTATATTGTCCTCTCCCCTCCAAATAAACGTAAAGCATATTGTGTTAGGAGTGGGTACGACAATAGTGCAACTGGTGGGGATCGAACCTGCGATTTTTCAGTTTTCTGCCTGCACCTTTAACTGTTTGGCTATTGAGGTTTTAAACAACAATTTTATTAAGAAGAATATCAAGATTCAAAACTGAAACCCGACAAGCTATCTACATCTTATGAAACGATGCGCTTAAATATTGTGAAAACGACAATTTTTACAAGCTTTATTTAACTTGCAATGTATGTATGTATGTATGTATGTATGTATGTATGTATGTATGTATTTATGTATGTATGTATGTATGTATGTATGTATGTATGTATGTATGTATGTATGTATGTATGTATGTATGTATGTATGTATGTATGTATGTATGTATGTATGTATGTATGTATGTATGTTTATGTCAAATCTTGCAAGATGAATTAGAACCACTTTCCGGTTTCCGATTGAGCTGAAAATGTGCATGTAACACATGTAAATCGGATGACGGTGCAAAATTATTGTAACATGGAGCTGATCTGATGATGGAGCTGGAAGGTGGCTACAGGAACTCTGTAATTAAACGACGTAACCCCCATTGAGTTTGGACTCGTTTGATTTGTCTTGACAAGTACTCTGATCCTAGATGATATCCAGGGTCTGATGATGAAGCCGGAAGGTGGTTTTGGCAACTTTGTAATAAAACGAAGTAACCTTATCAAGTTTGGGCTCGTTTGATTCGTTTTGATAAGTACTCGAGGGTCTGGTGATGGAGATGAAAGGTACTTAAGGAAACTCTGTAATAAAACGACGTTATCCCATCGGGCTCGTTTGATTGATCTTGACAAGTACTCTGGTTCTATAATTATGATATCCAGGGTGTGATGACTAAAAGCTTGTATTTTAAATTTTTTTTAAATTTAGGTACACTTGTTTAATGCTAACTTTTTAAAGATTAGATTTTTTTTATTTTAGAAAAACTTTATTTCGATAAAATTGTTTCGCATCACTACAATTATTGTTTATTGAAAACTAGCTGATGCCCGCGACTTTGTCCGCGTGGATTTAGTTTTTAAAGTCCCTCGGGAACTCCTTGATTTTCCGGGATAAAAAGTAGCCTAGATGTTGACCCGAGTAATAAGCTACCACGGTATAAAATTTTGTAGAAATCTATGCGGTAGTTTTTACGTGAAAGAAGGACAAACAAACAGACAAAAAAAAAATTTAGCTTCTGTTTTGATATCTGTATCTTGAACACAATTAGAAGCAAAAACCCTTTTTTGAATCTATTTCATGTACAGAATTGGTTTCGTTTCTGTTTTATTATATGTATAGATATCGCTACAGCGCAATGATCTTCTGCGCCTGTATCCAGCGGCTACCAGCGACTCGCCTTTTTACCCGACTACGTCAAATCATAAAGGAAGAGTTATGATTTTAGCAGTCCATGTACATTATGGATGTATTACGAATGTTCCACCGTAGCGTATAAACTACTGAGCTGATTTTGATGAATGAAGTGTCAATCGATCCGTTAAAATAGTCCAGGTGACATAGGCTTCATTTTATACGCACAAAAAACACCTATTTTTATGCACGAGCTATATCTGAGTGGACGAAACGCTGCTGTCGAGAATTTTCCCTCGCAATTTTCTGCTTAAGTCCCTGGCCCAATTAATATAAATTAGAAATTAATCGATTGACCGTTCACACATTAAAACAAATACACACCCACATTAAGCTGTATGGATATACGAATCGGTTTAAATGGTTTAAATTGAATGAACAGACATGGCTCTAATCATGCGTGGATAAATAAATAATTGCAAAACATAATTACATTCGTACTTACAACACGACATAACTATAGTAGTACTATTATATATTCTGTGCTGATAGCAAGAACTGCGATGGACAAGCTGAAGAAAATATAGTTAGGTAAGTCTGTGAAAAGTATCTCTCGGACTTTTTGTGACTGACTAGTGACTACACTACACTAGCGGCACGCTATGATGGCCGGTTTGACGTTTGTCCGCTCATGAAGTTCCGTATTAATTGATAACGACTTTGAAGGAAATAATTGTATTACTTTATTGACGATAGTGATGTGCAGAGATTCATAAATTTTATCGAATGTAGTTTTAGGTTTAGGACTCAAATTTTATTTATTAAATTGATTTCTAAAATGTATACAAGTGTAGAAAAATCAGTTTGCACCATTTAAGGGGTGAATGTACTTGTGAATATGAACAATTTTCACTATGTGGACAAACCTCTGAAATCGCAAAAAAATATCAGCTGTTTCATACAAAAGGTAAAATTTTTATTTTTATATGATATATACCACAACTCGGCATTTGGTTTTCTAAATTGAAAATTTTTAAAAATGGAATCTAATACGATCGTCACATAGGATCGCTGGCTAGCACAACTACTACCTCCGGCAAACTCGCGTCAATGCTCAATGCAAAACAAAGCAGTTTCGAATTGACGTTGCTTCGAAAAGTATAAACTGTCAGTGCAATGCGATTGTGATATAGTTTTGACCTGACTTTGGATTTCAAATATTGATACTGCATTACTGTTGACCCTTGCTCGTTAATTTGGACTCTGTTCAAGCCCTTTGTTGTGGATTTCGTCGATATGACCGAACGTACGCAGAGAACTGTTCTAAATAGTCAGACACGTGAGTTCGTAATACGCCTTCGTAACTATTTCGATCGTGAAGCTCAAAATGGAGGGCCAATTTTACCTATAACGTCAGTGGTTGAACGCGTAGCTGATGCGCTTAATATTGGACAACGAACTGTTAGACGGATAACTAAAAAAAAATATGGCGAGACTGGCACAGAAGAAAATAAACTTCACACACCAAAAAAGAGAAAACGAGCAAAACCAGTCGTAGGCATCGATAGCTTTGATGCCGATGCTATCCGAAGACATGTTTACGGCTACTATTTACAGAAGGAGTATCCAACAAGAAAAAAGTTGGTGCATTCACTGAAGGAAGCTGGATTATTCTTCGGTGGGGAAAGTTCTTTAACGAAGATTTTGAAGACCATTGGATTTTGATACAAAAAATGTAACAAACGCAAAATATTGATGGAAAGATTTGATATAGCGATGGCAAGGTATACTTTTTTACGGCAAGTGAAAGAAATCAAAAATTGGCAAAATGTTGTGTTCTTGGATGAAACATGGCTTAATGCTAACCATACTGTAGGCCGTTCTTGGAACGATGACACAGCAGCATCTACTTCCAAAGTTCCTGTAGGAAAAGGATCGCGACTTATAATTTGTCACGCCGGAACCATCAACGGGTTTGTCGAAGGTTCTCTCATGGCTTTTGCGTCAAAAACCACTGGAGACTATCATGAAGACATGAATGGAGAAAAGTTTACTGAATGGTTTACCTCAATGTTGTGTAGCCTCCCTGAACCATCTATTATAATTATGGACAACGCCCCATACCACTCGATGCAAATTGACAAGCCACCTGCCCAATCCCAAAAGAAAGCTGATATCGTCGCATGGCTTCGTAAAAATGGCGTAGATGCAAACATGAATATGTTAAAAGCGGAATTAGTACGTCTTTTAAAAGAAAACAAACCAACCAAGATCCGATACGTCATTGACGAAATAGCATTAGAACATGGGCACAGAGTTATACGGTTACCGCCTTACCATTGTGAGTATAATGCGATTGAGTTGGTGTGGGCTCAAATTAAGGGATATGCTGCAAGACACAATACAGAACCCCCATTCACCACAAAAAAAATGCTAAAATTATTAGAAGAAGCTTGTGAACATGTGACTAAAGGAGACTGGGAAAAGGTTGTGAATAGAACTGTTAAATTAATAAGGGAAGATTATGAAAGAGATGTGAAAATAGATAATATTATAGAAAACGAACATATAATTATTAATGTAGGTGATGATAGCAGTGACGACAGTGAAAATAGTAGTATGGACGAATCTGATTAATTATGGCCTTTTGTGGCACCTTTTTTGGTATCTTTTGTATTCATATGTTTCTTGTGTGCATATAAAGTATGTATATTCATTTTCATTCAAATATTCAGTTCGTTCAAATAAATTAAATAAACATATACATTTTTGTTTTATTAAACCTATTTAATCAGGTACAAAAACAAAACTTAATTGTTTTTTGTTCGAGAATAAATTGACATTCCACATCACTATTGTAATGTGTCAAACCGGCCATCATAGCGTGCCGCTAGTGTAGCGGCACGCTATGATGGCCGGTTTGACACATTACAATAGTGATGTGGAATGTCAATTTATTCTCGAACAAAAAACAATTAAGTTTTGTTTTTGTACCTGATTAAATAGGTTTAATAAAACAAAAATGTATATGTTTATTTAATTTATTTGAACGAACTGAATATTTGAATGAAAATGAATATACATACTTTATATGCACACAAGAAACATATGAATACAAAAGATACCAAAAAAGGTGCCACAAAAGGCCATAATTAATCAGATTCGTCCATACTACTATTTTCACTGTCGTCACTGCTATCATCACCTACATTAATAATTATATGTTCGTTTTCTATAATATTATCTATTTTCACATCTCTTTCATAATCTTCCCTTATTAATTTAACAGTTCTATTCACAACCTTTTCCCAGTCTCCTTTAGTCACATGTTCACAAGCTTCTTCTAATAATTTTAGCATTTTTTTTGTGGTAAATGGGGGTTCTGTATTGTGTCTTGCAGCATATCCCTTAATTTGAGCCCACACCAACTCAATCGCATTATACTCACAATGGTAAGGCGGTAACCGTATAACTCTGTGCCCATGTTCTAATGCTATTTCGTCAACGACGTATCGGATCTTGGTTGGTTTGTTTTCTTTTAAAAGACGTACTAATTCCGCTTTTAACATATTCATGTTTGCATCTACGCCATTTTTACGAAGCCATGCGACGATATCAGCTTTCTTTTGGGATTGGGCAGGTGGCTTGTCAATTTGCATCGAGTGGTATGGGGCGTTGTCCATAATTATAATAGATGGTTCAGGGAGGCTACACAACATTGAGGTAAACCATTCAGTAAACTTTTCTCCATTCATGTCTTCATGATAGTCTCCAGTGGTTTTTGACGCAAAAGCCATGAGAGAACCTTCGACAAACCCGTTGATGGTTCCGGCGTGACAAATTATAAGTCGCGATCCTTTTCCTACAGGAACTTTGGAAGTAGATGCTGCTGTGTCATCGTTCCAAGAACGGCCTACAGTATGGTTAGCATTAAGCCATGTTTCATCCAAGAACACAACATTTTGCCAATTTTTGATTTCTTTCACTTGCCGTAAAAAAGTATACCTTGCCATCGCTATATCAAATCTTTCCATCAATATTTTGCGTTTGTTACATTTTTTGTATCGAAATCCAATGGTCTTCAAAATCTTCGTTAAAGAACTTTCCCCACCGAAGAATAATCCAGCTTCCTTCAGTGAATGCACCAACTTTTTTCTTGTTGGATACTCCTTCTGTAAATAGTAGCCGTAAACATGTCTTCGGATAGCATCGGCATCAAAGCTATCGATGCCTACGACTGGTTTTGCTCGTTTTCTCTTTTTTGGTGTGTGAAGTTTATTTTCTTCTGTGCCAGTCTCGCCATATTTTTTTTTAGTTATCCGTCTAACAGTTCGTTGTCCAATATTAAGCGCATCAGCTACGCGTTCAACCACTGACGTTATAGGTAAAATTGGCCCTCCATTTTGAGCTTCACGATCGAAATAGTTACGAAGGCGTATTACGAACTCACGTGTCTGACTATTTAGAACAGTTCTCTGCGTACGTTCGGTCATATCGACGAAATCCACAACAAAGGGCTTGAACAGAGTCCAAATTAACGAGCAAGGGTCAACAGTAATGCAGTATCAATATTTGAAATCCAAAGCCAGGTCAAAACTATATCACAATCGCATTGCACTGACAGTTTATACTTTTCGAAGCAACGTCAATTCGAAACTGCTTTGTTTTGCATTGAGCATTGACGCGAGTTTGCCGGAGGTAGTAGTTGTGCTAGCCAGCGATCCTATGTGACGATCGTATTAGATTCCATTTTTAAAAATTTTCAATTTAAAAAACCAAATGCCGAGTTGTGGTATATATCATATAAAAATAAAAATTTTACCTTTTGTATGAAACAGCTGATATTTTTTTGCGATTTTAGAGGTTTGTCCACATAGTGAAAATTGTTCATATTCACAAGTACATTCACCCCTTAAATGGTGCAAACTGATTTTTCTACACTTGTATACATTTTAGAAATCAATTTAATAAATAAATTTTGAGTCCTAAACCTAAAACTACATTCGATAAAATTTATGAATCTCTGCACATCACTATCGTCAATAAAGTAATACAATTATTTCCTTCAAAGTCGTTATCAATTAATACGGAACTTCATGAGCGGACAAACGTCAAACCGGCCATCATAGCGTGCCGCTAGTGTAGGTTGGACAAAAAATCCATCGTCTGCGCAAACCCTAATTATACTCTCCAGTAGTAAGGAAAAAATTATATAAGTAGGTATATATAAACGGAAAATCCAAGTCCAAACTGGCTCCGAACTATTGGATAATTATTGCAATCATGAACACTCCAGACAATAATAATGTGATTTTGCAGTATTTTTTCTTCGAACTACATTATATTTTCCTTGTGAACACTGCTGCTGATATAAAAAGTAGATCTTGCAAACTAATGTGCAAACTATGATTGCAGGCCTGTTTCACCACTTGCTGATAAAGTGGCTGATAGCCTATCTACAACTTGTGTGACAGATAGCGTTCAAATTTCTGTTTCACAAGTGTCCGTAGAGCGTAGAGACAATCTAGCGGATTTACTCTAAAAAATGTCAAACATAATTATCTGACAGTTATTTTATCTGTTAGATATATATCAGACACTTTAACGGATAGTGGTGAAACAGGCCCTAAATAACTTAGGTCTACCTTCTCCAGAGTGCAACTATCTCTGTTGCAGTAAGGTGTGAAAATAGATAAAATATTTTATTCCCTAATGTCAGAAGTTTTAATTTTTTTAAAGATCTTAAATAATCCGGGAATTAAAGTAGGTAGCCTCTAATCATTCCATGTTTAGTTGTTTCCCGTCCTGTGAAAGTCCCATCAAAATCTTGCCGATAACTCAGAGATTTATAATTATTACTAGCTGATGCCCGCGACTTCGTCTGCGTGAATTTAGTTTTTAAAATGCCTCGGGATCTCTTTGATTTTGCGGGATAAAAAGTAGCCTGTCACTCTCCAGGTCAACTATAGGTATCCTTGCAAAAAATCACGTCGATGCGTAGCTCTGTTCGGGCGTGATTGAAGGAGAAACCATCACACTTTCGCATTTATAATATTTCACATATAAGGTGCAAGTGACCGACCGATGACGACCGTGCCACTACAAAGTAGGTATATAATTTATTATTGATTTTTCGATAAAATTTAAATGGGACCACCTGGGACCCTTAGAAACAAAAAAGAATTTTCCAAATCGTTTCAGGTGTGGTCGAGTAATCGGTGAACATACATAAAAAAGTTTCCGTCAAATTGAGATCCTCCTCCTTTTTTGAAGTCGGTTAAAATAATAATAAAAATTAGTTTAAATTCAACGAAGTTATGGAGTAAAACAGTCAAAATAGTTCAAACCCTATCTCAGAGAACATACATCCATCCATCCATACATCCCTATACTACATCTACACAAACATACATCCGTATACAATACTAGTAGGGCGCGTGGGTGCGCGGCCCGCAAGCGGACCGCGGTTTTTCTACTCGTCTAGTAGACTTTCAGCTCCTGATCATTTTCTATCACAAAACCACTCTTCCATCTTTTATACTCTCCGAGATAGACACCGTTGAAGTTTGTATGGCCGCCATCTTGAATCCGCCATTTTGGATTTTTTTCAGCTCACTGCCAATTGGATGAGATTTCGAGTGACTTTTGTTCGAGCACCCCCACCTATCTACATTACCATGGCCGTGCTCCTCACCCACCTTCCAAACCCTCGATCATCATATGTCATCATTTGTCATAATGAAAATTCTTCAATAAAAAAAAATCTTGAAAAGGAATTGTATCAAAGTCGTGCATGATTCCCGGCTTCTAGTCTCTTCAATATTCGCCATATATTTTTGTATGAAGAAAAAAAAAATTCCGCCATCTTGAATTTTTTTTCTGTTCGTCAAGTAGACCTTAGGGTCTTGATCAGCTTTTGCCAGGAAACCACTCTTCTATCTTTTATACTCTCCGAGATAGACACCGACGAAATTTGTATGGCCGCCATCTTTTTTCCGCCATTTTGAATTTTTTTTCAGCTCACTGCGAATTGGATGAGGTTTCGAGTGACATTTGTTCGAGCACCCCCCACCTATCTTCAATACCCTGGCCGTGCTCCTCATCCGTCTCCAAAATCCTCAATCATCAGCTCTCTCCATAATTTTCCTCCGAATGAATTTTTGTCCTCTATACGAAACCATCGGTGGAAAAAAAATTTTTCATACAAAATTTTACAGGAGAGGTGATCAATCAGTCAGTGAATCAGTGAATCAGCACGAGCAGCTATATATATATTAACTAGTAGGGCGCGTGGGTGCGCGGCCCGCAAGCGGACCGCGGTTTTTCTATCGTCAAGTGGACTTTCAGGTCCTGATCATTTTCTATCAAATAACCACTCTTCCATCTTTTATACTCTCCGAGATAGATGCCTATGAAATTGGTATCCGCCATCTTGAATCCGCCATTTTGAAATTTTTTTCAGCTCACTGCCAATTGGATGAGGTTTCGAGTATTTTTTGTTTGAGCACCTCCCACCTATCTTCAATACCCTGGCCGTGCCCCTCACCCACCTTCCAAGCCCTCGATCATCATATCTCACCATTTCTCAGAATGAGATTTCTTTTATAAAAACAAATTTTCAAAAGGAACCGTATCAAAGTCTTGTATAGTTCCCAACTTCTAGTCTCTTCAATATTCGCCATATATTTTGTATGAAGAAAAAAAAATCCGCCATATTGGATTTTTTTTCTATTCATCAAATAGACCTTTGGGTCCTGATCATCATTTGTCAAGAAACCACTCTTCCATCTTTTATACTCCCCGAGATAGACACCGACGAAATTTGTATGGCGGCCATCTTTTTTCCGCCATTTTGAATTTATTTTCAGCTCACTGCGAATTGGATGAGGTTTCGAGTGACATTTGTTCGAGCACACCCCACCTATCTTCAATACCCTGGCCGTGCTCTTCACCCGTCTCCAAAATCCTCAATCATCAGCTCTCTCCATAATTTTCCTCCGAATGAATTTTTGTCTTCTATACGAAACCATTAGTGAAAAAAAAATTTTTCATACAAAATTTTACAGGAGAGGTGATCAATCAGTCAGTGAATCAGTGAATCAGCACGAGCAGCTATATATATATTAATACATCCATCCTCACAAACTTAACACTAACTTAGCAACATTAATTGACCGAGCGAAGCGAGGTCTCTGAGTTAACTAGAGCGATTTGCACTTGTCCGTCCGTCCGTCCGTCCGTCTGTCAGAGCCTTATAACTTTTGAATTACTGAACGTAATTACTTCAAATTTAGATATAATATGTAAACCGATGGCCTCCAGCCGAAAATGGCTTAAAAAGTTATAAAAATCTTTATTTCAGGGGGGCTCTCATAGAAGCGAATGCGAAGTAAAAAAAAAAATATCGAGTTACATAAAATTGTTACGTATCATTTTAAAGATAATTTTGAACTGAGTACAAAAATATTTTTTTTTTAATTTTTCCCTTAAAATTGACGAAATGGGGGGCTTTCAAAGTGGCGATTTTATACGCTCGCTTGAAGACGCTCTCTAGGAAAATCCGCTATGGATTTTCAAACTGATTTTATGTTTTTAGGTCAGTTATATCCTGTGCTTGAACAAAAAATACTAAAATTATATGAATATTATAAAGAAACGAGATTATTTAATTTTTAGTGGGCATCAGTAATTCATATAGCATCAACATAGCTTCACAATAATGCTAATAGATGGCGCAGTCAGTAACTATTCCCATGGAACTACGAGTTACGACTACGACCTATCCCAAAAACAGTTTTGCGTCGACCATTATTATTTAGTTACTTATTATAATACAATAATTGTATTGTAATTTTTTTTGTACCATATTATTCAATTAAAATTATTTTTTAGTTAAATTTTAGTTAAATATTGTATATTTTCTATTCGCGTCGATAGATGACGATTTGTACAGATGCCCGTAACCCGGTTTCACTCGTTAGTACCTACATAATAAATAAACAATTCAATGTTTGATAAATAATTCAATGTTTTCACTAACGTTCCCTAACCTTTACGGGTTACCTATAAGTTAGGTGATTGATGTTTTCTGTCAACTTATTTATCACGATCCTGTACGGGACACCTAAAAGGATATTGGGACGGATGTTAGGACTTAGGATTGTATTTAGGAGCTACCTACGTTAAGAGACTCCTACTTAGGGGATGATTTAGGTATGTTTGGTGAAAACGGGCATAATAATAATGTCAGTTTTGGTTATCATGTATCGATTGAATGAATAATCATGGGATACCGTTACCGCGAGGTCTCAGTTCGGGGCGAACCACTAGTAATATTAGTGGGATAAGTAGGATCGAATATAGTTTATGTAGTTATTGGAGGGGGAGGATACAAACATACATACTTACATGCATACACACATAGATACGTACATACATGCATGCGTACATACATACATACATACAATATACATACATACACACACACATCATACATACATACATGCATGCATACATATATACATACATACACGCATACATACATGCATGCATACATACAAACATGCATACATGCATACTTGCATACATACATGCGTACATACAAACATGCATACATGCATACTTGCATACATACATGCATACACACACATACATACATGTATGCATGCATGCATATTACCGCATAAATTAAGGATAAATATGTGAAAAGTAGGGAGCGGGTATCCCGCGGGAACTGTTTGTTTTCCCGGGATAAAAAGTAGCCGTTGTTACTTTTCAGTTCCTCAACTATGCCTATCCCAAAAATCACGTCAATATGTAACTCCCTTGGCACATAATTGAAGGATAAAAATGTGAAAGTACCATACGAATATCCCGCGGGAATTGTTTCTTTTCCCGGGATAAAAAGTAGCCTTTTCACTTTTCAGGTCCTCAACTATGCCTATCAAAAAAACCATGTCAATCTGTAACTCCGTTGGCGCATAATTGAAGGATAAATATGTGAAAAGTAACAAACGAATAACCTGCGGGAACTGTTTGTCTTCCCGGAATAAAAAGTAGCCTTTTCACTTTTCAGGTCCTCAACTATGCCTATTCAAAAAACCACGTGAATCTGTAACTCCGTTGGCGCATATTGAAGGATTAATATGTGAAAAGTAGCATACGAATATCCCGCGGGAATGGTTTGTTTTCCCGGGTGTTCGCGCCATGTACCTGTCCAGAATTCCTTGTTCCATGGTCGTGGCGCTGGCAATCTTTTTAGCCCGCAATGAAGTTGACAGATTCTTAGTTTTAAACTTGCCGCCGTTTTTGGGCGTGGATTTTGCAACTTCCTTTTTTGACAGCTAACACGTACACGAAAAATCCAAGTCGCCTCGCGCACCGTTTTGCTGTTTAAGTGTCTAGATTTAGTTTATTTTACGGTTTAGTTGTGCCGTCAAGCGGTCTATGTGTCGACCTAGCTATAAGCAGAATTACAGACTGTTATTTGTAACAAAAGGCGACTTCTAACAAGCGGTTATTGCTCGCCACGCTAAGTGTGAAACATTGACTTTGACCACCTCTAGTTGGTCTTACTAGTGACAAGCCAAGTGTACAGTGCTCCGTCAGCCCAACGTCTCCAGCGGGCCATAACTGGCTGCCTGCCTGCTGCTGCTAGTGGCCTGAGAAGTTCACCTTACACTTAACCTCACAATACACCCACATATCACCACTATCATACCATCTCAGGCCGTACAAGGATTGACTGCTGCAAGGAAGGTCAGTGCAACCCTACCATCATTAAGTCACCACTACGTTGAGAACAGATCTGACCGCGGTGAAAGGCCGCTTTGGGCAGCGACTCTGGACTCAGGTTCAGCTGATGGGCCCCTGAACCTAGTGGTCCAGGTGTTGACTCGTTGGCCAAGCCATTGGCCTCAACAATTGGTAGCAGAGCGTGGTTAAATTGATTCCGCGGACAGATTTGGCATTACTGTGACTTAACTTTGCCGTTCTAGGGTTAACTCATTAATTGTAAACTTATTAATTTATAACTTATTAATACACAGGCTTATTGAGTTACTAGTACATAGCCTACCTTGTCACATGTAGGCCTGTATAATGATTGCAATTATTGAGATTTTGTTTTGTTAATTTTTGTTGATTAATAATTAATAGTATCTAATTGTTGTTTGTGGCCCGTAACTGGCCAACAGTTAGATGTAGATTGTAATAAATAAACTTAATATTAATATAATTTGATAATTGTAGGTTCTTACCAAGCTAATTTGTAATTTGCAGTGCCTGGTATGAGTCTAGTGGCTTAGTACGGGTAATTAAAAACTTAATTTTTCTTTTATCTTAATTTATGTTATTGATTGACTTAACATAAATTATTGATAGCTTAATTTGTATCTTTTGGAACTTTTAACCAACAAATACTTTGTTTGTTTACTAGAACCCCTAGTGGTTAGGTAACAGAGTAGTTTGTTTGATGTATTTAAAATAAATAATTCTTGTTTCAAAGTAAATAATTCTAATTAATAAATAGTATTTAAGTAGTAATTTGTTTGTGTTTAAAGTGGGTAATTCTTGTTTGATTATTAATTTGTTTGGTTGAAGTTGAAACATAACTTGTAACAAATAACTTTGTTTTGATTTTGTTATCTAGTTGTTGTAACTACCTTTATTTAAGTTGTTTTGTACCTACCTAAGATGTCAGCCCACAAAAAATTGAGCGTGCAAATTCAATCAGAGCTGCGTTGGGCTGCTACAGCCAACGCCTTGGTAGGCCGGGTGGACCGGGCATCCGCACTGCTCCAGCGGTGCGAGCAGGTGCGGACCAGGCAGGCGGTCGTCGAAGAGGCCTTCCGAGACCTCATGGCATTGGAGCTACCTCCGGAATCGCTGGAGTCCTCAGTGCGGGACTACGAACAGTTTTTTGAGCTGACAGACGGTCTGGTGGAGGAGGCCGCGAGGCTCAAGAAGGAGGCGAGAATGAGCTCTATTCTTGAGTCTCCCACCAGACCCACCACGCAGCCTGCGTTACAGGGCAAGTTGCCAACAATAAACTTGCCCCACTTTTCTGGCAACCTGAGCGAGTGGCTAGGCTTTCTCAGCCTCTTTGATAGCCTGGTGGACGCGAGAAGGGACCTGTCTCCCTGCCAGAAACTGGCCTATCTACTCTCTTCCCTGCAGGGAGAGGCTCTGGGTTTAGTTAGCCACCTAGACCTCTCCGAGGAGAGTTATACCACCGCGCGGGAACTACTGACTCGGCGGTATGCCAACGTGCGCCGGTTAGCAGACACACACGTGGCACAAATTCTAGCGCTGCCACGTGTCTATGGGGTGTCCCATTTAAGAGAATCGCTCTTAAATCCACTGATTGTAGCCTGCAACGCTCTTAAGCGTTTAGAGCTTCCCGTGGACCAGTGGTCCTTCCTTTTATTACACATTGTGTTGTCCCGCCTACCTCCCGAGTTGAAACTGCGTTTTGAGCAAAGGTATGGTGGGGACGGGGCCAGCTACCTGCCCCCCTTTTCGGACCTTTTAAAGTTCCTTGAGGAAGAGTGCCGGCAGGCTGATAACTCTGGTATTGCTGGTCCTTCAAGGACCCCAGAGCGGCCTGCCCAGCTGAGGAAGGAAAAGGGTCACACTGGCGTCCCTGGTAAAAGGGCCTCCGACCGGAGACCAATGCCCGTTTACACTGGACTTGCTGCCACTGAACCCGCCCCCTGTAACTATTCCAGGCGTCCAGGCCACCGGGTGCTTTCTTGCCCCCAGTTTCTCTCTAAGCGGATCAAGGATCGGAGGGGCATTGCAAGAGACCGCCACTGGTGCTATAGCTGTCTGGAAGCTCACATGCAACGGGACTGCCAACAGCAACGGCCATGCCCAATTTGTAGGGGTAACCACCTGGAGATTTTGTGGGCCAACAAGAATGGTGTTGGCCGCCGGGTGTAGAGTGAAGGCGCGCCCCGCACGGGCGGGGGCGCTCTTACCGATCGCTCCCCGGATTACTTGCGTCGGTCTCCTGATCAGGGCCATGAATCCCGACGCGTCCGGATTTCGACCCCGCCTATGGGGGCTTCACCCCCCCCGTGAGGGGGGCGCCAACCCCCCTCGACGTTCTGATGGGAGATTTGTGGCGGCTCCGTCTACGGTTCAGTCTGCCCGCTATTCACCTCCGCTTCATGAGTGGCCACGCCTCGAACGCCGCCCACCTCGAGCGGGTCGACAGCCTTACTACGGCCTACCGACCTCAGCCCGTATGACTAGGCCCGTGCTGCCGCCACGAGATGACGCATGGGTTTACCCAAATGGAGGTCCGTCCCACTCACCTTTGGAGGTCCCCCCTGAGTCTCAATATGAGATTCCCCGGTTAGAGGACCGGTTTGATGAGGACGACCACCAATAGGTAGTTGCCGCTCTAGCCCCCACCACATCAACTTCTCCTGAGACCTTGAATCTCCGGCAGTCCGTCTGTCAGACCATTCTTTTGCCGACTGTCTCAGTGAAGGTATTCAACCCGAAGGGTGAATTTTTAATCGTTCGCGCCCTTTTGGATTCGGGTTCACAGCGCTGTATTGCTTCTTCTCGTTTGGTGGGTGAGCTAGGGCTCCCTTGGAGTCCTCGAACAGGACGGGTGATAGGTATCGGGGGTATAGAGCCCTCGACTCCTAACGGGGAAGCGGAATTAATGTTTGGCCCCGTTACGGGCAATCTTAGGGTCTTGGTCAAGGTGTCAGTCCTTGACAATATCTGAGGCCCCCTACCGCAGGTCCGAATAGCTGACGCTGCGGTGTCCTGTGCATCAGGCCTAAACCCAGCTGACCCCCACTGGACTGAACCCGGTCCTATGGACCTTTTGTTGGGTTCCGATGTGTTGGGCCTGGTCTTGTCAGGGGAAATTAGGGTTTTGCAGAAGGACGGCCTATGTGCCATGTCCACTATATTCGGCTCTAGCTTTTATGGACCCGTGCTACGGTCTTCGGACCTACCGGTGCTGGACCAATTGCAAGCAGCCGGCTTGACGCTGTCGGACGTGGTCCAGCGCTTTTGGGAAGTTGAGGAGCCGCCGCATGCCGCACGAGTAGACCCTCTTGACCTTGAATGTGAGTTGTTTTATCAAAACAACACAGGCCGCCGTGTTGATGGGCGATTTGTAACTCGCTTGCCCTTTCTCGCTTCTCGCCCCCCGCTTGGTCAATCGCGGGCCTTGGCGGAAAAGAGGCTCTTGTCTATGGAACGGCGCATGCGGCGCGACTCCACCTTCCGCTCCAAGTACGTTGAATTTATGCGCGAGTACGAGGGCCTGGGGCATATGTCACCATCCAATTTTGATTGGCGCGCACACGAGCACTACTTCTTACCCCACCATGCCGTCTTGAAGTTCGGGAAGGAAGATTCGAGTGGTTTTTGACGGCTCCACGGCCACATCCAACGGGGTGACATTGAACCAATGCTTGCACTCCGGTCCTAAGCTGATCAAGGATATCTCCGATATCCTCACGCATTTCCGCCGGCATCAAATTGTTTTCGTAGCTGACATCAAGATGATGTTTAGACAGTCGATGGTACATCGCGATGATCGGAGATACCAAATGATTCTGTGGCGCGAAAATCCTAATGAGCCAATGCGTGTCTTTGAATTGAACACCACGACCTATGGACTCAAGTCAAGCCCCTATATTGCTATCAGGACCTTGTTAGAACTAGCTAACCGGGAGCGACTGAATTACCCTCGCGCATCAGCCACCTTGGAATCGTCAGTCTATATGGACGATATTTGCACGGGAGCCTCGAGCGTTGAGGAAGCTCTGACTCTTCGCGATGAATTGATTGCAATACTGAAGTCCGGAGGTTATGAGTTGGGCAAGTGGCTGTCCAACTCCCCTCACGTCTTGAAGGATCTTCCGGGAAAGGATCAGCAGGATCCTCATATTTTTGAAAATCCCGAAAATCCCAATTTGCTGACGGTCCTTGAAATACAGTACCAGCCCGTCCAAGACGTTTTCACCTACCGGGTCAAATTAGACCCACCTCCTAAGGTCTGGACTAAGCGTTCCGTATTGTCTACGGTTGCTCGCACCTTCGATCCCAATGGATGGATCACTCCCGTAATATTTTTGGCTAAATGTTTCCTCCAGAAGCTTTGGATTGCTGAACTCGGTTGGGACGAACCACTCCCTGGGAAGTTATTGAAGGAGTGGAACTCCCTTGTGTCTTCACTTCCTGAAGTTGACCGAATTTCCATGCCTCGACGCTTCCTACCAACAGGAAGGTGTCATGCCAGTCTCCACGGGTTTTGCGACGCCTCCGAACGAGGATACGCCGCCGTGGTATATTTGAGGACTGTCGATGTCGCCGGTGAGGTCGCGACGCATCTCGTCTTGGCAAAAAGCAAGGTGGCCCCTATTCGGTCACGGTTAACTATCCCGAAATTAGAATTGTCTGGCGCCGCCCTTCTGGTACGCCTCTTGAACCACGTCCGCTCCTCTTTGGCATCTGCGGTCGATCTGACCGACGTTTATGCTTGGACGGACAGTGAGATTGTCCTTTGCTGGCTACGAGCCGCGCCTCACAACTTAGAGGTCTTTGTTGCGAATCGGGTCTCCCAAATTCAGAGCTCTGCAGTACCGATGATTTGGAGACACGTACCCGGAGAACTGAACCCGGCCGATTGCGCCTCCCGCGGCTGTGAGGCCTCTTCACTGGTCCACCATCACCTTTGGTGGGATCCAAGTTGGCTATCCCAATCCGAGACGACTTGGCCTCAAAATAGGTTTTCCGCTCCCGAAGTATTGCCGGGCTTAACACCCATATTCTAAGTCGTAACCTCGAAAGCCCCTCGACTCATCCTCACTCGAGGGCGCCTCAAGGAAGGACTCGAACGTCCCTCCAAATTGGTATTCTTAGTTGTAAAGCTAAGGAAATAATGAATTTCCTTGAATGAGTGTGAGTCGAGTGGAGTCGAGGTAAAATTCAACGATTGCGTCATAATTTTGAGGAATGTATCATTTGTTATGTTGGTTATACTTACTATTTTAAACGAAATTTGAACTATGGCTTTCAATTTCAAGTGTCACATATTTGTATCAAGTGTTAAAAATATGAAAGCGAACACAAAAATCCATAAAAACAAGCCAATTTTAACTGCAGGTAACCACTTGAGACAAATAGAAATGTTTTGGGTAAAAAATATTGTAACACTTGTGAAGTTAATGACTTGGGAACAAAAATATTTCGTTCGTAGTGTTTCACTGTATTCAGAGTTGTGTTGTCCTTTTTATTGTGAATTGCCCAAGTTATATTTACGTTTTGAAATGGCTGGAACTGGAAGACAGTTTTTTGATGAAAGTGAAAAGATCTGCCTGCAAGAGCTGATATTAAAATATAAATTAAACTCCATGGCTACAACTATGGGGAATGCAGCAACAAAAAAAACTGCATGGACTCGCCTTACACAGGAGTTCAATACCATTGAAACCAATTCAAAAGTAAGTACCTACTGTAACTAGATAGTTCAAAATATTATATTCTTCACACTTGGCAAACTGTATGTAACATTTTGGCAATTGTTATTTCTTGACTAACTGACCCACCCATTATGTATGTGTGGAATTTTTTAAATACATTATCATTTATCACTGCATGCAAAATCTTAATTTTCTAGAATAAGCTGTTTTCGCAGTACATAAATAGGTCAATCAGACAGTCCATTTACCTACAATAGACTAGCTTTAGGCCGCAAATTCATACGTGTACAATTTCCTTAAATCATTCCATAGAGGGGCAAATCTGAGGATACCCAACTTCTTGGAGGAAAAGTTGGATACGATACTCAAGATTTCAAATCTCTAGCTTCACCCGTTTAGGCTGTTTTGTCTTATTTAATATAATATTGTATTATTATTTTTCAGAGAACTGAAGCTCAACTTAAAAAATGTTGGGACAATATGAAGACAAGGCGTAAAAGTATATTGGCCCAAGAAAAAAGGGAAAGAATGAGAACAGGCGGTGGAGCGTTTAACCCCGAGTCACCCAGCACCTCTAGCCCAGCCCCAGTACTAGAGGATGCTCTTGCTGATCAAACGGATGTTGAGTTGATTGATGTAATCGACAGTGATAATATTCCTTGTAGTGAAGGTAAATGGCATTGAAATCCTTACTTTTTTTTTTAATTTATTTTATCATGATATAATAACAAAAAGGATCACTATCTCGCCAAACTGGTGGGCCAGTTTGTTGGCGAGGTGGCGCTCAATACTAATAAAATAGTTACTTAACCTTATAATATAAGATACTTAACGCTAACCTGTATTAGAGCACACATTTGCACATCTACTCGTTGTGATAATCACATACATGATATCACATGATACGACATATTCCGAATTTCACATGGATGAAGTCTAATAAACATCTAATATTATAAATGCGAAAGTGTGTTTGGTTGTTGGTTTGTCCTTCAATCACGCTGCATCAGAACTACGGATCGACATGATTTTTTGCATTGATATAGGTGAGGACCTGTAGAGTGGCCTGTAGAAGACCTGTATATTTAGGCTACTTTTTATCCCGGAAAATCAAAAAGTTCCCGAGGGATTTTAAAAACTAAATCCACGCAGACGAAGTCGCGGGTATCAGCTATTATATCTATATATATAAATATTTTAATAAATACTTTAATAGATGGATGGATGGATGGATGGATGGATGGATGGATGGATGGATGGATGGATAGATGTTTGGATGGATGTTTGTTACTCTATAACTCCTCAACGAATGAACCGATTTGGCTGAAATTTGGAAAGAGATAGCTCATAGCCAGGATAACACATAGGCCATTTTCTATCCCGGAAAATTAAAGAGTTCTCGCGGAATCAAAAAACCTTAATCCACGCGGACGAAGTCGCGGTCATCATCTAGTTTTTAATAATAATTGGATTTTTTTTTACAGTATTGCAAATAGATCATTTGATCTTGCCAGATACACCTCCTGAGGTCTCGGCTGCAACTATTGAGACCAGAACACAAAGTTTAAATGAGTCTTTGGCAGGGAGAGGTAAAGTAAATCATCATTTTTATATGTGTGTGTGTGTGTGTGTTGCTATAAAAGTCAACATTAATATTGTTTAACTGTTAACTCTAATAACATCATATTTTATATTATATTTACAGATGATATTCTAGACACTACTCCGCGCCTTTCCGATTCCCGTTTGACTAGTTATAGTGTAGCTCCATCGCAAGGTACGTAATATCTACTTATTAAAAATCCTAATTAGTATTAAACTAGGTGATGCCCGCGACTTCGTTCGCGTGGATTTGGTTTTTAAAATCCCTCGGGAGATCTTTGATTTTCCGGGATAAAACATAGCCTATGTCGCTATCCAGGTCTTCACCTATACCCAGGCAAAAAGTCACGTCGATCCGTAGCTCTGTTGCGGCGTGATTGAAGGACAAACCAACAAACACACTTTCGCATTTATAATATTAGTATGATTGATTGTTTTAAATGACGATCTCCCGGTTCTATTCCGGTAAAATATTATAATTCCCATACCCCTACCAGGTTAACCTGCCATCATCTTACATTTAATTATAACTTACCACTAGGTGAGATCCCAGTCAAGGGCTAACTTCAAGTAGCAGAATTTAAAAAATAATATAAAGTAGCTTCTCGAAATAATTGGAAAAAACTACCTCAAAATACTGTATATGCATCTGACTAACCGACCTTTAACTATGACTGTTACATTTCAGCATCAAGAAATATACGGACGAAAGTGATTGAAGAGGAATTCCGTATTCGTCAAAAAACTTATGAAAGATCCCAAAAAAGGGAAGAGGAGCTGCACAAGTTAAAAGTAGCAGAAAAGGAGTGGATGATTAGGGCAGCAGAGGAAAATTTCCTGAAAGTTAGGGCTGAAAGAGAAGCGGTAGAGGAACTTGTTCGATGTAATAGAGCCAAGAGAGAAGAGGCTGAATTAAGTTTACTATGTTTAAAAAATAAAAACTTACAAAATTAAATTAGTCTTCATTTATTTTAACACCATACATAATATAAAAAAATACAACAATAATCATATAATTTAATGAAAGAAATAAGTCAATTTAAAATCTTAAGCTTAAAACTATTCCTGTTTACATCTTAATATATATATTTCTTGTGTGCGTGTGTATGTCACTGAACTCCTCCTAGACGGCTGGACCGATTTTGATGAAATTTTTTGTGTGAGTTCAAGGGGATTCGAGGATGGTTTAGATTCACAATTTGGTCCACTGGAAAATGTTTATTTAACTAATTTTTCATTAATAAGTAGTGGCGGTACGAAGTTCGCTGGGTCAGCTAGTTTAATAATATAGTAGGTAATAATTAATTTTTAATTGCTAACTAAAATGCCTTACTATAAATGCAGCTCTAATAACACTACCTCGTACTGTATCAATTATTGTCTGTGAAACTGGGACCACATCAAGATCGTTCATGGGTTCAGGAATTTCTTGATTCGTCTCGATACTAATATTATGTAGTACAGCACATGCTACTATAATATTACATGTATTTGGTAAATTATTTTGTAATTTTCTATTCAAACAGGCAAATCTTCTTTTCCATACACCATTAAACCTCTCTATAATATTTCTGGTGCTAATATGAGCTCTGTTATATTTAATTTCAGGTTGTGTTTGTGGATTATGAACAGGCGTGTACATGTATGACGTTTGTGCATAGCCGCTATCGCCTATCAGTAAACCTGCAAATTCCCCTTCTTCAAATCTCATGTGACACCTGCTGTTTGTGAATATTCTTGAGTCATGGACTGATCCAGGCCAGCGTGCTACAATATCAAATATTTCCATTTGTGGGCCACACACAATTTGCACATTTATTGAAAACCAACCCTTACGGTTGCGAAATACTTCACCGTTTTGTCGGTTAGGATTTTTAATAGGTATATGTGTACAATCTATGCATCCTATAACCCCAGGAAATCCGGCAATGCGATGAAACTGTATCTTCACATTAGCTTGCTCAGGAACGTTTGGAAATTTAATGAAACGTCCTATTTTTAAAGCTAGTGCTTTAGAAATATTAGCCACAATCTTTGATACAACTGATTGACTTATTTTGTGCAAATCTCCGCAAACGATCTGGAAACAATAGTTACCATTAATTAATTATCAATAATAGGTACAAGACGACGATAATACATCTGTGTAGATTTTGGTTTTGTGGTGCCCGGGAGCTTTAGTTTTCCGGGATAAAAATGGGCTGAATTTCATGAATCTCAGTTGAACAGATGGGTCATGAAAGTGTAGGTACCAAACAAGTGCTTTCGCACATATATATAATATTATTACTACTCATTGCATCTAACTTTCGCATTTATAATCTACTCTAGAAATCAATGCCTTGAATTTCTCTTACAATCATAAGATGACTTAAGTACTACACGACTGTAAACCACTTAATATGTACTTACTTGAAAGTTTCCTGTTGCGTAAAATCGCAAAGCGGCTAGCACTTGAATCATGGGTGGAATTGGCATTCCACGATTGTTAGAACCCATAGGATTTTGGATTAGTAGCGGTAACAAAAACTGTGCCACAACATCTTTGGTAAAGCGATATCTAATTTTAAATTCATGTTCGTCATATAGCTCTATCGGATTTTCTGCATCTCGTAAATATCGACGCGATAAGTATTCATAAGGACTATCGCACATATATTCAATAAACTCTTCGAAAGACATTTTAAAACTCTGATAAAATACGCGTTATTTAGCTAGGATTCACTCAAAACATCCTCAAGGTAGATGCCGATCAACCTTACGTTTGACAGTTGCTTACTCCACTCATACTCACCTCGAGTGAGGAAACTCCTCGAGTGGAGGTGAAAAATTACAACTAAGAATATGAAATCGCCTCAGTGAGGTAGAGTCGAGTCAAGGAAATCATGAGGTTACGACTTAGAATATGGGTGTAAGAGTCGGAGTGGTTGAGGATAAACAGATCCCCGACTTGAACTTTCTTTTGAACCGTTACAGTTCCCTTGATAAACTAATTGGTGTTACCGGTTGGATTCGACATTTTATCCATAATGGGCGGAATTCAGAAAATAAAAATTTGAGTCCTGTGCTTTCCCCTCTTGAACGCCAAGACGCCCGGAACTACTGGGTGCGTGTGGTTCAGGTGGAGCATTTTTCATCCGTGATTGACACCCTAAAGAGAGGTTTAGTTTTGAAGGGCCCCCTTGCTCGCCTAAGCCCTTTTTTGGACAATAACGGAATGCTACGCGTTGGAGGACGCCTCAAGAATTCCAATCTGCCCTATGGTGCTCGCCACCCCCTTTTGCTACCTAAGGACGGCACCTTTGTCAAATTGCTAGTGACACACTACCATCTTGAAAATGCCCACGCTGGTTGTAATGCACTCTCGGCTATTTTACAGCGCGAGTTTTGGATTCTGGCAGGGAGACGCACCATCCGGAACGTCACTTTCAGATGCATTCCGTGTTACCGCTTGAAGGCTAATACTTCACAGCCGATGATGGGTGATCTGCCCTCCGACCGCGTTCTAGCCACTCGACCCTTTGCTGGGGTTGGCACTGATTTTGCTGGCCCGTTTGCCATCAAGAGCTCTAACCTCCGCAACGCCAAATCGCTCAAGGCCTACCTCTGCGTTTTTGTATGTCTCGCTACCAAGGCGATACATTTAGAACTTGTGAGTGCCTTAAGCACTGAAGCTTTTGTAGCCACGCTAGGTAGATTTGTCTCTCGTCGAGGATTGCCTGACCTGATTCGCACTGATTGCGGCACCAATTATAAGGGCACTGATAGATATTTAAAAGAAATTGTCGAATTCCTGTCTAGCAATAAGATTAGATTAAGTACAGCATTGTCCAAGATGGGGGTAACCTGGAAGTTTGACCCCCCAGCTTGCCCTCATTGGGGTGGAATATTCGAAGCCGTGGTTAAGGTGGCCAAGACTCATCTCCGGCGCGTTATAGGCGAAACTGTTTTAACCTTTGAAGAACTCGCCACCGTGTTTTGCAAAATTGAGGCTGTACTCAATTCTCGGCCACTCTGTCCCCTCTCATCTGACCCAAATGACCTGGAGGTCTTAACTCCCGGTCATTTTCTGATTGGTCAGCCCCTTAACGCTCTACCCGAATACCCCTTCAGGGACGTGAAGGTCTCACGTTTGTCCCGGTTTGAGCTGCTGCAACAGATGACTCAGAGTTTTTGGCACCGTTGGTCACTAGAGTATTTGCATCTTTTGCAGCAGCGGGTTAAGTGGGCTGACAAATCTGATCCACCCAAAGTTGGTGACCTAGTGCTGATTAAGGAACCTAATTTGTTGCCTTTATACTGGCGCCGTGGGCGCATTCTTAAGCTGATCTACGGGTCTGATGGGGTTCCCAGGGTTGCCGAGGTAATGGTCGGAGACTCTGTCTTGCAGCGAGCCGTTTGCTCCTTATCACGTTTACCCATTTACTAGTAAGTGGACGTAAATCCTTACGACCACAGGCGGGGGGGTTGTTCGCGCCATGTACCTGTCCAGAATTCCTTGTTCCATGGTCGTGGCGCTGGCAATCCTTTTAGCCCGCAATGAAGTTGACAGATTCTTAGTTTTAAACTTGCCGCCGTTTTTGGGCGTGGATTTTGCAACTTCCTTTTTTGACAGCTAACACGTACACGAAAAATCCAAGTCGCCTCGCGCACCGTTTTGCTGTTTAAGTGTCTAGATTTAGTTTATTTTACGGTTTAGTTGTGCCGTCAAGCGGTCTATGTGTCGACCTAGCTATAAGCAGAATTACAGACTGTTATTTGTAACAAAAGGCGACTTCTAACAAGCGGTTATTGCTCGCCACGCTAAGTGTGAAACATTGACTTTGACCACCTCTAGTTGGTCTTACTAGTGACAAGCCAAGTGTACAGTGCTCCGTCAGCCCAACGTCTCCAGCGGGCCATAACTGGCTGCCTGCCTGCTGCTGCTAGTGGCCTGAGAAGTTCACCTTACACTTAACCTCACAATATACCCACATATCACCACTATCATACCATCTCAGGCCGTACAAGGATTGACTGCTGCAAGGAAGGTCAGTGCAACCCTACCATCATTAAGTCACCACTACGTTGAGAACAGATCTGACCGCGGTGAAAGGCCGCTTTGGGCAGCGACTCTGGACTCAGGTTCAGCTGATGGGCCCCTGAACCTAGTGGTCCAGGTGTTGACTCGTTGGCCAAGCCGTTGGCCTCAACACCGGGATAAAAGTAGCCTTTTCTCTTTCAGGTCCTCAAATATACCCATACAAAAAACCACGTCAATCTGTAACTCCGTTGGCGCAAAATTGAAGGATAAATATGTGAAAAGTAGCATACTAATATCCCGCGGGAACTATTTGTTTTCCCGGGATTAATAGCCTTTGTCACTTTTCATGTCTTCAACTATGCCTATCCAATAAAACACGTCAATCTGTAACTCCGTTGGCGCATAATTGAAGGATAAATATGTGAAAAGTAGAATACTAATATCCTGCAGGAACTGTTTGTTTTCCCGGGGTAAAAAGTAGCCTTTGTCACTTTTTAGGCCCTTAACTTTACCTATACAAAAAAAAAACACGTTAATATAAAACTCCATTGCGTGAATTTTGAAGGACAAATGCGTAAAAAATAGCGATGCTATCCCGCAGGAACTGTTTGCTTTTCCGGGATAAAAAGTAGCCTATGTGCTATTCCAGACTATAATCTATGTCTGTGCCAAATTTCAGCAAAATCGGTTCATTAGTTGTCGCGTTAAAGAGTAACAAACATCCATCCATCCATCTATCCATCCAAACATCCATACATCCATCCTCACAAACTTTCGCATTTATAATATTAATAGGAAATAGGATTCTTGACCGATTTGCGTAAATCGATACCGTGAAAGTTTCCCAAATAGTCCCATAAAACTTCTGAATCCTGATGCTAAAAAGCTTAAAATAAACAATTTTATTTATATTATCTACTTTAGATAATAATAATATGTACTTACCTATCTTGAAAAATAAAATTAATAACTACTGGGCTAACGTTTTATTTTTTTGAAATGTAGATTTAACCTATAAATCGAACGCGTAGAACACTAAAAAAAATCGGCCAAGTGCGAGTCGGGCCTCGCTCTTTTAGGGTTCCGTTAAAAAAAATTAAATAAAAATATTTCCATGTAAGTACCCATGGAAATATTTTAATTTAATTTTTTTAATTTAATTTAATTTTTATTATTTGTTGTTAAAGCGGCAATAGAAATACATAATATGTGAAAATTTCATCTGTCTATTACGGTTTACGAGATACAGCCCTCTGACAGACGGACGGACGGACGGACGGACGGACGGACAGCGTAGGCTTAGTAATAGGGTCCCGTTTGTACCCTTTGGGTACGGAACCCTAAAAATCAGATTTCACCCGCGAGGTGCGATGAAATAAAACATGGCCGCAACCTCATGTGAGGCGCGACTAACGAAAACGTTTTGCGTGGAATAAGAGTGTAGTAAGCGCCAAATACTTTGTAACTCGTAAAACATTCATTTTCTTTTTAATTCACTAAGCTACTCTCTTGATAATATTAATCGGAATTTTATGTAAAAATTTTGGCTCTGTAATATGCAACACATTGAAAATAAATGAATATTGGTTAAAAATTAGACCTAACTTCGCAATTTTTTACTATCGAACTTTCATCATTTTATGTTTTTGCCAAGCACGTCCCTTGGCAGTATGATGTAATTTTTGTGTGTGTTTTTTTTTCGGATAGTTGAAACTTGATCTACTACTGAAAAAAATCAAATCTGTTTACTGTTAACGAACGTACACCCACTTTTAACGTAACATAAGGTAAGTATGCATCGAGCATGCTATATATAAGATAATCTGCAGTATAAAGTCCACAAAACCGGATGGGATCGCAAGCGAATTTGATATCGCTTTAATATTCTAACGTAGTCGTAATTCCTAAAGCCATGTATTCTATTGCCCGACATGACAATACAATGTTATTATTTGTCATGAATGCTTCATGAATGTCAAGAACTCAATAATCTATGACAGAGTTGATCGCATACAGTTTCTCATGTAGTACATCACAAAGTACTTTTGTAGGTATATACTGTACACTTGTGAATCTATGGCCGGACTATGTACGATATACCTGACATCCTGTTACCCAGTTTTCTGCTTCATCATCAGATCTCCCTCCTCGATCCTCGATCCTCGATCACCATCTATCTAACATCTACTCATTGAGACCATTCTAACGAGCCCAAACACTATATTTTACTATAGAGCAGTTGGGTATCCCGCAGACTTCTTGATGCTGCAGCATCAGCTCAATGTTACAATGCCTTGAAAATAATCCGAAGTAACAGTGCACAAAATTTCAAATCAATCGCACCAATGAAAGCTTGTAAGACCCTTATTAATCAAGAAGGAAATGAGTTGATGAGTGATGACCTTCAAACGCCTGAGCAGGTCTGCATAAATAATTTCTAGAGTCCACCTCGATTACGTTAACTTTCAAATACAAAAAACCGCATCAAAATCGGTCCATTGGGGAGGCTGCTACGAGGGAACAGACAGTAACACAGATAGACTCATACACAGACACACATTTACACAGATACGTAGTACGTCAAACTTATAACAAACCTTCGTTTTTATAGGTTAGTGGACCCTCGTTAAGTCGAAACTCGAACTTTAAGGGAGACGCCAAAAAATCGAGTTATATAGAGTTTTAGACTTAAGAAGAATTTCGAGTCGGCTGTTTTATTTGACTTGTAGAGGTTAATTCTCATTTTAAAAATCGACAGTAAAATACTTGCTTTGCTAAAGTTCAAAAGACAATGAATACCAATAATAATAAAACTAAATAACTCAATATACCTAGCAATAAAAATAAAAAGTTAACAAGCATGTTTCGGCCATACACAAACTCGGCCATAAATTCCTTTAACATTTCATAGAATAATTGGTAATCCTATTTAATGTACTCTTACATTGTTTTCTAAGAAACAATTACGAGCATTGTCTGCAAATTTTAACATCGGTAACTCGTTTTTCTTTGAACTATAGAGGTAATTAGTTTCAAATGTTTGAGTTGTAGTGGTTGTAATATCAAACATTGCTAATTTCGAGATGCAGAGGTCATACTCGTATTTTTTAGAGTTATAGAGGGAAAATATGTACCGAAATGATTTGAATGACTCCTGAATGATTTGAATGAATTTGATGAATGATGATGATTGTTTCGACATATACAAGGTTGAGATTTTGAGTAATGGAGGTTTTGGGGCTTGAAGTGAAGGGAACAAAACATTTTTTCAAGTTTTGGAGATTTTCGAGTTATCGAGGTTCGACTTAACGAGGTTCTACTGTATATAGGCATGCGTTGGCATGCATAATGAATATTATGCGGCGCAGAAGCAATGCAGCGACGTGCGACTCCGCAATGCGCGCTACGGCAACGCTCTCTGCAATATTGTCATCATTAATTATGAGCATTTATGTAGCAACAACATTATTAACGCAGATATCGTGCCGACCTTGTGGTAATATTCCTTGTCACCTACCTTATTTTTTACTTTTCTAATTTTGTACTTTTTATTGTTTATCAGTCGGACGTCCACAGCGTCAGCAGGTCATAGGTCTCCTGTATGGACTTCCACATGTCTCGGACTTGTGCCGCCTGGATCTAGCGGCTCCTTGCGGCTCTGCGTACTCACACACGGCTTGAAGCTATGGAAGACGCTTAAGCAAATACAATTTTTAATAGTAGACTTTTCTCTTAGTAACATGCCTAATTTGCTATCAATGATAAAAATAATGTTCAAATATCATTGAAGTAACCCAAGTACCTACGTGTATTGATAAAAATATCATTGCGTTATCGTCAAAAAATATAGGTTCATGACAAAGGTAGTCGAAATTCACAATAGGTATATAGGTATGTATTTTAATTATATTATTTATCCACTATCTGATTGACGACATCCACTTACTAATAACGAATTAGGAACATTGATTATTACAAAGTTGATATCGGCTTGTGTACTATACTATATACCTACTGCAAGTGCACGACAGCGAGGTTGGGCCAGCGCAGAAGCTCTGCCAGAATTGGGTTGAGCCCTAAAGGATCTAGACAGCTGCGCAGTTCTATATAGTACAACGGACTGCGCAGTCGGTTGGCAGTTGCGATGTTGTTATGTCGACTGCAATAGAACTGCATCAAAACTGCCATTTTACCGTCGGTGTAGATACCTTGGCGTCTCTTGTGAGGCTCGGACCTTTGCTTAGGCTGACGATGGGGTGCAAGAGCGTCGCCAGCCGATGGCCAAAGGGGGGGGGGGGGGGGGGGCAGTTGACAGGGCTCCCACTGAATTTTTAAAAACCTTACCCTATGCGGACGAAGTCTGCGGCAAAAACTAGTTAAGTATAAGTTTTTTAGCTTCACAGTTGAAGATTTGGCAACGGTATCTGGATTTCAATGATGAAGTATCTACTAGTACTATATTTTTCAAATGTCTAGGGGGGGGGGCGCAGCTGCCCCTACCTACCCCCCCTTGGCGACGCCCATGATGGGGCGTGTGGGGTTATTGCTATGTAGATGAGGCCGCACGTCATGAGTATAACGTAAGACATCAAGGACCGTCCCATCCGCTTAGAAAGGGTTTTACTGTAGGTAAATATGGGCATTGAGTAGCTATAGGTACTTAATAATTATTATTGTTGGAATTATACTTTCCTTAGGTATCTACCGGAAATTAGCTAGGTCGAAGAAAATCGAAAGTATGCTTCAAGAACCGGTTTAAGTAACAAAAACAAAGGAAGTAGCCTTCCTTTGTTTTATCTAGAGTTCGATAAATGGATGTCGTCACGAGTAGTTAGGTACGCAAATGAAAACAAAAAAAACCACCTAGCTAACCTATCACCTACCAACAAAATATTTAGATACAGTTTTTGTGATAATATTATTCTCGCAATTATAATATTTGTAGGGATAGCAAGGGCAAAATGGTCAACCATATCAACCAGATATCGCATACAAATAGCACAACACTGCAAATAACTAATGATTTGCGTCGGGCGCATTTGCGATAGATCCCGGACGTGACCTTATCGCTGATTACTCCTATCTCTCGGCGATTCACTTGAATGCGCCAAACTGACACCTATTTTAATGTGAATGATTTTAAAACTTATCTCTTCTAACTCTGTAGAGTTAGTTAAACTTAGTTTTAGTTAACCCTGTAGGGTCAATTTTAAAATAACTGCATGTGGCAACCGACACAAGACAAAAGATGAAAAAATTGCATTCTTGTTCTACGACTTTTTAAAATTCTTACGATTTTTTTTTTAATTTTCAATTTTTTTTCGTTAATTTTACCAGCATTTTTATATTCTATTGCAAAAACGAATGCGCATGCGCACGTGTTGCCATTTTTTCCGGTTTTCTTCTCTAGGTAACTACTTGAACACTTATCGTGGAGTCAGTGAACGCGTGACGTCACTGATAGCGCGCCGCAATATAGGCCGCGCCGAAATGTGCGCGGTCAGGGAAACGTTTGCGAAACAACCAACTGGATGTACAAATTTACGTGGGTTTTTATATTTACTCGTACATGATGTAGCTGACTCATTTGAAGAATCAGCCTGTTTTGCAATTCTCTAAAAATCGACCAAGTGCGAGTCGGGCCTAGCTCTTTTAGGGTTCCGTACATATGACCAAATCATTTTTTTAAAACTAGATACACATATTTAGAAATCTTAGTTCTTAGAAAGTACTAAATTAGTATATATGGGGAAAAGATGCTCGTTTGTTTTGGTCACAACTTGCAAACCGCATTATAAATCGGTGTTTTCAGTATTTGTTGTTTAAATATACTATATAGTACCTACATAATATACAAAAATTTCAATTCCTAACTAGTTCAGTTTTTGAGATTTGACCCCCTAACAAAATTGGTCTAAAACCGAAAACTTTGACAGCCCCTTCAATTCATTTCAACTGTCTATCTATTACGGTTTACGAGATACAGCCCGCTGACAGACGGACGGATGGACGGACAGCGGAGGCTTAGTAATAGGGTCCCGTTAGCACCCTTTGGGTACGGAACCCTAAAAATGATTGCTAGAGTGTGAAAATTGGAATCGCCTCTGATTAGCCGATATTCACTCGCTATTAGCTTAAATGCATTGTAGTGGAAAGAACGCGATAAATTCATCCAATCACGACAATTAATGAGACTGTAGCAATTATTGATGCAGCTTTTACAGAATGGACCTACTTGCTGGTCGTTCAGTGCGTGCTGCGTGCGTTTCTTGCGATCATTAATCATTATAAGTCAGCATTAATTTGTACGAAAAAGTAATTTAATTACGCTAGCTAAGTTTATATTTTTTAATCGGAACGTATTAATTTATACTGTGTAAGGTGTAAACTTGATTTTGGTTGGATTTCCTTACTCTACCTAGGTAAAACGTAACAACCTTACACAACTATACATTAAGTAGGTAACTAATTAATTTTAATTCTTCTTAAATCTTTTACGTTTCATGTGGTCTGGTCTGGTCTGGTGGGAGGCTTTGGCCGTGGCTAGTTACAACCCTACCATCAAAAACGTGCCGCCAAGCGATTTAGCGTTCCGGCACGATGGCGTGTAGAAACCGATTAGGGGTATGGGTTGAATGTTCGCTGCCATACCCCTTACAAGTTAGCCCGCTACCATCTTAGACTGCATCGTCACTTACCATCAGTTGAGATCGCAGTCAAGGACTATCTTGTCATCGAATAAAAAACAATTTAAAAAGAAAAGAAAATATGTTACTAATTAATTTTAATTCTTCTTAAATCTTTTACGTTTCATGTTGTATTTAACAGATTTATAAATTCTAAAACACATACCTATTAAACAAAAAATTAATAGTTAAATAATAAATTAGAAAATTTTGATGAAATAAAAATAATAAAATCTAAGCAATATTTCCGAACTTTTTTTGAGGCAATTAATTGAATAAGGGTGTGTTCCGAAATACACTGCGAGCACTGCTCAATGCTCTCAGTGGTGAAAAATTCGTTCCGTTATAGACTGCCAGTACACTGCCGCAGTACCCTAGGGAAATGTATGAACTAAAAAGGAACGACTTCACAGTACTACTGGATTGACGTCACACCTTACAGACTACAGTAGTCCAGTGTATTTCGGAACACACCCTAAATGACAATCCAAAGCTTTCTAAATTTAAAACACTTTTAGCAAAAACGTCTTTTGCTCACTAGTTTTGGGCAGCAAAGGCACCCTTTTTGAGCTAGTCAGGGGAAAATCTATTTTGCCTTAGCTGTGGCAGAATTGCGTACTTAAGCGACGCGCTAACCGCTAAGCACGGCGCATAGTACGTTCTAAAGCCTTAAACTTCGTCCTAAGGGCGAATTTAGACGGTTCTTTCATTTTCGAGGCTTCGTCGATGAGTCATCGAAAATGAATTCTCGCAAAAATGAACGATGTACGGGGCGCCGTCTAAATTAGGCTTTACCGCAACCCTGTTAATGAAATGAATGAAACCGCGCTACAAGTGAAAAGTGAAAATCCATAACTGTTTATTACTATCCTTATACTCTATAACCAAACTCTAAAACGTCTTAAGCGCCCAGAAAAGGACGTCGTTTACGCGTTTCTCTGACGCTGAAACGTTTTCTACGATTTGTTTACCTATTAAAAAGACAGCTAAGGAAATATAGGCCTTAGCCCTTAATACATAGTCTTATGACGAGGATAGCTAAGTACAGCGCATGCGAAAGAATGCAATCATGGCAAATCACACAATACGTCCTCATATGTAAGAATAAGGCGAATCACACACTGCGAAGCGCCCCGCTCCAGGGCGCGTGATTCTGCGCGATTCTACGCGCGGGGATGCGTTTTTAGTGTGCGAAACCGTGCGTGTTTTATATACAAACTGAGGTTCATAAGTAGGTATGACTATGAACAACTTTACACTCGCAGGCCCGCGTCCCGGAGCGGGTCGCGACGCAGTGTGAGATCAGCCTAAGATGTGATTGTCTGTTGTCACCAGCCATAACTAAATCATCCCCTAAGTAGGAGTCTCTTTACGTAGGTGACCTCAAATATAATCCTTTACCCAATGTCATTTCCACCTTTAGGTGTTCCCATGTTCGTGAAGTTGAAATTGACAGAAAGTGTCACCTAATCTAACTTAGGTAGCCCGTAATAGTTAGGGACGGGCATTGCAAATTAAATATCCTTCAAAATAAGAGCCGTCTCACTTGCGTCTTGCATTTTCTAGGTACTTAATCCTAAGTTAGGTGATTAGGTCCAATGTTATTGCTTCACACTTCGCATCAGACGCAAGTGTTGTTTGCAAAAAGGCGTCATCATTCCTATAATTATATCGCAACTGAGTCATGACGCACAGTAACAAATGAATAAAAGAAACCTTTGAGCTTTGCTCGCCTCGATATAACTAACAAGAAGATCCATTTAGAATTGCAAACATTTACCTTGCTACTAGCCCCTAAATACAATACCTTATCCAATGGTAAATAGAAATAGTGGTAAATACTAATACAGTAAGTAGTTAATTAAGTACCTACCAACTTACTGTTTTTATACTTAGGTATACCGTATAGGTACATATTAAATAACATGATTGCCTACCTACGGTATGTGTAAAAATTAAAATAGTTACTCTTGTGTAAGAATGTTGTAATTGTAAGTGATTAGCTGTAGTTCAACAAAAATAGTTTTCTAATGATTTATGCAATTTTGCTCTAGCGTAGGTGATCAAAGGTACCTCTAATATAGGTACTTAATAATTATTATCGGCATTATATCCCGAGTAGGGCTTGCAAATATTCGAAGATTTTGGTATTCGAATATTCGACTTTTTTTCGGGTATTATTCGAATTATTCGAATAATATTCGAATATTACAAAAAACAAAAGATGTTATAATAATCACGTTTTTAACTTCCAATCTCTTACTTTGAGTCTACAACTCTAAATCAAAACAAAATCTTACTTAAAAATTAAAGAACTGTTTGGAATTTGACTGTTATGGCACTAATTCAGTCCTCCAAAAAATATCAAAAGTTGGTGCTTAACAAGACAACCACAACATAACTCAGTCTTATAAACCGAGATATGAGTGTGAGTATTTTAATAATATTTATATTATCAATAAAATCAAATAATCAATTACAAAAACGACAACTTGCTTAAAATCTTTTATCATGTAACTAGAAATAAAGTACTAAATTCTAAACATTATTTTTGGTTCTTCGTACTATTTACTTCGTATTACTTACTTACAAATCTTAAAAGATTTAAAAGAAAGATTTTCAACGTTGATAGAATACAAATAGGTAATAATTCAGTATTAGAAATTATGAATTTGGACCTACCTAGCTGGACTCTGTGTCCCAGGTATATTATTTACTCGTGCACAATGTCAAGTGCAATATTTTTAACGAGGGTGGAGTGGAGCATGAGCATTGGACATGATTTTCATCTTGCTCTTCTTTAGGCCCAACGCTGAGAAACCGTGCTGAGATCGTTGATCACTGTATTGAGGTTGCTCAGAGTCTCTGCCATAACGACTATGTCATTGGCACATCGCAAGTGAGTGATGTACTCACCGTTTATATTGATGCCAAGTCCGTTCCAATCCAGAAGCTTAAAGACGTCCTCCAATGCAGCGGTAAATAGCTTTGGGGAGATCGTCTCCCTGTCACACTCCACGCTGCAAGTGGATTGGCCTCGTAGTCTGGTCCTGTATACGTACTGACATAGTGGCGTTTTCATACAAGCACTTCAACACTTGGATATACCGGTAGTCAATCCGGCATCTCTGCAGCGAGCTCAATAAGGCCCAAGTTTCCATCAAATTCCAGGCTTTCTCATAGTCCTCAGACGCTAAGGAAAGTGGCTATTAATGCTCTTCCATCTTTTGTATAACCTGCCGCAGCGTATGAATGTGATCTATGATGCCACAGTCTTTTCGGAATCCGGCTTGTTCGGGAGGCTGGAAGTAGTCGAACCTACGAGCGAGACGATTCGTAATGACTCTCGAGAACAACTTATAAACATGACTCAGCAGCTAGATGGGTCTTTAATAATTCTTCAACAAGGTATTTTCACCCTTTTTGAAGAACAAAATCACCACGCTCCTGTGCCATGCTTCCGGCGGACGCAGCGGCGTGATGACGGAATTGAACAATCGCTGAAAGATCTAAAGTACCGGTTTTCCACCCGCTTTCAGGAGTTCTGCAGTGACTCCATCATCACCAGGCGCCTTGTTGTTCTTGAGCTGCTTGAGCCATACTAATCTCGTATAGGTTGACGTCCGGGATATCTTCGGTATAGTGTCGGGTCAGTTTGGCTCTGGGATCAAATCCTCAACAGGTTTTTGAGAAAGAGATCAACAGCCGAATCCAACTCAGCTGGGCAGCATTTGGGAATCTCCGAGATGTCTTCTCGTCCAAAATCCCTCAGCGCCTGAAGACGAAAGTCTTCTAAGTTACTAAAAGAACAGTGCGTGTCGCCAGTGTTGACTTACGGATCCGAGAATTGGTCGCTAACTGTGGGCCTCATAAGAAGGCTCAGGGTCACTCAGTAGGCTATGGAGAGAGCTATGCTCGTATCCCTGCGAGATCAAATTAGAAATGAGGAGATCCGTAGGAGAACCAAAGTCACCGACATAGCTCAGCGAGTCGTGAAACTGAAGTGGAAATGGCCGCGGCACATAGTTCGAAGAGCTGATGGTCGCTGGGGTCCCAAGGTGCTGGAGTGGCGACTCCGCACCGGGAAGCGGAGTGTTGGCAGACGGCCCACTGGGTGGACTGACGACATCAAACGAGTCGCAGGGAGCCGCTGGATTCATGCGGCGCAAGACCGAGATCTGTGGAGGTCGTCTATCGGATGAAGAAGAAGGAATTATGAGATCAGAATGATACATTGCACAAAAATAAAATGCGTTTTAATCTTATCATCTAACTTTGGCTTATTCTTACACTTACACGTACAACTTAAGAACCTTCAAGGCAAGAGTGAATAGGTATCTTTTAGGCAAGCGCGTTCCAACCTAGACCTCATCACTGCTTTCTTCTAAGCATAATTTATGTCTTCTACTTCTAAGCATAATGTTGCGCGCGGAGTTTAAAAGTAATATTTTGTGCATGTCGCAGGCATTTTGTGTGATTCCGCCGTTTACATACGGCGTCGTCAGTTTAGAAACGCTCGCTGTTATGTAATAAGCCGAAGGCAAAATGACAACTCGTTCAATTGTTTTAATTTCACTGTAGTTTTAGATGTAGTTATTGCGAATCTACGCAATTCCCAAGCACCAGGGCCACGAATTTGCCTCTAAAGTTAGCTTAGGTTGGGGTTCGACATGAACAGTCAGGTGCCCGCTTAGGTTCCATTTGGCCAATATACCTATTTTTTTACGTGGGGAAATCCATCATCGATACCACCGCCCCCGGGGTTACGCGACAGTTATGTCGGACTCTAACCGACTAAAACCCAACGGTGTTCCTTCTCATCGCCTGGTGACTGGGCAACGGGACCGTAATCACGTTCACGCAACCCAGCCAGCCGAGACAGAACATCCTCTCAAACACAGAGTTCTTCACTCATCACTCTATCTGAGGCTCACAAGGAAAAAGTGTGTCTCCCGGCCCGAGGACCTGACTCCCTCAGGCGACGGACTCCCCATATCCATCGCCTGGAGGCGATGAATTTCACTGTAGTTTTAGATGTAGTTATTGCGAATCCACGTAATTCCCAAGCACCAGGGCCACGAATCTGCCTCTTAGGTTAGATTGGGGTTCGACATGAACAGTCAGGTGGTAGGTTCCATTTGGCCAATATACCTAAGTGTTCACCAGACTCTTCACACACACCTGAACTGACTGTTCACACTACCACCCGACTGTTCATGTATAACCCTAACCTAACTTTAGATTTTGGCGAACATAGTACTTGCTAGGCATAAGAAACAGAACTAAATACTTCAATTTGCCGCGGCATTACATAACAGCGAGCGTTTCTAAACTGACGACGCCGTATGTAAACGGTGGAATCACACAAAATGCCTGCGACATGCACATCAATATTCCGAGTTTGGCTTTCGGAAAATTGGTCGAATATTCGAATATAGCAGATTTAATATTCGAATATTCGGACAAGAAATATTATTCGAATAATTCGAATATTCGAATATTCGAATGCAAGCCCTAATCCCGAGAGTTAGTACGAAATTTTGAGCAAAGTTTTTATTATTTTCTGTGTTCTGTTTTATCTCAAAGGTGGGCCATAATATCACAAGTAAAGACTCTACCATCGCGCTGGCCGACCGGTTCGGAAAAAGATTCTGCTGAGAAGAGCCGGAAAGAAATTCAGCAAAATGCTCTTTTCAAAACAAAATGTTCACAATATTATCATGTAGAAAATGTGTAGAAATTATAAATGCCTAAATTGCCCTTGCAGGGAATCGGACCCCGTCCTTCCGTTTACAAGAGCATATAGCTCGCTCACCACTGCTTCAATAGGTATTCAGAATAATTTAGGTCAAAACTGAGTGATTACGAATTGGGTAGGTACTTACTACATATTATTATTTATCTATTCGACAAATGATATCTGCGAAGTCCAAAGTTCATCATAGATAGGTAGGTAACTAATTTTATAACAATAAGTTAATCAAAGCGAACTTTGTAATTAACGACAATAGAATACCAACCTACCTAATTCAAATTAAAATCTCAAACTATAATTGATTATTTACATAATATTTTATATTATAAACATCGGTGATAGCTTCGGCCTTCGGCCTCCTTTACAGGAGGTCTCCAATTTTTCGGAGTTTAGGTATAGACATTTTATATATTTTATATAGGATTATAAAATAATTCTAACCTTTTCTTGCTGATAGACATTTTAAGCAATTGAATATCACTTTCTTTAAAATGAATGCCAAGTAAAACATCTTGCGGAAACCTGCCTCCCTTAAATTCTCCATAATGTTCTGAAAGGCGAAGTCTGACAACTTGGCCAGCGTGGTGAACCATAGTCACCACGTGGACGGTGGAGGCCATGGGCCCTTTCTCATACTGATTACTGAGAGGTGTCGACGATGAATTTGAGAGTATGACCATAAATTTGGATTGGTACTCCTACTTACCTTCCTTCCTAAAAACAATAGCTCCTTGAATGCGGCTACGTAATATGTCTATTTGAAAACCTCAAGTAGGTACATAGGTTGCTACGGGACTATGTGAGTACGCCAGTTCAGGCGTACCATGAATTGCCGCAATTTACTAATACGCCGACAGTATCTATTATTATATGCGTAGCGATTACCAATCCTAAATATAAAAGTATGACTCCGATTGAAGTTGCGTCTAAGTAGAAGGGTTTGGCATTTTTATGGTTCCGTAACCAAAGGGTGCCAACGGGACCCTATTACCACAGTATAAGAAGAAGATACCTTACTCTGTGCTATTAATAAGCCTCCGCTGTCCATCCGTCTGTCTGTCTGTCAGCGGGCTGCATCTCAAAAACCGTAATAGGTAGACAGTTGAAATTTTCACAGAGTGTGTATTTCTATTGCCCGCTTATCAACAAATAACAAAAATAAAGTAAAATTAAAAATAAATGTAACCCCATACATGCAAAACGAGTCGAAATAAAATTTATGTTTTTTACCCTGGCATAATATCGGGGTATCATCGTCCAGCTAGAGCTCATAAAGTAGAGTTCAAATATATTTTTTAGCTACAAAAATGAAGAAATGGGGGGCTGTTAAAGTTATAGTGTATTTAAGCAATCAATACTGAAAACAGCGATTATAATGCGGTTTGTGACCAAAATAAACGAGCATTTTTTCCCCATAAATGCTAATTTAGAAGATATCTAAAAAAAATCGGCCAAGTGCGAGTCAGGCCTCGCTCTTTTAGGGTTCCGTTAAAAAAATTAAATAAAAATATTTCCATGTAGGTACCCATGGAAATATTTAAATTTTTTTTTTAATTTAATTTAATTTTTATTATTTGTTATAGCGGCAATAGAAATACATAATATGTGAAAATTTCATCTGTCTATCTATTACGGTTTACGAGATACAGCCCGCTGACAGACGGACGGACGGACGGACAGCGTAGGCTTAGTAATAGGGTCCCGTTGGTACCCTTTGGGTACGGAACCCTAAAAAAGTGATTAGGTCATTATAACCCTATTAACCCTAAAAGAGCGAGGCCCGACTCGCACTTGGCCGAATTTTAAGTTAACCCTCTTTTGTAAACCTGCTCTATGGATTATTATGAATTGTTTAACTTACCCTTTTACTGTTTACATTTTTTTCTCTACGGCCGAACTATCTATGTATGACTTTTATCCCGCAGGAAAACAAAGTATCCCTAGGGCATTCTGTAAAAACAACCTTCTTTGATTAATGTAATGCAAATATAATATACAAAAGTAGTTACTAGTTAGCGTAAAGTTCAATGCGTGACGCACACAAAGGTTATCATCTATGAGGAATAGCGGAAGAGACAACACATTATACACACTTGGAATAGGTCAAAATAATATAAAATCCCAAACAAATATTGCATATTTTTATCTATATTATTTACTGCCTCCCGTGAACATATTTTTTATTCCTTGACAAGATTGCCCTTGATTGCGATCTCCCCTGATGAAACCTGGAAATGGTAGGTGGAAGGGTGTATGCCATTTTTGTAATGAAGCCTATACCCGCAATCGCTAAATCTCTTGGCAGCACGTCTTTGACGGTAGGGTGGTAAGTGGTAACACAGATAACGGATGGATATAACTAGACTAACTAGTCCCGGAGATCGACGACGTAGATCGCTTTTCTTGATTGCGCCTTGCGCGGGTTTTTAACCCCCGACCCAAAAAGAGGGGCATCATAAGTTTAACATGTTGTGTACCTGTGCATGTGTGTATCTTTGTGTCTGTCTGTTCCCTCGTAGCAGCCTCCCAAGGACCGATTTTGATGCAATTCTGTTTGAAAGCTAATGTAATCGAGGTGGATCTTAGCTATAATTTACGAAGATCTGGTCAGGCGTTTTAAGATCATCAACTCATTTCCTACTTGATTAGGGCCTTACAAGCTTTCACTGGTGCGACTGGTATGAAATTCGGTGTACTGTTACTTCGGATTATTTCCAAGGCATGTTAACCTTGACCTGATGCTACGGCATCAAGTAGTCTGCGGGATACCCAAATCTTCAGGAACTAACAGCAGATATAGTGTGTTTGGGCTCATTAGAATGGTCTCAATGAGTAGGTGTTATATGTAAGAGTAGTATGATGATCGAGGATCGAGGAGTAGGATCTGATGATGGGGCAGAAAACTGGGTACAAAACAGGATGGGTATATCGTGCGTAGTCCGGCCATAGATTGTCATGTGACATGTCAGGGGTGTTTTAATTTTCAATTTACACTTGTTTTAGATCAAACCGAGTAACGTTTTTAGTTATATATCAATATAACGTTATAATTATTATATTAATAACGTTAGCCATCATATTTACATTTAATTATAATTATTGTCTCAGTGTTTAATGGACTCTGATCGGTAATTACTTATTTCATAATGCTTAGAACAATTTGTTTGATCGTTTGTCCTTTAATCACGCCGCAACAGAGCTACGGAATACGGATCGACGTGCTTTTTTGCCGCGGGCATCAGCTAGTCATGTTATAAAAGATATAGACAGGTACCTACTCAACCCCATAGAGGTTTTTCTGGCTGGGTCGATTTGGATGTGGTCTTGTTTGATTACAGGCACAAAACAAATCCTCCACGGGGTGAACGGCCGGCTTCGGCCCAGGAAGCTGATCGCCATCATGGGGCCCTCGGGGGCGGGGAAGTCGACGCTGCTGGACGTGCTCTCAGGGTACCGCACCACGGGCGTAGGCGGTGCCATATTCATCAATGGCCGAGGGAGGAATATGAGTGAGTCTCTTCATATTGCTATAGTCAAAATGAGTATTTGAATATTAGTTTCAATTCGATGCTTTAACATGGGTAGCCTAAGTATGTCACGCTCTCTTTAAACATTTCTGTGGTGGTGTCGTGTGATGCGGGTTGTTACGTTATGAAATATTATGGTTGAGCGAAGCAACGGCTGGATCATGCGTCATGCTCGTGAACGGGTGCCACCAGCGGGAATGGGGCTACTTTCTGTCTGCCCTCATTGTATAAACACTGCATACATAGCATAGTATCTATTGAATTGTAAACTTGTTTTGAAAAGAGCAACCGCCGAGTTTCTTGCTGGTTCTTCTCGGCAGGAAGGGCATTCCGAACCAGTGGTAGACTCATCGACAACGATTCAAAAGCACTTGTAAAAAAGTTTATTTGAATAAAAAACATTTCTATTCTATTCTATTCTTTATGAGTGATCTTAATTTTCCACCAAGCGAAAGAAATCCTTGCACACTTTTTACCCGACAAAGGGGGGGGGGGGGTTACTGTAATTACTGAGCCGATTTTGATAAATGAGGCTGCATTTTTTATACTTACGAACAAAATCAATGTTATGACGGATGAATAGCTACATCCAATTTTCCGTAGTCGATTTTATATCTATAACAGTGTATCTACACTGTTATAGATATACAGTTACACTATAAAAAAAAATATAGATACACTATACAACTCGACGAAAACATCAAGAATAAAATTTACCGACGCATGCTCGAGGAGCGTGAAAAGCTTGTTGGTTTGTCTTTGAATCATACCGCAACACAACTACAGATTGACGTGATTTTTTACTTTTGACCTGGAAATCAACGCGGGATTTTTAAAAAGTAAATCCACGCGTACAAAGTCGCAGGCATCAGCTATAATAAGTTAATAATAAATATTATGATGCCTTCGTCCGCGTGGATTTAGTTTTTAAATTCCCTCGGGAACTCTTTGATTTTCCGGGATAAAAAGTAGCCCATGTCACTCTCCAGGTCGTCAACCCATGCAAAAAAAAGCCGGCCAAGTGCGAGTCGGACTCGTGCACCGAGGGTTCCGTACTCCAAAAGTAAAAGTAAAACGATAATATTATATTAATTTGCTTATTTATCGTTAACTTTGCTTGTAGAGGTTTATTGTTAATATAAAAAAAACTATGCTAGTTAGACCGTTGGTTTTATTTTTCCTGTAAAATATACATAAACCTCTTCATTTATTCTATTCAGATTTCTCTTCATTCTATTCAGATTTTTCGATTGGTAAACTATCCCACTCGGTATAGTTATTTTACTTTGAAATTTCAAACCCCCGATTTTCCCCCTTTTTTAATAAAACTAAAAATAATTTTCGATTTTTCTTTATTCAAATGATGTTGGGCCACTATTGTACACAACTATGCCAAATTTCATGTCGATAGCTTTAATAGTTACTGAAATAATCGACTGTGACAGACGGACGGACGGACGGACGGAGAAAGTCGCACCATAAGGGTTCCATTTTTACCATTTTGGTACGGAACTCTTTTAAGTTACCAAGTAAGTTAGTTTTAGGACCAAATTACAGATAGTTACGAAGTTTGATCAAAATCGGTTCAGTGGTTTTCGAGTTTATCCCGAACATACATCGTGACACGAGATTTTTGTATATAACTAGCTTACCCAGCGAACTTCGTACCGCCACTACTTATAAATGAAAAATTAGTTAAATAAACATTTTCCAGTGGACCAAATTGTGAATCTAAACCATCCTCGAATCCCCTTGAAATCACACAAAAAATTTCATCAAAATCGGTCCAGCCGTCTAGGAGGAGTTCAGTGACATACACACGCACACAAGAAATATATATATTAAGATATATATAAATAGGTTTAAGAAGTAATTTCAAAACAAGAGTTCACTCGCGTGTTGACCTTCCTGGCTGCGACATCCAATCAAGGTCATGGCGTGAAGATGAGATGAATATTCAGACGTTTATTTAAATTAGGAGAATATTATGGTTTAGCATTATGCACTTTTTTGTGCTACATACAAACCTACCTATGTTGTGTAAAAAAGAAAAATATTGTATATTATCAAGGATTTGATTTTTTTGCTTTCGGCTTGGCTCTATAGGTAAGGTGGAAACTAACAGCCGAACCTCTGACTACTATCAAGGATTATTTTACTTTGACGCTAATGTCATCGAATACGAATACGATCAATAGAATGACTTTTAGACAATTGGTACCCAGAGGTGCGATTGTCTTAAAATTGCCGATCAAAATCTTATTCATTTCATGGCATTATCGTCAACGTAAAATATTCCTTGACTGTATTGATTTAAAGTCACAAATTCAGTACAACCGATTCTAACATGGAGCGTTATGGAGCGTATCGTACATACCTAAACGTATGAAAATGCATACACGAAATTGAGCTCTAATTTAATGCTGTTATGGTTTATTTTACTTTGACGCTAATGCCATGAAATAAATAAGATTTTGATCGGCAACTCAGAGATGTAAGGGGTGCGTGGTACCCGGGCGCATGGACCATGGGGGCGCAGGCTGATCGCACTATATACATATCATGCGTAGTCCACGTTTAGGTGGGTAGCACCTCTGCAGCATCAGGATTCAAGAGTTGGAGTCAGAATTTTTTTATGGGACCATCCCATGAACGTTTTCTATCAATTCAAAAAAACAAAATCACACAAATTGGTCCAGAAATCTTGGAAAAATCTGGACAAATTCATAGAAAAAAGATTAGAAAATACCTAATTTTAATTTAGAGTAAATTATATAAAAAATTGGAAATAAATTAAATTTTGTTTTCAATTGTGGGCAATTGGGGGGCGCAGATTGATTTTCGCACCCCAGCGTATAGTACGGTTAAGACGGCACTGCGGCAACTTTTAGATAATCTTTTTCTTGTCTTAATTTCAGAGACGTTTAAGAAAATGTCGTGCTACATCCAGCAGGACGACCGGCTGCAGGGGCTGCTGACGGTGGGCGAGAACATGGGGCTGGCCGCCGACCTCAAGCTGCCCACCCGGCTGGACCGATACGAGAAGGGGGAAGTGGTGAGGCTCGGGTGGATGGAGGAATTAATGAAATATTCTTTATTGCAAATCAAACAAGAAGAAGAAACAACATAATTTAATAAAAAAAAAATATTTTTAAAAAACCGACTTCAAACACCCGCGTCCCTACAAAGTTTATATAATTAATTATTGATTTTTTAACACGTTTTACTACCAATTAAACTGCTCTCAGTTTTAAAAAAATCAACAATAAATTCAATAAAACCGATTTACTTAAAATTTAAATGGGACCACCTGGAAGTATATCCTTTCAAACAAAAAAAGAATTTTCCAAATCGGTTCAGGCGTCTTCGAGTAATCGGTCAACATACATAAAAATAAGATTCCGACGAATTGAGAACCTCCTCCTTTTTTGAAGTCGGTTAATAAATACTTATCATCCTTATTCCTTACTTAAATTAGTAAAGATGATAAGTAATACATATTATAAATGCGAAATTGTGTTTCGTTGTTGGTTTGTCCTTCAATTACGCCACAACAGAGCAACGGATTGACTTGATGTTTTGCATGGACACAGTTGAGGACCTGGAGAGTGACATAGGCTAATTTTTATCCCGGAAAATCAAAGAATTTCCACGGGATTTTTTAAAACTAAATCCACGCGGTCGAAGTCGCGGGCATCATCTAGTAAACACACAGTGTATATATCTACTTCCAATTTATAGCACAGTTTCTGGACAGAATAGTATAGCAAGCCTATGCTTGCTTTATAGTATATACTCATTCAAAAAACCCTAATAGCTTAACGGTTAATGGTAAATGTTTAAAATTGAAAGGGCCGCGGTTCGATCCTCACTCGATCTAAAGCAAGTCGCTGGGACCCGCTGGACACAAGCGGCACAAAATCGTGTACTGTTTGGATCCTTGCAAAAGATTTCAGTCAAAATCTCTATCTAGGCAGGCGCGAAACAGGGCACATAGTTCGAAGAGCTGATTGGCAATGGGGTCGCAAGGTGCTGGAGTGGCGACCCCGCACCGGTAAGCGCAGAGTTGGCAGACCTCCCACTAGGTGGACCAACAACATAAAACGAGTCGCAGAGAGCCACTGGATTCAGGCGGCGCAAGACCAAGGCCTGATGGAAGTCCATGCAAGTGACCTTTGTCCAGCCGTGAAAGTCTATCGGTCGATAAAAAAGAAGAAAAAAAATTGGCAGCTATAGGGACTGCCGATAGAAGTGAAAACTAGATTTGCTAATAATTAAAAACAAAAAAGAAAAGTGCACTGTCACGATTTTGTGAGTGAGATTCGAACCTGCGACATCATACATTAAACGGTAAGGCCCGCTGCGCTGTACAAAGTTGCTTGGGAACTTCTAAAATGTTGAACGCTTACTGAAATATCCAGTTGACGATTGTGAAGGTGACGATGACGCGAAATCCATGTTTTTTGCTCACCCAAAAAAGTGCTCAACGCGCCTAAAGCAGTTTTCACTTCAAAAAGAAGATCAATCTGGATAGACGTTGAAGACGAGGTGTAATTCAATTCACAGATTGAAGACATCCTCACAAATCTGGGCCTGTACGAGCACATGAACACGCGAGGAGCACAGCTGTCGGGCGGGCAGCGCAAGCGGCTCTCGATCGCGCTGGAACTCATCAACAACCCTCTCGTCATGTTCCTCGACGAACCTACCACGTGAGTTGCGTTTCCTTCAAATTCTAGGATTCTAATTTACACGGAATAGATAAATTGTCTAATCAGTGCTAATTTAGATCGAATCCTTCGCTCGCTCGGGATTCAAACTAGGCACTCGTAACAAAAAAAAATTAAGTGGCACTCGGGGACTGCTGTGGTAAAGCTATTGCATAGCATTTTTTATCAACTTAGGCAATTAATTAATTTATGCAATATTTTTTTTACATAATAAAAATTATGCAAAAAAAAATAATTAAAAAACAAACAAACAAGAAAAGCGCACTGTCACTACTTCGCGAGTGAGATTCGAACCTGCGACATCTAAAGAAAGCGGCCGCTCGCCCACTGCGCCAAACAGAGCTAAATGTGAACCTCTAAAATGTTGAACGCTTACTGAACGACGGTGTTCGGTTTTTTTTCGTTACGGAATTTCTTGATTCGGTCACCGCGCTCAAACTGTTTGTCCTAGTTCAGAGCCCGCGATTAAAGCTATGCAATAGCTTAAAAAATTTTGCTATCTTGTTGAACAAATAACTATTTTAATCTCCCAATCAAACATGTACCTAAGAAAAAAACTAGCTGAAATTTCTCAGGGCAGACCTCAAGATGTCTATTTTTGATAGTAGTGTGAACTCAAAATGTCTATTTGAAAAATGAAAGTCTCATTCCCGAGAAATCTAGAAATCGATAAATACAACAAAGCATTTTATGAAGATTTATTACAGCTGTTGAAAAGCGAAAAAAAAATACTACCATGAGCTTTAATAATTGTAAAAATTTTAATAGTCTTCGATTAAGTATGTATCACTCGTGAGAATGTGCGTGTATATTGAGGCCCTCGGCCACGCCTCGTGCCTCAAACTACACCCTCGTATGTAATCGGTCACTTTCACCCCTCGGTGAACAATGTACCTACTATTGTTAGAGTAACAAAGAGTACCTACCTTAATATCATTTCGTTCGTAAGTATACTTATAAAATGTACTATGTCACCCGGACCATTATAAAGAATCGATTGACACCTCATTAATCTAAATCGGCTCTGTAAGTAGTTTAAGCGTTAAGGTGGTAAATATTCGTAAATAGACACATACTATAGACTGCTGAAATCATAACTATCCCTTTTAGGTTAGCCGCATTTGCATAAAAGACTAACGTCTATTTTTAACAATTTCAGAGGTCTGGACAGTTCATCCTGCACCCAAGTAGTGCAACTTTGTCGAAGCCTGGCCCACCAGGGCCGAACTATAGTGTGCACAGTACACCAGCCTTCCGCTTCACTCTTCGCACTCTTCGACCATGTCTACGTGCTGGCGGCGGGCAACTGTCTCTACCAAGGGACTACCAAAAACCTTGTTCCTTATTTGGAACAGGCCGGAATTCCTTGCCCGATTTATCACAACCCAGCTGATTATAGTAAGCTATTTACGATCTTTTCTTTCACCCCCGTTGCTTTACAAGACATTATAATATGATGTTGTATTATTCTAATCAAGGTGCCCCACTATAGTTTTTGCAGTGTTGAAGGATTTTAAGAACTCAGACACAATATGGCAATATTGTTTTCATACTGTCATGCCGATTTGAGCGTAAGTCGTAACCGAAATAGCACATCAAGTTGCAAAGCTGAAGTGACAGCGGGGCACATAGCTCAAAGGACCGATAGAGGTTGGTTTGAGGTTTCCAATTCCCAAGGTGCTGGATTGGTGACCCCAGCTGACATCCCAGCATCTATCGACGACGATTGTTAATACCAACCATCACGTATTATGAGTTGATTAACTAGTGGTTCGCCCCGAACTGAGACCTCGCGGTATCCCATAATTCCCATAAGGTAGTTTTAACTATATTATATTGTAATTAAAACGCGCCGAATCTGATGACGTCAATCGTCATCTGCTTTCGTGGATGGGATGCATATTTACAATATTAAAGACAGCGCCATCTAGTAACAGTATAGTGAAGTTTTGTTAAAAACATTGATGCCCATTAAAACTCAAATAATTTCGTTTCTTTATAATATTTATCTAATCTTAGTATTTGTTGTTCAAGTACAGAATATAACTCAAATTATGTGTAAGTTTCAAGTTTTAAAACAAAGTGGTTTTAGAGATCTAGCCTCGAATACAATCTCCACTTTGAAAGCCCCCCATTTCGTATGGGAGCCCCCCTGAAATAAAGATTTTTATAACTTTTTAAGCCATTTTCGGCTGGAGGCCATCGGTTTACATATCATATCTAAAATTGAAGTAATTACGTTCAGTAATTCAGAAGTTATAAGGCTCTGACAGACGGACGGACGGACAAGTGCAAATCGCTCTAGTAAACTCAGAGACCTTCGCTTCGCTCGGTCGATAATACATAGCAACCCCTATTTTGTAACAAAATATGATTACGTCTTGGACGTTCTTCGTCCGAGGATAACGTTTACAAAATCTGACACCTCCATTATCGGCAATTGTCAGTTGTTTTATGGAAACTGCTTTTTTTATCTATATTTTTTTGGGGTTTTATGAAAACTGCTTAGCTGTGACTGTTAATTAATTTCCTCATACTGCAGGGAACGAACGAGATTCGTTTACGGAAAAGTCGGTTTATATAGTACCTACGGGTTTATTACTTATAGTGTTAACTAAGGATACGTATTACCCATTTTAAATCCCTTTCGTATCCAATAAGCGTAAAACTTGACTAGGGAATAGATACGAGAGTAGTTCTACGAGGGGAGCTTTCGGATAAAAACTGTCCGGCACCAAATCGTTGAGCCATTGAAACTTTGAGCCATTGAATCTTCTTCACTTCATCTTCTCAAGCCTTCAGTAACACAGCCTCAATAGAGCCTAACGATTAAAGGTGAAAACAGAAAACTGAAAAGTCAACGGTTTGATCTCCACTCGTTTAACTATTGTCGTCCTCTTCCTAATACCAGCTTTCCGCTTATTTGGCTATTCTTTTAATAAAAATCATGTAATCAACACACTTATTTGTTTCTTTGATTCTAGTTATTGAATTAGCCTGCGGGGAATATGGAGAGGACAAAATTGGCCTCCTTACCATGAAGGCTGAAAACGGCAAAGAGTTGACATGGTTCGATGATCCGGAGTTAATACCCACGATGGAGGAGTTGAGGAAAAAGTATCCGTTGAGTGTGATGAAGGAACTTGACAGTGAATCTGGCCCGGAAGAAACGCCGCAGTCCAACCAAAGATCTGTTCTTATAAGACGAGGATTCTTGAAGGCCAAACGTGATCCCGTAAGTTTCTATATAATTGACACAGATTAAAATACCTATAAGTAAAGTTGATATACTTACTAAAGTTTAGTAGAATGGTTTTATACTAGCGGCACGCTATGATGGCCGGTTTGACACATTACAATAGTGATGTGGAATGTCAATTTATTCTCGAACAAAAAACAATTAAGTTTTGTTTTTGTACCTGATTAAATAGGTTTAATAAAACAAAAATGTATATGTTTATTTAATTTATTTGAACGAACTGAATATTTGAATGAAAATGAATATACATACTTTATATGCACACAAGAAACATATGAATACAAAAGATACCAAAAAAGGTGCCACAAAAGGCCATAATTAATCAGATTCGTCCATACTACTATTTTCACTGTCGTCACTGCTATCATCACCTACATTAATAATTATATGTTCGTTTTCTATAATATTATCTATTTTCACATCTCTTTCATAATCTTCCCTTATTAATTTAACAGTTCTATTCACAACCTTTTCCCAGTCTCCTTTAGTCACATGTTCACAAGCTTCTTCTAATAATTTTAGCATTTTTTTTGTGGTAAATGGGGGTTCTGTATTGTGTCTTGCAGCATATCCCTTAATTTGAGCCCACACCAACTCAATCGCATTATACTCACAATGGTAAGGCGGTAACCGTATAACTCTGTGCCCATGTTCTAATGCTATTTCGTCAATGACGTATCGGATCTTGGTTGGTTTGTTTTCTTTTAAAAGACGTACTAATTCCGCTTTTAACATATTCATGTTTGCATCTACGCCATTTTTACGAAGCGATGCTTTTGGGATTGGGCAGGTGGCTTGTCAATTTGCATCGAGTGGTATGGGGCGTTGTCCATAATTATAATAGATGGTTCAGGGAGGCTACACAACATTGAGGTAAACCATTCAGTAAACTTTTCTCCATTCATGTCTTCATGATAGTCTCCAGTGGTTTTTGACGCAAAAGCCATGAGAGAACCTTCGACAAACCCGTTGATGGTTCCGGCGTGACAAATTATAAGTCGCGATCCTTTTCCTACAGGAACTTTGGAAGTAGATGCTGCTGTGTCATCGTTCCAAGAACGGCCTACAGTATGGTTAGCATTAAGCCATGTTTCATCCAAGAACACAACATTATGCCAATTTTTGATTTCTTTCACTTGCCGTAAAAAAGTATACCTTGCCATCGCTATATCAAATCTTTCCATCAATATTTTGCGTTTGTTACATTTTTTGTATCGAAATCCAATGGTCTTCAAAATCTTCGTTAAAGAACTTTCCCCACCGAAGAATAATCCAGCTTCCTTCAGTGAATGCACCAACTTTTTTCTTGTTGGATACTCCTTCTGTAAATAGTAGCCGTAAACATGTCTTCGGATAGCATCGGCATCAAAGCTATCGATGCCTACGACTGGTTTTGCTCGTTTTCTCTTTTTTGGTGTGTGAAGTTTATTTTCTTCTGTGCCAGTCTCGCCATATTTTTTTTTAGTTATCCGTCTAACAGTTCGTTGTCCAATATTAAGCGCATCAGCTACGCGTTCAACCACTGACGTTATAGGTAAAATTGGCCCTCCATTTTGAGCTTCACGATCGAAATAGTTACGAAGGCGTATTACGAACTCACGTGTCTGACTATTTAGAACAGTTCTCTGCGTACGTTCGGTCATATCGACGAAATCCACAACAAAGGGCTTGAACAGAGTCCAAATTAACGAGCAAGGGTCAACAGTAATGCAGTATCAATATTTGAAATCCAAAGCCAGGTCAAAACTATATCACAATCGCATTGCACTGACAGTTTATACTTTTCGAAGCAACGTCAATTTGAAACTGCTTTGTTTTGCATTGAGCATTGACGCGAGTTTGCCGGAGGTAGTAGTTGTGCTTGCCAGCGATCCTATGTGACGATCGTATTAGATTCCATTTTTAAAAATTTTCAATTTAGAAAACCAAATGCCGAGTTGTGGTATATATCATATAAAAATAAAAATTTTACCTTTTGTATGAAACAGCTGATATTTTTTTGCGATTTCAGAGGTTTGTCCACATAGTGAAAATTGTTCATATTCACAAGTACATTCACCCCTTAAATGGTGCAAACTGATTTTTCTACACTTGTATACATTTTAGAAATCAATTTAATAAATAAATTTTGAGTCCTAAACCTAAAACTACATTCGATAAAATTTATGAATCTCTGCACATCACTATCGTCAATAAAGTAATACAATTATTTCCTTCAAAGTCGTTATCAATTAATACGGAACTTCATGAGCGGACAAACGTCAAACCGGCCATCATAGCGTGCCGCTAGTTTAATTAAAGTGGTTTTAAAGTCTTAAAAAAACTAGTGCAACCCAACTAAATAATTAAAAAATATGAGTTTAGCAGCCTATGTTCTATTTATGATTTAGGATGAAAAGTTGATTATAATTTGCTATTGTAGGTGAAAATTATTAGTATGGACTTAATTGGTACTGGCGTAGTACAATCGGAAAAAATTCGCGCTTGCTTCGCTCGCGATAATGTCGCTTGTGGATTGCTATTGTAGCTACTTGCAACCAATTATGGACTACATAGTGGCGTATTGCAGTAGTAAAAGATATTGTATGTACCATATTTGGACTACGTAGTACAGCCCTAAAAAGCCCTTATCCACGCGGACGAAATCGCGAGTATCAGCTAGTACATTATAAAAGCGAAAGTGTATTTGTTTTCTTTGGTTTCTCCTTCAATCACGTTGCAACAGAGCTATGGATCGATGTGATTTTGGAACGAAGTTCCTTATCGCGCGTTGCGAAAGGGGGCTAGACGGAAATTAAGACCAAAAGTTGTAACGACACTTTCGACACCTTTTGATGGCCTAAAAAATATCTTACATAATAATTTCAACCAGTTGTGCATCGCTCCCGTGGCTCAATTGGCCCGCGCGCGGCCGCCAACCGAAAGACTGGTGATTCGAGCCCACCCGGGGGCGCGCAATCCTATTTTCATTTTTTATTTTATAAAATTGTTTTTTTAATTTTAATATTTTATAAAATCGATATTTAGGCTTCCCTGGGGTCATTTTGATTTTTATCGATAAAAAAGTCATGATAAAAAATGTATACCCGAATAATTATTTTCTTTATACCTCGAATAGAACTTGAAATTAATATTTTTATAATAACTTCGTTCCTATCTGGTGTCCCACGACACCACACGACTTTTTTTGCATGGATATATAGTTGAGGACCTGGAGATTGTCGCAGACTACTTTTATCGGGATTTTACAAACTAATTCCACGCGGATAGCTAGTTCGATATATAAATGGTATTTTTAAAAGAGTATACCTACTAGTTGGATTTGGGTTTAAAAACTTTATGTTGTTTAACAGACTATGACTCACCTACGGCTAATAGTGAACGTAGTTGTTGGAATCATGCTGGGAGCCCTATTTATCGACGCTGGTAACGAAGGGTCCCGAGTATTAGAGAATTACAATCTTCTGTTCGCCATCCTGATGCACCATATGATGTCACCGATGATGTTGACTATACTTACTTGTAAGTTATTTAATGAAATTGTTTTAATTATCTACTTGTCAGTAGGTAATATTATTTTATTTAGCTGAGGATTGAATATTTAAGAGTATCCTACTAAGTTACAAGTTTTATTCAACTGCCACAAACCGGACTCCTTTATCAGATATAAGTCTACAAGGTAAACCGAACAGCATTGGATAAACTTGTGTAGTGGCAATAAATGAGGGAAAATATGTCAGATAGTGATTAAGACAATGGTTAAGACATTTTAAAAGTATTTTCTCGGTTATTTCCAGTTCCTTCAGAGATGTCAATATTATTAAAGGAGCACTTCAACCGATGGTATTCACTTGGATCCTACTACATTTCTATAACAATTGTGGATCTTCCAATATCAGTAAGTTTCAGTTTTACTAATAACTTCTACAGCGCAATAAATAACTTATTTGTATCGGCCAATTAGAGGCTATGGCAATCGTCACACTTCACTGTAGCAAATAGCAATCATTTTAAAATCGTATAGCTGTTATGAAATTGGATTAGAATAATTGGGTATAGGTAAATTCAAAATACGGGAAACATTCTAGCATCTTTCTGATTTAACTAATAATATTTGCGAAAGAGTGTTTGTATGTTGGTTCATTTTAAAATCGTATAGCTGTTATGAAATTGTATTAGAATAATTGGTTATAGGTAAATTCAAAATACGGGAAACATTCTATATAGCAGTGTTTGTATGTTGGTTTGTTGTTTTGTCTTTCAATCACAGAGGACTTGCAATAGAGTAACGGGTCCACGCAATTTTTTGCATGGGTATAGTTAGTGACCTGGAGAGTGACCTCGTTATTAAGACGGTCGATTTTTGACGACCTCCCTGGCGCAGTGGTGAGCGCTATTGTCTTATAACTGAGAGGTCTCAGGTTCTATTCCCGGCGGGGTCGATTTGGGAATTTATAATTTCTGAATTGTCTCTGGCCTGGTCTGGTGGGAGCCTTTCGTTGGCCGTGGCTAGTTACCACCCTACCGTCAAAGACGTGCCGCCAAGCGATTTAGCATTCCGGCACGATGGCGTGTAGAAACCGATTAGGGGTATGGGTTGAATTTTCACCGCCATACCCCTTCCAAGTTAGTCCACTACCATCTTAGACTGCATCGTCACTTACCATCAGGTGAGGTCGCAATCAAGGACTATCTTGTCATCGAATTAAAAAAAAAAGATTTCTGTGAGAGGATACTTTTTATTATCCCAGAAAATCAATGAGTTCCCGCGGGATCTTCAAAATGTCCTAGCGGGCATCAGCTAGCAGATAAATAAAGAAGGAGACTCAGCTGTCGTTTTGAAACTTTACAGATAGTGTCGTGCGCCGTATTCAGCGTGATAGTGTACGCGATGTCTGCGCAGCCGCTGGACGCGGCGCGCTTCGCGATGTTCTTCACGATCTCCGTGTACACGGTGCTGGTCGCGCAAAGCTTTGGCCTGATGATCGGCGCGGTGTTCAATGTTGTTGTGAGTACTTTACTTTTTTAAAAATCGGCCAAGTGCGAGTCGGGCCTCGCTCTTTTAGGGTCCCGTACATATGACCAAATCACTTTTTTTTAAACTAGCATATTTAGATATCTTAGTTCTTAGATAGTACTAAATTAGCATATATGGGGAAAAAAGTGCTCGTTTGTTTTGGTCACAACTTTGATGGGCCCCCATTTTTTTCATTTTTGAAGCTAAAATATAATAAAAAATATATTTGAACTCCACTTAATGAGTTCTAGACAATGACACCCCACATGCCAGGGTAAAAAATAAAATTTTATTTCGACTCCTTTTTCATGTATGGGATAGCCCCTTTTATTTTTTAATTTAATTTAATTTTTATTATTTGTTGTAGCTGCAATAAAAATACATACTCTGTGAAAATTTCAACTGTCTACCTATTACGTTTTCGAGTTACATCCCGCTGACAGACGGACGGACCGACAGACGGGCAGCGGAGGCTTCGTAATAGGGTCCCGTTGGCATCCTTTGGATACGGAATCCTAAAAACGGAACCTTTACATGATCACTTTGTTGTCATGACGACAGCGATCACCACTGCGCCACACACACACGTCGCTGCGTCGCGTCGAGTGGAGGGGGTACTTACCCGTGGTACTACCAGTAGGACCGTGTCTGGTAGGACCACGGGTAAGACCTGATTTCTTGTGGTACTACCAACTGGTCGGTAGTATCACAGGCAATTAAAATCTCCCGTAGTGCTCCCGATGGTCCTACTTGTAGTACCACGGGTAAGTAGTAAGAACCCAGTCGAGGGAGGTGTCTTGAACAATCCAATAATATATTCAATTGCAATATATTCATACGTCATGCTCGTGAACGGGTGCCACCGGTGGGAATGGGGCTACTTTCTGTGTTGCTGGGTTATTAGGTTTGATTTTGATTTTAGGTTTGCTTAGGTATGCTTTTGTGGAACTTCCCCTCATTGTGGAAACATTGCATACATAGCATAGTATCTATTGTATTCTAAACTTGTTTTGAAAGAGCAACCGCCGAGTTTATTGCTGGTTCTTCTTGCCAGGAAGGGCATGTTCCGAACCAGTGGTAGACTCATCGAGCGACGATTAAAAAGCACTTGTAAAAAAATCGGTTGTCTGTAAAGTCGGTTTACGGACGATAGTTTTATGTGATAACGTCATAAAGATGAACAGCGTGCTGCTAGAACTAGCTCGCGACACATCCGCTAACCACAGCGCGCACGCGATGTATGGCGGGCGCTGGGTGCCGCCCGGCGGGCGGCGGCGGTCACAAATTCACAAGCCAATTGGGCCGATCGTGCCTTCATATCGCTTGTTCCGCGCTCTCGCTTGCTCGCTCAGGCTTAGGTGGAACGTGGCACTTTATCGTGCGTGCAGCCGGTGTTCATCGATTTATAAGACGTTATCACGTCAAAAAGTTGAATAAAAAACATTTATATTCTATTATTTCCTCGCAGAACGGAACATTCCTCGGCCCAACACTCTCGGTGCCGATGATGATGTTCGCCGGCTTCGGCGTGACGCTGCGCGACCTGCCGCCCTACCTGCACTGGGGCTCGTACATCTCGTACCTGAGGTACGGCCTGGAGGGGTACATCGGCGCCATCTACGGCCTGGAGAGACCCATGCTGGCCTGCAACGATGCCAAGTACTGCCATTACAGGTAAGGTAAAAAAAAACCCCTAACCCACACAATTTTCAAATGTCACCATTTCACGATCATCGTGAGTTGGCACCTATTCAGAGCAAAATTCGCATTAAAAAGGTCTCTGACACCATGTCAGAGGATAACTGAGTGCGACACATAAAAAAAAAAACAGGTAAGCTACCTTTACACCCTTTTTACTCGACTACGGCAAAGGCGACAAGAAGCGATTTTAGCAGGGTAAATATGTATGTATGTCTGTTTACGTATGTACCACCGTAGCGCCTAAACTACTGTGCCAATTTTGATAAATGAAGTGTCAATCAATTTGTTATATTGGTCCGCCGTCCGCGTAAGGTAGGCTAAATTTTCTAGGAACAATATTAATACGGATAATATTATATCAAATTTTACCTAGTCGGGTATCTAAACTTTTTCTAGTTAACTGTTAATAATTATCGAGTCTTAAAATAAGTTGTACAAAGAATCTAGGAGTTCTGAATCCGTTTTCAAAAGGTTATATTATGTTGTTGACATCTCCATCACAAGTGCTACGTATATTCTAACTAGCAAATGTTCCTTTTTAAATTGTTAGACTAGTTAATTGAATAACCAATTAGGTAGATTATTTCAATTAATTGCCCAAAAAATGTTGAGTTGTTGTGTAAAAGCAGGTGTTAGCAGCTTTGTGGAAATTATATACCTACTTACAAACAATACATGATATATACACATATACAGGGTGGAAAAAAATTGTGGGCCCTGGAGGGGAACTACCTTAAATCCTTAAGTTAGATCATTTTACTTAAAGGAAACATTCCCTTATTTTTAAAAAGAAACAAAACTGCATTCAAAGTTTTTCAAAAATGCGCTTGTCTCACCCGGGAATCGAACCAGCTAAAAATCCAAAAAATGAAAACCCGCTATTTAATTGCACTAGTCGATACAGTCGATGTTAAAGATAAAATTTCTCCAAGAAACATTATGTCTTACACTCGTCTGTCGTGCAAGATATCCATTAAATCGAATATTTAGTATACAAGTTCTTTAGTCAACATTACCTAAAACTGTTCACTTTCAACAAGTAAAAGACACGTTAAGTATAATTTCCTAATAACTCTAACATCCAAAGACATTGTATGAAGTACAAATCTTGCTAATTATTATCTCTAAGTACTTTTTGGAAGACTTAGATAAGAAAATCGTTTAATGGTAATAATAATTCTATGCACATTTCCTTCTTACTAAAAGTTTAAAAATTTAAACGTTTAACTTTACGGTGCGGGACAGCAATTTTGATATTCAATGAACATTTTGAGCATTTTTATCGATTTTGTTTTGTTTCGCTTCCATTTAGTAATTGTGTAATAATGGCGTATCGATTTATTAGAAGCTTAGGTTCTTTTAAAACAACAAGAATTGCAATTTAGCTCGACAGTGTAGAAGCTAAATTGCAATTCAATTCTCAATTCTCAAAAAAAACGATTTTATCTAAATCTTCAACAAGGTAATTAGAGATAATTAGCAAGCTTATACTTCATACAGTGTCTTTGGAAGTTAGACTTATAAGACAATTATAACGTGTCTTTTACTTGTTGAAGGTGAACTGTTCTAGGGAATGTTGATTAGAGAACTTGTATGCCAAATATTCGATTATAATATGGATATCTTGTACGACAGACAAGTGTAAGACATAATGTTTCTTGGAGAAATTTTATCTTTAATATTGACTGTATCGACTAGTGCAATAAAATAGCCGGTGTTTATTTTTTGAATTTTTAGCTGGTTCGATACCCGGGTGAGACAAGCGCATTTTTGAAAAACTTTGAATGCAGTTTTGTTTCTTTTTAAAAATAAATGAATGTTTCCTAAAAGCAAAATGATCTAAGTTAAGGATTTAAGGTAGTTCCCCTCCAGGGCCTATAATTTTTTTCCACCCTGTATATATACATGTAATAATACTTACATGTATATATACACGTAATTATACTTACATGATATATATACATGTAATAATACTTACAAAGAATAACCTTACTGACCGGAAGGTCCAACTCCCCGAACGTCTAAAAGAAACTAATTTAATATAATTTCATACATGACATTTAAAGGAAAATATAAGCCTCCTTTCCTTTCTTTTCTTTCTCCTTTGAAATCTTATTACTTATTATTATTGTTTATTGGAAAGTGTTATGTAAAGTCTATAATTATGTAAATTGTATTATAGTCATCAATAGTACGCTAGTTACAAGTTATTATTCTGAGTCAATAGCCTATAACAGTCCACTGCTGGACTAAAGGCCTCTCCCAAGGGGAGGGTTTGCCCATAATCACCACGCTGGGCAGACGGGTTGGTGATCGCAGTAGATGGTAGTAGTAGCACAGAGGATGCTGCTGCCCGTTCTCCGTTATACATATACAGACACATAGTAATTTACTCCCTTAGTACTTACTGTTTATTAAGATACCGATGTATTTTTTCAGGTATCCCCGTACATTCCTGAAGGAAATCGCGATGTCTCCGAACATGTTCTGGTGGGACATCTTGGCACTTACTGTCACGCTGTTCACACTGAGGATAGCTGCCTTCTTGCTGCTTAAGTGGAAGCTGACCGCTGTCCGATAGTTTTATGAACCATAGACAAAAATGATATAATGGACATAAAATAAGATGCCCTCAAAAACAAGGTGTTCATAAAAGTCAAAGTGCCAACAACTTATCTGTTCTGTCTTTGCTGCTGGCAGTTCTTTGTAGTGCGAGTGCCGTACAATTTTATGAAAATGCAGTACAGATTTCCTCGTAAACTTACGTAGCAATACCTTTTCCACAAGGGACGCCCCATCACCAACAGATAAGTAGGTGGTACTGTTGATATTACAAGTTATGAATGCTCATGCCTGAGATATACAAACGTGATATGCTGGGGTCATTTGGATTATAGGTTTTTTTAAATTTCTATTTAAGTACGTCTTGGCATGATCATGTCGTGTCTTCCTTTAACTGTCAACATTTTCAATCATTGATATGGATCAAAAATATAACAAGAACATAGTATGATAATGGTATGATACACAAACATAAAAATCGTGGTCGATAGGTCACTACGCTAGTAGCGATAACCTATCAAAAATATTATATTAAAAAAAAAAAATTAATTGATTCAGTCCAAATAAAAATGTTAACATATTATTAGGCCTTAAATCGGACAGTATGAAAACGCCAAAGAAATAACAATTATTTATGATTTACTAGCTTTTTCTTTTCCGCGACTCCCACGAGAACCTTGCAGGTTTTCCGGGATAAAAGTACCTCACGTCATTCTCCTAGTCCTCAACTGTACCAATGCAAAAAATCACGCCTATCCGTTATTTCATTGCTGCGCACAATTGAAGGACAAACAAAAACACTTTCGCATAATATTAAGAATTTAAGAAAGAAAGGATTCTCTCTTGAAAAACGCTCTAAGCATCTAAAAATGGTTTGATGCAAAAAGTGAGTCTCGCTATGAAAAAAAGGAAAAAAACTTAAGGTGTTTTCTTGTTGAATGATGTTGAATAAGATATTTTTTATTTTGAGATTACTTAATACAGTTTTATTTCCAAAGAAAATCTTATGAGATCAGACAATATTTTTTACGATGACCTGCTCTACATTTTTATTGCTTTTTTTTTAAAGAAAACTTTTTCAACGATTCACGAATGGCCTTATATTTTTTTAGGTTTTAACCACATAATTTATATTGTAATAATATCACTTTTACAACTATGTTGAGATTGTTATACCTTGCCATTTAAACACTTTTAAAATCTTGTAAAACGTCTTGCTTTTAAACTTACTAGCTTGCCAAATAAATATTATAATATGTACTATAATAATATGTTCAGAAATAAAAACGTGTCTTTAAAAAATCAAGTAGGTACTGTACGTACGGGTTAAAACTTTAAGTCTATGAAATACTAATAATATCTATAAATAATATAATAGTCATAATTAATTTAAGGAATACAAGATGATGCCCGCGACTTCGTTCGCGTTCGCGCGGAAATTCTTTAATTTTCCGGCATAAAATGTAGTCTATGTGCTAATCCTGGGTATAATCGATTTAGCTAAGCAATTTCCATTGCTTAGCTAAATCGGTTCATTCGATGTGGCGTGAAGGAGTTACAAAAATCCATGCATCCATCCATCCATCCTCACAAACTTACGCATTTATAATATTAGTAGGATTATTAGGATAATTCGTAAGTACTTACCTATATAAAAAGGAAATATAAGTGAATGGTTCTCAATAAAAAAAAATTGCCTGCAATATTTATCCGGATTTTAATAATTAAGCAGGGTACAAAAGAACTAATTGGACTAATTCTTTTAATGTTGTTTTATTTTGTTTTTTCTTTAAATTAGGAGTGAGTTTAGACTACAAAATAAGTAGGTACCTACCAGAATTATAGTACACAATCATTTGTGTTATTGTATGTAATTATTACGAAAGTGCCTATAGTTAGTTAGATAAAGTTAGATTTTCGTTTTAAAGTCATAGACTTATAAAAGACTACAGATTGTAGCGATATTAAATGTGTAAAATTATAGTAGGTAATTGTAAGTAGGTAGGCAAATAGGTATATTACTTTGATATTTAACAGGGTCGGCTCAATCAATGTTTATTATGTTATTACTACTTAGGTGTGTAAACAACAAATCCAGTAATGTTGAGACAATAATAATTGTGTACTAAGTGTGTACTAAGATAGCTAAAGCTATACCTAGGTCAAAGATCAATTTATTGTGATTGCGCCCTTGAGTATAACATATCTTAGCCAGCGTTTATAAATTCCTATAGAAATGTGTGAAATGTATTCCAATTCATGGTGATATTTTTACATAATTATACCGTAGTAAGTAGATAAGTATGTAATTAAACTTTTTGTACAATGAAACAAAATAAATTAATCGTTTATATATTTTTTTTAATAATATCATTCCTTAATTCCCAAGCAACCTTGTACAGCGCAGCGGGCAAGCAGCCGCCTTCCTTACCGTTTAATGTATGATGTCGCAGGTTCGATTCTCACTCACGAAATCGTAACAGTGCGCTTTTCTTATTTGTTTTTAATTATTAGCAAATCTAGTTTTGACTTCTATCGGCAGTCCTTATGACTGCCAATTTTTTTTCAAATCTCTAGGTGGGGGCAGCCTCCTACCCTCCCTTAGCGACATTATAAATTTATCATGGATAAATAGGTAGTTACTGTTCTAATCGAATACGAAATTTAAGGACTATATTAAGCCTAGATGTTTTCAAATTAACAACGTTATTTTTTTGTTAAAAGGAAAGGCGACACATTTTAAACTATTTTTATTAATTAAAATATCTAAAAAATTGTATTGTCCTGTTAAATAAATTCCTATTGGAAAATTGTTCAGAATCAGTACCCCTAAGTAAGTGACTCAAACCGAATGCACATTAACAATAATTTACATTAACCTAAGAAGTTTATATTATATATGTTCTACTTAGTATCTCCTAGTTTGGGCTAAACCTCTTTGTCATTCTGAGAGGAGATCCGTGCACAAGGTCCAACCCTTCTCTTGATGATAAATTTAACGACCTGCAGCGCTCTGGACCGATGACCACGGAGGCAGCAGGAAGTGGACGTGGATGTGGAACACGAGGGAAAAGCCGTGTGTGAAAGGCATAGGGCATGTCCAGTCGGGCTAACATTCCACGAGAAAAATTTGTCTACCCGTTTTCTCGTGATATCTCTTAGAGTACCCGCAGACTTACAATTTCTTGTTATATAGTGACTCATGGTAGCCCGCACTTGTTATCCAACAAAGGGCCGATTTCACCAACTAAAATATGTCTTATCCGAGCATAAATTTGATATTTTGACGGTGTTTTCAATACAAAAACTATCAAAACCCCCAATTTATTCCTCAGTAAAACGTCACTCAGCGTTGGTGAAATCGGTCATAAATCGTCCAACTAAACTGGACCGCAAATAAAAATGGTTGATTATAAGATCTTCAAAATGAAAAACTACGCATTTTCATTTATTAAAAATAAAAAGCTTGAATTCATGTTTTCTTTATTTTCATTTAAGCACATTAAAATATTCATTGACATTTGATAAATCTATACTTATAAAAAGACTTGTGTAAATTAAATGAAAATGCAGATTTTCTAACCGACCCTTTTTCTTTGCGGTCCAGTTTATATTATTGGTGAAATTTCTTACTATACGCACACAATATGGTTGATAATAATTATTGTAAAAGTATACCCACGCAAGCTCAACTAAGTTGTACGATAGTCAACCAAAGGCTGATGATGATTATGATCAGTCTAATTTCTGCGTGTTCGCGTCCCTCGGCCTGCCCCACACCAGGTCGATGAGGCACCACTGCAGCGTGTAGAAGAAGAGGTGTTCAGTGAGCGCCAGCAGTCCAAGCAGCAGTAACTGGGACCGGCTGAACAGCTCCAGGAAACTGTACACCACCTCGCCGCTGTAGTAGCTTCTAACGAGACTGAAAAGATATGTTTTATAGGTCAATAGCGCACAAGTACAGTCTCAATAGCACATAGGTACAGCCTCAATAGTGCATAGGTACCTACAGCCTCAATAGCGCATAGGTACAGTTTTTATATCGCTTAGGTACATCCTCAATAGCGCATAGGTAGCCCCAATAGCGGATAGATACAGTTTCTATATCGCTTAGGTGCATCCTCATTAGCGCATAAGTAGTCTCAATAGCGCATAGGTACAGTTTCTATATCGCTTAGGTACATCCTCAATAGCGCATAGGTATAGGTAGTCTCAATAGCGCATAGGTACAGTTTATATAGTGCTTTAGGTACATCCTCAATAGCGCAAAAATGTAGCCTCAATAGCGCATAGGTACAGTCTCAATAGCGCATAGACTGTACAGTCTCTATAGCGCATAGGTACAGTATCTATAGCGCATAAGTACAGTCTCAATAGCGCATAGGTACAGCCACAATAGCGCATAGGTAGTCTCAATAGCGGATAGGTACAGTTTCTATATCGCTTAGGTACATCCTCAATAGCGCATAGGTAGCCCCAATAGCGGATAGGTACAGTTTCTATATCGCTTAGGTGCATCCTCATTAGCGCATAAGTAGCTCCAATAGCGCATAGGTACAGTTTCTATATCGCTTAGGTACATCCTCAATAGCGCATAGGTATAGGTAGTCTCAATAGCGCATAGGTACAGTTTATATAGCGCTTTAGGTACATCCTCAATAGCGCAAAAATGTAGTCTCAATAGCGCATAGGTACAGTCTCAATAGCGCATAGACTGTACAGTCTCTATAGCGCATAGGTACAGCCACAATAGCGCATAGGTAGTCTCAATAGCGGATAGGTACAGTTTCTATATCGCTTAGGTACATCCTCAATAGCGCATAGGCATAGGTAGTCTCAATAGCGCATAGGTACAGTCTCAATAGCGCATAGACCGTACAGTCTCTATAGCGCATAGGTACAGTATCTATAGCGCATAAGTACAGTCTCAATAACCCATAGGTACATTCTCAATAGCGCATAGGTACAGTCTCAATAGCGCATAAGTACAGCCTCAATAGCGCTACGGTTAAGGCGCGAAAAGTTGACGGCTCCAACCCGACCGTTGCAACTTGCACTATTTCGTACTACATACAAGTACAAGCTTTACGCTCAGTTGGAGGAGTAAGAGGAATACTGGATTAATCAGCCATCGAATTCGTAAATCAATGTGTCAGCACCCCTACTATCCATATTGGACATTGGCATTTTTAGGGTTCCGTACCAAAATGGTAAAAATGGAAACCTTATGGTGAGACTTTCTCCGTCCATCCGTCCGTCTGTCACAGTCGATTATTTTAGTAAGTATTAATGCTATCGACATGAAATTTGGAATAGTTGTGTATAATAGTGGTCCATCATTGAAAAAAAAAATCTAAACTTATTTTTAGTTTAATTAAAAAAGGGGGAAAATCGGGAGTTTGAAATTTCAAAGTAAGATAACTATACCGAGTGGGGTATCATATGAAAGGCCTTTACCTGAAACCTCTACAAACAAAGTTATAACGATTAATAAGCAAATTAATATAATATCGTTTTACTTTTACTTCTACAGCACCGAACCCTCGTTGCGCGAGTCCGACTCGCACTTGGCCGGTTTTTTTGATAATGAAGGTAATTCGACCGATTTTTCGAACCGATTCCGATTAATTATGTAAATATTTTATTATTATAATGATCAATAGAGCATTATTATACTTATCAAATATAATCACGCCCGTTTTAGGTTCATTGACCAAAGATTGTTATCGTTATGACCTATAATCTATATATATAAAAGTGAAAGGTCACTGATTCATCACGAAATCTCAAGAACTATGAAACCTACAAACTTGGAACATAGGTTCTTTATAGAGAGTAGGTGTCAGCTAAGAATTTTTTTTACGAAAGTCCCCTCCTAAGAGGCTGAAATAGGGCTTGGAAAGTTATATGAAAGTCCTATGTTTTTACAGTTTGGGGTTTGAAAATCGGGATACAGGTAACTAGCTATAAATAATAATAAATAATGTCTCGCTAAAATCGAGACAGATATAAAACCGGCCAAGTGCGTGTCGGGCCACGCGCAGTGTAGGATTCCGTAGCTGAAAGTCTCAAATATTATTGCTGACCTAGGATAGTGCTATTGTTTTATTTATGAATATTGAATAAATTTTGAGTTCCATGGTTTAAATACTATAATATTCTCCAAAATATGCAACTTACGCTACGTGTAATACCTAACTTAGAAAAAACAGATATAACTCCTTAACTAATGAACCCTACTTAGCCGTGATAGTTTTCCTTTAAAATTCATTATACTGCTGTGAATTTTTTCTTGTATCCTATATACAACCATTTAGCTGGCAGAGGGGGGGGGGGGGAACACTTGACTCTAATAAAATTTAGCACTTTAAAATATCATATTTCACAAACGGATCCCTGAATTGAAAAATGATGTTCCCACACCCACAATATTTTTGAAAGACCTATTCAACGACACCCCACACTATGGGATAGACGAGAAAAAAAATTCATCCCCACTTTACATGTACCCTAAAAAAAATATTTTTCACAATTTTATTTCACGACTTTGTCGGTGTGATTGATATTTATACCCTTGTCAAATTACAGATTTCTAGTACCAATAGTTTCTGAGCTAAACCGCGGACGGACAGACGGACGGACATGGCGAAACCAACCCCTTATGGGTGGTAAAATAGGGGATGAAATTTGAATGGATAAGCTTTAATGATTCTTATTTTTATTTAAAATTTTGTAGGTAGGTTCTTTCTAGGGTCTACTCTAGACATCAGTAAAGAAAAGGTTTGAGAAAATCCATCCTAAAAGGGTTGAAATGGGGGATATGAAAATCCTATGTTTTTGAAGTCAAAGACATGAAAAACGTTTTTGCGTGAACTTTCGGAAACTTGGTTAGTAGATGTAAATAATAAAAATATACTCTATAAGTTATTTTAGAACATCACCTCTTGAGTGTGGTAAAATAGAGGACGAAATTTTCAAAAATAAAAATACATTGAAATTGCGATATCCGTGGGTGCGAAGTCGTGGTTTTTACTAGCGGTAGAACTATTTTCGATAGTTTTGTTGCAGCGGGAATATTTATCTTTTTATAATCTCATAGAAAATCAGAAATTCTACGCGGACAAAGTCGCGGGCGACCGCTAGTACGATATACAGGTCACATACAAGTCAACAGAACAAACTATTTCTAACCGACTTCAAAAAAGGAGGTTATACATTCGACACGTACATAATATGTAATATTATTATTGGAACAGCAAAATATTCACATAAGTATGATAAATTCTATTTTAATTTATTTAATTGTGAAAATTATTTTTTATTTGCTTAAACCTACTTCAACTTAGGGAATATTAAAAGTTTCATCAAAATCGGTTCAGTAGTTTCAAGATATGGCCATTTTTCAATTTTCAGTTATTCTTTATTTCGGTATATTGAAGTCGGTTTAATTTTTCCTAAATTATAGCTTGATAAAGTTGAAGCACTTGAAGGATATCCGAATAAATTAAACAGACTACAATATAGAAAATTAATATCGGGCCAATTAAAAATGGATGCAATACGTTGCTTCAGGATATCGCTAACAAAGTAGATTATATACATATATCTTAGTGGCCGTAGTGTAAAGTGATCAATACACTCAGTGCACGACTCTCGAGAGATATGAATTCGATTCACGCTGGCCCCGGAATTATTGATAATATTAGGTAGGTATATAAAAATCTATTCGGAAAAGCTTTAAAAACTTACACAGCAGAGTAAATAATGCAGAATGCAACTACCCCTAACAGGCCGGGTATCATACTCTTCGGTCTTTTTCGAGGTAGGAACATAATGTCCAGAAGCACCATCACCGCTGACACAGTATGCAGAGAGTGGTGTGCCCAAGCCGGGAGGTACTCGAAGATTGCCACTGGCGCTATCAGGGCAGGATCATTGCTCCACATACGCCAGAAGAAAAAGTCAGCATACTGGAACATATTAAATTTTCATGTGTGTACTCTCACGGGACAAAGCTCGCATCTTAGGTGCTGAACACACGGGACAATTAATTTGCCGAAACTGTCAACTTTTTAAGTTTCCCTAAAGCAAATGTTACACTGCGAATGATTCCACGTGGGTCCACGCTCGGGGATGCGTTGCTAATACACCATGCGTATTTTCTACTAGCTGACCCGGCGAATTTCGTACCGCCAACTTACCTATTTATATAAAATGAATAAATTATCTTAATAAAAAAAAACTATCCTATCTTTCAAGTTGGACCAAATTACAGATAGTTACGAAGTTTGATCAAAATCGGTTCAGTAGTTTAAGAGTCCATCGCGGACAAACAACGTGACACGTAATTTTTATAATTATAATTTATATAGATATAATCTGAATCTCGGAAACGGCTCCAACGATTTTCATGAAATGTACTATGTAGGGAGTTTCGGGGGCGATAAATCGATCTAGCAAGGTTTCATTTTTAGAAAACGCCGTTTTTTCCATGTTTTCAGGCAATGAAAAACCCCCTACAATACCATTAGAATACGAAGGTAAATTTCGCCATTAGTTGTAAAATCCCGGTAGCTCAGTTAGGTTATCGGGCGGTCCCGAAACCAGAAGACCCTGGTTCGAGTCCAGACGATTATTTTTTTCACTATGAATTTTATTATTATTATTTATTATTTTATTATTATTTTTTTATAATATAGAGCTGATGCCCGCGACTTTGTCCGCGTGGATTTAGCTTTTAAAGTCCCTCGGGAACTCCTTGATTTTCCGGGATAAAAAGTAGCCTAGATGTTGACCCGAGTAGTAAGCTACCACGGTATAAAGTTTTGTAGAAATCTGTGCGGTAGTTTTTACGTGAAAGAAGGACAAACAAACAGACAGACAAACAGACAAAATAAATTTAGCTTCTGTTTTGATATCTGTATCTTGAACACAATTAGAAGCAAAAACCCTTTTTTGAATCTATTTCATGTACAGAATTGATTTCGTTTCTGTTTTATTATAATATGTAAAGATGTATAGATACAAAACGCGCGTCTCGGGCGCGTCGCAGTGTGAGATCCGCCTTCAGTTGCAGTCACCGAAACTCGTAAATAAAGTTTCTACGTCCGGCGCGGACGTTTTTCAAAATTAAGTTTAAGAAAATCGTAGTTAATAACAGCTAGTTGCAAAATGCCCATCCCCGCAATAGGCAACTGTGCAACTAAGTAAATAATTTGCACCGAACGAGAATCCCCGGTAGGTGTAGGAATATTTAAAGGATGTAGGACACTAAAGTACTTAAGTACTTAAATTTTGTGCCTTTGCATGGGGTGCTGTAATGCCGTTGTACCTGATATCTAGGCTGAGATACCTGAAACCAGCCATTACAATCCCAAATTATTGTCTTGATCATTATCTCAACCCATTCATGAACGCCGCAGCACCTACTGGGTGTGGGTCTCCTTCTAAGAGTGAGAAGAGTTAAGGCCTAGTCCACGCTGGCCCCATGCAAATTGACAGACTCCACACACATTCTAGAACATTATGGAGAACTCTCAGGCGTGCAGGTTTCTTCACGAAACACGTAGAGGAGACATACCTAATTGCACTCAGTACTCACAGTAGTGAGCCTATATGGATTGCTGTTTGCTGATGATAATATTATGATGATGTGTTTGTGTGTTCTTATATCCTACTACTTTTACCAATGGTCTTCAGCTGAGAACAATCGCTCTATGTAATATATAAGATCGCCTTACTCTAGGTATAAAGCAAGTATCAAAAGTACCTCACCATTGTGGTAGGAAATATAATGCTGGTCATCACAAAATCGCGTACTTTCCTCAAAGTTCTCACATTTTCTTTGTCCCATTCTCCCCTCTTCTCTTTCCAGTCACAGTAGAGGGCGATCGGCAAGTAGGCGATAGACAATAACTGGAAAATAGAATAAGCATTTTCAACAGTAGGTACCTATATAATTGTCACCGTAAGATTGTAAAAATTGTTAGTTCATAAACGTCTACTAGTCAGATTGTAAACTGGTGCAAGATTATGAACAGTATCGGTTAGTTTATAATTTAACGTACGTAAAATTGTAAACGACAATAGGGTGACCACTGATAAATTAAGGGTCAATTGAGCGGCTAGTGAAGTGTTGGGATCAGGTGGAGGGGAAAACTCGTAATCAAAAGTTGACACCTAGAAAATCTGAAGAGCGATTGTGCTGAAGAGCGATTGTGTAACTTTATTCCATCAAAATCTTATTCATTTGATGACAAAAACGTACATTTTAATCTGTCAAACAGCAAATTCGAATTGTCTATGCGGTTCATCGATTCTTAACGATAAGCCCCCTGGGTATCAATCGTCTGTTATTCCATTGATCGTATTCGTATTCGATGACATTAGCGTCAAAGTAAAATTAATCCTTGATTGTATTGATTTATGAAATCACAAATTCAGTACGACCGATTTTAACATGGAGCGTATCGTACATACCTAAACGTATAAGAATGCATACACGAAATTGAGCTCTAATTCAGTGCTGTTATGGTTTATTTTATTCTGACTCTAATGTCATCGAATACGATTACGATCTATGAAAAATCTTTAGACAAGCGCACCTCTGGCCCCTAAGGTAGGTACAACGGCTAGCAGTCGCAGCGTCCAGACTCCAGGCACGATTCGGTTACTCGGTTATTCGGTTACATATGGTCAAGCTGTGGGATTGTCTAAAAATGATTGCATCAGTGTGACAATCGCAATCACCTTTGGTTGGTTGGAACCTACACTGCCGCTTGAGTTAAAATGCATTGATACAGTAGCAACGCCATAAATTCACCCAATACCTGTAGGGTTAGTACAAGATTGGATAGTTAACTATGAATAGTAAACTATGACATCACCATCAAAGTAAAATAAACCATAACAGTATTGAGTTAGAGCTCAATTTCGTGTATGTATTCCTTATACGTTTACGTAACGAAAACGCTCCAAATTAAAATCGTCAGTATTTAATTTGTGGCTTTAAATCGATGCTATTATGGTTTATTTTACTTTGATGCTTTTTTTGATTGTCATAGTTAACTATTAAGATCAAACGATCAAACTCAGACTAACCACTCTGGCCCTTTTCGATTACAATTCAATTAAATTGTTAGGTACTAAAGTACCGTAACTCAAAATTTACCCATCGCTCAATATTTCCGACGGGATTATTAGCAAACCTCATCAGCTGGACTTATCCTAATTGATGTGGACAGTCAACAAAATGGCTCACTAGGAATGTTCCAACCAACTTCCAAGCCTGCATCGAACGCAACGTCGTCAAATGTGACAATGATCAAAGTGGCAGTTACATTAGAATTCACTACCGATTGTAGGTAAAACTTACGTGACTGAGCACACATTTAAAGGTGCGACATCAATATGTAAAATATATATACGGTTGACAAACTTCGATTACCCGGCAGTCGTATTAATTTAATATGACCTTGATAAAAATTTGGCTGTGATTTTCATACAAACGTATTAGGTACGCTGATAAATCTGTTTTCTTTAGTTCTAGACATAAAACTTAGCCCGATATCAACCCGCCAAAACAAAATTAAACTGAAATTATTTTCTTTTTGAAGATAAGACCGTTCAAAAGCATATTTTTAAGGAAATTTAGGTATTGCGTGCGTGAACAAAAAATTGCATGAATTAGTAACAAAATAATATAGATACTTAGTTGTAAAGGTATTATACACTCAATAATACATAGGTATTAGGTAAGTACCTACCTACTTTAATTTCAAATGTCTTTCATAAAATAATCCTACTTATATTATAAATGCGAAAGTTTGTGAAAAATTCCTCACAAACTTTCGCATTTATAATATTAGTAAGATCCATCCATCCTCACTGAGGATAGATGTATGGATGGATGGATGAATGGATGTTTGTTACTCTTTCACGCCACAACGAATGAACCGATTTGGCTGAAATTTGGAATAGTGATAGCTTTAGCTCATACCCAGGATTAACACATAGGCTACATTTTATCCCGGAAAGTTAAGGAGTTCCCGCGGGAATTAAAAAACCTTACTCCATGCCTACGAAGTCGCGGGCATCATCTTGTAAATAATAATACGCAAATATATACGGCACGCTGATGATTTTTATGTAAATCAATTAAATAACTTTTGACATTAAAGGCTAAACAATTTATTGTAATTACGCAAATAATAAAAATAAAATTTAGTTTAAAAATAAAGGGGGCTTGGCTTCCATACATGAAAAAGGAATCGAAATAAAAATTTTTTACACTAGCATGTTTGGTGTCATTGTTTAGAGCTCATTATTTGGAGTTCAAATATATTTTTTATTATTTTATCCTACTAATATTATAAATGCGAAAGTTTGTGAGGATGTATGGATGTTTGGATGGATGGATGGATGGATGGATGTTTGTTACTCTTTAACGCGACAACGAATGAACCGATTTTGCTGAAATTTGGCACAGACATAGATTATAGTCTGGAATAGCACATAGGCTCCTTTTTATTCCGGAAAAGCAAACAGTTCCTGCGGGATAGCATCGCTAATTTTTACGCATCTGTCCTTCAAAATACGCGCAATGGAGTTTTAGATTTACGTGATTTTTTGCACAGGTGAAGTTAAGGGCCTGAAAAATAACAAAGGCTACTTTTTATCCCGGGAAAACAAACGGTTCCTGTGGGATATTAGTATGCTACTTTTCACATATTTATCTTTTAATTACGCGGCATTTATGTATGTATGTATGTATGTATGTATGTATGTATGTATGTATGTATGTATGTATGTATGTAAGTATGTATGAATGTATGTATGTATGTATATTCCTACTACCTATCCGACTACCCTACTTCCTCCTACTTATCCTACTAATATTATAAATGCGAAAGTTTGTGAGGATGTATGGATGTATGGATGTTTGGATGGATGGATGGATGGATGGATGGATGGATGTTTGTTACTCTTTAACGCGACAACGAATGAACCGATTTTGCTGAAATTTGGCACAGACATAGATTATAGTCTGGCATAGCACATAAGCTACTTTTTATCCCGGAAAAGCAAACAGTTCCTGCGGGATAGCATCGCTATTTTTTACGCATTTGTCCTTCAAAATACGCGCAATGGAGTTTTAGATTGACGTGATTTTTTTGCACAGGTAAAGTTAAGGGCCTGAAAAATGACACAGGCTACTTTTTATCCCGGGAAAACAAACGGTTCCTGCAGGATATTAGTATACTACTTTTCACACATTTATCTTTCAATTATGCGCCAACGGAGTTACAGATTGACGTGGTTTTTTGGAGAGGCATAGTTGGTGACTTGAAAAGTGACAAAGGCTTCTTTTTATCCTGGGAAAGCAAACAATTCCCGCGGGATATTCGTATGCTACTTTTCACATATTAATCCTTCAATTATGCGCCAACGAAGTTACAGATTGACGTGGTTTTTTTGATAGGCATAGTTGAGGACCTGAAAAGTGACAACAGCTACTTTTTATTCCGGGAAAACAAACAGTTCCCGCGGGATATTCGTATGCTACTTTTCACATATTTATCCTTAAATCATGCGCCAATATGCATGCATGCATACATGTATGTATGTATGTATGTATGTATGTATGTATGTATGTATGTATGCATGTACGCATGTATGTATGCATGTATGCATGTATGTATGTATGTATGTATGTATGAATGTATGAATGTATGTATGTATGTATTTATGTATGTATGTATGTATGTATGTATGTATGTATGTATGTATGTATGTATGTATGTATGTATGTATGTATGTATGTATGTATGTATGTATGTATGTGTGTATGTATATATGCATGTATTAATGTATGTTGATTATTATTAATGTGAAAGTTTGTGAGGATGGATGTATACGGATGTATGTTTGTATAGATGTAGTATACGGATGGATGGATGTATGTTCTCTGAGATAGGGGTTGAACTATTTTGACTGTTTTACTCCTTATCTTCGTTACATTTAAACTAATTTTTATTATTATTTTAACCGACTTCAAAAAAAGGAGGAGGATCTCAATTCAACGGAATCTTTTTCTATTCATGTTCACCGATTACTCGAAGACGCCTAAACCGATCTGTTTTTTAAAAAAATCTACAATAAATTATATACTTCGTAGTGGCACGGGCGTTTAAATGTATGCTCCCGGGACAAAAAGTAGCCTGTGTTATTTTCCAGGTCTGAAACTTTACCTGTGTAAAAACTCGGCCAAGTGGGAGTCGGGCCTCGCTCTTTTAGGGTTCCGTTAAAAAAATTTACATAAAAATATTTCCATGTACCCATGGAAATATTTTATTTAATTTTTTTAATTTAATTTAATTTTTATTATTTGTTGTTGTAGCGGCAATAGAAATACACAATCTGTGAAAATTTCAACTGTCTACCTATTACAGTTACCGAGATACAGCCCGCTGACAGACGGACGGACGGACGGACGGACAGCGTAGGCTTAGTAATAGGGTCCCGTTGGTACCCTTTGGGTACGGAACCCTTAAAACCACGTCGACTAATTCACTTGCACTTTATATTGTGAAATATTATAACTGCGAAAGTGCGTTGCTTTGTCCTTCAATCACGCCCCAACAGAGCTACGGATCGACGTGATTTTTTGCAGGGGTACCTATAGTTGAGGACTTGGAGAGTGACAGGCTACATTTTATCCCGCAAAGTCAAAGAATTCCCGAGGCATTTTAAAGGCTAAGTTCACGCAGACGAAGTCGCGGGCATCAGCTAGTAGCTTCAAAAATGAAGAAACTATGAAACTATAGTCCATTTACATAAATTAAATAAGTAGGTATATGTCGGAGCAGGTATCCTCGTCGGCAACAAAGTCAGAGATATTTGTCACGCAACGAGGGAAGGTAGCGTGGAAAGATCTAATTCATTACTTATGATGTTTATTCTTCGAACAAAAGTACCCTCAAAAGCTCCTCTTTTACATTAACTAGCCATGGACCAGAAGCGGGAATTATTACTCAAAACTAATCAGGCTTTAAGAGAACGCGTCTCTTAAAACGCTGAAACCCTACCTAAAGCCGTCGCCACCATCCCCAATAAGGGCCCCTTTCCACTCAGCTAATAACCACAGCACGACAGACAAACCACCATCTGAACGTAAGGTCGATTGCGCCCACACGGCCATTCTGATCCAGCGCGCTCTCTGCGCTGTAGATTAGTATCTGAATGGTATCACCCCCTGGGATCTACCCCATATGTCACATTCATGGCATCACCAATCTGGCATATAGTCTGTAAGACCGGGAATAAGGATACGCTTGGCAAACAGCCGGCGCTTAAGGAAGGATGTTTTGGATAACTCGGCATCACCCGCCTTGGATCTAGCCATTTCACATCATGGCATCACCCGCCTGGGATATAGCCCTAAGACCGGGAAAAGGATACACTTGGTAACCAGCTAGCGCTTAAGGAAGGATGTTTTGGAAAATTCGGCATCACCCACCTGGGATATAGCCCTTAGACCGGGAAAAGGATACGCTTAGCAAACAGCTAGCGCTTAAGGAAGGATGTTTTGGACTAATCGGCATCACCCGCCTTGGATCTAGCCATATCACTTCATGGCATCACCCGCCTGGGATATAGCCCTAAGACCGGGAAAAAGGATACACTTGGTAACCAGCTAGCGCGTAAAGAAGGATGTTTTGGACAACTCGGCATCACCCGCCTTGGATCTAGCCATATCACTTCATGGCATCACCCGCCTGGGATATAGCCCTAAGACCGGGAAAAAGGATACGCATGGTGGCCAGCCAGCGCTTAAGGAAGGATGTTTTGGACCAATCGGCATCACCCGCCTTGGATCTAGCCATATCACTTCATGGCATCACCCGCCTGGGATATAGCCCTAAGACCGGGAAAAAGGATACGCTTAGCAAAGAGCCAGGCGCTTAAGGAAGGATGTTTTGGACAACTCGGCATCACCCGCCTTGGATCTAGCCACATCATTTCATGGCATCACCCGCCTGGGATATAGCCCTAAGACCGGGAAAAAGGATACGCTTAGTGATCATCAAATGTCTAGGTTGGAAAAGTGGATTAAAAACAAAACCAAATAAGATTAATTTCCCGAAATTATCGCTCGTCCATCCTTATCTTAAATAATTTTCGACCTGGAATCCAGAAATCCCCAGTATGGGAGAGGTGGATCCCACCGCTGCTGTCGGAGCGGGTATCCTCGTCGGCAACAAAGTCAGACACATTTGTTGCGCGACGAAGGAAGGTAGCGTGGAATGATAATTTCATTACTTATGATGTTTATTCTTCGAACAAAAGTACCCTCAAAAGCTCCTCTTTTACATTAACTAGCCATGGACCAGAAGCGGGAATTATTACTCAAAACTAATCAGGCTTTAAGAGAACGCGTCTCTTAAAACGCTGAAACCCTACCTAAAGCCGTCGCCACCATCCTCAATAACGGCCCCTTTCCACTCAGCTAATAACCACAGCATGACAGACAAACCACCATCTGAACGTGAGGTCGATTGCGCCCACATATACGTTAATACTTTAATAACAATTTTGTAGCAATTACAATTAATGGGTAAAATAACAGTTAAATTTAAAAGACTTATAATTATATTTAAATACTAGCTGACCCAGCGAACTTCGTACCGCCACTACTTATAAATGAAAAATTAGTTAAATAAACATTTTCCAGTGGACCAAATTGTGAATCTAAACCATCCTCGAATCCCCTTGAACTCAAACAAAAAATTTCATCAAAATCGGTCCAGCCGTCTAGAAGGAGTTCAGTGACATACACACGCACACAGGAAATATACATATATATTAAGATATGATCCATATGTACTTATTTGAAACTAACTGATGCCCGCGACTTCTTCCGCATGGATTTAGTTTTTAAAATCCCTCGGGAACTCTTTCCGGGGATTTTCCGGGATAAAAAGTAGCCTATGGGTGCTTGCATAAAGAAGCAGGTACCGACAGATCGGTACCGGGTACCTGCTTCTTTATGCAAGCACCCTATGTCACTCTCCAGGTCCTTAACTATACTGATCCGTAGCTCTGTTGCGGCGTGATTGAAGGACAAACCAACAAACAAACACACTTTCGCTTTTACAATATTAGTATGATTAGTATGATTATCTTTTCTCTAGTTTAATTTACTCTGTTTTCGTAATTTTGATTCTGATTTTGTAAACAGATTAGGTATAATGGGGCTGACATGTACCAAGGTATAAAAGCCTCTAAATAATTAATAAAGAATTTTTTCTTTATTTATTTAGGGGCTTAATAATAAATAAACAAAAATGACGATTACATTGATTCATTATAACTTAGATAGGTACTCGAACGGTAGATTTTGAATAGCAGATACCTACTAAAATAGATTAGCTTTAAAATAGATTAAGTTGTATTAAAATAGATGGATACATATTTTGTGACAAACTTTCAAATAACTTTAAGTATTTTTTATTCAATAGTAAAATTGCCCTTTACTGCGATCTCGCCTGATGGTAAGTGATGATGGAAGAAGGGTATAGCAGTTTTAATTAAGCTATTATTAGGTACCTACTCTTAATCTGTTTCTGCGCGCCATCGTGCCAGAATACTAAATATCGCTATGCGGTACCTGTTTGGTATAGCCAAATGGATGGCTACTCTTAAAACATAAGCTAAAACTACTTACTACTTAACACATTAGAATTTGAATATTCACTTACATTGAACCAGCAAGTGAGCAACTTCCATCGCACTCTAATATAAACACTAACTCTAGGATCTTCATCATTTGACATATCAATCGGTAGAATCATGATCGCGGCGAACACCAAATGCAAAAACGCAACTCCGTAGAAACACATGCGAACATTCAGCAAAAAATTACTGCTTCTTATCATATTAATACAAATCTGATTAAAACAATGTATTGTTGATTCGTAAAATATTGTTGTTTACAATCTGTTTATCATACACAACGAGATACCGGTGCGTATAAAGTTCGGACGTAAAATGACAATCGCTCTAATGAACTGGGGTACTTCACGTGCCGATTTCACCAACGTCGAGTGACGTTTAACCGAGGAATACATTGCGCGTTCCGACAGTTTTTGTATCGAAATATCTGTCAAAATAGCAAATCGCTCGGTAACGACCTAATTTACGTGGGTGTAATCGGCCCTTAGTCAAGTACCTATTGTGCAATTAATTTGTTCGCTGATAAGTTGCTATTGTTATTTGTTACTGTCTGCATAGATAAGCAGGACCTGCAGTTATTTACCCAACTACGGCAAAACCAAAAGGAAAGGCTATGATTTTAGCGATCTACATATACCTACGTCTTTGAATATTAAACCAACACTAAGACCTACGTAGTAAGTTATGATTACACCTCGCCCATCTGCATTAGACTAGTTCTAAGAATGCAAGTGCAAGCTCAGCGGAATGTTGACCGGATGGGCGTTGCTTCTCGTGGGATTCTCACAGCCTCCAAATCGGCTGCACATAAATAGTTATTTGTGTTATATGGGGCCAAAGGAATTTTTTGTTCCCCGAGGGCGTTATTTTGAATTCAGAGCGAAGTGAAGGATTCTATAGTAGACTCCCGAGCGCAGCGAGGGATTCTAAAGTAGAATCCTGAGCGTAGCGAGGAATTCAATATACGCCGCCCGAGAACAAAAAATTTTGGCCCCGAATGACACACACTATTTTTCATCATTACCTATGAGAAAAAGCTAGGAGTATCAACCTACTATGTATAGAGTATAGAAATTACCAATCCGTATATTGAAAGTTTAAATAAAACACAAATAAATTTTTACGAAATAATTAAACATTAATATTTATGTTGGAAGTATGGGCGTATATATCTAATCGACTTTGATCACGTGACTTATCGAAGACAACAGTTTCTCAAACATTTTTGAATTCTCTCTTCTGATTGGTCCGCGTTAGTGCTTTGGTATGCTAAAGCACTAACGCGGACCAATCAGAAGAGAGAAATGAAAAGTCCCATGGGGTTAAAATTAAGTTTTGCTCCCGCTATCCTCTGAAGCCAATATTCGTTTTTCGAATAGGTATGATGAAAAAAGTATTTTCTTTACGCTCCCAAAACCAAAAGTACGTATGCTCGTATTTATGTGTCTATTTACGTACAAGGTAAACAGCGTAGCGCCTTAAACTTCCGAGCCGATTTTGATGAATGCTTTGTCAATCGATATTCGATATGTCATGATGGTCCGGGTGGCACATCCTAACGAATATAAAGGCATATTTTATACGAACAAAATCATTATGACGGAAGTTACATTCAATTTTCCGTGGTCGGGGTTTTAAACTTTTTGTTGTTCATGAGGACAGTAAACTGCTAGATATTCTGTTCTTTTGATGTGTGATTAGCGCTTCTCTGCTTCAGTGATAATAAACTGCTAGATTCTGTTCCTTTGATGTTTGATTAACGCTTCTCTGCTTCGGTGACAATAAACTGCTAGATATTCTGTTCTTTTGATGTGTGATTAGCGCTTCTCTGCTTCAGTGATAATAAACTGCTAGATTCTGTTCCTTTGATGTTTGATTAACGCTTCTCTGCTTCGGTGACAATAAACTGCTAGATATTCTGTTCTTTTGATGTGTGATTAGCGCTTCTCTGCTTCAGTGATAATAAACTGCTAGATATTCTGTTCCTTTGATGTTTGATTAACGCTTCTCTGCTTCGGTGACAATAAACTGCTAGATATTCTGTTCTTTTGATGTGTGATTAGCGCTTCTCTGCTTCAGTGATAATAAACTGCTAGATTCTGTTCCTTTGATGTTTGATTAACGCTTCTCTGCTTCGGTGACAATAAACTGCTAGATATTCTGTTCTTTTGATGTGTGATTAGCGCTTCTCTGCTCCAGTGATAATAAACTGCTAGATTCTGTTCCTTTGATGTGTGATTAACGCTTCTCTGCTTCGGTGACAATAAACTGCTAGATATTCTGTTCTTTTGATGTGTGATTAGCGCTTCTCTGCTCCAGTGATAATAAACTGCTAGATTCTGTTCCTTTGATGTGTGATTAACGCTTCTCTGCTTCGGTGACAATAAACTGCTAGATATTCTGTTCCTTTGATGTGTGATTAACGCTTCTCTGCTTCAGTGATAATAAACTGCTAGATATTCTGTTCCTCTGATGTGTGATTAGCGCTTCTCTGCTTCAGTGATAATAAACTGCTAGATATTCTGTTCCTTTGATGTGTGATTAACGCTTCTCTGCTTCGGTGACAATAAACTGCTAGATATTCTGTTCTTTTGATGTGTGATTAGCGCTTCTCTGCTTCAGTGATAATAAACTGCTAGATTCTGTTCCTTTGATGTGTGATTAACGCTTCTCTGCTTCGGTGACAATAAACTGCTAGATATTCTGTTCCTTTGATGTGTGATTAACTCTTCTCTGCTTCGGTGACAAATTGGTCGTTTTCTTCACCATCATTCTTTCCCCATTCTTCTCAACCCATCGCAGGCCCCTGCGTCGTCGGCATCGTTGGGTTTAGTGTCATCTATATATATAAAAGAAAGTCGTGTTAGTTACACTATTTATAACTCAAGAACGGCTGAACCGATTTGGCTGAAAATTGGTGGGGAGGTAGCTTAGAACCAGGAGATGGACATAGGATACTTTTTACTATTATAAATGCGAAAGTGTGTTTGTATGTTGGTTTGTTTTTCAATCAAGTAGCAAAAAAGCTACGGATCGACGTGATGTTTTGCGTGGGTATAGTTGAGAACCTGGAGGGTGACAATGGCTACGTTTTATCCGGGAAAATCAAAGAATTCCCGCGGGATTTTAAAAATGAAATCCACGCGGACGTCAGCTAGTAATTCATAAAACACACAATAATAGTGTGTACAGTGTACTGTATAGTAGTGTCGGGAGACCGGTCTTAGATCTCTTGAAGAAGAACGGATTAGACAATAAATTCCTGTTTTCACCAAAGTTCCCTAACTATTACGGGCTACCTAAGCTAGGAGTAGTACGTAGGGTAGGAAGCAGTGATAGCCTAGTGGATAGTACTGCGGTCTCCTTTTCGGGGAGTCGCAAGTTCGATCCCGGGCATGCACCTCTGGCTTTTCTAAGTTATGTGCGTTTAAGAAATTTTATATCACAAGCTTCAACGGTGAACGTAAACATCGTGAGGAAACCTGCACACCTGAAAGTTCTTCATAATGTTTTCAAAGGTGTGTGAAGTCTGCCAATTTGCATCGGGCCAGCACGGTGGACTATGGCCTGTAACCCTTCTCTGAGATATTAAAATCAAAACTAAATAACGTCTCCGAACATGTCGGAGCAATCTGCCTCTTGTCTAAGTCGACAAGAATATTATACAACAAAAAACCCTTGATTCTATTCTGAGTATAATCTTAATATATATAAATTACTTAACCGATTTTGATCAAACTTCGTAACTATCTGTAATTTGGTCCAACTTGAAAGATAGGAAGGATAGTTTTAGTAGTTATTTGTTTTATTTATATAGGTAAGTTGGCGGTACGAAGTTCGCCGAGTCAGCTAGTTTAATATAAAATAATCTTTTTAAAAAACTTCAAACGCCCGCGCCACTAGGTACATAGTATATAATTTATATATCGATATTTTAAAAACCGCTTGACCGATTTTGATAAAATTTAAATGGGTCCACCTGGGAAGAATACTTTGAAACAAAAAAAAAAAAGAATTTGCGAAATCAGTTCAGGCGTCTTCGAGTAAGTAATCGGTGAACATACATAAAAAAAGATACCGACGAATTGAGAACCTCCTGCTTTTTTGAAGTCGGCTAAAAACCGCGGACAGATAGACAGACGGATGGACTCGGCAAACTATGTGGGTTCCTTATTGGTTTACTACGGAACCCTGAGAATACACAATGCCTACTTGTAATTTTCTGCAAAACGCACACGACAGAGTTTAACATGATAATATTATACCTATATACTTATGTATTGTTTAATAAATTATCCGGAATAGGCAAACGAATGCCAAAAAGGAATGGTTCGAATCGTGTATTGAACAATACGCTGTCGTTGAATATAATTGTGACCATAAAACTGGGCTGATAGGCTTCGTCATTGAAAGTGCAAATATAATAAGACGTGACAACCATGAACATCTCAACTCAAGGAAGTGTAGGAGCAGGTACTTACCTACTGTCAGTAACATGATTGAATTGTCAGATTCGTGTTTAAAATTGATAACGATTTTTAGAAATGATACGAAAGTTAACGACCCTCCAGATAAAAGGCGCCCTAAGCACGTCCTTAATGACCCTGACGATCAGATTACGACAGACAACGCAACCCTATCACGTAGGCCACACACACCGTCAACCTCAACACAGCGTCTTCGCCGGCGAAGATGAGGCCCCCGATTTCTAACGTCACCTGGGCGTGGATCCTTACCACGATCACGGGGACGTACGGACTAACCTAGTCCAGCCACTCCTCCCACTCGTCCCAACGCCATCCTAAGCCGAAGTCCGAGCCTCACAGGAGGCGCCCTTAGGAAGACGTTGCCCCCCGATGTCTTCGAGCCCTAGAGCTCACTCCCCCGGCGACGCTTCGCGCTCGCCCCAACGTCCGGTGGCGCTGTAGCGGCCATTAGGGCCAACAGCATACACTATCCGAAAAAAGAAAACGATACAAATTCAGTCTCTGCCAGAGACTCATCCGACTAGTAGATGCTTTCGTGCCTAGGTCGGTGTATTTGATTGAGGGATTGCGATAGCAATCGCGCGCTAATCGAATAAATATTGTCTGTACGATTAGATTAGTGTAATTGATTAATTAATATTTAAATGTTTTTGATAACTACCCTCACGTTCAGATGGTGTTTTTCTGTCGTGTTTGTGGTTAAATTGATTAGATGTGATGTGAGGAAAGGGGCCGTTATAGGAGTGGTGGAGACGGCTATGTTGTGAGTGATAGACTTTTGAGTGCCTAGGTTATAAAGAGTAAAGTTTGTGATGTTTGTTACACTACTTACATAAATGTGTATTTTATTTTTAAATTATAATATAAACGACTTGCCGAAAACTTATGACGAATCCTAACTATGTAATACAAATAAATGAATTTAGGAAAGTGTGTTTGTTTGATGGTATGTCCCTCAATCACGCTGCAACCGAGCAACGGATCGACGTGATTTTTGCATGGGTATTTTGAAGACTTAGAGTGTGCTTAGAGAGTGTCATAGGCTCTCATTTATCCCGGAAAAACAGAGGGTTCCCGCGTGATTTTTAAAATCTAAACTCCACGCGGACGAAGTCGCGGGCAAAAGCTATCAGTATTGTAGTAGGTATATTTTTCTTTATGGATTTCATTTTGGACATATCACATATTTTATCTTTCAGCTCCATTTATTGGATAATTTTAATGTGCACTAATCGGATGAATTAATATAAGTAAATAAAAAAAATCGTCCATGTGCGAGTCGGGCCTCGCTCTTTTAGGGTTCCGTACATATTATGACCAAATCACTTTTTTAGTATAACTAGATATTTAAATAGTTCTTAGTACTAAATTATATATAGATATTAGTACTAAATTAGCATATGGGGAAAAATACTCGTTTGTTTTGGCCACCATTACTTATAAACCGCATCATAAATCGGTGTTTTCAGTATTTGTTGTTTAAATACCCTATATTAGTACATAATATAATTTCAAATTCCTAAGTAGTTGTGTAGTTTGACCACAAAAGTGGTCCAAAACCGAACACTTTGACGGCCCCGAGAGCCCCCTTTATTTTTTAATTTAATTTTATTTTAATTATTTGTTGTTATAGCGGCAATAGAAATACACAATATGTGAAAATTCCACTGTCTACCTATTACGGTTTACGGACTTTGGGTACGGTACCCTAAAAATAAATAAATTATAAAGTAAGATAAAAAATACCTAATTCAATTTCTACCATATCAAAATAAAATAAAAAACCAGCCAAGTGCGAGTCGGACTCGCGCACCGAGGGTTCCGTACTCTAGAAGTAAAAGTAAAACGATAATACTAGTGGTTCGCCCCGAACTGAGTGAGTGAGTATTTTTTTCGACATTATGCCCGATTAATCAAAAAATATTATATTTATAAATAAATAAAAATCTGTTTTAGAATGTACAGGGTATAGTTATCTTACTTTGAAATTTCAAATTTTCCCGAGATGGACGGACAGAGAAAGTCTCACCATAAGGGTTCCATTTTTACCATCGTGGTACGGAACCCTAAAAATGGATAATAGTAAGTACAAACACAAAAATGTCGTATGTACATACCATTGATAGCTTACGAAGCGACTTACAATCTTAAATTTATGGTACATTATACATATTATGTTTATTAATATGTCCTCAATAGTCAATAATATTATGATAATATTTTGTTTTGCAAAAAGCAACTGTTTTTCTCACCAGAATCTTCTTTACAAAGTAATAGTGCGCCTCGTTATAATTAATAGCAAACACTCAAGATATAACTTTCCGTACGAAAAATACAGTTTGTACTTTGTCCTTGATTTATCCTAACCTTAACCTTAATTATTGAACCCTAAAAATGTGAATTATAATGAAGTTGAGTTTCATAACTTAACCACAGAATATATAATAGACTAAACTAGGTTTATCAAAAGATTCTGTTTTTTTAACCAACAAAAGAGGGTTGTTATAAGCTTGACGTGTGTATCTGTGTGTCTGTCAGTTCCCTCGTAGCTCCCTAACGTATGGACTACTAATACCAGATGACTATAGATGATGCCCGCGACTTCGTCTTAATTCCCACGACACTTTAATTTTACGGGATAAAATATATGTGCTAATCCTGGGTATGAGCTATCTCTATTCCAAATTTCAACTATCTACAACTTATATCAAACCTCTTTTGTCGATTAAAAAAACAGAATCTTTTGTTATACCTAGTTAAGTGGAACTCAATTTTATTTTAATTCACATTTTTAGGGTTCAGTTAAGGTTAGGGTTAGGATAAAGCAAGGACAAACTTGCGGCATCGTACGACAAGTTGTATCTTGAGTGTTTGCTGTTATCTTATAACGAGGCGCACTATAAATATTTATAAAAAAGCAATGTTAAATAGCAATGTCACGCAGAAGTACGAAAGTTTCCATAATAGTTGCAGGCGCTAAAGTATTTTTTGTGAACAACTCGCTCGATTGCGATTCTACTTCTAGTTTTCAAATACCTAACGTCGCGCTGGACAATGCACAATAATTCTCTAAACGAGGTTTTACCCGCGACTTCATCTCGTGGAGTTGGGTTTTTATAATCCCGCGATTGCCGGCTCTTCTCAGCAGAATCCGCTTTCCGAACCGGTGGTAGATTCATGACGTGTCTTATATAAGAGCTACAGGTTGGCCTACGTGAAATAAATAATTTTGAATTTCGAATTTTTTTGAATTTTGAGATTTTTTCCGGGAAAAAAATAGCCTCGATGTCACTTTCCAAGTTCTTGACTATAGGTCTATTTGTCAAATCACGTCGATCTGTTGCTCCGTTGCTTCGTGATTGAAGGACAAATTAAAAACCAACAAACACAATTTTGCAGTTTAATACATATTAGGCTTCACTCATCGCGATTTTTCAAACAACTATTTTACCCCCTCAGGGGTTGAATTTTCAAAAATCCTTTTTTGCGGATGCCTACGTCATGATTCTACTACTCTGTAGGATTACATGACGTAGACATGCGAAGCTGTATTCCTTTCAGCCCGATCCGTCCAGTGGTTTGAACTTTGCTTTGATGGATCAGTCAGTCAGTCAGTCAGTCAGTCACCCTTTTTCAGTTAGTTTCTCTTTTATATATTTAGAAGATTAACGTTACTCCAGTGATGTGATTGGACCATCCATATCAAAAATTCAAAAAAAATTCAAAATTCAAAATTATTTATTTCACGTAGGCCAACCTAGTGCCTCTTATGACAAGTCATGAGACTCTATCACATGCTTTAATGGTGAAGGGAAACATCGTGTAAACGTGCCTGAGAGTTCTCCATAATGTTCTCAAAAGTAGATAGGATCTACTAGTAGTCACATTTCACAAATAAGTATCATGCATTGACCGATATTTGTGCTCGTGATTCTATACACATACGTCAATTGTTTATCTATTTTATGTATTATAAAGCTTATCTTAATTCATAGAATATTGTTAATTAATTAATCTCTATTCTCTATCAGCCCGTCTTATTATGGCTAGCTTTATTTACGAGTTGCATAACGGAGCGGATAAAGTAAGATTACAGTTTAAATTAAATTTTAATATAGTAAAAATGATAAACTCAAAGTTTTTACTCATATAACCTTAAGGTGGTAAAAGCATGCGACAGGCGATTTTTGGTGAGCTTTGTGAGGAAAACTATAAGTTCAATTTGAATAATTTCAAAGTAATATGTAATCTGGGTCTCTTATCTAAATTTACTTTGAGGTAGAAACACGATTGGAAAAAAAATTCTCGATAGAAAGTTTTCCCAAACTTTGCTCCAATAATCTCCTTTTTTTTCGTTTTAATCGGAAACGGTAGGTTTTTTTCCTGCTATTTTTTTTATTTGTGTTGATATAAATATTTACTAAAAGCGGTTTGAACTATTCTTTGATAATTAGCATTCATAATTTTTTTTAATCAATTTAACACTTATTAAAGATTTTTTCAATTCCCGCCCCCTGAATCTATAACTTCCATCTCTTTCTGCAAAGTATATAGTCCCATCACTATCGTACAACCCGCCCATTTTTAACCAGTTAACTGATGGCTATTGCCAGCGTTGGACGTGTGTCCGGATCCGCCAGGATAATATGTATTTTTTTTCGGTTAAGAAAAAATTAAAAATGCCTTGATGGCGCTTGAAAATAGCAGGTTGTAACTACTCGGCGACCAAAAAATAAAATACGAAGCTTTTATCGTAAAACTTTACGTTGAAGAGCAACGCCATCTATTGGTCATTGACTAAACGACTAAGCAACATGATATAAAATTGGTTTGTTAAAAAGTTCGACGGAAATATGATTTGCGTGATGCCTTCGATTATTTCACAGACTTCTCCGTAGAGTGTCTAGTGTGGTGGCGAGGGTGACGGAGTGAATCCAATTGTTCAGGGTTCGAATTCTGACTTCAGATTATGTCTTTGTTTGTTTTTTTTTATTTACCATGATAAAATAAAATTGAAGTTTCTGCTTGTAATGTCAAGATAACAGGTTTATATAACTAAATGCATATTATGAAAGTAAATATGGTACTCTATGTGAATACTTAGTCTAGAAGGTGTGTCGCGCTACTAAAGAACGAAAATAATCGGCCAAGTGCGAGTCGGGCCTCGCTCTTTTAGGGTTCCGTTAAAAAAATTAAATTAAAATATTTCCATGATGGAAATATTTTAATTTTTTTTTTTAATTTAATTTAATTTTTATTATTTGTTGTTATAGCGGCAATAGAAATACAAAATATGTGAAAATTTCAACTGCCTATCTATTACGGTTTACGAAATACATTCCGCTGACAGACGGACGGACAGCAGAGGCTTAGTAATAGGGTCCCGTTGGCACCCTTTGGGTACGGAACCCTAGAAATAGGCCAATGAAAATATGCCAGTGTGCTTGACATGAGTGCCGCGCATGCGCGGCGTGGATTACTGAGCGTGCGTAATAATACCAATAGGTACAAGTAGTTCCAATAAAATGGGGACAATTATGTCATTAATTTTTTTTTAAATATTATATAAAAATAAAATTAATACTTTTTTATTTATTATCATAAAACAATAATTTTATTAATAATATTAACTCTAATGACTCATAGTATATAATATTTTGTATAAGGTAATTAGGGTTTTGTATTAGGTTTCCAAAATTTTAAAAAATCAGCACCATATTGAATTTATTTGTTACTAGCTGATGCCCGCGACTTCGTTCGCGTGGATTTAGTTTTTAAAATCAGGCAGGAACTCTTTGATTTTCCGGGATGCCTGTCACCCTCCATTCTCAACTATACCTATCCAAAAAATCACATCAATCCGTAGCTTTGTTGCAGCGTGATTGACGGACAAACAAACAAACAAACACACTTTCGCATTTATAATATCACTCGCAGCATTGTTAATGATGATTAAAAGAGAAAACATATTACTGATGATATTATCAATTACGTTTAGCTATCATTTTTATAATTGTCATTTTTACCATACCTAACCAAAGACAAAATTACGTTTAGCTGCAATTTACGTTTTGTTATTCCACTGTCATTTGCGTTTTGTCAGATGCGTTTTTGTTATACCACGTTTTATAGTGACATGACGGAAACGCGGTCGAACGGGATAAAAAGTATCCTATGTCCGTCTCCTGGTTCTAAGCTACGTCCCACCAATTTTCAGCCAAATCGGTTCATCCGTTCTTGAGTTATAAATAGTGTAACTAACACCACTTTCTTTTATATATCGACGGCAGAAAGCGGAAATGTCGTATCTCAAAATTTGGGCTAAATGACTTTTTTTACTATATTGTTGATAAGCAAAAAAAGCCGCGTCGAATGGTATATGTCTCGTCTTTCTACGATGAAAAAATTTAATGATACGCCATTGAATTTTTTCTAGTTTTGGTACTGCTTACATGACAAATTGCTGTAAATAGAGGAAAAATCGCTATTTTTGAAAATAAAATAGATACGACAACACGTCCAACATAAATAACAGTTACACCATTATTTTACCCTGACGGACATTGATTTCAAAAGAGATACAGCATTTCAGCCGCCCCAAAATTTTACGTTGACAAGGATACAGCAATATGCTTTGAAGTGGTGAGTGTTTATCAAACAGTTACTACATTTCAAACATTTAATTTAAGAGCAAATATCTTACTTACACCATAATATTAGAGTATTGTTTTGTGATGAGTAATCAATACGGGGGGGTAAGGGAGCGCAACTCCATCTAGCGCTCCAAACGTCAACCTCACCTGCCCGTGGTGCCCCCTGCTAGTCTACTGACGAGGCTATGACGACCGACAAATGGCAGTATAACCATTTCATACTGGCTAGACTGAGCAAATGGCACAGGCCGGTGTTGGGCAGCAGCGTCACTGGTGCGATCAGTCTAGCCCTGCGATGACCAACACGCCTGCCCAGCGTGGTCATTATGGGCAAAACCTTAATGGATAATCACAGAAAACCATGGCCCCTAGTTCCCGGCGGCCTCGCTATTCCTGACCCTGGCAGCGGTCACGGTAATGGCGGGGCAGGGGGTGCTAAGAATCTCCGGACGAGATTCCGCTGCCAACCCCGACGACTGGACCTGGTGACGTATAACGCACGCACTTTGAGGACCGACGAGAAGATCATCGAGCTGGAAGAAGCAGTGAGCAAGTTGCGCTGGAATATTATAGGATTGTCTGAAGTCCGAAGAGAGGGGGAGGACTCGATAATCCTCAATTCCGGCAACTTGTTTTACTACCGGGAGGGCGATCAACAGTCCCAGGGTGGTGTCGGGTTCATCGTCCACAAGTCCCTCGTCAACAACATTGTACAAGTCGAGAGTGTGTCGAGTAGGGTAGCGTACCTCATACTCAGAATCACCAAACGGTATTCGCTGAAGGTTATACAGGTCTACGCACCGACATCGACTCATTCTGACGAGGAGGTAGAGGCGCTGTATGAGGATATATCAAAAGCCATACACACCTCTGCCACTCATTACAGTGTTGTGATGGGGGATTTCAATGCAAGGCTGGGCGAACGAAGCGGTGCAGAGACGAGAGTGGGGCATTTTGGGTATGGGCGAAGGAACCAAAGGGGCCAAATGTTGGCCGACTTCATGGAGAAGGAGGGCCTCTTTATGATGAACTCCTTCTTCAGGAAGCGGCCACACAGAAAATGGACATGGTTGAGTCCCGATGGTTCCACGAGAAATGAGATCGACTTCATTATGTCGACCAAGCGGCATATATTCAATGATGTCTCTGTGATCAATAGGGTGAAAACCGGTAGCGATCACCGGATGGTAAGAGGCACGTTGAATATTAATGTAAAGCTGGAAAGGGCCAGACTGGTGAAGTCCACTCTCCGACCTTCTCGTGCTCATATCCAAAATCCCGAAAACTTCCAACTCGAACTGCAGAACCGATTCGAGTGCCTAGCAGACTGCGTTTCTGTGGACGATCTAAACAACAGGTTCGTGGAAACTGTCCATACTGTGGGGTCTAAATTCTTTAAGACCCATCGCAGGAAAAGAATCGAAAAGTTCTCTGACCATACTCTCAAGCTAATGAAGGAGAGACAAGAGATGAGGCTGCAGTCATCGGCAGACGCGGCTGCCTACCGGCGGATTAATAGGCAGATCTCTAAGGCACAAACTCGCGACCTCCGTGTCTTTAATACCAAGTGTATTAAAGATACCATTGAGCGGAACAAAGGCTCAAAAGTGTTCGCGAGAGATCTGTCTATCGGACAGAGCCAGCTGACGCGGCTGAAAACTGATGACGGCCGACTCGTCTCTTCTCGACCTGAGGTCTTGGGAGAGGTTGAGAAGTTCTATGGACAGTTATATACCACGACACAAAAACCTGTTGAAGATTTGGCGAAAGATCCCAGAGCCAAACTGACCCGACACTATACCGAAGATATCCCGGACGTCAGCCTATACGAGATTAGAATGGCTTTCAAACAGCTCAAGGACAACAAGGCGCCAGGTGATGACGGAATCACTGCGGAACTCCTGAAAGCGGGTGGAAAACCGGTACTTAAGATCTTTCAGCGATTGTTCAATTCCGTCATCCACGAGGGCACAACGCCGGAAGCATGGCACAGGAGCGTGGTGGTTCTGTTCTTCAAAAAGGGTGATAATACCTTGTTGAAGAATTATAGACCCATCTCGTTGTTGAGTCATGTTTATAAGTTGTTCTCGAGAGTCATTACGAATCGTCTCGCTCGTAGGTTCGACGACTTCCAGCCTCCCGAACAAGCCGGATTCCGAAAAGGCTTTGGTACCATAGATCACATTCATACGCTGCGGCAGGTTATACAAAAGACGGAAGAGTATAACCGGCCACTTTGCATAGCGTTTGTGGACTATGAGAAAGCCTTCGATTCGGTGGAAACTTGGGCTGTGTTGAGGTCGCTGCAGAGATGCCGGATTGACTACCGGTATATCCAAGTGTTGAAGTGCTTGTATGAAAACGCCACAATGTCAGTACGTATACAGGACCAGACTACGAGGCCAATCCACTTGCAGCGTGGAGTGCGACAGGGAGACGTTATCTCCCCGAAGCTCTTTACCGCTGCGTTGGAGGACGTCTTTAAGCTTCTGGATTGGAACGGGCTTGGCATCAACATAAACGGCGAGTACATCACTCACCTGCGATTTACCGATGACATAGTAGTCATAGCAGAGACTCTGAGAGACCTCAATACAATGCTCAACGATCTCAGCAGGGTTTCTCAACAGGTGGGCCTGAAAATGAACATGAGCAAGACGAAAATCATGTCCAATGCTCATGCACCGCTCCACCCAGTAATTGTTGAGAACTCTGCACTCGAAATTGTCGACGAGTATATTTACCTGGGACACACAGTCCAGCTAGGTAGGTCCAATTTCGAGAAAGAGATCAACCGCCGAATCCAACTCGGCTGGGCAGCGTTCGGGAAGCTCCGAGATGTCTTCTCGTCCAAAATTCCTCAGTGCCTGAAGACTAAAGTCTTCGAACAGTGCGTGTTGCCAGTGATGACTTACGGATCCGAGACATGGTCGCTAACTAAGGGCCTCATAAGTAGGCTCAGGACCGCTCAGCGGGCGATGGAGAGAGCTATGCTCGGAGTGTCCCTGCGGGATCGAATCAGAAATGAGGAGATCCGGAGGAGAACCAGAGTCACCGACATAGCTAAGCGAGTCGCGATACTGAAGTGGAAATGGGCGGGGCACATAGTTCGAAGAGCTGATGGTCGTTGGGGTCCCAAGGTGCTGGAGTGGCGACCCCGCACCGGGAAGCGCAGTGTTGGCAGACCCCCCACCAGGTGGACCGACGACATCAAACGAGTCGCAGGGAGCCGCTGGATTCAGGCGGCGCAAGACCGAGGCCTGTGGAAGTCCATGCAAGAGACCTTTGTCCAGCAGTGGGCGTCTATCGGTTGATAAAGAAGAAGAAGAAGAATCAATACGCCACTCTAGATAGACCCGCACCCCTCCAATCCCGAGGTGTTTGCTATATACGCCATTCTGATCGCGCGGCATCTGATGCGTAAGCGCCGATAGTGAGAAAGCGTATTTGTTGTTAACTAAAATATTATTTTAAAAGATTGTTAACTTATCGTTTACGTTTTATTTACGTGTTTAAAATTAATTATTATACTTCAGGAGTTCGGGTAAATAAAAGAATATTAAAATTTAACCTATTTTTTGTTAAATGTTATTTTTTAGTTAATTGGAAGTCTGTATATTTACCATACCTACTATATCTAATAAGCAAGTAAAGTTTACAACCTTACCTGCTTATATTTTACGTACCTATCTTGATTGTTAAGAAACATTAGGTAGGTACACAGTAAAGAAAGTGAGTGATGTTTTATATAAATATTTTTTCACTTCAAAAATTATGGATTTCAATGCAAACTTTCATCCCCTTTTCCATCATTTTCTTAAGACGCCTAAAAATATAGTATCATGCATTTCACTTCGAAACTTCATCATCATTACATACCAAATTAATCCCCTTTTTCACCCGTAAAGGTAGAATATTTGAAATCGCTTGATGGCTTTTTAAGTTTATGCATTTCGTTTAAAAAATGACCAAACTCACATAAATGTTTCATCCCCCTTTTCATCCCCTTAAAAGCAAAATTATTACTTATTTATTATTATAGATGAGATGCATTAAACGCATATAAATAAAGTTTCATGCATTTCACTTCAAAAATGACGCACTTCCGTACAAACTTTCATACCCTTTTCACTCCCATTTGGGTATAGTATTTAAAAAGGCTAGTCCAAGTGCTTTATTATTACCAAATAGATACCCGTTAATAAAGATTCACGCATCATACTCCATAAATTACCGAACTCACTTACAAACTTTCATTACTCCTTTCACCCCCATAAGGATAGAATTATCTTAAACACTGAAACACGTAGATATTAATTTTATTAATGTTAAGAGCCAAAAAAGCGTCAACGTTCAACAAATGATGACAAATGTTCAACGTGATTCTTTAACTGAACAGTTAAATGTTCGACGTGATTCTTTAAATTGACATAACTTTTTTATTTATGAACTATATTGAAGTAAAACAAACACTGAGTTTGAAGTGAAGCTTACCACAACACCGTAGCCATTTCTGAGATTAGTGCGCACTAACGCAAAGACATACAGACAAAAATTCTAACAATCATTGTTTTGGGTTCTGTTCTGTTGATAAAGGCCCCTAATAAGTTTTTCTCATATATCTTCACTGTACAGACAACGATCAGTTACAGTTTTATTATAATATATCATGTACTTATAGATAATTCAGAATGTAAATCAAACATTTTATTTTTATAAACTTATTTAATTAAAATCACATACATCAAAATGGCCATGTTTCGAATAGCAGAATATTTGAGATACAGCAGATCGTAGCACGAAAACTTGTATCTACTTATTTTAATTGATCATACATTTCACCTTACAGTTACAGCTTTTCCGCTGCTCGATATATAAATATCAACTGCTGTAACTCGTAAAAAATCAATGAAGCAGTAACTTTAGGACATTCCTAATAACTGTATCAAATATCGTTTAGATTCATAGAAATTTCTTGCAAATTTAAACATTCTATCTTTATTAATTTACGAGTTATGATTTTTTCAAATAGTTTTTGGCTCTGGTGTAAAACTGGATTTTTTGAGATACGCCAGTTCCGCTTTCTGCCGTCGATATCGTAAAAAACGAACGATTAAAATTTTGGCAACCACTTCGTCTTTTTTGACGCTAGGGGACCCTAAATATCGATTTTGAATTACATCGATGCAATAAAAAAGAATTTCAGTATGGCTTTTTTTTTATTTATTTTTTATACATTATTATAGGCACACGCTTGACCACTATCACACCTGATGGAATGTGATGATGTGGCCTAAGGTGGAACGCGTTTGCCTAGAAGATGCCTATTCACTCTTGCTTTAATGATACCCAAATAAGTCTTCGGTCTTGCGCCGCTTGAATCCAGCGGCTCCCTGCGACTCGCTTGACGCGTCGGTCCACCTAGTGGGGTTGTTGTTTGTTGTTGTTAGCAGACCAACACTGAGTTTCCACCCCACTCCAGCACCTTGGGACCCCAACGACTAACAGCTCTTCGAACTATGTTTTCTGCCCATTTCCACTTCAGTTTCGCATGGTTTCGTGACTCGCTGAGCTATGTCTGTGACTTTGGTTCTCCTACGGATCTCTTCATTTTATTAAGTAGGTATAGTAATTGTTAACCAATTTACTTGTGACCTTATGTTATTCTTTAGATTTCTCATCTTCCAGATTGTGTATTAAGCTGATACCTTTAAATTTTCAAATAGAATAATATTATACCTACCTTTAATAAACCGTCTCCTGTATACGATAAAAATTGAGTATTTTTAAATAGTTATAATATTTATATATTTTGTAGGTATGTATTAAAAATATTTTTAAACAAAATAGTGCTTTTCTATATCAAATATTATTAAACATAAAAATGAAAGTTATTTATTTTTACCAGCGCCATCTATTTTATCTACGTGACCTCTTAGTACGTGAAGGGGGTGCGCCCCGCGGATGGGTTTTGGCCCCGCCTATTTTTATAAAGTACTCTCCAAATTCGAAACAATTTATTTTCCGTTTAGCGTCTTAACTATGAAATAGGTAGGTATCTACTGACTTGATCTTTTTCTTTTTTTTCTTTCTTTTTTTGGTGGGAAAATCTGCCATGCCACATGGGACGTTCTCGCCGCACTGAAAATAAAATCTGAAAAACCATCACAAGCGCTCAGCTCCGTTCGTCGGCTACGCGGTTTTCCGAAACGTTTTCTGCGATTTGCTTACCTTAGGGCTGATTGCACCTGATTGATTGAACATTAATTAACGTTTGCCCGTGCAAATTTAATATTTTGGCAGATTTTCAATACAAAAACTGTTTGAACGCCGAATCTATTCCTCGGTTAAACGTCACTCGACTTTGGTCAAATCTGAGCTAGGAAAAAATTGATTTTCGGCCGTAAATACTAAGGGATGAAAACCCGGGTAACGTGATCGGGTTGGTGGGAAGTGGGCTGTGGGAACTATATTGCCACAGCCCACAGCAGGATTAAAATTATTTACTTACTGTATTATTTCAAAGAATATTAGCCAAACTGAACTTGACTAACATTCCCCTCTCCCCTCCAAATAAGCGAACGGCAGCTTGTGTTAGGAGTGGGTAGGTACGACAATATCTACTGCATTCCGCGTCTTTAACCGTTGAGCTATTGAGGCTTTAAAGTAATTAAAGTATCAAGTGGTTCGTTAATCATAAGGCATAAACGTTCCGACGCCAAGGAGTCTCATTGACCCTGTTATCTAATGACATTTAAACTTATACGATTCACGTCAGAGATTGGGGCGATCGCAGCAAATAACACAAAAACAACTTTGTTCTGAGAAAAATGCAACAGTTGTTCATCATTACTTGCCTTTTGTTAGACACTTTCCGAGGAAATTCAAGACCCAAGGTTCCTCGATAAATAAAAAAATAAATAAATAAACATTAGCCAGCATAATTAACAAACAATACAAATATGTAATACAAAACAATAAATCGGCCAAGTGCAAGTCGGGCCTCGCTCTTTTAGGGTTCCGTACATATGACCAAATCACTTTTTAAAACTAGATACATACCTATTTAGATATCTTAGTTCTTAGATAGTACTAAAGTCGCATATTATGGGGAAAAATGCTCGTTTGTTTTAGTCACAATTTTGATGGCCCCCCATTTCTTCATTTTTGAAGCTAAAAAATAGTAAAAAAATATATTTGAAATCCACTTAATGAGCTCTAGACAATGATACCTCACATGCCTAGGTAAAAAAATAAATTTTTATTTCGACTCCTTTTTCATGCATGGGAGAGCCCCCTTTATTTTTTAATTTAATTTAATTTTGATTATTTGTTGTTATAACGGCAATAGAAATACACACTCTGTGAAAATTTCAACTGTCTACCTATTACGGTTTACGAGATACCCCGCTGACAGACGGATGGACGGACAGCGGAATCTTAGTAATAGGGTCCCGTTGGCACCCTTTGGGTACGGAACCTTAAAAATCGGCCAAGTGCGAGTCGGGACTCGCTCTTTTAGGGTTCCGTAAAAATTGATCTAAAACCGACAACTTTGATGGCCCCCCATTTCTTCATTTTTGTAGCTAAAAAATAAAAAAATACATATTTGAACTCCACTTAATGAGCTCTAGACAATGACACCCCACATGCCAGGGTAAAAAAAATAAAATTTTATTTCGACTCCTTTTCCATGTATGGCCCCCTTTATTTTTTAATTTTATTTTATTTTTATTATTTGTTCTTATAGCGGCAATAGAAATATACAATCTGTGAAAATTTCAACCGTCTATCTATTACGGTTTACGAGATACAGCCCGCTGACAGACGGACGGACGGACGGACGGACGGACAGCGGAGGCTTTGTAATAGGGTCCCGTTGGCACCCTTTGGGTACGGAACCCTAAAAATGAGATACATTTGTGGATATCAAATTAAGTCACTCATCCCATCGACATCAAAAATTTTTGAGATACGCTGTACCTATCTATGTACGTAGAAAGCAGTGAATAGTGAGAGCCTAGTGGTTAGAACTGTCGTCTCCTATCCTCAGGAGACTATTCTTCTTCTTCTTGTCAACCAATAGACGTCCACTGCTGGACAAAGGTCTCTTGCAAGGACTTCCGCAGGTCTCGGTCTTGCGCGTAATCCAGCGGCTCCCTGCGACTCGTTTGATATTGTTTCGGAAAAAAGTTTCTACTTGGTTGTAATTTCATATTTGTAGACAAAAGGAAAGCCCAAGAGATACTTACTGCCTTGTTATATCCATTCAACCGTTTGCACTATTGGTACCCACCCTGGTATCAAAGGCTAGAAACTTTATAAACACTTGGAATTTAGGTAAATAAAATACACTATCAGTTGTCACGTTGCACTTCACGCGGCTCGCATAAATTATAATTTAATATAAAAATTCTTTTTAAATAAATTATAGTTTAAAAAACTAAAAAAAACACGCTTTTGTAGATAATCTAACTAAAAAGTAGAAAATAATTTTCGATAAGTTTCAAATAAGAATTTATTGATTAATGAACAAAAAAATGTATTTTATCGTAAAAAAGCGTGGGGTGCTCCATTTGGTTACATGTCAATTGTTGTAAATATTATTGTGAATATTTGTAAAATAAGTGACATCATGAAAATATCTGATAACACGCGCTTTTTTACGATAAAATACCGCCATTCTTATTTTAAACTTATCGAAAATAATTTTCTACTTTTTAGTTCGGTTAGCTACAAAAGCGTGTTTTTTTAGTTTTTTAAACTATATTTATTTTTTACTTTTTAGCTCGGTTAGTCTGCTTTATTAGTCGATGGTCGGTTCTATCATCTATGGCTAGCCGGGTTGTAACGAGTAAAAAAATTCATCTTTTACCCGCAGTACAGTTCAGTTGTCCGGTCAACCGGATTACGGAAAATATTAATTTGCAGATTGTTTTAGTTTTACTAGACCATAAAAGGTTATCTAGCTTAAACACTAGATCTTCCGAAGTCCGGTCAACTGTACTATGGAAAAAAAATGTTCCATAGTCCGTTTAACTGTATCTATCATGGATAATTTCTTTTATCCATAGACCGGTTGACCGGAGAACTGAACTGAGTATACGGGTAAAGCACTAAAAACTTAAGGTAGCCATATGCTTGTCTCAAAGATCAAACCGTGGATGTATCATATTGTTATTTATTTCATATTTTTAGCATTATCTACAGAAGATCCTTATGGATTTCCACCTGCATCTCATTCAGCTTGTCTTTTGCTTCAAATAATTTAATCACATTATCAAATCAGAAATGAGGAGATCCGTATAGGAGAACCACTCGCCGATATAGCTCATCGAGTTGCGAAACTGAAGTGGAAATGGGCGGGGCACATAGTTCGAAGAGCTGATGGTCGTTGGGGTCCAAAAGAGCTAGAGTGGCGACCACGCCCCGGGAAGGGCAGTGTTGGCAGACCCCCCACTAGGTGGACCAACGACATCAAACGAGTCGCAGGGAGCCACTGGATTCAGGCGGTGCAAGACCGAGGCCTGTGGAAGTACATGCATGAGACCTTTGTCCAGCCGTGGACATCTATCGGTTGATAAAGAAGAAGAAGATAGCATTTTTTAGCTTTAACCATAACTACCTCCCCGAATACTTTAAAGTCCATAGCCCGTAACGTCATCAATGCCGTTGAACTTGAGTTGAGAGTTGAGTTGTTCAGAATATGAGATCTGCATTTGCTTTAGCATCGGCAATTTCCCATTGTTTTAAAGAAAGTTTCGATAAGCTTAGGCTTCTTACCGATCACGTTATCCCACGCGTCGTTCTTTATTAACAGCGCCTCGACCTGTAGGCTGTAGCCGCCAGCTCTCATAATAATTATTTGTAGTACCTACCTCTATCCGTACTGAATTCAATTTGAACTTTAGCTTAGAGCCCTAACACTATCCCACAACCTGAGCAATTTTGTGGTACACTTTACTGAAAAATTATCACGCCTATAGATTTGTGCTTCAACATAGTTATTTAACTTAATATCAAGATGTGTTACCTGTCAAAAATATATAATTTTATAACCATTAAAAAATGAACATTAACAATTTTGTATTCATTGGATAGAATGTTATTGTACACTACAACTACTATATAGTATATCTATATAACAACTACTCATTGAAACCATTCTAATGAGCCCAAGCTGACTATCTGCTGTAAGTTGCTAACGAGATGGGTATCTCGCCGACTACTTGATGCTGCAGTATCAGCTCAAGGTTAAAGTTTGAAGAACCCTTTAACCAAGTAAGAAATGACCTGTTGATCTTCAAACGACTGAGCAGATCTTCATCAATTTATAGCTTAGAATCTTAGATCCACCTCGATTACGTTATCTTTCTTGCGTCTAGTCGTTACGGTATGGATGCGCGAGAAATATTTACACGGACATACACAGGCAGCAAGCTACATAAAATACGCGACAAATCAGGGAATTTCCAGATAGATATAAATAAGTAACTACCAACTTCAATAAAACTGAAATAAACTGATATATATCAAAGCACGGCCTAAACTGCTGGCGCTGGTACTAGAGATAATATGAAATTTTACCCAACCACTAAGAAAGGATTTTGTGAAATTCCCAAGGGGGTTAAATAGGGGGTAAAAGTTTTTATGGAAGTCCGTCATTTTTAAAGTTATGTCCATGAAACTTATTCTTTGGGTTTTTGATTAAAAACGAAGAAATACATACATGTTTCACAGTTTTTGGAAATTCTACCCCTAAAAGCGTTCAAAAGGACATGTATAAAGTTTGTATTTTAGGGCCGATTCACACCGGAATGGCAGCGGCCGGCAGCGGCCGGCAGATGCGCGACGAGGCCGGCCGCGGAAGGCACGCGTCGCCGCCGCGCGGCCGCTCGCAGCCCCCCGGCACCGCGCGCCTAGTGTCCTCTTGCTAGTTTAGTTTCTACATTCGGCAAGGAAACTCGTGTGTTTGAAGTGAAAATAATGGAATTGGTTATTATAGCACTTATTTCTGAAGAAAAATTAAGAAACAAACAAAGGAAAAAAAGAAGGGGGTGTGCAGAGCGGGGAGTGTGCGGCCGCAGTCTCCGCGAGCGGCCTCGCGGTGCCGCGAGCCGTACCGCTGACGTGCCCTTTTCAAGCGATACTGGTCTTTTAATTAGTGTGGATAAGGTTCAAAATTATTTCACGCTGAAAGTGCTCGCCGCGCCGCTGCCGCCTGCCGGCCGCTGCCATCCCCTGCCATCCCGGTGTGAATTGGTCCTTAGTCCTTCATTACTCCCAACAAAAAAAACCGGCCAAGTGCGTGTCGGGCCACGCGCAGTGTAGGGTTCCGTAGTTGAAAGTCTCAAATATTATTGACTAGGATAGTGCTTTTATTTTATTTATGAATATTGAATACATTTTGAGTTCCATGGTTTAAATACTATTAATATACTACTACAAAATATGCAACTTACACTACGTGTAATACCTACCTTAAAAAAAACAGATATAACTCCTTAACTAATGAACCCTACTTAGCCGTGATAGTTTTCCTTTAAAATTCATTATATATAGGTACTACTGCTGTGAATTTTTTCTTGTATCCTTTATACAACCATTTAGCTGGCAGAGGGGGGGGGGGACACTTGACTCTAATAAAATTTAGCACTTTAAAATATCATATTTCACAAACGGATCTCTGAATTGAAAAATGGTGTTCCCACACCCACAATATTTTTGAAAGACCTATTCAACGTCACCCCACACTATGGGATAGACGACAAAAAAAATTCATCACCACTTTACATGTAGGGGAGGTAGGTACTTACCCTAAAAAAAAATATTTTTCACAATTTTATTTCACCACTTTGTCGGCGTGATTGATATTTATACCCTTGTCAAATTACAGTTTTCTAGTACCAATAGTCTCTGAGCTAAACCGCGGACGGACAGACAGACAGACAGACAGACGGACGGACGGACGGACGGACATGGCGAAACTATAAGGGTTCCTTGTTTACTACGGAACCCTAAAAAGGGGTGTTTGACGTGTGTATCTGTGTCTCCCCTAAACTAAACAAACAAGTATTTTTTCAACCCCCGACGCAAAAAGAGGGGTGTTATAAATTTAACGTGTATATTTATGTATCTGTGTCTGTCTGTTCCCTTGTAGCTCCCTTACGAATGGACCAATACTGAAGACCACCACTTGACGTGTGTGCTCTGTTATTATTATCTAGTCTGTGACCTGTGCAACTTCATTCATACGCATGAGCGTTGTGTCATAGATACTCATGCACACAAACACTAAGGTGTGCATGCGACCGCCGCGTGCACACCACACGTGAGCCACGCGCCAAACACTTGTCAACGCCCGGCAGGCCGCGTGGAAATTACGAGAAAATAAATGGGAATTTGTTATTGGCGCAACTGCATGACGCGTGCGATGCATAGATACCTACCTATTTGCTTTTTAAGAACGTGAAAAAGCTTTTCTATAATAACTAGTGGTTCGCCCCGAACTGAGACCTCGCGGTAACGGTATCCCATGATTATTCATACAATCGATACATGACGACCAAAACTGACATTATTATTATGCCCGTTTTCACCAAACATACCTAAATCATCCCCTAAGTAGGAGTCTCTTTACGTAGGTAACCCTATATACAATCCTAAGTCCTAACATCCGTCTCAATGTCCTTTTTAGGGGGTCGTTGCACATCTCGACCGCAATAAACTCGTCCAAATGGTCGAGTTGTGATAATTCATTTTTATTAATTTTTTTCATGCACAACTCGACCAACAGCAAAATACTGAGTTGTTTATGTACAGTCAAATACAAAAAGTGATTTACGTATCTAATCTTTACTCATAAATTAAACTAGTGGTTCGCCCCGAACTGAGACCTCGCGGTAACGGTATCCCATGATTATTCATTCAATCGATACATGATAACCAAAACTGACATTATTATTATGCCCGTTTTCACCAAACATACCTAAATCATCCCCTAAGTAGGAGTCTCTTAACGTAGGTAGCTCCTAAATACAATCCTAAGTCCTAACATCCGTCCCAATATCCTTTTAGGTGTCCCGTACAGGATCGTGATAAATAAGTTGACAGAAAACATCAATCACCTAACTTATAGGTAGCCCGTAAAGGTTAGGGAACGTTAGTGAAAACATTGAATTATTATGTAGGTACTAACGAGTGAAACCGGGTTACGGGCATCTGTACAAATCGTCATCTATCGACGCGAATAGAAAATATACAATATTTACACTAGCGGCACGCTATGATGGCCGGTTTGACACATTACAATAGTGATGTGGAATGTCAATTTATTCTCGAACAAAAAACAATTAAGTTTTGTTTTTGTACCTGATTAAATAGGTTTAATAAAACAAAAATGTATATGTTTATTTAATTTATTTGAACGAACTGAATATTTGAATGAAAATGAATATACATACTTTATATGCACACAAGAAACATATGAATACAAAAGATACCAAAAAAGGTGCCACAAAAGGCCTTTTTTGATTTTTTTGATTTCTTTCACTTGCCGTAAAAAAGTATACCTTGCCATCGCTATATCAAATCTTTCCATCAATATTTTGCGTTTGTTACATTTTTTGTATCGAAATCCAATGGTCTTCAAAATCTTCGTTAAAGAACTTTCCCCACCGAAGAATAATCCAGCTTCCTTCAGTGAATGCACCAACTTTTTTCTTGTTGGATACTCCTTCTGTAAATAGTAGCCGTAAACATGTCTTCGGATAGCATCGGCATCAAAGCTATCGATGCCTACGACTGGTTTTGCTCGTTTTCTCTTTTTTGGTGTGTGAAGTTTATTTTCTTCTGTGCCAGTCTCGCCATATTTTTTTTTAGTTATCCGTCTAACAGTTCGTTGTCCAATATTAAGCGCATCAGCTACGCGTTCAACCACTGACGTTATAGGTAAAATTGGCCCTCCATTTTGAGCTTCACGATCGAAATAGTTACGAAGGCGTATTACGAACTCACGTGTCTGACTATTTAGAACAGTTCTCTGCGTACGTTCGGTCATATCGACGAAATCCACAACAAAGGGCTTGAACAGAGTCCAAATTAACGAGCAAGGGTCAACAGTAATGCAGTATCAATATTGATTTTTCTACACTTGTATACATTTTAGAAATCAATTTAATAAATAAATTTTGAGTCCTAAACCTAAAACTACATTCGATAAAATTTATGAATCTCTGCACATCACTATCGTCAATAAAGTAATACAATTATTTCCTTCAAAGTCGTTATCAATTAATACGGAACTTCATGAGCGGACAAACGTCAAACCGGCCATCATAGCGTGCCGCTAGTGTAACTAAAATTTAACTAAAAAATAATTTTAATTGAATAATATGGTACAAAAAAAATCTACAATACAATTATTGTATTATAATAAGTAACTAAATAATAATGGTCGACGCAAAACTGTTTTTGGGATAGGTCGTTAGTCGTAACTCGTAGTTCCATGGGAATAGTTACTGACTGCGCCATCTATTAGCATTATTGTGAAGCTATGTTGATGCTATATGAATTACTGATGTACATTAAAAATTAAATAATCTCGTTTCTTTATAATATTCATATAATTTTAGTATTTGTTGTTCAAGTACAGGATATAAGTGACCTAAAAACATAAAATCAGTTTGAAAATCCATAGCGGATTTTCCTAGAGAGCGTCTTCAAGCGAGCGTATAAAATCGCCACTTTGAAAGCCCCCCATTTCGTCAATTTTAAGGGAAAAATTAAAAAAAAAATATTTTTGTACTCAGTTCAAAATTATCTTTAAAATGATACGTAACAATTTTATGTAACGCGATATTTTTTTTTTTACTTCGCATTCGCTTCTATGAGAGCCCCCCTGAAATAAAGATTTTTATAACTTTTTAAGCCATTTTCGGCTGGAGGCCATCGGTTTACATATTATATCTAAATTTGAAGTAATTACGTTCAGTAATTCAAAAGTTATAAGGCTCTGACAGACGGACGGACGGACGGACGGACAAGTGCAAATCGCTCTAGTTAACTCAGAGACCTCGCTTCGCTCGGTCAATTACTAACAAAAATGAAATCAGCGTTTCATACATATTATCAGGACTTCAATATTATGTATGAATGGTATTTTTTGAAAGAGCTAAATTTTTTTGAATTTAAAAGTTCTAAAGTTTTTGGGGGTGGAATTTTCAACTTTTGCGAAACACGTTTTTCTTATTTTTTTATCGAAAGCCCAAAAATTAAAGTTTCATGGATACTACATGAAAAATAATTTGATAAATGACGGACTTTTATACAAACTTTCAACCCCCATTTAACCCTCTTGGGGTTTGAATTTTCAAAAATCCTTTCTTAGCGGACGTCTATGTCATAATAACTATCTGTGTGCAAAATTTCAGCCCGATCCGTCCAGTGGTTAGAGCTGTGCGTTGATAGACCAATCAGTCAGTCAGTCAGTCAGTCAGTCAGTCACCTTTGCCTTTTATATATTTAGAAGATGAAAGCTAAAGTACCAAGTTTGATGGATATTACTTGAAAATTAATTTAAAAATCTGGACTTATATACAAATTTTCATCCCCTATTTGATGTCTTTGGGGGTGGAATTTTCAACTTTTGCGAAACACGTTTTTCTTATTTTTTTATCGAAAGCCCAAAAATTAAAGTTTCATGGATACTACATGAAAAATAATTTGATAAATGACGGACTTTTATACACATTTTCAACCCCCATTTAACCCTCTTGGGGTTTGAATTTTCAAACATCCTTTCTTAGCGGACGTCTACGTCATAATAACTATCTGTTTGCAAAATTTCAGCCCGATCCGTCCAGTGGTTAGAGCTGTGCGTTGATAGACCAGTCAGTCAGTCAGTCAGTCAGTCAGTCAGTCAGTCAGTCACCTTTGCCTTTTATATATTTAGATTATATTTTTATCGAAAGCCCAAAAATTAAAGTTTCATGGATATTACATGAAAAATAATTTGATAAATGACGGACTTTTATACAAACTTTCAACCCCCATTTAACCCTCTTGGGGTTGGAATTTTCAAAAATCCTTTCTTAGCGGACGTCTATGTCATAATAACTATCTGTGTGCAAAATTTCAGCCCGATCCGTCCAGTGGTTAGAGCTGTGCGTTGATAGACCAATCAGTCAGTCAGTCAGTCAGTCAGTCAGTCAGTCAGTCAGTCCTTTGCCTTTTATATACATATTTAGAAGATGAAAGCTAAAGTACCAAGTTTGATGGATATTACTTGAAAATTAATATATATAAATATAATTTTAGAATTTGTTGTTCAAGTACAGGATGTAAGTGAAATAAAAGAATAAGTTCAGCTTGAAAATACACAGCCGATTTTGCTAGAGACCATCTTCAAGCGAGCGTATTAAATCTCCACTTTGAAAGCTCTCCATTTCGTCAATTTTAAGGGTAAAATTAAAAAAAAAAATTATACTCGGTTCCAAATTATCTTTAAAATGATATACCTTAATCTTATGTAATTAAATAAAAAATATTTTACTTCGCATTCGGCCATTCGCTTCTATGAGAGCCCCCCACAAATAATAGCTATTTATGCAACTGCATCGTAATGAGGGTCATTTTAATTCGAGTGCTGTTTTTTGATACGAGGCTTGCCGAGTATCAAAATAGGATAGTACGAGAATTAAAATGACTAATTACGATCAGTTGCATACAAGATTTTATCTACGACAAGGAAAATAAAATCATTAACAAAACAATATACGCCGTAGTAAAAAGTAACTCCGTAAGCCGCCACCAGCCGCCTGTGGCGCCTCTGTCAACAAAAAGTAACTCCGTAAGCCGCCACCAGCCGCCTGTGGCGCCTCTGTCATATGAACGGTACAAAAGTGCCAGAACTCAGAGCCTTAGCTTTAGGTATCCTATTTTAAGAAGATAACCATTTCGATTCAGCTCCCATACAACGAGCTGCATCGAAATGAGAAGCAAAACCGAAAGAGGATTCATTTCGATTCAGCTGTCAAATTCGAAATTGGAACTTTTCGATGCTGGAGTAGATAATAGTAGATTATTAACCAAGGGGATAAAGCAGTGTCTTCTGTCGCGGGTAACGATTTAAATCGCGAGTGTAGCGAGGGATTTAAGTTCACCCAAGACTAAGACAGCTTTATCACCGAGGAAAATACTCTACTTTTCGTACCATTTGCGAAAAAATTAACGCAATAATAATATGAGATAAGCATTTATTAAAAATAATGACAATTAAAAGTAAAAGTTAACATTCGAAACATTGGTCCAATTATTATTGATAGAGAGAGTTACATTTTTGTTTGGTACATTTATTGTTGATGAGTTGATTTGAGTATTTCTCTGTTCTTGCGTCTGAGCATTTGCACTGATGGAATCCGACAATTCACTGTCACTGTCGCTTTGATTTAACATCGTAACGTATTTTTAGAACATTTACTTATTTATAAAATTAAATTAAAATAAACTTAACGTTTATGTATTTTAAGAAAACAAAAACGCGGCAAATTCCTAGACTAATATTTTTTGTCGGAAAAGCAAAGGCATCAAGCTCATACGGCCTCGTCGGTTTTCGTAATTTTATTTAATAATCATAGCTGCATAAGAAATGCGTATTCCTTTTTCAAAAAGATGTATAATGCTTTATATACAAACTCAATGGTGTAAACACAGATGTAGTTCAGTATAAATTTCGGTAAGTATTCCAAATTTAAATCACATTCTCACCCTAGAGGATGAATGAAATTCAGTACAATTTTCTTTCCCTGTTTTTAACAGATTAAAAATGACTATTGTTATGTTCGCTTTTTGTGGCACAGAATGTCACTTTTTTGAGCAAGTGGTACGAAAAGATTTTTATAAACTTTTTTACAAGTGCTTTTGAATCGGCATTCCGAACCAGGTGGTAAACTCATCGACGATTCGAAAGCACTTGTAAAAAAGTTTATTTGAATAAAAAATATTTATATTCTATTCTATTCTATTCTATTCTATTCTATTCTATTCTATTCTATTCTATTCTATTCTATTCTATTCTATTCTATTCTATTCTATTCTATTCTATTCTATTCTATTCTATTCTATTCTATTCTATTCTATTCTATTCTATTCTATTCTATTCTATTCTATTCTATTCTATTCTATTCTATTCTATTCTATTCTATTCTATTCTATTCTATTCTATTCTATTCTATTCTATTCTATTCTATTCTATTCTATTCTATTCTATTCTATTCTATTCTATTCTATTCTATTCTATTCTATTCTATTCTATTCTATTCTATTCTATTCTATTCTATTCTATTCTATTCTATTCTATAACTTTTTAAGCAATATTCAGCTGAAGGCCATCGGTTTACATATTATCCTTAAATTTGAAGTTTGAAATTACGTTCACTAATTCAGAAGGCTCTGACAGACGGACGGACGGACGGACGGACGGACGAACGGACAATTAGTGCAAAGTCACTCAAGTAGACTCAGAGACCTTCCCTTCGCTCGTTCAATCAATATTCGCGATGACGGTAAAACATTTTTGCATTAAGAACTAGGTATACTTTTGATTTGATTGAACGTGATTCGATTTATCAGAGGCTCTTGTGAAACTTTCCTTTCAAAGTAAGGCAGGTGCTTTCTTCAGTGACACGTGATCTTACGTTTGCGAAAGATCAATATCTATCTTCATCATGCTATTTCAGTCAACATTCGGGTGAGACATGTTCAAGAGACGTTCATCGATTGAGCTGATGTATACATAGATTATTTTATTTATTAACAAGCACTAGAGTGTATGAACATAAAAATAATGTATTTTTTATTAGTAAGGGCCTTAGAGTATGATATCAACGTAAGCGAGATCTACAAACGTGTTGTAGTTAGGTACTATGCCATTTGCTTAACACAAACAAGTGGAAACTATGGAAACTGCCGGGGATATAATATTATTATTCGCAACTGCATGTATAAGTAATATTTGCAAAGTAGTGGAACAATTTAATCTTTGTTTACATCACCTACGGTGTTTGTTATACTCACACTAGCTGATGCCCGCGACTTCGTCCGTTTGGATAGAATTTTTATAATCCCTTGGGAACTCTTTGATTTTTCGGGATAAAAAGTAGCCTATGCTACTCTCCGGGTCCTCAACTAAATATACATTATATTATCTTGTACCGATGAATCTTCGAATGACGAACTTGATGAAATTATTCTTCTTAAACACAATATCACTTTGGTCGAAGAACACGTGTGACTCTGACAACACACAACAACGTAATGAGTAAAAACAGACAACAGTAAGCCCGAGGCCGGATTCAATATGGCGGGGCTTCATTATGAGGGTGAATCTTAAGGGAAAATCAAAATGCAACTAATTTATCAAAAAAAAAAGTTTTAATAATATCCTACTAATATTAGGTATACCTAAATGCGAAAGTTTGTGAGGATGTATGGATGGACGTTTGTTACTCTATAACTCCACAACGAATGAACCGATTTGGGAATGGAGTTAGCTCATACCCAGGATTAATACATAGGCTAATTTTTATCCTGGAAAATTATAGTTCCCGCAGGAATTAACAACCTTAATTCACGCGGACGAAGTCGCGGGCAGCATCTAGTATAGTAAATAACTCCAAAGTGATAAGGACAGCAAAATCTGGCGTTCTGCTGCATGTAAATAGTAATAATCATCTTCGGGAGAGATGCGAAGCTATTTCTATATCTATACTATTATACTATGTACTATATAATATTATAAAGAGGAAAGATTTTTTGTTTGTTTGTTTGTACCGAATAGGCTCTGTAACTACTGGACCGATTTTAACCATTTTTTCACCAATAGAAAGCTAAGTTATGAGGAAATAACATATAGGCTATAATTTATTTTCAAAAAATTAGAGATCCTTAAGAAAATTGCAATAATGTAACCCAAAGTAGCGCCTATAAAATGCATTTTTTGGTGCGTGCTGAGAAAACTATTGATGATACATAAAAATTATGTACAACATAATTATAGTACCTACTCATTATTCTCTACAAAAAAGTCCACGAGGGAATATTTATCTATCATATTTTAGTCACAGTCACTGATTTGAATAAATAGGTATATTTATTTATTCCGTGGTCACAGTCACTGTCACAGTAGTAGATTTTGTGTTCTAAAATTTAATTAGATCGCCTTTATTATCGTAGTATTAATTCTTCCTTACTATTACATAATTATAAATGCGAAAGTGTGTTTGTTTGTTGGTTTGTCCGTCAATCACGCTGCAACAAAGCTACGGATTGACGTGATTTTTTGGATATTTATGTACAGAATGTACTTTTAATATATATTTAATGTACAGAATTCGTCCTGTTACAGTTTTAATATATTATGAACACGAATTATTTATAGTACCTACCTACCTGAAAGCCTACGAATCAAATACTTTTGGGATGCATTAATTATTGCGTTAATAAATTAATAATATTTTTAGCAAATGCAAAAATGATTTCCATCATCGCAAATATTGATTATAAAATTCTACAAACAACATTTTTTCATTTATAGGTATATTTTTTTATATTTTCGGCTTTTTAAATTAACGCCTACCAAGCTTATCAAATTAAGAAAATTTCGAATCCGTGGCATTCAGTTTTACAGCCTACCAGCTCCTGGACCAAAATTAGAAGCATAAAAGATGAAAGTTTTGAATTCCAGCGACCAGCTTATCTATTCAGAAATCCAAAACGTTCGCTGAAATTTACTTCCGAATATATTATGTACTCCCGAGTGGACAAGTGTACGCCATTAATATTTCCTAATCATAGTTCCTTTTTATTAAAGCTTATTTTGTAATTTTAGATAAAAGTTGTAAATTATCGAATTCAACCGTTTACTGTTTATTAATGAGAACGCCATTCTGTATATTATTAACGTTATCTGGTCGTACACGCGTCTTAATAATTAACTCAATCATAATGTAATTATTATTATTATTATGTATATTTTAAACCGATTACAATTTATGTATGAACAAAGGAAATCAATATTAGGCTGCAGCCCTGCAACATAAATCATTAGTTATAGTATTCACAATTAACATTCCAATTAATATTAAATGCAACTGGATCAAAATACTTATTCCTTTGTTTTTAGTTTTGAACGATTGAATATACTCTAAAAAGGAAATGTCAGATACAACAAAAATATTCCAGAATTTAGCAACCCATTACTTTTTTGATTAATAAAGTGCATAATTGCATGTTCTGCAATTACAATATCTTAAGTAATATAAATTCGGTCCACTTTGAAACTGACGTTTAAGATTTGTTGCATATCTTATCCAAAGCATAATATAATGATTTTATGTTGCACCTACTAATACGAGATCCTGAAGCTTACAGGAACCTATACAGGCAGCTTATACTAATTATTCTTCAGATTTAAGATGACCAAAAAAGGCTTGGACTATAATATTACTGTAACTGCTTGGATGATTATTTTTTTTAAACTGAACTTGACATAATGACTTTAAGAGTGTTCTTAACCAATAATAGTGATAATTCATATCTGCTGCTGCTGATCTGCTGAGTGCACAGTGCCACAAAGTACCACAGTTGAGTAAATACATTAAAAATATGTTACTTGAGTAAAATGAGACAACCCTCGATGGGTCACTCTCCTGATAACCCCTGCACGATGTCTCCGCAGACCTCCAACATTCTCAGATGCAAAGAGAACTTCACCCTTCTGCGTCGCGCTAGTTTATAAAGGCAACTGGCGCACACAAAAGAAACAGTCCTTATTCGGTCTCCGCCGATGATGTTAATTATTCACGAGGACGAGATCATAATATTACATTAGATTACACAATCCTGTCTGCAATGACATTAAATAAATCCGATAAAGTGTCTCTGATATTTTAAAAATCCCTCAATTTTGTAACTTGTAAGGCGCACGCGCGGTTCTTTGACTGTGATTGGTCGGGAAACGGAACGCTCGGTTCAACAACATGAGTGTATTGCAAAATAGTGTCACTGTGACTGTCAGTCGCTCTGCATGCAATAGCAAGGGGAGTATGATTGTTGTGTCGAACAGGCTGCCTTTTATTTTGAAGAGAAATGAGAAAACCGGTGAACTAGAGAGAAAAGCCAGGTTAGTTAATCACATAGTAAAACACACTTAATTTTAAGTGTATCTTTAAAGTGAAATAATAACTTCATTGTATGATAATTGACAAAACGTCCCGGTGAATCCTGTGATATCCTACTCTTAAATTCTTAAAATATAAAACCGGTTGTTGTGCCATGTTAGTTATACAAAAGTAGTGTCGTTTGATTACCTGGAGCCGTTTTTACTATACAATCGATGGTTTTTACCGGTTGATGTAAACGGCCATGAGTCAACTAAAACAGTACCTATCATGAATTTGTTTTGATTAAATACCTACCTATTCAGTGCAGACAAGAGTTTCAGGAACTTTCCGAAATGTCAAAATCATCCGTATCCTATAGTTTTAATATGTGTAGTTACATCATTACATCATGGTACCTATTAATTTTGCGATAGTAACAAACTTGCACCGAAAAAAATATACTTAGGTACCTACTAAAATAAGATTCGTAGTAAGCTTACTGAATCGAATTTTTTCCGGAGTCGATAATTTTCAATGAAAACAGATATTTATTGATAAATCAATGTTTCTAAACAAACAAACCTTGATCTTGAAGGTAATGTTTGTATTGTGTCGTCACCTTATTTATTAGTGTAACTTAATTCATGTATGCTAGAATACTACGCAGGTTACTTCAATTTAGGTATTTACCTTATTACTATTAATTACCAGTTATCTATTACCTATAGCATAGAAATTTATTAAGCTAGCCTAAGAGTAGGTACTTTTTAGTTAAAAAAAAACAGGAAGTATCCCTGATATCGGAGTAAACTGGATATTCTAGTTCCTTTTAAAATTTATATTATTAAATAAAAAAGAATAGCAAGCAATATGATTTATATGAAATTCATTGAAATACTTACCATAAATTTCGTTGGGGTCATTTTATTACTTTTTGTACCTACCTGTAATTACATTCATACATTGATTTCTCCATAATTGACAGTTGACACGACCGGCGCGGCGACCAGTCAAGACTTCGTAAGTTCGTCAGGGTTACTTAGTGATTGGCAAAAAGTGTTTAGAACGCAGTAACAACGGGTGCGAATACGAGCCCACCATTTTTCATAAAGTAGGTAGGTATACGCACCCTTGGTTACGGTGAGGAAGGTCAGGGACAAAATCAATATTTAGGTACTTAGATACAATACAACGTGATACAATTTCCTGCCTATAGCAAGCAATGACAACTCGATAGCAATCACAGAACACTATCTAGTATTAGGTAGGTACCTCCTAATACATATATTGTGTGTGTGACTAGGTAGCTTAAAACCTCGTACGCAGTATGTAGGATATATTTGTCTCAAGAGGTTGTAACTGAATTCATATTATAAATTTTAATTTATATAGGCACGTCACGGATCGTATCGAGAGTCGTGACGTGCTCTTTAAAGTCACTTCATATCTCCTGAAACCTTCCTGAAACATCTTCTCGAAACATGTTTCTACGAATCTATCCGGCTGTCGGTTTTTGCAGAGACTGTGGCGAGACATCAAAGGCTCAGTTTCGCAAGACTTGTTTTGTGTGGACACATTAGTGGAGAGTTGGAGACACGGCTAGTGCGTGGACGAATGAACGCGTTCTTCAATTATTAATCGAACTTTATTATGAGAATATTAGTTTGGTGGATAGTCTAGAATATAGATTCTAAATTTTTTCGCTCAAATCTTTCATTTAATATAAAAATAATTTTAATTCTTGAGTTTCTACTTTTTTGTTAGATGCATAGGTTGTAGGAAACTAATATAATATAATATGCAGCAAAACACACATTACACCACTATTGGTCTAGGAGTCTTAACACTGATAACCCCTTAATGCGCAATCGATTTTTTTTTATGTTAATGAATAGTTGAAAATTATGAGAATAAAATAAGCTTGGTTAATTTCAAAAGCCGAAACATTAAAAAAAATATATTGCAAAATTGTTTTAAAGTCATCGTGGGTATTGATTATTTTCAGTGTATTCGATGGAAATATACGTACTCTTTCAGAAAAACATCACGCAAATGCACAAGCTGACGAATTTTATCCCGTATCACACACCTCAAGTATGCGAGACACGTCCGGCCTTATTTTGATCGTATGATTTTTAAATATCAATTCACATAAAAAAAATTTGGTTACGCTATGACAGGGCTGGTATCACCGGCTTCCCCGCTATATTTTTTCCTGAGACATCACGACGACGGGTATGTTGACTGTTGTTTGGATAGATAGGTACCTACATGGTTTTGAAACAAAGACTGAGACATGTCTGGAGATAAGTTGCGATACATGTCTCTATAAACATGAGAGGATGCCTTCGATATTACGTTGGCGCATGAGAGAATGTAATTCATTCAACATATTCGAGTGAACTACATAAAAATAAATAAATACATTATTTTTAATCATTTAGTAGATAGAGATACCTCATTTATTTAAATTTTTTTACATTAAGTAAATTATTAATGTAAAAAAAAAATGTAAGTAACTATTGTATATTTTATTCGAATATTTTTTAACAATAACGTAGCAAAAGAAAATCAAAATACTAATAGTAAGTATTTAGTCATTTGAATCATCTCTATAGTAAATTTATATACTATCATCACAATACAACATAGGTACCTACTATGTCTATACAATCATTCAGCGCGAAGCGCGACGCACCAAAGTACACTGCGGTTGACCGACAGTTATACAAATACAAAAGCACGTGCCGACAGGGTCTGAAGAAGCCGATACCACCTTTCGGCATGAACCGGCGGCCGCTTTGTGTAGGTCAATCACCTGGTGTAGGCCTAAAAAAGCGCGTCAACCATTAGAGCGAATGAACTTTAAAGTAAATATTAGGTACACATAGGCTGGCTTCGGCATCGCATAGCGTCTACATCTTTGGTCTACGTACGAAGCGAGTAGCGATAACTTATGTATGAGCGACATAGAAAATACTACAAACTTATGTATGAGTGACAGAAGATTCTACAAACTTATTTATGAGTGACATAGAAGATTCTACAAACTTATGTATGAGTGACAGAAGATTCTACAAATTTATGTATGAGTGACGTAGAAGATACTACAAATTTATGTATGAGTGACATAGAAGATTCTACAAATTTATGTATGAGTGACAGAAGATTCTACAAATTTATGTATGAGTGACATAGAAAATTCTACAAACTTATGTATGACAGAAGATTCTACAAACTTATGTATGGGTGACATAGAAGATTCTACAAACTTATGTATGAATGAAAAAGAAGATTCTACAAACTTATGTATGAGTGACATTCTACAAAGCCCAGGCTAGTCAGTTGTCTCTTTCTGAGTTGCGTAACTGTTGTTATTAAATGTTATATTATGTCGATACTGTTTAATCTATTTAAAAATGACGTTTCTTGAACGTAAACTGCAAAATTAGCAGGTAGCACCTACGTCAACCCAATCGCGTACAAATGCTAATCAGTCGTGTGAATATATGGAACTGCTTCGTAAAATAGATAGGTGTAGCACAGTCAGAAAACTACTAGATACCTACCCATCTATTAGCTAACTAATCTACGTACCTAATTGTTTCAACTTTTTAACCGACTTCCAAAAAGGAGGAGGTTCTCAATTCGGCCGGTATCTTTTTTTTTTTTTTTTTCTTTTTTTTTCTATGTATGTCCACCGATTTCTCCGGGATTACTGAACCGATTCGCGTGATTTTTTTTTAATCGACAGAGGATGTTTGCGAAATGGTCCCATAAAAATTTTAACCTTCAACTCCTCAAGCCTGATGCTGCAGGCTAAAACTATGGCTGTGGGGAAGTTAGGTATCACAATCAATCAAACTCCCCATATTTCATTCGTACTTGTTTTAATCACAGTTTTACTTGCACTGTTTAATACAGGAAATACAATGTCAGTTTGGTATGCCCTATGCAGTTACGTTGCAAATAAATGACCACAATAATTATATAATATTACATCAAAATCTTGCCTTTTTCTCTCTGAGCAATTAAACCATAATAGTGTTGTGTGTTGACGGTTCCATAGACAGTGCGGTAGTGATGCATCCATAACGCCACACCACCCCCCTACGGAGTGAAAAACGTGGTAGCTAAACGTCGAGAGGCGTTTTGAATTTTACAGTTCTACCAGACCGAGTTGTGAATGGCTGACGGCTGGCAGCTGGAAGCTGTTCCTTATCAACCTCCGGGACCTTTCTCCCCACTGGTTCCTTGGTTGCGGGGGTTGGATCTCTTTCTGAATCAATGTACACTGGTTTTAGTCGGTCGATACTCACCACGACCTCCTTTAGGCCTATTAGGATAGTGAAAGTCTTTTCACCCCTGCGAACCACTTTGTACGGACCGTTATAAGGTGGCCTCAGTGAAGGTCGTACGGTGTCGTCCCTCAGCCAGACGTGGGTCGAGGTCAAAAGATCTTTGAATACGAAAGATGATCTCTGCCCGTGCCTTGATACCGGCGTTGGGCGCAGACTTGCCATATGCCGTCTCAGCTGTGTGATGAACCTGGAAGGTTCATCGTTGAGATCATCCTTCGGCGCTGGGGCCAGAAATTCGCCGGGTAGGCACAGTGGCTCCCCGTACACTACCTCAGCAGCGGAAACCTGCATGTCCTCTTTTAAGGCTGCCCGCATCCCGAGTAATACAACGGGGAGAGCATGTGTCCATGTGTCTTCGTGACACATGAGGGCGGCCTTAAGGGTTCTATGCATCCGCTCTACTAGCCCGTTCGCACACGGGTGATAACTCGTGGTACGAACACGCTTGATGGAGCACAGCTGCATGAGGGACTGAAACAAGCTAGATTCAAATTGTCTCCCCTGGTCTGTTGTCACGAGCTGAGGAACGCCAAAACGAGCAATCCATTCCCGGAAAAATGTTTCAGCAACCTCCTCCGCAGTTATCCCTACCATTGGCCAGGCCTCAGGCCACCGAGAAAACCTGTCCACGGCAGTGAGACAATATTGATGCCCCTTGCTGGGCGGGAGAGGGCCAATGATATCAATGTGCACATGGCGAAATCGCTTAGATGGACAGGCGAAGTCACCTATGGGGGATGACGTATGCCGATTAATTTTGGATCGCTGGCAAGCGGTGCAAAAACGAGCCCAATTCCGACAATCCTTTTGCATGCTCGGCCAGACAAAACGCTCAGCAACTAATTGCGCAGAAACTCGCGCGCCTGGGTGGCTGAGGTTGTGGAGCTTTTGAAAATATGCTCGACGGAATGAAGGGGTCAAGAATGGCCGCGGTTTGCCCGTGGACACATCACAAAAAACCTCCAGTTCCGTGCCCGGAATAAGCACCTTTTCTAGTTTAAGTGAGGAATTTTTGATGGCCTCTTGGAGCTCAAGGTCAGTCTCCTGTTCTTTGGCGAGAGCAGCAAAATCCTCTTCCAAGTGGACTGCCTCCACGCGCGACCTAGCGTCTGCAACTATATTATCTGCTCCCTTTACGTGCACAATATCCGTGGTGAACTGGGAAATAAATGTAAGTTGGTTTAGCTGCGGAGGAGGCAACTTTTCGCGCTTCTGAGTGAAAGCATATATCAGGGGCTTATGGTCTGTGTAAATTGTAACATGCTGGGCCTCCAAAACGTGCCGAAAATGTTGAACAGCCTCGTAGACTGCAAGCAACTCACGATAGTAAGCAGGCCACGCCGCTTTCCGCTCCGTGAGCTTTTTGCTAAAAAACGCAAGGGGCTGCCAATCGTCTCCGACACGTTGTTGGAGACAAGCACCGACATGAGACGAGGAAGCATCAGTAAACAGCCCAAGTGGGGCAGTGTTGTCAAGGTGAGCCAAAAGGGTGACGTTAGCCAGATGGTCTTTGCATTTTTGGAATGCCACCTCTGTTTCGGGTGTCCAAGGAACGGGTTTGGCGCCTTTGAGTTTAGAGTCTGCTAAAATGTTAATAAGCGGGGCTTGTAACTCAGCTGCTTTCGGGAGAAATCGGCGGTAAAAATTTACCATGCCGAGGAACCGGCGGAGGCCTTCAACCGTTTTCGGTAAAGGAAAATCCCGCAGGGCTTCAATTCTCTCGTTTGGCGGGCGAGTTCCATCCTTGGAGATCCGATGGCCTAAGAATGTCACCTCGTCAGAACCAAAGACACATTTTGATGGATTAATAACGACCCCATATTGTGACAAACGTTGAAATAATACACGCAAGGTGTTCAACGTGCTCCTCAGGAGTACGAGAGAACACCAGAATGTCATTTACATAGGGGAAACAAAAAGTGAGGCCTCGCACAACCTCATCTATAAACCTTTGAAAGGTTTGTCCCGCGTTTCGCAGCCCGAACGTCATAAAGGGGAACTCAAATAAGCCAAATGGCGTGGTGATGGCCGTTTTCTTTATGTCATCCGGATGTACGGGAATCTGTTGATATGCCTTGACCAGGTCCACAGTACTAAATATTGTAGACCCGGCCAATTCCTGACTAAAGTCCCCAATATGACGCACGGGGTATCGGTCTGGGATGGTGCGAGCGTTTAAAGCGCGATAGTCGCCGCACGGCCGCCAGCCATCTTGACCTTTCTTGGCCAAATGTAGTGGCGAAGACCACGGGCTAGTAGAAGGGCGCGCCGTGCCGCAACTAACCATCTCTTCAAACTCCTTCTTCGCAGCCTGTAATTTCTGGCCTGCGAGCCTTCGAGGTCGACATGACACTGGCGGTCCCTCGGATGTCACAATATGGTGCACAGTATTATGTTTGATTTCCCTATGCATGCCTGGTGGACGCGTTATATCAGGAAATTGCTTCAGTACTTCTAAGTAAGGTGAACTTCCTGAAATGACAGTTTTGACGCTGGGCTGTGTAATGTTTGCAATGGTGGCTTTTGTGGAAAGATTTGTGGTGGCATCTATCAGCTTGCCGATGCGGCAATCTGGTAGAAGATGATAATAAGCTAGAAAGTCAGCGCCAATGATCGGCATGCCCACCTCTGCCACGACAAAATTCCATTTAAAGTCCCTGCGCAAGCCCAGATTTAAATGCAGGCAAATGGTTCCATAGGTATTTATAGGGGTGCCATTTGCTGCTCGTACATCAAAGTTAGTCTGAATGACTGGGCCCTTAAGCATCCTTAGTGGGAAACAGCAAAGGTCAGAGCCTGTATCAATCAGGTATTTGATATTTGTTTGGGCATCTGTAATGAACAGCCGGCGTGAAACGGGATCGCAATCAGCAGCCGCCACTACTGATTGCTTGTTTCGTTTCCCGGCTCCGGTTTCCACTCACATGGGCTGATGCATCTATTGGCTTTGCTAGCAAACCTCTTGTGGTACCAGCATACTCTGGGACCAGAACGAGAAGATGACCGCTGTCTTTGCCTCGACTGAGATCTAGACCTAGGGCGTCTACATAACTCATCCATCCTCTTCATCAACTCATCCATTTGCTGTTTTAGTAGTTGCAGCTCTGTGGGTGCGGCAGCGGCATTAACTGAACTGGACTGGCAGTTAGAGGATGCAGGTGCCTCAACAATTGTATCAGCAATTTCAGCCACCTTGTCTAGAGGCAAATCACATTGTGCCATAAGGATCCTCTGTACCTCCTGAGGCAACCTGCGCATCCACAGTTCCCTGATGATACCCTCATCACTACAGTTTGAGCCTGCAAGGGAACGCAGGTGCCGAAGGAATGCAGAAGGTTTACGGTCCCCCAGTTGTACTTCACTTAAAAGTTTTCTCACGCGTTGCTCTTTTGAAGCAGAGAATCGAGCAATGAGCTCTCTCTTTAAGTTCTCATACTTGTTTTCGGCTGGAGGACTTGCAATAACGTCTTCCACCTCCTCAGCCATTCTTGCGTCCAGCATAGATAAGACATAGCCATATTTGGTGCTGTCTTGTTTAATATTCGCAATCTCGAATTGCGCCTCTGCCTGGGCAAACCAAATAACTGGTTTGTCCTGCCAGAAGGTGGGCAGCTTCACAGCTACACCATTCACAGAAGCGGTACCTGGTAAAGACTGCAATTCAGTCAACTGCCTCTGTAGTTCTTTTATTTTCATGTGTAGTTGTTCTTCAACCATTTTGAACAAGCAACACAGAACACAAGTATACAAAAAAAATCAATAATACTATCTGTTAAAAGAACAAAGATACAAATATACAGCCCAAATGAACAATAATCATTTGTTAAAATAACTAAATAATTTTCAAAAAAGAAAATATCACATATAGTAGACAATGTTAGGCTAAGGGTCAGTATGAAAAAACACAAACACAATTAAAAAAATAACTAGAATACAATAGTTGTAAAAAATATAAGAAAACCTAACAAACAAAATACAAATTAACTTACCAATCTATGGGTTATTTTTTTTTAACACATATTCTGTTCCCTTATTACACTATGATTAAAGTTTTAATAAAGTTTGCTAGTCTCTATAGCCCTTAAGTTAGTTTAGTCTGCAAAAGTTTAGTCTATTTGTTTGTTTTATTTACTTAATACACTTCACAATTCGCAACAAAGGCACATAACACCAACACAGCGAAGAAAACACGAAGAACAAAAGAAGAATCGAAGAACGAAGCGGAACAATCCGGGGGCACGCTCACTAGCTCGTAGCATGTAGCGTAGTTACAATGAGGTAATAGGGCTCCACCCAGTGTAAATTCCTTCAGTGTCGAAAGGTCGGCGTCACCATTGTGGGGAAGTTAGGTATCACAATCAATCAAACTCCCCATATTTCATTCGTACTTGTTTTAATCACAGTTTTACTTGCACTGTTTAATACAGGAAATACAATGTCAGTTTGGTATGCCCTATGCAGTTACGTTGCAAATAAATGACCACAATAATTATATAATATTACATCAAAATCTTGCCTTTTTCTCTCTGAGCAATTAAACCATAATAGTGTTGTGTGTTGACGGTTCCATAGACAGTGCGGTAGTGATGCATCCATAACGATTTAGGAAATTTCGATTACGAATTGATATTGTAGGTAACAAGTATGGACTACATCATGGAGCTCCAGGTCCAAGCTCCTCAATCATAGGATACTACACTTAAAAGCTTAAAATAAAAATTCTTTTCAAAAAACCGACTTCTAACGCCACTACAAAGTATAAAAATAATTTTAGTTTGTCCACGTTTGTTGAAGTCGGGCGGGCCTAAAATACAAACTATGAAACCGACTCGCGATGCTCGCTCGACTTCTACAAACGAGTCTATCATATTCTGTAGCGTCGCGCATCGGTTTCATAGTTTGTATATAGGCCCGCCCGACTTCAACAAACGTGGACAAACTAAAATTATTTTTATACTTTGTAGTGGCGTTAGAAGTCGGTTTTTTGAAAAGAATTTTTATTCCTTATTTCTTTAATTACTATAGGTACCTACTAGTGGTTCCCTGATTTTCATGTGGTTTTTAAGCTTTGCAAAGCTTTTAGAACTAGGACAAACAGTTTGAGCTTGGCGACCGAATCAAGAAATTCCGTATTCCGTAACGAAAATAAACCTAACACCGTCGTTCAGTAAGCGTTTAACATTTTAGAGGTTCACAAGTAGCTCTGTTTGGCGCAGTGGGCGAGCGGCCGCTTTCTTTACCGTATGGTGTATGATGTCGCAGGTTCGAATCTCACTCGCGAAGTAGTGACAGTGCGCTTTTCTTGTTTGTTTGTTTTTTAATTATTATTTGCATAATTTTTATAAAGCAAAAAAAATATTGCATAAATATTATAATTGCATAAGTTGATAAAAAATGCTATGCAATAGCTTTACCGCGGCAGTCCCCGAGTGCCACTTAATTTTGTTTGTTTCAGCGCCGGCGGACTGGTGACCGCGGTGGCGCCGGTGGTGATCCGCGGGAGCGGCATCTGGGTGGGCTGGCCGGGCATCCACCTGGACAACCCCGACGAGAAGATCCCCGAGTCGGACCCCAACGACCAGACGCCCACCGCCGGCCTGCTATCCAGTAAGGTGAATATTACAGGGTACAATCACATTTGTCAGCATTCATTCGCATAATTAGCCGGATGGTTTCGGTCACACACACTATCATATTTTCATCAAATAGATAATAGATAAAATATTATAAAGAGGAAATATTTTTTTGTTTGTTTATTTTTAGGGTTCCGTACCAAAATGGTAAAAATGGAACCCTTATGGTGAGACTTTCTCCGTCCGTCTGTCCGTCCGTCTGTCACAGTCGATTATTTCAGTAACATGCGGCTTTCACTCATCGCGCGTGGGATACCTGGGAAAATCACACGCGTTTGCAAGTACAAGCAAGGCGAGATTCGTTTTTACATTTATCAGTCACGCATCTAATGTGTTAAAGCTATCAACATGAAATTTGGCATAGTTGTGTATAATAGTGGCCCAACATCATTGGAATAAAGAAAAATCGAAAATTATTTTTAGTTTTATTAAAAAAGGGGGAAAATCGGGGGTTTGAAATTTCAAAGTAAAATAACTATACCGAGTGGGGTATCATATGAAAGGCCTTAACTTGTGCATTCTAAAACAATTTTTTATTTAATTCTATATATAATAGTTTTTGATTAATCGGCGAAAATGACGAAAAAAATACCGTTCCCCCCCCCCCCTTATCTCCGAAGTTTACCAATCGAAAAATCTTTTGGAGTACGGAACCCTCGGTGCGCGAGTCCGACTCGCACTTGGCCGGTTTTTTGTTTGTTTGTTTGTACCGAATAGGCTCTGTAACTACTGGACCGATTTTAACCATTTTTTCACCAATAGAATGCTAAGTTATCACTTATCAGGAAGTAACATAGGCTATAATTTATTTTCAAAAATATTAGAGATCCTTAAGAAATTTGCAATAATGTAACCCAAAGTAGCAAAATTTTGCCTATAAAATGCATCATTTGGCGTGTGCTGAGTAAACTATTGATGATACATAAAAATTATGTACTACATGATTAAAGTACTCATTATTTTCTACAAAAAAGTCTCGGAGAGAATATATCTAAGTATCATATTTAATTCACAATAGTAGCTTTTGTGTTCTAAAATTTAATTAGATCGCTTTTATTATCGTAGTATTAATTCTTCCTTATTAATACCTATTATAAATACGAAAGCGTGTTTGTTTGTTGGTTTGTCCGTCAATCACGCTGCAACAAAGCTACGGATTGACGTGATTTTTGGATAGGTATAGTTGAGAACATGGAGGGTGACATAGACATCCCGAAAAATCAAAGAGTTCCCGCGGGCTTTTAAAAATTAAATCCACGCGGACGAAGTCGCGGGCATCAGCTAGTCATAGATAATGATATATCTGCCATCATAGGTCCATAATACTGCACTTCATATAACTAAATTACATTATGTGATCATAGAATCTTCATATACCATCTTCACTATGGCTTCATTTAATCATTCCAATACGAGGACAACATGCCTTAAAATATTGCTATAGCCGGAATGTTACTAATGATATTACTTATCAAAAAAAGACAATTAATGCATTTAGAGAAGAAAGCGAGGAGAGAAAAGCGACGTGTTTGGGTAAGACAACAAATGGTTATACATCATACTCTTTGGTAAGACCTTGGTTAGTACGTATTTAATGGCTAAAATATTATGATCCTATATGTCACAGCGTGCCATCAAAATGGATCATAGAAATGGGATCACGCGACAGAAGACTCATTGGCGACCAATCACTGGTTAACTCCAGACTTCAAAGTCTGGATCATCGACGCAAGGTGGCTTATCTGTCGGTATTCTTCAGAGAAACCTGCACGACTGAAAGTTCTCCACAATGTTCTTGTCAAGTCTGCCAGTTTGCACTGGGCAAGTGTAATGGCATAATAATAGCCCTTCTCTGAGAGGAGTCCTGCGCTCAGTACTGAGCCGTTGATGGGTTGATGATGGTGAAGGGTGAAGGAAAACTTGCATGCCTGAGAGTTTTCCATAATGTTCTCAGAGGTGTGAAGTCTCCCTGGCAAAGGGAGAGGGCAGACTGGCTACTTTTAGCGTATTATCGCCTTAAGCGTTTTTTATGGCTTGCGACAGCATCTTGACTTAAACGCTTTCGCGTTTTTTTTTGGCTTTCGATTGCAAAATCGCGATCATAGAAAGGCTAAAGGCCATAAAACGCGCATCGCTGCCGCTAGAAGTAGCCAGTTTGCCCTCTCCCTAATGCACATTTGGCCAGCGTAGTGGACTATAGCATAATCTATACCATTCTCATGATGAGAGTAGTCCTGTGCCTAGTATTAGGCCGGTGATGGATTGTGTTGAATGAACACCTTGGGTTTCTTCGAAAAATAGGCCGAAGTCTTAACGAATAAACCGCTATTGAGTGTCCATAATCCTTAGTGTACAACGTAGATCGTTAACGATATTGAATTACACTATCCATACGAGTATGATGTCCAATTTTAAAATTGTACGTATGTCCACGTGTAGTAAATTGGAACTGTACCGTACCCACGGTACAGAAAGGAAACCATTATCGCACCGTTAGGAAATAGGTCCCGTAAAACTGTTCCTTGATCATAAATTTCCTAGATAAATATCTAAATAAAGATCCCGCTGAGCAAGTATACCCATAGGTACGGAAAAGCAATTAGAAGATGGGTAATTACTAAACCTATTATCAGATAACGTGTATAAATAAAGCCAGCTGTGACTACCTACTTTACCGATTTTGTACTCATGAATTACAAAACACAACTACAAATTGTAGTCCCTTCAAGGTAAGAGTGAATAGGCATTTTCTAGGCAAGCGCGCTCCAACCTAGACCTCTTCAGTGCTTTCTAGTTCTGATTGTCGTCAAGCGCAAGCTTATCTTGAAAAAAATAAAAAAAGGTACCAATCTCGCGTAGGCTTGTAAATCCATATACTATCTATCTACAGAAGATATCTTTGTACAACTGCTAGACTACCTATTTTAAAATCTGGTGAGTTAATAGTCAAGTGAAAGCTAATGATCCGAGAAAATACAGGACACGGTCTACATTTATCATCCTTTTTTAATATTTCCCTTTCTGACTCATCTGGGATTATTTTGTTACAGATCGTTGCAATTCACGCTGAGCCAAAACTTTTCGACAGTTACTACAATGGTTGTTGCAACGGCACTTTCTGGCCTCTGTTCCACTCCATGCCAGACCGGGCAACGTTCATTGTTGACAACTGGCGGGCGTACATTAAAATCAACGAGGAATTCGCAACCAAGACGATTTACGCCCTCAAGTTGCTGAATGAAATGAAAGAAAAAACCAATGCTCCCCCAATTATCTGGATTCACGATTACCATCTCATGTTGGCTGCCAATTGGATACGACAACGAGCTGAAGAGGATGAGATAAAATGCAAGCTCGGATTCTTTCTTCACATTCCTTTCCCGCCGTGGGATATATTCCGATTGCTTCCTTGGTCAGACGAAGTGTTACAAGGCATTTTGGGTTGGTACTTACATCTTTTGTTCCTGAGATCATTATATATTATCTCTTACATTATCTCTTTTTTAGACTCCTTCATCGACTTTTTCATATAATTCCATGACGGTAGCTCGATATATTCTCAACGCGGGAAGTCTATTTACTTTGTCCAAATCCAAGTTCACATCAGTAAACCGATGCCATTAGCCAATCATAGTTTTCAGTGATTAGTGACAGAAATCATGTTTTTAAATTATTGAAATATTTAACATTTTGCAGGTTGCGACATGGTTGGCTTCCACATAACCGATTACTGCTTAAACTTCATCGACTGCTGCCAAAGAAGCTTAGGTTGTCGTGTTGACCGAAAAAATCTTCTGGTCGAACTGGGAGGTCGTACAATTTGCGTACGACCTTTACCAATCGGTGTACCATTCGACAGATTCGTCGCATTGGCTCAAAACGCTAAACGAGTGCTTAATGAGGGTCAGCAAGTAATACTTGGAGTTGATAGACTAGATTATACCAAAGGATTAGTGCACAAATTAAAAGCTTTTGAAAGGCTATTAGAAAAACATCCAGAGCATATAGAAAAAGTTGTGTTACTACAGATCTCAGTTCCGTCAAGAACAGACGTAAAGGAATATCAGGATTTAAAGGAAGAAATGGACCAATTAGTTGGAAGAATTAATGGAAGGTTCACTACTCCCAACTGGTCTCCTATTAGGTAGGATCATATTATCATATGTGTACTTCTGGTGGATTATACATACAATCCTAAAATTAAATATTATGTAACTTAAATAATAAAATTGTATGCACTCCACGATTTGCTATCGAAACCTTTGCTTTGTTCAGATAAAATAGTTATTAGCATTATATTCAAAATACTAGCTTTTACCCGAATCTTCGTCCACGAGAGTTAGGTTTTGAAAATCATTTGTTCATGTTTATTGTTGTTCATGTACATTTGAAATTCGGAACCGTTCCTTTGCATGTTGCTCCGAAGCACAAACAAACTTTGGCATTTAAATAAGTAAGGACTCATTATAATATATATAGCTCGATTACCACTGACTGACACACTCACTCACTCACTCACTCACTCATTGACAGGGTTGTTCTCCTAGAAGGAGACGGAAATCGATATAATGATGTAGGGGAGATATGTCCAGGTGGGGGATTCGAGTTGGGGAAAATTATGACATTTCGGAAAAACAAGATGGCGGCCGACGTGAATCTTGCAACTCTTTTGTTTTCCAACCGATTTCTTTGAAATTTTGGATTATTGTAGAAATTAGTAAACGATTAACAGAAAAAGTGAAAAAAATTAAAAAAACAAGATGGCGGCCGAGCTGTGACGTCTCAAATTTCAGACCCCTCTCCTGTAAAATTTTGTATGAAAAAAATTTTTTTCACCCATGGTGTCGTATAGAGCTCAAAGAATGTGACTCGGAGAAAGGTGGCGAGAGCTGATGAGTGAGGAGTTCGGAGACGGGCGAGGGGCACGGCCAGGGTATAGTAGATAGGTGGAGGGTGCTCGACCAAATGTCATTCGAAATCTCGAGCAGTTGCCAGTGAGTTGAAAAAAAATTCCAAAATGGCGGAAAAAAAATGGCGGCAAATTTTGTCCGTCTCTCTCTCGGAGACTATAAAAGATGGAGGAGCGGTTTCTCGACAAAAGATGATCGAAACCCGGAGGTCTACCTGGTGAGTAGGAAAAAAATTCAAGATGGCGGACTTTTTTTTCCATACTAAATGTATGGGGAATATTGAAGGGACTAGAAGTTGGGAACTATGCAAGACATTGGTTTTGATAGGTTCATAGGGCTTTTCTTCTTTTTCTTTTTTTTCATTTTACATTTGTTTTTTTTTTGTTTTTTTTCATATTTTTTCTTTTTTTTTCTTTTTCTTTTGTGAATGAGGAGCACGGCCAGGTTATTACAGATAGGTGGGGTGTGCTCGAACAAATTTTTTGGCAAAAGATGACCAGAATCCGAAGGGCTACTTGATGAGTAAAAAAATCGCGGTCCGCTTTAGCGGGCCGCGCACCCACGCGCCCTACTTGTAGTAATAACACTTCCCGCGAGCTGCTTTAGCAGCTCGCGCACCGAGCGAAATAAATAAAGCCGAACAATCGCGGTCCGCTTTAGCGGGCCGCGCACCCACGCGCCTTACTTTTAGTAAAACACTTCCCGCGAGCTGCTTTAGCAGCTCGCGCACCGAGCGAAATACTAGTTATAATATATATAGCTCGATTACCACTGATTCACTGACTGATTCACTCATTGACATAATTGTTCTCCTAGAAAGAGACAAAAAACGATATAATGATGTACGGGAGATATGTCCGGGTGGGGGATTCGAGTGGGGAAAAGTTATGACATTTCGGAAAAACAAGATGGCGGCCGACGTGATTCTTGCAACTCTTTTGTTTTCCAACCGATTTCTTTGAAATTTTGGATTATTGTAGAAATTAGTAAACGATTAACAGAAAAAGTGAAAAAAATTAAAAAAACAAGATGGCGGCCGAGCTGTGACGTCTCAAATTTCCACCCCTCTCCTGTAAAATTTTGTATGAAAAAAATTTTTTTCACCCATGGTGTCGTATAGAGCTCAAAGAATGTGACTCGGAGAAAGGTGGAGAGAGCTGATGAGTGAGGAGTTCGGAGACGGGCGAGGGGCACGGCCAGGGTATAGAAGATAGGTGGAGGGTGCTCGACCAAATGTCATTCGAAACCTCGAGCAGTTGCCAGTGAGTTGAAAAAAAATTCCAAAATGGCGGAAAAAAAATGGCGGCAAATTTTGTCCGTCTCTCTCTCGGAGACTATAAAAGATGGAGGAGCGGTTTCTCGACAAAAGATGATCAAAACCCGGAGGTCTACCTGGTGAGTAGGAAAAAAATTCAAGATGGCGGATTTTTTTTTCTCCATACAAAATGTATGGGGAATATTGAAGGGACTAGAAGTTGGGAACTATGCAAGAAGACATTGATTTTGATAGGTTCATAGGGCTTTTTTCTTTTTCTTTTTCTTTTTACATTAGCTTTTTTTCTTTTTTTCATTTTTTTTTCTTTTTTTTTCTTTTTCATTTGTGAATGAGGAGCACGGCCAGGTTATTGCAGATAGGTGGGGTGTGCTCGAACAAATTTTTTGGCAAAAGATGACCAGAATCCGAAGGTCTACTTGATGAGTAAAAAATCGCGGTCCGCTTTAGCGGGCCGCGCACCCACGCGCCCTACTTGTAGTAATAACACTTCCCGCGAGCTGCTTTAGCAGCTCGCGCACCGAGCGAAATAAATAAAGCCGAACAATCGCGGTCCGCTTTAGCGGGCCGCGCACCCACGCGCCCTACTTGTAGTAATAACACTTCCCGCGAGCTGCTTTAGCAGCTCGCGCACCGAGCGAAATAAATAAAGCCGAACAATCGCGGTCCGCTTTAGCGGGCCGCGCACCCACGCGCCCTACTTGTAGCAATAACACTTCCCGCGAGCTGCTTTAGCAGCTCGCGCACCGAGCGAAATAAATAAAGCTGAACAATCGCGGTCCGCTTTAGCGGGCCGCGCACCCACGCGCCTTACTTTTAGTAATAATTACTTTTAGTAAAACACTTCCCGCGAGCTGCTTTAGCAGCTCGCGCACCGAGCAAACGCTAGTTATTATAATATATATAGCTCGATTACCACTGACTGACACACTCACTCACTCACTCACTCACTCATTGACAGGGTTGTTCTCCTAGAAGGAGACGGAAATCGATATAATGATGTAGGGGAGATATGTCCAGGTGGGGGATTCGAGTTGGGGAAAATTATGACATTTCGGAAAAACAAGATGGCGGCCGACGTGAATCTTGCAACTCTTTTGTTTTCCAACCGATTTCTTTGAAATTTTGGATTATTGTAGAAATTAGTAAACGATTAACAGAAAAAGTGAAAAAAATTAAAAAAACAAGATGGCGGCCGAGCTGTGACGTCTCAAATTTCAGACCCCTCTCCTGTAAAATTTTGTATGAAAAAAATTTTTTTCACCCATGGTGTCGTATAGAGCTCAAAGAATGTGACTCGGAGAAAGGTGGCGAGAGCTGATGAGTGAGGAGTTCGGAGACGGGCGAGGGGCACGGCCAGGGTATAGTAGATAGGTGGAGGGTGCTCGACCAAATGTCATTCGAAATCTCGAGCAGTTGCCAGTGAGTTGAAAAAAAATTCCAAAATGGCGGAAAAAAAATGGCGGCAAATTTTGTCCGTCTCTCTCTCGGAGACTATAAAAGATGGAGGAGCGGTTTCTCGACAAAAGATGATCGAAACCCGGAGGTCTACCTGGTGAGTAGGAAAAAAATTCAAGATGGCGGACTTTTTTTCCCATATTAAATGTATGGGGAATATTGAAGGGACTAGAAGTTGGGAACTATGCAAGACATTGGTTTTGATAGGTTCATAGGGCTTTTCTTCTTTTTCTTTTTTTTCATTTTACATTTGTTTTTTTTTTTGTTTTTTTTTCATTTTTTTTCTTTTTTTTTCTTTTTCTTTTGTGAATGAGGAGCACGGCCAGGTTATTACAGATAGGTGGGGTGTGCTCGAACAAATTTTTTGGCAAAAGATGACCAGAATCCGAAGGGCTACTTGATGAGTAAAAAAATCGCGGTCCGCTTTAGCGGGCCGCGCACCCACGCGCCCTACTTGTAGTAATAACACTTCCCGCGAGCTGCTTTAGCAGCTCGCGCACCGAGCGAAATAAATAAAGCCGAACAATCGCGGTCCGCTTTAGCGGGCCGCGCACCCACGCGCCTTACTTTTAGTAAAACACTTCCCGCGAGCTGCTTTAGCAGCTCGCGCACCGAGCGAAATACTAGTTATTATTATTATAATATATATAGCTCGATTACCACTCACTCACTGACACACTCACTCACTCATTGACAGGGTTGTTCTCCTAGAAGGAGACAGAAATCGATATAATGATGTAGGGGAGATATGTCCGGGTGGGGGATTCGAGTTGGGGAAAATTATGACATTTCGGAAAAACAAGATGGCGGCCGACGTGATTCTTGCAACTCTTTTGTTTTCCAACCGATTTCTTTGAAATTTTGGATTATTGTAGAAATTAGTAAACGATTAACAGAAAAAGTGAAAAAAATTAAAAAAACAAGATGGCGGCCGAGCTGTGACGTCTCAAATTTCCGACCCCTCTCCTGTAAAATTTTGTATGAAAAAAATTTTTTTCACCCATGGTGTCGTATAGAGCTCAAAGAATGTGACTCGGAGAAAGGTGGAGAGAGCTGATGAGTGAGGAGTTCGGAGACGGGCGAGGGGCACGGCCAGGGTATAGAAGATAGGTGGAGGGTGCTCGACCAAATGTCATTCGAAACCTCGAGCAATTGCCAGTGAGTTGAAAAAAAATTCCAAAATGGCGGAAAAAAAATGGCGGCAAATTTTGTCCGTCTCTCTCTCGGAAACTATAAAAGATGGAGGAGCGGTTTCTCGACAAAAGATGATCAAAACCCGGAGGTCTACCTGGTGAGTAGGAAAAAAATTCAAGATGGCGGATTTTTTTTTCCCATACAAAATGTATGGGGAATATTGAAGGGACTAGAAGTTGGGAACTATGCAAGACATTGATTTTGATAGGTTCATAGGGCTTTTTTTCTTTTTCTTTTTTTCATTTTACATTTGTTTTTTTTCTTTTTTTTCATTTTACATTTGTTTTTTTTTCTTTTTTTTCATTTTTTTTTTCTTTTTTTTCTTTTTTTTTTCTTTTTTTTTCTTTTTCTTTTGTGAATGAGGAGCACGGCCAGGTTATTGCAGATAGGTGGGGTGTGCTCGAACAAATTTTTTGGCAAAAGATGACCAGAATCCGAAGGTCTACTTGATGAGTAAAAAAATCGCGGTCCGCTTTAGCGGGCCGCGCACCCACGCGCCCTACTTGTAGTAACAACACTTCCCGCGAGCTGCTTTAGCAGCTCGCGCACCGAGCGAAATAAATACAGCCGAACAATCGCGGTCCGCTTTAGCGGGCCGCGCACCCACGCGCCCTACTTGTAGTAACAACACTTCCCGCGAGCTGCTTTAGCAGCTCGCGCACCGAGCAAACGCTAGTTATAATATATATAGCTCGATTACCACTGACACACTCACTGACTCACTCACTGATTGACAGGGTTGTTCTCCTAGAAGGAGACGGAAATCGATATAATGATGTTCGGGAGATGTGTTTGGGGGGGGGATTCGAGTTGGGGAAAATTATGACATTTCGGAAAAACAAGATGGCGGCCGACGTGAATCTTGCATCTCTTTTGTTTTCCGACCGATTTCTTTGAAATTTTGGATTATTGTAGAAATTAGTAAACGATTAACAGAAAAAGTGAAAAAAATTAAAAAAACAAGATGGCGGCCGAGCTGTGACGTCTCAAATTTCCGACCCCTCTCCTGTAAAATTTTGTATGAAAAAAATTTTTTTCACCCATGGTGTCGTTTAGAGCTCAAAGAATATGACTCGGAGAAAGGTGGAGAGAGCTGATGAATGAGGAGTTCGGAGACGGGCGAGGGGCACGGCCAGGGTATAGAAGATAGGTGGAGGGTGCTCGACCAAATGTCATTCGAAACCTCGAGCAGTTGCCAGTGAGTTGAAAAAAAATTCCAAAATGGCGGAAAAAAAATGGCGGCAAATTTTGTCCGTCTCTCTCTCGGAGACTATAAAAGATGGAGGAGCGGTTTCTCGACAAAAGGTGATCACAACCCGGAGGTCTACCTAGTGAGTAGGAAAAAAATTCAAGATGGCGGATTTTTTTTTTTTACATACAAAATGTATGGGGAATATTGAAGGGACTAGAAGTTGGGAACTATGCAAGACATTGATTTTGATAGGTTCATAGGGCTTTTTTTCTTTTTCTTTTTTTCATTTTTCATTTTTTTTTTTTTTCTTTTTTTTCATTTTTTTTTCTTTTTCTTTTGTGAATGAGGAGCACGGCCAGGTTATTGCAGATAGGTGGGGTGTGCTCGAACAAATTTTTTGGCAAAAGATGACCAGAATCCGAAGGGCTACTTGATGAGTAAAAAAATCGCGGCCCGCTTTAGCGGGCCGCGCACCCACGCGCCCTACTTGTAGTAATAACACTTCCCGCGAGCTGCTTTAGCAGCTCGCGCACCGAGCAAACGCTAGTTATTATTATAATATATATATCTCGATTACCACTGACTCACTCACTGATTGACATAATTGTTCTCCTAGAAAGAGACAAAAAACGATAAAATGATGTTCGGGGGATATGTTCGGGTGGGGGATTCGAGTAGGGAAAAATTATGACATTTCGGAAAAACAAGATGGCGGCCGACGTGAATCTTGCAACTCTTTTGTTTTCCAACCGATTTCTTTGAAGTTTTGGATTATTGTAGAAATTAGTAAACGATTAACAGAAAAAGTGAAAAAAATTAAAAAAACAAGATGGCGGCCGAGCTGTGACGTCTCAAATTTCCACCCCTCTCCTGGAAAATTTTGTATGAAAAAAATTTTTTTCACCCATGGTGTCGTATAGAGCTCAAAGAATGTGACTCGGAGAAAGGTGGAGAGAGCTGATGAGTGAGGGGTTCGGAGACGGGCGAGGGGCACGGCCAGGGTATGGAAGATAGGTGGAGGGTGCTCGACCAAATGTCATTCGAAACCTCGAGCAGTTGCCAGTGCGTTGAAAAAAAATTCCAAAATGGCGGAAAAAAAATGGCGGCAAATTTTGTCCGTCTCTCTCTCGGAGACTATAAGAGATGGAGGAGCGGTTTCTCGACAAAAGATGATCAAAACCCGGAGGTCTACCTGGTGAGTAGGAAAAAAATTCAAGATGGCGGATTTTTTTTTTTCATACAAAATGTATGGGGAATATTGAAGGGACTAGAAGTTGGGAACTATGCAAGACATTGATTTTGATAGGTTCATAGGGCTTTTTTTCTTTTTCTTTTTTTTTCATTTTACATTTGCTTTTTTTCTTTTTTTTCTTTTTTTTTTTTCTTTTTTTTTCTTTTTCTTTTGTGAATGAGGAGCACGGCCAGGTTATTGCAGATAGGTGGGGTGTGCTCGAACAAATTTTTTGGCAAAAGATGACCAGAATCCGAAGGTCTACTTGATGAGTAAAAAAATCGCGGTCCGCTTTAGCGGGCCGCGCACCCAAACGCCCTACTTGTAGTAATAACACTTCCCGCGAGCTGCTTTAGCAGCTCGCGCACCGAGCGAAATAAACAAAGCCGAACAATCGCGGTCCGCTTTAGCGGGCCGCGCACCCACGCGCCCTACTTGTAGCAATAACACTTCCCGCGAGCTGCTTTAGCAGCTCGCGCACCGAGCGAAATAAATAAAGCCGAACAATCGCGGTCCGCTTTTGCGGGCCGCGCACCCACGCGCCCTACTTGTAGCAATAACACTTCCCGCGAGCTGCTTTAGCAGCTCGCGCACCGAGCAAATGCTAGTTATAATATATATAGCTCGATTACCACTCACTGATTCACTGACTGATTGACTCATTGACATAATTGTTCTCCTAGAAGGAGACGGAAATCGATATAATGATGTTCGGGAGATATGTTCGGGTGGGGGATTCGGTCTACCTGGTGAGTAGGAAAAAAATTCAAGATGGCGGATTTTTTTTTTTTTACATACAAAATGTATGGGGAATATTGAAGGGACTAGAAGTTGGGAACTATGCAAGACATTGATTTTGATAGGTTCATAGGGCTTTTTTTCTTTTTCTTTTTTTTCATTTTTCATTTTTTTTTTTTCTTTTTTTTCATTTTTTTTTCTTTTTCTTTTGTGAATGAGGAGCACGGCCAGGTTATTGCAGATAGGTGGGGTGTGCTCGAACAAATTTTTTGGCAAAAGATGACCAGAATCCGAAGGGCTACTTGATGAGTAAAAAAATCGCGGTCCGCTTTAGCGGGCCGCGCACCCACGCGCCCTACTTGTAGTAATAACACTTCCCGCGAGCTGCTTTAGCAGCTCGCGCACCGAGCGAAATAAATAAAGCCGAACAATCGCGGTCCGCTTTAGCGGGCCGCGCACCCACGCGCCCTACTTGGAGCAATAACACTTCCCGCGAGCTGCTTTAGCAGCTCGCGCACCGAGCAAACGCTAGTTAATATATATATAGCTGCTGGGGCTGATTCACTGACTGATTGATCACCTCTCCTGTAAAATTTTGTATGAAAAATTTTTTTTTCGCCAGTGGTTTCGTATAGATGACAAAAATTCATTCGGAGGAAAATTATGGAGAGAGCTGATGATTGAGGATTTCGGAGACGGGTGAGGAGCACGGCCAAGTTATTAAAGATACGTAGGGGGTGCTCGAACAAATGTCATTCGAAATCTCATCCAATTGACAGTGAGCTGAAAAAAAATTCAAAATGGCGGAAAAAAGATGGCGGCCATACAAACTTCGTCGGTGTCTATCTCGGAGAGGATAAAAGATGGAAGAGTTGTTTCTTGGCAAATGATGATCACGACCCGAAGGTCTACTAGATGCATAGAAAAAAAAATCAAAATGGCGGAATTTTCTTTTCCCATACAAATTATGCTAGACTTTGAAACGGTTCCTTTTCAATATTTGTTTTATAGAAGAATTCTTATTCTGACAAATTATTTTGAAAAATAATATGGAGAGAGCTGATGATCGAGGGTTTGGAAGACGGGTAAAGGGCAAGGCCAGGTTATTGAAGATAGGTGGGGTGTGCTCGAACAAAAGTCACTCGAAACCTCACAATGTGCAGGGAGCTGAAAAAAATTCCAAAATGGCGGATTCAAGATGGCGGCCATACAAATTTCGTCGGTGTCTATCTCGGAGAGTATAAAAGATGGAAGAGTGGTTTCTTGGCAAAAGATGATCAGGACCTGAAAGTCTATTTAATGAAAAGAAAAACCGCGGTCCGCTTGCGGGCCGCGCACCCACGCGCCCTACTAGTTTTATTTATAGGTAGGTATTTCATGAAATATATTATATATGAAATCAGAATGTTTATGTTCCAATAATATGTTTCCAGGTACATTTTCGGCTGCATCGGTCAAGAACAGCTCGCATCATTCTACCGCGACTCTGCAGTTGCTTTGGTTACCCCTCTCAGAGACGGGATGAACCTAGTTGCTAAAGAGTTCGTGGCCTGTCAGATTACTAAGCCGCCTGGAGTTCTTATAGTCTCTCCCTTTGCTGGTGCGAGTGAAATGATGCATGAAGCACTTATATGCAACCCTTATGAACTGGATGATTGTGCTGCAGTTATCCACAGGTAGGTAATTCATGTAATTATATGTATTTCTATTGCCGCTTTAACAACAAAAAATAAAAAATAAACAAAATTAAAAAAGTACAAATAATTTTATAAAGTGTTAAATCTTGAACCCTTCTTGTGCGAGTCCGACTCGCACTTGGCTGGTTTTTAATTTAAACATTTTCAAAAGAAAATTGAAATTTTCGAAAATGTTTCGCATTAATTAATCAACATCATTATCTTTAACTAACGACGCAAGATATTATGTGGCGCCTGGGCCTGCTTCAAAATTGTACTCCATCGATAATCGATATCATCAACCATTCGCGTTTTTTTTCCAACTTTTAATGGGTTTTGCCATCCGACCATAGAAGTTTTGGCCAACCGATACTCATATATAGGTACCTACTTATATACCGAAATCGCCACCAACTTCCTGGTTACTAGTGTTTTTAATTTTTAGTGTAGGTAGGTAAATATCTACTTGTGCACGTGTTATCATGAACTCTTTTTATTGCGGTTATTGAAAAAACAAATTGTAATCATACCACACCAGTGTCACACCACACACGTCATGTGGCTTTTGGCCATGTTACGCGAGTCCTGCTCAATATAAATAACTTTCAGGGCACTTATAATGCCAGAAGACGAGCGTACGGTTCGCATGAACCACCTAAGGCGGAGGGAGCAACAGAACGACGTGGACAGTTGGATGAAGGCGTTCCTCAAAGCCATGGACTCGCTGGAGGAAGAGGCGGACGATGTTGGAGCCACGTCCATGCAGCCCGTCACCATTGACGACTTCGATGAATATTTATCCAAGTAAGCTTTTTACAAGCTTCATAATATTATCATATTCATATCTATTTATTACTTGTAAATAAATTACAGAGCATAGGTATTTGACCAAGCGAAGCAAGGTCTCTGACTCTCTCCGTCCGTCCGTCTGTCAGAGCCATAAAACTTCTGAATTAGTGATCGTAATTACTTCAAATTTTAACATAATAATTATGTAAGCCTTCAGCCGAATATAGCTTAAAAGTTATAATTTTTTTTATTTCCGAACTAGCTGATGCCCGCGACTTCGTCTGCGTGGATTTAGTAACATCCCGCAGGAAATCTTTGTCACCCTCCAGGTTCTCAACTATACCTATCCAATAAATCACGTCAATCCGTAGCTTTGTAGCAGGAAACATTAATTGATCGTCTTGCTCGCGGCATTGTTAATGATATTATATAATAAATTCAAAGAGAAAACATATTACTGATGATAATTATTATCAATTACGTTTAGCTATCATTTTTATAATTGTCAAATTTTTTACCATACTTAACCAAAGACAAAATTACGCTTAGCTGTCATTTACGTTTTGTTATTCCACTGTGATTTGCGTTTTGTTATTCCATGTCAGATGCGTTTTTGTTATACCACGTTTTATAGTGACTTGACGGAAACGCGGTCGAACGGGATAAAAAGTATCCTATGTCCGTCTCCTGGTTGTAAGCTACCTCTCCACCAATTTTCAGCCAAATCGGTTCATCCGTTCTTGAGTTATAAATAGTGTAACTAACACCACTTTCTTTTATATATATAGAGAATAATAATAGAAGCGAAATATTTTTAAGGCATTACATAGGCTGCGAACGGGCGCCGAATCCCGATAATGTAGCCGCACCATAAGTAGGTAGGTAGATATTCTAGATATTAGATATACCTATATTATTGGGAATTGGGGTCTTCTCAACTTTTCTATGATTCTTCAAATTCCCAGCTGACAGTTGGGAACTCATACATAATTACATACCTACATACATTCTACTTTGTCACTCGAACCGATTCTCCTATTTTATAAGGTAATTTGAATACAAAACAAAGGTTTTCTTTTGTTGATTGTAAGATTCGTTTAGGCTTTGATCCACAAATTCGTTGGTTTTAGGTTCAGTGTCCATTATATGAATATAATATAGACTTATACAATGGACTAATTAGTCCACCATATGTATTAATACATAATGGTGTAGTGTGGCCGTAAAAAGGGCCCAGCTCCTCAATCCTGATGCTGCTGGGTACTGTTCATCTAAACTGTCGGGATTTATAGACTGTGGATAGTTTATTAATTGATGTTGTGGGTGCCAAATATATATACTATAACATTGAACTCCAGGCTCCAGCTGTTTGTAGCGTTGAGTTTGTTTTGTAGCTTACCCGTGCGAAACCGGGGTGGGTCCACAATAAATTATATACTTTTGTAGTGGCGCGGGCGTTTGAAGTCGGTTTTTAAAAAAAAATTTTTATTAAATTATCTCTTATCTATTCCAGATACATTGGCTACACGCAGAAGTTGGCTCTCCTTCTGGACTACGACGGCACCCTGGCGCCGATCGCGCCCCACCCAGACCTAGCGACCTTACCACTCGAGACAAAACACACCCTGCAACGTCTCTCCAACATGCCTGATGTATACATCGCGATCATATCCGGGAGGAACGTGAACAATGTTAAGGAGATGGTAAGTTTAAATCATATTTTTAACGGACTTCAAAAAAGGAGAAGTTTCTTAATTCATCGGATTTTTTTTTCATGTAGGTATATGTCCACCGATTAGGTATTCGAAGACGTCTGAGCCGATTTGGAAAATTCTTTTTGTTTGAAAGGGGGGGGCCCCCTATTTAAATTTTATCGAAATCGGTCGAGCGGTTTTTAAAAAATCAACAATAAATTATATATACTTTGAAGAGGCGCGGGCGTCTGAAGGCGGTTTTTTAAAAATATTTTTTTTAAATTAAATTAGTACAAGCTTTTATTACAAACTTTATAGTAAGTATATACAATTATTACAAACTTTATAGTATAGTATATAGGCAATTCTATAATAAATCGACGAAACCCCGTCGAGTTTGTGCTCGTTTGATTCGTCTTGACAAGTACTCTGATCCTGATCTGATCTGATCCAAGGTCTGATTCCAGCTACCAAAAGCGTTTTTTTTAAAAAAAAATTATTCGCACTTGTTTATCAATATTCATAGTCTTCATAATTTCATCTCTATTCTACTTTCTACTATCTATATCCATCTATCTACTGAGCATGGGTCTCCTCTCAGAATGAAAAGCTTTTAGACTAAACCTACCTAATCCACCGTTCTGAGTTCTGACAAAATGCAAATTGGCAGACACCTATGATGCTTTTCGCCGAAAATCTTCCTTTTGGTACCTACAAGAAGTATTCATATTTCGCGTTCCTTTTTACGTTTCTAAAAAATACAAGTAAATAAGGCAAAGTTCTTTTAACCTTATCCCTAGCGTCAATTTTCAAGATTATCTGTGTAGCGCTGCGCACCGCGCGGCACGCGCTCTACTATGCCGAAAAACGCATTTTCGCCCCGCTATACTCGTAATGTGCGCTTACCTTTAATGCCTTTAACTTTAATTAGGTACTATAAATTATAATAATTATATCATCTATGCAAACATAATATTAGGGCAAATTTTGTAATACTGTAGTACATTGTATAGGTAGGTACAACGGAATATAGTTACATATTATATTATAATAATTGTGTATACAACTTCTAAACTAAATTGACAGGTCTAAATTTATATAGTGCTATCATTTTCCGAGAGATTCAGACCTATTAATTTCGTTTAGTTTAGAGAATGTGTACAACAGAATTAGACACATTAATAGCTTTTATTAATATGATAACGATGTATGCAATCTAGTTGACATTATTTAATTGTTCTAGCAATTAACTAACATAATTAGGCCTATTATAAAATCATTTTATCACGTGCCTTCAATAGGCACAACTATTGTTTGTTTGTACTGAGGCTTTTTAAACTGGTAACTATAAATAAAGTAAAACGTTACCCATTTTAAGAGAATTTAATACTTACTTACTTTTTCTTTTTAGGGTTCCGTACCCAAAGGGTACCAACGGGACCCTATTACTAAGCCTACGCTGTCCGTCCGTCCGTCCGTCCGTCCGTCCGTCCGTCCGTCTGTCAGCGGGCTGTATCTCGTAAACCGTAATAGATAGACAGATGAAATTTTCACATATTATGTATTTCTATTGCCGCTATAACAACAAATAATAAAAATTAAATTAAATTAAAAAAATTAAATTAAAATGGGTAAGTAGGTGGGTAGATGGAAATCTTTTAATTTTTTTAACGGAACCCTAAAAGAGCGAGGCCCGACTCGCACTTGGCCGATTTTTTTTACCATAAAACACTTATTTAATACCCAGTGATAGCCTAGTGGTTAGGACTGTGTGGAAGCAATTAAATATCACTTGCTTCAACGGTGAAGGAAAACATCGTGAGGAAACCTGCACACCTGAGAGTTCTTCATAATGTTCTTGAAGGTGTGTGAAGTTCTCAATTCGCATTAGGCCAGCGTGGTGAACTATGGCCTATGACCTTTCTCTGAGAGGAGACCTGCGCTCAGTAATGAGCCGTTGATGGGTTGCTAATGATGATGATGATGACTTATTTAATTGTTTAGGTATACTTCTATTCACTGTTTTACTTTTAACTTTTTAAGCGAAAGAAAATCAAAAGAACCTTATTCCACTTTGTTCAAAGTAGTTAAATCCCTTTACATTTCTGAAAGTTTGACTGCAACTACTATTTAATACTAGTTTTACTTAGTTTTTTCAACTAGTTTTGTCCAGTTTGCCCTACAGTACCTAACGAATCTATGTATGCCTATAGTTGTACTTTACGTCACATGTTTGCAAAATAATTAATAACACTGAGCGATAAATAGGGTAACTAACCAACTATCAATGAACTCGCATAGTCCGTGTCGCGGCCTTATCATTTATCAGTCACACCATAAAATATGGATATGATCCGTACTTTTGGTTTTGTTTTTCGTCGCGTTTTTCCAGGAATTTTGGAATGTACTTAGAGCAAGGTATGAGAATGTAAGTTACCTAGACGTAAGCGTGAATAAAGATCTAAATAGAAGGTCGGTAGGTATTGTTAGTCAGCTTTAATACGTACCTACGTACCCTATCTCAGTGTACTCGGCCTTATTATTTCCCCACTCCAGTATAGGTACTATAAGTAGAAGGTAGGTAGGTATTGTTAGTCAGCTTTAATACGTACCCTACCTTAGTGTACTCGGCCTTATTATTTCCCCGCTCCAGTATAGGTAGGTACTTAGTATAAAGTAGAAGGTAGGTAGGTATTGTTAGTCAGCTTTAATACCTAGGTACCCCACCTCCGTGTACTCGGCCTTATTTCCCCGCTCCAGTATAGGTAGGTACTTAGTATAAAGTAGAAGGTAGGTAGGTATTGTTAGTCAGCTTTAATACCTAGGTACCCCACCTCCGTGTACTCGGCCTTATTATTTCCCCGCTCCAGTATAGGTAGGTACTTAGTATAAAGTAGAAGGTAGGTAGGTATTGTTAGTCAGCTTTAATACGTACGGACGTACCCTACCTTAGTGTACTCGGCCTTATTATTTCCCCGCTCCAGTATAGGTAGGTACTTAGTATAAAGTAGAAGGTAGGTAGGTATTGTTAGTCAGCTTTAATACGTACGGACGTACCCTACCTTAGTGTACTCGGCCTTATTATTTCCCCGCTCCCGTACTTATAGGTACTAAGTAGAAGGTAGGTAGGTATTGTTAGTCAGCTTTAATACCTAGGTACCCCACCTCCGTGTACTCGGCCTTATTATTTCCCCGCTCCAGTATATGTATAATGTAGGTAGGTACTGTAAGTAGAAGGTAGGTAGGTATTGTTAGTCAGCTTTAATACGTACCCTATCTCAGTGTACTCGGCCTTATTATTTCCCCGCTCCCGTACTTATAGGTACTAAGTTACGGTTTAGTTAGGTAACTCCCATTTTCACCAACCATACCTAAATCATCCCCTTAGTAGGAGTCTCTTTATGTTGGTATAGCCCCTAAATACAGTCCCTTACCCAATGTCATTTTCAACATTATGACTTATGAGTTCCCTTGACGTTCGTGAAACCGAAATTGACAGAAAGCGTCACCTAAATAAAAGTTAGGGAACGTTGGTAAAAACGGACATAAGTACTTTATCTGTGGTGTGAGATGCATTGGCAGTGACATTCCAATTGTTCCTTTTTGACACTGGTAGCCATCTTGTGTCTGAGGGTGTGATCTATAGATGGCACTCTCACTCAGCTCAGACTCTAGACTAAGTTAAAACGTGACAGATTTATGGCAGGACATACCTATATGTGTCTCATTTTAACTTTATCTTGAGTCTTGAGCAGAGCCAGAGTACGATCTATAGATCTCAGCCTCAGTTCACTCTTGTTCCTGGTATGTGCAGTAAACTCGGCTCCAACACTAAGTACTACCTACTATGTTTATGGTCTCAATCAATTAAATAGATTTTTTTGATTAATTTGCGATAGGTAGGTACTAGCAATCCTTAGCAATCCAACCAATAGCAACAGCTGATTAGAAGTTATCATATCCACACACACATAACTCGGTCGCTATTGTAGGGTCAATGATGTTCACCTTCACAGTCAACCGTGAAGTTTACGTCAGAAAATGCAATTAAGATTCTGCTTAATCGCTTTATTTAATCGCAATAACTGATACCGCTTAACCCGAGATCGTATCCTGTTTACTCTCACACTCTCCATTCATTCATTAGATGATGGTAACTATAAATTAACAGAGCAATAAAGGTTAATGGTAAATACCAACAGATGAGACACGCATGATGTCGAGATTACTGGTAGTGGTGACGTTACGGCAAAATGCTGCGGGCTGTAATCATAAGGGAAGATGGGAAAAAGATGACAATTGACAGTGGTCTAGACTCTAGAGGGCCAGCATGAAGTAATGTTGTGTTGATGTCGTGATGATCAAGAAGTCACGGGGAGGTTATTTTGGTCCGTACAAGTCAGACATGTCCTCGAGATCCATTCAGCGGATGAGCCGTGAAATGTCATTACAGACATAGTCACTTTGGCATTTATTCTAGTACTAACTGATGCGATTTCGTCCACGTGGATTTAATTTTTCAAATCCCGCGGGAACTCTTTGATTTTCCGGGATAAAAAGTAGCCTATGTCACTCTCCAGGTCCTCAACTATACCTACCCATGCAAAAAATCACGTCGATCGATCAAAGGACGGTGGATTAAAGGAAGACTGAAAGTTTGTAAGATCCTTTAATGAAGTCAGAAATGAGCTGATGATCTTCAAACGCCTGTACAGAATACAGATTTTCATAAATTAGGTATACTTAGCTAAGATCGAACTCGATCACGTCAGCTTTCAAACAGAAAAAATCGCATCAAAACACCCCTTCTTTTTTGTCGGGGCTTAAAAATGAGTAAGTAACCAGTAGTGCAAATCAAAGAAAATTTATACCTCCTTCTATATAAACATTTTACTAGATTAGTCTAGTTAGATAGCTATATTACTAGATCGCGTTAGTATTATAGCTATATTCCTAGTATAATAAAATATCTATGAACCGCTTCCGTATAGCTATATAATAAACCTAGGTAAAGTAATGTTAAACCTAGGTTTATAGCTATATCACGGCTTCAACTATCTTATTGCGACTTATAGACTTAACACATCAATGTCGCCAAAAAAATAGTTTCAAGACCTCGGAAAAAATACAATAATGACGTGTTCTACGAGTATTTAGCGGTCGATAAACGTCTCTGTAGATGTAAAGAAATTAAAAAGACATTCATGGCCTCAGGTCAGTTTGCAATAACAAATCTTATCACCTGAACTTTGGTAGTTATTATCTAGAGCTCCAACAAAAATAATGCTATTATTGACACGGTCAATATACCTCTAACCGGGTCTTGGTATCGTTGAATGTTGCGTAATGGTTCCTATGTTTATTTAGTTACCCACCCAACAATTGGATGTTTTTGCTAGTGTTAGGTTGTTCATATTCAGCCAGTTCAGTCAACCTTGTTTCCTGGTCCTTCCGACCGGATTCGGCCACGGATTCAACCTCCACGGAGATTAGCTGTCTACGCGGGAGATATTATAGTGCACAGGTGGATGCGCAAACACAGGTCCACCCTTTATTCCCTCACTCTCGTAGTCCGATAGGACAGAAATCTAACACGGCCGGAGAGAGGTCAGGCGCAGGACCGACAGATTTACGTGTGCTATGCTTCGGGCACTTTTTCAAAATGTGTGACAGTGACATTTCAAATAGGATCTTTTGTGGAAAACATACGTGGTTTGTGTTGGACACAAAACTTGCAAAACACACACACAGACACTGAGCGAATGTCGTTTGAGGGCGACGACATGCCCACATTTTACCATTGTGGAAAGTCCAACCATCTTCGATACTTAGCTTCTAATCATCCCAATTGAATTACGTCTATCTATACCTTTAAATATATTATTCGTCTATGTTCTATACTATTAATTATTAATTAATTATTTAATATTATAAAGAGGAAAGATTTTTTTGTTTGTTTGTTTGTTTGTTTGTACCAAATAGGCTCTGTAACTACTGGACCGATTTTAACCATTTTTTCACCAATAGAAAGCTAAGTTATCAAGAAGTAACATAGGCTATAATTTATTTTCGAATAAATTAGAGATCCTTAAGAAAATTGCAATAATGTAACCCAAAGTAGCAAAGTTTTGCCTATAAAATGCATTATTTGGCGTGTGCTGAGAAAACTATTAATGATACATAAAAATTATAGAGCAAGATCCCAGTGCCGCCAGACCTAAGTTATTTTCTCAGCAATTATTTGTGTACGATAGAGTACTGTTCGAATGTCCTTTCAGTATATGCGTACCAGCTAGATTGTGCCGACGGCCAATTTCCAGATACCAGGTGCTAAAGGTAGGTAAAAACTAGAATAACTTATCTTAAATTCTCAGGGCTGATTTTCATATATGTTTTAAAGAATATTGTAAAAATTAATAAATTAATACTGCCAGACGCTTACCGCCGGCGGTTACTTTAGCCAGACGCTTTGAAGCTCCCAAAAATATATATATGTCGAAGATTAAAATTAGTGATTATTAATTAAAGCGCCATCTATTATGAAACAGTCGTACTACACAATATTGTAAAGCGCCATCTATCGGGCATTCATTGTACTAAGTTTATTCAATCACTCAATTGATTCTAAAGCGCCCTCTATATGAGGTATTGTTTTACTAAGTTTATTGAGTCACTCAATTGACTCAACAGCGCCCTCTATAAGCAAACTAAGCTATTGTTTGTACTAAGTATTCAATCAGTCAATTGACTCGACAGCGCCCTCTATAGCGAACTCAGGTATTGTTTGTGCACTTTATTTAATTGCTCAATTGACTCAATAGTCAACTGACATCCTTTCAAACCTGGATGGAGTTGGTGGGCCGGTGGTGATGGTTTATAAGTAGGGCTGGTGCCCAACAGGCAGTTCAGTTATCATTTAGTCATCAGACAGTTATAGTACAGTGCAGTTATCGTTGAGAATTTGGTAGAGCATGGTCTCCCAGTCACGCCGCGCCGCGCCAAACCCATCGTTCGCTATATAGTGCTTCTATTTACTTAGTTATTTACAAAGTGTTTAAAGTGATATCTGTGTGACCCACTGTGTGTTAATTTAATTCTACAAAGTGTAAATATTGTGATTTGTGTGCAATATATTATGTGATCTGCTTCTTGTGTTTACTTGCCCGAGTACCCACAACTATGAATTCAGATCAAGAGGAAGAACATGCCCACGATAATGAGGTGCCTCCTCGGCCTCCGTTATCAGAAGTGGGATCGCCTCGGGCTCCAGAGAAGCCTAATGATTTACTGAGTGGATTACTAGAGTTACAAAATCAAAACATGAAACAGTTAATCGAGGCGATCAAACTACCCTCCGAACCGAAATTATCGCTGCCTGAATTTAATCCTGAACACAAAGATACGGATCCACGAGCATGGTGCTCCACGGTAGACCTTTGTATGTCTGAGAAGCCTCTACAGGGCGGCGCGCTTGTGATTGCTTTGAGTAAGGCGATGAAAGGAACTGCATCTACGTGGTTATCGCAAGTATCTTACGCAGGTATTACTTGGGACCAGTTTAAGGACATTTTCTTAGCGAGATTCGACATTAGTGAAACAAAAGCTGCAACCTTAATTAATTTGAATAATACTCGTCCAAAAGAAAACGAGTGTCTAGCTGCATACGGAAGTCGTTTGATGTCGACAATTATGACTACATGGAAAAATCTTAACACTGAGGAGATAGCGGTGTCATATGTTCTCGCCCATTTAGCGCGATTTGATACTCGCTTGCAGAGACTGGCCTTCACTACCGATATCACCACTCGTAACAAGTTACAACAAGAATTGATGGCGTTTTCTATTTTAAAACGAAAAAGTAACGAAAATGAAGTACCCTCATGTTCTGAGAATAAAAGATTCAAACCTACAACATCAAAAGACTTCCGCTGTAATTTCTGCGGGATCCTGGGCCATAAGGCAGCATTTTGTAGAAAGAAGAAATATCGAGAAAATCTGGCAAAGAAATTTCAACCCAACTCTGACAAGATTTCCAAATTAAGCAAATCAGTGGTTTGTTTCCGATGTGGCCAGCGGGGCCACGTATCAACCTTATGTGACCTTCCTTCATCAAGCGGCGGCGGCGCCGGCCGATTCAGCGGCAGCGCGCGCGGCGCAGCGGGCGGCGACGCAGCGGGCGGCGGCAGCGGTCCTGGGGCGTCCGAGCGGCGACGCGTGGATACATGCGAGATTCGCCCGGTCACTGGTCGGTTAAATCAATCAGGTCAGTCGTTTTTATTTTGTTATGATTCTGGTGCCGAATGCTCTCTCGTCAAATAAAGTGTTGCGAATAAATTATCGGGTGTGCGTCATAATAAAGTCGTTAACATTACCGGTATTGGAAATTCAAGTGTTGATTGTAAATTGCAAATTTTAAGTAAGGTTACGATTGATGGACACAGTTTAGAAATTTTATTTCACGTTATATCAGATGAATCTTTACATTTTGATACTATGATAGGTCGTGATATTTTAAAGCTAGGGTTTTCAATTACGATGACTGAGGATAGTTTTTCTATTTCAAAGAGTAAGATTGTTGATGAATGTAGTATTTCTAATCCGGATACTGATTTTACGAATATTGATACGGATATACCAGCTGAGGATAGACCGCGACTTCTATCATTGCTTAAAGAATATTCAAATGCTTTTATTAACGGATTACCGCGTTCAAGAATCACAACCGGAGAACTAAAGATTCGTTTAGTAGATCCTAGTAAAACGGTTCAACGTCGTCCTTACCGCCTTTCGCCTGATGAGCGGCAAGTAGTTCGTGATAAAATTAATGAAATGTTAGATGCGGGTATTATCCAACCTAGTTGTTCACCTTTTTCGAGTCCTATAATATTAGTTAAAAAACGAGACGGTACAGAGCGATTATGTGTGGATTATCGAGAACTAAATAGCAACACCGTTCCTGATCGCTTTCCTTTACCTATTATTTCAGATCAAATCGCACGCTTATGTGGTGCTAATTATTTTACGTGTCTAGACTGTGCTAGTGGGTTTAACCAAATTAAAGTCCATCCAGATAGCGTTGAGCTTACTGCATTTGTAACACCGGACGGTCAATTTGAATATCTTACAATGCCGTTTGGTTTACGCAATGCACCCAGCGTTTTCCAACGTTCAGTCACTCAGGCACTTGGTGACTTAGTTCATTCGTATGTTATAATTTACATCGATGATGTTATGATCCCATCACAAGACGTTGATCAGGGTCTCGAAAGATTACGTACAGTTCTTGACATTTTAACCAAATGTGGGTTTTCTCTAAAACTTTCGAAGTGTTCTTTTCTCAAACGTAAGGTCGAATATCTTGGCTATGAGATATCTGCAGGACAAGTTAAGCCAAATCCTGGTAAAGATAAAGCGCTTACAGATTTATCTCCCCCTGAAACTGTCCAACAATTAAAGCAATTTATTGGACTTGCTTCTTGTTTTCGAAAATTTATTCCAAATTTTTCGAAAGTAATGAAACCTCTTTTCTCTTTGACGACTGGTAAAGGTAAACTTAATTGGAAACCAGAGCATGAAAAGATTCGCCAGCAAATTATCGCGATTTTAAGCGACAAACCCGTACTGATGATTTTTAACCCTGACTATCCCATAGAGTTGCACACGGACGCCAGCGCTGATGGCTACGGTGCCATTCTTTTTCAAAAAGTTGACGGTGTCTTGCGTGTAGTAGAATACTTTAGCAAACGTACCACCAGTCCAGAGTCTAGATACCACTCTTATGAGCTGGAGACTCTAGCGGTCGTTAATGCCATAAAACATTTTAGGCATTACTTGCAAGGTCGCAAGTTCACTGTGTTCACAGATTGTCAATCCTTAAAAATGTCTCGTAACAAGATAGATTTAACCCCCCGAGTCCACAGGTGGTGGGCTTTCTTACAGGCTTTTGAGTTCGATATTGTGTATAGAGAAGGCAAAAGGATGAACCATGTAGATTTTCTGTCTAGAAATCACCTTCACGAGCCTTCTGCTCCAGTTAAGCCGGTTACGTTAAATAAGGTAGAACAGAAACGTGTAGACATAGCGACTCTGTCCGATAATTGGTTACTTGCAGAGCAAGAACGCGATCCCGAAATTCAAATGCTCGTTAATAAGATTAAAACCGACGAACTACCTAAAGAGATAGCTAAAACCTACGAACTGCGTTCAGGTGTTTTGTTTCGTAAAGTACAACGAAATGGTCGTACTCGTTGTTTACCGATAGTGCCTAGGGCGTTCCGCTGGTCTGTTGTTAATCAGGTGCACGAGTCTATCGTACACTTAGGCTGGGAGAAGACACTTGAGAAGGTCTTTGAACACTATTGGTTTGAAAAGATGTCTAAATTTGTTCGAAAATTTGTTGAAAATTGTATGACGTGTAGACTTTCGAAAACTAGTTCCGGAAAAGTACAGGCAGAGTTACACCCTATATCAAAAATAAGTGTCCCCTGGCACACGGTCCACGTGGACATTACAGGAAAATTAAGCGGCAAAAGTGACCGAAAAGAGTATGTGATAGTACACATTGACGCGTTTACTAAATTTGTTCTTTTGAACCACACCGTGCGTATCGACGCTAAAAAAGCGATCGAAGCTCTTAAAGCAAGTGTTTCGTTGTTCGGGTCGCCAGTTCGTGTCATTGCAGACCAGGGTAGATGTTTCTCTAGTAAAGAGTATAGGGAGTTTTGCGATTCGCACAATATTAAATTACACCTCATAGCTACTGGCTCCAGCAGAGCCAATGGCCAAGTAGAGCGTGTGATGAGTACTTTAAAAGGAATGCTTACTGCGGTAGAGACAAGTGAGCGTTCGTGGCAAGACGCACTTGGTGAAGTACAACTTGCTATCAATTGTACAATCAATCGTGTGACAAAGTCGAGTCCTTTAGAACTTCTAATAGGGCGTGTAGCAAGACCGTTGTCATTATTGAGTCCTGATGATAACGAGGTTGAAATAGATCTTTCTGACGTAAGAGAGCAGGCGGTCCAGAACATAACTAAAAATTCAAATTATGATAAAGTTAGGTTTGATGCAAATAAAGCTAAAATTTTATGATTTAATGTTGATGATTATGTTTTGTTAAAAAATGAAGAACGCAACCAGACTAAACTTGATCCTAAGTTTAAGGGACCTTTTAAGGTCATCGAAGTTCTTGATGGTGACAGATACGTTCTGAAATCTTCAACTGGTAATCGTACTTACAAGTACGCTCACGACAGGCTCCGAAGGATGCCTGAATGTGAAGTTCCCTTATAGTTTGGTAACGATAGTGACGAGCATGTTGATGAGAAAGCTTAAACGTACACATTGGCTAGGCGTAGCTGCAGACATCGGACGTGTCGCTTCCAAACTTTGTATTGGTGTAATGAGCGTCCGACTATGTGGTGAAACCTGGGTCTCAGTGGAGACTACTTTTGGCAACTTGGTGTTGCTTGGGTCTCAGTGGAGACTACGTTTGGCAACTTGGTGTTGCTTGGGTCTCAGTGGAGACTACTTTTGGCAACTTGGTGTTGCTTGGGTCTCGTGGAGACTACGGTGTTGGGCCTTTGTGGCCGGGGCCTTTGTGGCCGGGGTCTCTGATGAGACTACAGTTTTTGGTTGAATCACACATTGTGGTGTTAACCTGGGTGACCAATGGTCGCTACTTATGCGCTGCATGTGGCAGTTGGGCCAAGATGTACGATTAAGCAATTTTTGATTCCTTTAATGGATGGTATAGTACTATGGTGTACTGATATGCAACTGTTACTTTGATCGATTTTGATTAATTTTGATTAATGGGAACTTTTCATTTGGTCAAATGATTTTGATTACAATTAATTGTGTACAGATGAGTGACATTGCTTTATTTTAAATAACATGTCAGGTAGGCCGAACCTTGTAGCTAAGGTGCCTCAAAGGTTTCTTTTCGTTGTCGACAGATACGCTGCCACACGGGGACGTGTGATTGTCAGTTCTGGCCGTGTCGAAGATTAAAATTAGTGATTATTAATTAAAGCGCCATCTATTATGAAACAGTCGTACTACACAATATTGTAAAGCGCCATCTATCGGGCATTCATTGTACTAAGTTTATTCAATCACTCAATTGATTCTAAAGCGCCCTCTATATGAGGTATTGTTTTACTAAGTTTATTGAGTCACTCAATTGACTCAACAGCGCCCTCTATAAGCAAACTAAGCTATTGTTTGTACTAAGTATTCAATCAGTCAATTGACTCGACAGCGCCCTCTATAGCGAACTCAGGTATTGTTTGTGCACTTTATTTAATTGCTCAATTGACTCAATAGTCAACTGACATCCTTTCAAACCTGGATGGAGTTGGTGGGCCGGTGGTGATGGTTTATAAGTAGGGCTGGTGCCCAACAGGCAGTTCAGTTATCATTTAGTCATCAGACAGTTATAGTACAGTGCAGTTATCGTTGAGAATTTGGTAGAGCATGGTCTCCCAGTCACGCCGCGCCGCGCCAAACCCATCGTTCGCTATATAGTGCTTCTATTTACTTAGTTATTTACAAAGTGTTTAAAGTGATATCTGTGTGACCCACTGTGTGTTAATTTAATTCTACAAAGTGTAAATATTGTGATTTGTGTGCAATATATTATGTGATCTGCTTCTTGTGTTTACTTGCCCGAGTACCCACAACTATGAATTCAGATCAAGAGGAAGAACATGCCCACGATAATGAGGTGCCTCCTCGGCCTCCGTTATATAATTTAAGTTAACTTATATTCTCAGTTCTGATTTTTATACATGATACTCAGGGAACTATTGCGATATTATCTGTAAGCTGCCAGACCTATTGGAAGGGTCAAACATCCCCCCAGACACACATTATGCGTCCCCATATGTATGAGCGCTAGAACATGATTCACTTGTTTAAGTGTGTGAGAGATAATATCATCATACTATAATATTATAAATGCGAAAGTGTGTTTGTTGGTTTGTCCTTCAATCACTCTGCAACAGAGCTACGGACCGACGTGATTTTTTGCCTGGGTATAGCTTGCAGAAGATATTGCAATAGTTCTCTCTCTCTAGATCCTAAGCTATACCCAGGCAAAAAATCACGTCGATCCATAGCTCTGTTGCAGAGTGATTGAAGGACAAACCAACAAACATACTTTCGCATTTATAATATTATAGTATGATGATATTATCTCTCACACACTTAAACAAGTGAATCATGTTCTAGCGCTCATACATATGGGGACGCATAATGTGTGTCTGGGGGGATGTTTGACCCTTCCAATAGGTCTGGCAGCTTACAGATAATATCGCAATAGTTCCCTGAGTATCATGTATAAAAATCAGAACTGAGAATATAAGTTAACTTAAATTATATATTTTTTTGGGAGCTTCAAACCGTCTGGCTAAAGTAACCGCCGGCGGTAAGCGTCTGGCAGTATTAATTTATTAATTTTTACAATATTCTTTAAAACATATATGAAAATCAGCCCTGAGAATTTAAGATAAGTTATTCTAGTTTTTACCTACCTTTAGCACCTGGTATCTGGAAATTGGCCGTCGGCACAATCTAGCTGGTACGCATATACTGAAAGGACATTCGAACAGTACTCTATCGTACACAAATAATTGCTGAGAAAATAACTTAGGTCTGGCGGCACTGGGATCTTGGACCATTATGTACTACATGATTAAAGTAGTCATTATTTTCTACAAAAAAAGTCCCCGTACATCTAACTATCATATTTAAGTCACAATAGTACCTTGTGTTCTAAAATTTAATTAGATTGCCTTTAATACATATTATAAATGCGAAAGTGTTTGTTGTTTGGTTTGTCCGTCAATCGCGCTGCAACATAGCTACGGATTGACGTGATTTTTTGGATAGGTATAGTTGAGAACCTGGAGGGTGACAAAGAGTTCCCGCGGGATGTTAAAAACTAAATCCACGCGGACGAAGTCGCGGGCACCAGCTAGTGTATTATAAAAACAGTGCAGTCCCAGGAATTAATTTACCCTGAAAATAGTAATGTACTTCATTTATTTATGACTCTCGTAAACCATGCGTGGTTCAAGCAAGATTTTTGTGAGCCAGATGGTTTTATCGACGTGGTAAGTAGATGCCGTAAGTCTTGCTCACTCTCGCCTTTGTAACATGTAAATAAAATTCAGTCCGTCGACGGTCATCTGATATCCAAACCCCCGACCTAATTGACGTCTTTTTATAATTAGTTTGTTAACGCGATTAGCGATAGCCTATTATAATAGTAAGACACTACACGTACGAGCAGTGGCGTAACTATACCGTGCGAGGCCCGTGGCAATTAATGAGTCGGATGGGGCCCGCTCCCAACCATATAAAGAAGTTCAACCAATGTTAAATTTTTTATTTATTTTAGAATTTGCTCACGGCCCCCTCGAGCCGGGGACCCCTTACGGCTGGGGCCCGTGGCATTTTGCCTAAACGCCAACCTGTAGTTACGCTACTTAACTTTGTTCTATGTAGGTATAGAACAGTACACCCTGAGTCCTGACCCTATTAAACGTTGACCGTGAATATGTATTAATACTACACCTACTCGGAAAGTACCTTCTGATTTGTGTCATATCGAAAAAGAGCGAGAAAGAAAATACATGGAAAATACGTCATTACGTGGAAACAAATCTGCGGGCTGAATTAAACCTAGACGTAGTCGTAATTCCTAGTTCCATGGCTGAAACATTACTATCGTGTTTGAGCAAGCTGAAAAGTTGTATGAAAATCCATTACTGAGTTGAACGTGAGTTACTCACTTAGTCAGTAGGTATTTTGATTAATTTCTTAAACTGGTCACTTTCAAGTAAAGATTTTTATGTAAACCTGTGAAGATGATAATTCTACTGGTGCAATTAGAATGCTATAAGCCTACTTTGTCGTATTAGTTTACAAAATGGGAAAAACCAAATTAAATTTGAATTTCGCGGGCAGACTCGTATAATCCAACTTAAGTGTAGTGTAAAGCACTATGTAGCACTCTGGAGAAAGTGCGATTCCTAACTCGGGTGTATTGAAACTACACCCTTCTTCACCCGGTCACTTTCACCCCTCGGTGAACAATGTACCTACTATTACACACATTCATTTTCTCTAGTTCAGAAAAGTAAGCAATGACATTTTTGCCTTTCAGGTGGGCATTGATGGTATAACATACGCTGGAAACCACGGCCTCGAGATCCTACATCCCGACGGCAGCAAATTCGTGCATCCTATGCCTATGGAACTGCAAGACAAAGTCGTGGATCTGCTCAAAGCTTTACAAGAACAAGTAAGCAACCAATACGAACCTATATTGCTTATTTCTAGATAATAGTTGTTTGGGTTACGGGTAGTAGGTACCTCTACCCAGCCGTAAATGGTATTTTTGTTGTCCCTAAAACTGCGGTTATTACGTCATGGCCACTCCACTCGCGCTATTTGTCATACTCGAACTGTTCACCTATGACTACTATTACTATGACTCATACGTTTCGAGCATAACAAAATATTATCTATAATATAGAATAGAATAGTAATATTTTTATTCAAATAAACTTTTACAAGTGCTTTTGAATCGTCGATCAGTCTACCACTGCTTCGGAATTACTTTCCTGCCGAGAAGAACCAGAAAGAAACTCGGCGGTTGCTCTTTTCAAAACAAGTTTACAATAGGTACTAGGTATGCTATGTATGCAGTGTTTCCACAATGAGGGGATGTTCCAAAAATGCATACCTTCTTACAATTCAATACATGTTAAGATGGGCAGACAGAAAGTAGCCCCATTCCCGGGGGGGGGGGGGCACCCGTTCACGAGCATGACGCATGACCCAGCCGTTGCTCCGCAATCTATCTATATAAATAAAAATGAATGTTGGTAAGCGCATAACTCAAGAATGGATGGACCAATTCGGTTAATTTATTTTTTTGTATGTTCCTTAAGGTCCACGAAAGGTTTTAATACTTAATAAAAAAAACAAACAAAAAAAATTATAATAGATAAGTTGGCGGTACGAAGTTCGCCGTGTCAGCTAGTAAAAAATAAAATCTATTTTTTACTATCCCAGTTCTAAAATTAAGTCTGATATCGATTTACATATTATTATCTCTTCTTATCTATGCTTTACCGCTTACCGTAAACAAAATATAAAATTTTTATTTGGAAGTTATGCTGCCAAAGATCACTTAAGGAAAAGTAAGTAAAATATAAAACAAAATACAAACTATGGTTTGAAAAAATAACTTACCACAATGCTGATATTATATTTTGCGCAGTCCAAATCTCGCTCTTGAGTAGGTATGTCCCACTCGAAAATATTTATTGGAAGTAACAATCGCACGATCACGTGATATTTGTATTAAGAGAGCACACTTTTTCTACCAATAATTATTATGTAAATAAGTATAGATAACTTATTTTACTTTTTATTTGTTGCGATAATTAGTTTACTTTATTAAACAATACCTACTTGATTCATTTAATTATACTTGTTCTAAATTACGCGATCCGGTTCGAAGGACCATTTTTATAAGCTCAAGTTAATATGGCTCTTCTTACCTCGAACACAGAATATATAATAGTACTACGTACCTCGAACTGTACCCACTGGGTATCTATTGTTTATTTTGACTTTAGAGTTGTTAAATATCTACCTATACTTACTTGGAAGTGGATGTAGAGTTGGAAATAGGTATGTAAATAGTAAAATGTAGTAGCCATAAATATACGCATTTATAGATAGTGGTAAACGATAACCTCAATAAAAGCACTAAGTAGACATTATCTGCTGGAAGTTGTATCATACTAATAATTGGGTATTTGACTGATATTTTTGATTTACTTATTTAAAATAACGTTTTTAAATATTAGAACACAATGCCATTTTTCTTTTTTAAATATCTCAACTAGTCTCGGAAATATAAAGCTTTAAAGTTACCTGTTAGACAAAGAGAGCGCTATTGAGGTGTGACATCAAAACTCAAAAGCTCCATATACACTCTTCATAGAAAATTTCGTTTATAAAGAGACAGATACAGTCCTAGTAAAACAATAGTAAAGTAAAACAGCTTAAAAATTATTTCTATTTGTTTCTTGACCAATTTATTTTCTGTTTTCACAAATGTTATTCTAACATGTTATATTTTCGATTATAAATAAATGAATATCAACATTTGTTTGGACAACAGTCAAGTACCCTATGTGCTAAAATATATTATGTAGTAGGTAGGTAAGTAGGTATATGTGATCAAACAGACTTCTCATGTGAAGTTCCATCGATATCGATATGATCGATAGTGATTCTTTTGTAGGATTGTACTATGTACTTATACAAATTATAATAATTAATAAAATATGGTACTGGTGCTTATTCTGTTACTCACAAACTGTAAACTAAACAAGTAAATTGACAGTTCTAAATGTAGGTAATCCTATCCTTTTTCGCAGGGAAAATTGCGAAAAGTATAGCACTATTTTTAGACCTGGCAAATTATTTTAGAGAATGTGCAAGACCGATTTAGCATCACTAAACTAGCGGCACGCTATGATGGCCGGTTTGACACATTACAATAGTGATGTGGAATGTCAATTTATTCTCGAACAAAAAACAATTAAGTTTTGTTTTTGTACCTGATTAAATAGGTTTAATAAAACAAAAATGTATATGTTTATTTAATTTATTTGAACGAACTGAATATTTGAATGAAAATGAATATACATACTTTATATGCACACAAGAAACATATGAATACAAAAGATACCAAAAAAGGTGCCACAAAAGGCCATAATTAATCAGATTCGTCCATACTACTATTTTCACTGTCGTCACTGCTATCATCACCTACATTAATAATTATATGTTCGTTTTCTATAATATTATCTATTTTCACATCTCTTTCATAATCTTCCCTTATTAATTTAACAGTTCTATTCACAACCTTTTCCCAGTCTCCTTTAGTCACATGTTCACAAGCTTCTAATAATTTTAGCATTTTTTTTGTGGTAAATGGGGGTTCTGTATTGTGTCTTGCAGCATATCCCTTAATTTGAGCCCACACCAACTCAATCGCATTATACTCACAATGGTAAGGCGGTAACCGTATAACTCTGTGCCCATGTTCTAATGCTATTTCGTCAATGACGTATCGGATCTTGGTTGGTTTGTTTTCTTTTAAAAGACGTACTAATTCCGCTTTTAACATATTCATGTTTGCATCTACGCCATTTTTACGAAGCCATGCGACGATATCAGCTTTCTTTTGGGATTGGGCAGGTGGCTTGTCAATTTGCATCGAGTGGTATGGGGCGTTGTCCATAATTATAATAGATGGTTCAGGGAGGCTACACAACATTGAGGTAAACCATTCAGTAAACTTTTCTCCATTCATGTCTTCATGATAGTCTCCAGTGGTTTTTGACGCAAAAGCCATGAGAGAACCTTCGACAAACCCGTTGATGGTTCCGGCGTGACAAATTATAAGTCGCGATCCTTTTCCTACAGGAACTTTGGAAGTAGATGCTGCTGTGTCATCGTTCCAAGAACGGCCTACAGTATGGTTAGCATTAAGCCATGTTTCATCCAAGAACACAACATTTTGCCAATTTTTGATTTCTTTCACTTGCCGTAAAAAAGTATACCTTGCCATCGCTATATCAAATCTTTCCATCAATATTTTGCGTTTGTTACATTTTTTGTATCGAAATCCAATGGTCTTCAAAATCTTCGTTAAAGAACTTTCCCCACCGAAGAATAATCCAGCTTCCTTCAGTGAATGCACCAACTTTTTTCTTGTTGGATACTCCTTCTGTAAATAGTAGCCGTAAACATGTCTTCGGATAGCATCGGCATCAAAGCTATCGATGCCTACGACTGGTTTTGCTCGTTTTCTCTTTTTTGGTGTGTGAAGTTTATTTTCTTCTGTGCCAGTCTCGCCATATTTTTTTTTAGTTATCCGTCTAACAGTTCGTTGTCCAATATTAAGCGCATCAGCTACGCGTTCAACCACTGACGTTATAGGTAAAATTGGCCCTCCATTTTGAGCTTCACGATCGAAATAGTTACGAAGGCGTATTACGAACTCACGTGTCTGACTATTTAGAACAGTTCTCTGCGTACGTTCGGTCATATCGACGAAATCCACAACAAAGGGCTTGAACAGAGTCCAAATTAACGAGCAAGGGTCAACAGTAATGCAGTATCAATATTTGAAATCCAAAGCCAGGTCAAAACTATATCACAATCGCATTGCACTGACAGTTTATACTTTTCGAAGCAACGTCAATTCGAAACTGCTTTGTTTTGCATTGAGCATTGACGCGAGTTTGCCGGAGGTACACTAGCGGCACGCTATGATGGCCGGTTTGACGTTTGTCCGCTCATGAAGTTCCGTATTAATTGATAACGACTTTGAAGGAAATAATTGTATTACTTTATTGACGATAGTGATGTGCAGAGATTCATAAATTTTATCGAATGTAGTTTTAGGTTTAGGACTCAAAATTTATTTATTAAATTGATTTCTAAAATGTATACAAGTGTAGAAAAATCAGTTTGCACCATTTAAGGGGTGAATGTACTTGTGAATATGAACAATTTTCACTATGTGGACAAACCTCTGAAATCGCAAAAAAATATCAGCTGTTTCATACAAAAGGTAAAATTTTTATTTTTATATGATATATACCACAACTCGGCATTTGGTTTTCTAAATTGAAAATTTTTAAAAATGGAATCTAATACGATCGTCACATAGGATCGCTGGCTAGCACAACTACTACCTCCGGCAAACTCGCGTCAATGCTCAATGCAAAACAAAGCAGTTTCGAATTGACGTTGCTTCGAAAAGTATAAACTGTCAGTGCAATGCGATTGTGATATAGTTTTGACCTGGCTTTGGATTTCAAATATTGATACTGCATTACTGTTGACCCTTGCTCGTTAATTTGGACTCTGTTCAAGCCCTTTGTTGTGGATTTCGTCGATATGACCGAACGTACGCAGAGAACTGTTCTAAATAGTCAGACACGTGAGTTCGTAATACGCCTTCGTAACTATTTCGATCGTGAAGCTCAAAATGGAGGGCCAATTTTACCTATAACGTCAGTGGTTGAACGCGTAGCTGATGCGCTTAATATTGGACAACGAACTGTTAGACGGATAACTAAAAAAAAATATGGCGAGACTGGCACAGAAGAAAATAAACTTCACACACCAAAAAAGAGAAAACGAGCAAAACCAGTCGTAGGCATCGATAGCTTTGATGCCGATGCTATCCGAAGACATGTTTACGGCTACTATTTACAGAAGGAGTATCCAACAAGAAAAAAGTTGGTGCATTCACTGAAGGAAGCTGGATTATTCTTCGGTGGGGAAAGTTCTTTAACGAAGATTTTGAAGACCATTGGATTTCGATACAAAAAATGTAACAAACGCAAAATATTGATGGAAAGATTTGATATAGCGATGGCAAGGTATACTTTTTTACGGCAAGTGAAAGAAATCAAAAATTGGCAAAATGTTGTGTTCTTGGATGAAACATGGCTTAATGCTAACCATACTGTAGGCCGTTCTTGGAACGATGACACAGCAGCATCTACTTCCAAAGTTCCTGTAGGAAAAGGATCGCGACTTATAATTTGTCACGCCGGAACCATCAACGGGTTTGTCGAAGGTTCTCTTATGGCTTTTGCGTCAAAAACCACTGGAGACTATCATGAAGACATGAATGGAGAAAAGTTTACTGAATGGTTTACCTCAATGTTGTGTAGCCTCCCTGAACCATCTATTATAATTATGGACAACGCCCCATACCACTCGATGCAAATTGACAAGCCACCTGCCCAATCCCAAAAGAAAGCTGATATCGTCGCATGGCTTCGTAAAAATGGCGTAGATGCAAACATGAATATGTTAAAAGCGGAATTAGTACGTCTTTTAAAAGAAAACAAACCAACCAAGATCCGATACGTCATTGACGAAATAGCATTAGAACATGGGCACAGAGTTATACGGTTACCGCCTTACCATTGTGAGTATAATGCGATTGAGTTGGTGTGGGCTCAAATTAAGGGATATGCTGCAAGACACAATACAGAACCCCCATTTACCACAAAAAAAATGCTAAAATTATTAGAAGAAGCTTGTGAACATGTGACTAAAGGAGACTGGGAAAAGGTTGTGAATAGAACTGTTAAATTAATAAGGGAAGATTATGAAAGAGATGTGAAAATAGATAATATTATAGAAAACGAACATATAATTATTAATGTAGGTGATGATAGCAGTGACGACAGTGAAAATAGTAGTATGGACGAATCTGATTAATTATGGCCTTTTGTGGCACCTTTTTTGGTATCTTTTGTATTCATATGTTTCTTGTGTGCATATAAAGTATGTATATTAATTTTCATTCAAATATTCAGTTCGTTCAAATAAATTAAATAAACATATACATTTTTGTTTTATTAAACCTATTTAATCAGGTACAAAAACAAAACTTAATTGTTTTTTGTTCGAGAATAAATTGACATTCCACATCACTATTGTAATGTGTCAAACCGGCCATCATAGCGTGCCGCTAGTGTAGTAGTTGTGCTAGCCAGCGATCCTATGTGACGATCGTATTAGATTCCATTTTTAAAAATTTTCAATTTAGAAAACCAAATGCCGAGTTGTGGTATATATCATATAAAAATAAAAATTTTACCTTTTGTATGAAACAGCTGATATTTTTTTGCGATTTCAGAGGTTTGTCCACATAGTGAAAATTGTTCATATTCACAAGTACATTCACCCCTTAAATGGTGCAAACTGATTTTTCTACACTTGTATACATTTTAGAAATCAATTTAATAAATAAATTTTGAGTCCTAAACCTAAAACTACATTCGATAAAATTTATGAATCTCTGCACATCACTATCGTCAATAAAGTAATACAATTATTTCCTTCAAAGTCGTTATCAATTAATACGGAACTTCATGAGCGGACAAACGTCAAACCGGCCATCATAGCGTGCCGCTAGTGTAGCTTTGGCAAGAAACACTTCAATTAAATCAAAATCAAGCGATCCTATTGGAGAATTTGAAACAAGTCGAATTACACATTCTTACTAGAATCAAATTAATCATATTACATTCATAGAATTATAACGCATAGAAAGACAGTTGCCGCGCGCGGAGTGTAACACTTTCATGGAGGCCTTCAAAGGCTCTTTACGCCTATCGGCAAGCACGTGTCAGTGAACGAAAATAAACCCTTTCATGGTAGCCTTTAAAGACTAGTTTCGCCTACCGGCACGTACACTAGTGTACGTGTCGGCGAGCGTAAATAAACCACGCCTCTTAGCACACATAGTTCGAAAAGTGGTTACACGTTAGGCTGGTCTCGTTGTATGGAACTATCGGTCTATGCGTTATTACTTATTAGTCTAAGGATTACATTAATCCTTATCCTTAGATAGTAGTATCTTACTAATAGCTTAGTACTACATACAACATCCGAACTTGGCAGGTTTGTAAAGATGGCGCCTGGGTGGAAAACAAGGGGGCCCTCTTGACGTTCCACTACAGAGAGACCCCACTGGCGAAGCGCGCAGCGTTGGCGGATCTAGCGAGGCAGCTGATCACCGCTGCCGGGTTCGAGGCCGCGCCCGCGCACTGCGCCATCGAGGCGCGCCCGCCCGTTGAGTGGAACAAAGGTTGGATCATTGACATCATCAACACGTGGTTTCCACTGTTTACCATATTCGTCCACTGCTGGACAAAGACCTTTTCGAGGTCTTTGTCCAGCGGGCTGGAGGTCGACCGTTACCGAAAGGTCTCTACGCGGTTTCCACTCCAACAAGGTTGTAGAAACGGCTTATCACGTTCTTTAATACGGGGACAAGTATTTTTAGTTTTAGGTACTTACACATAAAAATAATTCGAAAGCTTCCAAAGAAACTTATATCCTACTGTAAGTTTTTTTTTAAACCACACTGATGTTGACTACCGGAGACAAGTCCATAAGTTTAAAGATAATACCATGGAATAAAACACTATAAACCTGAGACCATATTAAGTGCAGGGTAGGCTGAGATCTACAGAGCGTGCTCTAACTCTGCTCAGACTTGTGTCCCAAGTCCCATAATTTATTAATAAATATTTCTTGAACTTAGATTAACTATTTTACGTCCTGACATAAATCTGTTGTTTTAATAAGTAGTGTAAATCGAATCGAACTAAATATTGTAAATCGAGCGAAAAAAATAATTAGTGAGCGACTATTATATTATGTAATCAACTCTATCATCGGATTGAGTAAATACATTAATTGCTTTTAAATGAGCTGCGGTATTATAAGTACTGTTTTATTACTTGAGATTAAAAAATAAAGCTTCTAACAAACTAACTCTGATTTTTCTGTAGCCATTGCACGATCGGTATATTTACCGAAATCTCAGGTTAGGTTGGGGCTGTACATAAATATCCAGGTACCTGGCCGCAGGCCTACTATCCTAACTTAAATTACCATTGTTACCTTTAGTTAACATTGTGGCCTGTGTCAGAGCAATAAACGTGTTTTTAAAGACTGACTTACATACCTAGACTGCCTTTAACGGTCAGAAATATTTTGAGGCAAGTACCACAGAATAATGATTATATTTATGCAGGTACTCACATGAAGAGTACACCCCGACGCACATATTCGCAACACCGTATGTACTATGTACGAATGTTTTCCGCGCAATGTAGTAAATCGTTTATATAAGCATAGGTACTTACAAGCATAATTCCAGACTGTTAGTACTACTCGTACTAGATATATACCTACCCGTATTATCTGAGTGTTTTGTTTCACAGGTCGTGCATCCATCTATATTCTGCGAACCGCTTTTGGGTTGGACTGGAGCGAGCGAATCAGGATCATATACGCTGGTGATGACAACACGGACGAAGACGCCATGCTGGTAAGGACATGTTCAAGTCCAAACATCTACTCAACGCTTATCGATTTCCATAGTTATTATTACATAAACATTTCCGACTTCGTTTCCGAGTGTACCCATGTACTCTTCCGGTTTATGTATATAAACAGATATAGGCATAGACTTAATATATTTACTACTGTCAGTAGACGCTCTGACAGCCGCATCTAACCGATTTTGATTTATCAATAAATGCAACTTCTAGTGACTTCTTCTTATTTTGGCGTGACGAATTATTATTGCCTTTTGAAATCTGGTCATAGCGATATCAGATTCGTTTTCTTTTTCTATCTTTATCTTTTTGCCGTAAGAGATTTTACGCTTCTTACGGTATTACTACCGTTCACAAGTTCATTAATAAGTTCACAAGTTCATTATTAGTCTTGTTTCACCACGATTTGTTTAGGTTCTGGTGGTACATTCATAAAATAATTCATTAAAGATCCCATATAAGTACATCTTTTAGTGTAAGGTACCTAGACATCATTGAGTAAGGATCGCCTAATTGTGTAAGTGTTCCCTAAAATTTAAGAACTGTCAGTGAAAACGTCCATAATTATAGTGTAGTACCGAATTAGCACCAAATGTCTAACTTTTACATACATAATTATCTTGTTGAACTCTTTTAACTTCTATATCTTTTAATCGACTAATCCCTTCCAAACAGGCCCTCAAAGGTATGGCAGCGACGTTCCGTATCGCGTCATCAAGCATAACCAAAACATCGGCAGAAAGGCGTCTATCGTCCACCGATTCAGTGCTTGCCATGCTCAAGTGGGTTGAGAGGCATTTCTCCCGACGTAAGCCCAGGGCCAACTCGTTGACGTATAAAGGAGCAAGACTTACCCGCGACACCCTTCAAATGCAAATGTCCTACCACCTGCCCCCCAGGTCGCCGAAACAAACCCCACCTCGCACGCCTGAAGTCATCTCGAGCGGATCGGAATCGAGTTAAACAAAATTCCACACTAGCGTTAGCACAAGTTTTTATAACCCGACAGCGATGATAGTTTTCGAGTGTCAAAACAGTAAAATATTAAAGTAAAACGGGATTTATTGTTGTAAGGCCTCAGTTTGTAAAAACATCAAGACAAGCCAGCGCCGCACGTGAATAATACGAAATAAAAATCGTAGTAGGTACTAGGTATACTCAATGCACGATTTGAAACCAATGTAGAAAATTATATAATGCGAATACATAAAATTATATAATCCGATCCAGATAAGATAGGAATGTTAAACAGCCATTTTCTATTTCTTTTTGCTCTGTTTAAGAAACCATGTGATTAAGACATAAGTGAAGAAGTGGCAGTTTAACATCGATCAGATTTTTTCACAAGCTCGAAATTGTTTCACATGCTTGATAACTATTAACGTTGTTGAGATATGCAAAGTCGTACTAAGGATATACAATGTATTTCTATACGTTTTGACTGTATTTTTAGCCACATTGCAATTGTTAGATGCTGTCGTAATTTATCAATTAACCAGGTGTTGAGTTCCACTTTGCTTAGCTAGGTCTGCGGCATTAGCGCTGCTATATTTGTCTATCTACAAGTAGATCTTCGGAAAACGCTTTTCAAAAGAACTTATTTGACATCCAAATATTTTAAAAGCTTATAAATAAAAATTTATATCATGTAATTTTTTTTAAGAAACAATTAATGAAAATACGCTTGTTGAATCAAATTTTTGATCAAAAATTTATATTCTATTCTGTTAATTTAAATATTATAAAGACTTGCTTTGGCCGCCACTTTGAGGCTTGTAGGATTTTAGACAAAACAAGAAGGTTTTAGGTATCCTACGATATTTCCAAATTGGGGTATTTTATGTTTAGAGATTAGATGCATGATTTGAATAGGACATGAATGTCCTCGATGTGATAGAGTAGTGATAATAATTAATTTTATTTTAAGGCTCTATTAAGTTTATAAGTTATTTTTTAATAAATTATAATTATGTATGCGTGATGTTGTTGCTATGGAGCAGGTAATTGTTTTCTAGGAAATATTTTACTATTCATTTTTGCACCAAGTTAAAATTCTGCAAAAACTTGGCAATTAATGCCTAGGTACACGAAAAACTATTAGTTTCTTAGATATAGAAAAACACACAAATTACCTACAAAAAAAGACTTACTTATAAAGAAAACTACTTTTGACTAATTTTACATTTCGTAAATACCTATATACAAAGCATTCAATGTATTTAATGGTTTTGAATCATTTTCAATGTTTATAATATCATAAGATCAATATCCTATTTTAATAATCTCCACACATAATATAAAAATATTATTTATTATTATACACACAAAATTATTATAATTTTTATGTTAAGGATGGTCATAAAAAATACTTTGTTGACAAAGAAGTTAAGAATTTAGCCTGATTTGTTTTTATATTAATATGTGTGATATGTGTGAAAAGATTAATCAGAGATAATTATTATGCCCTGTCCTAACGAAAAACTAAATAGCGAGATATGTTTTTTTTTCTCTTACTTAACTTAAACCAAAAATATAGATCTCAAGTGAGCGATATGTAACATGTGAACACATGCGATTAATATAAAAATAAGACTGTTAATCCGCCATTTTGTATTTCTGTGCTGAAGGTGCGACTGTCTAGTTATTCCATTGATCGTAATCGTATTCGATGACATTAACGTCACAGTAAAATAAACCATAACAGCATTAATTTAGAGCTCAATTTCGTGTAAGCATTCTTATACGTTTAAGTAGGTATGTAAGATACGCTCAATAACGCTCCATGTAAAAATCGGTTGTACTGAATTTGTGACTTTAAAACAATACAATCAAGGATTATTTTACTTTGACGCTAATGTCATCGAATACGAACACGATCAATGGAATAACTTTTAGACAATTGGTACCCTGATCAGTGTAAGAAACTTGTAACAAAGGTCGAATCTATCGATTTAAATCTTTGGTGTTTGATGTAAAAATGTAATTTATGAATATCTACATTCTTATAAAATTATTTCAGCCTGAATTTCTTGTACTCCGCTAACCTCTATGGTACTTTAGTACGCTGGACACGTTCTTAGTAAAATGTTAATCTGGTATAATCCAAACCCAAGTTATGAGGGTTCAAAAAAACGACGAAGCGCTTCGAGAAAAGGTAGGTAGAGCCCTTACGCTTCGCTTGGCTAGTCGTGGCGGGAACACTTCCGTGTTCCCAGATATCATTCGTTGGTACAACAGATTGCAATATATCGTTGCTTTCCCGCGGCAGATCGATTTGCCCTCAATACTTACCTACTATCGAAACAGAGTTCAACTTAAATAAGCACACAGGTACCTACTACTCGAATCGCACGCGCTGCCGATATAACGAAGAGCAATTCATAAGTGTTCAGAGTAAAATAAATCACGCAGAGTGATATAAGGCATAAACTATCCTGCACGCGCGAAACTATTGCGAGACGAGAGGTTTTACTATTGGTTCAAGATCGCTTTCGAGTTTGTTTTTCACAACTATAAAGTGTAAAACTATCATTTTTGATTCTTATAATTTTTCTTTTTTATATCGATCGACTAGCTTCTGCCCGCGACTTCGTCCGCGTGGAATAGTTTTAACTTCACCTTCACCACCTTAAAAACACCTTTGCAAATAATGAATTATTTTAGAACAAATTTGGTTAGCATAAAAAAGATTATAGTGAGCCAACCTTAAAAGATAGACATATGCTGTCGCGGACTTTTTTTTAGAGCTTTTAAAGGGGAACAATTCTGTCATACATGATTTTTGCGAAACTTTAACCGTTTACGCAGCGCACGCAGCGGAAGCTCTCAAAAGGAAAAAAATCCCCCCCGATTTTGAAACATTCTTCATTGGTGCTCCTCGATAAATGGGCTATCTAATACAGAAAGATTTTTTCAAATCGGACCAGTAGTTCCTAGATTAGCGCGTTCAAGCAAACAAACAAGCTTTGTTAAATTAGTATAGATTTACCTACCTACTTCTTCTTCTTCTTTATCAACCTATAGACGTCCACTGCTGGACAAAGGTCTCCTGCATGGACTTCCACAGGCTTCGGTCTTGCGCCGCTTGAATCCAGCGGCTCCCTGCGACTCGTTTGATGTCGTCGGTCCACCTGGTGGGGGGCCTGCCAACACTGCGTTTTCATTATGGGCAAAAACCCAGATGGAAACTACCTACCTACTACTAAGACAAAATCATTTCGCCGCGGGAAAACAACCATTACAATTTCAGCGCGTAGGTATATCATATTTGACACGCTTTACTGTATATTTGGATTAAGTCGACCTATAATGAGTACACTTTGGAATAGATAGGTTATAAATATCGGCCGTTAGCAATCAGAGCCAAAATAGTGTTAGAGAAGTTATTTTATCGCTTACAGGCTGTCCAGCGTATTATAGAAGTCAGTGTAAGATCTATAGATGGAACCCTCACTCAGCCCAGACTCAAGACTGAGTTAAAACGAGAAAGATTTATGTCAGAACATATTTGTCTCTCATTTTAACACTATCTTGAGTCTTGAGCAGAGCTTGAGTATAATCTGTCGATTTCAGCCGTGTCTTGACCTTTGTTCCCAGACCCTGGTATATAATGTCGGTTGCGCATAATATTCGAACTGTCAACCTGGCAGCATGCTTAAGGCTGTGCAAGCCCCATACAAACTTGCTGAGCTGAGTTTATGCCTCGCGGACTGTAGTTGTATACCCAACCGACATCAGGCGTATTTGTACATATTATGTGCTACTTATATAAAGTCTCAAGTTTCTAAATCTGTTACATATCTCTTTGGAGTAATATTTTCAAAATGGCGTTAGTGTTGCCAGATATTTAATACATAGTTTTTGAACAGAGTAATCTTCACTACTCGTTCGGAAACTATGCTAAAGTTAGATATTAATTTGTAATGTAATTACTTATTTATTCATACGCTGGTAGCACTATGTCGATAAAAACTTTCATGTTATCATGTAACAAATAGTACTGAATGTCTCGAATTTCCATAAGTTAGGTATTTTTGGATACAATTTGTTTTTCTAATGTACCTTTCAAATAAAATCTACAACAGACGGAAAATAGTTTTTTTATTATTTAAATCATTATTTTAATAGTAAAATAATTATGTACAAAATTCATAAATATAATTTATAAATAGTACCAACCAACTTGGTACGACAACACAATAGGTAGGACATAAGACGTTTTTGTATTGGAATGTTGTAACAAATACATTACAGTAGGTGGGGTGTACAGTCATTATCAGATAAATATAATTAATAGTAATTTATTTAAATTCACATTTTCCTGTATGTTATAAGTAAAAAACGTCATTCATCATGGTCATATTTATTTCTTAAACTGTCCATACTCAGATGGACAAAGGATTTGATAAAGAAATCCATTAATTATTATTATTTATCAATAGCGGTTAATAAATTGTGCGTAATATTTTATTATTAATTGCCAAGAATTAATAATAGATACTCGCGTGGCATATTATTGTCAAGTCAATAATGTCAGGGCCAATTTATTAAATTACTGAACTCGAATTGCCTGATACGCTCCGGCTTCTCTCTTGATTTTCCGGGATAAAAAGTAGCCTTAGTCACTCTCCAGGTCCTCGATTTTCCGGGATAAAAAGTAGCCTAAGTCACTCTCCAGGTCCTCAACTATACCCATGCAAAAAATCACATCTCTCTAGCTCTGTTACAGCGTGATTGAAGGACAAACCAACAAACCAACCAACAAACAAACACACTTTCGAATTTATAATATTAGTATGATACTGACTGTACTTTTGAAAGTTATTTGCGAGTCTGTATGACAAAAAACAATAACAATCACTAAATAAATAAGTTTACAAATCTATCGTAATGTAGCGTTTGAAAAAACTTAATTACAAAGACTTAAAAACTAACATATTATATTCACAACATTATTCTAAAAGTTTGTATATCACAATATATAATGTGTGTGTTCTAGTTCATTTCACATAGCTTGCTTACAAGTGGCATAGTCTTACATACTCCTTGTGTAATTCTTTGCTCTCAAAGGTGTGTGAAGTCTGCCAATCTGCAGTTGACCATTGTGGTGGACTATGGGCTATAAACCCTTCTCATTTACTTCCCGAAAAAGTCTCGTCAAAATCGGTTAAACCATTTTGACGAGACTTTCTTTAAATAGCAAGCCGTACGCAGTCAACCAGTATGATTACAAAAATATTGAATTCGATTCATCGTATTCGTTATTGAATTAGAGCTCAATTTCGTGTACGTATTCTTATACGTTTAAATATTATGAATATTTTATTTTTATTTTTATAAATATTATGAATATTTTAAATATTATGAATATTTTAAATATTATGAATTTTTTTTTTTTATTTTTTTTTTCTAAAAGAATATCAGTCAAGTTGAACTTGACTAATATCCTCCTCTCCCCTCCAAATAAGCGGAAAGCTTGTGTTAGGAGTGGGTACGACAATAGTGCAACGGGTGGGATTCGAACCTGCGACCTTTCAGTTTTCAGTCCGCACCTTTAACCGTTGGGCTATTGAGGCTTGAAACGAATATGAATACGCTCCAACTTAAAATCGGTTCTACTGAATTTGGGACTTTAAATCACAAGTAGGCCCACTTGCAGAGACATCGAGTTAGTTAACCCAGGAATAAATTTGTAATTTTGAAAGAAGCTGTATACGCAATCTGCCAAATCTGTCCTTTTAACCCAGAGTTAGCTGCTAGCTCTGGGTTAAGACGTTTCTGCAAGCGCGCCTTAAGGTCCATTTTTTTTTATCAGCAGAATCAGCTTTCACCGGTGGTAGAACCACGACTTGTCATAAGTACCAAAATTTGGCCTACATGAAATAAATGATTTTGAATTCTTTTACTTTGATACTAAATCAAAATACGATCAATCGAATTAAATCGCATGCCCTACAGTTGTGAGATTGTCTAAAAATGATTGCTATAGTGCAGTGTGACGATCGCAGTCACCTCTGATCGGCTGAATCAATGGCGCTCTTGCTGTACATTCATAGGCTATTTTATTAAAATATATATTTTTTACACATTACCTGCGAAACCCGCATGCGTTTGCGGGTTTATTTGTAAGCCGCGTAAATGCGGCCTTTCACTCATCGCGCGTGAGATACCTGGGAAAATCACACGCGTTTGCGAGTACAAGCAAGGCGAGATTCGTTTTTACATTTATCAGTCACGCAGCTAAAGAAAAAATTCTTTTTAAAATACCGACTTCAAACGCCCGTGCCACTACAAAGTATATAATTTATTGTGATATTTTAAATACCGCTCGACCGATTTCGATAAAATTTCAATGGGACCACCCTTTCAAACAAAAAAGAATTTTCCAAATCGGTTCAGGCGTCTTCGAGTAATCGGTGAACATACATAAAAGAAAGATTCCCAAGAATTGAGAACCTCCTCCTTTTTTGAAGTCGGTTAAAAATAGTTTATCAATGTTGCTCCATCAATGCATTTTAACCATGCTATTAACCATTTTATGCGAGAGAGTACCGGCCAAAATTTCAATGTGTATCATTAAAAGGAGGTTGGCGAATTTTGACCCAGCATTTTTAAAAACCGTTCAGATTCAGAAAACATTTAATTTTAATTAATTTTTCAGAGTATTTTTCTGTGTAAACTCCATATTTTTAGAAGATGGGGATCAAAAATATAATTTTTCACAAATACACATTATTTATAAATAACCTTACATGGCAATACAAGTGATTATCTTTTTTGTCCCAACTTTATTTTAAAAATTAAAAAATTAATCAAAGTCTATCAGACTTTGATTAATTTTTTGTTAGTCTGGTTTACTAGAACAAGTATGAGAAGTTTGATTCGTGAACGTGGGCGTTCAGTGTTCAGTTCAGTTCGTCTGGCTCAGAAACTCTATGGAATTCGCCAATCTCTTTTATAGTCTAATCTTCCGCAAGTCAAAGGGATGCGCGGGCTACCGTCTTGCCGTCCACCCGCACGCACTTAACTGCGCAAACTTAGTTTGTGAAGATAAGCTAAGGTAGGTACTTAACATATGTATATGTGTCAAGAGGGGCAAGCTATTTGAAATAGACTATAGTAAGTTGATGTATTACCTAAACATTACTATGCGAGACGACCAGCCACGACAGTATGAAGTAGAACAAGCATATAGGGAACACCGCCAGTGCTTTTTTGCCCTCCGGTTGACTGTCGCCGAGGAATTTGGTAGCCGCTGAAATAGATTATTTTAAATCTTAATTAAATATATAAAAGGAAAATGTGACTGACTCACTGATCTATCAAAGAAAAGAATATAATAGAAATATTTTTTATTCAAATAAACTTTGTGCTTTTGAATCGTTGGTGAGTCTACCACTGGTTCAGAATGCCCTTCCTGCCGAGAAGAACCAGCAAGAAACTCGGCGGTTGCTCTTTTCAAAACAAGTTTACAATAGATACTATGCTATGTATGCAGTGTTTCCACAATGAGGGGAAGTTCCACAAAAGCATACCTACATACAATTCAATACATGTTAAGACTTAAGACGGGCAGACAGAAAGCAGCCCCATTCCCGCCGGTGGCACCCAAAGCACAGCTCAAACCACTGCAGTCTGGACGGATCGGGCTGTTTGGTATACAGATAGCTATTATGACGTAGGCATCCGCTAAGGATTTTTTGAAGATTCATCCCCTAAAGCTAGCATTCATACTACGGAGTCGTGTACGCATCGCAAAGCCGAATTGATGTCTACACGACTCCACACAAAATGACACTTTTATATGGACAAAATGCGAATCGATGCGCACAGATGTGATTCCTGCCTAAGGGGGTAATATAGGGGTTTGAAAATCGAACTTAACGTGAGCGAAGCCGTGGGAAAACTAGTCAAATATAAATGTGCAACGACATTTTGACGTGACAACGTCTTATAAATTGGTTTGCCGGGTGACACTTCAAGAAACTGCGTTACGCTCCGCTCACGTTATGCGCTCACAATGAGAGCGAGTGAGAGGCACGCGTCCCTTCCACTCGGGCATGGTTAGCCCGCCTAAGAGCGAGAGAGACAGACATAAAAAGTGAAAGGCACGCGTGTGTTTACCACTCAAAGTCGTTGTCACGTAAAACTTTCGCCCGTATACCGACTTTACAGGCAACCAAATTTTTTACCCGACTACGGCAGAGCCAAAAGGAAGGGTTATGATTTTAGCAGTCTATGTGACTTTACGAATGTTCCACCGTGGCAACTAAATTAACGGGCCGATTTTGATGAATGAGGTGTCAACCAATTCGTTATTTTGGTCCGGGTGGCATAGGCTACATTTTACACGAAAAAATCAATTATAAAAATACTTAAGGTATAATCCAATTTTCTGTAGACGGGTTACAGTTTTTAAATTATTTTCTTGTAGGGAACCCTGAAATCATGTTTCTGGTCTGGTCTGATGGGAAACTATGGTCAGGGCTAGTTACCACCTTACTAGTCCATTGAAATGTTACATTTTTTAGGCTTTACCTTGCGTTTTTTAGAGGACGCAATTTTATTTTTTTGATGTGTAGGGGGGGTCAGTGTAAAGCTAAAACCAAGTTTGTGGGGTCGCCACCCTTGTCCCACGGCCGCCATCTTGAAAATAGGAGTTGAAATGGTTTTTACGGTATGATTTTACGATATATCTCTTAAACTATTTATCTGTTAAAAAAAAATTGTTAATATTTTTTGTTGCAAATTAAATTCTCTACAACTTTGGTCCAGTAACATAAAAAAGTTATAAGCAAAAATGTTCAGAAATTCGAGAAAAAATTTATATTTTTCGATATAACTTTTTTTTTAATCATTTTACGAAAAAATGATGTCAGACCATTTTTGTAGATCGTTTTTTGAGGAACAACTTTTATACGCAACATTTTTTCATTAAGTCAATAGCTAAGGTTTTACAGCGCTCCGAAGTGAGTACTATTTTTCAGTACTCTTAACTTCCTATACATATATTATACGTGTGTACTAATAATGTGTCATCAGTTATTGTTTCTCGAATTTCTGAACATTTTCGCTTATAACTTTTTTATTTATAGTTCTACGGCAAAAAGTTACTGGACCAAAGTTGTAGAGAATTTAATTTGCAACAAAACATGTTAGCATTTTTTTTATCAGATATATAGTTTAAGAGATATATCGTAAAAACCATTTCAACCCCTATTTTCAAGATGGCGGCCGTGGTACAAGGGTGGCGACCCCACAAACTTGGTTTTAGCTTTACATTGACCCTCCCTACACATCAAAAAAATAAAATTGCGTCCTCTAAAAAACGCAACCCCAAATGTAACTTTTCAATGGACTATACCTAATCGCTTGTGCTATTAGGAATGAGCCCCGTCAACCAAGCAATTTAGCGTTCTGGCATGACGGCGTATAGAAACCTATTTAGGCTACAAGTTTAGTTTAAGGTTAAGTTCCAAGTTAGCCTGCTACCATCTCAGGGGCATTGTTTCTCAGCGCGATCGGGAACAGGCAGTAGCCAGCACGCCTACTGCAAAAACGAGCTGGAAACAGTGGACAACTTACCGAACGTGGCCCAAGCGAAGCCCACAATGGAGATAGTGAGCCGCAGGAAGAAGAGGAACGCGTTCTGCGTCGCGAAAAGTATGAGCCGACACATCACCAGCGACAGCGCGATCGGGAACAGGCAGTAGCCAGCACGCCTACTGCAAAAACGAGCTGGAAACAGTGGACAACTTACCGAACGTGGCCCAAGCGAAGCCCACAATGGAGATAGTGAGCCGCAGGAAGAAGAGGAACGCGTTCTGCGTCGCGAACAGTATGAACCGACACACCACCAGCGACAGCGCGATCGGGAACAGGCAGTAGCCAGCACGCCTACTGCAAAAAAGAGCTGGAAACAGTGGACAACTTACCGAACGTGGCCCAAGCGAAGCCCACAATGGAGATAGTGAGCCGCAGGAAGAAGAGGAACGCGTTCTGCGTCGCGAACAGTACGAGCCGACACACCACCAGCGACAGCGCGATCGGGAACAGGCAGTAGCCAGCACGCCTACTGCAAGAACGAGCTGGAAACAGTGGAAAACTTACCGAACGTGGCCCAAGCGAAGCCCATAATGGAGATAGTGAGCCGCAGGAAGAAGAGGAACGCGTTCTGCGTCGCGAACAGTATGAGCCGACACACCACCAGCGACAGCGCGATCGGGAACAGGCAGTAGCCAGCACGCCTACTGCAAAAACGAGCTGGAAACAGTGGACAACTTACCGAACGTGGCCCAAGCGAAGCCCACCATGGAGATAGCGAGCCGCAGGAAGAAGAGGAACGCGTTCTGCGTCGCGAACAGTATGAGCCGACACACCACCAGCGACAGCGCGATCGGGAACAGGCAGTAGCCAGCACGCCTACTTCAAGAACGAGCTGGAAACAGTGGACAACTTACCAAACGTGGCCCAAGCGAAGCCCACAATGGAGATAGTGAGCCGCAGGAAGAAGAGGAACGCGTTCTGCGTCGCGAACAGTATGAGCCGACACACCACCAGCGACAGCGCGATCGGGAACAGGCAGTAGCCAGCACGCCTACTGCAAGAACGAGCTGGAAACAGTGGACAACTTACCGAACGTGGCCCAAGCGAAGCCCACCATGGAGATAGCGAGCCGCAGGAAGAAGAGGAACGCGTTCTGCGTCGCGAACAGTATGAGCCGACACACCACCAGCGACAGCGCGATCGGGAACAGGCAGTAGCCGAGCACGCACACTGATTGGAAGAACGAGCTGCAAGTTATCAAAATAGGGGACTTAGTATTATTGTATTGGCAGCAGAAAAGAATAGATTTATGAAAAGTTATAAACTTTTCAAAAGTGAACAATAGGATATTTGACTTGCGCGAGCGTGTGGACGGCAAGACTTGCTGAAGATTAGACTGCGCAGTTCTCGTTCTCTGCCTGACAGAGCGTGTAGCCGGAGTGTTAGACAAAGAGAGCGCTACTTGTACGTGACGTCACAAGCAAGTAACTTCATACACTCTCCTTAAAAAATTTCGTTTTAGAAAGAGAAAAATACAGTCGAAGTAAAATAACTTATAACTTATTTGTTTCTTCACCAATTTATTTATGTTTTACTTTTATTCTTACATGTTCATTCATCTTCGATTTAATCCTACTTCCTACTAATTACTACTAAAATATTATTAATCCGAAAGTTTGTGATGATGGATGTATGGATGAATGAATGAATGAATGGATGGATGGATGTTTGTTACTTTTTAACGCAACAACGAATGAACCTATTTGGCTGAAATTCGGAATGGAGATAGGATGGAGATTACAGAGCTCCCGCTGGAATTAAAAAACCTTAATCCACGCGGACGAAGTCGCGGTCTAGTAATTAAAATACATGAAATGATAATTGAATTAAAATATGCACATGGTTTGTCCAAGTGCAGTGCGTCCTTTCGCAATCCTCCTATAACAAAGGAAAAATAACTTACATGTTACCACCAAGCAGTTTAGAGTTCAACGTGACGACAGCGGCTCCGATCCACACCAGCACGAACACCTCCGCGAACTCTGGCCCGCCGTCATTGGTGTTGTCGGCTTCCTCCGCGCCTTGCAGCACGGTCGCCATGAAGGTGCACAGCAGCAGTGGACCCCACAGATCCCCTGCAAATACATTTTTCATCATACCTATTCGAAAAACGAATATTGGCTTCAGAGGATAGCGGGAGCAAAATTTAATTTTCATCATACCTATTCGAAAAACGAATATTGGCTTCAGAGGACAGCGGGAGCAAAATTTCATTTTAACCCCATGGGACTTTTCATTTCTCTCTTCTGATTGGTCCGCGTTATACTGCTTTAGCATACTAAAGCACTAACGCGGACCAATCAGAAGAGAGAATTCAAAAATGTGTCGAAATTCAAAAATGTATGAGAAGCTGTTGTCTACGATAAGTCACGTGATCAAATTTGTCGATTATACATAATTATACGCCTATACTTCCAACATAAATAACATTAATTATTTCATAAAAAAATATTTGTGTTTTATTTAAACTTTCAATATACGTATTGGTAATGTCTATACTCTATACATAGAAGGTTGATAGTTGATACTCCTAGCTTTTTCTCATCAAAATAATGTGTGTCATTCGGGGCCAAAATTTTTTGTTCTCGGGCGGCGTATATTGAATTCCTCGCTACGCTCAGGATTCTACTTTAGAATCCCTCGCTGCGCTCGGGAGTCTACTATAAAATCCTTCACTTCGCTCTGAATTCAAAATAACGCCCTCGGGGAACAAAAAATTTCTTTGGTCCCATATAACACAAATAACTATTTAACCCCATGGGAGCAAAATTCAATTTGAACCCCATGGGAGCAAAATTTAATTTAACCCCATGGGACTTTTCATTTCTCTCTTCTGATTGGTCCGCGTTTATGCTTTAGTATGTGTATTGGTACTGCGTTTGTTGCAGAAACCTCTGTCGATCGCTCATTCCGTTCGAAATTCAAAAAATGTTTGAGAAGCTGTTGTCTTCGATAAGTCACGTGATCAATTTGTCGATCGGATATATACGCCCATAAATATTAATTAATGTTTAATTATTTCATAATTATTTATTTGTGTTTTATTTAAACTTTCAATTTACGCATAGGTAATGTTGGTTAAGGCCTTAAGAAGCGTGAAATGTCTAAATTCCATGGTTGTTTAATTCAATATATCAACATAATTGTTGATTTAAGCCGTAAATAAAAAATATAGAATGAAAGATAAAGATTCAATAACTGTTTAGGCTGTTAAAAATGTTTATTTTTGTCAACCCCCTCTTGTAAAAAAAATCCCCAAAGAGTACCTATTTTTGACATAATTTGCACAAGTTCTCCAAAAGCGCGCTAGCTTTTTAATTCGTTCTTGCACACAAAAAAAGGTCTTAAAAATATTAATCTTTTCGCTGTTTAACTTTATTTTTACACCGCATAACAATCGTGTATAGTAATATTAACCTGAAATTCAACTAAATCCGAGCTGATAAACATTCGCGAGCCCCATCGACAGTCCCTGTCGGGACGTTGCGGAGGGAGGACCGCGCATCGATTTCGCAGCGACTTCGTTGAAATTAATTTTAGCTTTTAAGGAGTTTATACCAATTTCTAAATATTTATATTAATAGATTTACATAGTTTAGATAAAATCTTTAAATCAGTAACTGTAAATATTTTTTTGTAAATACATAAACTTTTATAAACTTTTTAAGTAATCAAAGAATAGTAAATTCGAAAATGCCAAACAGGTGGACAATTAAAAATGTATTGGTGAATATTTACCTACAATTTTTAGTTAGTATAATATGTTATTTTTTCGATTATTACCTATGCTATGCATAATAATGTAAGCAGTGATAGCCTAGCGGTTAGAACTGTGGTCTCCTATTCGGGAGGTCGCAGGTTCGATCCCGGGCACCATTGATTTTTCGGAGTAATGTGCATTTAAGCAATTAAAATCATCGTGAGGAATCCTGCACTCCTGCACACCTGAGAGTTCTCCATAATGTTCTCGAAGGTATGTGTAATCCACCAATTCGCATTGGGTGGATTATGGCCTGAAGCAATGCCTGGGTCATGCGTCATGCCCGTGAACGGGTGCCACCGGCGGGAATGGGGCTACTTTCTGTCTGCCCGTCTTAACATGTGTTGAATTATAGGAATGCTTTTGTGGAACTTCCCCTCATTGTGGAAACAGTGCAAACATAGCATAATATCTATTATATTGTAAACTTGTTTTGAAAAGAGCAACTGCCGAGTTTCTTGCTGGTTCTTCTCGGCAGGAAGGGCATTTCGAACCAGCGGTAGAATCATCGACGATTCAAAAATACTTGTAAAAAAGTTTATTTGAATAAAAAGCATTTCTATTCTATTATTTAACCCTTATCTAAAAGGAGACCTGCGCTCAGTAGCGAGTCGTTGATGGGTTGCTGATGATGATGATGATGATGATGATGATGATGATGATGATGATGATGATGATGATATGCATGTTGATAAAAATTGCTTGAGGTCTTAGACCATATTTTTTGAATGGTCTAAGTTTGAGGTAGATACCTACAGTGGATAACAGCAAAACATCAAGTCAAGCCTGACAGTATGACTTTCAACGTGCCTTATTCCTATATCAATAGGGTTGACATTCGCAATTCACTCGTACCATTGAACAGCTGTCGACTGTAGGTACCGTAGATCTTGTGATTTAGTGGTTGTATAGGTATTATACAAGACGTGGTCTAGTGGTTAGCAAATTCGACTACAGATGACGAGGTCCCGGATTCGATTCCCGGGATTATACTAATGTGTACATATTTTTATATTCATAGATTTAATATGTTTAGTTTTATCTTTAAAATTGTGTGTTGTGTGTGTGTGTTTTGTAAATAAGTTAACTTTTTAATCGGTCAAAGAATAGTGTAAAATTTACACTATAAATATTTACACTGTAAATAGTGAATAGTGCAGGTCAAAAATGCCAAAACATAAGAAAAAATATCTTGTTAAAAGAGCAAGAGAATTAAAAATGTATATGTGAGTATTTACTTACACTTTATATTTAGTACCTATATTTTATATTTGTTATTTTTTGATTACATAGGCATGTTGATAAAAATTGCTTGAGGTAAGTATAGATGATATACGTAGGTACCTACTGTGGATAACACGTCATGTAATAACTAACTGCCTCGTTGGTCTAGTGGTCAGCTTGTTCGACTGCGGATGACGAGGTCCCGGGTTCGATTCCCGGGTCGGGCTGCGGCCGTTAAAAAAAAGTATTGCGTTTTTCTGCCAAAGAAATTCTCAGTACTGGCCCGGAGTTAGGAAGTTGGTGGTTACTGGTTAGTCACCCCCGTGCCTCGGAGAGCACGTAAAACCGTCGGTCCTGCGCCTGATCTCTCTCCGGTCGTGTCGGATTTCCGTACCATCGGACTATGAGAGTGAGGGAATAGAGAGTGCACCTGTGGTTGCGCACACACTTCTGCACTATAATATCTCCCGCGCAGATGGCTGACCTCTAAGGCGACGTTTTAGCATAGGAGGTTGGCCGCCGTGATCGGATTCGGTCGGGAGGACATCATGTAATAACTAGCTTATATGTTCGCGACTTCGTCCGAGAAGTTGGACCAAATTACAGATAGTTACGAAGTTTGATCAAAATCGGCGTAGTAGTTTTCAAGTTTATCCCGAACATACTTCGTGACTCGAGATTTTTAATATAGATAGGGGTTGACATTCGCAATTCACTCTTATTAACATAAAATAACTAGTTTTTATAAATTAATCTATACATATAATAAAACTGTAACTGGAAGATTTCTGTACATTTAATATATTTTGAAAATTTTAATTGGGGGATGCTTTACTATAAATACTGAGCCCAAAACAGATTTGTATTTAATTTTTGTCTGTTTGTTTGTCCTTCTTTCACGTAAAAACTACCGCACAGATTTCTACAAATTTTTATACCGTGGTAACTTATTAATTGGGTCAACATCTAGGCTACTTTTTATCCCGGAAAATCAAGGAGTTCCCGAGGGACTTTAAAAACTAAATCCACGCGGACAAAGTCGCGGGCATCAGCTAGTATTATCTATACCTACTTATAATAAAACTGTAACAGGTCCAATTGTCTATAGTTAAGCGATTGATCGTAATCGTATTCGATGTCATTAGCGTCAAAGTAAAATAAACCATAACAGCATTGAATTAGAGCTCAATTTCGTGTATGCATTCTTATACATTTACCTATGTATGATACGCTCCATAACTCTCCATAATCGGTTGTACTTACTGAATTTGTGACTTTTTATCAATACAATCAAGGATTATTTTACTTTGACACTAAATGGATTATTAGAAGTATATATATAATTATTTTTTAACTAGCTGATGCCCGCGACTTCGTCCGCGTGGATTTAGTTTTTGAACTCCCTTGGGAACTCTTTGATTTTCTGGGATAAAAAGTAGCCTATGTCACCCTCCAGGTCCTCAACTATACCCATACCATAGGTCTTACCTTGCTTTTAACCAAAATTGACAATTCTTGGTCAACCGGAAGTACCTACTCTATAGGTTTTGGGTCGAAAACCTATATGGTAGTTCTCGTTGACCTAGAATCACAAAATTTGACAAAATGCAAGGTCTACCAGCACAAATAAAGGAAAAATTACAAAAAATAAAAAAGTTGAATTTTAAAGGGTGTCCCCATACATAAATAATAGAAGCCAATTAAGATAGTCCTCCGAGTTGTATGGGCGCTCATACAATTTAGAGGTCTATCTTAATTGGCACTAACCTTAAATAAGGTAAATAAATAAAATTGTGCTATTTAGTCCAGTAAAAAGTTAAATGAAACCATGATCTGACCAGCTTTGGCGCAATGAGTAAAAATGTGTTCATTAATACTTAAATAATGATATCATAAAAGAAATTTTGATTTAAATTTAGGGGAAAGGGATGAAAAAAATAAAAAAAGGGTTGAAAAATGCCTTTTTTTTAAATAACTTAATAACGGTAGGAAAAAGAAAAAACAGTTTCAAGTAAAAGTAGTAGAGAAAAAAATTTTACACAAAAAAGTTCCACTTCATTTTTAGGGTTCCGTACCCAAAGGGTACCAACGGGACCCTATTACTAAGCCTACGCTGTCCGTCCGTCCGTCCGTCCGTCCGTCCGTCTGTTAGCGGGCTGTATCTCGTAAACCGTAATAGATAGACAGATGAATTTTTCACATATTATGTATTTCTATTGCCGCTATAACAACAAATAATAAAAATTAAATTAAATTAAAAAAATTAAATTAAAATATTTCCATGGGTACATGGAAATATTTTTATTTAATTTTTTTTTAACGGAACCCTAAAAGAGCGAGGCCCGACTCGCACTTGGCCGATTTTTTTTTGTTATCTGCTTTAGTTTAGCTGCAAAAAATAAAAATTAAATTTGCTTTGTAATTAATTATAAAGATGTATAAAGGCGGAAAACATAGTGCCTATCTCAATTAATTAAGCTTTGAATAACGGTAGTACAGTCAAATTAATAAGGTATTTTTAGGGTTCCGTACCCAAAGAGTACCAACGGGACCCTATTACTAAGCCTACGCTGTCCGTCCGTCCATCCGTCCGTCCGTCCGTCTGTCAGCGGGCTGTATCTCGGTAACCGTAATAGGTAGACAGTTGAAATTTTCACAGATTGTGTATTTCTATTGCCGCTACAACAACAAATAATAAAAATTAAATTAAATTAAAAAAATTAAATAAAATATTTCCATGGGTACATGGAAATATTTTTATGTAATTTTTTTTTAACGGAACCCTAAACGAGCGAGGCCCGACTCGCACTTGGCCGATTTTTTCGAAATAGAAGATACTTCCGAGCATCATCCAACAGTTTTCAAAATCGGTCATCGTAGCTATTAAAACTCTAACCTGCGTGATGTCAGATTTCAGATTGAAACTTTTTCGCTTTCTATATTAAAAAGTTAGACTTTAGACTGTTTGACTTTAATTTGTTTTTAACCAATTTAAAAAAAGGAGGAGGTTCTCAATTCGTCGGAATCCTTTTTTTTGTGTATGTTCACCGATTACTCGAAGACACCTGAACCGATTAGCAAAATTCTTTTTTTTGTTTCAAAGGGTATACTTCCCAGGTGGTCCCATTTAAATTTTATCGAAATCGGTCGAGCGCTTTTTACAATAACAACAATAAATTATATACTTTGTAGTGGCGCGGGCGTCTGAAGTCGGTTTTTTAAAAAGTATTTTTTAGTATAGTTTATAGCGGCAGTGATCGGCCTAATTTTAGGCCTATATTTTGCACACTTCTACTTAGAAGTGTGTACAATATAGGCCTAAAATTATACGCATAATATTGTGACTGGCAACTACGGAACCCTACACTGCGCGTGGCCCGACACGCAATTGGCCATTTATTATACTTTACAAATAAAACTACAAACGTACTAGTTTCCAGAGCATACAAACAGAATTCGATAACATAATCAAATAAGAATCAAACTTCATTTGTGTGGGGCTCGCTCGCTGAGTCTTCTATTGCAAACTTCAAAAATCTAGATACTCTGATACAAAAATATGATTGAGTTGCACAGCACAAAACCTGACAATAGTTTGATGAAACGCATGACTTTTGTATACTTAGTTTTAAGCATGGACACGTCTCATATACTTAAAGTATTTTGATATGGTATGAAATTCGTATTTTGTCATACCTCCGTATTTTTCAGGTATTTTTCTATCCGTAGTCAACCCAAGTCAACTGATTTGGGTTGACTACGGATCGAATTTTATATTACGCCTCATGCGTACTGCAAATTCACACTGCTGTGATTTTTAATTTCGTACAACTTGGCAAAAAAGTGTAGAAACTGAACTAATTGTTCTCTTTATTTTATATTACGCCTCATGCGTACTGCAAATTCACACTGATGTGATTTTTAATTTCGTACAACTTGGCAAAAAAGTGTAGAAACTGAACTAATAGTTCTCTTTATTGACAGCACTATTATGTTGTCAAGTTTCATCGCCGAAGTGTTTTTTTTATTCGATGACAAGCTAGTCCTTGACTGCGATCTCACCTGATGGTAAGTGACGATGCAGTCTAGTTCCTAACGAGCTCCATTGCAATATGGGGTCTTGGAAAGTAGATCAATAACTGTAACGTGTTGCTACTAGATGTCGCTAGCAGTTGCTTAAACTGAGAAAGTAGATACATATCACTAATTTCGATGCTGACGTGTAGTTCGACCGTGGCTATAGTGTAAGTGGCTAACACACTCGGGCGCGTTTCCCAAGAGATGTGGGTTCGAATCCCGCTGGCTTCGGAATTTTTGATATGTGTTTATAAAATTTATTCTTATAAAATTTATTCAGTCTAAGATGGTAGCGGGCTAACTTCGAAGGGGTATGGCAGTGAATATTCAACCCATACCCCTAATTGGTTTCTACACGCCATCGTGCCGGAACGCTAAATCGCTTGGCGGCACGTCTTTGACAGTAGGGTGGTAACTAGCCACGGCCAAAGCCTCCCGCCAGACCAGACCAGAGACAATTCAGAAATTATAAATTCCAAAATTGACCCCGCCGGGAATCGAACCCGAGACCTCCCAGTTATAAGACAACACAGCTCACCACTGAGCCAGGGAGGTCGTCAAATGTTATGTCAATGTTATGTTTTGAAATTCGTCAATATTTATTTGAATTCGTAAATACATACCTACGTATTAGTCTAGTCAACAAGTTCAAAAACGTGAAAAATAGAGATAAAGGTCCTAAAAATATGAGCGATGGCTCATTCGAGTCGGAATCACCTCTAGAAAAATGTTTTTGAAGGATTTTGGTGCAGGTAAAAAATTGCAATTGTTATTAACAAAATAAGATGAAAAAAAATGATTTAATAAAAAATTGGTTTAATGTAGTATACTGTATAAAGTCAAAATGTCATAATAAAAATATGTTATAATAAAAAAAATAAAAAAAAATGATATTTCGTTTTTTGTTAATAACTCGAAAAATATTGACATTTAAGCAATTTTGAAAAAAGCTCGTTAAGAGGAGGAAATTTCCAATAAAAAAGTCCCAAGTCCCGGGATTCTATCTCCATTATTTATAATTTTAATTTGACGTTGAAAATAGGGCTCCGCGCGGCTGTTACAGCATGCGCGCGCCCCCGCTAAAGAGAGTTCAGCAATAAAAATATTTTTTTTTATAACATAAGATGTGATTTTAAAAATTTGAAAAACTTCTAGTATCTTCTTAACACTTGAAAGAATCGAGCCCTGGAGAAACAAAAGTTTAACCACCATTTTTCAAAATGTTATTCAATTGTTAACTAACAAATTATTTCCCAATCTCCATTGTCATAAACAATGGGATGAAAGGTATAAATAATTGGCCTATATTTTTGTATCAGAGTATCTAGATTTTTGAAGTTTGCAATAGAAGACTCAGCGAGCGAATTGAGAACCTCCTCTTTCTTTTAAATTGGTTAAAAACAAATTAAAGTCAAACAGTCTAAAGTCTAACTTTTTAATATAGAAAGCGAAAAAGTTTCAATCTGAAATCTGACATCATGCAGGTTAGAGTTTTAATAGCTACGATGACCGATTTTGAAAACTGTTGGATAATGTTCGGAAGTATCTTCTATTTCGAAAAAATACCTTATTTTTTACTGTACTACCGTTATTCAAAGCTTAATTAATTGAGATAGGCACTATGTTTCCCGCCTTTATACATCTTTATAATTAATTACAAAGCAAATTTAATTTTTATTTTTTGCAGCTAAACTAAAGCAGATAACAAAAAAATTAAAAGGAACTTTTTTGTGTAGAATTTTTTTCTCTACAACTTTTACTTGAAACTTTTTTTTCTATTTCCTACCGTTATTAAGTTATTTAAAAAAAGGCATTTTTCAACCCCTTTTTTATTTTTTTCATCCCTTTCCCCTAAATTTAAATCAAAATTTCTTTCATAATATCTTTAAGTATTTAAGTATTAATGAACACATTTTTACTCATTGCGCCAAAACTGGTCAGATCATGGTTTCATTTAACTTTTTACTGGACTATAATATCTCGTAAACAGTAATACATAGTTGAAATTTTCACAGTGTGTATTTTTATTTCCGCTATAACAACAAATAATAAAAATAAAATTAAATTAAAAAATAAAGGGGGCTCCCATGCATGGAAAAGCTTCAAAAATGAAGCAATAGAGGCCTTCAAAGTTGTGACCAAAACAAACGAGCATTCTTTCCCCATATCCTAATTTAATCATCATCATCATTTCATCATTAGCAACCCATCAACGGCTCACTACTGAGCGCAGGTCTCCTCTCAGAGAAGGGTTATAGGCCATAGTCTACCACGCCGGCCCAATGCGAATTGGTGGACTTCACACACCTTCGAGAACATTATGAAGAACTCTCAGATGTGCAGGTTTCCTCACGATGTTTTCCTTCACCGTTGAAGCAAGTGATAGTTAATTGCTTAAACGCACTTGACTCCGAAAAGTCAGAGGTGCGTACCCGGGATCGAACCTGCGACCCCCCCGAATAGGAGACCACAGTCCTAACCACTAGGCTAACACTGCTTCCTAATTTAATACTAACTCAGAACTAAGTTATCTAAATGTGTATCTAGTTTTAAAAAAGTGATTTGGTCATATTATGTACGGAACCCTAAAAGAGCCAGGCCTGACTCGCACTTGGCCGATTTTTTGTTTATTACCTAAATAAATATTTTTGATAAAACAGGGTTGGCACCTTTTGGGTACGAAACCCTAAAAACTATCAAAGAATACAATGATTTTAAAAGACCTATTAAAAATAATTAAGGTAAGAATAACAACAAAAAGAATTAATTACCTCGAACTTATAAACTACTTGCAAGCTCGTTATGGTACATGGCGCCTACTAGGTGAAGCTAAAGCAATGGAGACTCTTAACACCTGCACGTGACATCAATCTCAGTGAGGCCCAAACATACTAGGTAGGATAACATAAAACACTGTTCCCTCTGCACGTTTATTTTATCGTTGATATATTTCGAGGTACTCTCATGTACTTGCTGAGTTCTCGAGCAAGTACCGAGCGTAGCCGCTAGATGGCGGTGACGTTGAAATAAGTCTAGGTTGGCTCCGTTTCTCAAGGTTATTTCACGCATCTTAAAGCCTTAACATAGTAGGTTGATACTCGTAGCTTTTTCTCATAGGTAATGATGAAAAATAGTGTGTGTCATTCGGGCCAAAATATTTTGTCCTCGGGCGGCGTATATTGAATTCCTGGCTACGCTCAGGATTCTACTTTAGAATCCCGAGCGCATATCTCTACTTTTTTACTACTATGTAGGGGCTGACTAAGCAGCATGAAGCTAAAGCTGGAGACTGACTTGTACCGTTTGTTTGTAATGTACAATTCGAGGCGATCTTGTTACAATTCGACGACACAGACTGACTTGTAGCAAGTGTTTGTAATGCATCATTCGAGCTCTTGGCTCAAGTGTGCTCCATTTGTGCTTGTGCGTTTGCGACTTGCTCTCGTGACGACGGGACCTGCACTGTAAATGTAACACTCCGTAACAACCGACAGTCGAGTTGAGCACTCGGCGCTCGCCGCAAGTGATATATTACAAACTAACAACAAGTCAGTCTTTAGTTTGAGTTACGAAAGCTCGATACATTACACCAAAATGTTGCAAGTCAGTCTCCAGCTTAAGGCAGGACGCGTAGTCAGACCCTAACGAGCGGTTATCGCGCGAACACGCCACACACGTAGTAATATTATTGTATTTGTAATGCAAACAACAAATGGATCGATTTAGCCGTTTGGAATAGTGATAGCTCATACCCAGGATTAGCACATAAGTTACATTTTATCCGGAAAATTAAGGAGTTCCCGCGGGAATTAAAACCTTAATCCACGCCGACGAAGTCGCGGGCATCATCTTGTCATTTATAAATAAACATCTCAATATAATAATAATATGCTTACATTCTTTTAACAGACTGGACTTCTCTCTTGGTATAAGTACATGGAAAAATTTATTGCCAACAGCTCTTAAATCTCTCATCTGTAAAAATTAAACAAATATAAATTAAGAATATAGGAAGTTTTGACGACCTCCCTGGCGATAATGTGGAAACAGTGATAGTCTAGTGGTTAGGACGGTGGTCTCCTATTCAGGGGGTCGCAGGTTCGATCCTGGGTTTTTGAAGTTATGTGCGTTTAAGAAATTAAATATCACATGCTTTAATGGTGAAGGAAAACATCGTGTGAAGTCAGCCAATTTGCATTGGGTCAGCGTGGAGGACTATGGCCTATAACCCTTCTCTGAGAGGAGACCTGCACTCAGTAGTGAGCCGTTGATGGGTTGCTGATGATTATATCTGTCTATAGGTTTATCTTTTTATTAATAGTAATAGAATGGCTGTTATAGTAAACTACTCACAAATGTCTCTTTAATGGGCTCATCGAGTGTGTTGAATTCCATGCTTTCACCTGAGGGTGCTCCTCTGGATGGAATGTTCATTTCCCCCTCCACCACACCTACATCTCCCGCAGGGAACATCTGTGGAAATGTTGAATTCATTTAACATTAAAGTCTCTCATATTGATCATATTAACCATACACCATACCAACTTAATATTATAAATGATAAATTAACTCTGTCTGTTACCTACATTGCTGAACTGATTTTAACAAAATCTGGCAAGGAATATAGCTTTCATCCTGGCGAAGGACAAAGGATACTCTTAATCTCGAAATATCCCCTAGGAATGATAAAATCTAAATCCATGCAGATAAAGTTCATTAGCTAGTTTGTATATTATATACCTAATATTATGAACAGTTTGAGATAGTCCAAACTAATTTCAGGGTCACAACTAGACACATTATGCCAAATGACTTTGGCAAATGTGTACCCTGAATTATGAACTTAAGTTAACAGTCTTTGCAATGGCTGATCAGCTCAATCAAAAATACCACTTAATATTGTCTTGCAAATAAATAAATTAAGATCTAAGAACTGGCTGCCGCCTTGACTATTGTGCAAAATGCATTCTTACAACTTTGGAACATACATTTTACATTTACATTACATTTTTTAAAATAGAAAGAAAATCATGACTTTGAAAGGCCCTTCGTACACAAGGCTACGCAAATCTTCGATACTCGACAATTTAAGTCTCTAAGCCACTACTGCAATACAAATTCATAGAGGTTCGTACACTCGGCAACGTGTACCTATGTACGAACCTCTATGAATTTGTATTGCGGTAGTCGCTTAGACTTAAATCGTCGAGTATCGAAGATTTGCGTAGCCTTGTGTACGAAGGGCCTAGGATGCATAAGAGATGCAACTATATTATTTCTATATTATAATGATCCTACAAAGCTATTTTGCTAGAGGTGAGCCCAAAGTTTTATTCTATTTAAGAAGAAGCCCATTCTATACAGTATAATGTGTTTACATATTTTCTAGGATCTTAAAGAATCATTTTTTCCATCATTGTATACACTACAGGGGTAATAAATATTGAGCACGCATTTGTAAAATTAATCCACCACCACGAAAGAAAAGTTGCCAACTTTTGTCAACAACATATTGTGTTGACAACACAAAAGTTGGCAACTTTTCTTCAGCTTGCTAGATCTCTAACAAAGAAAAGTTGCCAACTTTTGTCACCAACATGTGTTGACAACACAAAAGTTGGCAACTTTTCTTCAGCTTGCTAGGTCTCTAACAAAGAAAAGTTGCCAACTTTTGTCACCAACATGTGTTGACAACACAAAAGTTGGCAACTTTTCTTCAGCTTGCTAGGTCTCTAACAAAGAAAAGTTGCCAACTTTTGTCACCAACATGTGTTGACAACACAAAAGTTTAGCTTTATGGACTATTACAAGTTGTCAACATGATAGGTTGTTGATAAGAATAGTCTCATAACATACTTTTAGAAGGTTGAATTTTGGAAAATATTCTTCTTAATGCTGAAAGCATACTGAAATTCGGGCAGTTGGGGTTTTATTATGACTTGTCATGTCATATGCAATGTAGGCAGCTACTTTATATATTAATTTATAATAATTATTCATTCTGTAATTTGATAGTGATACTTTATTAAATAAATATATTTGTATATGAATAAATTCTGCAAGCACTATACTTTTGACTCTTATCAGACAAATTATCTATCAAACAATTACGTGTCGACACATGTACTTTCGTGTTAGCAAAAATATGATTTGAGCGCTACGATAACATAAAACACCCTCTAATATGCATGTCATTTCGAATGGGTTACTCATCACCAATTTTTGAATAATTATTAATTATTAACTGTTCACAGTAAGCAGGTATAGATTCCTTATGATTTAATGAATTTAAAAGAGACTATAATATATAAATTAGTTTATTCTAAATATTCAAATCGCTTGATGCAAATATGAATTCAATATAAACAAACCAATAGAAAAACTTACATCGTACTTTGTATCAAAACTTGTCATTTTATAAATAATTTATTTAGCCACAGGTGTGTATGTAACGCTATAATTTGGGCCCACTAATTAATTAAAACGAATATTGTTCACAATTCCAACACATCGAAAACCACATCCACAATTTTTTTTTTTTGGAGTTTGAGAGTTTGAGTAGTATCCTCTAATCTGTGAGTTTGACATTTGAGATTTGAGAACACAGAAGTTAGTTTGACAGAACCAATGAGGACAAAACCATGGAAATAGGAGTCCTACAGACTACTTCCGTGGAACTAGGAATTACTACTACGTTTACGCTGAAATCACATCTGTGCGGATCGATTCGGATTTATGTCGATGGTTTGAGATGGTTTGAAAAACATGTAAATTAGTATTTATATTCTGTTCTAAATTTCTTGTAATTAACAAAGTATTTAAAAAGCATCTTTGCAGAAATTCATATAATATTATATTGTTTTTATCCAGACGCATAATAAAAACATGCCACGATGGCGGAGAAGTGCGAACTCATTGATGGAGTCAGTTGCCCATTCCGCTTAAACTAAGTCAGCAGAAGTGTATACAATGGTGAAGAAGGATCTTGATGAAATAAGTGTCGCTGCTGTAAAGAGTGAGGCTAGTCAGGTTTTCAGGTCTCCTTATAATGTCATTGGAAAAACGCTGAAGTTGCACAGTTCGGAATCAGCTGCTAGTGTTATGAAGAAAAATTTCAGCACCTTTTATGTCAAGTGAGCACAGTTTTGAACCCAGAACATGATGATGAAGAGGATACTGAAGTTATTCTGTTTTCAGACTTCAGAGGATACCACATTGCTATCCACGAATAAAAAAAGAACTGGAAGTTATCCAATGCGTGGACGCTACATACATAGTGCCCGCATGCAGTCCCGCATACTACCCTAATGAACCGAAAGGTGGCGGTTCTATCCTTTCCACCAACAAAAGCATTCCCAAGGAGGGTTGAAGTCAGGCAGGCGGCCGGTCGAAAAATGTCAAGCCGAACCACTTACAACATGGCTTATAAGCCATGTTGACCCGACCCCACATAGCGTGGTAAAGGAGAGGGAGATGATGATGATGGTTTGAGATGGTTTGAGACACATTCTATGGATCACGCGGTCACGCGTCGACGCGACGCGTGCGAAAGGATTTTGCATCCTTACCGATCGAGGATGCGTACGCATCCTGGATCCGCAAGGACGCGAAAACATAAATATTGTTGTTTGCGTAGGGAATTTTTGATGATGGCATCGATATTTTCATCGCTAGCTCAACCTCAATATTAATTATCTTCTATAAACATAAAAGGTCTTAGAATAGAATAGAATAGAAATGTTTTTTATTCAAAAAAATACGTGTGGCACTCGGGGGACTGCCGCGGTAAAGCTATTGCATAGCATTTTCTAGTCGTACGCTCACAAACACCGTGCCGAAGTCTGCCGAACTGAAACGACGTTAGACGATGCACGGCTTTCAACGCCGCACCGCTGTGCCCAAGCTGTGCCGGTCGGAGTGGGGGGTGTTGGGTGTGGTAATTTCTTGATTCGGTCGCCGCGCTCAAAGCCCGCGATAAAAGCTATGCTATAGCTTAATAAACTTTTTTACAAGTGCTTTTCTTTCAAGTCTTCATTTTAGAGTTCCTTCCTGTAAAATAGAGGCAAGTCTTGGATAGAAGCAGGCGTTACTTTGCGGAAGTCCATGATTAGCAAGAAAAGGTTAGAATTATTTTGCTATAATCCGCCAACAGAAAAATCTGTATAACTTTTACACTACTCTCGACGCACGTTTCGCCCCGACACCGGAGCATCCTCAGGAGATGTCGACTTTACAATGATGTATTGTCTAGAAAGTCTTTTTAATAAGCCAAAGACTCGGGTATAATAGAGCAAGATCCCAGTGCCGCCAGACCTAAGTTATTTTCTCAGCAATTATTTGTGTACGATAGAGTTCTGTTCGAATGTCCTTTCAGTATATGCGTACCAGCTAGATTGTGCCGACGGCCAATTTCCAGATACCAGGTGCTAAAGGTAAGTAAAAACTAGAATAACTTATCTTAAATTCTCAGGGCTGATTTTCATATATGTTTTAAAGAATATTGTAAAAATTAATAAATTAATACTGCCAGACGCTTACCACCGGCGGTTACTTTAGCCAGACGCTTTGAAGCTCCCAAAAATATATATAATTTAAGTTAACTTATATTCTCAGTTCTGATTTTTATACATGATACTCAGGGAACTATTGCGATATTATCTGTAAGCTGCCAGACCTATTGGAAGGGTCAAACATTCCCCCAGACACACATTATGCGTCCTCATATGTATGAGCGCTAGAACATGATTCACTTGTTTAAGTGTGTGAGAGATAATATCATCATACTATAATATTATAAATGCGAAAGTGTGTTTGTTGGTTTGTCCTTCAATCACTCTGCAACAGAGCTACGGATCGACGTGATTTTTTGCCTGGGTATAGCTTGCAAAAGATATTGCAATAGTTCTCTCTCTCTAGATCCTAAGCTATACCCAGGCAAAAAATCACGTCGATCCATAGCTCTGTTGCAGAGTGATTGAAGGACAAACCAACAAACACACTTTCGCATTTATAATATTATAGTATGATGATATTATCTCTCACACACTTAAACAAGTGAATCATGTTCTAGCGCTCATACATATGGGGACGCATAATGTGTGTCTGGCGGGATGTTTGACCCTTCCCATAGGTCTGGCAGCTTACAGATAATATCGCAATAGTTCCCTGAGTATCATGTATAAAAATCAGAACTGAGAATATAAGTTAACTTAAATTATATATTTTTTTGGGAGCTTCAAAGCGTCTGGCTAAAGTAACCGCCGGCGGTAAGCGTCTGGCAGTATTAATTTATTAATTTTTACAATATTCTTTAAAACATATATGAAAATCAGCCCTGAGAATTTAAGATAAGTTATTCTAGTTTTTACCTACCTTTAGCACCTGGTATCTGGAAATTGGCCGTCGGCACAATCTAGCTGGTATGCATATACTGAAAGGACATTCGAACAGTACTCTATCGTACACAAATAATTGCTGAGAAAATAACTTAGGTCTGGCGGCACTGGGATCTTGGACCATAAGTCATATAAGGCACAGATTAATGATTATGTATACCAGATACAGATAGGACACGCAAGAAGAAAAGCGTGTACCCGTATAGAACTTATATCCCCCAAGCGTACTGACACTGACAGCTTATCGAGTAGCGACCTTTTTTTTTTTAAATCTAAATAGTTTCAGTTTAGTACCTACCAAAGAGAATGTAATCAATACGATACCTACCTACTTGCACGTTATTTATTGTACTATTTTTTTCATTTGAATAAAAATAAATTACAAGGAAACACAAAATTAGCAATTAAAAAGATTTATTTTATATTAAACAAACATGTTAAACTATTTAATTAATACAGGTGTGAATTTTCCCAAATGACAATGTACAATAATATTTCTAGGATTAATTTCAGCCGTATTTTTCTTTGATTGTCTGCTTCTTCCCCAGATCTCCTTTTATCTGAAAAAAAAGGTGATGACAAATGTTATATACATATAACTAGTATTTCGCTCGGTGCGCGAGCTGCTAAAGCAGCTCGCGGGAAGTTTTTTACTAAAAGTAAGGCGCGTGGGTGCGCGGCCCGCTAAAGCGGACCGCGATTGTTCAGCTTTATTTATTTCGCTCGGTGCGCGAGCTGCTAAAGCAGCTGCTAAAGCAGCTCGCGGGAAGTGTTATTACTACAAGTAGGGCGCGTGGGTGCGCGGCCCGCTAAAGCGGACCGCGATTTTTTTACTCATCAAGTAGCCCTTCGGATTCTGGTCATCTTTTGCCAAAAAATTTGTTCGAGCACACCCCACCTATCTGCAATAACCTGGCCGTGCTCCTCATTCACAAAAGAAAAAGAAAAAAAAAATGAAAAAAAAGAAAAAAAAAAAAAAAAATGAAAAATGAAAAAAAAGAAAAAGAAAAAAAGCCCTATGAACCTATCAAAATCAATGTCTTGCATAGTTCCCAACTTCTAGTCCCTTCAATATTCCCCATACATTTTGTATGTAAAAAAAAAAATCCGCCATCTTGAATTTTTTTCCTACTCACCAGGTAGACCTCCGGGTTTTGATCATCTTTTGTCGAGAAACCGCTCCTCCATCTTTTATAGTCTCCGAGAGAGAGACGGACTAAATTTGCCGCCATTTTTTTCCGCCATTTTGGAATTTTTTGTCAACTCACTGGCAACTGCTCGAGGTTTCGAATGACATTTGGTCGAGCACCCTCCACCTATCTTCTATACCCTGGCCGTGCCCCTCGCCCGTCTCCGAACTCCTCACTCATCAGCTCTCTCCATCTTTCTCCGAGTCACATTCTTTGAGCTCTATACGACACCATGGGTGAAAAAAATTTTTTTCATACAAAATTTTACAGGAGAGGGGTGGAAATTTGAGATGTCACAGCTCGGCCGCCATCTTGTTTTTTTAATTTTTTTCACTTTTTCTGTTAATCGTTTACTAATTTCTACAATAATCCAAAATTTCAAAGAAATCGGTTGGAAAACAAAAGAGTTGCAAGAATCACTTCGGCCGCCATCTTGTTTTTCTGAAATGTCATAATTTTTCCCCACTCGAATCCCCCACCCGGACATATCTCCCCTACATCATTGTATCGTTTTTTGTCTCTTTCTAGGAGAACAATTATGTCAATCAGTGAGTGAGTCAGTGAGTGGTAATCGAGCTATATATATTACTAGCGTTTGCTCGGTGCGCGAGCTGCTAAAGCAGCTCGCGGGAAGTGTTTTACTAAAAGTAAGGCGCGTGTGTGCGCGGCCCGCTAAAGCGGACCGCGATTGTTCGGCTTTATTTATTTCGCTCGGTGCGCGAGCTGCTAAAGCAGCTCGCGGGAAGTGTTATTACTACAAGTAGGGCGCGTGGGTGCGCGGCCCGCTAAAGCGGACCGCGATTTCTTAACTCATCAAGTAGACCTTCGGATTCTGGTCATCTTTTGCCAAAAAATTTGTTCGAGCACACCCCACCTATCTGCAATAACCTGGCCGTGCTCCTCATTCACAAAAGAAAAAGAAAAAAAAAGAAAAAAAAAAGAAAAAAAAGAAAAAAAGCAAATGTAAAATGAAAAAAAAAGAAAAAGAAAAAAAGCCCTATGAACCTATCAAAATCAATGTCTTGCATAGTTCCCAACTTCTAGTCCCTTCAATATTCCCCATACATTTTGTATGGGGGGAAAAAAAAATCCGCCATCTTGAATTTTTTTCCTACTCACCAGGTAGACCTCCGGGTTGTGATCATCTTTTGTCGAGAAACCGCTCCTCCATCTTTTATAGTCTCCGAGAGAGAGACGGACAAAATTTGCCGCCATTTTTTTTCCACCATTTTGAAATTTTTTTTCAACTCACTGGCAACTGCTCGAGGTTTCGAATGACATTTGGTCGAGCACCCTCCACCTATCTTCTATACCCTGGCCGTGCCACTCGCCCGTCTCCGAACTCCTCACTCATCAGCTCTCTCCACCTTTCTCCGAGTCACATTCTTTGAGCTCTATACGACACCATGGGTGAAAAAAATTTTTTCATACAAAATTTTACAGGAGAGGGGTCGGAAATTTGAGACGTCACAGCTCGGCCGCCATCTTGTTTTTTTAATTTTTTTCACTTTTTCTGTTAATCGTTTACTAATTTCTACAATAATCCAAAATTTCAAAGAAATCGGTTGGAAAACAAAAGAGTTGCAAGATTCACGTCGGCCGCCATCTTGTTTTTCCGAAATGTCATAATTTTCCCCAACTCGAATCCCCCCCCCCGAACACATCACCCGAACATCATTATATCGATTTCTGTCTCTTTCTAGGAGAACAATCGTGTCAATCAGTGAGTGAGTCAGTGAATCAGTGAGTGGTAATCGAGCTATATATATTACTAGCGTTTGCTCGGTGCGCGAGCTGCTAAAGCAGCTCGCGGGAAGTGTTATTGCTACAAGTAGGGCGCGTGGGTGCGCGGCCCGCTAAAGCGGACCGCGATTGTTCGGCTTTATTTATTTCGCTCGGTGCGCGAGCTGCTAAAGCAGCTCGCGGGAAGTGTTATTACTACAAGTAGGGCGCGTGGGTGCGCGGCCCGCTAAAGCGGACCGCGATTTTTTTGCTCATCAAGTAGACCTTCGGATTCTGGTCATCTTTTGCCAAAAAATTTGTTCGAGCACACCCCACCTATCTGCAATAACCTGGCCGTGCTCCTCATTCACAAAAGAAAAAGAAAAAAAAGAAAAAAAAAATGAAAAAAAAACAAAAAAAACAAATGTAAAATGAAAAAAAGAAAAAGAAAAAAAGCCCTATGAACCTATCAAAATCAATGTCTTGCATAGTTCCCAACTTCTAGTCCCTTCAATATTCCCCATACATTTTGTATGGGGGGGAAAAAAATCCGCCATCTTGAATTTTTTTCCTACTCACCAGGTAGACCTCCGGGTTGTGGTCATCTTTTGTCGAGAAACCGCTCCTCCATCTTTTATAGTCTCCGAGAGAGAGTCGGACAAAATTTGCCGCCATTTTTTTTCCGCCATTTTGGAATTTTTTTTCAACTCACTGGCAACTGCTCGAGGTTTCAAATGACATTTGGTCGAGCACCCTCCACCTATCTTCTATACCCTGGCCGTGCCCCTCGCCCGTCTCCGAACTCCTCACTCATCAGCTCTCTCCACCTTTCTCCGAGTCACATTCTTTGAGCTCTATACGACACCATGGGTGAAAAAAATTTTTTTCATACAAAATTTTACAGGAGAGGGGTGGAAATTTGAGACGTCACAGCTCGGCCGCCATCTTGTTTTTTTAATTTTTTTCACTTTTTCTTTTAATCGTTTACTAATTTCTACAATAATCCAAAATTTCAAAGAAATCGGTTGGAAAACAAAAGAGTTGCAAGATTCACGTCGGCCGTCATCTTGTTTTTCCGAAATGTCATAATTTTTCCCCACTCGAATCCCCCACCCGGACATATCTCCCATACATCATTGTATCGTTTTTTGTCTCTTTCTAGGAGAACAATTGTGTCAATGAGTGAGTGAGTGAGTGAGTGAGTGGTAATCGAGCTATATATATTATAACTAGTATTTCGCTCGGTGCGCGAGCTGCTAAAGCAGCTCGCGGGAAGTGTTATTACTACAAGTAGGGCGCGTGGGTGCGCGGCCCGCTAAAGCGGACCGCGATTTTTTTACTCATCAAGTAGCCCTTCGGATTCTGGTCATCTTTTGCCAAAAAATTTGTTCGAGCACACCCCACCTATCTGCAATAACCTAGCCGTGCTCCTCATTCACAAAAGAAAAAGAAAAAAAAAAGAAAAAAAAAAAGAAAAAAAAGAAAAAAAAGGAAAAAAAAGCAAATGGAAAATGAAAAAAAAGAAAAATAAAAAAGCCCTATGAACCTATCAAAATCAATGTCTTGCATAGTTCCCAACTTCTAGTCCCTTCAATATTCCCCATACATTTTGTATGGGGGGAAAAAAAAATCCGCCATCTTGAATTTTTTTCCTACTCACCAGGTAGACCTCCGGGTTTTGATCGTCTTTTGTCGAGAAACCGCTCCTCCATCTCTTATAGTCTCCGAGAGAGAGACGGACAAAATTTGCCGCCATTTTTTTTCCGCCATTTTGGAATTTTTTTTCGACTCACTGGAAACTGCTCGAGGTTTCGAATGACATTTGGTCGAGCACCCTCCACCTATCTTCTATACCCTGGCCGTGCCCCTCGCCGGTCTCCGAACTCCTCACTCATCAGCTCTCTCCACATTTCTTCGAGTCACATTCTTTGAGCTCTATACGACACCATGGGTGAAAAAAATTTTTTTCATACAAAATTTTACAGGAGAGGGGTGGAAATTTGAGACGTCACAGCTCGGCCGCCATCTTGTTTTTATAATTTTTTTCACTTTTTCTGTTAATCGTTTACTAATTTCTAAAATAATCCAAAATTTCAAAGAAATCGGTTGGAAAACAAAAGAGTTGCAAGAATCACTTCGGCCGCCATCTTGTTTTTCTGAAATGTCATAATTTTTCCCCACTCGAATCCCCCACCCGGACATATCTCCCCTACATCATTGTATCGTTTTTTGTCTCTTTCTAGGAGAACAATTATGTCAATCAGTGAGTCAGTCAGTCAGTGGTAATCGAGCTATATATATTATAACTAGCGTTTGCTCGGTGCGCGAGCTGCTAAAGCAGCTCGCGGGAAGTGTTATTGCTACAAGTAGGGCGCGTGGGTGCGCGGCCCGCTAAAGCGGACCGCGATTGTTCGGCTTTATTTATTTCGCTCGGTGCGCGAGCTGCTAAAGCAGCTCGCGGGAAGTGTTATTACTACAAGTAGGGCGCGTGGGTGCGCGGCCCGCTAAAGCGGACCGCGATTTTTTTACTCATCAAGTAGACCTTCGGATTCTGGTCATCTTTTGCCAAAAAATTTGTTCGAGCACACCCCACCTATCTGCAATAACCTGGCCGTGCTCCTCATTCACAAAAGAAAAAGAAAAAAAACAAAAAAAAAAACAAAAAAAAAACAAATGTAAAATGAAAAAAAGAAAAAGAAAAAAAGCCCTATGAACCTATCAAAATCAATGTCTGGCATAGTTCCCAACTTCTAGTCCCTTCAATATTCCCCATACATTTTGTATGGGGGGAAAAAAAAATCCGCCATCTTGAATTTTTTTCCTACTCACCAGGTAGACCTCCGGGTTGTGATCATCTTTTGTCGAGAAACCGCTCCTCCATCTTTTATAGTCTCCGAGAGAGAGACGGACAAAATTTGCCGCCATTTTTTTTCCGCCATTTTGGAATTTTTTTTTTAACTCACTGGCAACTGCTCGAGGTTTCGAATGACATTTGGTCGAGCACCCTCCACCTATCTTCTATACCCTGGCCGTGCCCCTCGCCCGTCTCTGAACTCCTCACTCATCAGCTCTCTCCACCTTTCTCCGAGTCACATTCTTTGAGCTCTATACGACACCATGGGTGAAAAAATTTTTTTTCATACAAAATTTTACAGGAGAGGGGTGGAAATTTGAGACGTCACAGCTCGGCCGCCATCTTGTTTTTTTTTAATTTTTTTCACTTTTTCTGTTAATCGTTTACTAATTTCTACAATAATCCAAAATTTCAAAGAAATCGGTTGGAAAACAAAAGAGTTGCAAGATTCACGTCGGCCGCCATCTTGTTTTTCCGAAATGTCATAATTTTTCCCCACTCGAATCCCCCACCCGAACATATCTCCCGAACATCATTATATCGATTTCCGTCTCCTTCTAGGAGAACAATTATGTCAATCAGTGAGTCAGTGAGTGGTAATCGAGCTATATATATTACTAGCGTTTGCTCGGTGCGCGAGCTGCTAAAGCAGCTCGCGGGAAGTGTTATTACTAAAGGTAAGGCGCGTGGGTGCGCGGCCCGCTAAAGCGGACCGCGAATTTTTTTTCTCATCAAGTAGACTTTCGGATTCTGGTCATCTTTTGCCAAAAAGTTTGTTCGAGCACACCCCACCTATCTGCAATAACCTGGCCGTGCTCCTCATTCACAAAAGAAAAAGAAAAAAAAAGAAAAAAAGAAAAGAAAAAAAGAAAAAAGAAAAAAAGAAAAATCAATATTCGCCATATATTTCGCATGGGAAAAAAATCCGCCATCTTGTTTTTTTTCATGATCATCAAGTAGAGCTTTGGGTCTTGATCATCTGTTGCCAAGAAACTACTCTTCCATCTGTTATACTCTCCGAGATAGACACCAGAGAAAGTTTCTATGGCCGCCATCTTGAATCCGCCATTTTGGAGTTTTTTTTTTCAACTCCCTGCTAATTGGATGTGGTTTCGAGTAATTTTTGTTGGAGCAAAATCAATGTCTTGCATAGTTCCCAACTTCTAGTCCCTTCAATATTTTCCATACATTTTGTATGGGGGGAAAAAAATCCGCCATCTTGAATTTTTTCCCTACTCACCAGGTAGACCTCCGGGTTGTGATCATCTTTTGTCGAGAAACCGCTCCTCCATCTTTTATAGTCTCCGAGAGAGAGACGGACAAAATTTGCCGCCATTTTTTTTCCGCCATTTTGGATTTTTTTTTTCAACTCACTGGCAACTGCTCGAGGTTTCGAATGACATTTGGTCGAGCACCCTCCACCTATCTTCTATACCCTGGCCGTGACCCTCGCCCGTCTCCGAACTCCTCACTCATCAGCTCTCTCCACCTTTCTCCGAGTCACATTCTTTGAGCTCTATACGACACCATGGGTGAAAAAAATTTTTTTCATACAAAATTTTACAGGAGAGGGGTGGAAATTTGAGACGTCACAGCTCGGCCGCCATCTTGTTTTTTTAATTTTTTTCACTTTTTCTGTTAATCGTTTACTAATTTCTACAATAATCCAAAATTTCAAAGAAATCGGTTGGAAAACAAAAGAGTTGCAAGATTCACGTCGGCCGCCATCTTGTTTTTCCGAAATGTCATAATTTTTCCCCACTCGAATCCCCCACCCGGACATATCTCCCCTACATAATTGTATCGTTTTCCGTCTCCTTCTAGGAGAACAACCCTGTCAATGAGTGAGTGAGTGTGTCAGTGAGTGAGTGGTAATCGAGCTATATATATTATAATATATTGTATAATGTAAACTGGGTGCTTTTGGAATCCTCGAAGCTTAAGTGCAATTTATTATATTGAAGTTGTAGGAGTGATTCATGACTAATTAATTATATTAATCTATATTACTAGCAAAAAGCTGAGCTTTGTGAGAGCTCGCGTAGTTTTTCTATATATTTTTTTAACCTCTTGACTCTTCCCATTCGGGAATATGGCGCCACAGTCAGTGTACTTTACTTGTACTACTATGATGTATTTCAATATTTATTATTTCGATTTTTTTTTCAAATACAAAAATATACCTATTTCAAAAACAAAAAAACAAGTGGACTTGATAGTAATGCTTAAGGTGATTCAACTCGCGATGGCTGTATAACCACTAATTTTTCACCATATTTAATGGATCAAATTAATATTTACCACATTTCCACTGCCAAATTAAAGCTTTATAAACACTCTCGCTGAGCACTCTGCAACAGTTTGAAACTTTCATTTTTTTCATTTTCTGCTCATTGATACAGTCTTCTGTCAATTTGGGAAGCATTCGCACCTCTCCAATTTCACTGTCTAGATTATATATTTCAACAATATCTTTCCATGTAGCCACTTTGCCTTCATTTAAAATGTCCTTTGTTAGAAAGTTGTTTCTAATTCCCTTGAGCAAATGAGGAGGATCATATAAAACATGTTTTTTTTTTATTGCAGGATAGGCATGCGCTTGACGACAATCAATGCTGGACAGCACTGATGAGGTCTAGGTTGGAGCGCGCTTGCCTAGAAAATGCCTATTCACTCTTGCCTTGAAGGTACTGAGGTTATACGTGGCCGGAAACACAGAAGTTGGAAGTGCGTTCCACACCTTAGCGGTTCGATTCAGAAACGTTGAACAGAAGCGTTTCGTGCGAGCAGGTTGGATTTCAACCACGTAAGGATGCCAACGCTCACGATTTCTCGAAGTTCTGTGGTAAAACGGTGAAGGGGGCACAAGGTTGTGAAGTTCTTGAGCGCACTCTCCAAAGTATATCCGATAGAAGACCGATAGACAGGCAACATTGCGACGGTGCTGCAGACTGAGCATTTTTGCCTGCGTTAGTGACTGATCACCTATAATTCGGCGGGCACGGCGATCTACCGAGTCTAATGCATCGAGTTGGTACTTGGCAGAGCCATCCCATAGGTGGCAGCAGTACTCCATGGCCGAGCGCACCTGAGCCTGATAGAGAGTCAGGCGCTGCTCAGGCGTGAAGCACCGCTTCACCTTGTTCAGGATACCAAGTTTTTTGGCTGCTGTTTTTGCCTTTGACTCGATGCATTTCCCGAAATTGAGGTTGGGCGAGATGTCTATGCCCAGGAGCTCAATATGGTCACTAATCGGTATGGACACACTTTGGAAAGTTGGAGTCAAGGTAAAGGGACTCCTTTTGGCAGTGAATAAACACGCTTGAGTTTTGGTCATTAAACTTAACTAAATTGGCGTCGCCCCAATCGGACACCTCCTTCAGAGTTAAGTTAATGCGATTCACCATGGCCTCTCTATACTCATGGATCTCAGTAGCACTGGCTCGAGAGCTGGACATGTATCTGTCCGTAACAGTGCTGTCATCAGCGTACCCAAAGATACCGGGCTTTAGAAGATCGTTGATGTGCAGCAGGAAAAGTGTTGCGGACAGAACAGATCCCTGAGGAACACCGGCGTTGACAGCCATTAGGTCAGATGAGCAGCCGTTAACGACAACTCTAAATGACCTCTCACTCAGGAAATCAGATATCCAGCTACATAAGCCAGTGGGTAACCCGTATGACGGAAGCTTACTGAGAAGACTGTCATGCCAAACCCGGTCAAAAGCCTTTGAAATATCAAGAGACACGGCGAGTGCCTCACCCTGTTTCTCAATGGCTTCGCCCCAAGTATGTGTGGCATACACTAGAAGATCACCCGTGGACCGGTTTTTCCGAAAGCCGTACTGGTGGTCAGACAGAAGATCGTTTTCTTCCAGGTATGCCAGGAGCTTATTGTTAAGCACACGTTCCATAGCTTTACAAAGGATGGACGTGATTGCTATCGGTCTATAATTGGCCGGGTCAGCACGACTCCCCTTTTTTCGGTACTGGCTGCACGTTTGCAACTTTCCACGACTTGGGGACATGAGCAGTTTCAAGAGAGAGACGAAACAAGCGTGTTAATACAGGAGACAACTCAGGGGCGCAACTCCTCAGGACAACTGCAGGTATACCATCAGGGCCACTGGCCTTGCTCACGTCGAGGTTACGAAGAGTTTTTAGAACCTCTTGCTGGTGTATGCGTATCTCCGGCATAACGGAGTCACAAGTTGGAAGGGTGGGCGTGCATTTGTTTCCAGCAATAAGACGTGAGTTTTCAGCAAACAGAGATGCTAGAAGATTAGCCTTGTCTGTTGCAGAAACAGCCAGTGATCCATCTGGTTTCTGCAGAGGCGGCAGCGAAGGACGGCAAAAGCTCGCTTCAACCGACTTCGCGAGGGACCAGAAAGCTTTGCTACCACTGGGGTGAGAGGCTAGCTTACGCCCGATGCGGTTAGTTCGACTGAAGCGAGCTCTTTCCAAAACCCCTCTTGTAGGATTTGGCGGCAATATTGAATTCTCTTTTCTTGATTTTGACATCCGGAGCTTTGAGAGCGCGAGCGTCCGCCCATGATACAAACGCTGAATGCTTACGAGCCTCTGCAACAGCGCATTCAGCGTTGTACCACGGGGGTGTCTTACCATCGGGCGATACGTCTGAAAATGGTATAAAGTATTCCATTGCCTGGCGTATCACATCCGATATAGCACTCTCACAGCTCGACGGATCGTTGGTAGAGAAACAAGCCTGCCGCCAAGGATAAGATGCAAAAAAGTGCCGCATCTCATCCCAATCTGCTGACCTGTATCGCCACACCCGTCTTTTAACTGAAGAGTCTGAGGACGGAGGATAAAAATTGGATACAGTTTTCACAACACAGTGGTCTGAGGTCCCCAAGGGGGAAGAAACTGAGACCGAAAACCTGTCTGGATCAGTTGTCAGCAGAAGGTCCAAGCAATTGGGTGTGTGTCCATCAACATCTGGTATCCGAGTGGCCTCCTGGACTAGCTGAGAGAGATCTAGCGATAGTGCAAATTTGCGCGCCTCTCTCCCGGCTTGGTCAGTTTTCAAGTATGGGAAGAGCCACTCCTGGTGGTGGGCATTAAAGTCTCCCAGAAATACCAGCTGTGCGGCAGGATATCGATGTTGGACGATGTCAGCCTTTTCGCTGAGGTAGTTGAACAACTGAGTCGTCTCCTGGTCACCACTATGCGAACGATAAACGCACGCATATACTGTTTGCTCACAACCTGTATCAACCAAGCACCACAGAACTGAGAACTTAGGTACCTCCAAATTACGGAGACGTTGGCAGCAGATATTATCACGAGCGTACAAACAAACCCCTGCGCGAGCTTTAAAATTATGCTCAAGCGAATACCCGGGGTACTGCAGGTACGCTGTATCTGCTGGGCTCTGAATTTGGGTCTCCGTGAGAAAGAGTAGGTGCGGCTTTGTTGTCTCAAGATGGTGGTGGACAGCATTGAGATTAGAGTGCAATCCTCGAATGTTTGAGAGGTGCACTGAAAAAGAGAGGATGTGCAGCCGCTGTTTAAAACCTTTTCTCTTTTTGTTGCGCTTCATTTTTAGGGGGAGTGAATAGGTATGGGAAGATGGAAGTTGTACGCGATGCTGCATTCTTGACACCGTGACCCCAAATCGAAACAGTGCTGATGGTAGACTCAACTGGAGACCGCGGGGACGCCCGAACCCCCCTGGAAATCGCCATCGGGTCCTCTCTCCGGTCGCCAACCGGCACGATGGAAGCCATTCCAGGATTTTTCGCCAAAGGTGGCGGGGCAGCCTTTCATAGGTGGCGAACCTACTAATTGGGCCCCCAACTACCTGCGGTCGGCCAGCGGTGCACCGTGCTTCGGATCCCGCTGCTCTCCAAATTGAGCCGCCCGGCACCGTTACAACTCAGATCAGAACCTGTCATCAAAATGCAGCACAACTGTACAAACCCATTTCCCCATGAATGGCTGCAGCGAACAACGCACCGGAACACGACACATCCCATGACGCGACGAATCGTGTCACAAAATGAGTCATTTAGCGGTTCGACTTTGTTTGCTGGGTGGTGATACTAGCCACGGCCGAAGCCTACAACCTCTGATATTGTTGCTCAATTAGCACCACCCGGGGGTCACGTGTAGGGCAGCGAGGATTTGAACCTGATTTTAGTAAAACCTACGGACGCGAGCAACTTTAACCCCCAAATGTAATGTTTTATCAGATAAAGTGATGGTACCATCTGTAAAATTGAGAACACAATTATTTAATTTAACATTACCTACTACAAAACGACTAAAACTAAATTTATTTCAGGGGTTGATCTCTTTCTCGAAATTGGACCTACCTAGCTGGACTGTGTCCCAGGTATATATACTCGTCCACAATTTCCAGTGCAGAGTTCTCAACGATTACTGGGTGGAGCCACAGATAACCCCCAGTAGATGCCGCATCATTGAATTGTTGTACGTAGTCGAGTTCACAAAATTTGGAGGAAAGCACGGGGTACGGGGAGCGCACCACCTGCGCCGTGATTGGCCTATTCGAGGTCGCACTAGAAATGTACCGGAACATAGTGATGGACTGCATCAAAATCATCGAGCAATATTGTTAGTTGAAATAAAATGTACTTGCTGAATTTCTTTAATCAACAATACTAAAATAATTCCCTGGGGTCAAGAAAAAGGAAATGGTTTCCAAAATTTTAAAAAGTCGCCGCCATATTGGAATTCTTTGTTATTGGACCGATTTCGTTCAAAATCGATATTTAGGCTTCCCTGGGGTCAAGAAAGAGGAAATGGTTTCCAAAATTTTAAAAAGTCGCCGCCATATTGGAATTCTTTGTTATTGGACCGATTTCGTTCAAAATCGATATTTAGGATTCCCTGGGGTCAAGAAAGAGGAAATGGTTTCCAAAATTTTAAAAAGTCACCGCCATATTGGAATTCTTTGTTATTGGACCTATTTCGTTCAAAATCGATATGTAGGCTTCCCTGGGGTCAAGAAAAAGGAAATAGTTTCCAAAATTTTAAAAAGTCGCCGCCATATTGGAATTCTTTGTTATTGGACCGATTTCGTTCAAAATCGATATTTAGGCTGCCCTGGGGTCAAGAAAGAGAAAACGGTTTCCAAAATTTGAAAAAGTCGCCGCCATATTGGTTTTTTTGTTTTTGGACTGATTTCGTTCAAAATCGATATTTAGGCTTCCCTGGGGTCAAGAAAGAGGAAATGGTTATCAAAATTTTAAAAGTCGCCGCCATATTGGAATTCTTTGTTATTGGACCGATTTCGTTCAAAATCGATATTTGGGCTTCCCTGGGGTGAAGAAAAAGGAAATGGTTTCCAAAATTTTAAAAAGTTGCCGCCATGTTGGAATTCTTTGTTATTGGACCGATTTCATTCCAATTTGGTATTTAGGCTTCCCTGGGGTCAAGAAAGAGGAAATGGTTGCCAAAACTTTAAAAAGTCACCGCCATATTGAAATTCTTTGTTATTGTACCGATTTTGTTCAAAACCGATTTTTAGGATTCCCTGGGAATAGAAAAGAGGAAATAGTTGCCGAAATTTTAAAAAGTTAACGCTATGTAGAAATTAACGCACAATTTTAAATACAGCGGTCAAATAAAGAATTTCAATATGGCGGTGGCTTTTAAAATTTTAGCAACCATTTCCTCTTTCTTAACCATACAGAAGCCTTAATATCGATCTATTAAAACGAATATGTTTTTTAAGTTGTAGAAGTTATGAGGAAGAAAGTTCTACGTAGGCTTATACTAGAACGTTAGATAAACGTGCAGAACGAACTTACGAGATGGATTTTTATTTGACTACACAGATCACCCCCAGTATATACCACATGCCGATAATTTTGTATGGTTTTTAAGTCACCAAAGTTAGCGGAAAGCGCGGACTGCGGGGAGAGTGTCAGCGATGTGCGATTGGTTATTTCAAGGACAAACTCAAAGTGCCTAGTAAAATAGTGTTGGGATAGGGATTTTTTATCGACTGCCGATAAATAATAAAACAAAATACTTTGGTACAAGACATTGTTTATTATTTACACATAGTACCTACCTACACATACATTGTAATAAAGGTTACTTATAAAGGTTAAGTAAGCCTGAAAAGCTTTATAGATTACATCAATATAAAAAGTACTTACTAATCTATTTATGATAAGAAATTTGAAATAACAAATATAAAATAACAAATTCATAGATTGAGAGAGTCCATACCAACACTGGCAAATATAACGTTGGCACAGCTGTATCCATCAACCTTCTACGATTTTTCATAATGTGAAAATTATCTTCTGCGAAGTGCCTTGAGCAAATTACGCTGTTTTTAGTAGGAAACCTTTCCTCCCCACGGCGTGTTGTGTCTATCCACTTCTTTTTCCTCTCAGGACTTCTAGGAAATCAAGAATGCAATATTTCATTTTTACGGTTACAGAGCTAGTCAAATAAAAAACCCCCTATACTCTTCAGATCGTTCTGCACGTTTATTAGTATAAGGCTGAAACCACATCTATTAGGATCGATTCGCGTTTATGCCAATGGTTTGAGACACACTTGTAAGGATCGCGCGTCGATGCATACGAAAGGATCCTTTCATAAGCAAATATGAGAGGAAATGGATGCCAAAATTTTAAAAAGTCTCCAATCCCCGCCATATTGAAATTCATTCGAAATCGATATTTATGCTTCCTTGGAGGCAAGAAAAAGAAAATAGTTGCCAAAATTTTAAAAACTCACCGCCATATTGGAATTCTTTGTTATTGGACCGATTTCGTTCAAAATTGATATTTAGGCTTCCCTGGGCTTCCAAAATTTAAAAAAGTCAGCGCCATATTGAAGTTCTTTGTTGTATGAAAATTTTGGCAACCATTTCCTCTTGATCCCAGAGAAGCCTAAATATCGATTTTGAACGAAATCGATCCAACAACAAAGAACTTCAATATGGCGGTGACTTTTTAAATTTTTTGAAACCATTTCCTCTTTGTTGACCCCAGGGAAGCCTAAACATCAATTTTGAACGAAATCGGTCCAATAACAAAGAATTCCAATATGGCGAAGACTATTTCAAATTTTGGAAACCGTTTCCTCTTTCTTGACCCCAGGGAAGCCTAAATATCGATTTTGAACGAAATTGGTCCAATAACAAAGAATTCCAATATGGCGGCGACTTTTAAAAATTTTGGAAACCATTTCCTCTTTCTTGACCCCAGGGAAGCCTAAATATCGATTTTGAACGAAATCGGTCCAATAACAAAGAATTCCAATATGGCGGTGACTTTTTAAAATTTTGGAAACCATTTCCTCTTTCTTGACCCCAGGGAAGCCTAAATATCGATTTGAACGAGATCGGTCCAATAACAAAAAATTCCAATATGGCGGCGACTTTTTAAAATTTTGGAAACCATTTCCTCTTTCTTGACCCCAGGGAAGCCTAAATATCGATTTTGAACGAAATCGGTCCAATAACAAAGAATTCCAATATGGCGGCAACTTTTTAAAATTTTGGAAACCATTTCCTCTTTCTTGAATAAATATGGTCGAGCGAAGCAATGGCTGGATCATGCGTCATGCTCGTGAACGGGTGCCGCCGGCGGGAATGGGGCTACTTTCTGTCTGCCCGTCTTTGGCATGAATTGTATTGTAGTACGTTTTGTGGAAATGTCATATTCTATTCTAACAAAGATGCACGGGTTAAATCAGCTTGCCATCCAGCTGCCCACAAGATAGTATAAAAACTTATTACAATGTAATAGCTACTTATTAATATTGTAAAATGATTATTTTGAAAAGAGCAACTGCTGAGTTTCTTGCCGGCTCTTCTCAGCAGAATCCGCTTTCCGAACCGGTGGTAGAATCTTGACGTGTCATAAGAGCCACAGGTTGGCCTACATGAAATAAATAATTTTGAATTTGAATAATTTTGAATTTGAATTTGATTTTGACCCCAGGGAAGCCTAAATATCAATTTTGAACGAAATCGGTCCAATAACAAAGAATTCCAGTATGGCGGCGACTTTTTAAAATTTTGGAAACAATTTCCTTTTTCTTGACCCCAGGGAAGCCTTAATATCGATTTTGAACGAAATCTGTCCAATAACAAAGAATTCCAATATGGCGGCGACTTTTTAAAATTTTGGAAACCATTTAATCTTTCTTGACCCCAGGGAAGCCTAAATATCGATTTTGAACGAAATCGGTCCAATAACCAAGAATTCAAGAATTCCAGAATAAGGCGGAAAAGTGCACCTGTGTTTGCACACATACCTGAGAATGGAGATACTCGTAGAATACAATAGAATTTCAAAGGCTACGTTGTTCAGAAAATTTTACCGATATATCGATACTTTTTGGCACATAAATATAATTAATTTTATATTCGTTATTACAAGTTTTCTAAATACATAATTACTTACCTACATGCAACATCGATATCGATTTCAATATATTTTTTATGAACTGCAACCCTAACTTACACGTGCTCCCGTTAGACAGAGCTAACTATAGTATTTAACGTAATGAGTGAAAGGGACTTCTCAAAAACACGTCACCGCGTTCAAAACAAAACCAGTATAAATTGAAATCCGGCTCGTAATTATTTATTAGAAATAAATACAAATTTACTAGCCGGTGAAATGTTATGCCATCTTTTTTATAACTTGACGTTTTGGCATACTTTCCACACCATTTCACAGCACATGAAGCCATTTAATACGTATTTTTAAGATTTCGATTTAAATAAACTCGGACTTGCGCACGGGTCACAAGATTGGTCGAGACTGAAGTCGTGACTAGAAGCGAGAATACTTATATTTCCTAAATCAAGTATGTGTTGTGCGCGACTGTTGCCTTGTATGCGGCATCTACTGGGGGTTATCTGTGGGTGGAGCGGAGCAATGAGCATGAGCATTGGACATGATTTTCGTCTTGCTCATGTTCATTTTCAGGCCCACCTGTTGAGAAACCCTGCTGAGATCGTTGAGCATTGTATTGAGGTCTCTCAGAGTCTCTGCCATGACTACTATGTCATCGGCAAATCGCAGGTGAGTGATGTACTCGCCGTTTATGTTGATGCGAAGTCCGTTCCAATCCAGAAGCTTAAAGACGTCCTCCAACGCAGCGGTAAAGAGCTTCGGGGAGATTTCGTCTCCCTGTCGCACTCCACGCTGCAAGTGGATTGGCCTCGTAGTCTGGTCCTGTATACGTACTGACATAGTGGTGTTTTCGTACAAGCACTTGGATATACCGGTAGTCGATCCGGCATCTCTGTAGCGACCTCAATACAAATGCTAAAGCTAACAAAACGTATAATTCGGCATATTTTTCAGTATTTTTCATAATAATCGAGAAAAAGTAAATTGCCGCCGAAACGTTCCATTTGCTCTAATGACGTCACAGTTCACATTTCAAACAATGACAATTCCACAGCCCATAGGTGGTGTGAACTGTGACGTCATTCGAGATCACGGACGTTTTCGATCTCGTGAAGATGGCCGGAATTATAGCAATTTTAATTAATGTTTTCTAATTAAATAAAACTTTATTTTTTAGTTTTGTCGTATAGAATAATGTTTTTAGATAATAATCTTTTAGGATGACATGGGCATATGTATAAAGAAGAAATTAATTAGACAGTACTACAACAGTAATGAAAAATCAAACTATTTGCTATAAAGAAACCGTAGGTACATACCATGAAACTGTTCCAATGATTGAGTGGGAACTCCAGTCGAAATCTCTGCAGAAGTAAATAAACTCGGACAGCGTTTCCTTTGTCCACTTAAATATTTATTTTCGAAATGCTTCTCACAGACATATAGGCTACGAAAATGACTTGGCTTTATATGTGATAGTTGAAGAGCATGGGGCATTGATGTGGAAGATCACATCTCACGATATTTTTCACTCCGCGGTACCCGGAATAATCGCTTGCCTTCACTCGAAGTAGCTCGGCAAGTCGGAATTAAACAGATTTTGCAAGGCATTTTGATAACAAACGATCACAAAATTGAAAAAATTTTGCTGAATAGTCTTCCAAGTCTTCCAACGTAACGTCAAACGCAAAGAGTATAATATATTATGTCAACAAACGTCGCACACAGGAAAAGAGTCCGTCCTCAGCAATTCTATGTTTGTCAATGCCATGATCTGTTGTCTATGGGTAATCTTCTTGGGGGTCATCCGCCATCTTGAATATTTAACGGTACAACCAATACGGTATTTGACTATATTAAAAATATCGTTTCATTTGGTGTCATCCTAAAAGATTATTATCTAAAAACATTATTCCATACGACAAAACTAAAAAATAAAGTTTTATTTAATTAGAAAACATTAAATAAAATTGCTATAATTCCGGCCATGGTCACGTGATCGAAAACGTTCCGTGATCTCGAATGACGTAACAGTCCTCGCCACATATGGGATGTGGAATTGTCATTGTTTGAAATGTGAACTGTTACGTCATGAGAGCAAATGGAACGTTTCGGCGGCAATTTATTTTTTTGAATTTATTTCTCGATTTTTATGAAAAATACTGAAAATTATGCCGAAATATACGTTTTGTTAGCTTCAGCATAGCATTATTAACAATTTAAGATGATTTTCTAAAAGTAGTCAAATACCCTATTGTAGGCGAGTGTCAGGGGCCTGATATAAGGCTTATTATAAAGACTTTCACCATCGTTTCCTATTTTTTACGGGCTACCTTAGTTAACTTAGGTGACGCTTTCTGTCAATCTCGTTTTTATGAACCTTTAGGGAACACCTAAAAATTGAATTAACATTGAGGAATTGTATATAATGTCAGTTATGCATACATAGCATAATATCTATTATCTATATTGTTAAAGTATTTTGAAAAGAGTATGTAGGTAACTGCCGAGTTTCTTGCTGGTTCTTCTCGGCAGTAACGGCATTCCGAACCAGTGGTAGACTCATTGACGATTCAAAAGTACTTGTAAAAGTTTATTTGAATAAAACACATTAATTCTATTCTATTCTAATATGTATTTCATCTTTTTGTCACATGATCAGTGGTCACCATCGTAGCTCCTAGTTCCATGGTGGTCACCCTACAAAAAATACAAGTGGTTCGGGCATGGAACTAGGAATTACGACTACTATTTCTATGGGTTCGGGGTTGGTTGGATACCATGTTCCTGTCTGTGATTGTTACAATCTAGTCGTAGCCATGGAATTATTATGTACTATTATAATAATAATTCCATGGTCATAGCTCATAATTCCATGTTACAATCTTATTATCTATTGATCTAAGGATGATATAAAAGGCTCAGAGGGCTAGAATCCAGAGTCTTGAAACCAGTTACTTTTTTTTCACTGTACTGCTAGTGAGTAGTCTTTGGTAGAATTAAATAAATGTCAATTAGTAGGTAATAGTAACTAATCTGTGTGTCAAACGAAATAAAAAATAAAGGAACCGTCGAGTGCATATCATTAAAGAATTGAATTAATAATTTATAGGAAAGGTGGTGTCCCAGTGAATATCCCTCCATTGTTTATGCTTGGTAACTGGTAAGGTACCAATTAAACTGCCATGTATATGCGCCATGAAAGTCACTGTTAAAAGTAAGTACCGGCTGTTTATTTATATCGTGCTCCCTGAATTTTATTGTTTTGAGGTGTCGAATCGATAGAGGGTAGTGACTTTTCACAACAAACTGCTTTTCTTTTTCCGCGGAAAATGCGTAGTTTTTGTGAAAATCGACAGTGAAAATGGGGGAAACCTTCGTCTAGCAGTGGACGTCTATAGCTTGAATAAGAAGAAGAAGCTAATGATTAACCCCCGACAAAAAAGAGGGGTGTTATAAGTTTGCCATGTGCATTTGTGTATCTGTCTGTTCCCGGGAACGTAGCTCCCTAATGAATGTACCGATTTTTCTGTTTGAAAGCTAACATAATATTGAGGTGGATCTTAGCTATAATTTATGACGATCTGCTCAGGCGTTTGAAGATCATCAGCTCTTTTCCTACTTGATTAACGAGTCTTACAAACTTTCATTGGTGCGATTGATTTGAAACTTGGTGTCATGTTACTTCAGATTATTTCAAAGGCTTGGTAACCTTAAGCTGATGCTGCAGAATCAAGTAGTCTGCGGGATACCCAACTTCTCTGCAACTTACAGCAGATATAGTGTGTTTGGGCGCATTAGAATATGTGTAGGTATTAGGTGATCGAGGATCGAGGTGGAGGATCTGATAATGGAGCAGTAAACTGGGTAACAGGTTGTCAGTTGTAACGTACATAATTTGGCTATAGATTAGTATAGTTTCACATCATTTTCCAATCCATCCATCCAATCCATCGCCTGCTGAGTGACCCTGAGTCTTATGAATAATTCTTCAGTGCATAATAAACTTCTCTTTATAATATCATCATCATCATTAGCAACCCATCAACGGCTCACTACTGAGCGCAGGTCTCCTCTCAGAGAAGGGTCATAGTCCACCATGCTGGCCCAATGCGAATTGGCGGACTTCACACACCTTCGAGAACATTATGAACAACTCTCAGGTGTGCAGGTTTCCTCACGATGTTTTCCTTCACCGTTGAAGCAAATGATATTTAATTGCTTAATAGGAGACCACAGTCCTAACCACTAGGCTATCACTGCTTTATAATAATTATATTATGGGTTTGTAATAAAAGGAAACATTTATATGCTTTTTTCTAAGGTTGGACAGGCGTCGCGACTTGGAGGTGGATAGCAAACGACGATAACTGTGGCATCTGTCGTATGCCCTTTGACAGCTGCTGTCCTGACTGCAAGCTCCCCGGTGACGACTGCCCGCTAGTGTGGGGCGCGTGCTCGCACTGCTTCCACATACACTGCATTGTGAAGTGGCTTCACTCGCAACCGCAGCAGCAGTGCCCTATGTGTAGGCAAGACTGGAAGTTTAACAACAAGTGAACATTGGTAAGTCTTTTTTTACAAGCTTTTATTTGACTTCCAATGTATATATTATGTAAGGTCAAATCTTGCAAGATGAATTAGAACCATTATTATATATATTCTGTGACGAGAGTCGAGAATCTGGAGCATTAGCTTAAAAAAACCAGCCAAAGTGCTAGTTGGACTCACCCAAGAAGGGTACCGTTCCATCTTAATAGATTTAACAGTAGAACTTATGTACTTTTAATTATTCAATCATCATCATCACCATTGAAGTAAGTGATATTTAATTGCTTAAAGAGTTAAACACAGGACTCAGAGGACTTGTTCGAAATAATCGAGAACGCTGTAAAGATTTATTCCGTTATCCCACTCACAAAACCTCATTCTTCAGCAAGAGTATTTGTGTGATGGCGATTAAGGTATACAATAAAATACCTGAGCAGATAAGGAAATGTAATAATATAAATCAATTTAAAAATAAACTACGCGACTTTTTATTAGACAATACATTTTACAATATCGATGAATTTTATCAATTAAGGTATTTTTAAATTTTAAATGTAACTTCCTTTTATTGTTACCTATGTACTTATGTGAGAATAATGTGTACTTGAGCCTAAATTAATTGTTTTAAAGAAACCATTCTTTTGTATCTCTATTGCACGCCGAAAAGGCAATGTATTATGATGATATTATGCAATAAATGACTTTGACTTTGACTTTGACTTTGAGGTGCGTGCGTACCCGGGATCGAACCTGCGACCTCCCGAATAGGAGGTCACAGTCCTAACCACTAGGCTTTATTATCACTGCTTTACCTACCTACCTACAATTCAAACTTTTTCCATCCTCCCATAATATATCAATTTGGACATTGGCTTGCGACACCCTTGCCCTAATCAGTTTCTACACGCCACATAATAAATCACTTGGCGGCACGTCTTTGGCGGTAGGGTGGTAAGTAGCCAAGGCCAAAGCCTCCCAGACTAGACCAGAGACAATTCAGAAATTATAAATTGCCCCCGCCATGAATCGAACGTGAGACCTCCCAGTTATAAGACCAAAGTGCTCACCATTACGCCCGGGAGGTCATCAAAAAACTCAAAGCAAAATATTGGTATGTTAGCTTTATAATATCATGTCTTGTGCACTAAACTTTTATCTATGGGATTATGCAAAAGTGGGAGACCACCCTTGCTCACTTTTTTTATATTTTATTCTTTTATTTTTTTGAGAAAATGTCTGAATATGGGTGAATTGATTTTTTATACGGTCATAAATCATAATATTAAAATCAAGTTATTTATTATGGTTATTTTCACATCATAAAAAAATCAAAATACCTACTGTTTTTAAATTTTTATCTGTTTGTCTGGACTAATCTTCGGTGGCTGAACCAGTTTCGATTATAGAGAGATAAAATAGAGGACTTTGCAAGGAATGATCTATGCTACTTTTAATCCTCATTTCTTAATAGTCACCAAGTCCCATGTGAAAATACTAGGGGCGTTTGAAAAGTTCGTAGCCTAACGTAGATCGAAATGTCATATAATTTTCAAACTACGCTCATTTTAAAGCTTCATTATTCAATTGTAACGATACAAAATTTCATTCGTTTATTTGCATTCGTTACGATGCCTCACGCGATCCCATCGAACAAGTAGTGATGATTTTTGAAAATGGAAAATATCGAGTATCGTACAGTGATTAAATACTTGAATAAGAAAGATTTTACACCAAAAGAGATTTTTGAAGACATGTTAAAAACTTTAGGTGAATCTGCGCCTTCGTATGCGACCGTGAAAAATTGGGTGGCGGAGTTCAAACGTGGCCGTGAGAGCGTTAAAGATGACCCACGTACTGGTAGACCACCATCGTCTACCACCGACGATAAAAATGAAAATATTTGTGACATGATTTTATCTGATCGGAGATTGACTGATAAGGAGAAGCTAACACTATACGCATCTCAACTGAACGAACGCATCACATATTTACCAATAAATTACACTTTTCCAAGGTGTCTGCGCGATGGGTGCTTCTGCTGCTTTCAGTTGAACAAAAACACGTTCGACTGACGATTTTCCGCGAATGTGTAGAGTTGTTTGAGGCTGATCCACGTAAATTTGTTGGATGATTTGTGACTATGGATGACAATTGGATACATCACTATAATCCAGAGACAAAAATAAAGTCTAATTTTGGAAAATACCTGGATTTCCTATGCCAATAAAGGCAAAAGTTGTTTTATCCCCCCGGAAAAGCGATGGTCGCAGTTTCTGGGATTTAAAGGGTATAATTATTCTGGATTACTTAGAAAAAAAGATGAAAATATAATTTTGCTTATTATTGCAATCTGCTGCGACGTTTAAGAGTAGAAGTTAAAGAAAAACAGTCTGATTTGCTGAGAAGAAAAGTTTTGTTTCACCAGGACAATGCGCGAGCTTACACATCAGTTAAAGGCACGGCAAAAGTCCATCAGTATGGCTTTGAATTGTTACACCAAGCCCCGCATTTAACTGATTTAGCTCTATCAGACTTTTATCTATTTCCAAAACTTAAAAACCACTTCGGAGGTCAAAATTTCTTTACAAATGAATAGGTCAAAACTGCTTTGGATGCATTATTTTCAGGGCTTGGATGAAGATTTTTTAAAGCTGGTACAGAAGCTTTGCCAATCCTACGTAAAAATTGTATTGAACTCTGAGGAGAAGGCGTTCAAAAATAAATTAATTAAAAAAATATAACTTCAAGTTTTCCTGGTTAGGCTACGAACTTTTCAAACGTCCCTCGTAGTTAATATTATGTGCAGAAAAGTTTGCAGGCAACCACTAGTTATAAATAGGTAAACGGAATTTTCTATGAACAGCATCTATCTTCCAATCAAATAAAATTGCAGCAGTTAATGTTTGATGAGCATGAAACAATAGGCCACTAAAGTGCTTTCAAAAGTAGCTTACAATAGACCCCATGCAATGTGGCGATGCGATGGCGTGCGCCGCTACGGACCGGCAGTATTGCGTCCATTCTCATAGTAAACAATCGCCTTTGCTGATAATGTGTGGGTCAACACATTGTTCTGTCTGCTGCGGAAAAAGTTGAATACGCAATAGCGTTTGTACAGCTATAATAATACACCTAATCTGTTTTTAAGATAAGGCTTTACTAAAACTAGTTTAGTCTTTAAAAACTGTTAACAAAAGTTTAGTAAGTAGTAATCATACTACCGCTACTGGAATTAATGCGGTGATCGGACAATCGGAACTCGAATAACGAATAGCCAGTTCGCCTTCGGCAATCGGCGCACTCCGCAGTATGTGTGGCGCACGGGCGGGGACAGACGTGTCGACCGAGCCCTCGAGAGTTGCTCGCGCGTGTAGTGACTGACGTGATGTTACCTGAACCGCGCTCATTATACTATAGTGTTCGTGATATAGTATTGTCCGAGTGAAGCCTCGTTAAGCATGCTGATGGTACAGAGTAACGCGCATCCCATGAAGACCGCCAAAATTAAAGGTCCCCCACCTGTACCACCGCGGCCGAGCCAGAGCATGGTCGCTGAAGCTCTGGCGAAGACGAGGAAAGCCGTAGCGGACTCCAAGGCCACCCTGAAGACTAGAACCTTTACGAAAAACGAAGTCCATCATGTTTCGTCAAAAGCTAAAACTTTGGACCGGAATGCGACTCCTACAAAGCCTTCCGTGTCTCCTCGACAAAACGGGCTCGCGCGTGTCAAATCCTTTATTAAAGACGTTATTAGTGATCGCAGCTCTTCGTCAGACGAGAAAAAATCTAGTGGTCACAACTCCAGAAGGAGTTCAAGCGACAGCAGTTCGATTCATTCACCGATGTCTAATAAGTCGAGTGAATCGCTGAACTCCAAAGCTGTCAAAACGTGTAAACAGATATTGGTTCGATCTCTGTCCACTTCCAACAAGCTAGATCAGGATGCTAAGTGCAAAGTTTCTAAATCGTCTAGTTTTGCGGAGAAAACCCTTCCTTTGCGTAAGGCTCCCCCACCGCCGTTATCACCTAAACCTAAGTTAAAGCCAATGAAACCGTTACCTGTACAGAAAAGTGTAGAGCAAAAGAAGCAATTGAAGCAACCAGACACTGGTATTTACGCGTTGCCGGTAGACGCTCAGCCACAAAGCCTAATTGCAGATGAATGCTATGCCACCATAGAGGAAGTTAAAAACGTCGAGGATAGACTACAGAACAGTTCACCTAAAGTTATCTCGGACACAAAAAACACGGAACGTGAACCAAACGACGTGAACATAAATAAAAACAACAACAACTCCCTAGAAAGAAAGACTTCTCGGGTAACCGAAATGCTTATTTCGGAAATTCTCGCGAGTAGAAACAATAATAAAGGGGAAGCCAACGCTGTTATAGATAAAGGGAAGGATTCTACGAACTTGGATAACGGGAACGATCCGCCCGAGGTTGACAAGATGAAGGACATGAACAATCACGAGATGTTGATATACGAGCTGCAGACGATGAGGTCCCAATCGGATGTCCCCGGAGGTTTGAACGCCAAGGCAAGCGATGATATGCAATGTGATTCGGAGGATGAGCATTACGCGACAGCATCCGTAGCTAGCGATAATTTTGAAGATGATCAAGCGTACGCGTACATTCGGGACGATGATCTCAAATCTAGGTAAAAAAAATCATATTTAAGGATGATTATACGAGTCTGCCCGCGAAATTCAAATTTAATTTGGTTTTTAGGGTTCCGTACCCAAAGGGTACCAACGGGACCCTATTACTAAGCCTACGCTGTCCGTCCGTCCGTCCGTCCGTCCGTCCGTCCGTCCGTCCGTCTGTCAGCGGGCTGTATCTCGTAAACCGTAATAGATAGACAGATGAAATTTTCACATATTATGTATTTCTATTGCCGCTACAACAACAAATAATAAAAATTAAATTAAATTAAAAAAATTAAATTAAAATATTACCATGGGTACATGGCAATATTTTTATTGAATTTTTTTAACGGAACCCTAAAAGAGCGAGGCCCGACTCGCACTTGGCCGATTTTCGCAATTTGTAAACTAATACGACAAATTAGGCTAATGGCATTCTAATTGCGCCAGTAGAATTATCATCTTCACGGGCTTACATAAAAATCTTTACTTGAAAGTGACCAGTTTAAGAAATTAATCAAAATACTGAGTTGGACGTAAGTAACTTTTTTATATACTATTTGGATTTCGCGGGCAGATGTGTGTCTTCCACCTTAAGTCTTCGTTCAACACTATACTATACAAGCTTTTGCCCGTGACTTCGTTCACGTAGTTAGGTTTTTGAAAATCTCTTGGAATCTATTTGTTTTTTTTTTTCGGGATAGTCTGTCATTCTCCAGGCCATTAACTATACCCATTCAAAAAAATAAGCATCTAAACTACTGAGCCTATTTTGATCAATAAGGGCGTCAATCGCTCGTTATTATGGTCAGGGTGACATAGGCTACATACATACATAATTATAATATGAAGAAAATCAATAAGACGGATTTTTCATCCAATTTTCCCTAATCGGGTTACAGTTTTTAATTTTTTTTTTTCTAGTTACCCTATGTCACCAGACAGAGGTGCGATTGTCTAAAATTATTACATTGATCGTAATCGTTTTCGATGACATTAGCGTCAAATAAACCATAACGGCATTGAATTAGAGCCGTGTATGCATTCTTATACGTTCACGTATGTAAGTACGATACGCTCCATAACTCTCCATACTAAAATCGGTTGTACTGAATTTGTGACTTTAAATCAATACAATAATGATTGTACTTTGACGCTAATGTCGTCGAATACGAATACGATCAATGGAATAACTTTTAAACAATTGGTACCCAGGACCTTACTGACAAATCGATTGACACCTCATTCATGAAAATCGGCTCAATAGTTTAGGCGCTGCATTAGAACTAACATACATAGACTGCTGAACTCGTAATCCTTCCTTTTAACTTTGCTGTAGTCGGTTAAAAATAATCGCCCACCAAAAAATATATCTCCAGGCATTACTCTGAAATTACGTAACAGAGATTTATATAAGCGCTAATTTTAGATCCGCGTTTTCGTTCTGTCGGTTATAGGACAGGCGAATTGACGTGGACAAAGCTGCTGATAAATGCTAACCAATGCAGATCGATTACAGTTTTAAAATTTTGCTCCACAAATCCGCATTATCAAACTGGTTTCACGACAGCTGCCTAGTGTGTATAAAATATACATATTTATTTTGTAAATCAAATATTTATCATTCACTTTTACCCGACTACGGCGAAGCCAAAAGTAAGGGTTATGGTTTTAGCAGTCTATGTATGTACTATGTAGGTATCATGTACGTTTTTCCGGGGTTTTAAGCCAGTGTAGGCTATCGGCTAATATTACGTTTATACTCGTAGTTTTCTGGAGACAATTTGTCTCTGTCCGTAATGTCAACAAGTTTTTTTTACTCAGGAACCACAAATATTCAGCAGACAGGCAGACATACAGACAAAAATTATAAAAACATCTATATTAGACGGACACTTCAATTTTATTTATTTGTATAGCTATAAGGTAATATTATCTTAGTTCTCACACATGTTAATTGCCAAGAATTTTAATTCTAGTGATAAAGTAATTTGCATAATTTTACTTGCAAATTGCCTAAAAACTTTTGAAAAGCCTGTTCAAATGTACAAAATACATAATATATAATATTATATTGATTTTAAATTTTTCCCATGCATCAATCATCAAGTTTCTCCTTTAGTTTCGTTTGTTATCTAAATACAGGAGTTTTTCATCTTCAAATATTAATAATAATAAACTAATTGACCCGCTCCATCTTCGCACGGGTAGGGTACAAAACAAACACAATATGCAACGGTACAAACAGCTTGGGCCTGGAGTTGAATGATATACCTAGTATATAATTATATATTTGGTACTTAAGTACCTACCTAAAATATCAATTAGTTAAATAATCGTCCCTATATCTCCAAAGTTTAAGTGGGCAGTACCCTGGCCCTGTACCATCAACATTGAGAAGCCGAGAACTTTTTTTACACCCACATAACACATTGCGCTATTATGTAGTCAGTACTTGCTATTTGCAAGCACACCAGGCAGCCAGGAAAACTATAGTATAGTATAGTAGTATAGTATGTATAGTTTTGTAAAAGTATGTCTTACTTGAAAAGAACCAAGATCCTCAAAGAGAACGGTCAGGACAGAACGGAACAGGCCCTCGACTGCGAAAAATGGAATGTAACATCCGCCATAGTGACTTTGTTCGTATAAAATATAGCCTATATCACGCTGACCATAAAAGCGAAACGATACCTAATTCATCAAAATCGGCTCAGTAGTTGAAGCTCTACAGTGGTACATTCGTAACTACTCACATACGCACATACATAAACTGCTAAAAGGGGTTGTTTCATCTTGGGCCAGGTACTTGTACACTATACCAAAAAATAGTATTAAATCATAGAAATTGAAATAAAATATCCTTTTTGTAGTTTTACAGTGAATAAAGAGGTACAAATATAAAATTGATAATTGGGTACATTTTGTAGAATAGCTACTCCCGGAGTGCATCCATCTGCTTTTGTTGTGTATGTTTGTAATATCGTTACGTCGTCTTAATGTCATTTCAATTGTCAAACGTCTATTGCTGGTATGTCAAATGTCAATTGCTGTCAATTGTGGTTATTTTTATATATGTCAAATGTCATCATGACTCGTGTAAGTTTGTGTCATTGTCAAAAGAACGCCATGTTGTTGCGCTTTTATTTTGCAAAATAATTTCACATTGTACCTCGTAAAAAGGACCTTTTAATGATTTATAAAGAAAAAATAATCGCTATTTCATGACCCCATACATTTTGAAAGACTGTACATAGATCTGGCCCAGGCTCCATATATATTTGAAACAACCCCTTACAATCATTCCTTTTGGTTTTGGCTTTACCGTTAAAAAAATTCCAAAATAGCTAAGATGCCTATATAATAATGCAATGTTAGAAGTGGAGCGAATTCCTTTCACTTTAAGCCATGATTAAAATACCTGCATAATGTAATTTGCACTTCATGGCTGATGGGATTCCTTACTAGTGCACGACAACACGACTAGGCTCACCTCGATACTCGAGTGATCGAGTTATGTGCACTTTGAACATTTTTAACCGACTTCAAAAAAGGAGGAGGTTCTTAATTCGTCGTTTTTTTTATGTATGTTCACCGAGTACTCGAAGACGCCTGAACCGATTTGGAAAATTCTTTTTTGTTTCAAAGGGTATACTTCCCAGGTGGTCCCATTGAAGTTTTATCGAAATCGGTCGAGCTGTTTTTAAAATATAAATAATAAATTTTATACTTTGTACAGGCGCGGGCGTTTGAAGTCGGTTTTTTAAAAAATATTTTTTTATATTAAATTATACTACATATTTTGTTGGTTTTCATGTCGTATTTTTAGTTTTTACCCATGCTAGATTACAACACTTATTTTTTAGATTTGATAAGATTAGAACACTGGTAGAGATATATAATTTGTTTTTATTTCAATAACATACAACATCACATTCTAATTAATTAAAATCTGAATTATTTCTTAACAAAATCTTAAATCTCAAAAAACCCTATCAAGTGCGAGTCCCAAAAACAAAAGTTTACTGTGTGGACAAAAAAAAGTTAAAATCTGAGCCAACCCGAGCAAAAACAAAATTTTACTGTAGTATTGTACCCTCTTCAATTTTTAACTTTTATTTTTTTATTATTTGTTGTTTTAGCGGCAAAAGAAATACACATTCTGTGAAAATTTCAAGTATCTACCTATTACGGTTCTTGAGATACAGACGGATGGACAGCTAGTCAGCTAGGCATTGTAATAGGGTCCCGTTGGCACCCTTGGGCTACGGAACCCTAAAACGTGTCCTTTCTATTTGAGGCGTTACACTGCTCTACAAAATGTGTAACTTTGTCACCAGACTACGCAAGCAGTTCCGAGCCATCAGCACCATGTCCCTTCAAGGGATGCCTCCATTGCCAAAGAGCCTCAGCGGCTTCGCTGACGGCGAGCCTGATCTCCGGGAGCCAACCCTGACGCCTGCAGACCAGCACCCTCCCACGGACCTTGACTCCCAACTGATCTACTTGAAGAAGGAAATGGTATGTACTAGTATTACTTATGATGCCCGTCTTCACCAACGCTCCCTAACTTTTACAGGCTACCTTTGCTAAGTAAGTGACGCTTTCTTCAATTTGGTTTTCACAAACTTTTAGGGAATACCTAAAGATGAAAATGACATTTGTATTCAGGGGCTACCTACGTAAATATAGTCCTACTTAGGGGATAGTTTAGGTATGGTTGTTGAAAATGGGCATTAGTGTACTTACTAAGCAACCAAAACAGTTTAAGCGCATGACAGGACACTTTAATGCACATCATAAACATAAGTGATTAATAGATATAATTAATATTAGGTTACAACTTACATGCAACAAATCACTAGTAAATGCTGGTACCTACATCCTAGATTGGTTGGTACCTGCTAGGTTCGTCTTCTTCTTCTTAATCAACCTATAGACGTCCACTGCCGGACAAAGGTCTCCTCCATGCACTTCCACAGGCTTCGGTCTTGCGCCGCCTGAATCCAGCGGCTCCCTGCGACTCGTTTGATGTCGGTCCACCTAGTGGGGGGTCTGCCAACACTACAATTCCCGGTGCGGGGTTGCCGCTCCAGCATCTTGGGACCCCAACGAACATCAGCTCTTCGAACTATGTGCTTCGCCCATTTCCACTTCAGTTTGCTAGGTTCGTACTATTTAACAGTTAGTATTATGATGATTTGGTATTCTCTTCCTAGTTCAAATGACGCCGTATTTATCATGCGCTTAATTGTTTTGGTTGAGTAGTACTCATATTTATTAAATCCACAGCAGTATTGTATTGGTCTGAAAAAGGTTCATAAAATTGGAATCACTATAGGTCATCAACAAGCAGGGTTTTTTTTTCAGGTTTATCATGTGTGCAAAATAATAACTAGGCTCTAACTGAAAATAAGTACTTACCTATAAGAAATATGCAAAAATACATTTATTTATTTAGCTTCAAACCTTAGCTTATATCGCGTGCTTTGAGTAATAAACCAACATCGCGTGCTTTGAACTAGGACAAACAGTTTGAGCGCGGCGACCGAATCAAGAAATTCCGTAACGAAAATAAACCTAACACCGTCGTTCAGTAAGCGTTCAACATTTTAGAGGTTCACAAGTACAAGTAGCTCTGTTCGGCGCAGTGGGCGAGCGGCCGCTTTCTTTACCGTATGGTGTATGATGTCGCAGGTTCGAATCTCACTCGCGAAGGTGGACAGCGCGCTTTTCTTGTTTGTTTGGTTTTTAATTATTTTTTTTGCATAATTTTTATTATGCAAAAAAAAATATTGCATAAATATTATAATTGCATAAGTTGATAAAAAATGCAATGCAATAGCTTTACCGCGGCAGTCCCCGAGTGCCACTTAATTATTTTTTTTATAAAAACTAACCTTCGAGTATAAAATGCCATTGTGTATTGTACCTTGTTGTATCTAGTCAACAAGCCTAATGCACTACGCATCTTGCGTGCGTGCTTTCAATCTTGCGTGCGTGTATGTGTTAAAGATGTGCATTAAATATCGTCGTAGTTTCTCAGTGAATTTTATGTACATACACAATATAAATACATACCCAAATAGAAGAATTTTAAGTAAAACCGTAATGTAACTAGGTTAAAGTTATGACTTGCGATAAAGATGATGACGTAATTGTCCTACAGCACACGGAAAACTCGTGAAAATATTTTTTTTTAATTCGATGACAAGCTAGTCCTTGACTGCGATCTCACCTGATGGTAAGTGACGATGCAGTCTAAGATGGTAGCGGGCTAACTTGGAAGGGGTATGGCAGTGAACATTCAACCCATACTCCTAATTGGTTTCTACACGCCATCGTGCCGGAACGCTAAATCGCTTGGCGGCACGTCTTTGACGGTAGGGTGGTAACTAGCCACGGCCAAAGCCTCCCACCAGACCAGACCAGAGACAATTAAGAAATTATAAATTCCCAAATTGACCCCGCCAGGAATCGAACCCGGGACCTCCCAGTTATAAGACAACAACGCTCACCTCGCTGAGCCAGGGAGGTCGTGAAAATATTAATTCTATTAACTGAGTTATAAACGATAGAAACTTCAATGTGCCAGCAATAAATACGTGAGTGATCAAGCAATATTTGCAATTATCGAGTAGTTTTCTATTTATAGAAGTAGGTGGTTTATTGATTTATTAGCTTAACCGATTTCGATTGCCTTATACAGGCAGGTAGAGGATTATACGAGGATAAGGCTAAGACTTGACTGCGATCTCACCTGATGGTAAGTGACGATGCAGTCTAATATGGTAGCGGGCTAAGTTGGGAAGGTACGGTATGGCAGTGTTTATTAAATCCATACCCCTAATCGTTTTCTACACGCCATCGTACCGAACACTAAAACGCTTGACGGCACGTCTTTATCGTAAGGTTTGTAACAAGCCACAACAAAAGCCTACCTAGCCTACTAGACTGGAGCACAGTTTTTTAGGGTTCCGTACCCAAAGTGTACCAACGGGAACCTATTACTAAGCCTCCGATGTCCGTCCGTCGGTCAGTGGCAAGAACCGTAATAGGTATTGTAAGATACTTGAAATTTTCACAGAATGCAAATGCGTATGCGTACAGATATTATAAATATGAAAGTGTGTTTGTTTGTTGGTTTTTCCTTCAATCACGCCGCAACAGAGCTACGGTTGGACGTGATTTTTTGCATAGGTATAGTTGTGGAAAAATTATTGAATATGATTTATTGAAATTTAACCCCTTTAAGGGTGAAATTTCAATAAATCCTTTCTTAGTTGGTGCTTACGTCATAAAAGAAACCTACTGTCAAAATTTCAAGCTTCAACTCCAGTGGTTTAGGCTGAGCGTTGATAGATCAGTCAGTCAAGCTGCATAATTTTTTTGTATATTTAGAGAAGATTAATACTCCGCGTAAATGCAAGTCATGTTATAGTCATGTATTCGAAAGTCGTAGGTCAAGCCTAAGTTATTCAAGTTGTACCCCAAACGCACTTGACCGATTTCCTACTTTTGAACAGCCGTGAATAAATAAATATTCACACACACGAGGCTACACCGACTTCATTTACGGAATGGAATATCTGCTTCTAACTATAAAAATAAAAATAAAAATGAATGAGGATTGCGATGATTATTTTTTATTGAATTCATCTAGCTCAGTCTAGGAAGTGACATTTTGGTTTCTTCCTAGTTGAAAAAAGAAGATTCGTTGATGTCGTGACAAAAAGTGTCTTAATTATGTGAATGTCACATTGTTAAAGAATAGAGTCGAGGATTGTTTATAGTTGAAAATTTTCATACAAAAAGCGATAACGTTTTGCTACCCGTAAATGTTGTCCAATGTTCATAATTTTTTGAAATGTTGCAGATAAAATGAAAAACTATGCCCGTACGTTTTAATTTTAAAGAAATATTGCTTATGTTAAAAGTTATTAGTGACTAAATATCCATATTTTTGACTAAAAAACTTCCTCGACTAATTTTATTTTTTTAAATTTAACTAAACTGAAATACTAAAAAAATGAAACGTACGAGTAGATTAAGGTGTACTGAATCTAATGAGACCAAAATTGTCTAATTTTGTAAACGTTTAGGGGGGTAAAAACGTTATGACCCGAAACAATATTTCAAGAATAAAATTTAGGCAAATAACTCCTGGACTTGCAACTCTCTCTATCGCACGATGCGGGTCGGGCAGCGAAGCGTTGTGAAACAGATAGCATTTTGGAAAATACCTACTCGCGTCGCGTTTCGTCACTAGACACTACTCTCAAGATGTCCACGCAACAATAAATTCGATCCATTGCTCCGAAGTCCGATACTGCGTGATTAAAGGAAAAATCAAAAAATAACTTTTCTCTCTATGATATAGGTTTGATAATATTATAAATGCGAAAGTGTGTTTGTTTGTTGGTTTGTCCTTCAATCACGCCGCAACAAGGCTACGGATCGACGTGATTTTTTGCATGGGTATAGTTGAGGACCTGGAGAGTGACATAGGCTACTTTTTATCCCGGAAAATCAAAGAGTTCCCGAGGGATTTTAAAAACTAAATCCACGCGGATGAAGTTGCAGGCACCAGCTAGTTGTAACATAAGTGAATGACGAAAGATAAAACAAAGCTACGAGTATCAATGAAAATACAAGTAGCAGAGAGGGGAAAATATTTAAAACCACGCCAAAGAATTGAGTGTAACACAAACATGGGCCACGGCTTTGTAAAATATTTGTACTAAATGCGTAGATGTGGGACGCGCTATGCTACGCGTACATCCTTATTTCTTTGCTATTCCACTTGCATGTTACCACAGTAGAATTATGTAACAGTACTGAAACTACCTACCAACGTTCGAAACGGCTCACTCACACAAACATGCGCATCGACGAGACCAAAAAGCGGTCCTCGCGGGACTGTCAGTAGTAAGTGCCGCTTTTTGGTCTCGTCGATGCGCATGTTTGTGTGAGTGAGCTGTTTCGAACGTTTGTAGGTAGTTTCCGTACTGTACATAATTCTACTGTGATGTTACTTTCAGCCGGAGTAAAAACTGGAACTCTACGGTTTGTGGAGCAACGAGCTAGATACGAGTCCATTCATATTGATGTTCAGCAGTTAATCCATACTTACCGTCGGTGCCTTTAAATAGTGCGTTTTTCTAGTGTTGACTACAGGCCTCATAAGCTATTCTCGGAGTCCTCGAGTGGCGACCCTGCAAAAAGCGGAGAGTTGGCAAACCCCCCCCCCAATAGGTGGACCGACGACATCAGACGAGTCGCAGGGAGCCGCTGGATTCAGGCGGCGCAAGACTGAGTGTGAAAGTCCATGCAAGAGACAACTTCAACAACAACAATCGACGTCTATAGTTTGATTAAGATGAAGAGAAGATGGGCCTCATTACGCTGGGTCGCTCAACGGGCGATGGTGAGAGCTGTAGGCTCGGATTATCCCTGCAAGATCAAATTAGGTTATGTTAGATCCGAAGGAGGACCAGAGTTACCAACATAGCTCATCAAGTCGAGTAGCTGAAGTGACAATGCGACTACAACATCATATTTCACCCCATGTCCTAATGTTGGACTTATCACGGACTAAACCCCGTATTCCCGGCTTTTATAACATTGAGTTTGGAAATTAAAATTAAATCATCCTATCAAATGATACAGATTTCCTGTATGATTTGATGAGATGATTTAATTTATAAAAATTGAAAAGACAAACCAATAAAAGTGTGAAGTATCAAGTATTATCAGGCCCGTATTATAAACGCGAAAGTGTGTAGGTTTGTCCTTCAATCACGTAGCAACGGAGCAACGAATTGACGTGATTTTTTGCTTGGGTATGATAGTAGGGGATCTGGAGAGTGATAAAGCCTACTTTTAATCCCGGATAAAAAAAAGGTTCTCGAGGGATTTTAAAACCTGATTCCACGCGCACGGAATTGTATGCAAAAAGCTAGTTTTTATGGGTCATTTCGTAGTTCATAATTTTCAGTACCAGGTATACCTATTGAAAGTCACAGAAAATTACAATCACATTCTAAGAATTGTACCTAGGTACACATAACATCGAATATCATTGCAAAATTGCAATAAAAGTTTCACTATTTTGTAATTGTATCTAAGTACTAACCATTCGGAATGCACCGGTATAAATAGCGTATGAAAGAAAGAACGTAAAATGAACAGAACCAGATATTGCAGTTTAAAAAACAGATGTCTGTGCATTTAAGTTTATCTCTCGTTATCGTACGTAATGTTTAGCTACATTAGTTGAACTGGCGTTTATATAGACGCCTTTATTATATACGAGAACTTTAAAATAGCCTTCAACATATTTTAATGTGCGTGCGGCGAAAAGAAAATTCACTTGGTGTACAATAAATTCTATGTATTTATACGTATTTGGTATACAGTTTGGTGTTTCTCTTTACAACAAAAAGTACAATAATCTTATCGATTAGTTTTGTGTGAGACATGGAACTAGGCATTGCGACTACGTCTTCCTATTTCTATGGTGTGAGATACTGCTTCGTATTGACAGAACAACTGTCTTTAAGATTTTTTCGATTTTCAGCTAGTTTTCTTGGGGTTCCTCCATTTTTTTTTGTTTTTAAATAACCCCTGTATCTCCCTGTATAAAGGGAACAAAACAAAAAAATTATACGTTCAAGCCTTTTTTGAGATTTAGCCAGACTAAGGAACAGTCAAATAAATGATGAACAGATAAATAAATGTTTATAATATTAATCCATTTTCATACATACGTACTTATTTACTTTATCCTTAAATCATGACTTTCGTGACCTTAAAAGTCACAGCAATAAGGTTGCCGAGATTATATTGTAATACCCTAACTATGAAGTTCATTAGAACCTATAGGCTACCAGCTCTTATTAAACTTACTTGTAATACTAGAGATTGCGTGGGACGAAGTAATTGGATGTTTCTATACCAACGTATAATGTTACAGCGGCGAAGGATATTATCTTTATTAGATTCCTTTTAATGAAAATGTTTATAGACATCGTTACGAGGTTTTGTTAGTAGGGTAACTTTTTCAATGTTTATTTATTGAAAATGTAAGATACATTTTAACAAAGAAATTAGGTTCTCCTTAGTTGAAAATGTTAATACCTAAATCTGTAGTTCGTTGTAGATGTATGTTCGATCTGTAGTACAGTTTTGGTACAGTTGTAGTCGTTGTACAGTTTTGGTATCATGTTCTCGTTGTTTATTATTTGCGGAATCATCGGAATTCCATTGGCTATCGTCATGCACCGATAAAGTTTTATAAGGAATCCCTAGAAATTAATCTAATTTGTTATAAAAATAGGCAGGCGTTCGGTGCGATAAGGTTTCAGATGAGCGGCTTATTCTTACGTTATGAACATTGAGGAGCGTGGCATGTTCCGGTTGTCGCTCATTTATCAACCCGGCACCCGACTAGCATCGCACCGGCTCGCTTTGTGAGTTTGAGCAACGGATCGACGTGATTTTTGCATGGGTATAGTCGAGAACCTGTAGAGTTACATAGGCTACTTTTTATATAAAAAACAGAGTTCTCGAGGGATTATAAAAACCTAACTCAACGCGACTCACGCGCGTCAACTCAAATTGGACGTCAATAACGACAAAATATGCGAAAATTATTTAATCTAAATCGTGTTTGTTTGTTGGTTTGTTGGTTTGTCCTTACGCCGCAACAAAGCTACGGATCGACGTGATTCTTTGCATTGGTATAGTTGAGGACCTGGAGAGTGACGTAGGCCACAATTTATCCCGGAAAATCAAAGAGTTCCCGAGGGATTTTAAAAACTAAATCCACGCGGATGAAGTTGCTGTAATCAGTTAGTTTTCTCATTAAATAATATACTATATATACGCCTAAAATTTTTGAGCGAAGAATATAAACCAGGCCAACACCGCAGCGAGTCAATAAATGGCAGTGGCAATTGGCCATAGCGTGGTCAAACCTGTCTCATTTTCCTATCAAGATAGACTTTGAAAAATGTATTTTGATTAGAATTTATTAAGATGTATTCGGCTCAAATCTAGTTATCGTCTTATTCGCGAGCTGACCAGATGGTGGCAACTGGCACATTTATGTTGTTAATCAAGTTCGAAACATCTTATGGACTATACTCTATCCACGGAGACAAGTTAATATAGCGCTCTCTCTGTCACGTAATCTCATACAAATAACAAAGACAAAAAAAGTCAGTGGGCGTAAACCATTCTGAATTATAATCACACTAAATTCAGTTCGACTTAGCTTTTGTCCATACAAAACTGTAATGAATAGTCAAATTCAAGTCATTTATTTTTCTGCAATATTTACACGATTTATTATACCTAGTCATAATTTATTGTTTGAATATTCCTTTAACTACGGTATAAGTCTGAGCCGTACTTTTATTCGATGACAAGATAGTACTTGACTCAGACTGCGATCTCACCTGGTGACGATGCAGTTTTAAGATGGTAGCGGGCTTACTTGGAAGGAGTATCATGGCAGTGTACATTCAACCCATACCCCTAAATTGCTTCTACACAACATCGTGCCGGAACGCTAAATCGCTTGGCGACACGTAGTTCAACAGTTCTTATGTTTGACTTTTCGAGTGCCCTTAAAGTAGGTAAAATTAATAAATACCGATTCTTTAGACCGCAAAACAGTTCATTACAACATGGAAGGCTGTAAGCGTTTTGACACTCAAGGCGAACTGCCTTTTTCAAACATAATAGAAACACCTTGCAAACTAATTATCACGCGCCGCATATAAAAGTAGGAAGATAATAACCATTACAATAACTCCGCAGAAATCCATAAATTACGCAAGAGTGTGTAACACACTTTGCACTTTGCTTGCAACCAGTTGCAATGTTGCAATGATACACTTGTAGAGATCTTCAACTTTTCCATAGACTGTATACACAAAAATAATTACATACATATATTTATTATCATTTAAGGTTTTGCCCATAATGACCACGCTGGGCAGGCGTGTTGGTCATCGCAGGGCTAGACTGATCGCACCGGTGTCGCTGCTGCTCGACACCGGCCTGTGCCATTTGCTCAGTCTAGCCAGTATGAAATGGTTATACCGCCATTTGTCGGTCGTCAGTGCCTCCTCAGTAGACTAGCAGGGGGCACCGTGGGCAGATAAGGTTGACGTTTGGAGCGCTAGATGGAGGTGCGCTACCTTACCCCCCTAGGAAGCCGCTGGATCCAGGCGGCGCAAGACCGAGACCTGTGGAAGACCATGCAAGAGACCTTTGTCCAGCAGTGGAGGTCTGTCAGAAGATTTATTATCATTACTTATCATTAATATGGCGATTCATTTACAAAACACAAGGTCATATTGCGGTTGTTACCTACTCTTATTGATCGATTGATCACTAGGTGACTGATCTGTAAGTATAGTGCTATCCTGTTTCTCAGGTGGCATTGTGGAAAAATTACAAGCATGACAATTTTATTCAATTTTGAACAAATGGTTTTAATTAGTTAGCTATGGTTTTAAGTCTTGGACAAATCGTAAAAAGGTTAATGCGCAATCGGTACTTTATATAGTTTTAAATACCAAATGATTGAACTATTGTTTATTTAACTGTCGGTTAAGATAATTTTAAAACCTTTGTTTGCTTACTCATACAATATGTATCTAACAAATCTTCTAAATCTAGATTGATCTAGGACCTAGGTGAACTAAAAACTAAATATTTTGTTACATTTCTAAATTTTAGATTAAAATGAAAGTTAATAAGTAGTACTTACATACTTATTTTATATCCTTCATACGTATTATTGTTGTTGGAACAATATCAACTCGAGAATCTATTGAACGAGACAGGTTGTTCAGGAATTACTATTGCAACATGCAGCCTTGGAGACCTTGTAATAATTCAAATCCTACACTCGCGTTCTTTATTATAATAACTGTGTATTTGTCGGCATCGATAATGGCAACGTGCATATAATATACCTACTCGTATCTGTGTTCATATTATCATCTACAGTCTACAACTATTACATACTTACTATTACTTATTGCAAATTAACAGTAAGCTGAAACAGTATCAAACAAGTGAAATGTAATGTTCAATAGGTTATTTAGCTATTTTTATTTTCATTGCAGTTCCTTGTCAAGCTTACATAATTTTTTTTGCTGACAGAACTTTACTTTCCTTGATAGAATTCTACATTGGCGGGGCTCTATATCCTTCTCTTCTAATATGTTATATCTTACTAATATATAAATGTGATAGTGTGTTTGTTTGTTCATTGGTTTGTTATTTTGTCCTTTAATTCATGCCCTAACAGACCGACCAATCTACGTGATTTTTTGCATGGGACTTTTTTTGGACTGCTTTTTGTCCCGGACGAAAGGATTTCATCGGGATGACTAAAAAATCTTACTTACATGCACGCGAGCGTAAGCTGCGTTTCGTTATTTATTTATTTATTTAGTTCATACATTTACACAGCGGACAAATAAATACTACTTAAAACAATTACTGAAAAACATAAAATTATTTACAAAAGATGAAAAGAAAAGTGTTTCCTGAAACAGATAGTGTTGATAAAGCTGCATTAGTGAATGAAACACTGTGAAATTTTTATTATAACAACTACTTACCGATGATGACAATCTGCGTAAATAGATCCGCATTCATATAATCCGCTACGCAAAGACGAGTGATGAATTATTACTAGTGGTTCACCACGGACTAAGACCTTGCTTCAAGAATTTTTCTATTTATTCCACCTTTCCACATTAATGTGTGCATAGATTATTTTTATTATAATCAGATTTATTTTTGTGTAAATTATCATACCTTCCTCCTTAACACTGGTTATATAATACCATTATATTATTTAATACTGTGATTATATTGAATACTACTGCTTACTTACTGCTGCCCTTCTAACTTTGCCATAGATTGAATTTACTGTTGTAACTTGTAACTGTGACGTCACCTGGGTCACAGCTGAAAATCAGCGCCTGGCATTGTATGCATTTTTTTGCATATGACGCAGGGCATAGTGCTGAGCTGGACACCCTTTCTGGGTGGTGTCACAGACGAAATTATACTTTTGTAACTAGTTTTGTCTGTGTCACCATTAGTGAATAAAGATATTTTCTTTCTTTCTTTTTAGGGTTCCGTACCAAAATGGTAAAAATGGAACCCTTATGGTGAGACTTTCTCCGTCCGTCTGTCCGTCCGTCTGTCACAGTCGATTATTTCAGTAACTATTAAAGATATCGACATGAAATTTGGCATAGTTGTGTATAATAGTGGCCCAACATCATTGGAATAAAGAAAACTCGAAAATTATTTTTAGTTTTATTAAAAAAGGGGGAAAATCGGGGGTTTGAAATGTCAAAGTAAGATAATTATACCGAGTGGGGTATCATATGAAAGGCCTTTACTTGTGCATTCTAAAACAGTTTTTTATTTATTTCTATATATAATAGTTTTTGAGTAATCAGCCAAAATGTCGAAAAAAATACCATTCCCCCCCCCTTATCTCCAAAGTTTACCAATCGAAAAATCTGAAATAATTATGGTCAATAGAGGTTTATGTATATTTTACAGGAAAAATAAAACCAACGCTCTAACTAGCATAGTTTTTTTTATATTAACAATAAACCTCTACAAACAAAGTTAACGATAAATATGCAAATTAATATAATATTATCGTTTTACTTTTACTTTTGGAGTACGGAACCCTCGGTGCGCGAGTCCGACTCGCACTTGGCCGGTTTTTTTTCTTTATTCCTGTACGTTCATAATCACTTAACTGATCAACTATAGTGAACATGAACATGAAGTTCCATTATCGCTTCGTAACGGTGAATTAAGCTTTTAAATTGGTGTGTAAATTTCAAAAAAGCCATTTCCGAACACCATGGTGGGCGTCAGTGTTATTACTTACTACTTATACTCGGAGTTAAAAATATCAGCAGCACGTGGGAGCCTGAGCACAAAAATGACGTGAATAGCTTATTTTAAAATAGATTTGGGACACATACTGTTTGCCATATTAAATGAATTAAGCTTAAAAAGACTAAAAATGTTTTCATTAATAACAAGCGTAAATTTAAAATTTAAAACACCCCCGACATTGAATCTATGGCCGGACTTTGTATGATTCTGGTTGCAGCATCAGGACGAAGTTATCAATTAATTGTCATTTAACGATTATACTGGCACACGTGAAGCACTTTAATCGAGTAATCATACGCCAAAAATGCCTTACATCATTTTGGAAAAGAGCTGATACTCTTACCAGTGTAAGACTGGACCGATATTAACCAAACATACCTAAGAACCACCGCAAGGAAACTGGCTTTCAAATAAAAAACCCGCATCGAAATCGGTCCATCCGTTTGAGAGCTACGATGCCACGGACAGACACACACACACACACACACACAATAGTAGGGGAGCCCACGATGCTAAATGGGGATTTACTCGAGCGTCGTAAAGACCTATTGGGTTGCAAAGCTTAGATGATAAGAAGAAAAAAATGTTATATGATATATACCTTTACATCGGTGGGGGAAGCGGCTATAGATTTTTAAATATGTAAAAAAAAAACTGTTGCATGGACATCCTCGAGCGCGTCAGATATTGATAGCATCAATCCCCTACGTATTGTTAATAATGTACGTATGTTAATCTGATCGTTTGCATGATGCGGGTGGTTGTATGTAAGGGTTGAAAATGAAAAAAAAAAAAAATTTAATCGAGCGCGTCAGATTTTCTAAGGGAGTGTTAAGTGCACCAAAAAAAAGCTCTCATTCACTAATCTGACAATTTCGATGGGACGCAAACTCGCGGCCATTTTCATAATGTGCAAAAAAAATTCGCCATTTTGAAATACTCAAGCGCGTCAGATTAAGATATATATGGTTCATCTTTATGTTCTAAACGTACTGTCTCATAATCTGACGATTATCTAGAGGGATTCGACTGATCTGACAAAAAAAATTAGAAAAACGGTTCACCTTAAAGGCCATCCCTGCAACTTCCCGCTAATTCCATTCCTGGGCGCTTAAAATTGTACTTATGACATTTTTGAGCTCAAAATATAATTTAAGTGATATTTTGAGCTCGCTGAGTTCAAAGAAATAATATTTCTATGCATTTGAGCTCTCTCAGCTCGAAAGTCTGATAGAAGTTTCATAGAACACTATTTTTAATTGCAGTAAATAATTTATAGCACTGTGCGTGATATAAATCATTTAATGATGATTCCATCGACAATTCGAGGTCATCATATGTTCCTCGAGACTGTCGGAAAACCGGCTTGCTTCGACGATATTCCAAAATATTTACACATTTTTTTTAATGTTTTTACCGTAAATTTTATTGTTTTTTGTGAGGTACTTTCACCACAAAATACACATTTTAAATTTATATCACTCATATTAAATATTTATAACTTTTAATTCACACAAATAATATTAAAATAACAAAAAAAGCCAAAACGTTGGAAACACGTTGTAAACAGCATGCTACGAACGAGTCTTTATGATCAGCTGTGATGGCGTCATGCATGGCAGCAGAAACTAGAGTGGGGACGGAGTGAGAGAGTAATAGATAGAGAAAGAGTGAGAGAGGAATAGAAACGTGGAGAAGGAAATGTAGGCATCACGCAGCTGCACGCATTTAACTTTATCGACGAATTTTTGTTATTTCGGCTTGCGGAAATCGTCAGATTATATATTTTTCATTATTCTTGAATTATTTCCTTCAAAATAAAAAAAATTTAGCTACGCTCGAGAATGTCGAGATAACGTTTTTTTTTTACAACTTTGTTGCCCTCCCCTTTCTTTACGTCACTCTCAAATTGTCAGATTAGTGGAATATATACTTTTTAGGATGTAATTAACTCACCCTACCTTAATCTGACGCGCTCGAGAATTTCTGATGGTCAATTTTTTTTTACTAATCTGATCCTGTATCCTTCACGGGCGGCCTTATATATGTGCCTCATGTTTCGTGGAGGTACTTTACCGGGTACAAGGTATCCCCCTGTATATTAATCTGCCGCGCTTTAGTAAATCCCGAAATCCCCGCTTGGGCTCCCCTACTACAAACAGACAGACAGACATCGACGTCAAACTTATAACACCCCTTTTTGCGTCGGGGATTAAAAATTATAAACTATTACGGAGAAAAAGTTACATTAGCGCTTACCTAACCTTATTTGTAACTTAATTGATAAAGTTACAAATTACCCAATAATTTGAGAAGATACCAACAAACGCAAACCTATTTTATGTGAGAATTATGCGTGGTCGGCTGACGCTTGAATTGTTATAGCACTTGTCCCTTTCACATACATAATGTACCGTTAAACAATTGCGTGGGAAGACGTTCCGAAGAAGACATGAAGAAAGTTGTCTGTAGCTAGGATGAAGCCATTTTCTTTGAATTACGAAATAGAACATCCAAATATGTATAACAAACACGTAACTTAGGTAGCAGTGATAGCGTAGTGGTTAGGACTGTGGTCTCCTATTCGGGGGGTCGCAGGTTCGATCCTGGGTTAAGCAATTAAATATCACTTGCTTCAACGGTGAAGGAAAACATCGTGAGGAAACCTGCACACCTGAGAGTTCTTCATAATGTTCTTGAAGGTGTGTGAAGTCCGCCAATTCGCATTGGGCCAGCGTGGTGTACTATGGCCTATAACCCTTCTCTGAGAGGAGACCTCGCTCAGTAGTGAGCCGTTGATGGATTGCTAATGATGAATGATGAACTTAGGTATGTCCATATAGCTATGAAAAAGGCAGATTGTAATATACTCCTCAGATAAAAGATGATATAAGATAATAAGAAAGGTAAAAGATTATAAAACACTAACTCTATTAATTGTTAATTAATATTAAAAATAAATTGATTAATTGACTAACACACAACGCACACGTTCAGTATTGAAATTATTAACTTTTAACTCTGTCACAGTGCTGAACTATCTTAAGAAAATTTTGTAGAGGTGGTCTCATTTAAATTTCATCGCCTTAGGCTTAATGAGGAAGTATATTCCAAAACATTACTTTGTGGAGAAACATGAGCTTTTACTTAAAACTACTCCCACGGTTACTAATTTACTCATTCTCTACAGACTGTAGTCATTAAAAGTTCGTCATTGTTCGGTCGACTTTAGCGGCTAACGTCAACTAGGCCCATGTGTATGCCAACTATTTTTAGTCTTATGGAGAATATTTCAAAGGTAGTTTCCACAGACAATTTCATCGCCTTCGAAATACTGTGTTGATGTGTAACGGGACTTTTCGCATGAAGTTTCGGGTTCCCGTAATTTTTTAGTTTCACGCTAGATTTGTGTTGTAAATATAGAGTCGTGTGGACCAATAAGAACCTTCACCGAGAATCGTACTCCATACAACTATTGTATGATAGTATCAAAATTATGTAAACCCCTTTCAAGTTGTTAAACTCATTATCATCTCAACTCATCATCGGCCTCTTCGGCACGGGTCTCCACTCAGAATGACACGCACACACTTTTGAGAACATTATGGAAAACACTCACTGGCACTCTGTCGCCAATAATAATTCAGCCAATCAGAGGTGATTGCGAATCGCAATGATTTTAAGTCAATCCTTACTAATCCTTACTTATATTATAAATGCGAAAGTGTGTTTGTTTGTTGGTTTGTTGGTTTGTCCTTCAATCACGCCGCAACAGGGCTACGGATCGACGTGATTTTTGCATTGGTATAGTTGAGGACCTGGAGAGTGACATAGGCTGATTTTCATCCCGGAAAATCAAAGAGTTCCCGAGGGATTTCAAAAACTTAATCCACGCGGACGAAGTCGCGGGAATCAGCTAGTTCCAAATATTTTTAATATTTTGAGTGCTTATATAAAGCACATAAATAAGCACTCCCGGAAAGATTGAGAGGTGCGTGCCTGCAATTCGAATCCTGAACCATTCAAGGAGTTAATAAATAATCAACACAAATGAATGAAGACGTCTATGGCAAGACCACCGAATTGATAATAACCTGAGTTTATACTTACCTTATTTTCAATGCGTTAAAAAGCGTGCTCAAAATCGTCCGCGAATCCTAATCCTTTACCTAAAATAAAATATATACATGGCATTGTTTGACAAAACGCCTGGTGTTTTTGTCTGAGTCTATTGGCACACGTCGCATGCATTATATCATTGCATGAGTGGGCTTCAAAGGATCGATGTCGAGCATTTGGAATAGCGATTAACCCGCATTGTCAAGCGGACACGTCCGTGTTGGCAGTGTATTCTGAGAAGCTATCAGGGCCTGGTTCTCTGTGACATTTAAACAGTTTCTTGACGGCTCAATCCCACTAGTAGGTACCTACTACAAACCATCAGTTCAATCATTGAACTAGTGAGACCTTTTTGTCGCGGTAGTTCAAGTGCATCTAAATCGTTTTAAAGAGTCGATTTACTGGGAAAAAATATTTGGTTGGAACTCAGGTATTAATTGGTAGTGGGGGGTATTCAGGGAAGCTGATTAAAGGCCGTAATTCTTACTAGTGACGTCAAATTAGACTCTTCGTTAATGTTGACGTCACAAAATACAGCGTCTAACTGCGAGCATGACACGATTGACGTGAATAGAATACTTTGGCCATTTTCTTCGTTCCATGGTTACCTACTACAGAACAGAACCTAGTTTAGCTACTAAATTAGAATACAAGTAAAAGTTTTGCAAACTGATACTCGACTGCGGAAAATTGTATGTAACATCCGTCATATTATTGTATAGGAATCACCACTTAAAATAGATGGCGGGAGCGAAGCCGCGGGAAAAAACGAGTAATCTTAATATACAGGGTGGGCCAGACCAGGTGGATATAAAATTTTTTTTAGATTGTTGACTTAGGGGCCTACCAGGACCTGCAAGGAAAAAAATCGGTTCCCACCCGATTACGAGAAAATTAATTACCTATTTGAAATTTTGGAATATCATTACCTTGACGAACTTTTAATTTTTTTATATTTTCCAGTGACAATTTCCGCAATTTTTTTATGGAATATCTTTATCTAATAACTGTGCTCTCTTAGGAAAAAATTCCAGTCTGATTAGCTGGTTTTAAGAGCATTAAATTTTAAATTATTTCAAGAAAATTAAGTTCATCCAAAATCTACAGAAAACTTTAAAATTCCATTAAAAATAAAAGAAGAGGTTCATAGCACTGGTGATTTTTTAAAAACTGTAGCAACTTATGTTCTTTCGATTGCCAAAAGAAAAATTGTATGTCAATGTGCCGGATAAAAAGTTATGATTTTTCAAAAGTCTTCGTTCCTCATTCGTGTAAATAACGACCTTATTGAAAAAAAATTAATTGTTCGTGGAGACTGCAGTATGTCCTTTAATTTTAACTGCCTCGTAGGTCTAGTGATAGGCGAGTTCGACTGCGGCCGACGAGGTCCCGGGTTTGAGTCTCGGGTCGGACCATACCAAGTATTGGGGTTTTCCGATAAGAAATTCTCAGTACTAGCCCGGAGTTAGGAAGTTGGCGTTGTTTCACCCCGTGCCTTGGAGAGCACGTAAGGCTGTTGGTCCTGCGCTTAATCTCTCTCCGGTCGTGTCGAATTTTCTGTCCCATCGGGCTATGAGAGTAAAGGAACAGAGAGCTCACCTGTGTTCGCGCACACACTTGTGCACTTAATATCTCCCGCACAGATGGCTAATCTTTCTGGAGATAGGCTTCCGCTGTGGCCGTAATTCGGATAAATAAAAGATTGTTTTATTTTTCTTTCTCTTAAAAAGTAGATACCGTCATTCATCATTAAAGGATTAATGTCCTCCCTACCAAATTTCGGCCACAGCGGCAGCCTATCTCCAGAAAGATTAGCCATCTGTGTGGGAGATATTAAAGTGCACAAGTGTGTGCGCAAACACAGGTGCACTCTCTGTTTCATTACTCTCATAGCCCGATAGGACGGAAAATTCGACACGACCGGAGAGAAATTAGGCACAGGACCAACGGCTTTACGTGCTCTCCAAGGCACGGGGTGAAACAACGCCAAATTCCAAGCTCCGGGCTAATACTGAGAATTTCTTTTCGGAAAACCGCAATACTTGGTTTGGTCCGACCCGAGACTCAAACCCGGGACCTCGTCAGCCGCAGTCGAACACGCTTATCACTAGAACTACGAGGCAGTTAAAATTAAAGGACATACTGCAGTCTCCACAAACAATTAACATTTTTTTCAATAAGGTCGTTATTTACACGAATGAGGAACGAAGACTTTTGAAAAATCATAACTATTTATCCGGCACATTGACATACAATTTTTCTTTTGGCAATCGAAAGAACATAAGTTGCTACAGTTTTTAAAAAATCACCAGTGCTATGACCCTCTTCTTTTATTTTTAATGGAATTTTAAAGTTTTCTGTAGATTTTGTATGAACTTAATTTTCTTGAAATAATTTAAAATTTAATGCTCTTAAAACCAGCTAATCAGACTGGAATTTTTTTCTTAGAGAGCACAGTTATTAGATAAAGATATTCCATGAAAAAATTGCGGAAATTGTCAATGGAAAAATTAAAAAAAAAAATAAAAGTTCGTCAAGGTAATGTTATTCCAAAATATAACATAATATTACATAACATATACATAACATAATATATAAACATAATATTCCAAAATTTCAAACAAAATTTTTTTTCTCGTAATCGGGTGGGAACCGATTTTTTTCCTTGCAGGTCCTGGTAGGCCCCTTAGTCTACAATCTAAAAAAATTTTATATCCACCTGGTCTGGCCCACCCTGTATATAAATTACGTGTCACGTTGTTTGTCCGCGATGGACTCCTAAACTACTTAACCGATTTTAATCAAACTTCGTAACTATCTGTAATTTGGTCCAACTTGAAAGATAGGTTAGTTTTTTTTTGGATTAGGATAGTTTATTTGTTTTATTTATATAGATAAGTTGGCGGTACGAAGTCCGCCGGGTCAGCTAGTTTAATAATAAGCAAGGATTAACAGCCCCAGCATTCGCACTGAAACCAGGTTATAAATCCGGCCTGAAAGGAGCACGCGTAGTATTTTTAGCAAATGCGACACCCTGGCTGGCACGGCTTGCGTCATTATAACTTAGATCAAACGGCCGATGGGCGCAGCTGAAAGCTTCCTTCACGGTCACAGTGGAAATCAAGTGTGATATAACCATCTTTATCTGTATCTGGTTCACATAGTTACTCATAATTTAATATAAAAAATATTTTTATTCAAACGCCCGCGCCAGTACAAAGTATGTATATAATTTATTCTTGATATTTTTAAAACCGCTCGACCGATTTCGATACAATTTCAATGGGACCACCTTGGAAGTATACCCTTTGAAACAAAAAAAAAAGAATTTTCCAAATCGGTTCAGACGTCTTCGAGTAGGTAAGTAATCCATGAACATACATATAAAAAAAAAAGATTACGACGAATTGAGAACCTCCTCCTTTTTTGGAGTCGGTTAATAAAGTAGCTGATGCCCGCGATTTCGTTCGCATAGATTTAGTTGATAACAATCCCGTGGGAACTCTTTGATTTTCTGGGATAAAAGATACCAGCCTATGTCACTCACCAGGTCCACAACTATACCCATGCAAGATCACGACTCCGTTGCTGCGTGTTTGAAGGACTAACCGACAAACGAACGCACTTCCGCCATATACTTAGGATTGGTAGTCGCTGCACCATTCCTACTGTAACAACTACAAATCCTTTCGCATTCAAGATATTCGACCGAGCGAAGCGAAGGTCTTTGAGTTAACTAGGGCGATTTGCACTTGTCCGTCCGTCCGTCCGTCCGTCCGTCCGTCTGTCAGAGCCTTATAACTTTTGAATTACTGAACGTAATTACTTCAAATTTAGATATAATATGTAAACCGATGGCCTCCAGCCGAAAATGGCTTAAAAAGTTATAAAAATCTTTATTTCAGGGGGGCTCTCATAGAAGCGAATGCGAAGTAAAAAAAAAATATCGCGTTACATAAAATTGTTACGTATCATTTTAAAGATAATTTTGAACTGAGTACAAAAATAATTTTTTTTTAATTTTTCCCTTAAAATTGACGAAATGGGGGGCTTTCAAAGTGGCGATTTTATACGCTCGCTTGAAGACGCTCTCTAGAAAAATCCGCTATGGATTTTCAAACTGATTTTATGTTTTTAGGTCACTTATATCCTGTACTTGAACAACAAATACTAAAATTATATGAATATTATAAAGAAACGAGATTATTTAATTTTTAATGGGCGTCAGTAATTCATATAGCATCAACATAGCTTCACAATAATGCTAATAGATGGCGCAGTCAGTAACTATTCCCATGGAACTACGAGTTAAATTCAATGTTTGATAAATAATTCAATGTTTTCACTAACGTTCCCTAACCTTTACGGGCTACCTATAAGTTAGGTGATTGATGTTTTCTGTCAACTTATTTATCACGATCCTGTACGGGACACCTAAAAGGATATTGGGACGGATGTTAGGACTTAGGATTGTATTTAGGAGCTACCTACGTTAAGAGACTCCTACTTAGGGGATGATTTAGGTATGTTTGGTGAAAACGGGCATAATAATAATGTCAGTTTTGGTTATCATGTATCGATTGAATGAATAATCATGGGATACCGTTACCGCGAGGTCTCAGTTCGGGGCGAACCACTAGTACTAATACTAGCTGACACAGCGAACTTCGTACCGCTAACTTATCTATATAAATAAAACAAATAATCTATCCCAATCCAAAAAACTATCCTATCTTTTAAGTTGGACCAAATTACAGATAGTTACGAATTTTGATAAAAATCGGTTCAGTAGTTTAGGAGTCCATCGCGGACAAACAACGTGACACGTAATTTATATATATTAAGATTAATATTCAAAGAAATGTTATTTTAGAATTTTGTAACCATTATGATGTTTTCTGTACAGTTTTGGAAACTCCCTTATTATATTTATACTACACCCAATAAGCATTGATTATGTGATTGTTTCACGCGCAGCTATAAATATAGCGCAGTCAACGGGGCGCTAACTCTACAAACAAATGTAATGACGTAATAAAATGGTAAACTCGTTAATTTATACTCTTTTTGCCACGCCTTAATAAAGACCGTGGTTGATACTTGGTTAAACTGGTTTCTGTCCATAAGGTATTCATTTAATCGTATGGCGTTTGATGTATTAGCGTTTATATTACGCACTAGCTTAGCTTTTCACTCCCACCATCTATTACTAAAATATAAAAAAAAATCAAATCATGGTTCAACGACTACCGACAGCGTTTGCTTTAGGTTCACACCACAGGATATGTAAAATCCTACCCGAAGATTTATCTAAGACCTAGCAGTCATCTTATTTATTTTTTAACCAGAGAAAACTGGGTACCATTTGTCTAAAAGTTATTCCATTGATCGTATTCGTATTCGATGACATTAACGTCAAAGTAAAATAATGCTTGATTGTATTGATTTAAAGTGACAAATTTAGTACAACCGATTTTAATATAGGATTTATGGAGCGTATCGTGCATAGGTAAACGTATAAGAATGCATAAATGAAATTGAGCTCTCATTCAATGGTGTTATGGTTTATTTTACTTTGACGCTAATGTCATCGAATACGATTACGATCAATGGAATAACTTTAGACAATCGCACCTCAGACTACTAAAAATTGGATATCTACTAAACTCTACTGTCTATTAATTTATCCACGCCTTTGTCATCGCTCTTTAAAGCATGGCAAAAATTGCTGATTCAAATCAGCATTGAAGATTACTAGATTATATTAAACAAAGCATCCTTACTTATTACTAGGTGGAATAATTACAGATATATGATGGCGCGAGGCAAAGTTTAGCTATTGTTAGGGTCTTAAAGCAAAAAAGAATACGCGTGATCAATGGACAGCATATTCCCTAACTTCGGAAAATTTTCAATTGGATAATAATAAAGAATATTAAAGATAGATTAGATTAATAAAGATAGATTAGATTTGATAATAGATTAGAGCCCAATAGGATATATAATTATAGGTTTCTTTACGGAATAACATAACTCCACATGGTTCTTGACAAGAGTTATTCATAGATCTAAATAAAACTTGACTTCAATTCCACTATTGAGCAACATTTCTTGTATGAACGCAAAAAAGTGCTGTCCTTACACAGTTTCAGCTAGATTTTTTTGTAAGGTTGTTGAACCTGTCGAAAATAACAAAGGTGGCATGGAAACAATCGGATTTTCTTTCAGCTGCTTAAAATATAGTGTAAGTACTTGTTATATTATGTACCTATGTAGCTACAAACTGTAAAACTTTTTCTGATAAGTGCAAATATTGTACTTTTTGTTTTTCGCTATATAGAGACTTGTTATTCATAAGTTACGAGTACAAGATCGCGTTAAAGAAAATAAACGACTTCCTAGGGACACTGCTAAATACAGAAACATAGTGTTACTCAATGGATAGATCTCTTGTAAGAGAGAGAGAGTAGACTTTTGTCTTGTAAGAGATATAAGTGGATAGATTTCTTGTAAGATAGAGAGTAGACTTTTGTCTTGTAGAGATATAAGTGTTTCCTTTGTCCAAGTTTTTTTATTTTTATTTTTTATAGGTATACGTTGTTTGAACTTGTTGGGTGCAAAAAAAATTGAGATTTGAAATTGTGAGAATCTTTACCCAACTATGGCAAAGAAAGTGTTACGATTTTAGTAGTTTATATTGTAGTGTATTAACGTAAATTGTACTGTAGCGCCTAAACTACTTAGCCGATTTTGATGAATGAGATGTCATTACGGCTCGGGTGACACTGGCAGGTTACATTTTATACGTACAAAATCAATACACCTTTATCACACCCAATTTTCCGTAGTCGGGTTCAGTTTTTTGTTTTTCTGTTGTTTGCATCGCTGACGCTGACTAATTTATGTCTGTCTTGGCTTCGAAAAAGGAACTATTTAACTCTAAATCATTCAATATTCACATTTAAAAGTTCAATTGCTATTTTTAAGACCTGTGATAAATATGTCACAAGAAATACTGGCCAATAAACGAGAGATCACTAACCTCGTAGGCATGTAGTGACATAATACGCCTCACACTCATTCCCAATAGGCTACCGTCATCAATTACCCGGTTAACTTGGTGTCTACTTCTGACCACACGGCTATCGCCTTAATCGATAATACCGGTTCAACTTCAACAATTTTTGGAATACTTAGACAAAATCCTCGGCTTATCTATGTCGAAATTATGGATAATTGGATTGCATCGGGGTGGTTGATGGCCTCTCGTAATAACTTTTAACCGAACGTGGAAACCTTAGCAGTGGCTTAAATGCAGTGGGGTTTCATATTACTGATGCGTCATCAATAAAATTGATTGTACCTACAGTACTACTATGAGCAGGTTTTTGTTATTAGTCATTCACCACCATTTTAAAAATAAATAAACGATAGGTATGATATTCCATAAGATAATAATATTAATTATTATTATATTAGTAGCTTTCCGAAACTTCGTTTTTTTTCTCTCTCTCTCTGAGACTCTGTTTTTTTTATTCGATGACTAGATAGCTCTTGGCTGTGATCTCACCTGATGGTTTGGCTGTGATTTCACCTGATGACCTGATGGAGCCGGAAGGCGGCTATGGGAAATCTGTAATAAAACGACACAATCCCATCGAGTTTTTTTTTATATTTTAACTTTTTAGTCCAATTTTATTACTCAAATAATAAAAGCTTCTTTAAAAAATATTACACTTGTAAGAATAATTGTTACTATTATCGTGTATTTAAATGTCATCCGATGAATGAGCAGGACTTGGCGCGGTCGCGTGACGTTTCGCATCGCGGCGCGGCGCGGCGCCGGACGCGCGGCACTTTCGCCCGTATCCATAAACAATAATCGAATTTCACCTACATTTTCAGTATTCTAACTGTCAATAATGAAGATTGCATACCGACTATTCGCGAACTCGTCTATGAATAAACAATAGCTAATTATATTAAAATAATAATATTTCTAAGGCTCTAAGCACTTCATCTCTACCGCGTATGCAGCTGCCGTATTCAAAAAACCGCATCTCGTCATACTCATACAAAATGCGGGTTCGACAGTTCTAGTTACTAACTGAACGATAGAGAATACTCTCCAGAGCATTGAAAAGCTTGATTTGTATCTTGTATGTAAACAAAGAAATTAATTCAATAATTAACCTGCTACAAAATATAACACAATTAAAAAAATTGTATAATTAATAATTATTTTTATTTTGAAATAATTACCTAACTGTGTAAGTAATTCGAAAACTGATAAAAGAACTTTAAGTGCGAAATTATACTTCAACTAGCGTTTACCCCCGCAACTTCGCCCTCGTAAAAACTCAAAGGTATACTTAACTTGAAAAATGACGGACTTTCATAGAAACATTCATTCCCTATTTAACCCCCTTGGGCTACAATTTCAAAAATCCCTTCTTAGCGCTTGCCTACGTTATAAAAGGAACCTACTGTCAAAATTTCAAGTTTCTAACTTCAGTGGTTAGGCTGAGCGGTTGATAGGTCAGTCAGTCAGGACAAGAAGTCTAATTATAGATAGACAAGTCTTTTTATAAGTATAGATAGGTATCTAGAATATAGATTATTTTGACTCATTCTACCAACAGATTAGATTAATTAGACACACTATTAAACTTATCGCTTTCGTTAAAATAGACGTCGACTGTTGAAAATATTTCTTGTAAGGACTGCCAAGTTCCACACGCCTCTACCTTGCGCCGGTTGTATCCAGTGTTCCTGCGACTCATTTGCTTTTGCCTTTCGACTTAATAAGATGTCTAATGCCTATCGAAGCTGCGCTTTCCAATACGAGATCGCCAGCACCATATGGGACCGCCAAGTCTATTGATATTTCCATATAGTTTGTCTCCGCCACTTCAGCTTCGCGAGTCTATGATGGTTAATCTGATTCTCCTACGGTTCTTCTCAATTCTGATTTGGCCAAGTACAACATTTCTCTACGTGCATTGACTCTCCATCGGCGGCCGATTGACTCTTTGCTTCCTCGTTACTAATATAATATGCACCGCTTAAATCTCGAATGCCCTTCCGGCTTAGGCGACGTTTTAGCACAGGCGTGGCGTTGCGCGGCGCGTGCGGCGTCGAGTCGCGCGTGAAACTCAAACATATGGCCAAGTATGAGAGCGTTTACAGAGAGGCGTCGGCGTTGAACGCGGCGGAGCACGCGGCGTCGCACGCGGCGGGCGCCGACGCGGGCACCGTGGCGACGCGCAGCAGTGGGTCGAAACAGCTATATGAGGGACACAGGGGTTATCTGTGATGAGGGACATAGGATTTTTTGTTACAAATTCCATTAAAAAAAAATACTTATCGAAAGACCTTGTCATTCTGATGAATAATTGTTATTATACGTTTTTCTCTAAAACTGATAGTTTGCCCGGAAAAAAATATTTTCAGTTTTTGTTGTATGGAATGAAACAGAAACTGCTAAAATTTGGCCAAGTCTTGAGAGGTCTTGCTTTAAAACTACTTTATTCTTTGGCTTATTGGCTATAACTCTATGCTATCAGCTTGCACCCAAACTTGCCCGTTTAAAAGTTATAAGAATCCGAAATTTTTAAAAAACTATGATTTTTATTGGTTTTATAATGTCATGGATTATCAAATATTTGACCAAAATAATGTGCTGCATGAAAATTCTATGAATAAATATTGAAATTAACTTTAAATCACTAGTTCATCGAAGAGAAACTTATAAGTTAAGCACTTAAAAAAGGATATTTCATAGATTAAAACTGTAAATTATATTAAAATAACGTGAATTCAAACAAAGGACCTACAAAAATAAAACTTTCAAAATATAGCTTTCTTTATTTATTTTTAACAATTCATTTTATTATGTATCTAATGTATCTCCTTAGCTAAACTGTCTTTGTTGTTGGAAACTAATTACAAACAGTGAAATATTAGCTAATCATACTTAATATTATAAATGCGAAAGTATGTTTGTTGGTTTGTCCTTCAATCACGCCGGAACAGAGCTACGGATCGACGTGATTTTTTACATGAGTATAGTTGAGGACCAGAGAGTGACTTTTTATCCCGGAAAATCAAAGAGTTCCCGAGGTACTTTAAAAACTAAACCCACGCGGACGAAGTCGCGGGCATCAGCTTATTATTAGCAAATTTTAGCAGTTTCTGTTTCATCCCATACAACAAAAAGTGAAAATATTTTTTTCCGGGCAAACTATCAGTTTTAGAGAAAAACGTTTAATAACAATTATTCATCAGAATGACAAGGTCTTTCGATAAGTATTTTTTTAAATGGAATTTGTAACAAAAAATCCTATGTACCTCATATAGCTGTTTCGACCCACTGTGCGTCGCCTCGGTGCCCGCCGCGATGCCCGCCGCGGTGCCCGCCGCGACACGACGCCGCACGCGCCGCACAAAGCCACGCCTATGCTAAAACGTCGCCTTACGTTTTTCCAAATAACTATAACGTCTAGGCAGGCTCGCTCCATTTTAAACTGCATCTTAACTTACCGTAGGTGTTCAAGCGCTAGTCTATTTTATGTAAAAAAATCGGAGTTCTCTTCTAAGACCCATAGTTAAACTTATTAAGAGAAACGAAGAATAAAACGCCAGATCGCAACTAAAATAGATGTACGGTTTAGTTTTACGACACAACTTTACTATAGCGTATCCTGTGTTGTAGTCGTCTTCACTGCTATATTAAAATTTAAAATATCAAAATGAAAAACGAAAGCGGAAGATGTTTTATCGACATCAATGTTTTCCAGGTTTAAGCTTTACATATACAAATTAGTTCATAACCGATGGAAAAAAATTATCGTTATGGCCACCTAATTGACATGGATAAAGCAGGCGTTACTTTGCGGAAGTTCATGATAAGCAAGAAAAGGTTAGAATTATTTTGCTATAATCGGCCAACAGAAAAATCTGTATGGTCAAACCTTCAACAACACAGATTTTTTCTTTTGGCGGATTATAGCAAAATAATTCTAACCTTTTCTTGCTGATATCCATTTAAACAAATACAAATATCTATAGTATATCATGCATTGCTTTCACCTCTATATGAAGTTTGTTCATAGAGCATGTATCGGTAACTTGTTTTAAGTCTACGTTAATACGGTTATTACATTATTTATTTTGCTGACAAAAAATACATTGTGATTACATAGTTAACTTGGCGGGGTTAAAAAATAACTTTTTTATATCACCAAGCCAAATCTGCTACCACCATTTTCACGTTGCTGTAATTGCGATCTACAGATTGCTTGTTTTTTGGCAATCATTGCAACGTTGATTTACAATAAATTTAAAAAGCCTTGTTTTAACTGATGTACTGTTTTTTGAATTTTATCCTTCTTAAATGCTAACTTGCCGTACAAAACAGGATACATTTTCTTTAATTCATTCATGCATCCATCACGAGTATGTTTCATCTTCCTTAACGTAGGTATAACTTATGCAGTATAACCAGGCAGTTCAAATAAAATTATCATCATTATTATTCCAAAATACCTACCTACCGAAAAATGTTTCGACGTTAGACAACTTATCATTATGATTTATGATATAATGCTTAAATGGAGTAATGATGTTGCCTTCTCCGTTATAATGCGATACTTACGGTTCTGTTGCACAACTGGTAGGTAATTGACTATACCGATCGTGATGTGTCATACTAGTATCATTTTTATATCTAGTTATCATCTTACGTAACACCTCTAGTATTTTTGTTGATTTAATATAGCGACCTTTTAGCAATTTTCATTTGACCTCTTAGTAACTAGACGCATAATTGTTTGCCTTTTCAACCTGTCAGGTTTTTCATTTGTTTAATGATAATTATATTATTACTTAATAATTATGTTATTAATTGGTAATTGGAATTAGGTACATCTCTACCTACATACATATTTTGCTTACATGTAATAGCAGGATAGAGTTCTGTTAAGTTTCTCTACATTTCTTAAATGTAAGGAAGCCTATTTCTGCAGCATAGATAACTAAATAAATTAATAGAAAATTGTTAAAAATTATTTTTTCATTTTCTACGATTATTCAATAAACCGGCACAGTAGCTTAGTATAGTGTTCGTAATTGCTTAACTTATAATTTTTAAGTTTAACGGATTTTTTAATTTCGGTAAGATTATAAACCTACATTTTAATGCTTCTTTAAGCTCTCTGATATAATTGCTCTTAATAATACATATTGCGTAACACTTACATGTAACAATTGAACAGATTCTTCTTTTTGTTTTTAAACAATAGATTTCCGACTACCGTTCGAGGTGGGCCTATCACATCTATATTTATAAAAATCTCGTGTCACGATGTATGTTCGGGAAAAACTCTAAAACTACTGAACCGATTTTGATCAAACTTCGTAACTATCTGTAATTTGGTCCAACTTAAACGATAGGATAGTTTTTATCTTAATTATTGACATCAGTATTTGTTATTGCAAATTAAAATATGTTAATTACACGACAGTCATATATAGAGTTCAAGGTTGAGGTTGCTAGGCAACCTAGCAACCTAAATCTCGAATGATGTTAGATCGCGGTCGTCTAGATTGTGTTATAACTTTGCATTACTGATACTATAAATGCGAAAGTGTGTTTGTTTGTTGGTTTGTCTTTCAATCACGTTGCAAAAGAGCAACGGATTGATGCGATTTTTTGCATGGGTATAGTAATGGGTGTAGTAGTGGGTCCTCAGACCGGGAGAGCTACTTTTATCACGGATAATCAAAGAGTTCCCGCGGGATTTTAAAAACTAAATCCATGCGGACGAAGTCGCGGGCATCAGCTAGTGTAACATTAAGGTTAACAGTAACATTAAGGTCGGAAACAGCTACCCATGCGTTCCCTAACGATCTATTCATACCCGTAGCTTGTCTACCATACATGCACTCTTAATGACTACAGATTTCAATATGCCATGTTACACGGTTCTTCCATCAATGTTATGCAATAATACTAGGGATGCAGATAAATTACCATCATTAACGTTTCGGCCTACTTTGAATTTGCTTACTTTCATTTTGCCTTACACGACTCATTTACTTGTATCGGATGCTCGTTCTGTAAAGAGAAAGTACTAACTTTAGGTCATTAGTTTAAAACTGTCTCCTTGTTCCTTGTTTCGTTTACATATTCGGGGTGGCGTTCGAGTACGTGATCGAAACCAGGCCAAAAGGCTACCTAAACTAGATTTTGGAGATCTTTAGGCAACAAAAACCCAATTCAAGTAAAAGTTTCTCAGCCTTCTTCACGACGTCCTTCTATATCCAAATAAAAGGTTTTTGTTCGTAATCATAACTTTGATCCTATTAGATATACCTTATACTAGCTGAACAATAGGTATTCAATGATCTAACACTTAATTGTGGAAAGTGTAGCATCCGTTTTAGCGCTGGTGCAACTAAACTAGGTACTTCAGCTTCGTTAAGCGATGCGGTGGTGAAATAAAGTGCCGACGGCAAGTCGCCCATTGTTTCTTTTCCGACATAGAATTAGCAGAGCGTGACATGAGGTCACAAAATCACAATCGTCAGAGTTGTCTCAGGCTGAGACCCATAGAGCGTGTTGGGACTTGAGACAATGTTAAAACGAGACGCAAATACATCCCGATACAAATCTGTCCCGTTTCAACTGTCTTCAGTCTGGGCAGAGTGCGAGTGCCATTTATTTACAGTCTTTCTATGAGGCAACGTTGTCTATTTGTGTCATCGTCTTAAAATTAATCGATGAGAAACCAGACGGAACCATATTCATCATCATCATCATCATCATCACATTAGCAACCCATCAACGGCTCACTACTAAGCTCAGGTCAGAGGAGCTGTCAGGTCAGCTGAGAGGAGTCTCAGAGAAGGGTTATAGGTCATAGTCCACCACGCTGGCCCAATGCAAATTGGCGGACTTCACACCCCTTCAAGAACATTATGCAGAACTCTCAAGTGTGCAGGTTTCCTCACGATGTTTTCCTTCGCTATTGAAGCAAGTGATAAAAGTCAGAGGTGCGTACCCGGGATGAAACCTGCGACCCCCCAAATAGGAGACCACAGTCCTAACCACTAGGCTATCACTGCTTATAACCATATTAGATTATACAAAGTGATAATTTTCCTTAAATACTTGATTATGAAAAAAATCGTCGTTTTTATCACTAAGTCAAGTGGAAACCAAATTATATTGCGATTCATACAACCTCTGTCCTTGGAATCAATGTCAATTCTAGTTATTGCGTTGTTGCTAAACATTGCGTTAGTCATACGTCTGAATCGATAAGGTCCATGAACTGTATTACAAACCAACTTAACATTACCGCCCAAGAGTTACTATCAATAATATGGGAAAGCAGAACAGTAAAAAGAGAAAATAAGAGTATCAGGGCTATATAACGATACTCTCATAGTCCTAAGTATGATGCTACAATTAATCATTCAAGGCAACATATAGGACAGAAAAGACGTGGGATGGACAAGGACAACCTCGCTGTACCTTTATCAGTGGTTAAACAAAAGCACCAGGTGATTCTTCAAAGCTACAGTGTCCAGTGTCCATATTCAAGGTTGCCACAATCATTGCCAACCTGCGTTAGAAGAAGCACCGCAAGAAGATAGCATAAAAACTATTTGTTTAACACAATTTTTAAAATTACTTTCAAACATGACTTTTAGTTCTATGAGCTAAACTATGAAGATGAACCATCACATAGCACTAGAAAAATCACTGTGTTGATTCAATAAGCCGCGCTTGCAGAAACGTCTTAACCCAGAGTTAGCAGCTAACTCTGGGTTAAACGGACAGATTTTACAGATTGCGTATACAGCTTCTGTCAAAATTACAAATTTATTCCTGGGTTAATTAACTTGGCGTCTCTGCAAGCGGGCCTAAGAGATTAAATTAGTCTCGCGTAGTCATCAATAAATATCATTACAAAGTATTAGTGATTAATTGAATCTTAACAGTAATATAACTTTGCAGCACCTTCCCTGAAGCCCTGAATCCATCTGAGGGTATATCGAAATGGATATCCATTGCTCGCGGTTCATTGAAACGGATTATATTTGCGTAACGAGCTATACATATTATACGCGTTATTACGAGTTGTACAATTATGACTCACGACGACCTTTCCTGCGTCTAAATTTGCAGTTCACGATGCCAATGTACTTTTTGTGGTTAATATTAGTTAGACTTGTTTCTAGGGGATGACGGAACCTTTAAAATTTTCTCCATCAATTTCGTGTTCCTATATTAAAGTTCGTGATTCTGATTTCTTCTTTGAAGGTCTCCACCGAAATTAACATTTTACTAAGTCCCCCCACCTTAAGCAGTGACAGCCTAGTGGTTAGGACAAGTCTCCTATTCTGAGGGTCGCAGGTTCGATCCCGGGCTCGAACCCCTAAAATTAAATATCACATGCTTCAACGATGAAGGAAAACATCTTGAGGAAACCTGCGCATCTGAGAGTTCTCCATAATGTTCTCAAAGATGTGTGAAGTCTGCCAATTCGCATTGGGCTAGCGCGGTGGACAATGACCTATAACCCTTCTCTAAGAGGAGACCTGCGCTCAGTAGGTAGACGTTAATGGGTTGCTCATGATGATGATGAAGTGTCCCCTTAGGGCTGTTTTATACTACGTAGCATACTCCAGTTAGTACAGTAAGTACATCTTTTCATCATTTTTACTCCTCGTAACTTTTTACGTTTTACATACGTAACGTGATTTCTCTACGTGACCCATCAATCGAATACGTTTACAATACTTCACCAGTTTTATTTTCCATTAGTTTTAGATTCCATTAACTTCTCTCAAATGGCCGTTAACGTACCTACTTTCCTAAGTGATGCTGTTGGTAGAGCTAATGCTCGATGTTCTGAGTTTGATGTGATTTTCAACAAAGAATTAGAAACAGAAATTCTTACTACAGCTTCTCAGAAGTAAACAGTTTATGTTTAGCTTACTACTCACGAGATATTAAAATTTAATATTTTCTGGCTTTGCGTGTGCCTAATAGATGTATAATTAGTATACTAGGTTAATGAGAACAGTGCAATGAGTGCAGGTTTTCATTTTAAACGTAATACTCGAGTTCCATTCATTAAAATTTGTATGGAGGAGTCACATTTCGACGTTTACCCGTCCATACTAAAAACAGATCTACCTCAGGCCCTCAACGTTGTCACATCAGCTGAAATCACGTACTTAACACGAAAAAAGGTTTTTAGGGTTCCGTACCCAAAGGGTGCCAACGGGACCCTATTACTAAGCTTCCGCTGTCCGTCCGTCCGTTCCGTCCGTCTGTCCGTCTGTCTGTCAGCGGGCTGTATCTCGTAAACCGTAATAGATAGACAGTTGAAATTTTCACATATTGTGTATTTCTATTGCCGCTATAACAACAAATAATAAAAATTTTAATAAATTAAAAAATAAAGGGGGCTCGGCTCCCCTTAGATTAATTACCCATACATGGAAAAGGAGTCGAAATAAAATTTTATTTTTTACCCCGGCATGTGGGGTGTCATTGTCTAGAGCTCATTAAGTGGAGTTCAAATATGTATTTTTTTTTATTTTTTAGCTATAAAAATGAAGACCAATTTTGTAAGGGGGTCTATCTTAAAAACTAACTAGTTAGGAATTTGAAATTTTGGTTTACTAGTGGTTCGCCCCGAACTGAGACCTCGCGGCAACGATTTCCCATAATTACTTATTCATTCAATAGATACATGACGATCAAAATTGACATTATTATTATGCCCGTTTTCACCAACCATACCTAAATCATCCCCTAAGTAGAAGTTTCTTTACGTAGGTAGCCCCTAAATACAATCCTAACATCCCAATGTCATTTTCACCTTTAATTGTCCCGTGGAGGTTCGTAATAACAAAGTTGACAGAAAGCGTCATCTAACCTTTACGGGTTACATAGGTAGCCCGTAAAGGTTAGGGAACTGTAGTGAAATCAGGCATCAATAGGTAGGTATGTACCTAGGTATAGTTTTTGGAACATTCAAATTAAATTATTTGTTCACAGCGCAGCGTCGTCTATCGACACGACCAGAAAACATGCACATAACAACAATGCATAAAACTTCACGTCGCGACGTGAAGTTTCTATGTATGTTACTCTTTACGTTTGTTCCACCATATCGCTTAGTGAGTCGATTTTGATGAATGTATCAATCTATTCTTTAGTACTTATGATCCGGGTGACATACGCGTGTCATAGGCTACATTATAATATATATAGCTCGATTACCACTGACTGACTGACTCACTGATTGACATAATTGTTCTCCTAGAAAGAGACAAAAAACGATAAAATGATGTACGGGAGATATGTTCGGGTGGGGGATTCGAGTGGGGAAAAATTATGACATTTCGGAAAAACAAGATGGCGGCCGACGTGAATCTTGCAACTCTTTTGTTTTCCAACCGATTTCTTTGAAATTTTGGATTATTGTAGAAATTAGTAAACGATTAACAGAAAAAGTGAAAAAAATTAAAAAAACAAGATGGCGGCCGAGCTGTGACGTCTCAAATTTCCACCCCTCTCCTGTAAAATTTTGTATGAAAAAAATTTTTTTCACCCATGGTGTCGTATAGAGCTCAAAGAATGTGACTCGGAGAAAGGTGGCGAGAGCTGATGAGTGAGGAGTTCGGAGACGGGCGAGGGGCACGGCCAGGGTATAGTACATAGGTGGAGGGTGCTCGACCAAATGTCATTCGAAACCTCGAGCAGTTGCCAGTGAGTAGAAAAAAAATTCCAAAATGGCGGAAAAAAAATGGCGGCAAATTTTGTCCGTCTCTCTCTCGGAGACTATAAAAGATGGAGGAGCGGTTTCTCGACAAAAGATGATCAAAACCCGGAGGTCTACCTGGTGAGTGGGAAAAAAATTCAAGATGGCGGATTTTTTTTTCCCCATACAAAATGTATGGGGAATATTGAAGGGACTAGAAGTTGGGAACTATGCAAGACATTGATTTCGATAGGTTCATAGGGCTTTTTTTCTTTTTCTTTTTTTTCATTTTACATTTGTTTTTTTTCTTTTTTTTCATTTTTTTTTCATTTTTTTTCTTTTTCTTTTGTGAATGAGGAGCACGGCCAGGTTATTGCAGATAGGTGGGGTGTGCTCGAACAAATTTTTTGGCAAAAGATGACCAGAATCCGAAGGGCTACTTGATGAGTAAAAAAATCGCGGTCCGCTTTAGCGGGCCGCGCCACCCACGCGCCCTACTTGTAGTAATAACACTTCCCGCGAGCTGCTTTAGCAGCTCGCGCACCGAGCGAAATAAATAAAGCCGAACAATCGCGGTCCGCTTTAGCGGGCCGCGCACCCACGCTCCTTACTTTTAGTAAAACACTTCCCGCGAGCTGCTTTAGCAGGTCGCGCACCGAGCGAAATAAATAAAGCCGAACAATCGCGGTCCGCTTTAGCGGGCCGCGCACCCACGCGCCCTACTTGTAGCAATAACACTTCCCGCGAGCTGCTTTAGCAGCTCTCTCAGCAGCACCCCTCTCCTGTAAAATTTTGTATGAAAAAAATTTTTTTCACCCATGGTGTCGTATAGAGCTCAAAGAATGTGACTCGGAGAAAGGTGGAAAGAGCTGATGAGTGAGGAGTTCGGAGACGGGCGAGGGGCACGGCCAGGGTATAGAAGATAGGTGGAGGGTGCTCGACCAAATGTCATTCGAAACCTCGAGCAGTTGCCAGTGAGTTGAAAAAAAATTCCAAAATCGCGGAAAAAAAATGGTGGCAAATTTTGTCCGTCTCTCTCTCGGAGACTATAAAAGATGGAGGAGCGGTTTCTCGACAAAAGATGATCAAAACCCGGAGGTCTACCTGGTGAGTAGGAAAAAAATTCAAGATGGCGGATTTTTTTTTTCCATACAAAATGTATGGGGAATATTGAAGGGACTAGAAGTTGGGAACTATGCAAGACATTGATTTTGATAGGTTCATAGGGCTTTTTTTCTTTTTCTTTTTTTCATTTTACATTTGTTTTTTTTCTTTTTTTTCATTTTTTTTTTCTTTTTTTTTTCTTTTTCTTTTGTGAATGAGGAGCACGGCCAGGTTATTGCAGATAGGTGGGGTGTGCTCGAACAAATTTTTTGGCAAAAGATGACCAGAATCCGGAGGTCTACTTGACGAGTAAAAAAATCGCGGTCCGCTTTAGCGGGCCGCGCACCCACGCGCCCTACTTGTAGTAATAACACTTCCCGCGAGCTGCTTTAGCAGCTCGCGCACCGAGCGAAATAAATAAAGCCGAACAATCGCGGTCCGCTTTAGCGGGCCGCGCACCCACGCGCCCTATTTGTAGTAATAACACTTCCCGCGAGCTGCTTTAGCAGCTCGCGCACCGAGCGAAATAAATAAAGCCGAACAATCGCGGTCCGCTTTAGCGGGCCGCGCACCCACGCGCCTTACTTTTAGTAAAACACTTCCCGCGAGCTGCTTTAGCAGCTCGCGCACCGAGCAAACGCTAGTTATAATATATATAGCTCGATTACCACTGACTGACACACTCACTCACTCACTCACTCACTCATTGACAGGGTTGTTCTCCTAGAAGGAGACGGAAATCGATATAATGATGTTCGGGAGATGTGTTTGGGGGGGGATTCGAGTTGGGGAAAATTATGACATTTCGGAAAAACAAGATGGCGGCCGACGTGAATCTTGCAACTCTTTTGTTTTCCAACCGATTTCTTTGAAATTTTGGATTATTGTAGAAATTAGTAAACGATTAACAGAAAAAGTGAAAAAAATTAAAAAAACAAGATGGCGGCCGAGCTGTGACGTCTCAAATTTCCGACCCCTCTCCTGTAAAATTTTGTATGAAAAAAATTTTTTTCACCCATGGTGTCGTATAGAGCTCAAAGAATGTGACTCGGAGAAAGGTGGAGAGAGCTGATGAGTGAGGAGTTCGGAGACGGGCGAGGGGCACGGCCAGGGTATAGAAGATAGGTGGAGGGTGCTCGACCAAATGTCATTCGAAACCTCGAGCAGTTGCCAGTGAGTTAAAAAAAAATTCCAAAATGGCGGAAAAAAAATGGCGGCAAATTTTGTCCGTCTCTCTCTCGGAGACTATAAGAGATGGAGGAGCGGTTTCTCGACAAAAGATGATCAAAACCCGGAGGTCTACCTGGTGAGTAGGAAAATAATTCAAGATGGCGGATTTTTTTTTTCCATACTAAATGTATGGGGAATATTGAAGGGACTAGAAGTTGGGAACTATGCAAGACATTGATTTTGATAGGTTCATAGGGCTTTTTTTCTTTTTCTTTTTTTCATTTTACATTTGTTTTTTTTTTCTTTTTTTTTCATTTTTTTTCTTTTTTTTCTTTTTCTTTTGTGAATGAGGAGCACGGCCAGGTTATTGCAGATAGGTGGGGTGGGCTCGAACAAATTTTTTGGCAAAAGATGACCAGAATCCGAAGGTCTACTTGATGAGTAAAAAAAATCGCGGTCCGCTTTAGCGGGCCGCGCACCCACGCGCCTTACTTGTAGTAATAACCCTTCCCGCGAGCTGCTTTAGCAGCTCGCGCACCGAGCGAATTAAATAAAGCCGAACAATCGCGGTCTGCTTTAGCGGGCCGCGCACCCACGCGCCCTACTTGTAGCAATAACACTTCCCGCGAGCTGCTTTAGCAGCTCGCGCACCGAGCGAAATACATGAAGCCGAACAATCGCGGTCCGCTTTAGCGGGCCGCGCACCCACGCGCCCTACTTGTAGTAATAACACTTCCCGCGAGCTGCTTTAGCAGCTCGCGCACCGAGCGAAATAAATATAGCCGAACAATCGCGGTCCGCTTTAGCGGGCCGCGCACCCACGCGCCCTACTTGTAGTAACAACACTTCCCGCGAGCTGCTTTAGCAGCTCGCGCACCGAGCAAACGCTAGTTAATATATATATAGCTGTTCGTGCTGATTCACTGATTCACTGACTGATTGATCACCTCTCCTGTAAAATTTTGTATGAAAAATTTTTTTTTCACTTATGGTTTCGTATAGAAGACAAAAATTCATTCGGAGGAAAATTATGGAGAGAGCTGATGATTGAGGATTTCGGAGACGGGTGAAGAGCACGGTCAGGGTATCGAAGATAGGTGGAGGGTGCTCGAACAAATGTCACTCGAAACCTCATCCAATTCGCAATGAGCTGAAAAAAAATTCAAAATGGCGGAAAAAAGATGGCCGCCATACAAATTTCGTCAGTATCTATCTCAGCGAGTATAAAAGATGGAAGAGTGGTTTCTTGGCAAAAGATGATCAGGACCCAAAGATCTATTTGATGAATAGAAAAAAATCCAACATGGCGGAATTTTTTTTTCTCCATACAAAATATATGGCGAATATTGAATAGACTTGAAGCTGAGAACTATGCAAGACTTTGATACGGTTTCTTTTCAAAATTTGTTTTTATAAAAGAATTCTCATTCTGACAAATGATGAGATATGATGATCGAGGGTTTGGAAGGTGGGTGAGGAGCACGGCCATGGTAATGACGATAGGTGGGGGTGCTCGAACAAAAGTCACTCGAAACCTCATCCAATTGGCAGTGAGCTGAAAAAAATCCTAAATGGCGGATTCAAGATGGCGGCCATACAAACTTCAACGGTGTCTATCTCGGAGAGTATAAAAGATAGAAGAGTGGTTTTTTGATAGAAAATGATCAAGACCTGAAAGTCCACTTGACGATAGAAAAACCGCGGTCCGCTTGCGGGCCGCGCACCCACGCGCCCTACTAGTTATAATATATATAGCTCGATTACCACTCACTCACTGACTCATTGACATAATTGTTCTCCTAGAAGGAGACGGAAATCGATATAATGATGTTCGGGAGATGTGTTTGGGGTTTCGATTCGAGTTGGGGAAAATTATGACATTTCAGAAAAACAAGATGGCGGCCGACGTGAATCTTGCAACTCTTTTGTTTTCCAACCGATTTCTTTGAAATTTTGGATTATTGTAGAAATTAGTAAACGATTAACAGAAAAAGTGAAAAAAATTAAAAAAACAAGATGGCGGCCGAGCTGTGACGTCTCAAATTTCCGACCCCTCTCCTGTAAAATTTTGTATGAAAAAAATTTTTTTCACCCATGGTGTCGTATAGAGCTCAAAGAATGTGACTCGGAGAAAGGTGGAGAGAGCTGATGAGTGAGGAGTTCGGAGACGGGCGAGGGGCACGGCCAGGGTATAGAAGATAGGTGGAGGGTGCTCGACCAAATGTCATTCGAAACCTCGAGCAGTTGCCAGTGAGTTGAAAAAAAATTCCAAAATGGCGGAAAAAAAATGGCGGCAAATTTTGTCCGTCTCTCTCTCGGAGACTATAAAAGATGGAGGAGCGGTTTCTCGACAAAAGATGATCACAACCCGGAGGTCTACCTGGTGAGTAGGAAAAAAATTCAAGATGGCGGATTTTTTTTCCCCCCATACAAAATGTATGGGGAATATTGAAGGGACTAGAAGTTGGGAACTATGCAAGACATTGATTTTGATAGGTTCATAGGGCTTTTTTTCTTTTTCTTTTTTTCATTTTACATTTGTTTTTTTTTCTTTTTTTTCTTTTTTTTTTGTTATTTTTCTTTTTCTTTTGTGAATGAGGAGCACGGCCAGGTTATTGCAGATAGGTGGGGTGTGCTCGAACAAATTTTTTGGCAAAAGATGACCAGAATCCGAAGGTCTACTTGATGAGTAAAAAAATCGCGGTCCGCTTTAGCGGGCCGCGCACCCACGCGCCCGACTTGTAGTAACAACACTTCCCGCGAGCTGCTTTAGCAGCTCGCGCACCGAGCGAAATAAATAAAGCCGAACAATCGCGGTCCGCTTTAGCGGGCCGCGCACCCACGCGCCCTACTTGTAGCAATAACACTTTCCGCGAGCTGCTTTAGCAGCTCGCGCACCGAGCGCAATAAATAAAGCCGAACAATCGCGGTCCGCTTTAGCGGGCCGCGCACCCACGCGCCTTACTTTTAGTAAAACACTTCCCGCGAGCTGCTTTAGCAGCTCGCGCACCGAGCAAACGCTAGTTATAATATATATAGCTGCTGGGGCTGATTGACTGATTCACTGATTCACTGACTGACTCATTGATCACCTCTCCTGTAAAATTTTGTATGAAAAATTTTTTTTTCACTGATGGTTTCGTATAGAGGAAAAAAATTCATTCGGAGGAAAAATATGGAGTGAGCTGATGATTGAGGATTTCGGAGACGGGTGAAGAGCACGGCCAGGGTATCGAAGATAGGTGAGGGGTGCTCCAACAAATGTCACTCGAAACCTCATCCAATTCGCAGTGAGCTGAAAAAAAATTTCAAAATGGCGGAAAAAAGATGGCCGCCATACAAATTTCTTCGGTGTCTATCTCGGGGAGTATAAAAGATGGAAGAGTGGTTTCGTGGCAAAAGATGATCAGGACCCAAAGGTCTATTTGATGAATAGAAAAAAATCCAAGATGGCGGAATGTTTTTTCTCCATACAAAATATATGGCGAATATTGAATAGACTAGAAGCTGAGAACTATGCAAGACTTTGATACGGTTTCTTTTCAAAATTTTTTTTTCTAAAAGAATTCTCATTCTGACAAATGATGAGATATGATGATCGAGGGTTTGAAAGGTGGGTGAGGAGCACGGGCAGGGTATTGAAGACAGGTGGGAGGTGCTCAAACAAAAAATACTCGAAACCTCATCCAATTGGCAATGAGCTGAAAAAAAATTCAAAATGGCGGATTCAAGATGGCGGCCATACCAATTTCATAGGCATCTATCTCGGAGAGTATAAAAGATGGAAGAGTGGTTATTTGATAGAAAATGATCAGGACCTGAAAGTCCACTTGATGATAGAAAAACCGCGGTCCGCTTGCGGGCCGCGCACCCACGCGCCCTACTAGTTAATATATATATAGCTGCTCGTGCTGATTCACTGATTCACTGACTGATTGATCACCTCTCCTGTAAAATTTTGTATGAAAAATTTTTTTTCCACCGATGGTTTCGTATAGAGGACAAAAATTCATTCGGAGGAAAATTATGGAGAGAGCTGATGATTGAGGATTTCGGAGACGGATGAGGAGCACGGCCAGGGTATTGAAGATAGGTGGGGGGTGCTCGAACAAATGTCACTCGAAACCTCATCCAATTCGCAGTGAGCTGAAAAAAAATTCAAAATGGCGGAAAAAAGATGGCGGCCATACAAATTTCGTCGGTGTCTATCTCGGAGAGTATAAAAGATAGAAGAGTGGTTTCCTGGCAAAAGCTGATCAAGACCCTAAGGTCTACTTGACGAACAGAAAAAAAATTCAAGATGGCGGAATTTTTTTTTTCTTCATACAAAAATATATGGCGAATATTGAAGAGACTAGAAGCCGGGAATCATGCACGACTTTGATACAATTCCTTTTCAAGATTTTTTTTTATTGAAGAATTTTCATTATGACAAATGATGACATATGATGATCGAGGGTTTGGAAGGTGGGTGAGGAGCACGGCCATGGTAATGTAGATAGGTGGGGGTGCTCGAACAAAAGTCACTCGAAATCTCATCCAATTGGCAGTGAGCTGAAAAAAATCCAAAATGGCGGATTCAAGATGGCGGCCATACAAACTTCAACGGTGTCTATCTCGGAGAGTATAAAAGATGGAAGAGTGGTTTTGTGATAGAAAATGATCAGGAGCTGAAAGTCTACTAGACGAGTAGAAAAACCGCGGTCCGCTTGCGGGCCGCGCACCCACGCGCCCTACTAGTTTTATATAAACAAAATCAAAATACGTTGTTATACCCAATTTTCAACCGACGACGAATGAAAGGAGGAGATTCTCGAGGAGGAGTGTAAATTAATAAATGTTGTTTTTGTGTATCTGAACAGCTGTAATGTTTTAGCTTTGGTAAAATTGATCGACATTTGTTGAAATGTTAGTTGTTGTTGTGTCAAGGTGAATTTGTACAACATTTGGTTTACAACGGAAACAATATCTGATTTTATCGCAACTGAGCGAGTGGTTCGCAGTTTAGTTCAATAGAGAAATACCGGATATTGTAGACAATCTTTAATTATGCGTCTTCGCAATCTTTATTATAATATATTATTGGCGGACCCTTATTATTTTTAAGTACAAAAAAAATACAAAGTAAAGAATTCTTCATTTAGCAAATATCCGTTACTCAATAACTGAATAATTAATACAACACAACCACAAGTAGGTATAAGGAGACTTGACCGGCGTGATAACTCAAAGCATAATGGCGCCCGGCGTCGGTACTTGTTGGCTTTTATGGAATTCACGAACGGCGCACTCGGTAGTTATTATAAAATCTACCCTCAGCTAACAATATTATATTAAGTCAAAAAGAAGCTAAACCCATAGTTCTTTTTCAGTTTTTGCAGCTTAGATCTATTCAAACAGCACAGACACAAAACTATTTGTTGTTTAATTTCCTTCAACAAATTGACTGATATGGGGAGTCCTCATTATCGTCAGGTCGTTCTGTCGTAGCAGCCTACCCAGTGTACCGATTTTTATGTAGTTTTTGTTGTTTGATGAAAGGAAATGTTATCAAGGTGAATCTTAACTATAATTTATGAAGATCTGCTCAGACGTTTCAAGATCAGCTTATTTCCTACTTGATTAAAGGGTCTTACAAGCTTTCACTGGTGCGATTGATTTGAAATGTGTACTGTTACTTCGCATTATTTCCAAGACTTGAGCTGATGCTGCAGCATCAAGTAGTCTGCGGATTTTACTTAAGTAAAAGTTAGAATGTTATCAAAAGGTAGGTGTTAGATAGATGATGATCGAAGATCGAGGAGGAGGATCTGATGATGGAACAGAAAACTGGGTAACAGGATTTCAGGTATACCCTACATAGTCCAGCCATAGATTCACATGTCGCGGGTATTTTAAATTTTTAATTTACATTTGTTAGATCTTAATTCTATTAATTAGGTGACAAAGAATGGAATGAACTTGCCATAGTTGGACTGGAATATAATAAATTCCTCGATTGATACCGCCTTTGTGCGTTGTGCCACAAAGCAAAGGTCTCGCTTCACCGGATGACCTACCAAATCCGAACGAAACCTGTGCCGAATGCTAATGATTGACATCGCTTTGATATTATGCTACCGATTCATAGGCTTACCATCTAAAAAGCGACGGATCCAGGATATAGGCGACGACGTCCAACATTTTATAGGTTTTCTGATAGCGTCAACTTTGTCATTTGGGCCATTGTGCTTTAAAGTTCAAAAAATTAAAGAAACAAATGAAACTAACGTTAAAGTATTGTTAGGAAGAAACAAGTTACAGCTGATTAAATCCAACTGCTTATGCGAGTACATCTTCAAAGTCCAAAGCTAAAATCTAAAATTCACGAGTATTTAAATTGCATCGAATAACGGCAGAATAATCCATAGTAGTGCAATAGCAGCAGAGAAATTAAAATCAAGAAGGCAGAGACTATGAGAGTACTTTTTCTAAACGGTTTTTTTAAACAAAAAAGTGAGAAGCACAGATTTTACGTGAGAAGGTTAGATTGATATTAAATGCCGTGTACCGAAAAGAAAAAGGCACACAATATTAACAAGATGTTGGAAAAATAGTTTTGGAAAACATTTGATTGAGAAAATGGTAAATAATAATTTCCATTATGTATCAGTTCTATAGTTGTCATGTTTCGGCTTGCTAAAAAATGCAAAAATTCTATGTCCTCTTAAAATGTCTCGATGATTTTAAGACAATTTCGGAGAAAGTTCATATAACTTGGTAGCCCAACACATTTGTCCGTGAAAATAGTTTTGTAGAATTATAGGCCTTACCACAAAGTATTAAGATCTTATTGCTTTGGCATTTAAATACCATCTGTTCTGGCTATCGTGAGTGATTGTGCACGTGGAGTAAATAAACAATAACAGTATTTTGTAGGCGTGTGTAAAAAGAAACTCGAGAACCTCCTCGGTACTTTTTTCGTCGGTTGAAAGTCCTTACTAATTATTAATTAATTATTGCGGTTCAAGTTAAGTAGGTACTTTTGTAAAAACATAGGAATCATCTCTTTTTCTTAAAGTTAGTGTATAACTTCAGTCATCTTTAATGTAACAACGATATATCAGTAGGTATAAAAAAATTCAAGGTCTGATTATACATAGTTATGTTTGTGGTGCTAAAAACGTGTTGAATCATTTCTGAATCATGTGGGAGATTGCGGCAAAAAACATAACAATAAGCGAAGTGAACTATCAACTGAATACAAACAACATTCTTACGACTTGCTCATTAAGTATGCGTAAATACCTACTTATTACCTACAATACGAAGGGAACTCTAGAGTTATCGCAATTTCATAATCGGATACCTGCACTGCAATATCTATGCGCAGAGTTTGGGCCATCTCCAATAGATCCTGAGGGCATTTGCTGACAGGTTCGAATGTCAGTACTTTCAAACATTATAAAATGTTTTAATGTGCTGACAAATTGCTCCCGTCTTTAAATTTGGAAAAATTTTACTAACACATAGGATTTAAATTTTCGTATTAGGTACTAATACTAACACTATTATTTGACCAAAAATTGTACCAGACCTAATATTGTTTTTCTGTATTCATACTATAATTGACAGGACTAGAACAAAAAAAAACTAACATCTTTTCTCGAAGAAAATGCTGCTAAAAATAATTCGCATCTTTAAATGGTTATTAACCTAATTTCTTGCTTTTTTATTTGGTCCCATCATCGTAAATAATGATTTGTATCAACCACCTGAGTAGAATATAAAGTAGGTACACACCCATTAAGTTTTTTATACCTATATGATTCAGGTTTCTATTTGCGGATTTCTCTGACGTTGAAGCCAGAAATTATATTGGGCAAACGATGGTAACGTGGATGTAATATCTACCTATTAGTCATACATTTGCAATGCACAAAAATGTAGATAACGTTAAAATCTTCTCTAAATCCTTACTCGTACTAATGTCATAAATACGAAAGTGTTTGTTTATCCTTCAATTACGCAGTACGCACCAACAAAACTACAGGTAGATGTTATTTTTGTGCTTGGAAGTAGTTAAGACTGACATAGGTTTTTAGTTTTAGCAAACCTTTCAACGAAAAGCTAGTACGATAATAATAATTACGAAATTAAATGGGAAACCTATTGTTAACGAAACTTTTATTAATATAATCGTTATAATAATGTTTATTTTCATTAGCCTGTACTATAGGTACATAACTACATAAATATTAAATATCTAACATCACTTCGAAATAAACATTGATTTACACTTTACAGGAAAGAAATTCTTCCGGTAAGAACCGACAAAAACTCGTTTTTCGAGGACAAGTAAGAATTAAGTTAGAAACCATTTAAGCAAACAAAAAATCGTGTGGTGTCGTGGGACACCACATAGGAACGAAGTTATTATTATAAAAATATTAATTTCAAGTTCTATTCTAGGTATAAAGAAAATAATTATTCGGGTATACATTTTTTACCATGATTTTTTTATCGATAAAAATCTAAATGACCCCAGGGAAGCAAGCCTAAATATCGATTTTATAAAGTATTAAAATTAAAATAATTTTATAAAATAAAAAATGAAAATAAAATTGCGCGCCCCCGGGTGGGCTCGAACCACCAATCTTTCGGTTAAGGCCTTAAGAAGCGTGAAATGTCTAAATTCCATGGTTTCATTCTGAAGCAATACCTGGGTCATGCGTCATGCCCGTGAACGGGTGCCACCGGCGGGAATGGGGCTACTTTCTGTCTGCCCGTCTTAACATGTGTTGAATTATAGGAATTCTTTTGTGGAACTTCCCCTCATTGTGGAAACAGTGCAAACATAGCATAGTACCTATCTATTATATTGTAAACTTGTTTTGAAAAGAGCAACTGCCGAGTTTCTTGTTTCGGCAGGAAGGGCATTTCGAACCAGCGGTAGAATCATCGACGATTCAAAAATACTTGTAAAAAAGTTTATTTGAATAAAAAGCATTTCTATTCTATTATTTAACCCTTATCTAAAAGGAGACCTGCGCTCAGTAGTGAGTCGTTGATGGGTTGCTGATGATGATGATGATGATGATGATGATGATGATGATGATATGCATGTTGATAAAAATTGCTTGAGGTCTTAGACCATATTTTTTGAATGGTCTAAGTTTGAGGTAGATACCTACAGTGGATAACAGCAAAACATCAAGTCAAGCCTGACAGTATGACTTTCAACGTGCCTTATTCCTATAACAATAGGGTTGACATTCGCAATTCACTCGTACCATTGAACAGCTGTCGACTGTAGGTACCGTAGATCTTGTGATTTAGTGGTTGTATAGGTATTATACAAGACGTGGTCTAGTGGTTAGCAAATTCGACTACAGATGACGAGGTCCCGGATTCGATTCCCGGGTCGGACCAAAAATGAGTTTTTCTTTCAAGAAATTCGCAGTAGGTACCTACCTTCGTTCGTTACTTCGTTCAAATAAATTTTAACTTTTTAAGTGTTTATACTAATGTGTACATATTTTTATATTTATAGATTTAATATGTTTAGTTTTATCTTTAAAATTGTGTGTTGTTTTGTAAATAAGTTAACTTTTTAATCGGTCAAAGAATAGTGTAAAATTTACACTATAAATATTTACACTGTAAATAGTGAATAGTGCAGATCAAAAATGCCAAAACATAAGAAAAAATATCTTGTTAAAAGAGCAAGAGAATTAAAAATGTATATGTGAGTATTTACTTACACTTTATATTTAGTACCTATATTTTATATTTGTTATTTTTCGATTACATAGGCATGTTGATAAAAATTGCTTGAGGTAAGTATAGATGATATACGTAGGTACCTACTGTGGACAATACGTCATGTAATAACTAACTGCCTCGTTGGTCTAGTGGTCAGCTTGTTCGACTGCGGATGACGAGGTCCCAGGTTCGATTCCCGGGTCGGGCTGTGGCCGTTAAAAAAAAGTATTGCGTTTTTCTGCCAAAGAAATTCTCAGTACTGGCCCGGAGTTAGGAAGTTGGTGGTTACTGGTTAGTCACCCCCGTGCCTCGGAGAGCACGTAAAACCGTCGGTCCTGCGCCTGATCTCTCTCCGGTCGTGTCGGATTTCCGTCCCATCGGACTATGAGAGTGAGGGAATAGAGAGTGCACCTGTGGTTGCGCACACACTTCTGCACTATAATATCTCCCGCGCAGATGGCTGACCTCTAAGGCGACGTATTAGCATAGGAGGTTGGCCCGCCGTGATCGGATTCGGTCGGGAGGACATCATGTAATAACTAGCTTATAATATGTTCGCGACTTCGTCCGAGAAGTTGGACCAAATTACAGATAGTTACGAAGTTTGATCAAAATCGGCGTAGTAGTTTTCGAGTTTATCCCGAACATACTTCGTGACTCGAGATTTTTATTTTTTAATATAGATAGGGGTTGACATTCGCAATTCACTCTTATTAACATAATATAGTTTTTATAAATTAATCTAATTATAATAAAACTGACGGTAGTAAATATCATTCGTCTATGTAAAACTGTAACTGGAAGATTTCTGTACATTTAATATATTTTGAAAATTTTAATTGGGGGATGCTTTACTATCGATACTGAGCCCAAAACAGATTTGTATTTAATTTTTGTCTGTTTGTTTGTCCTTCTTTCACATAAAAACTACCGCACAGATTTCTACAAAATTTTATACCGTGGTAGCTTATTACTCGGGTCAACATCTAGGCTACTTTTTATCCCGGAAAATCAAGGAGTTCCCGACAAAGTCGCGGGCATCAGCTAGTATTATCTATACCTACTTTAATAAAACTGTAACAGGTCCAATTGTCTATAGTTAATCGATTGATCGTAATCGTATTCGATGTCATTAGCGTCAAAGTAAAATACACTATAACAGCATTGAATTTGAGCTCAATTTCGTGTAGCATTCTTATACATTTACCTATGTATGATACGCTCCATAACTCTCCATAATCGGTTGTACTGAATTTGTGACTTTATCAATACAATCAAGGATTATTTTACTTTGACACTAAATGGATTATTACACTAGCGGCACGCTATGATGGCCGGTTTGACGTTTGTCCGCTCATGAAGTTCCGTATTAATTGATAACGACTTTGAAGGAAATAATTGTATTACTTTATTGACGATAGTGATGTGCAGAGATTCATAAATTTTATCGAATGTAGTTTTAGGTTTAGGACTCAAAATGTATTTATTAAATTGATTTCTAAAATGTATACAAGTGTAGAAAAATCAGTTTGCACCATTTAAGGGGTGAATGTACTTGTGAATATGAACAATTTTCACTATGTGGACAAACCTCTGAAATCGCAAAAAAATATCAGCTGTTTCATACAAAAGGTAAAATTTTTATTTTTATATGATATATACCACAACTCGGCATTTGGTTTTCTAAATTGAAAATTTTAAAAAATGGAATCTAATACGATCGTCACATAGGATCGCTGGCTAGCACAACTACTACCTCCGGCAAACTCGCGTCAATGCTCAATGCAAAACAAAGCAGTTTCGAATTGACGTTGCTTCGAAAAGTATAAACTGTCAGTGCAATGCGATTGTGATATAGTTTTGACCTGGCTTTGGATTTCAAATATTGATACTGCATTACTGTTGACCCTTGCTCGTTAATTTGGACTCTGTTCAAGCCCTTTGTTGTGGATTTCGTCGATATGACCGAACGTACGCAGAGAACTGTTCTAAATAGTCAGACACGTGAGTTCGTAATACGCCTTCGTAACTATTTCGATCGTGAAGCTCAAAATGGAGGGCCAATTTTACCTATAACGTCAGTGGTTGAACGCGTAGCTGATGCGCTTAATATTGGACAACGAACTGTTAGACGGATAACTAAAAAAAAATATGGCGAGACTGGCACAGAAGAAAATAAACTTCACACACCAAAAAAGAGAAAACGAGCAAAACCAGTCGTAGGCATCGATAGCTTTGATGCCGATGCTATCCGAAGACATGTTTACGGCTACTATTTACAGAAGGAGTATCCAACAAGAAAAAAGTTGGTGCATTCACTGAAGGAAGCTGGATTATTCTTCGGTGGGGAAAGTTCTTTAACGAAGATTTTGAAGACCATTGGATTTCGATACAAAAAATGTAACAAACGCAAAATATTGATGGAAAGATTTGATATAGCGATGGCAAGGTATACTTTTTTACGGCAAGTGAAAGAAATCAAAAATTGGCAAAATGTTGTGTTCTTGGATGAAACATGGCTTAATGCTAACCATACTGTAGGCCGTTCTTGGAACGATGACACAGCAGCATCTACTTCCAAAGTTCCTGTAGGAAAAGGATCGCGACTTATAATTTGTCACGCCGGAACCATCAACGGGTTTGTCGAAGGTTCTCTCATGGCTTTTGCGTCAAAAACCACTGGAGACTATCATGAAGACATGAATGGAGAAAAGTTTACTGAATGGTTTACCTCAATGTTGTGTAGCCTCCCTGAACCATCTATTATAATTATGGACAACGCCCCACACCACTCGATGCAAATTGACAAGCCACCTGCCCAATCCCAAAAGAAAGCTGATATCGTCGCATGGCTTCGTAAAAATGGCGTATATGCAAACATGAATATGTTAAAAGCGGAATTAGTACGTCTTTTAAAAGAAAACAAACCAACCAAGATCCGATACGTCATTGACGAAATAGCATTAGAACATGGGCACAGAGTTATACGGTTACCGCCTTACCATTGTGAGTATAATGCGATTGAGTTGGTGTGGGCTCAAATTAAGGGATATGCTGCAAGACACAATACAGAACCCCCATTTACCACAAAAAAAATGCTAAAATTATTAGAAGAAGCTTGTGAACATGTGACTAAAGGAGACTGGGAAAAGGTTGTGAATAGAACTGTTAAATTAATAAGGGAAGATTATGAAAGAGATGTGAAAATAGATAATATTATAGAAAACGAACATATAATTATTAATGTAGGTGATGATAGCAGTGACGACAGTGAAAATAGTAGTATGGACGAATCTGATTAATTATGGCCTTTTGTGGCACCTTTTTTGGTATCTTTTGTATTCATATGTTTCTTGTGTGCATATAAAGTATGTATATTCATTTTCATTCAAATATTCAGTTCGTTCAAATAAATTAAATAAACATATACATTTTTGTTTTATTAAACCTATTTAATCAGGTACAAAAACAAAACTTAATTGTTTTTTGTTCGAGAATAAATTGACATTCCACATCACTATTGTAATGTGTCAAACCGGCCATCATAGCGTGCCGCTAGTATAGAAATTAATTAAAATATTTCCATGTACCCATGGAAATATTTTAATTTAATTTTTTTAATTTAATTTAATTTTTATTATTTGTTGTTATAGCGGCAATAGAAATACATAATATGTGAAAATTTCATCTGTCTATCTATTACGGTTTACGAGATACAGCCCGCTGACAGACGGACGGACGGACGGACGGACAGCGTAGGCTTAGTAATAGGGTCCCGTTGGTACCCTTTGGGTACGGAACCCTAAAAATGTGTTCATTAATACTTAAATAATGACATTATGAAAGAAATTTTGATTTAAATTTAGGGGAAAGGGATGAAAAAAATAAAAAAAGGGTTGAAAAATGCCTTTTTTTTAAATAACTTAATAACGATAGGAAATAGAAAAAAGTTTCAAGTAAAAGTTGTAGAGAAAAAATTCTACACAAAAAAATTCCTCTTCATTTTTTTGTTATCTGCTTACGTTTAGCTGCAAAAAATAAAAAATAAATTTGCTTTGTAATTAATTATAAAGATGTATAAAGGCGGGAAACATAGTGCCTATCTCAATTAATTAAGCTTTGAATAACGGTAGTACAGTCAAATTAATAAGGTATTTTTTCGAAATAGAAGATACTTCCGAACATCATCCAACAGTTTTCAAAATCGCTCATCGTAGCTATTAAAACTCTAACCTGCGTGATGTCAGATTTCAGATTGAAACTTTTTCGCTTTCTATATTAAAAAGTTAGACTTTAGACTGTTTGACTTTAATTTGTTTTTAACCAATTTAAAAAAAGGAGGAGGTTCTCAATTCGTCGGAATCCTTTTTTTTGTGTATGTTCACCGATTACTCGAAGACACCTGAACCGATTTGCAAGATTCTTTTTTTTGTTTCAAAGGGTATACTTCCCAGGTGGTCCCGTTTAAATTTTATCGAAATCGGTCGAGCGCTTTTTACAATAACAACAATAAATTACTTATATACTTTGTAGTGGCGCGGGCGTCTGAAGTCGGTTTTTTAAAAAGTATTTTTTAGTATAGACTAGCTGATGCCCGCGACTTCGTTCGCATGGATTTAGTTTTTAAAACTCCCGCGGGAACTCTTTCATTATGCGAGATAAAAAGTAGCTCTCCCGGTCTGAGGAACAACTACTACATCCATTACTATACCCATGCAAAAAATCGCATCAATCCGCTGTTCTGTTGTTTTTTTTAAAGTATCCTATGTCCGTCTCCTGGTTCTAAGCTACCTCTCCACCAATTTTCAGCCAAATCGGTTCATCCGTTCTTGAGTTATAAATAGTGTAACTAACACCACTTTCTTTTATATATATAGATTATAGCGGCAGTGATCGGCCTAATTTTAGGCCTATATTGTACACACTTCTACTTAGAAGTGTGTACAATATAGGCCTAAAATTATACGCATAATATTGTGACTTTATTATACTTTACAAATAAAACTACAAACGTACTAGTTTCCAGAGCATACAAACAGAATTCGATAACATAATCAAATAAGAATCAAACTTCATTTGTGTGGGGCTCGCTCGCTGAGTCTTCTATTGCAAACTTCAAAAATCTAGATACTCTGATACAAAAATATGATTGAGTTGCACAGCACAAAACCTGACAATAGTTTGATGAAACGCATGACTTTTGTATACTTAGTTTTAAGCATGGACACGTCTCATATACTTAAAGTATTTTGATATGGTATGAAATTCGTATTTTGTCATACCTCCGTATTTTTCAGGTATTTTTCTATTACAAGTCAACTGACTTGGGTTGACTACGGATCGAATTTTATATTACGCCTCATGCGTACTACAAATTCACACTGCTGTGATTTTTAATTTCGTACAACTTGGCAAAAAAGTGTAGAAACTGAACTAATTGTTCTCTTTATTTTATATTACGCCTCATGCGTACTACAAATTCACACTGATGTGATTTTTAATTTCGTACAACTTGGCAAAAAAGTGTAGAAACTGAACTAATTGTTCTCTTTATTGACAGCACTATTATGTTGTCAAGTTTCATCGCCGAAGTGTTTTTTTTTTATTCGATGACAAGCTAGTCCTTGATTGCGATCTCACCTAATGGTAAGTGACAATGCAGTCTAAGATGGTAGCTGGCTAACTTCGAAGGGGTATGGCAGTGAATATTCAACCCATACCCCTAATTGGTTTCTACACGCCATCGTGCCGGAACGCTAAATCGCTTGGCGGCACGTCTTTGACAGTAGGGTGGTAACTAGCCACGGCCAAAGCCTCCCGCCAGACCAGACCAGAGACAATTCAAAAATTATAAATTCCAAAATTGACCCTGCCGGGAATCGAACCCGAGACCTCCCAGTTATAAGACAACAGAGCTCACCACTGAGCCAGGGAGGTCGTCAAATGTTATGTCAATGTTATGTTTTGAAATTCGTCAATATTTATTTGAATTCGTAAATACATACCTACGTATTAGTCTAGTCAACAAGTTCAAAAACGTGAAAAATAGAGATAAAGGTCCTAAAAATATGAGCGATGGCTCATTCGAGTCGGAATCACCTCTAGAAAAATGTTTTTGAAGGATTTTGGTGCAGGTAAAAAATTGCAATTGTTATTAACAAAATAAGATGAAAAAAAATTATATTTCGTTTTTTGTTAATAACTCGAAAAATATTAATATTTAAGCAATTTTGAAAAAAGCTCGTTAAGAGGAGGAAATTTCCAATAAAAAAGTCCCAACTCCCGGGATTCTATCTCCATTATTTATAATTTTAATTTGACGTTGAAAATAGGGCTCCGTGCGGCTGTTACAGCATGCGCGCGCCCCCGCTAAAGAGAGTTCAGCAATAAAAATATTTTTTTTATAACATAAGATGTGATTTTAAAAATTTGAAAAAATTCTAGTATCTTCTTAACACTTGAAAGAATCGAGCCCTGGAGAAACAAAAGTTTAACCACCATTTTTCAAAAAGTTAACTAACAAATTATTTCCCAATCTCCATTGTCATAAACAATGGGATGAAAGGTATAAATAATTGGCCTATATTTTTGTATCAGAGTTTTTTGAAGTTTGCAATAGAAGACTCAGCGAGCGAATTGAGAACATCCTCTTTTTTTTAAATTGGTTAAAAACAAATTAAAGTCAAACAGTCTAAAGTCTAACTTTTTAATATAGAAAGCGAAAAAGTTTCAATCTGAAATCTGACATCACGCAGGTTAGAGTTTTAATAGCTACGATGAGCGATTTTGAAAACTGTTGGATGATGTTCGGAAGTATCTTCTATTTCGAAAAAATACCTTATTAATTTGACTGTACTACCGTTATTCAAAGCTTAATTAATTGAGATAGGCACTATGTTTCCCGCCTTTATACATCTTTATAATTAATTACAAAGCAAATTTATTTTTTATTTTTTGCAGCTAAACGTAAGCAGATAACAAAAAAATGAAGAGGAATTTTTTTGTGTAGAATTTTTTCTCTACAACTTTTACTTGAAACTTTTTTCTATTTCCTATCGTTATTAAGTTATTTAAAAAAAAGGCATTTTTCAACCCTTTTTTTATTTTTTCATCCCTTTCCCCTAAATTTAAATCAAAATTGCTTTCATAATGTCATTATTTGAGTATTAATGAACAAATTTTTAGGGTTCCGTACCCAAAGGGTACCAACGGGACCCTATTACTAAGCCTACGCTGTCCGTCCGTCCGTCCGTCCGTCTGTCAGCGGGCTGTATCTCGTAAACCGTAATAGATAGACAGATGAAATTTTCACATATTATGTATTTCTATTGCCGCTATAACAACAAATAATAAAAATTAAATTAAATTAAAAAAATTAAATTAAAATATTTCCATGGGTACATGGAAATATTTTAATTAATTTTTTTTTAACGGAACCCTAAAAGAGCGAGGCCCGACTCGCACTTGACCGATTTTTAAAAACAAGGCTTCAAACGCCCGCGCCACTACAAAGTAGACACAGTAGGTAGGTACCTAGTATTTATTGTTGATATTTCAAAAACCTTTCGACCGATTTCGATAAAATTTCAATGAAACTACCTCGAAAGTATACCCTTTGAAACAAAAAGAATTTTCCAAATCGGTTCATTTCCATGGGTACATGAAAATATTTTAATTTAATTTTTTTTAACGGAACCCTAAAAGAGCGAGGCCCGACTCGCACTTGGCCGATTTTTACTCATTGCGCCAAAACTGGTCAGATCATGGTTTCATTTAACTTTTTACTGGACTAATTTAACTTTTTACTGGACTAATTGTGTGAAAGAAAATATTTATTTTGATATTAAGAATAAGCCTCTAAAACAAAAAAAATCGGCCAAGTGCGAGTCGGGCCTCGCTCTTTAGGGGTTCCGTACATACGACCCAAATCATTTTTTTAAAACTAGATACATATTATTATTTAGATATCTTAGTTCTTAGAAATTACTAAATTAGCTTATGGGGAAAAAGGCTCGTTTGCTTTGGTCACAACTTACAAACCGCATTATAAATCTGTGTTTTCAGTATTTGTTGTTTAAATACACTATATAGTACATAATATACCAAAATTTCAAATTCCTAACTAGTTTAGTTTTTGAGATAGACCCTCGGACGCTCGGCTTCCCGAAGCGAAAGCTCTTTCGCATTCGACAACTCAAGCGAAAACCAACCTTATTTACTCAACGTTAGGGTAGAAATTTGCATCGTTGTGAAAAACGTAACGCGGGCATTCGACAACTCAAGCGAAAACCAACCTTATTTACACAAGGTTAGGGTAGAAATTTGCATCGTTGTGAAAAACGTAACGAGGTCATTCATAAGTAGATTTTACTCCTCGAATTTTTCTCATACCGGGCGCCTAAAATCGATTCTTAAGGAGTAAACTCCAATAAACTCCAATAAAAAAATAAAATTTTATGTCTACTCCTTTTCCATATAAGTATGGGAGTCCCCTTTATTTTATTATTTTATTTTATTTTACACTATATGTGAAACTTTCAACTGTCTATCTATTACGGTTTACGAGATACAGCCCGCTGACAGACGGACAGACAGCGGAGGCTTAGTAATAGGGTCCCGTTGGCACCCTTTCGGTACGGAACCCTAAAAATATTATAAATAATAATATGATAAAGCAAATTAATAATAATATCGTTTTACTGGAATACTTTAACTTCTGGAGTACGGAACCCTCGGTGCGCGAGTCCGACTAGCGGTTGGTCGGTTTTATTTAATAAAATATAATCAAATTTTCTATTTAGGGTTCCGTACCCAAAGGATGCCGACGGGACCTTATTATTAAGCCTCCGCTGTCCGTCAGTCAGCGGGCTGTATCTCGTAAACAGTAATACATAGTTGAAATTTTCACAGAGTGTGTATTTCTATTTCCGCTATAACAACAAATAATAAAAATAAAATTAAATTAAAAAATAAAGGGGGCTCCCATGCATGGAAAAGCTTCAAAAATGAAGAAATAGGGACCTTCAAAGTTGTGACCAAAACAAACGAGCATTCTTTCCCCATATCCTAATTTAATCATCATCATCATTTCATCATTAGCAACCCATCAACGGCTCACTACTTAGCGCAGGTCTCCTCTTAGAGAAGGGTTATAGGCCATAGTCTACCACGCCGGCCCAATGCGAATTGGTGGACTTCACACACCTTCGAGAACATTATGAAGAACTCTCAGATGTGCAGGTTTCCTCACGATGTTTTCCGTCACCGTTGAAGCAAGTGATAGTTAATTGCTTAAACGCACTTGACTCCGAAAAGTCAGAGGTGCGTACCCGGGATCGAACCTGCGACCCCCCCGAATAGGAGACCACAGTCCTAACCACTAGGCTAACACTGCTACCTAATTTAATACTAACTCAGAACTAAGTTATCTAAACGTGTATCTAGTTTTAAAAAAGTGATTTGGTCATATTATGTACGGAACCCTAAAAGAGCGAGGCCTGACTCGCACTTGGCCGATTTTTTGTTTATTACCTAAATAAATATTTTTGATAAAACAGGGTTGGCACCTTTTGGGTACGAAGCCCTAAAAACTATCAAAGAATACAATGACTTAAAATAATATTTAAAATTAAAATTATTTTTAATAGGTCTTTTAAAATGAATATTTTAAAAGACCTATTAAAAATTATTATGGTAAGAATAACAACAAAAAGAATTAATTTCCTCGAACTTATAAACTACTTGCAAGCTCGTTATGGTACATGGCGCCTACTAGGTGAAGCTAAAGCAATGGAGACTCTTAACACCTGCACGTGACATCAATCTCAGTGAGGCCCAAACATACTAGGTAGGATAACATAAAACACTGTTCCCTCTGCACATTTACTTTATCGTTGATATATTTTGAGGTACTCTCATGTACTTGCTGAGTTCTCGAGCAAGTACCGAGCGTAGCCGCTAGATGGCGGTGACGTTGAAATAAGTCTAGGTTGGCTCCGTTTCTCAAGGTTATTTCACGCATCTTAAAGCCTTAACAGCCGCACGCGAGCCAATTGAGCCACGGGAGCGATGCACAACAGCACAACTTGTTGAAATTATTATATGAGATATTTTTTAGGCCATCAAAAAGTGTCTTTACAAAAAAAGTGTCGTTACAACTTTTGGTCTTAATTTCCGTCTATTCCCCTTTCGCAACGCGCGATAAGGAACTTTGTTCCAAAATATCGCTTACAAATCCTTTAGTAGGTACCGAAACTACACCAGTTCGAAAGGTTTACCCATTATGACCGCACCTAGTGAAAATGGGTGACGAGACATCGCACAAATCAACTAACCGAATTTTCACCTTAAATGGATCAATAGAGGACACAATGAAAATATGTACATAATTATATCCTCTAGAGTACTTATTTGGCTTGTCGTTACGTCAGTACCTCGTCTTGCAACGACCTTCAACTGCAACACTATAGAACTAGTTTGGTTTCTAGTATTAGACGAGACGGAACACCTTTGATATTTAACAAATTGTTTTGTTTTTAATGTAATACTTATTTAAATGGAAGGAAAAAAAAAATTGGTACGGAAAATTAGTCGTAACGTGGGTCATACTGATTCTGTTCGTAAAAAAAATTGGTTGTCTGTAAAGTCGGTTTACGTACGGACGATAGTTTTACGTGATAAAGTCACGTGATAAACATTGATGAATAAATGTGCCATAATTAGCCAACGCTTGGGCCGATCGTGCCTCTCTATCGCTTGGTCCACGTTCTCGCTTGTACGCTCAGGCTCAGGCGGAACGTGAACGGAACTTTTTCGTGCGTGCAGCCGGTGTTCATCGATTTAAAAGACGTTATCACGTCAAAAATATTATAGCCTATATGCATTGAACTATATGTTACCCAGACCTTCGATTCCTCATTCATAAAAATCGGCTAAGGAGTTTAGGCGCTACTGTGGAACATTCGTAAAAAATTACATACTTACATGAGTAGTCTGCTAAAATCATAACCCTCCGGCCTCCCTTTTGGCTTTGCCGTAATCGGGTAGAAAGTTTAAAACGTCCGAAAACGTGACGGTGCGGCTCGGCAGATGTATTCAATTATAAATGTTAAGATGCAGCTGCGAACATCTTGATAATTGAGCCAGCACGCGCTCTACCTGCTTTGGGCGTGTGACTAAGTGGATACGCAGGAACGAAATAATTATTGACTACAGACAAACTATAGACTACTGTTTCATATTTGCCAGTGCTTACTATGCGTACGGCATACTTTAGACTACATTCTTTCCGCTGTATTTCAAGTTTTATCGCTATTATATCCTGGCTAATAGAGCGCAAACGGGCTTATAGAGAAGTCGGCTAATGCTCAAAATGAACTACCTAAGTACTTTTTGGGTCATGTAACTTTTTTTATTTTTATTTATTTATTTATTTTATTTACAATTACTAGGTACATATTTTCTTTGTTTCTGCTTGTGCACTGGGCACTGCAGTGTTAAAAACTATAACTATTTTGCCTCATGCAGTGCAGAACTCATCTTTTAAAATAAAGATCCTTACTTCTTCCAAAAAGAAGTTTATTTTAGACGCCTAGACCATATTTTTAGCTCAATGATTTTTAGTGCCAAATGCTGAGAAATATCTAGGAGCTTGCAACGTTTTGGAGAAAATTTCAGTAAGGCTAATAATATTAATAATATACTAGCTGATTGATGCCCGCGACTTCGTCCGTGTGAATTTAGTTTTTAAAAATCCCGCGGGAAATCTACTTTTCCGAGATAACTACACACTTTTCGCATTTATAATATTAGTAAGGATATCTTTTTAGATGATCACCAAGCGCCTGATAAAAAAATAGAAGCAATGTAATTTTTACGAAAACTTAGAAATAGTTTTCTTTAAGGCGCTTTATTATAAAAATCTGGCTCTGTTCCATCTAACTATCACTAAAGTATCGGTCAATAATAATAATAATTTTATTAATTAAACCTAAACCTAAAATTAATTAAAAATTAATATTTTCACCGAAAACATCGTTCTCATAAATAAATCTATACAAATAATAATCAAAATTTGAAGTGTCTGTTTGTATTGTCAAAATAACATAAATAAGATATTTAAGAGCAATGAATCGACTTGAATTCTTGCATGAGAGTTGTTTGACATGTTTTTCTGCATAAGAAATTTTTTATCTCGGGGAAACAAAAGGAGTTACAAAAATCCTAACTCCACGCAGACGTAGCATAAGTTATACGTACGAGTAATTACGTATACCTGCGTAGTATTGATTAATTCATTTTTATAAAATTACTGTCATGTACTCATCATTACCTGCCTTAGTTACCGGCTCATTATCTCTCTGCATTTTCTTTTTACGCTAACTTTAGTTTTGCATATTTTATTTCTTTGACCACCTTATTTGTTATGTATGTGTTGCTTTGAAGGTTTTATAAATAAATAAAAATAAAATAAATAAAAATGTTTTATTTCGACCATCTGGGATCATATTGTGTTAGTAACAATAAACTTAAACCTATATTAGTAACACTAAAACCTAAAACTTAACCTAAGACGGCACCGATTTGTCAGCACATGAACCATGCAACAGTGGTTCAAAACTGTACGCTTCTGTACATTCGCTGTAGCTGGGTTGGTTGGGTAGCAAGGAAAACTCTCGAAGAACTTTTCTTCCTTTATTGGGTACCGCTACCGCTTGCCGGTGGGAACTGTGTCGGCTTACAATTCAGCCCGGTATTTATACAAAAATAGCAGAAAAAATGTAGCCCCTCTGATTGGTGTAATTTTGCTATCGATCAGTGCACCAATCAGAGCGCATTATCTTAAACCAATCACAATTTAGTAATAATAATAGGTATTATTACATAAATAGGTATCTTTACTACTATGAGCTGTACTGTAGGGAAAGCCGCGGCATTTCTTGGAATTACAGAGGTGTCTTTACGGTTCCTAGCTGTACCGTTGGGAGAGCCGCGGTCTATTTCTAGGAATTAATAAGGTATCTTTTCGGCTCGTAGCTGTACCGTAAGGAGAGCCGCGGCCTATTTCCCTATGGGTTTCCTATTTTAATCTTTATTTATTATTTTTCCTATTCACTTATGAGATAATACATGAGACTTATGTACTTAAAACTATAAACAATTGCTAAACTATATGACACATCTATTACTAACTAATTATGCTATTTAATCAGTCCACTATTATACACTTGCACTATATCGTCCCGCACATCTCTCCCGCCGTGCGACTATGTCGCATCACTTGTCGGTGCGGGCGCGTCGTTTGTAGACAGGGGCAGGACCACCAGCTTCCTCACCGGCCGTCGCAGCACTCCTCCCTTGGTCTGGATGTCCACTGCTCGCACGACGTCGTCTGGTCCCGGGTACGTGGCGATGACTCTTCCTCGGATCCACACGTTGCGCGGTAGGTTGGCGTCGACAACTTGCACGAGGTCGCCGATCTGGATCGCTGGTCCTCGTCCGTGCGGCTCCCGCCGGTGTTGGAGCTCCGGTAGGTACTCCTTCACCCAGCGCGTCCAGAACACGTCGGCCAATCTCTGCGCGGCTCGCCACGTCGATCTGGAGGCGGCGTCCCGCTCGTCGAATGTACCTGGCAGCGGTACACGTCCCGGGCCACCCAACAGAAAGTGGTTGGGCGTCAGTGCTTCAGGATCCTCGGGGCTGACTGAGACGTGTGTCAGCGGCCTGCTGTTGACTGTATATTCCACCTCAGCCAGTAGGGTGGAGAGGACTTCTTCTGTAGGATGCCGTTCATGTAGCGTGGCTGCGAGTGCTGTCTTCACGGAGCGTACCATTCGTTCCCAAGCTCCGCCCATGAATGGAGCTCCTGGTGGTATGTATCGCCAGGAGATCTTCTTCTTCGCTGCTTCTTCTGCTGTTGCGCTGTCCATCGCCTGCCGAAGTTCCTTGTCAGCCGCTCTCAGGTTGCTGCCGTTATCTGACCAGATTTCCGTCGGGAAACCCCGGCGAGCCATCATTCTCCTCAACGCCATCACTGCCGAATCAGCGCTGAGTGAGCCAGCAATCTCCAGGTGTATGGCTCTCGTGGTGAGACAGGTGAAGATGGCCACATATCTTTTCTGTCGTGTTCGGCCGACGGTCACTGAGAGAGGACCGAAGTAGTCGACGCCAGTGAAGGTGAAGGGTCGCTTGTGATGAGCCAGGCGACACTCCGGCAGGTCCCCGGTTCTGGGGTATGGCGGCTTCTGTGTCTTCATTCTGCAAAACAGGCATCTTCTTATGATCATTCTTGTGACCGGACGCACTCGTAGCACCCAGTACTGTTGTCTGCACTCGTTGACTGTAGCTTCAACTCCGGCGCGATGTAGCTGATGATGTATAGCCTTCACCCAGAGCTTGACTGTTGGATGATCACCATCGAGTACCATGGGGCTCTTGAAGTTTTCTGTTACGTCTTGTGTTGCTTGAATCCGGCTTCTTAGCCTGATTGTATCGTTGACGTATTCGACACTCAGCTGGTACAGACGGCTCTCCTTGTTGAGTGTCTTGCTGTTTCTTAAGTCTTCTATTTCTTCTGTGAAGGAATCTTCTTGGGATGCACGCATCAGAAGCTCTTCCGCTCTTCTGAGCTGTTCGGCAGTGACTGGGAGAAACTTTCTATTAGGCGACGTTGTTTTCTTGACTGTTGGCTGTTGCTTCGTCGCAGGCTTGTTCGTTTTCTTCCAGCTTGGATCCTTTTCTGTGTTCTTTCGCGTCCTTTTGTAATTGACGCTTTCCTTCTTGGTTCTACAGAGTTGGATGAACTGTAGAACCCGAGCTGTGGCGTATCGGAGTCTGTCCCAATTCGAGAAACGAGATGCTTCAGGTAGGGCTTCTGCGAGTTTCTGTTTTCTGTCGTCGGCGATGTGATTCACTTTCTCTTCGCCCGAAGGTTTTTCTTTTTCTGTTGCAGTAACTTCTACGGGCCAATGCTCTTCTGTTTGGTAGAGGAAGTCCGGTCCCTTGTACCAGCGATGATCTTTATTGAAGGACGTTGGGACGTCTCGTGTGGCGTCGTCCGCTACGTTCAGCTTCGTCGGAACCCAACGCCACTCGGTGACTGTGGAGGCCACTTCAATTGCAGCCAGGCGATGGGCTACGTATGGCTTGTATGAGCGTGATCCGGTTCTTATCCAGGTCAGCACGGTCTTGCTGTCTGTCCAGAACACTTTGCTGTCCGGTTTTCTTTCGTGCTCTTCTATAACTGTTTCGGCGAGCCTGGTTCCCATGACTGCCGCTTGTAGCTCCAACCTCGGGATGGATGTCAACTTCAACGGTGCAACCTTCGCTTTGGCCATGACGAGAGATAGGTTGACTTCACCATTTGGCGCCACTGTTCTCCAGAAGACAATTGCTGAATAGGCTGCTTCGCTGGCGTCGGTGAACACGTGTAGCTGTATCGAAGTGGCGTCGCTGTATTGGAGATATCTTCTCGGGATTGTCACGTTGCTGAGATTCTTCAGGTGAGCAATCCAGTCTTGCCATTGTTCAGCCAGGTCTTCATCCAGCTCGTCGTCCCATGATGTTCCTCTTCGCCATACTTCTTGCAGCAGCTGTTTCGCCCTTATGGTGACAGGCGATGCGAAACCGAGTGGGTCAAACAGTGACATGACCACTCTTAGGCGCTTCTCTCTTCGTAGGCGTCTTCCCATTGATGAGCGTTGGTGCGACGCGCGCCAGGTTGAGGTTGAAGGTGAGCTCGTCCGTGTTGAGTTTCCAGATAACGCCCAGTACACGTTCTGTCTTCTCTTCTGACTTGTAGAGTTCCATATCCTCCGACTGTTTACTTTCACCCAATGCTTCTAATAAATGTGGTGAGTTCGACTTCCACTGTTTCAGTTCAAAGCTGGCCTTTGAGTGCACTTCACGCACTGACTTCGTGATGCGCACTGCGTCTTCGAGGCTTCTGAAGCTGTCCAAGTAGTCGTCAACGTAGTGCTTCTGTATGATGGCAGCTGCAGCCTCAGGGTGAGTATCTTCATACTGTTTGGCGTTCAAGTTCTTGATGTAGATTGCTGTAGATGGAGAACTTGATGCACCGAAGATCAACGAAGTCATCCTATATTCTTCAGGTGGTTGGTCGTCTCGTCGCTCTCCGCGCCACAGGTAGCGGAGTGCATCTCTGTCTTCGGCTCGCAGCTTGACTTGCATGAACATCTCCTTGATATCTGCTGTGACTGCTATCTCGTGTTGCCGGAACCGCATGACGACGCCAGGTAGTGACTGTAGAAGATCAGGTCCTTTGAGTAGCATATCGTTGAGAGCTACTCCCTTCGTCTTCGCTGCTGCATCATGTACTACTCGGAGCTTCTCAGGTTTCATTGGGTTAATCACCGCGAAGTGTGGCAAGTACCACGTCTTGCTTGCAGTCTTCTGTTTCGGAGCGTGTTCAGCGTATCCTTTCGAGACGAGAGCTTCCATCTGTTCTGTATACTTCTGTTTTAGCTTGGGGTCTCGATCGATCTTCTTTTCGATGTTGAAGAGTCGCTTCAGTGAGTTGTCGTAGTTGTCAGGGAACGTGACATCTTCTTTGCGCCAGAGAAGTCCTGTTTCATATCTTCCTTCTTCTGTTCTCGTGGTGGTCTTCTCCAGGATACGAAGTGCCCGTTCTTCTGGATCTGTCTTCGGTTTCTTTGGCTGTATGCAGAGCGCGTCCATCTCGAAATATTGCTTGACGAGGCTGTCCAGGTTATCTTCTGTTTCTTCTGTGACGTGTGATACGAAGTCGATGCTGCGTCCGATGGCACGAGTCTGGCTGCCATGCAGCACCCACCCCAGCGGTGTGAGAGAGGCCACTGGTTGGTTGTTGTCTCCTCTTCTCACTTCTGTTGTCAGCAGAAGATGCCAATTGTCTTGACCAATCAGCACTCGTGGCTTTACATCAGCATATACGAGGTAGTCGCGGATGTCTGCCAGGTGTTTGCAGCCATCTACCAACTCTCTTGAAACCCGTTGTGACGCCACTTGAAGGTTCTTCACTGTACGTGCTTGTACACGCTCTTCATGTTCGTTGAGACCTCTTAACTTGATGTTCACTCTTCTTGAAGCTGACTCCGATGTCTTCAAGTCGTTGATGGTTTCTATCTTCAAAGGATCGACGGGTCCTGTTGCTCCGATGCACTCGGCTACGCTGTTGTCGATCAATGTAACTGTTGATCCGTCGTCCATCAAGGCGAAAGTGTTGAACGTTCCCTTGGGCCCCTCAACTTGAACTGGAATAATCTTCAGATACGATTGTTTCTTCTTAATAGTCCACGCGGAGTTGATTACTTCTGTAGCTTCCTTATCTTCTTTCTTCTCCGGAGCCTTGGTGTAGTGCAGCATCCTGTGGTGGAAGTACTTGCAGCTGTTGACACCGCACGCCTTAGCCCGGCAGCTATGGGTTCTGTTTCTGTATCGAAGACATCGGAAGCATAGGCGCTTGGACTTGGCTATATCCCATCTTCCGTTCGCATCTGAGTTCTTGAACTGTTCACACTCCGTAGTTATATGCTCTTCATCGCATATGGGGCACTTGGGTGTGTACGCCTTCTCTGTAACGTTATGTATCTTCTGTGGTCTCTTCTGTTGAGTGGCTGATGTAGGTGGCGCCACCTGTTCCGGCAGCGCGTACGGCCCGCATAGCTCCGCTTCTCTCTTGAGGAACTTCTCCATTTTCAGTAGGTCTGGATCCTCCTTCGGCTGTGCTGCGGCGAAGTCGTAATATCTGTAGCGCAGCGTAGGTGTGAGCTTGTCCACCACCGTCTTCGAAACTTCCGGGTTGTACATGTAGTTCACGCAGCTTAGAGTCTTCAGTGTTGCCACCACGTTGGAGACCTTCGTCGAAAAAATACAAATGTCGCGCGGTGACTCGGTGAGACGTGGCAATCCGCGGAGCGTTTCCATTTCCATCATTGCTATTGACTCCGGTCTTCCAAATCTTGACTCCAGGGTTTTCATGACTTCTGTTGGGTGCGCGCTGGTGATGAGAAGCCCCTCCACAGCTTCTTTTGCTTTGCCCTTCATGTTTCTTCGTAGACGGTTCGTATTTTCCACTGTGGTGAACATGCTTTCCGTTTCGTAGTATGCGGCGCGGAACGGTAGCCACTCTTGATGTGACCCTCCAAACGTTGGCAGCTCTATGAACTTGGGGCGCTGTGCTGCTTTGACGGCGCGCGTAATTGCTTCGGCTAACTCCGTTAAGCCGGGCTGTACTCCCGCCGGTGACTGAAGTATTGCTTCCTGTTGCTTCTGTTGTCCCGCGTCGTTGACCACCGGCTCTTCTATTGGGTAGTGCGGTGCATCGGTGATCGCTAGCACGGGGCGTGGGTGTTGACTCTCCAACCAGCTGTCCACTCGTTCAGTCACTTCGGCTTCGGGTTCGACGTAGGCACCGTCGTCGTCTTCTAATTCATCTTCTGTATCGTCTGCTTCCAGAGCGGCGAGACGGGCGGCAGCTAATTCGATCTGCAGTCGTAGCATCTCTTCTTTGGCCTTAGCTATCTTGTGAGCCTTGGCCTTGCTGTGTGTCGATCCACCCCCCCTCTTGCTATGGGGGCGGGGCACCTGTACTTGCTTCGACTCCCGTGTGTTGACTGTTTTCTTCATCCTTACTGTAGACGTGTCTGCATCTCGAGTACGCCCCTGTACTGTAACGGGAACCTCCCTGGCGGCGGGGGGTTCCATCTGTGTCGCGGCGGCTGGCAGCGTCGGCGCGACGGCGGGCGTAGTTGAGCGTGCGACGGTGGCGGCGACGGAAGCGGCGGCGGTAGCGGCGCCGGCAGTGGCGGCCGCAGTCCGCTTCACTGTCGCGGAGGATGGCGCTGTAGAGCGCACCGACGTCGCGGAGGTACCCGTGGTCGTCGTGCGCTCCGTGGTGTCGGTGGTGACAGTCCCCGTGGCTGTCGACGCGGAGGCGGTAGTGGTCTCCGCGCTGGTTTCGGTCGCAGAGGTGGTAGCGGTACCCTCTGACGTGGACGGAGTTTCTTCTGACGATGCCTTACGGCTCTTGAGTTCCTGCCGTGTCACTGGCATTCTTGCTGGGCCGACGAATTTTCTTCAGAATTTTCCCGATTTTCCAACGGATCCGGCTCGAAGGACCATTCAATGTACGCTTCTGTACATTCGCTGTAGCTGGGTTGGTTGGGTAGCAAGGAAAGCTCTCGAAGAACTTTTCTTCCTTTATTGGGTACCGCTACCGCTTGCCGGTGGGAACTGTGTCGGCTTACAATTCAGCCCGGTATTTATACAAAAATAGCAGAAAAAATGTAGCCCCTCTGATTGGTGTAATTTTGCTATCGATCAGTGCACCAATCAGAGCGCATTATCTTAAACCAATCACAATTTAGTAATAATAATAGGTATTATTACATAATTAGGTATCTTTACTACTATGAGCTGTACCGTAGGGAAAGCCGCGGCATTTCTTGGAATTACAGAGGTGTCTTTACGGTTCCTAGCTGTACCGTTGGGAGAGCCGCGGTCTATTTCTAGGAATTAATAAGGTATCTTTTCGGCTCGTAGCTGTACCGTAAGGAGAGCCGCGGCCTATTTCCCTATGGGTTTCCTATTTTAATCTTTATTTATTATTTTTCCTATTCACTTATGAGATAATACATGAGACTTATGTACTTAAAACTATAAACAATTGCTAAACTATATGACACATCTATTACTAACTAATTATGCTATTTAATCAGTCCACTATTATACACTTGCACTATATCGTCCCGCACAAGTACTGACAATCGATCCTGTCAGCAAATGCCCTCAGGACGCTATTAGAGCTGGCCCGGACTCTACGCAACAGTGATGTGCACCGCTTTCGCATAGTGGTGTAGAAGCAGTCTACACGAGCGTCGGCGAACATCCCTGACGCGCTGCAGAATCGAGGCAGTCCCAATAGCATCCTGAACGCATTATTATACTGTACACGCAGGGCGTTGTACTGCTTCTGCGTATAACTGATCCACAGGCTGCTCGTGTAAAAGGAGGTGCAGTATGCTCTAAAAGGGATGATTTTGACTGGCACCGAACAACGAGCAAACCTGCGGACAATCATGTTTGCCCTGACACACAACGCCCTGCGCTCTCTCTCTATATCGGCATCGTCTTTCCAGGTCAAAGGAAATCACATGGCCCAGGTATTTAAACTGAGACACCCTCTTCAACGGGGTACCGTATAATTTAATGTACTTTATAAGTACTTAGATACGAGAATAGCTTATAATCAAAAAGCTTTAAAACTCAAAAAGCGACAGCTGCAAAATCTTTTGCTACAGGCTATAGGTACGTTTAAAAACCAGATTTCATATTATGTTTGTGAGTACGTACCGTGCGTTTTTTTCTTGCCCCTAAAGCGTCACAGGCATCTTAAGGCCTGAGAAGATCCGAGGTAACATCTTCCTTCCTCAAAGCGCTTCCTGTGAGGCTCGGACTTCGACTTAAGTTGATTTTGAGACATTTGACACATAGGTTGGTTGGATTAGGTTATTATTCCGAACTACCCTGAGGCCTTGATAAGGATCTACGTCCGGGAGACGTAAGAAATCAGGGACCTCGCCTACGCCTTAGATTGGTAGATGTGTATTGTCCTAACCATGGCTAGGAGGAGGCATTGTGGGTCGTTTCGTTTTGTGTATTGTAGTGATGTAGTCATCTGTGGACTTGTCTATCAAGTGTAAATTGAAAATTTAAAACACCCCCGACATGTGAATCTATGGCCGGAGTATGTACGATATACCTGACATCCTGTTACCCAGTTTTCTGCTTCATCCTCCTCGATTCTCGATCATCATCTTTCTACTCATTGAGACCATTCTAATGAGCCCAAACATATATCTGCTGTAAGTTGCTGACGAGTTGGGTATCCTGCGGTATCGTACTTGTTGCTGCAGCATCAGCTTAAGGTTGTGTGCATCAGCTTAAGTGGACTGGATGCCTTGGATATAATTCGAAGTAACAGTATACCAAAAATCAATTGCACCAGTGAAAGTTTGTAAGAAATTTAATCAATTAGTGAGACTGCCAGCCAATCAGAGGTGATTGTGATCGACACACTGATGTAATCCTTTTTAGACAATACCACAGCCATATCGTAAAAGACTTGCATCAGTCTCCCAATAGTCTAAAAGTTGCCGATCAAAATCTTATTCATTTCATGGCATTAGCGTTAAAGTAAAATAAACATAACATCATTAAATTAGAGCTCAATTTCGTGTATGCATTCTAATACGTTTAGGTATGTACGATGCGCTCCATAACGCTCCCATGTTAGAAACGGTTGTACTGAATTTGTGACTTTAAATCAATACAGCCAAGGAATATTTAACTTTGACGCTAATGCCATGAAGTGAATAAGATTTTGATCGGCAATTTTTAGATAATCGCACCTCAGAACCGTATGATTCCGAACCGAACACAAATATTTATATCGGTTCAGTCTAAGTGGAGCATACGTGCCCTGCTCTATCATGTCCTTAATGATCTTATCTAGGTGACTAGAAGTTTTGAGCTTGCTCAGCTCTTTGTATGGCGATTGATGAATGCTTTCCGGTCTCTGGCACCGTTATTGGCGAACATATGTCTAGTTTCTTTACTCAGTGACACTTTTTGTGTCTATTTCTTTAATATTTCTTTTGTCGAATGGTTTAACATCTATTCGGTATTAATTCTAAGTCTTGTATCGATTTCATAATGCTATTGTTGATTACACAATCACATATTATTTTCATCTACGTTTTGCAATAATCCGTTAAGTATACACAATACACATGGTATTAGATATTATCATATTAGTTATGTTAGTACATTGTTATGCCAAATTACGACTCTTAAATCAAGGCAAGGTTCGGAAAGCAGATGTTACATGAACGAAGTCTAGCCATCAGCTAGTTCTTAAGGTCTAGCAATACAAATATATTTTCCATTGTTCACTTCATTTCTGACTTTGAATTAACAGACAGCTTTAAAAAAAACAAATTATACTCGAAGCGAAAATTAGAGATTCGGGAAAGTGTCTACTAACGTAGAAGTCAGCCTTTAAACGCCAGTTTGCACGTTATAACTTGTAAGCCCTTGAAGATCAAGAAAGTCAAATTCTACAAGTGATACCTAATTTGAAGTGAAGTGCACTTACAAAAGTTACAAAAGTTTTGCTTGTACCCTGAGAATTGTTAAGGTTCTATATACATGTCGCAGTAAGATAGTTGAGGCCTTGTTATAGCTATAAACCTAGGTTTAAAGTTATATGCCGGAATATAGCTAAACGAAAGCGATTCATAGCTATCTTACTAGGAATATAGCTATAATACGAACGCGATCTAATAATATAGCTATCTGACTCAAAACATTCCCTTCATGCAGGCTAAAGCCTGATTCCCATTTATGGTTTCGCAATCTCAACGCGTTCAATCAACAAAAAGTAATCGTGCTGATAGGTTGGGCAAGTTTACAAACTTGGCTGAAATGAGTGGACTGGATCCGTTGACCGTGGGTGGACTGGTTGGTCCCAAAGTACTTCGTTTTTCTACGCCTCCGTGTGTAACTGTACCTAATGCTCACATTGATATGCAATTGGTATATATGTCTGGTGGGGCCTGATGCCCCGTTGCTTCCCTTATTGCGACATATTTTATGCTCATTGGGTATAAATACGCAGGTCAAACTTGAAAATAAATTGACTAAACGAATTGATGAAAGGCATGAGGATGGTGCTATCTTTTTCACATTATTCTCTACGAAGCCAAAGGTTACATATAAACCTAAGAAATTCCCTCCCAGACTGGCTAATAGTGAATAAAATACCGTATTATTATTTAAAAGTTTATGTTAACACATAAACTTTTAAATAATAATACGGTAAAGTTTGAATGATTAAAATTACCTTTCAACTTTTAAAAAAATGTCAGTTGGTCAACTGATTGCCCCGGCGTGGATGTGGTGGAGCGACGTAGCAGGGATTGCAAATGGCCTAATCCGGATCGGAGGAGTACGATCCACGACCCATGCTCCTCGATCACGGATCGTGGATCGCGGATCGCCAATCCAAAAATCTTCCGGTGTGGGCCGGGTTAGGGCCGGTTTTTTGATCCGTAGTAAAAGTAGAGTTGACTATTTGTCAAATTGACTATAGTTAAGACACTAACTAATGGTTAAACCAAAGTTTCGTTTTTTGATCGTCATTTTAACTCTAGTAAGGGCCGGTTTTTTGATCCCAGGTTAAGGCGACCATTAGTTAAAAATTGCAACAAATTGTTAAATTTCTATAAAATACGTTTTTTGACTCATAGTTAGCTTAACTAATGGTTGAAAAAGTAACAAATAGTTAAAATATTTAACCACAGCAGTCTCGAGGGTTTAGCAAGATAACAAATAGTTAACTTTTGGAAGAACATCTGTTCTTTTGTTTTATTTGGGTCCATTGACAATCTGTCCTCGACGCAAGATAATATTATTAGTTTTTGTATTTTCTCAATTTGTTGAAATTGGGATAAATTCAGTGTTTTGGCCCATTTAATGATGAATTTAAAAATAACCCTATACTTTAACATGTCGGAGAGTTCATCTTATGATGAACTAGTTACGGTCGGTTAGTTATACTACGTAGTCCTGATGAGAAGATCTAAGACCTAAGACCTAAGCCCTAAGGTTAATAACCACGTAACTCGCCGCTGGAGCATTGGCATGATTTATCAAACTTCCTTGCTACTGAGTTTATTCATGTTGTTAAATTGTAGTTGTTTTATAGTTCGATATCTAACTGTGTCGGAATTGAAATTATCAGTCAGAGATCGCCAGGCTGCATCTTTTTGTTGGTTACATGCATAATCAGTTTTTTTTGCTTGTGATTATTGGATAATCCATAAGTAGATAGGTTTTGCCTATACACAAAATAATTGAGTATCTTCCTTTCCTACTAATATATAAATTAATGTGAAAGTTTATGAGGAGTAATCTAGAAATAAAATGTTTACGATCTTTATAAATCGAATTAAATTATGATAAAAAGTTAAAAACTACTCTCAAACATGGTAGTTTCGCTAAGAATCAAATAATGAATAAATTATGATAAAAAGTTAAAAACTACTCTCAAATATGGTAGTTTCGCTTAGAATCTAATACTATGTATTTAACTGCACAATTGATTCACACAAAACAAAATTCACACGAATTTGACATAAATGTCACGACAATTGGCCAAAATGCAATCGGATCTACAAATATTCCCATAAGAAAATAACTACTCCCTACGAAAAATGACTTTACCCTAGGTAAGTCAATGTTAATAGCAATGGCAATACTTTAACCATTGGTTAATACTTACTATAGTTAAAATGACGATCAAAAAACGAAACTTTGGTTTAACCATTAGTTAGTGTCTTAACTATAGTCAATTTGACAAATGGTCAACTCTACTATTACTACGGATCAAAAAACTGGCCCTAAGTATTAACCAATGGTTAAAGTATTGCCATTGCTTAATAGCAATGGCAATACTTTAACCATTGGTTACCTACATTGACTTACCTAGGGTAAAGTCATTTTTCGTAGGGAGTCGTTATTTTCTTATGGGAATATTTGTAGATCTGAATGCATTTTGGCCATTTGTTGTGACGTTTATGTCAAATTCGTGTGAATTTTGTTTTGTGTGAATCAATAATTGTGCAGTTAAATACATAGTATTAGATTCTAAGCGAAACTACCATATTTGAGAGTAGTTTTTAACTTTTTATCATAATTTAATTCGATTTATAAAGACCGTAAACATTTTATTTCTAGATTCCTCCTCACAAACTTTCACATTAATTTATTATATTAGTAGGAAAGGAAGATACTCAATTATTTTGTGTATAGGCAAAACTTACCTATCTACTTATGGATTACCCAATAATATCATCCCAATGCTCAAGCGGCGAATTACGTGGTCTAAACCTTAGGGCTTAGGTCTTAGGTCTCAGATCTTCTCATCAGGACTACGTAGTATAACTAACCGACCGTAACTAGTTCATCATAAGATGAACTCTTCGACATGTCAAATCATTAAATGGGCCAAAACACTGAATTTATCTCAATTTCAACAAATTGAGAAAAGACAAAAAATCGGCCAAGTGTGAGTCGGGCCTCGCTCTTTTAGGGTTCCGTTAAAAAAATTAAATTAAAATATTTTCATGTACCCATGGAAACATTTTAATTTAATTTTTTTAATTTAATTTAATTTTTATTATTTGTTGTTATAGCGGCAATAGAAATACATAATATGTGAAAATTTCATCTGTTTATCTATTACGGTTTACGAGATACAGCCCGCTGACAGACGGACGGACGGACGGACGGACAGCGTAGGCTTAGTAATAGGGTCCCGTTGGTACCCTTTGGGTACGGAACCCTAAAAACTAATAATACTAGTGGTTCGCCCCGAACTGAGACCTCGCGGTAACGGTATCCCATGATTATTCATTCAATCGATACATGATAACCAAAACTGACATTATTATTATGCCCGTTTTCACCAAACATACCTAAATCATCCCCTAAGTAGGAGTCTCTTAACGTAGGTAGCTCCTAAATACAATCCTAAGTCCTAACATCCGTCCCAATATCCTTTTAGGTGTCCCGTACAGGATCGTGATAAATAAGTTGACAGAAAACATCAATCACCTAACTTATAGGTAGCCCGTAAAGGTTAGGGAACGTTAGTGAAAACATTGAATTATTTATCAAACATTGAATTATTTATTTATTATGTAGGTACTAACGAGTGAAACCGGGTTACGAGCATCTGTACAAATCGTCATCTATCGACTCGAATAGAAAATATACAATATTTAACTAAAATTTAACTAAAAAATAATTTTAATTGAATAATATGGTACAAAAAAAATTACAATACAATTATTGTATTATAATAAGTAACTAAATAATAATGGTCGACGCAAAACTGTTTTTGGGATAGGTCGTAGTCGTAACTCGTAGTTCCATGGGAATAGTTACTGACTGCGCCATCTATTAGCATTATTGTGAAGCTATGTTGATGCTATATGAATTACTGATGCCCATTAAAAATTAAATAATCTCGTTTCTTTATAATATTCATATAATTTTAGTATTTGTTGTTCAAGTACAGGATATAAGTGACCTAAAAACATAAAATCAGTTTGAAAATCCATAGCGGATTTTCCTAGAGAGCGTCTTCAAGCGAGCGTATAAAATCGCCACTTTGAAAGCCCCCCATTTCGTCAATTTTAAGGGAAAAATTTAAAAAAAAATATTTTTGTACTCAGTTCAAAATTATCTTTAAAATGATACGTAACAATTTTATGTAACGCGATATTTTTTTTTTTACTTCGCATTCGCTTCTATGAGAGCCCCCCTGAAATAAAGATTTTTATAACTTTTTAAGCCATTTTCGGCTGGAGGCCATCGGTTTACATATTATATCTAAATTTGAAGTAATTACGTTCAGTAATTCAAAAGTTATAAGGCTCTGACAGACGGACGGACGGACGGACGGACAAGTGCAAATCGCTCTAGTTAACTCAAAGACCTTCGCTTCGCTCGGTCGATTATCTTGCGTCGAGGACAGATGGTCAATGGACCCAAATAAAACAAAAGAACAGATGTTCTCCCACAAGTTAACTATCCGCCATATTGCTAAACCCTCGACATTGCTGTGGTTAAATATTTTAACTAATAGTTACTTTTTAAACCATTAGTTAAGCAAACTATGGTTCAAAAAACGGATTTTGTAGAAATTTAACTATTTGTTGCCATTTTTAACTAATGGTCGCCTTAACTAGGGATCAAAAAACCGGCCCTTAGGGCCGGTTTTTTGATCAATTGAGGGTTTAGCAAGATAACGAATAGTTAACTTTTGGGAGAACATCTGTTCTTTTGTTTTATTTGGGTCCATTGACCATCAGCTGTCCTAAAGGCTGTCCTCGACGCAAGACAATATTATTAGTTTTGTCTTTTCTTAATTTGTTGAAATTAAGATAAATTCAGTGTTTTGACCCATTTAATGATGAATTTAAATATAACCAGATACTTTGACATGTCGGAGAGTTCATCTTATGATGAACTAGTTACGGTCGGTTAGTAGGAGTAGTCCTGATGAGGAGATCTGACCAGAAACCTAAGCCCTAAGGTTTAGACCACGTAATTCGCCGCTGGAGCATTGGGATGATTTTGCAAACTTCCTTGCTACTGCTTTTATTCATGTTGTTAAATTTTTGTAGTTGTTTTATAGTTCGATATCTAACTGTGTCGGAATTGAACTTATCGGCCAGAGATCGCCAGACTGCATCTTTTTGTTGGTTACATGCATAATCAGTTTTTTTTGCTTGTGATTATTGAATAATCCATAAGTAGATACATAGGTAAGTTTTGCCTATAGATACTCAAAATAATTGAGCATCTTCCTTTCCTACTAATATAATAAAATTAATGTGAAAGTTTGTGAGGATGGAAATTTGGATTTACACCAACCCAGGATTAGTACATTTTATTCTGGAAATTAAACAGTTCCCGCGGGAATTAAAAACCTTCATCCACGCGGACAAAGGTGCGGGAAAATCTAGAAATAAAATGTTTGCGATCTTTATAAATCGAATTAAATTACGATAAAAAGTTAAAAACTACTCTCAAATTTTATGGTAGTTTCGCTAAGAATCAAATAGTTACTATATACCTATTTAACTGCACAATTGATTCACACAAAAAATTCACACGAATTTGACATAAACGTCACGACAAATGGCCAAATGCATTCGGATCTACAAATTTTCCCATAAGAAAATAACGACTCCCTACGAAAAATGAATTTACCCTAGGTAAGTCAATGTTAATAGCAATGGCAATACTTTAACCATTAGTTATTACTTACTATAGTTAAAATGACGATCAAAAAACGAAAGTTTGGTTTAACCATTAGTTAGTGTCTTAACTATAGTCAATTTGACAAATGGTCAACTCTACTATTACTACGGATCAAAAAACTGGCCCTAAGTATTAACCAATGGTTAAAGTATTGCCATTGCTTAGGGCCAGTTTTTTGATCCGTAGTTAAGGCGACCATTGGTTAAAAATTGCAACAAATTGTTAAATTTCTATAAAATACGTTTTTTGACTCATAGTTAGCTTAACTAATGGTTGAAAAAGTAACAAATAGTTAAAATATTTAACCACAGCAGTCTCGAGGGTTTAGCAAGTAACGAATAGTTAACTTTTGGACGAACATCTGTTCTTTTGTTTTATTTGGGTCCATTGACCATCTGTCCTCGACGCAAGATAATATTATTAGTTTTTGTCTTTTCTCAATTTGTTGAAATTGGGATAAATTCAGTGTTTTGGCCCATTTAATGATGAATTTAAAAATAACCCGATACTTTAACATGTCGGAGAGTTCATCTTAAGATGAACTAGTTACGGTCGGTTAGTTATACTACGTAGTCCTGATAAGAAGATCTAAGACCTAAGACCTAAGCCCTAAGGTTAATAACCACGTAACTCACCGCTGGAGCATTGGGATGATTTATCAAACTTCCTTGCTACTGAGTTTATTCATGTTGTTAAATTGTAGTTGTTTTATAGTTCGATATCTAACTGTGTCGGAATTGAAATTATCGGCCAGAGATCGCCAGGCTGCATCTTTTTGTTGGTTACATGCATAATCAGTTTTTTTTTGCTTGTGAATATTGGGTAATCCATAAGTAGATAGGTTTTGCCTATACACAAAATAATTGAGTATCTTCCTTTCCTACTAATATAATAAATTAATGTGAAAGTTTAGGAGGAGGAATCTAGGAATAAAATGTTTACGATCTTTATAAATCGAATTAAATTATGATAAAAAGTTAAAAACTACTCTCAAACATGGTAGATTCGCTTAGAATCAAATACTATGTATTTAACTGCACAATTGATTCACACAAAACAAAATTCACATGAATTTGACATAAATGCCACGACAAATGGCCAAAATGCAATCGGATCTACAAATATTCCCATAAGAAAATAACGACTCCCTACGAAAAATGACTTTACCCTAGGTAAGTCAATGTTAATAGCAATGGCAATACTTTAACCATTGGTTAATACTTACTATAGTTAAAATGACGATCAAAAAACGAAACTTTGGTTTAACCATTAGTTAGTGTCTTAACTATAGTCAATTTGACAAATGGTCAACTCTACTATTACTACGGATCAAAAAACTGGCCCTTAATAGCAATGGCAATACTTTAACCATTGGTTACCTACATTGACTTACCTAGGGTAAAGTCATTTTTCGTAGGGAGTCGTTATTTTCTTATGGGAATATTTGTAGATCTGAATGCATTTTGGCCATTTGTTGTGACGTTTATGTCAAATTCGTGTGAATTTTGTTTTGTGTGAATCATGGTTTTTTGATCCCTAGTTAAGGGCCAGTTTTTTGATCCGTAGTAAAAGTAGAGTTGACTATTTGTCAAATTGACTATAGTTAAGACACTAACTAATGGTTAAACCAAAGTTTCGTTTTTTGATCGTCATTTTAACTCTAGTAAGTATTAACCAGTAAGTTAACTACTTAGGGCCAGTTTTTTGATCCGTAGTTAAGGCGACCATTAGTTAAAAATTGCAACAAATTGTTAAATTTCTATAAAATACGTTTTTTGACTCATAGTTAGCTTAACTAATGGTTGAAAAAGTAACAAATAGTTAAAATATTTAACCACAGCAATTTCGAGGGTTTAGCAAGTAACGAATAGTTAACTTTTGGAGGAACATCTGTTCTTTTGTTTTATTTGGGTCCATTGACCATCTGTCCTCGACGCAAGATAATATTATTAGTTTTTGTCTTTTCTCAATTTGTTGCAATTGGGATAATTCAGTGTTTTGGGCCATTTAATGATGAATTTAAAAATAACCCGATACTTTAACATGTCGGAGAGTTCATCTTATGATGAACTAGTTACGGTCGGTTAGTTATACTACGTAGTCCTGATGAGAAGATCTAAGACCTAAGCCCTAAGGTTAATAACCACGTAACTCGCCGCTGGAGCATTGGCATGATTTATCAAACTTCCTTGCTACTGAGTTTATTCATGTTTGTTAAATGGTAGTTGTTTTATAGTTCGATATCTAACTGTGTCGGAATTTAAATTATCGGCCAGAGATCGCCAGGCTGCATCTTTTTGTTGGTTACATGCATAATCAGTTTTTTTTGCTTGTGATTATTGTGTAATCCATAAGTAGATAGGTTTTGCCTATACACAAAATAATTGAGTATCTTCCTTTCCTACTAATACCTATAATAAATTAATGTGAAAGTTTATGAGGAGGAATCTAGAAATAAAATGTTTACGATCTTTATAAATCGAATTAAATTATGATAAAAAGTTAAAAACTACTCTCAAACATGGTAGTTTCGCTTAGAATCAAATACTATGTATTTAACTGCACAATTGATTGACACAAAACAAAATTCACACGAATTTGACATAAATGCCACGACAAATGGCCAAAATGCAATCGGATCTACAAATATTCCCATAAGAAAATAACGACTCCCTACGAAAAATGACTTTACCCTAGGTAAGTCAATGTTAATAGCAATGGCAATACTTTAACCATTGGTTAATACTTACTATAGTTAAAATGACGATCAAAAAACGAAACTTTGGTTTAACCATTAGTTAGTGTCTTAACTATAGTCAATTTGACAAATGGTCAACTCTACTATTACTACGGATCAAAAAACTGGCCCTTACTGGTTAATACTTACTAGAGTTAGGCGACCATTAGTTAAAAATTGCAACAAATTGTTAAATTTCTATAAAATACGTTTTTTGACTCATAGTTAGCTTAACTAATGGTTGAAAAAGTAACAAATAGTTAAAATATTTAACCACAGCAGTCTCGAGGGTTTAGCAAGATAACAAATAGTTAACGTTTGGAAGAACATCTGTTCTTTTGTTTTATTTGGGTCCATTGACCATATTCTGTCCTCGACGCAAGATAATATTATTAGTTTTTGTCTTTTCTCAATTTGTTGAAATTGGGATAAATTCAGTGTTTTGGCCCATTTAATGATGAATTTAAAAATAACCCGATACTTTAACATGTCGGAGAATTCATCTTATGATGAACTAGTTACGGTCGGTTAGTTATGCTACGTAGTCCTGATGAGAAGACCTAAGACCTAAGCCCTAAGCCCTAAGGTTAATAACCACGTAACTCGCCGCTGGAGCATTGGGATGATTTATCAAACTTCCTTGCTACTGAGTTTATTCATGTTGTTAAATTGTAGTTGTTTTATAGTTCAATATCTAACTGTGTCGGAATTGAAATTATCGGCCAGAGATCGCCAGGCTGCATCTTTTTACTGGTTACATGCATAATCAGTTTTTTTTTGCTTGTGATTATTGGGTAATCCATAAGCAGATAGGTTTTGCCTATACACAAAATAATTGAGTATCTTCCTTTCCTACTAATATAATAAATTAATGTGAAAGTTTATGAGGAGGAATCTAGAAATAAAATGTTTACGATCTTTATAAATCGAATTAAATTATGATAAAAAGATAAAAACTACTCTCAAACATGGTAGTTTCGCTTAGAATCAAATACTATGTATTTAACTGCACAATTGATTCACACAAAACAAAATTCACACGAATTTGACATAAATGCCACGACAAATGGCCAAAATGCAATCGGATCTACAAATATTTCCATAAGAAAATAACGACTCCCTACGAAAAATGACTTTACCCTAGGTAAGTCAATGTTAATAGCAATGGCAATACTTTAACCATTGGTTAATACTTACTATAGTTAAAATGACAATCAAAAAACAAAACTTTGGTTTAACCATTAGTTAGTGTCTTAACTATAGTCAATTTGACAAATGGTCAACTCTACTATTACTACGGATCAAAAAACTGGCCCTTAACTAGGGATCAAAAAACCGGCCCAGTGGACTGATCGTCTGTGTTCATCAGTAGGTACTTCTCTAAAAAATCGGCCAAGTGCGAGTCGGGTCTAGTTCTTTTAGGTTTCCGTACATATGACCAAATCACTTTTCTAGTCTAACTAGATAGATAGATAATTTCTTTATCGCTACACACTTAAATATTATTTACAATTAAATTAAAACAAAGAAAAAAGAAAGTACGCAAAGGCGGCCTCATCGCTTAAAGCGATCTCCTCCAGGCAACCTAAATTTAAATAAATATCTTAGTTCTTAGATAGTACTAAATTAGCATATTATGGGGCAAAATGCTCGTTTGTGTTGGCCACAATTACTTAAAAACCGCATCATAAATCGGTGTTTTCAGTATTTGTTGTTTAAATACACTATAGTAGTACATTATATACAGAAATTTCAAATTCCTAAGGGCCTCTTGCAGAACTCTGCTAACCCAGAGTTAGCCGCTAACTTTGGGTTAAAATGATAGATTTGAAAGATTTCGTATACAGTATCTGTCAAAATAAACTCAAACTCAAACTCAAAATTATTTATTTCATTTAGGCCAACCTGTGGCTCTTATGACACGTCAAGATTCTACCACCGGTTCGGAAAGCGGATTCTGCTGAGAAGAGCAAAATAACAAATTGAGAATAACAAATTTAATCCTGGGTTAGCTAACTCGGCGTTTCTGCAAGTGGGCCTTAGTAGTTTAGTTTTTGAGATAGACCCCGTAACAAAAGTTTAAAACAGAAAACTTTGACGGCCCCCCATTTCTTCATTTTTGTAGCTAAAAATATATTTGAATTCTACTCATTTGAGTTCTAGACAATGACACCTAGCATGCCAGGATAAAAAAATAAAATTTTATTTCGACTCCTTTTCCATGTACCGGTGGAATTATTCCCATTCCCTTTATTTTTTAATTTAACTTTATTTTTATTATTTGTTGTTATAGCGGCAATAGAAATACACACTCTGTGAAAATTTCAACTGTCTGCCTATTACGGTTTACGAGATACAGCCGGACAGACGGACGGAATGACGGACAGACAGACAGCGGAGGTTTAGTAATAGGGTCCCGTTGGCACCCTTTGGGTACGGAACCCCAAAATGGTATGAATTTTCAATGGCATCAATATTTCAGCAGTTTCAAAAATCGATACCAGCTGTTAGATTCTTTTTAGGTAGGTAAATCAATTTGTTAGTTTCGATGTGATTAATTTTGTAATCTTTACAAAGCACGTTGTAACAGACGTTGAACACAATATTTGACAGGACTGAGGACACCCCTGACTCCATCCATCTACAACTGTGGCGGATCAAGCGGATTTGAACGCGAGATTTGGGTGCTTTTAACAACATTGATAATGATAAAGACTGATTGATAATTGATAATGATTAAAAAGGTTGAAAAACTCGTATTTTTTTTCCAAAAAAAAAAACAAGTATATCTATCTACGAAATCTTATTCACGTTTCGTGGAACGTGAAATGCATTTAAGAAGGCGTTTTACTTACTGGACCTTTATTCGTTAGCGTAGAGTTGACTCAGTAACAAGTGATAAAGAGGCAGTTGTGTAAACAACATTGCTACAGGATTTCTTATCTTGTCAGGTGAGATAAAATATAATGCACAAATTTCTACCTATTACAGTAAATCGCCGTTACCTTCGAACTCTGCTAGAATAGAATAGAAATGTTTTTTATTCAAATAATCTTTTTACAAGTGCTTTTGAATCGTCGATGAGTCTACCACTGGTTCGGAATGTCCTTCCTGCAGAGAAGAAGCAGCAAGAAACTCGGCGGTTGCTCTCTTCAAAACAAATATACAATACAATAGATACTATGCTATGTTAAGACGGGCCGACAGAAAGTAGTAGTAGTAGAAATCTTGTAATTGTTTTTTTTTATAATATACTTTTATTGTTGTTTGCTTTTATTTTAGAGTCCTTTGATAACAAATATGGCTTCAAAACTCTGCTATGACCTACGTATTCGTAATTTTAAATCCTTATTATTTAGGTAAGTGGATAGGCAAATAATGCTTTCGATTTTTCCTAGTATTCTTACATCTATTTAATTTTTTGTTCTATTAAATCTGTGCCTCCTGCCTGTGATGAGTGATTTAAGTCGAGTTTATATCCTTTTTTGTGATTTTTACATAGAAAGTGAATATTGATATAATTTTAGTTCTAACACTTTGAACTGACATTTCTCAATACTGATTACGGTAAAATTTATACTACGTATTTGAATTAATTATAGTCAAATTGAGTCTGGTAGGTGTACCTTCTTACGTCTGGAAGGTACACCTACCTTTTTTTAATTCGACCACTGTTGTCTATTAACCAGACTAATAAATTAATACTAATTAGTTGTTAGATATTTTTCACCGCACCTCAAGTCAGACACACTTTGTACAGATATCACGTACCGCTCGTGATTGCCGTGTTTTTTTTTTAAACTTTTGTTTTGTTGTTTTAATTAGGGTTCCGTACCCAAAGGGTACCAACGGGACCCTATTACTAAGCCTACGCTGTCCGTCCGTCCGTCCGTCCGTCCGTCCGTCCGTCCGTCCGTCCGTCCGTCCGTCTGTCAGCGGGCTGTATCTCGTAAACCGTAACAGATAGACAGATGAAATTTTCACATAGGTATTATGTATTTCTATTGCCGCTATAACAACAAATAATAAAAATTAAATTAAATAAAAAAAAATCAATTAAAATATTTCCATGGGTACATGGAAATATTTTTATTTAATTTTTTTAACGGAACCCTAAAAGAGCGAGGCCCGACTCGCACTTGGCCGTTTTTTTTTGTTTTTTTTTAATTAGTAGAGCCTCAATAGCTCAACGGACTGAAAACTGAAAGGTCGCAGGTTCGAATCCCACCCGTTGCACTATTGTCGTACCCACTCCTAGCACAAGCTTTCCGCTTAGTCGGAGGGGATAGCAGGAATATTAGTCAACTTCAATTTGACTAATATTCTTTTAAAAAAAAAAATTGTTAGCTAATGTTGATTGGTTATTATTGTTGACGTGTTCTACGATGAGTAAAAAAGGAAAAGTTTTGCGTAGTGCAAACTATTTATTACTTTAATAAGTGACTTTCTTCGAAGAGGAGGAAAATAGGAAATCAAAAATCTCGCCCTTCGACATTTAAGACATTGCCATAAAAAGCATTGCCAGACAAGAAAATTTCCGTCCCAGTCGTGGTAACAGTAGAAAATATGTAAAACTAGCTGATGCCCGCGACTTCGTCCGCGTGGATTTAGTTTTTAAAATCCGGCGGGAACTCTTTGATTATCCGGGATGCCCATGTCACCCTCCAGGTTCTGACCTATACCTATAAAAAAAATCACGTGAATCCGTAGCTTTGTTGCAGCGTGATTTACGGACAAACCAACAAACAAACACACTCACATAAATTATATATTAGTAAGGGAGAATTATAATACTATACGATAATAAAGGCGATCTAATTAAATTTTAGAACACAAAAGCTACTATGTCGACTTACATATGATAGTTAGATATATTCCCTCGGGAACTTTTTTGTAGAGAATTAATCATGTGATACATAATTTTTATGTATCATCAATAGTTTTCTCAGCACACGCCAAATAATGCATTTTATAGGCAAAATTTTGCTACTTTGGGTTACATTATTGCAATTTTCTGAAGGATCTCTATTTTTTTGAAAATAAATTATAGCCTATGTTACTTCCTGATAACTTAGCTTTATATTTGTGAAAAATGGTTAAAATCGGTCCAGTAGTTACAGAGCCTATTCGGTACAAACAAACAAACAAACAAACAAAAAAATCTTTCCTCTTTATAATCTATATATATAAAAGAAAGTGGTGTTAGTTACACTATTTATAACTCAAGAACGGATGAACCGATTTGGCTGAAAATTGGTGGAGAGGTAGCTTAGAACTAGGAGACGGACATAGGATACTTTTTATCCCGTTCCATTGCGTTTCCGTCATGTCACTATAAAACGTGGTATAAGAAAAACGCATCTGACATGGAATAACAAAACGCAAATGACAGTGGAATAACAAAACGTAAATAAAAGCTAAACGTAGGTTTGTCTTTGGTTAAGTATGGTAAAAAATTTGACAATTATAAAAAGTGTTATAATAAAGCATTATTGATATTATAAATGCGAAAGTGTGTTTGTTTGTTGGTTTGTCCTTCAATCACGTCGCAACACAACAGCGGATTGATGCGATTTTTTGCATGGGTATAGTAATGGATGTAGTAGTGGTTCCTCAGACCGGGAGAGCTACTTTTTATCTCGGATGATGAAAGAGTTCCCGCGGGATTTTTAAGAACTAAATCCATGCGGACGAAGTCGCGGGCATCAGCTAGTATTAGAATATATCATTTGTTTATGTCAACGGTGCAGTATGACGTCATTTTGTAACGTTCGTCGACGGCCAACTTGAATCGGACGTGTAGTACTTGTATCATTTATCACGTAACTTTAGCATGTATTACAAATCAAAAGGTACAACTCAAAGGTTTTCCCAGAATTACTTTAAAACTATAAATACTAATATTTAGGTATCACTCTCCAGGTCCTCCAGCTATAGGTAGAAAGTAATGTAAAAAACGTCACGTCGATCCGTAGCTTTGATGCAGCGTGATTGAAGGAAATCTAACAAATCAAACTCATTATCGCATTTATAATTTTAGTAAATAATAAATAATTGGACAAGGCAAAAGATGTCGCTGACTTTTAACAAACGCCATACTTAATTATTTCAAATAATCCTTATTGGCAAAATCCTTATGTGCCTAATATTAATATTTTAATCACGATCACGATGGATAAGACGATAGACCTCGATCTTGTTTTATTCTTTATTTAAATTAAACACGATAATGTCATCAAGGCGAGCGGTCATAGACGAAATGATATTTACTACCGTGAGCGATCCTCGAAACAAAAGCTTATGATGAAGTGTTATTTTTTAAACCTACCAAAAAGTTACATTACAAGCAACTTATGTCAAAACATTTATCTACCAAAATGCTAAACCGTTATAAAAATTATCAACCATCGTCAAACCATCATCATTAACAACATCAATATCAGTAACCCATCAACGGCTCACTGCTGAGCGCAGTTCTCCTCAGCGAAGGGTTGGCCTTGGCTCAATGCGAATTGGCAGACTTCACACATCGCACACGTTTGAAAATATTATGGAGAACTTGGAGAACACGTAACACGTTACACTACTTGTACAAGTTCTTATTTGGAACTTTTAAGATACTGATCTTGATCCGTAACTTGTTTTAATGAATAGGGGTCGATTTTTACACATTGTCGACCCCCAAAATCGGTTTTCGTTTTTGTCGAGCCCTGGGAAACCGATTTCGAAAGTTTATAAAGTATTTTTCCAACAGCTAATTAATTATTACGAATTACATTTAGGTACGAGCGATCTTAAGTTTCATGCATATAGTCTACGCTCTACGTAATGCCGCGCGCGACACGTGAGGGCAGACGACGTTGACGGTTGTGTCGATTTTGAGTAAATTCTTTTGTTGTAATCTGCGACTACACCTGTTTTTCTCACTTAGCGGTCCCCTGACGCGACCACGACACTTGGAAAATAAAAATATTTGAACTTACATAATATATGTGACGATAATAATTATATATAGGTATAAAATATTATTTGTTAGTTTTTAGAGATTATTTTTTGTGTCGGGGGGGTTTTTAAAATTTTTAATTTTACTTTTATTTAGTCCTTTTTAAAGTAGGTATAAATATTAGGAAGGTATTTATAGTGATTTGTTAGCGCAGTGGTAATTGAGCCTAATTGATCCCATTTAATTACCCACCTTCGAAATCTAAACCTTACTCTAACATGTCATATTTAAAGTCATGGTTACCTTACCATGTTCTTTCAATATCATTGAAGTAATACGGTACCTTTCGAATCGATAGGACATATGGAAGGTAGTCAGATCACCTCATCAACTATTAAAGAGCTGATGATCTTCAAACGGCTGATCAGGTCATGGTTACCTTACCATTTACTTTCAATATCATTGAAGTAACACGGTACCAAATTTCGAATCGATAGGACATATGGAAGGTAGTCAGATCCCCTCATCAACTATTAAAGAGCTGATGATGTTCAAAGGGCTGATCAGGTCATGGTTACCTTACCATATACTTTCAATATCATTGAAGTAACAAGGTACCAAATTTCGAATCGACAGGACATATGGAAGGTAGTCAGATCCCCTCATCAACTATTAAAGAGTTGATTATCTTCAAACGGCTGATCAGGTCATGGTTACCTTACCATATACTTTCAATATCATTGAAGTAACAAGGTACCAAATTTCGAATCGATAGGACATATGAAAGGTAGTCAGATCCCCTCATCAACTATTAAAGAGTTGATGATCTTCAAACGGCTGATCAGGTCATGGTTACCTTACCATATACTTTCAATGTCATTGAAGTAACACGGTACCAAATTTCGAATCGATCGGACATAAGGAAGTTAGTCAGATCCCCTCATCAACTAGAATAGAGCTGATAATCTTCAAACGGCTGAACAGATTTTCATGAAACATGGCTAAGAACACTCGGGATAAAATTATCTATGACACAAAAAAAAACTAAACGAAAATCGGTTCATCCGTTTGGCGGCTACGCTACCACAGACAGATACACAGACACGTTAAACTTATAACACCCCTCTCTTTTTGCGTCGGGGGTTAAAAATGCATCTGACATGGAATAAAAAAACGAAAATGACAGTGGAAGAACAAAACGTAAATGACAGCTAAATGTAATTTTGTATTTGGTTAATTATGGTAAAAACAATTATAAAAATTATAGTTTAACGTAATTGATAATATCATCAGTAATATGTTTTCTCTTTGAATCATCATTAACAATGCCGCGAGCAAGACGATCAAATGTTTCCTGCTACAAAGCTACGGATTGACGTGATTTATTGGATAGGTATAGTTGAGAACCTGGAGGGTGACAAAGATTTCCCGCGGGATGTTATGAACTAAATCCACGCAGACGAAGTCGCGGGCATCAGCTAGTTATTATTAACTGCAACATCACACCAGTAAGTACGTACAGTTTTTAATCTCCGTTATTTTTAATCTTCATTTTACTAATTTCAAGCCATACTAAAATTATTATTGCAAAACGCTAATTGAGGACGCATTGTGAAAAATAATAAAAAACTGGCCAAGTGCGAGTCGGACTCGCGCACCGAGGGTAGAAGTAAAAGTATTCAAGTAAAACGATAATATTATATTATATTAATTTACTTATTTATAATATATTTTTGTTTTAGAGGTTTATTCTTAATCCTATTAATATTATAAATGCGAAAGTTTGTGAGGATGTTTGGATGGATGGATGGATGGATGGATGGATGTTTGTTACTCTTTAGCGCGACAACGAATGAACCGATTTTGCTGAAATTTGGCACAGACATAGATTATAGTCTGGAATAGCACATAGGCTACTTTTTATTCCGGAAAAGCAAACAGCTCCTGCGGGATAGCATCGCTATTTTTTACGCATTTGTCCTTCAAAATACGCGCAATGGAGTTTTAGATTAACGTGATTTTTTTGCACAGGTAAAGTTAAGAGCCTGAAAAATGACAAAGGCTACTTTTTATCCTGGGAAAGCAAACAGTTCTCGCGGGATATAAGTGTTCTACTTTTCACATATTTATCCTTAAATCAGGCGCCAACGGAGTTACAGATTGACGTGGTTTATTGGATAGGCATAGTTGAGGACTTGAAAAGTGACAAAGGCAATTTAATCCCAGGAAAACAAACAGTTCCCGCGGGATGTATGTATGTATCTATGTATGTATGCATGTATGAATGTATGTATGTATGTATGTATGCATGTATGAATGTATTTATGTATGTATGTATGTATGTATGTATTTATGTATGTATGCATGCATGTATGTGTGTATGCATGTATTTATGTATGTTTGTATCCTCCTCCTACTAACAATAAATACTTTAACTATATCCTATCCTACTTATTATTACTCATATTATCCCACTAATATTATTAATGTGAAAGTTTGTGAGGATGGATGTATACGGATGTATGTTTGTATAGATGTCGTATACGGATGGATGGATGTACTATGATATCTCTGAGATAGGGGTTGAACTATTTTGACTGTTAAACTCCATAACTTCGTTAAATTTGAACTAATTTTTATTATTACTTTAACCGACTTCAAAAAAGGAGAAGGATATCAATTCAACGGAAACATTTTTATGTATGTTCACCGATTACTCGAAGACGCCTAAACCGATTTGGAAAATTCTTTTTTTGTTTCAAAGGGTATACTTCCCAGGTGGTCTCATTTAAATTTTATAGAAATCAGTCGAGCGTTTTTTAAAAAATCTACAATAAATTATATACTTTGTAGAGGCGCGGGCGTTTAAATGTATGCTCCCGGGACAAAAAGTAGCCTGTGTTATTTTCCAGGTCCTCAACTTTACCTGTGTAAAAAAAAATCGGCCAAGTGCGAGTCGGTCCTCGCTCTTTTAGGGTTCCGTTAAAAAAAATTCAAATATTTCCGTGTACCCATGGAAATATTTTAATTTAATTTTTTTAATATAATTTAATTTTTATTATTTATGTGTTGTTATAGCGGCAATAGAAATACAAAATACTTATGTGATAACTGTATATCTAATACGGTTTACGAGATACAGGCCGCTGACAGACGGACGGACAGCGGAGGCTTAGTAATAGGGTACCGTTGGCACCCTTTGGGTACGAAACCTTAAAAACCACGTTGACTATATGCACTTACAATTTATATGGTGAAATATTATAACTGCGAAAGTGCGTTGGTTTGTCCTTCAATCACGCCCCAACAGAGCTACGGATCGACGTGATTTTTTGCATGGGTACCTATAGTTGAGGACCTGGAGAGTGACAGGCTACTTTTTATCCCGCAGAGTTCCCAAGGCATTTTAAAGGCTAAGTTCACGCAGACGAAGTCGCGGGCATCAGCTAGTATCAAAATAAATACCTATTTTCTTTTATTTTCTTTCACACAATAGCACTTTATTACACAATTAAGTTAGACCTCTAAATTGTATGAGCGATGACATAATTGGCGTGAACTATGTACATACATACATACATACGCTTTAATTTTCAACTTTTTTATTATTTGGAATTTTCCTTTATTTGTGCTGTAAGACCTTGATTTTTGCCGAATTTCGTGATTCTAGGTCAACGGGAACTACCATATAGATTTTCGACCCAAAACCTATAGGGTACTTCCGGTTGACCTAGAATTGTCAATTTTGGTTAAAAACAAGGTCTTAGAACACAAGTGAAGGGAAAATTCCGAAAAATAAAAGTTGAAAATTAAGGTAAAATTTGGTAGGTACTTACAAGTTTTCGCGAAAAAATATTTTTATCGTGTTGACTAATAGGGACTATATAGACCTCAGTATCTGGTATAAATTTCAACTTGCTAGGTCCACCCGTTCCTGAGAAAATCGGTGGTGACACACGGACAGACGGACAAGAGAGTGATCTTATAAGGGTTCCTTGTTTACCTTTTGAGGTACGAAACCCTAAAAACGTTTGTCATTTATTTCATTGCCACTTTAAATCCCCGTTTGAGTAAACTTTGTTAAAAAATGCATGAGGTCATTAAATTTATTTGATGATGTGATTACATATTATCTTCTATCTATCTATCACGTTGATTTTTATAAAGGTGAATTGAAGTTCACGTAGATAATTATAAACGTGCGTTGACAAAATTAACTTTTTGTTTAAGATAGACAAATACAAACAGGAATGTTCTTTGCAACTATCGAAGACTGAGTAATCCCACCAAAAACATTATCACAAGTAGGTACTTATCTATTATTAGGTACATGTTAAGTGTTAAATTATTATATTATTTTTGTGTGGTAGAAGTCGTCTCCTCTTCGTTAGCCTCCCTCAGTTGTCTCCGTGCATCCCTATCTTTTGCTTTTATCATCCAGTTTAGCCCAACATCTTGTATTGTCCATCCTACATAAATGTCATAAATCCCATTTCCATTTTAATACTCTTTTTGTTGTTATAATATAATTTTGTTATTTCCCTTATATCACAGTTACTGAATCTACCTTTCATTTTTAGGGTTCCGTACCTCAAAAGGTAAAAAATTAAAGATCAGTCTCTTGTTCGTCTGTCCTTCTGTCCGTGTGTCACCACCGATTTTCTCAGGAATGGATGGACCTAGCAAGTTGAAATTTATTCCAGAGACTGCGGTCTTTAGTCCCTATTAGTTGTATAAAAATCAAGGTCCTGAGTCAACACGATAAAAAGATATGGGCAAATTTAGATTTTCGCGATAACTTTTAAGTACCAAAATTTACCTTAACTTTTTTATTTTTCGGAATTTTCCATTTACTTGTGCTGTAAGACCTTGTTTTTAACCAAAATTGACAATTCCACGTCAACCGGAAGTAGGTACCCTATAGGTTTTGGGTCGAAAACCTAGAATACCCGTAGTAGTTCCCGTTGACCTAGAATCACGAAAGGCATTACAGCACAAATAAAGGGAAAATTCCAAAAAATAAACAAGTTGAAAATTATATAATATAATAATAATAATAACCTGGCAACCCTAAATGTCAGCATACGATATATTTTTTCTCCTTTACATTTTCGCCGAAATAATTATTATACAACCGATCTCAACAGAATTTTAGATTTAATTTAATAAATTTACCATACTAAAAACTAATTAGAAGAACCAAAACCTAATTAGAAGTAGCAGAAACCATGAAGAAAATTAAAATAGCCCGAAATATAACTGACACAAGCTGTCAATAGATGCCATATGATGAATACAAAAGAAATTAATAATGTAGAATGCTGACACGATCCAGGGCACGGAACGCACAAACACCATCCCCGGACTCGTCACTCAACCCCGCCTCGCAGCCACCCGGGACCACGCCCAATGCTGCAGTTGCGTCAAGTTCGAGCGACGAGTTTTTCTCCCCGCCGACGTCGCCACCACCAGTACATCGTCGTGGGAGAGGCCGGCCGCCGACTTGCTTGGGATCCCGAGGCCCACCGGCTTCTGATAGGGTCCCCGCTTCCGGCGGTAGTGTGTCGCGCATGAGATGGACAACATCCATCAATGAAAATGTCATGCGCGCATACTTAGGGGCTACTGAGGGTGGAACCAACATGACCGCGTACCGTGCTAGGATGCATGCTTTGTCTCAGGTCCTTGAACCAGCTCTCAATGTGTCGGCTCAGCGACTGTCGGACCAGGTGCGGGTTATTCAGCGTAATCACATGCTGGACAACGCCGTGCTTGATCGGCTTCGCTCTGAACTGCAATGTAACCGCGCTACCCCCTCCTCACCGCAAGCTCCAGCACAATCGCAAACTGCTCATGCGATTTCGCTGCAGCCCACTCAGGCTGGTGAGGGACAGGATAGCGGGGCTGCACATGTAAGTACCCAGTGTAGTGAACAATTGAGGAGTGCTTTGGAGAGTGCTATTCGGGAATATAGATCTTCACCACCCGAGTTTAGACCGCGGTTACCTCGGTTGCCCATGAAAAATAAGAACAAAGCGCTAATGGGTGCCCTGGATTCGCTGCTGCCGAGTTATTTTGACAGCAGCGAAGACCTTTCCGACACACATTCGATTCTGTACTGCGCGGCTGTTGCGGCATGTCGTGTTGCTAATGTAAAGTTTATTAATAATGATACAGCAACACGACCGAAGCCTGCCGCACCAGCCTGGCAGTGCAGGATCGAACGTCGTATTGATGGGGCTAGGGCACTCATTGGAAAACTACTCTGCTTCAGGGAGAGCAACACTCGCCCTAGAGTCATGCGCTATGTGAGGCGCGCTTTCTTGGGGACTGATATCAGCCCTCAAGATTATGTGGCGCGCGTCACTGAGCGCATTGACTTCCTGAAACAGAAGGTCTCGGCATGGGCTAGCCGTATTCGTAGATACAAGAGCCGGGTCGAGAGATATACCCTGAATCGCACTTTCCAAAGCGATCAGAGGCGGGTATATCGAGGTTGGGAACACCCTGACCAAGGTGTCACCGATGCGCGCCTACCGGATGATGAAGCCATGACCTCATTCTGGCGAAACATCTGGTCGGCGCCTGTCGCTCACACTGAGGGTGGTTGAACGTGGGATGTAGAAAGAGCCTGCGATCAAATTCCAGAAATGGACCTAGTTACTATCACCCCTGAAGACGTGACCACTGCAGCCCGTCCCCTACCCAATTGGAAATCCCCTGGGCCGGACGGGCTGCACAACTTTTGGATAAAGTGGCTACGCAGCTCGCACGCTCGTTTGGCATCCCAATTCCAATCATCTCTAGAGTCAGAGTCGCTACCCCAGTTTCTGACAACAGGTATTACCCTCCTGCTCCATAAGTCAGGTAGTACCACGGAGCCCAAAAATTATAGGCCGATTACGTGCCTACCAACATTGTATAAACTTCTTACATCCATTCTGAGAACAAAAATTAACGATCATATCGATACAAAATCCATCATGTCTATTTCTCAGAACGGATGTAGGAATGGCTCCCGTGGTACTAAGGAGCTTCTCCTCATTGATATGGCCATTTGTCAACAGGTTCGGCGCTCCCGAAGGGATCTGTCGACATGTTGGATAGACTATAAGAAGGCCTACGACTCTGTGCCCCATACATGGCTCATGAAGGTGCTGGAACTGTACAAAGTAAACTCAGTACTACGCGCCTTCCTACAGACGTGTATGGGGCAGTGGAGGACAGTCCTTCACTATCCAGGGTGTTGCCGGACCCTGGGGAGCGCGGAACCTATAAGGATTGAGCGAGGCATATTCCAGGGCGATAGTTTGAGTCCTTTGTGGTTTTGCCTGGCTCTGAATCCTCTGAGTACTCTCTTGGAGAATTCAGGGCTAGGTTACCGGTTGAGGAGAGGTGGTCAGGTTATATCACACCTCCTTTACATGGATGACCTAAAACTCATTGCCCCCAACAAATCACATCTACTAGAGTTACTAAAGGTAACTAAAGCCTTTAGTGATTCCATTAGGATGGAATTTGGTGTGGACAAATGTGCGGTCATGCATGTAAAGCGAGGGAGGATTGTGGAATCTGAGGGTGTTGAGCTCTCGGATTCCATATACCTCAGATCGCTCTCCCCAACTGAAACCTACAAATACCTGGGCATGGCGGAGGCGTTAGGTATCAGAGAGGCCGACATGAGGCAGTCGGTGAGGGAGCGTTTCCTTGGCCGTCTGAAGAAAGTGCTGAAAAGCCTTTAGTCGGGCGGCAATAAGGTGCGCGCCTTCAACGGTTGGGTCATGCCGGTCTTGATGTATTCCTTCGGCATACTCAGGTGGACTCAGACTGAGCTTGACGCCCTGGACAGACAAGTTCGTGCGCTGCTGACCGCATATCGGATGCATCACCCGCGCTCCTCGGTGATGAGGCTGTACATCCCGCGGAAGTGTGGGGGAAGAGGCCTTTTGAATGCCAAAACCCTCCACAACCGCGAGGTGTGCAGTCTCAGGGAGTACTTTCTCCACGCCAAGACGGAGATGCACCGCGATGTGGTCGCAGTGGACAGGGGTCTGACGCCGCTCTCCTTGGCTAACGAGAACTGGCGCATACCTGTGGTGCTCAGTACCAATGACCGCAGGGTTGTATGGCAAGGTAAGGAGCTTCACGGACGCTTTTATCGGGCCCTCCACGGGCCTGATGTTGACTTTGAAGCGTCCGTGGCCTGGCTGCGCTTTGGTGACCTCTTTGGGGAAACCGAAGGGTTTGTATGTGCAATTATGGACGAGGTCATGATGACAAACAATTACAGAAAATACATTGTGAAGGATGGAACGGTAGACGTATGTCGGGCATGTCGCCGTCCTGGAGAAACTATCCGTCACATTGTCTCTGGTTGTTCTCATCTGGCTAACGGCGAATACTTACACAGACATAACCAAGTGGCCAGGATTATCCACCAGCAACTTGCCTTGAAATACAATCTTGTGGAATCGGAGGTACCGTACTACAAGTATGTGCCCGACCCAGTTCTTGAAAATGGTCATATCACACTGTACTGGGATCGATCTATCATTACAGACAGGACTATTGTAGCCAATAAGCCTGACATAGTGGTGATAGATCGATCAGAGCGCCGTGCAATGATTGTTGATGTTGCTGTCCCGCATGACGAGAACCTCGTGAAAGCCGAGAAAGAGAAACTCACCAAGTATCTCGACTTGGCGCACGAGGTTGTCGCCATGTGGAATGTAGACTCAGCAATCATTGTACCGATAGTCGTCACCGCTAATGGTCTTATAGCCAAGAGCCTCGACCAACATCTTTCGAGGCTCTCGTTGGGTAGCTGGGTCAAGGGCCAGATCCAGAAGGCTGTTCACCTGGACACGGCTCGCATAGTCAGGAGGTTCCTCTCTCTGGGGCCCTGACCGCCGGTTGCTTGGACCCTGTTCCCGAGGCCGGTGGACCGCTGTTTTTTATATTTTTAAATGTTTTTTTTTATAATCAAATATTTAAAAATGTAAATTATATGATATAAATGAAATAAATGTAAATAATAATATAATGGCGGTATAATGGGTGAGTACGGAACCCTTGGCGCACCAGTTCGACTCGCACTAGACCGCGGTTTTTATTCCTAATATGCTTCTTTCCATTTTCCTTTGGCATATTCACTTCTTCCTTTTTCTTTACTGACTATGTCTGGCATCTATACATATGTAAGCGATGGCACAATTATTGTTTCATAAACTTTTTGCTCAATACTAAGACAACCTAGCTCTTCATGATTTCTTTCAGACTCCAGTATTTGTTCCATGCTAGAGCAATTCTTCTTTGAATTTCATTTTCTGATTGGTTTTCAAAGGAGACTAATTGCCCGAGATGTATGTATTCATTGACGAATTCAACTTTGCCGCTTTCCACTACGTCATATAGGACTTTCCCATTTGTTAGAGTAGAATCTTTGTTTTTGTGGCATTTAATGTCAACCCCGCGCGTTTACTTTTTGCCTCAAATTCGAGATGGTCTATTGTTGAGCAAGTTTTGCGAAAACCTGCTTGTTCCAGTGGTTGGTTCTCCTGTAGTTTTTAAAATTCTGCCCAAGATTATCTTTGAGAATATTTCTCTAATATATAAAATTCTCAGGAGTTTGTTACCAAACTCCTCCGAAACGGCTGGACCGATTTTTATGAAATTTTGTGTGCATATCAGCCAACATCTATTTTTCATACCCCTAAATGATAAGGGTGACCCACCCCTAAATATTTTTGTGGGCGGTACGAAGTTCGCTGGGTCAGCTAGTTTTGTATATAGTTGACATTAAACTTATTGGGCGATAGTTATTTAAATCGATATGGAATGTCAAATGTATGGAATATCGAAATCAATGCCAGGTAATTGCTATGAACCGTAGTCATAATTCCTAGTACCATGCGATGAACCTATTGGAAAATTAGAAACAAGAGTCCCTATATCAATTTTCAAAGCGGTATCATTAAATTTGTATGAGACGAAATCGGGTTTTTAGATATGTATCAATAAAATCTAAAGAATAAGAGCTAATCAATTGAAACTTTTAAGAAGAATTGAAACTTTATATGAATGTTTAATAAGTCCACTATTGACAAATCCCGAGAATTTTGTTTATCTGGTATAGTTCAAACCAGTATCCAATTGAGCTGTACAAGTATATGTAAAATCGGATGACAATGCAATATTATTAGGACATGAAACTGATCTGATAATGGAGCTGGAAGAAGGCTATCGGAACTGTGTAATAAAACGACGTAACCTCATCGAATTTAGGTTCGTTTGATTCATATTGACAAGTACAAGTAGTTTAAAAAATTCATAAAACAGATAGAGAATAAAAAATAAAGTTTTTAAGTCTCAATCATCACAGGACAGGCTGATGAAAGAATATGCATGATGTATGTACCTAATCTGTGTTTTTATCAAGTTTGGTTTATAAGTATTTTCTGTGAAGGTAGACTGATACCATTTTGATCAGAGGAGGGCCCTACATTTACTAAATACTGATTAAGCTTTCCTAGCGATAGTTAATAAATAAAAGAACAGCTATCTTTTATAATATAATATTGGTAAAGATCTTTGTATAATCGAATCAAGCCTTCTGGCTTAACTATAACTACTATCAATCTATCTATGGCAGATGGCACGCGGTCTAGTGATTTATTATTTTAATCTGCTGTCAATATATTGGGATTTTCCTTTGCATCTTGTCTTGTTGATTATTTTTAATAGCATTTCAATATTTGAAGTCATTATGATAACAACACTATTAATTGGACTCACATAACGTACCTACAACATATTTATTTTATCTGTGATACTTTATTTTCAGGACATGGAGTCCAAATTCCGGCTTTTCTAATATTATTAGTAACAATTGTAAGAGGAGCGCTCACTCGACCATTGACAATAAAGACTTTTACCAACGCAATAAGAAAATACCGAAAACATTTTGGGATCCCGAGGGGACATTTAAACCGCTTTATCTTCTGAACTACATTCGGTAAAAATATAATTTATAAAATGACTGTATACTCAATATACCACTGAGGCCCGCTTGCAGATACGCGCGCCGGGTTAGGTTTAACCCTGGAATTTTGTAATTTTGACAGAAGAATAGAAATTTTGAAGAAGAATACGAAATCTGTCAAAGCAGCAACTAACTCTGTGTTAAAAGGATAACTCGCGCGCTTCTGCAAGCAGGCCTTAATGTACCTAATATTTTAGCAAACTTTTCATATTAGCTTATTTATGCACTTAACTGCAACACTACATAATAGCTATAGGTCGACCGTTTAACTCGCGTATCGCCTGCGCGGTAAGAAGGGAGCGGAGGGAGATGTTAGAGATGTTAAAACTTAAAAATAAATACTTAATTCTTTACCAACAATGTCTATCTCGAGATAAATCTTTGGATTATTGACTCCGTGTGTAGCGTTACCCGCCCCCGCTCCCTTCTTACCGCGCAGGCGATACGCGAGTTAAGCGGTCGACCTATAGGTATTAGATAGGCAGAACATAATTATGTATAATATTTAAATACAGTATTATTAGCCTTATGGTTTATCAATATCCATGTTAACTTTATGCTTACCTTCTATAAACAAATAAAAGGGTACTTTCGAAGAAAAGAGTGTTAAACAATATTGTGAACTCTGGCACGGTAATATTATCTGTATACAGTATTGTAACTTCATACAAACGGACGAAGCGCGAGCTATGCCTACGCGCCTCGATCTCGGTAAGCGCTCGGTACGCAGACAGTCGCGACTGTGCCGCAGTGACGAACGGACGGTGTTATGTTTTTTAACAATAACTGCGCAATTTTTTTACTAAAAATAAGTTCAAGTACATATTTAATATGACGAGGAGGATATATTAGAATGCGGATTTTTTATACTTTAAAATTTAATAATAAAGCATTTCGTACGTCTCAGTCGAGGCGCAAATATTTTTCGGTCGCAAATTTATAAGACCGATTTGTTATTCATTCATAAACATGGTTTTAGGGTTCCGTACCAAAATGGTAAAAATGGAACCCTTATGGTGAGACTTTCTCCGTCCGTCCGTCCGTCTGTCACAGTCGATTATTTAAGTAACTATTAAAGCTATCGACATGAAATTTGGAATAGTTGTGTATAATAGTGGCCCAACAACATTGGAATAAGAAAAAATCAAAAATTCTTTTTAGTTTAATTAAAAAAGAGGAAAAATCGGGAGTTTGAAATTTCAAAGTAAGATAACTATACCGAGTGGGGTATCATATGAAAGGGCTTTACCTGTACATTCTAAAACAAATTTTTATTTATTTTTAAATATAATAGTTTTTGAATAATCGGGCAAAATGTCGAAAAATATACCGTCCCCCCCCCCCTTATCTCCGAAGTTTACCAATCGAAAAATCAGAAATAATTATGGTCAATAGAGGTTTATGTATATTTTAAAGGAAAAATAAAACCAACGCTCTAACTAGCATAGTTTTTTTTATATTAACAATAGACCTCCACAAACAAAGTTAACGATTAATAAGCAAATTTATATAATATTATCGTTTTACTTTTACTTCTAGAGTACGGAACCCTCGGTGTGCGAGTCCGACTCGCACTTGGCCGGTTTTTTTTAATTAAATCTACCAATCAAAAAACAACACGCATTTTTATTGAACACTTCCTATTTAATTCACAAAGTATTTTATTTGTTTATATAAAAGAAAGTATATTTACAATCACAAAACTAAATGGAAACACAAAGTAGGCAAATGTAATTAAAATGATGGAGGCGGGCAGCCCTATCGCATGTTTACGTACCGCGCGGCTGTAGGCATTTATGTCAAAGATACGGCCGAGTTACAATACTGTATACAGATAATATTACCGTGACTCTGGGTTGTGGTTGTCGTGCACTCAATTCATATACAACCGTCAACCACACAATATAATTCTGATTGACACGTAGTTCATATAATTTTTAATGTAATTGATATTAAAGACATCAAAAGAACACTTGAATTGTGTTGTTTAGCAACCGAGGATAATTTTGGTAAGGGTTGATTTTGCAGATTGCCTTATATAAGAGACAGTCTAGTAGATGTAGCACCTGGGGAAAAATACTCTACTTGTCTGAAAGGAATGAAAATTCTTGACGTTGGTTGTGGAGGAGGCTTTCTCTCAGAGGTAAATCAATACATATGATATTTATACGATCTGGGGCCCTACACCAACACTCTTAAAGCAGTATTATTTCAATTAAGACAATATTAAAATAATACTACTTTTAAGGTGGTAGGCCGCCTGATTATTTACAAATACAAGAAAACAAATATAAAAGAAAATATGCGTAGACTTGAATATGTCATACTTGGCACTTTGTTAAAAATATTGATAAACTAGCTTATGCCCCCGCAACTTCGTCCGCGTGGAGTTATGTCTTGGGGTGTGAAAACTGTGAAAAGCGTACTTCTTTATTTTTAATCGAAAGCCAAAATACCATTTTGCTTGGATATTACTTGAAAAATCAGACTTTCGTACCAACATTCATCCCCTATTTAACGCCTTTCGGGGTAGAACTTTCAAAAACTGTGACACACGTATTTCTTTGTTTTAAATTGAAAGCCCACTGTCATACAAACTTTCACCCCTATTTAACCCCCTTGAGGGAGTAAATTCAAAAAATACCTTTCTCAGTATGTGCCTACGTCATAAAAGGTACCTATTTCAAGTTTCTAACTCCAGTCATGGTTAAGGCTGTGCGTTGATGGATCAGTCGGTCAGAACAAGTCTTTTTGTAAGTACTAATTACAAAAAAGAATATCTAGATTCTAGACCAAACAAAATTACTTTTTAGGCCTTGGCTAAGCTTGGGGCTGAAGTAACTGCAATAGACGCAAGCAAAGATGCAATTGAACATGCACAACAATATAGCTCCAAAAACAAGACCTTGGCAAACAACTTGCCTGTTTACATTTGGACTACGGTAGAGGTGAGATATTTCATGCTTTAAAAAGGCTTGCTTGGCCAGCCTTCACTTCAGATTGTCGAAGTGTTGTCGTATTTTGAAGTCTGGAATAAGACAACTGCAGCAAAGAAGACATAAATTTTTGAAATAATGCCTAAAAAATTTAAATCTCAACACCTGATGATGTCCCGAAAGACGAAATTCTTTTAGCTGCGTATGCATGCGACTACTGATCCGATCTTCTTGTTTAAATACTTATTTCTATTTTGTTTGTCTAAAAATAACGCTTAAAAAAATTCAAAATGACATATTTCAGGAACACTGTAAAGAATATGCCGAAAGCTACGACGTTGTTATAGCATCAGAGGTTATAGACCATGTTTCTGAGCAGGAACTCTTCGTGGCATCATGTGTACGCGCCGCTAAACCAGGTGGAAAACTATTCATTACCACCATTAACAGAACGCGTCTCGCTCAGTTCTTTGTAATATTTGTCTATGAAAGTGTTTTAAAAATTATTCCGAAGGGTGTCCACGAATTTGAAAAGTTTATCAGACCGAGCGAACTTCAATACATGCTAGAAATGAGTAAGTAAGACCTCATTATATTTTAAACTATTAATAACAAGCTGATGCCCGCGACTTCGTCCAAGTGGATTTAGATTTTAAAATCCCTCGGGATCTCTTTGATTTTCCGGAATAAAAAGTAGCCTATGTTACTCTCCAGGTCCTCAACTATACCCATGCAAAAAGTCACGTCGATCCGTAGCTCTGTTGCCGCGTGATTGAAGGACAAACCAACAAAAACAAATTTTTAAACAATTTTCGCATTTATAATACATATTAGTATGATAAATTTTTGCTCTCCCATCAAAATTATAGTTTTAACTCCAATACGTAATATCTTCTATATATATAAAAGAAAGTGGTGTTAGTTACACTATTTATAACTCAAGAACGGATGAACCGATTTGGCTGAAAATTGGTGGAGAGGTAGCTTAGAACCAGGAGACGGACATAGGATACTTTTTATCCCGTTCGACCGCGTTTCCGTCAAGTCACTATAAAACGTGTTATAACAAAAATACATCTGACATGGAATAACAAAACGCAAATGACAGTGGAATAACAAAACGTAAATGACAGCTAAACGTAATTTTTTTTTGGTTAAGTTAAGTTAAGTTTAAGTATGGTAAAAAATTTAACAATTATAAAAAGTGTTATAATAAAGCATTACTGATATTATAAATGCGAAAGTTTGTTTGTTTGTTGGTTTGTCCTTCAATCACGTCGCAATAGAACAGCGGATTGATGCGATTTTTTGTATGGGTATAGTAACGGATGTAGTAGTGGTTCCTCAGACCGGGAGAGCTACTTTTTATCTCGGATAATGAGAGAGTTCCCGCGGGATTTTTAAAAACTAAATCCATGCGGACGAAGTCGCGGGCATCAGCTAGTTTATTATAAAATAAATAGTATTAAATGAAGTAGATAAGGGTGAAGCTTATGTCTAACATAGTTTCTTCCAGCTTCCCCCAAAAATTAGTGCGTTAAATTATAAAGTGATATAGGTCTAAAAATGTAGGTACATCATTCTTCCCAATAGAAAAATAATAGGATACAATATTAAACTTGTAAGACTTAAAACAGCTTGTACAACTTACTTGTACAGGTTGTAAGTTGTAACGTACAAACCGAATATATACCCCGATAAATGTTTTTGTTGAGAATGTCGATGCTTAGACCCAGTTGCATGGATCATGTAAATGGATCGAATTCAAAATTCAAAATTATGTATTTAATGTAGGCCAACATTGTTTCTTAACATCACAAGTCAAAGACATCATATCGAAGTCAAGATCTGCCTCAAAATCACAAATGTAAAAAATCTTTGGATAAAATATTAATATGAAAAAATGGTCACGTATTTATTTATTTCAGATGATTGCTTCGTAGAATCAACAAAAGGCTACGTTTATTATCCGTTAGCGAAGTATTGGGACTGGACCAAACATACAATGTATTTCTTCGCTATGGAGGCTGTAAAATCAAAGTAAAATTACCAGTTGCGTTTTCAGCTCGTTTCAATTTTAATATTTTTTCAAATAATGTGGGTAAAACAATACACCAGTGATTAAATATTGTCACATTTTTGCGATGGAGTTTTTAATTTTTTTTATATCCTTCAAATGATTGAGGAAAGTCTTTAAAAACTAAAAAAATGGCTTGTCAAAGCTCCGTAGTAAATCAGGAACCCTAATTGTTTCGTCAATCTTAATCGCATGAGTAATATATAAATAACTAACTTTTTCCCGCGGCTTCGCTCACGTTAAGTTCGATTTTTCAAACCTCTTACCCTCTTAGTTGAATTTTCAAAAATCTTTTCTTAGTGGATGCCTATGTTTTAATAGCAATCTGTATGCTTTTCAGCCCGATCCGTCCAGTGGTTTGAGCTGTGCTTTGATATATCAATCAGACAAGACAGACAGTCACCTTTTCCTTTTATAACATCATCATCATTATTGACCCATCATCGGCTCACTACTGAGCGAGGTCTCTTCTCAGAGAAGGGTTATAGGCCATAGTCCACCACGCTGGCCCAATGCGAATTGGCGGACTCTATAGACTTTGGCCTTTTATGTACTTAGCTTATATTACAAAAAATTCTTCTTCTTTCTTCTTCTTCGAGTGCCTCTCCGACTAGCGAAGATTAACAGTCAGATTTGTATACTCAGGCTTGTGCTGCGCGTAGCCTTTAAAAGCCTCTTTTTCGAACAACTTTTCTTATCATGATAAGTTGTAGGAGCTCATATCTCTCGTGCCTGAGCACGTGCCCCAGATAGGAGACTTTTTTCATTTTTAAGGTCTGCAAAAGTTCGCGTTTTTTGATACAAACAAGAATAAAAGTAAAAAAACTGTAACCCGACTACAGAAAATTGGATATATGTACTATATTAATTCCACTAAGTACTTAACATAAGACTTGAGAGGCCTTTAAATACAACTAAGTTAAAGTTAAATCTAATTAGTTAATCTTATTAGTTAGTCTTAAGTTAATCTTAATAATCTTCATTCGTTAACGGAGATCAGAATTGGTAGGAACTTAGCAAGTAGAAAAAAGTGGTTATTATCTATTATTTAGTATCAGGTAAAATACCTAATATTAATTGTTAAACAAGGATTCTTACCCAATATAGTCAGTACAAAGGTTTTTATCGTAATGGTTCTTCCTATCTAAATATTTTTTTTTTATTATTTTGTGTTTTGTGTCTTATTAATTATTTTCTTCTATGGTGTCCTTAGATGAAAACGATGAACATGAAACTGAACATAGCTCTATGAACAAGCGCTTGGCAAATAACTTGCCTACTTATATTCATACAACGATAGAGGTGAGAATTATGCAGTAATAGTCGAAGAAGAAGTACAAAAATCGGCCAAGTGCGAGTCGGGCCTCGCTCTTTTAGGGTTCCGTACCTTGACCAAATCATTTTTTTATACTAAATACATATTTAGATATCTTAGTTCTTAGAAAGTACTAAATTAGCATATGGAGAAAAATGCTCGTTTGCAGTCACAACTTACAAACCGCTATAAATAAATCGGTGTTTTCAGTATTTGTTGTTTAAATACACTATATAGTACATAATATACCAAAATTTCAAATTCCTAACTAGTTTAGTTTTTGAGATAGACCCCCTAACAAAATTGGTCTAAAACCGACAAATTTGACGGCCCCCCATTTCTTCATTTTTGTAGCTAAAAAATAAAAACATATACATTTGAACTCCACTTAATGAGCTCTAGGCAATTACATCCCACATGCCAGGGTAAAAAAAATAAAATTTTATTTCGACTCCTTTTCCATGTATGGGAGCCCCCTTTATTTTTTTAATTTAATTTAATTTTTATTATTTGTTGTTATAGCGGCAATAGAAATACACAATATGTGAAAATTTCAACTGTCTATTACGGTTTACGAGATACAGCCCGCTGACAGACGGACGGACGGACGGACAGCGGAGGCTTAGTAATAGGGTCTCGTTGGCACCCTTCGGGTACGGAACCCTAAAAAACCGACTATTGACACAAGTATGGCGCAATCATTCCATAGACCTAGTCTTAAAACGTGTTAATTCTTGATCAAGCTCTTAAAAATATGTGCGATAACGATAACTCATTCGATTCGGAATGACGTCTAGAAAAATGTATCGAGGATATAATATACTCGTAAGCACAAAAAAAATTGCAAGTGTTATTATAAAAATAAGATGATAAAAAAAAACCGGCCAAGTGCGTGTCGGGCCACGCGCAGTGCAGGGTTCCGTAGTTGAAAGATACTGAATATATTTTGAGTTCGATGGCTTAAATACTATAATAAACTACAAAATATGCAACTTACACTACGTGTAATACCTACCTAACTTAGAAAAAACAGATATAACTCCTTAACTAATGAACCCTACTTAGCCGTGATAGTTTTCCTTTAAAATTCATTATATATACCACTGCTGCTGTGAATTTTTTCTTGTATCCTATATACAACCATTTAGCTGGCAGAGGGGGGGGGCACACTTGACTAATAAAATTTAGCACTTTAAAATATCATATTTCACAAACGGATCCCTGAATTGAAAAATGGTGTTCCCACACCTACAATATTTTTGAAAGACCTATTCAACGACACCCCACACTATGGGATAGACGAGAAAAAAAAATTCATCCCCACTTTACATGTAGGGGAGGTACGTAACTTTTCATGTGTATAGTTGAGATTTCTTTTTATCTCGGAAAAACAGAGGATACCCGTGGATTTTTAAAACCTAGTCCTAACCGCAAAAGCTTCTGTTATATCAACTTTATTATATCTTTCCTTTCCGCACCTTTCACCGTTGGGCTATTGAGGCTTCAAAGTAATGCATCATAAACACTATCGTTTTCCCACCCAATTATTATATGCCTTGAGTAAAGTTCTAACAGTTCGTCAACTGTTCCTCTTATCCATTACTATCAAGACACATTCATCTCTGGTTTTTGATCCCGCATTGCAGTCGAGTAAACGCAGAAAATATATCGTTATTCCGTCATCTCATAAACATCGAACTTCTTTCTTCAAACATCAACATTCATATTTGTCTACCTTTTTATACAATATCATCAACAAGCAACTTAATACACTTCTCATCAAAAATATCGAAACACTACCGATATTTTTTCTAGTGTTATTTAAATAAATAAAAGAATTTATTCCATGAAAAAAAAAACACAATCTTGTAGCTGGCTGTTTGGTCTTTACATTGGTGTATGGAAATTCTAAATTCAAAATTAGATTTTCAATTGTTTATCCGATAAATGAACTGAAACATAATTTTTATACAAAGGGGTGTTAAGAGTTGGAGTACATTTAAGTGCAGAATTAACTAAAAATTACCCTTATTGGTAATTTCTTTGCTAACTGGGCCTTGTCACGTTCAATAAAAAGTTTTTTTTTTTCTAAAACACATGGATACATCGCCCGCAGAAGCCGCCCAAGTGGTGATGTTGCTGGATTTTGGGCTTAGTCAGCGTGTTGTGGCTGCAAGATTGCACCTAAATCTGTCATCTGTTCATAGAGTGTATAAACGATATCGAGAGACTGGATTATTTACGCACCGTCCTGGATCTTGTAGGAATCGGGGTCACTACTGAGCAAGACGACCGGTATATTACAACAGTTTCTTTGCGACATCGACGCCTTAATGCCTTCCAACTGCAGCAGCAGTTCCGTGTTGTTCGAAGGGCGGCTGTAAGTGACTCTACAATTAGAAGAAGGTTGAAGGAACGTGGACTGGTATCACACAAGCCAATAAAATGGGCCAAAATTAACAGCAGACCATCGAAGAGCGCGCCTTAACTTTGCACGTGAGCCCCTAAATTGGTCATTAATACAGTGGAGCAAGATTCTCTTTTCTGATGAGTGCAAAATTATGTTGTATGGTAACGACGGAAGGAACAAGGTATACAGAAGAGAAGGAGAACGCTATGCACAATGCTGCATTGAAGAAAAAGTAACCTACGGTGGCGGTTCGTGGACAGTTTGGGGAGGCATTAGCACCGAGGGTAAAACAGAACTTGTCTTCGTATCCGGACCACGTTTCTGCACTCACTAGTCATCGATACATCGAACAATGTCTTGAGGCTCATGTGATACCCTATTATGCACATTTTATTGGTGATGCTTTCATATTCATGCACGATAATGCTAGGGCTCATACCGCAGCCGTCGTACAAGATTATCTTACTGAAGTCGGCATCTCTGTTATCGAATGGCCAGCGAAAAGCCCAGACATGAATCCCATAGAACATCTATGGGATGAATTACTTGTATTTTACCATTTACTTGTATTACCAGTTGCCATTTGTACTACCATGTGCTATTTTTTTTTTTTGTTTATTTTTAGTTTTATTTCTTTTTAATGTGGTATGCAATAAAGTGTATTCATTTCATTTCAAGAATCAAAAAGACGAATTCCAGCAAGGGATTCCGCCCCAGAAACTCTTGGCCAGCTACGCAATGCAATTAAAGAAGAGTGGGATAACATTCCACAATATGTGATCGTGACTAATCCGATCGATGAAAAACCGCATGGAAGCAATAATAAGAGCCCGGGGAGGGAATACAAGCTATTAAATAAACTATTTCTAAACTTTTTTCCATTTACGTTTATTGTTTTCCCCATTTCCCTCATAATCTATACTGGGTAAAAATGACTCATTAAACGAAACACGAATTTTATCAAAATTGAATTTGAATTTGGAACATTAACATTAAAGAGTGAATACCTCATACTACTCACTATTAAACCACATTTAATAGTTATTCCTAAAAATAAAGATCTTTCTGATAAATGATTTTCGAAACATAAACAGGCGAGGTGTTTCGATTTTTTTGATGAGAAGTGTATCTACCCAATGACCAAATATTCAGCTAAATCAGCAATATATTTGTGGCTAATGCAAATAAATTACGAGCAAACTGAAACGATACTACCTCCTTAATTCGCTAAGCAAATGTTTTTAGTACCTACCATTTACACTCTGCATACATAATAAAGGTACACGCATACACACGCCCGCAACACACAAACACACACGCACACACACTAATAGTGATAGTAATTGTGATAACTTGTGAATTGAAGTCTCGGAGGTGGCGGTGGCATCTGCAACACAGTTTTTACTAATGCAGTGCTAACCCTGCCATTTAACTGTTCATATTATGTGAACAATAAAGATATTTTCTATTTTCTTTTCTTAATATAATTTTCTTTTGAAAACAGCAGATGATATTAGTTCGGCTCGTACAAATATTCGGGGCTTTGGAGGGGAGGGTTTGTTGGAGGAACCTTACTACAAATTTAACTAAGCAAAACGGGGAAATAAATAAAAATAAAGCTTCTAATAAACTAACTCGGCTTTTTATGTAGCCACTGCACAATCGGTATATTTACCAAAATTTTAGGTTAGGTTGCGGTTGTATGTACATAATAATAATACCATCATCTTATCCATCATCAAGTTTCCGCTTAGATACATATTCAGTTACCAATAGAAAAACTTGATGCTACTTAACATAAAAATGGAGCTTATCTATATACTTACTTTAATATATAAAGCTGAAGAGTTTGTTTGTTTACTTGAACGCGCTAATCTCAGAAACTACTGGTCCGATTTAGAAAATTCTTTCATTTATAGAGGAGCGGAGCACCTATGAAGAATGTTTCAGAATCGGGGAGGGGGGGGCGGTCCCTTTTGAGAGCTTACGCTAATAATATTATATAGGTATTGTTGACGGTGAATTGCGGGATTTCGCTTCGCACAGCTCAAACTACTGACGTATCGGGCTGTTAGGCATACAGATAGGTATTATAACGAAGGCATTCGCTAAGAAAGCTTTTTTAAAAATTCGACCTAAGGGAGTAAAATGGTGGTTTGAAAACTCGAACTTAGCGTAAGCGAAGCCGCAGGCAAAAACTTGTAATTAATATAATCCTCACGAGGTACGGAACCCTCAGTGCGCTAGTATGACTCGCACTTGGCCTGTCTTTTTTAAAGATGGTAATAGAAGGTCTATAAAATTACCAAATTACGCATTTTTCCTGTAACATAAGAATTACGAGACTTTAAATACAACTGCATAATGGTTAAATCTTCATTCGTTTGTGGAGATCAGAATCGGTAGGAACTTATTAGGTACTGACAGAAGTGTTCGTTATTATCTATTATTTTTAATAAAAGGTAAAATAATATTTTGTAAACAAGGATTCTTACCTAATATCGTCATTACTTGAAAGATTTTTATTGTACCTACTTAATGGTTTTGTTCTTCGTATCTAAATATGATTTCTCTTATTATTTATTTTATATTCTATGTCTAATTAATTCACTTCTATGGTGTCTTTAGATGAAAACGATGAACATGAAAGTGTTCTACGACTTAAATAGTGTTAAAACTTTATTATTTCGGTGAGTTGATGCATTTAAACTATCATAGCATTATTATTAGCCATTCAAAATTTTAATTTAACATCCAATATTTTTAATTAGTGTGCCTTTATCTCACACCCGAGTTTATGTAGTGTTTTTATTTTATTTCTCTTTGATAATTCAGCTCTAGTAGTATTTATTGTTTAACTACAGAATGTTACTGAAACTGAAATTATGTGTAAATTGACAGTTCACTGTCATTTTACACATTTAGTCAAGAGAACGAAGAGAGAAGACTAAAAACGGAGCCTTTGATACCCCACACAAGTCCAACGTAAATAGCAAAAAATATTTTGTCTCATATGCCTCTATGAGCGCCCCTGTCTATTTGTCTACTTTTCATAATTTTTTATGATATTTTTGGCTTGAGTTAATTAGAAGTAAGTAATTTTATACATATGCTAGCTGATGCCCACGACTTCGTCGCGTGGATTTAGGTTTTAAATTCCTTCGGGAACTCTTTGATTTTCCGAGTAAAAAAGTAGCCTATGTCACTCTCCAGGTCCTCAACTATACCCATGCAAAAAAAATCAAGTCAATTCGTTGCTTGTTGCGGCGTGATTGAAGGACAAACCAACAAACAAACACACTCGCATTTATAATATTAGTAAGGATTAGTAAGATAAGTAGTCTATTTGGGTTAAGACTATTTCGCAATCTAACATCGAGATTTAGGTTGCATAGCAACATAATAATACTCGTAATAACGTCGTTCGAGATTTAGGTTGCTAGGTTTTCTGGCAACCTAAATCTCGAACTGACTGTCGTGTAATTAACATATTTTAATTTTCAAAAACAAATATTGATATCAATAATTAAGAAAAAAACTATCCTATCTTGTTGTAAGTTGGACTAAATTACAGATAGTTACGAAGTTTGATCAAGTTCGGTTCAGTAGTTCTCGAGTTTATCCCGAACATACATCGTGACACGAGATTTTTATATATATAAATTAAGGACAGTCTAACAGACAGAAAAGTGCACCTGAGTAGACTGGAAGATCTCGTAAAAAATACTTATTACTTACTCGTAAACGTATATAGGTATATATGTATAATTAAAAAGGAAGTTGCATTTCTCTGAGTTGTCCTGCTTTATTTTCAGACGTTCGAGCCTGATTACTGGCTTTTCAAATAATATTAATTTCAATAGCAGAAGAAACGCTCACTCTACCATTGCCGAAAATGATTTTTTCCAAGTACAAAAAAAAAGTCTGAAAACATTTTGGGACCCCGAAGGACCATTTAAACCGCTTCATAAGTTGAACTATCTTCGGTAAAAATATTTCTTAGTATTCACTATTCAAATAATTAAAACCGCAACATTGCATATTATTAACGTTTTGATAATTATTCTTAGGGTTCCGTACCAAAATGGTAAAAATGGAACCCTTATGGACTTTCTCCGTCTGTCCGTCCGTCTGTCACAGTCGATTATTTTAGTAACTATTAAAGCTATCATTAGAAATTTGGAACAATATACTGAGTAGGGTATCGTATGAAAGGGCTTTATCTGTTCATTCTAAAACATATTGGAACGTAGTTCCTTATAGCGCGGTGCGGAAGGGGGCTAGATGGATCGACACTTTTTTGAATGTGAATTTGGCATTTTGTTCGGTATTTTCGCGGTACAATATTGGGTCTCCGTAGCCTTGTGGCTTCCGTTTATCCGTCCGCTTATCTCCGAAGTTTGTCAATCGAAAGATCAGAAATAATTATGGTCAAAAGAGGTTTATGTATATTTCACAGGAAAAATAAAACCAACGCGAAAATTATTATTTTTGTTTAATTAAAAAGTGGGGGAAATCAAAGGAAGATAACTATACCGAGTGGGGTATCGTATGAAAGGCCTTTACCTATTAACCTATTTTTTTATTTTTTGATTAATCGGGCAAAATGTCGAAAAAAAAAATAATCCGACGAGACCAAATCTGAACTATAGAGTGGGTGGTTTAAAGTTCCTAAGCCACACTTGTGTAGGGCAGCAATCACAACGTGGCTCTAGTGAACTGGCGCGTAGTCGTGCAAAAGCAATACACCTCGAGTCCATTTTCCCATTAATTTTTCTTGATTGATGATTTTTTAGCTTTTCGAGTAAATAGTAAGCCAAAACTTGGTATTTGTAGTGATATTGAGTCAACAATTAGACCTAGATATACGAAAAAATTCCTGTCTCTTTCTAGCCCTTTTATTCCGCGAACTTTTTGACCCCCCCTCGTACATACCCAAGTGCTTTCTTAATTAATGTCATACTCGAGAATAAAACAGGTCGTCATGCATAATTATTTGATAAACTACATGATAATGATGTTACTTTAACTAATAAGTAAAGGAAAATTTACCATGTAATAATACTAGTGGTTCGCCCCGAACTGAGACCTCGCGGTATCCCATAATTCCCATAAGGTGGTTTTAACTATATTATATTGTAATTAAAACGCGCCGAATCTGATGACGTCAATCGTCATCTGCTTTCGTGGATGGGATGCGTATGCCTACAGTATTTTATTAAAATTCAGCTGGTTCACTGAACGGGTGGTTACGTAGTATACGATTTCATAATAAAAAAAATTATAAACTGCCAAGACTGCGCGCTTGCGGCTTCTGCGGCGAGCATGTCTAGATGCGCGCTCATCTTTACATTCATAGACACAGTACCATCATAGTACGGTAGTAAATAGGTGCTAACGTCTAGTTATTGTAAATAGAAACGGATTTACTTTTGCAAAAACAACGTGATACTTTTATTGATAATAATTTGCTAATTGAATAACATAATTAGTAATAGACAAAATAAGAATAGCTGACGCAAAACTGTATTTACAACTAGCTGATGCCCGCGACTTCGTCCGCGTGAATTTAGTTTTTGTTTTTTTTATTAAACCTTGCATGGACCTTGAGGAACACACAAAAAAATAAATTAACCGAATTGGTCCATCCATTCTTGAGTTATGCGCTTACCAACATTCATTTTTATTTATATAGATATTAAAGACAGCGCCATCTATTAACAGTATAGTGAAGTTTTGCTAAAAACATTAATGCCCATTTAAACTTAAATAATTTCGTTTCTTTATAATATTTATCTAATCTTAGTATTTGTTGTTCAAGCACAGAATATAACTCAAATTATGTGTAAGTTTCAATTTTTAAAATAAAGTGGTTTTAGAGATCTAGCCGCGAATAAAATCTCCACTTTGAAAGCCCCCATTTCGTCAATTTAAGGAAAAAAAAAATACTTTTGTACTCTGTTCCAAATTATCTTTAAAATGAGGTACTGCAACCCTATGAAATGCAAAAAAAATTCTTTTACTTCGCATTCGCTTCTATGAGAGCCCCCCTGAAATAAAGATTTTTATAACTTTTTAAGCCATTTTCGGCTGGAGGCCATCGGTTTACATATCATATCTAAAATTTAAGTAATTACGTTCAGTAATTCAGAAGTTATAAGGCTCTGACAGACGGACGGACGGACGGACAAGTGCAAATTCACTCAAGTAAACTCAGAGACCTTCGCTTCGCTCGGTCGATTATATTTAAGTAAATATTGATATATTAGGAGTATGTGTTTTGTAGATTGCCATATATAAGAGACAGTCTAGTAGATGTAGCACCTGGAGAAAAATTCTCAACTTGTCTCAAAGGGAAGAAAATCCTTGACGTGGGTTGTGGAGGGGGATTGTTCTCAGAGGTAAGACATACCTACTCGATCTAACTGCAAGTTGAAAGGTATAAAATTAATAGTTATGTCTGAAGAGAAAACATCTGATTAATAGTGATTGCTTGAACGGATAAGGAAAACATCGTGAGGAAACGTGCATACATGAGAGTTCTTCATAATGTTCAAAGAAGGTATGCGTAATGCGAAGTCTTCCAATCTGCATTTGGATTTTGGCCGGCGTGAAGGCCGATAACTACTATGGGCCTAAACCCGAAATGGGTTGAGTTGAAATGATGAATACTGATCAATAAAATAAATACCAAAAAAAAACTCGATCCAGAAAAATTATTCAGCATAGCTTTGCCTTGTTTACAAAATCAAAAACTAAGACGACCTAGTTCAAAATTTCCTTTATCTACTCCAGCATCGAAAAGTTCCAATTTCGAATTTGACAGCTGAATCGAAATGAACCCTCTTTCGGTTTTGCTTCTCATTTCGATGCAGCTCGTTGTATGGGAGCTGAATCGAAATGGTTATCTTCTTAAAATAGGATACCTAAAGCTAAGGCTCTGAGTTCTGGCACTTTTGTACCGTTCATATGACAGAGGCGCCACAGGCGGCTGGTGGCGGCTTACGGAGTTACTTTTTGTTACTTTATTGAGCCTACCTACGGCGTATTTTGTTTTCTTAATGATTTTATTTTCCTTGTCGTAGATAAAATCTTGTATGCAACTGATCGTAATTAGTCATTTTAATTCTCTTACTATCCTATTTTGAAACAGCACTCGAATTAAAATGACCCTCATTACGATGCAGTTGCATAAATAGCTATTTTAGGCCTTAGCTAAGCTGGGGGCTGAAGTGACCGGAATTGACCCAACCAGGGAGTTAATTGAAGGGGCTCAACAACATAGCTCTATGAACAAGCGATTGGCAAATAACTTGCCTACTTATATTCATACTACCATAGAGGTGAGAATTTATTATATAATTATTATATTAATTTTTATTTATTTATTAACCGACTTCAAAAAAAAAACGAAAAGAGGAGGTTCTCAATTCGATGCGTATTTTTTTTTGTCGATGTTACTCCACAACTCCGTCAAATCTGAACCGTTTTCAATCATTTTTTTAAAAGGACATACCGTCAGGTTGGTCCAATTTCAATTTGATGAAGATCTGATGAATATCTTCGGTGATAGAGGACGGAACTCCTCAATGAATAGAAACAAATCGCTCGCGATCATAGAATGTGTAGATTTATCCTATGAAGCTACACTAAAAGCTTAAAATAATAATATATAAAAATTCTTTTAAACAAAACTGACTTCAAACGCCACTGAAAATTATAAAATAATTTCAGTTTGTACACGTATGTTGAAGTCGGGCTGGCCTCAATAGAACTATGAAACTGCAGCGCTAGCCCGACTTCAACATACCTGTACTAAGTACTATTATATTCTGTGCCTGGACCTACAAATTAAAATTTTGGCTAGCGTGGCGCATTCGTTCATCGTTTCGTCGTTTCTATTTAAGTCGGTTTTTTTTTAAAGAATTTTTATATATTATTATTTTGTTTATTTATTTAGTTGTTGATAAAGAAAAATATGTTCTGAAGTCTATTAAAAAATTAAACTGGGGTAAAGATAATTTTTCTTCAAAGTTTGGAGAATGCAAAATGCATTGTCGTGCGTCTATGCAGATTTATTCTGCAAAGTAAGGTTGAAACAAAAATGCATAGCACTAAGTTATACTTATAATCATATTTATTTAGGTATCATAACATTGTGGCAATCATTTTTAGACAATCCCACAGTTAAATATTTTTATTCATCCTGAATCTTCGAGCCGTCTATAAAAATTACTTATATATATAGTTATATATATTTCAGGAACACTGTCAGGAGTTTGCTGAAAGCTACGACGTTGTCGTTGCATCAGAGGTTATAGACCATGTTGTTGAAAAGGAACTTTTCGTAGAATCATGTGTACGTGCCGCTAAACCAGGTGGAAAACTATTCTTTACGACCATTAACAGAACACGTCTCGCTCAGCTCATTGTGATATTTACCTATGAGAATATTTTAAAAATTATTCCAAAGGGTGCTCATAAATTGGACATGTTTATCAGACCAAGTGAACTACAATACATGTTTGAAATGAGTAAGTAGCCTCACAAACATTATAAATTCGAAAGTGTGTTACGTTGTTTTGTTTCTTTTGTCCTTCAATCACGCAGCAACTATACGGATATAGCACTATAGGTAACATTTTGCAAGGGTACAGTGGAGGTCTTGGAGAGTGACACAGGTTACTTTTCATCCCGGAAAATCCGAGGGTGCCCGTGGAATTTTTTAAAAACTTACTTCTAACCGAAAAAGATACTAGCTTCCAGTACCTCATATTATACCTATCTGCTATATTCTACACTACAAAAACATCAGGTGAGCCGCCTGCCCGTTTGCTTGCTATTCATATAAAAGAAAATAATGGCTTCGCGTAGCTGGAGCGGAAAACGGTGGGAAACATATTTGGAAGATCCGATTGTTCATTGGGGTCCCAAGGTTTGATTGATTGAGGTTTGACCTAGCACTGAAAAGCACAACGTTGGTAAACCTCCCATTACGTGGGCCGATGATATCAAACTAGTTGCGAGGAGCCGCTGGATACAGGTGCTGCAAGACCGAAGCATGTGGAAGTCTTATATAAGTCGTATATTCATAAGCAGTAGTCAATGTACCTGATATATAAAAAAACTACTTAATTGTGTTATTTGAATAAAAATATCGTTTTTAAGTATTTTATAATGCACAAAAAATTAAAAGAAGAAACAATTCTGTCTTCTATAATTTCAGATGACTGCTTTGTGGAATCAACAAAAGGATACTTTTATTATCCGTTTGCTGAGCATTGGGATTGGACTAAATATAAAACGTTTTTCTTTGCTATTGAGGCTGTGAAATCAAATTAAAATTATCAGTTGCGTTTTCAGCTTGTTTCAATTTAAAAAATCCAATTTTTATTGTAATTTTATTATAAACATTATTAGTAAAAGTGATTAAATATTGTCAGATTTTGGCGATGGAGTTTTTCATTTTTAGGGTTCCGTACCCAAAGGGTGCCAACGCGACCCTATTACTAAGCCTCCGCTGTCCGTCTGTCTGTCCGTCCGTCCGTCTGTCCGTTCGTCCGTCCGTCTGTATCTCGTAAACCGTAATAGGTAGACAGTTGAAATTTTCACAGAGTGTATTTCTATTGCCGCTATAACAACAAATAATAAAAATAAAATTAAATTAAAAAAAAAAGGGGGCTCGGATCCCAAACATGGAAAAGGAGTCGAAATAAAATTTTATTTTTTTAGCCTGGCATGTGGGGTGTCATTGTCTAGAACTCTTAATGAGTTCAAATATATATTTTTTTATTTTTAGCTACAAAAATGAAGAAATGGGGGGCCGTCAAAGTTTTTGGTTTTAGACCACATTTGTTACGGGATCTATCTCAAAAACTAAACTACTTAGGAATTTGAAAGTTCTGTATATTATGTACTATATAGTGTATTTAAACAACCAATACTGAAAACACCGATTTATGTTGCGGTTTAGAAGTAATTGTGGCCAAAATAAAACGAGTATTTTCCCCATATGCTAATTTAATACTATCTAAGAACTAAGATATTTAAATATCTAGTTAGACTAGAAAAGTGGTTTAGTTATATGTACGGAACCCTAAAATAGCGAGGCCCGCACTTAGCCGATTTTCATTACATACTAGATGATACCCGCAACTTCGTCTATGTGGATTAAGGTTTTTTAATTCCCTCGGGAACTCTGTAATTTTCCGGGACAAAAAGTAGCCTATGTGTTAATGAATGGGTATGAACTATCTCCATTCCAAATTTCAGCCAAATCGGTTCATTCGTTGTGGCGTGAATGAGTAACAAACATCCATCCAAATATCCATCCATACATCCTCACAAACTTTCACATTTATTATATTAGTAGGAATAAGGATAGTAGGATTCTTCAAAATATGATTAAACAAAGTCTTCAAAAACAAAAAAAGCTTGTCAAGGTTCCGTAGTAAATTTAGTTTTGATGCGGTTTTTTCTGTTTGAAAGCTAACTCGATCGAGATGGTTTTAGCTATAATTTATGGGGATCTGGGTACCAATTGTCTAAAAGATAATCCATTGATCGTATTCGTATTCGATGACAGTAGCGTCAAAGTAAAATAATCCTTGATTGTATTGATTTAAAGTCACAAATTCAGTACAACTGATTTTAACATGGAGCGTATCGTACATGTATACCTAAACGTATAAGAATGCATACACGAAATTGAGCTCTAATTCAATGCTGTGATGGTTTATTTTACTTTGACGCTAATGTCATCGAATACGATTACGATCAATGGAATTACTTTAGACAATCGCACCCATTGAACAGACATTGAACAGATTCAAGCGTTTGAAGAGCTCATTTCCTACCTGATAAAGGTCTTACAAACTTTCACAGGTGTGATTGATTTGAGTGTAGGTACTGTTTCTACGAATTCAAGACAAGACAATATGGTAACCTTGAGCTCATGCTGCAGCTTAAGGTAGTCTTCGGGATACTCAATCCCTCAGCAACTGATAGCAGATAATATTATTATTATGTTTGGGCTCATTAGAATGGTCCCAACTCAATGAGTAGGTGTCGTGTCAGATAGATAATGATGGAGGATCGAGGAGGAGGATCTTATGTTGGAGCTGAAAACTGGGGTACAGGATGTCGGGGGTATTTTAAATTTCTAATTTTCTCTTGTAGAGTTATGAATTTTATGACAATAACAAATTCAATACGGCGGATATTATAAAAAAATTCATCTTCGCACGCGAAGAATAACCAACCTTTCAACTTTCCGACCTTCGCTAGTCGGAGAGGCACTTTTCTCCGCTCCGACTGCAATATAATGCAATTTTTAACCAAATTGCAATATAAGTAATGCATGATACATACAGCATTCCTAAACTAAAATAGAGATTCAGAAACTGTTGATTGTGAAATTATATTGTGAGTGCCAGGCAACGACTTCATGATTAAATACCAAGTCCCAACCCTAAACCCTGATTATGCAGGGTACTGCACTCCTAAGCTGTGAGGATTTAAGAATTTTTTAGGGTGATTTGATATTGTAGGTACCAAGCAACGACTTCATTAAAAACTCCAAGTCTCAACCCTCAAGCCAGATTATGCAGGCTACTGCACTCCTAAGCCGTTGGGATTTAGGTTCTGTTGATGGTGATATTGTAGGTACCAAGCAACGACTTCATCATTGAACTCGCGTGTCCCGATCCTCAACCTTAATGATGCAGGTGATTCACTCCTAAGCCGTGGGGATTTAGGTATTGTTGACGGTGAATTGCGGGATTTCGCACAGCTCAAACTACTGGACGTATCGGGCTGTTAGGCATACCGCATACAGATAGCTGTTATAACGAAGGCATCCGCTAAGAAAGGGTTTTTAAAAATTCAACCCCTAAGGGGGTAAAATAGTGGTTTGAAAACTCGAACTTAGCGTGAGCGAAGCCGCGGGCAAAAGCTGGTAATTAATATAATCCTAGTATGACTCGCACTTGGCCGGTTTTTTAAAGATGATAATAAAAGATCTATAAAATTACCAAATTACGCATTTTTCCAGTAACATAAGAATTACGAGACTAAGTAAAAACTGCTCATTCGTGTGTGGAGATCAGAATCGGTAGGAACTTAGCAGGTGGAAAAAAGTGTTCATTATCCATTATTCTTTTAGCAGGTAAATTAATATTTTGTAAACAAGGCTTCTTACCCAATATCTTCATAACTTGAAAGGTTTTTGTCGTAATGGTTTTGTTCTTCGTATCTAAATATTTTTATCTCTTATTTACCTTATTATTTATTTTGTATTTTGTGTCTTATTAATTCACTTCTATGGTGTCTAGATGAAAAAGATGAGCATGAGAATTTTCTACGACTTAAATAATGTTAAAACTTTATTATTTCGGTGAGTTGATGCATTTAAGCTATCATAGGATTATTATTATTATTATATTATGATATTTTTAATTAGTGTGCCTTTATCTCACACCCGAGTTTAGGTAGACAAGTGGTTCGCGTTGCCTAAAAGTTCGTACCAACCGACCTAGAATTATAAAATTAAAGATTTTGGCGTAGAGAAATCTTTGCAGTACAAGTGTTTTTATTGTATTTCTCTTTGATAATTCAACTCAGTAGTATTTATTGTTTAACTACAGAATGTGACTGAAACTGAAATTATGTGTAAATTGACAGTTCACTGTCATTTTACACACAATGTCAAGAGAACGAAGAGAGAAGTCTAAAAACGGAGCCTTTGAAACCCCACACAAATCGCCCCTGTCTCTTTAGTCTACTTTTTTTTCATAATTTTTTATGATATTTTCGGCTTGAGTTAATTTGAAGTAAGTAATTTTATACATATTAATGATGACAGACTATCAGACAGAAAGTGCAAATTTACCAGAGTACACTCGAAGATCACAAAACACATAATATTACTTACTCGTAAACGTAACATATTATAATTAAAAATTAAGTTGCATTTCTCCGAGTTGTCCTGCTTTATTTTCAGACGTTCGAGGCTGATTACTGGCTTGTCAAATAATATTTACTTCAATAGTAGAAGAAACGCTCACTCTACCATTGCCGAGAATGATTTTTTCCAAGTACAAAAAAAAATTCTGAAAACATTTTGGGATTCCGAAGGACCTTTTAAAATCCTTCATAAGTTGAACTATCTTCGGTAAAAATATTTTTTAGTATTCACCATTTAAATAATCAAAAGTCATATTCACTGTGACTGCAACATTGCATATTATTATCATTTTGATAATTATTTTTAGAGTTCCGTACCAAAATGGTAAAACCCAAACCCCACCCTTATAGTGAGACTTTCTCCGTTCATCCGTCCGTCTGTCACAGTCGATTATTTTTGTAACTATTAAAGCCATCGACATGAATTTGGAATAATTGTACATATTAGTGGCCCAACATCAGCACTTGGCAACACCCACACACACACACATAACAATTTATCAGCAGTGCAGTAGTGGATTGTATCTTTAAAGTACGAGTACATACCTAATTGCTTACTTAATTAACGTTATACTCGAGAATAAAACAGGTTGTCATGCATAAATTACTTGATAAACATGATAATGATATAGCTAAAAAAAATATACCGTGTAATAATATTTAAGTAAATATTGATATATTAGGAGTATGTGTTTTGTAGATTGCCATATATAAGAGACAGTCTAGTAGATGTAGCACCTTGGGAAAAATTCTCAACTTGTCTCAAAGGGAAGAAAATTCTTGACGTGGGTTGTGGAGGGGGATTGTTGTCAGAGGTAAGGCATACCTACTCGATCTAACTGCAAGTTGAAAGGTATAAAATTAATAGTTATGTCTGAACAGAAAACATCTGATTAATAGTGATTGCTTGAACGGATAAGGAAAACATCGTGAGGAAACGTGCATGCATGAGAGTTCTTCATAATGTCCAAAGAAGGTATGCGTAATGCGAAGTCTGCCAATCTGCATTTGGATTTTGGCCGGCGTGAAGGCCGATAACTGCTATGGGCCTAAACCCGAAATGGGTTGAGTTGAAATGATGAATACTGATCAATAAAATAAATACCAAAAAACCTCGATCCAGAAAAATATTTCAGCATAGCTTTGCCTTGTTTACAAAATACAAAACTAAGACTACGTAGTACAAAATTTCCTTTTTAGGCCTTGGCTAAGCTAGGGGCTGAAGTGACCGGAATTGACCCAACCAGGGAGTTAATTGAAGTGGCTCAACAAAATAGCTCTATGAACAAGCGATTGGCAAATAACTCGCCTACTTATATTCATACTACGATAGAGGTAAGAATTATGCAGTAATAGTCGAAGAATTACCTAGTTTTATTTATTTATTTAGTTGTTGATAAAGAAAAATATGTTCTGAAGTCTATTAAAAATCAAACTGGGATGAAGAAAACGTAAAATATTTAAAAACATTTTTCTTCAAAGGATTTATTCTGCAAAGTAAGGTTGAAACAAAAATGCATAGCACTAAGTTATACTTATAATCATATAATCATTCTTAGACAATCCCACAGTTAAATTTTTTTATTCGTCCTGAATCTTCAAGCTGTCTTTAAAAAATTACTTATATAATTATATATATTTTGTCAGGAGTTTGCTGAAAGCTACGACGTTGTCGTAGCGTCAGAGGTTATAGACCATGTTGTTGAAAAGGAACTTTTCGTAGAATCATGTGTACGTGCCGCTAAACCAGGTGGAAAACTATTCTTTATGACCATTAACAGAACACGTCTTGCTCAGCTCATTGTGATATTTACCTATGAGAATATTTTAAAAGTTATTCCAAAGGGTGTTTATAAATTGGACATGTTTATCAGACCAAGTGAACTACAATACATTTTAGAAATGAGTAAGTATCCTCACTAACATTGTAAATTCGAAAGTGTGTTTGTACGTTGGTTTGTTTCTTTTGTCCTTCAATCACGCAGCAACTATACGGATTATAGCACTATATGTAACATTTTGCAGGGGTAAAGTCTCCACTTTACCCTTGCACTCTACAAGACGGATCTTGGAGAGTGACACAGGTTACTTTTCATCCCGGAAAATCAAAGGGTACCAAAGGTTATGGAATTTTTTAAAAACTTACTTCTAACCGAAAAAGATACTAGCTTCCAGTACCCATATTATACCTTATCTACTATATTCTGCACTACAAAAATATCAGGTGAGCCGCCTGCCCGTTTGCTCGTTATTCATATTTAAAAAAAAATAACTTCGCGTAGCTGGAGCGAAAAACGGTGGGAAACATATTTGGAAGTTCCGATTGTTCATTCGGGTCCCAAGGTTTGATTGATTGAGGTTTGACCTAGCACTGTAAAACACAATGTTGGCAAACCTCCCATTACGTGGGTCGATGATATCAAACTAGTTGCTAGAAGCCGCTGGGTACAGGCGCTGCAAGACCGAAGCATGTGGAAGTCTATACAAGGGACAATCCAGCAATTTGTTGATAAAAGACTATCGGTTGATGAAATATGACTTGATATGCCGCAAATTAGTACTTTTCCTTAAAATTTTTATTTTTAACTCCTTGTCAAAGTTATATTTATTTTTCACCTCTCTTGCTGCTTAGAATTAGTGTGTAAAAGTCAGTTTTGCTCGGTGACAAAAAGTATTTTGAATTAGAAGAGGCCTTTCTCATTTTATTGCCTCTCATTTGTTATTAACATTTTTATTTTAGATTAACGATTTTCCGCGACAAAAAGTAGCCTATGTGCTTATCCTGGGTATGAGCTATCTCCATTCGAAATTTGAGCCGAATCGGTTGATTCATTGTGGCGTTAAAGAGTAACAAACATCAATCCTCAAAAACTTTCGCATTCATAATATTAGTTATTATGTAGTACGATGATACATTCCACGAATATATTCATAAGCAATAGTCAATGTACCTGATATATAAAAAAAAACTACTTAATTGTGTTATCTGAATAAAAATATCGTTTTTAAGTATAAATTTATAATGCACAAAAAATTAAAAGATGAAACAATTCTGTCTTCTATAATTTCAGATGACTGCTTTGTGGAATCAACAAAAGGATACTTTTATTATCCGTTTGCTGAGCACTGGGATTGGACTAAATATAAAACGTTTTTCTTTGCTATTGAGGCTGTGAAATCAAATTAAAATTATCAGTTGCGTTTTCAGCTCGTTTCAATTTAAAAAATCCAATTTTTATTGTAATTTTATGATAAACATTAATAGTAAAAGTGATTAAAATATTGTCAAATTTTGGCGATGGAGTTTTTCATTTTTTATGACATACTAGATGATGCCCGCGGCTTGGTCTACGTGGATTAAGGTTTTTTAATCCCCGCGGGAACTCTGTAATTTTCCGGAATAAAAAGTAGCCCATGTGTTAATCATGAGTATGAGCCAAATTTCAGCCAAATCGGTTCATTCGTTGTGGCGTGAATGAGTAACAAACATCCATCCAAATATCCATCCATACATCCTCACAAACTTTCACATTTATTATATTAGTAGGAATAAGGATAGTAGGATTCTTCAAAATATGACTAAACAAAGTCTTCAAAAACAAAAAAGCTTGTCAAGGTTCCGTAGTAAATTTAGTTTTGATACTTTTGATACTGGTTTTTTCTGTTTAGAAGCTAACTTGATCGAGATGGTTTTTAGCTATAATTTATGGAGGTCTAGGTACCAATTGTCTAAAAGATATTCCATTGATCGTATTCGTTGACATTAGCGTCAAAGTAAAATAATACCTACTTGATTGTATTGATTTAAAGTCACAAATTCAGTACAAGTACGATTTTAACGTGGAGCGTATCGTACATACCTAAACGTATAAGAATGCATACACAAAATTGAGCTCTAATTCAATGCTGTTATGGCTTATTTTACTTTGACGCTAATGTCATCGAATACTATTACGATCAATGGAATTATTTTAGACAATCGCACCCATTGAACAGATTCAAGCGTTTGAAGAGCTCATTTCCTACCTGATTAAAGGGTCTTACAACATTTCACAGGTGTGATTGATTTGAGTGTAGGTACTGTGTTTTCGAATTATTTTCAAGACATGGTAACCTTGAGCTCATGCTGCAGCTTTAAGTAGTCTTCGGGATACTCAAGCCCTCAGCAACTGACAGCAGATAATATTGTGTTTGGGCTCATTATAATGGTCTCAACGCAATGAGTAGTGGTCAGATAGATGATGATCGAGGATCGAGGAAGGATCGAGGAGGAGGATCTTATATGTTAGAGCTGAAAACTGGGTTACAGGATGTCGGGTATATCGTACATAGTCCGGCCATAGATTCACATGTGGGGGTATCACTATATATTATAAAACAAAGTCTCCTGCCGCGTCTGTCTATCTGTCTGTCTGTCTGTTCGCGATAAACTCAAAAACTACCGAACGGATTTTCATGCGGTTTTCACCAATAGATAGGGTTATTCACGAGGAAGGTTTTAGTGTATAATATGTTAAGGTTTTGTGTAAATTGGTTGTAATATGACGATAATTGTTGACGTTGTCGGAAAAATTCAAGTCGCCTGGGAGCTTTCATCGAAAACGCTGCCTAATCCCTTTGAGATATAACAAAACAATGTATGGTGCTGGTATGGTGGGATAAGTCTTTACAGAAAAATCCGAGATGAAGATATCTATCTTTTAAGGATAGCTTACTATACCCATTTTAATTTCTAAAAAAATGGTCACGAACTTTGCGGTAATTGGAAATCAATTTAGACAGACACATTATTAATCCTTATCAACTTAAATACGTTAGTTACCATAAGCATTTGATGCACATTATGATAATCCTCTACACCATATAATTTAAATGAATATCTTAGGAATTATCTCCAAATAAAAACGAACGCGCGCCAAAATACCTAAATACGCGGATTTCAAACCGAGCGACGCGGATGCGCCGCGCTGTTGCTTTAATACTTCTTTTCTACCTTCGTCCTGTTCAATATGCTGTTCAAGATATAACTTATGGAACATTCCAAGTAGTTTGAAAAGCATAGGCGTAATATGCTCTACTACCTGTGCGAAGCCGGGGCGGATCGCTAGTTTTAAATAATTTACTCATGTAGAGCTATGAATTTTATTACAAATAACTAATTCAATATGGCGCATATTACAAAAAAAATCTTCGCACTCTAAGAATAAGCAACCTTTCAACTTTCCAACCTTCGCTAGTCGAAGAGGCACTTTTCTCTGCTCCGACTGCAATATAATGCAATTTTTAATCGACTTGCAATATACTGCATGAAACAGCAATCCCTAAACCATAGAGATTCAGAAACAGTTGATTGTGAAATTATATTGTGAGTGCCAAGCAACGACTTCATGATTGAATACCAAGTCGCAACCCTCAACCCTGATAATGCAGGGCACTGCACTCCTAAGCTGTGAGGATTTAAGAATTTTTGAGGTTGATTTGATATTGTAGGTACCAAGCAACGACTTCATCATTGAACTCGCAAGTCCCAACCCTCAAAATTGATGATGCAGGTGATTCACTCCTAAGCCGTGGGGATTTAGGTATTGTTGACGGTGAATTGCGGGATTTCGCACAGCTCAAACTACTGGACGTATCGGGCTGTTAGGCATATAGATAGATATTATAACGAAAGCATCCGATAAGAAAGGATTTTTAAAAATTCAACCCCTAAGGGGGTAAAATAGGGGTTTGCAAACTCGAACTCAGCGTGAGCGAAGCCGCGGGCAAAAGCTTATAATTAATATAATCCTCACGAGGTACGGAACCCTCAGTGCGCTAGTATGACTCGCACTTAGCCGGTTTTTTAAAGATGATAATAAAAGATCCATGATGATAATAAAAGATAAAATTACCAAATTACGCATTTTTCCAGTAATATAAGAATTACGATAGTCTAGTAAAAACTGCTCAATGTAAGTCTTCATTCATGTGTGGAGATCAGAATCGGCAGGTAGAAAGCAGGTAGAAAAAAGTGTTCATTATCCATTTTTTTTTTATTTTTGTAAATTCATATTTTGTAAACAAGGCTTCTTACCCAATATCTTCGTAACTTGAAAGGTTTTTGTCGTAATGGTTTTGTTCTTCGTATCTAAATATTTTTATCTCTTATTTACTCTATTATTTATTTTGTATTTTGTGTCTTATTAATTCACTTCTATGGTTTCTTTAGATGAAAAAGATGAACATGAGAATTTTCTACGACTTAAATAATGTTAAAACTTTATTATTTCGGTGAGTTGATGCATTTAAACTATCATAGGATTATTATTATTATATTATGATACTAGCTGATGCCCGCGACTTCGTCCGCGTGGATGTAGTTTTTAAAATCCCTCGGGAACTCTTTGATTTTCGGGTATAAAAAGGAGCCTATGTCACACTCCAGGTCCTCAACTAAACCATGCAAAAAATCATGTCGATCCATAACTCTGTTGCGGCGTGATTTAAGGATAAACCAACAAACAAACACACTTTCGCATTTATAGTATTAGTATGACGTATTAGTAAGGAAGAATTGATACCACGATAATAAAGGCGATCTAATTAAATTTTAGAACACAAAAGCTACTTACTATTGTGACTTAAATATGATAGTTAGATTTATTCCCTCGGGGACTTTTTTTTAGAAAATAATGAGTACTTTAATCATGTAGTACATCATTTTTATGTATCATAATAGTTTTATCAGCACGCGCCAAATAATGCATTTTATAGGCAAAATTTTCCTACTTTGGGTTACATTATTGCAATTTTCTTAAGGATCTCTAATTTTTTGGCAATAAATTATAGCCTATGTTACTTCCTGATAACTTAGCTTTCTATTTGTGAAAAAATGGTTAAAATCGGTCCTGTTGTTACAGAGCCTATTCGGTACAAACAAACAAAAAAATTTCCTCTTTATAATATTAGTATAGATTTTTGATTAGTGTGCCTTTACCTCACACCCGAGTTTAGGTAGACTATAGTGGTTCGCCTTGCCTAAAAGTTCGTACCAACCGACCTAGTATTATAAAATTAAAGAATTTGGCGTAGAGAAATCTTTACAATACAAGTGTTTTTATTTTATTTCTCTTTGATAATTTAACTCTAGTAGTATTTATTGTTTAACTACAGAATGTGACTGGAACTGAAATTATGTGTAAATTGACAGTTCACTGTCATTTTACACACAATGTCAAGAGAACGAAGAGAGAAGTCTAAAAACGGAGCCTTTGAAACCCCACACAAATCCAACGTACATAGCAAAAAAAAATATTTTGCTCCATATGCCTCTATGAGCGCCCCTGTCTCTTTAGTCTACTTTTTTTCATAATTTTTTATGATATTTTCGGCTTGAGTTAATTTGAAGTAAGTAATTTTATACATATTAATGACAGACTATCAGACAGAAAAGTGCAAAATTACCAGAGTACACTCAAAGATCACAAAATACTTATTACTTACTCGTAAACGTATAGGTACATAATATCTGGGTGACCTTGGGACCTTGGACCTAGGTGATTTTTTTTTTGTGGAAATTATATATTTAGAAAAAAAAAATAATAATAATAAAATTAATTGAGGAAAATATAATCGGCTGGTCTCGAACCCGGGTCTGGTTTCGGGACCGCCCAATTTCTCTGAGCTATCGGGAATTTATAGATGGTGCCGAATGATATTGTAAGGGGTTTTTCATTGCCTGAAAACACGGATAAAACGACCTTTTCTAAAAATGAAACCTAGCTCGATCGATTTATCGCCCCCGAAACCCCCTGCATACCAAATTTCATGAAAATCGTTGGAGCCGTTTCCGAGATTCAGATTATATATTTTTTATATAGGTATATATATATATATATATAAGAATTGCTCGTTTAAAGATATTAGATACATATTATAATTAAAAATGAAGTTGCATTTCTCCGAGTTGTCCTGCTTTATTTTCAGACGTTCGAGGCTGATTACTGGCTTTTCAAATAATATTTACTTCAATATTAGAAGAAAAGCTCACTCTACCATTGCCGAGAATGATTTTTTCCAAGTACAAAAAAAAAATCTGAAAACATTTTGGGATTCCGATGGACCATTTAAAATTCTTCTCAAGTTGAACTATCTTCGGTAAAAATATTTTTTAGTATTCACCATTTAAATAATTAAAACAAAAGTCATATTCACTCATATGTGACTGCAACGTTGCATATTATTATCATTTTGATAATTATTAGAGTACCGTACCAAAATGGTAAAAACCCAAACCCAACCCTTCGGTGAGACTTTCTCCGTCTGCATCCGTCCGTCTGTCACAGTCGATTATTTTTGTAATTATTAAAGCCATCGACATGAATTTGGAATAATTGTACATAATAGTGGCCCAACATCATTGGAATAAAAAAAAATAAAAGAAAATTAATTCCCCTCCTTACCTCCGAAGTTTACCAATCGAAAAATCAGAAATAATTATTAGCCCAGCCGACAGGTAGGTTCAGGTGGAAAAAGGTCAGAAGTTAATGAAACTTTGGGGATATTGTTCAGGGATGGTTAATTAACATTTTCTCAAGTTTTGAACCTCGAGGACCCAGCGCTGAAGGAGGAAGGGGGAAAAAACTGTAAATTTTCGACCTTCAACCGATTTTTCCTCAATAACTTTGTCCTTACGTCCTACGGCCAAAGTATTTCTTAACTTTTTTGTAAAGCCTTAAATTTCCTATAATTTTCACTATACAAACATATATGTATGTTAATTCGTTACTGAGATATGGCTCTTTGAAAAAATAGTCCAATCGACAGGTAGGAAAAAGTGGGGATAGGTGGAAAAAGATCGGTGGAAGTCAATGAAACTTTGGGATATTGTACAGGGATCGTTAATTAACATTTTTCAAGTTTTGGACGTCGAGGACCCTGTGCTAAAAAAGAAGGTTGGGGGGAAAGCTGCAAAATTTTCGACCTTCGTCCGGTTTTTTCTCAATAACTTTTTTCCCTTACGTCTTACGGCAAAAGCAAAATAGTGAGAAAAAATTTTTTCGAAGCGCCATATCTCGGAAACGAATTGACATACAAAAAATTTTTATGTTATCAAACTTGTAAAAAATTTAACGTTAGCTACAAAAAAGTATAGAAATACTTTTTTGTAGAACGTCGTCATAAGTAAATCCGCTTTTCTATCGAATATATGAGCACTTGGCAACACCCACACACACACATAAAAATTTATCAGCAGTGCAGTAGTGGATTGTATACCTACATGTACATACCTAATTTCTTACTTAATTAACGTTATACTAGAGAATAAAACAGGTCGTCATGCAAAATTACTTGATAAAGTACATGATAATGATGTTACTATAGCTAATAACTAAAGAAAAATATACCGTGTAATAATATTTAAGTAAATATTGATATATTAGGAGTATGTGTTTTGTAGATTGCCATATATAAGAGACAGTCTAGTAGATGTAGCACCTGGGGAAAAATTCTCAACTTGTCTCAAAGGGAAGAAAATTCTTGACGTGGGTTGTGGAGGGGGATTGTTCTCAGAGGTAAGGCATACCTACTCGATCTAACTGCAAGTTGAAACGTATAAAATTAATAGTTATGTCTGACGAGAAAACATCTGATTAATAGTGATTGCTTCAACGGATAAGGAAAACATCGTGAGGAAACGTGCATACATGAGAGTTCGTCATAATGTTCAAAGAAAGTGTGCGTAATGCGAAGTCTGCCAATCTGCATTTGGATTTTGGCCGGCGTGAAGGCCGATAACTACTATGGGCCTAAACCCGAAATGGGTTGAGTTGAAATGATGAATACTGATCAAAAAAATAAATACCAAAAAAAAACTCGATCCAGAAAAATAATTCAGCATAGCTTCGCATTGTTTACAAAATCCAAAACTAAGAATACGCAGTACAAAATTTCCTTTTTAGGCCTTAGCTAAGCTGGGGGCTGAAGTGACCGGAATTGACCCAACCAGGGAGTTAATTGAAGTGGGTCAACAACATAGCTCTATGAACAAGCGATTGGCAAATAACTTGCCTACTTATATTCATACTACGATAGAGGTGAGAATTATGCAGTAATAGTCGAAGAAGTACCTAGTTTTATTTATTTATTTAGTAGTTGATACAGAAAAATATGTTCTGAAGTCTATTAAAAAATTAAACAGGGATGAAGAAAACGTAAAATATTTAAAAACATTTTTCTTCAAAGGATTTATTCTGCAAAGTAAGGTTGAAACAAAAATGCATAGCACTAAATTATACTTATTTAGGTATTTAGTTAATCATATTTATTTAGGTATCATAACACTGTGGCAATCATTCTTAGACAATCCCACAGTTAAATTTTTTTATTCATCCTGAATCTTCGAGTCGCCTATAAAAAATTACTTATATAATTATATATATTTTAGGAACACTGCCAGGAGTTTGCTGAAAGCTACGACGTTGTCGTAGCGTCAGAGGTTATAGAACATGTTGTTGAAAAGGAACTTTTCGTAGAATCATGTGTACGTGCCGCTAAACCAGGTGGAAAACTATTCTTTACGACCATTAACAGAACACGCCTCGCTCAGATCATTGTGATATTTACCTATGAGAATATTTTAAAAGTTATTCCAAAGGGTGTTCATAAATTGGACATGTTTATCAGACCAAGTGAACTACAATTCATATTAGAAATGAGTAAGTATCCTCACTAACATTATAAATTCGAAAGTGTGCTTGCCTTTGTACGTTGGTTTGTTTCTTATGTCCTTCAATCACGCAGCAACTATACGGATTATAGCACTATATGTAACATTTTGCAAGGGTAAAGTGGAGGTCTTGGAGAGTGACATAGGTTACTTTTCATCCCGGAAAATCCGAGGGTACCGTGAAATTTTTTTAAAACTTACTTCTAACCGAAAAAGCTACTAGCTTCCAGTACCCCATATTATACCTATCGCTCGCTATTCATATTAAAAAAAAAATAGCTTCGCGTAGCTGGAGCGGAAAACGGTGGGAAACGTATTTGGAAGTTCCGATTGTTCATTGGGGTCCCAAGGTTTGATTGATTGAGGTTTGACCTAGCACTGAAAAGCATAATGTTGGCAAACCTCCCATTACGTGGGCCGATGATATCAAACTAGTTGCGAGGAGCCGCTGGATACAGGCGCTGCAAGACCGAAGCATGTGGAAGTCTATACAAGGGACTTATGTCCAGCAATCTGCTGATAAAAGACTATCGGTTAATGAAAGATGACTTGATATGCCGCAAATTGGTACTTTCCTTAAAATTTTTATTTTTGACTCCTTTTCAAAGTTATATTTATTTTTCACCTCTCTTGCTGCTTAGAATTAGTGTGTAAAAGTCAATTTTGCTCGGTGACAAAAAGTATTTCGAATTAGAAGAGGCATTTCTCATTTTGTTGCCTCTTATTTATTATTAAGGTTTATGATTAACGTTTTTTCCGAACTCTGTAATTTTCCGGGATAAAAAGTAGCCTATTTGCTTATCCTGGGTATGAGCTATCTCCATTCGCAGCCGAATCAGTTGGTTCATTGTGGCGTTAAAGAGTAACAAACATCCATCCACAAAGACATCCGCACAAACTTTCGCATTTATAATATTAGTTATTATGTAGTCCGATGATACATTCAAAAACTACGAGTATATTCATAAGCAATAGTCAATGTACCTGATATATAAAAAAACTACTTAATTGTGTTATTTGAATAAAAATAAATATAAATTTATAATGCACTAAAAATTAAAAGATGAAACAATTCTGTCTTCTATAATTTCAGATGACTGCTTTGTGGAATCAACAAAAGGATACTTTTATTATCCATTTGCTGAGCACTGGGATTGGACTAAATATAAAACGTTTTTCTTTGCTATTGAGGCTGTGAAATCAAATTAAAATTATCAGTTGCGTTTTCAGCTCGTTTCAATTTAAAAAAAAAAAAAACAATTTTTATTGTAATTTTGTGATAAACATTAATAGTGATTAAATAAAATAATAATAGATTAAATATTGTCGAATTTTGGCGAATGGAGTGTTTCATTTTTTATTAAATACTAGATGATGCCCGCGGCTTCGTCTACGTTGATTAAGGTTTTTTAATTCCCGCGGAAACTCTGTAATTTTCCGGAATAAAAAGTTTCACATTTATTATATTAGTAGGATTAGTAGGATAGTAGGATTCTTGAAATATGATTAAGCAAAGTCTTCAAAAACAAAAAAAGCTTTTCAATGTAATTTAGTTTTGATGCGGTTTTTTCTTTTTGGAAGCTAACTTGATCGAGATGGTTTTTAGCTATAATTTATGGAGATCTGGGTACCAATATTGTCTAAAAGATATTCCATTGATCGTGTTCGTATTCGATGACATTAGCGTCAAAGTAAAATAATACTTGATTGTATTGATTTAAAGTCACAAATTCAGTACAAGTACGATTTTAACGTGGAGCGTATCGTACATACCTAAACGTATAAGAATGCATACACAAAATTGAGCTCTAATTCAATGCTGTTATGGCTTATTTTACTTTGACGCTAATGTCATCGAATACTATTACGATCAATGGAATTATTTTAGACAATCGCACCCATTGAACAGACATTGAACAGATTCAAGCGTTTGAAGAGCTCATTTCCTACCTGATTAAAGGGTCTTACAAACTTTCACAGGTGTGATTGATTTGAGTGTAGGTACTGTTTCTTCGAATTATTTTCAAGACATGGTAGGTAACCTTGAGCTCATGCTGCAGCTTTAAGTAGTCTTCGGGATACTCAAGCCCTCAGCAACTGACAGCAGATAATATTGTGTTTGGGCTCATTAGAATGGTCTCAACTCAATGAGTAGTGGTCAGATAGATGATGATCGAGGATCGAGGAAGGATCGAGGAGGAGGATCTTATGTTAGAGCTGAAAACTGGGTTACAGGATGTCGGGTATATCGTACATAGTCCGGCCATAGATTCACATATCACTACATATTATAAAACAAAGTCCACTGCCGCGTCTGTCTATCTGTCTGTCTGTCTGTCTGTCTGTCTGTCTGTTCGCGATAAACTCAAAAACTACCGAAGGGATTTTCATGCGGCTTTCACCAATAGATAGGGTTGTTCGCGAGGAAGGTTTTAGTGTATAATTTGTTAAGTTTTTGTGTAAATTGGTTGTAATATGACGATAATTGTTGACGTTGTCGGAAAAATTCAAGTCGCCTGGGAGTTTTCATCGAAAACGCTGCCTAATCCCTTTGAGATATTACAAAACAATGTATGGTGGGATAAGTCCTAACAGAAAAATCCGCGATGGCGATATCTATCTTTTAAGGATAGCTTACTATACCCATTTCAACTTCTAAAAAAATGGTCACGTACTATGCGGTAATTGGAAATCAATTTAGACAGATACAGTATTAATCCTTATCAACTTAAATACGTTAGTTACCACAAGCATTTGATGCACATTATGATAATCCTTTACACCATATAATTTAAATGAATATCTTAGGAATTATCGCAAAATAAAAACGAACGCGCGCCAACATACCTAAATACGCGGATTTCAAACCGAGCGACGCGGATGCGCCGCGCTGTTGCTTTAATACTTCTTTTATACCTTCGTCCTGTTCAATATGCTGTTCAAGATATAATTTATGGAACATTCCAAGTAGTTTGAAAAGCATAGGCGTAATATGCTCTACTACCCGTGCGAAGCCGGGGCGGATCGCTAGTTTTAAATAATTTACTCTTGTAGAGCTATGAATTTTAATATTAGTATAGATTTTTAATTAGTGTGCCTTTATCTCACACCCGAGTTTAGGTAAGACTAGTGGTTCGCCTTGCCTAAAAGTTCGTACCAACCGACCTAGAATTATAAAATTAAAGATTTTGGCGAAATCTTTGCTATACAAGTGTTTTTATTTTATTTCTCTTTGATAATTCAGCTCTAGTAGTATTTATTGTTTAACTACAGAATGTGACTGAAATTGAAATTATGTGTAAATTGACAGTTCACTGTCATTTTACACATAATGTCAAGAGAACGAAGAGAGAAGTCTAAAAACGGGGCTTTTGAAACCCCACATAAATCCAACGTAAATAGCGAAAAATATTTTGCCCCATAAGCCTCTATGAGTGCCCCTGTCTCTTTAGTCTACTTTTTTCATAATTTTTTATGATATTTTCATTTTTCGGCTTGACTTAATTTGAAGTAAGTAATTTTATACATATTAGTGACAGACTATCAGACAGAAGAGTGCACCAGAGTACACTCGAAGATCACAAAATACTATTACTTACTCGTAAACGTATAGATATAATATAATTAAAAACCGGACAGGTGCGAGTCGAACTCGCGCACCGAGGGTTCCGTACTCCAAAAGTAAAAGTAAAACGATAATACTAGTGGTTCGCCCCGAACTGAAACCTCGCGGTATCCCATAATTCCCATAAGGTAGTTTTAACTATATTATATTGTAATTAAAACGCGCTGAATCTGATGACGTCAATCGTCATCTGCTTTCGTGGATGGGATGCGTATTTACAATATTAAAGACAGCGCCATCTATTAACAGTATAGTGACGTTTTGTTAAAAACATTGATGCCCATTAAAACTTAAATAATTTCGTTTCTTTATAATATTTATCTAATCTTAGTATTTGTTGTTCAAGTACAGAATATAACTCAAATTATGTGTAAGTTTCAATTTTTAAAATAAAGTGGTTTTAGAGATCTAGCCTCGAATAAAATCTCCACTTTGAAAGCCCCCCATTTCGTCAATTTTAGGAAAAAAAATAAAAAAAAATACTTTTGTACTCTGTTCCAAATTATCTTTAAAATGAGTTACTGCAACCCTATGAAATGCAAATAAAATTATTTTACTTCGCATTCGCTTATATGAGAGCCCCCCTGAAATAAAGATTTTTATAACTTTTTAATCCATTTTCGGCTGGAGGCCATCGGTTTACATATCATATCTAAAATTGAAGTAATTACGTTCAGTAATTCAGAATTTATAAGGCTCTGACGGACGGACGGACGGACGGACAAGTGCAAATCGCTCTAGTAAACTCAGAGACCTTCGCTTCGCTCGGTCGATTATATTAATTTGCTTATTTATCGTTAACTTTGTTTGTAGAGGTTTTTTCTGATTGGTAAACTTCGGACATAAGGGGGGGGGGGGACGCTATTATTTTCGTCATTTTTCCCAATTAATCAAAAACTATTATAGATAAAAATAAATAAAAATCTGTTTTAGAATGTACAATTTCAATCCCTCGATTTTCCCCCTTTTTCAATAAAACTAAAAATAATTTTCGATTTTTTTTATTCCAATGAATTTGGGCTTCTATTATACACAATTACTATTCCAAATTCCATGTCGATAGATTTAATAGTTATTGAAATAATCCACTGTGACAGACGGACGGACGGACGGAGAAAGTCTCACCATAAAGGTTCCATTTTTACCATTTTGGTACGGAACCCTAAAAATGAAGTTGCATTTCTCCGAGTTGTCCTGCTTTATTTTCAGACGTTCGAGCCAGTAATCAACTGGCTTTTCAAATAATATTAATTTCAATAGCAGAAGAAACGCTCACTCTACCATTACCGAGAATGATTTTTTCCAAGTACAAAAAAAAATTCTGAAAACATGGGATTGGGATTGGGAAGGACCATTTAAAATCCTTCATAAGTTGAACTATCTTCGGTAAAAATATTTTTTAGAATTCACCATCTAAATAATTAAAACAAAAGTCATGTTCACTCATATGTGACTGCAAGATTGCATAATATTATCATTTTGATGATATTTTTTATAATTTAACATCATCCTAAGTAAATCGGCTTTTTTATCGAATATAATATGAGCACTTGGCAAAACATACACACGCACAAACTCTCACACACACATTAAAATTCATCAGCAGTGCAGTAGTGGATTGTATCTATACAGTGCATATCTAATTGCTTACTTAATTAACGTTATACTCAAAAATAAAACAGGTCGTCATGCATAATTATTTGATTAAACGCATGATAGAGATATTTACTTACTACTAACTAACAACTAAACAAATATACTTAATTTATGTAAATATTGATTTAATTATGAGTATGTAAAGATGTTTTGTGGGTTGCCTTACATAAGAGATAGTCTAGTAGATGTAGCATCTGGGGAAAAATTCTCAACTTGTCTCAAAGGGAAGCAAATTCTTGAGGAGAGGGATTGTTCTCAGAGGTAAGGCAAACCCGATCTACCTGCGACTTGTAACGTATAAAATTAATACGTAGTTGTAGTGTATGTCTGAAGAGAAAAGATCATTAATAGTGATTGCTTCAACAGATAAGGAAAACATCGTGAGGAAACGTGCATACATGAGAGTTCTTCATAATGTTCAAAGAAGGTATGCGAAGTCTGCCAATCTGCATTTGGATTTTGGCCGGCGTGAAGGTCGATAACTGCTATGGCCTAAATTCTTCGGATCCGTAGACCGACGATGGGTTGAGTTAAAATGATGAATACTTATCAATTAAATAAATTAAATACCGAAATAACGTCATCCAGAAAAATAATTCAGCACAGCTTTGCCTTGTTTACAAAATACAAAACTAAGACTACGTAGTACAAAATTTCCTTTTTAGGCCTTAGCTAAGCTGGGCGCTGAAGTGACCAATTGACACAACCAGGGAGTTAATTGAAGGGGCTCAACAACATAGCTCTATGAACAAGCGATTGGCAAAAAGCTTGCCTTTGCCTTTACTTTTATTCATACTACGATAGAGGTGAGAATTATGCAGTCGATGAAGAACCCTGTTGTTGATAAAGAAAAAATAAGTTCTGAAGTCTATTAAAAAAAATTAAACTAGGACAAAAATAATGTATAATATTTAAAACCCTTGTTCTTCAAACATGCATTATTGACCCAAAATGCATTTTCATGCGAGTCCCTATGCAGACTTATTCCCCATACGTCGAGTAGTGCAAATTACGTGTCATAAGAGCCACAGGTTGGCCTACGTGAAATAAATAATTTTGATTTTTTTAAGGTTGAAACAAAAATGCATACTGCATACCACTCAGTTTTAATAATTATAATCATATTCACTTAAGATGACACTGTAGCAATAATTTTTAGACAACCCCATATTATGGCCCAGCATCCCAGGACGATCAGACCATCACTTTAGAAAAGCTGAAAGTTTCTCTTTGGGAGATATCAGGTAACAAAGGTTTATTCCTTTGCTGTCTGATTTGGTAAACCATGGCTTTTACGGTATAAAAAGTAGCATATGTGCTGTCCAGGCTATAATCTATCTTCATTCTCAATCAAATTGGTTCATTAATTATTGTGGCTTGCAGAAATAACACGTAAATTTCGGTTTTTACAAAATCCTGCGGGAATCATGAATTTTTACCGGATAAAAAGGAGGCCGGATAAAAGGCCTATGTGTTAATCCAGGGTACAATGTATCTCCATTTGTAATTTCAGCCAAATCAGTTCATTAGTTTTTACGTGAAGAAGTGACAAAAATACACACACATATAACTAAATTTTAATAATTAATTGTACGGATTTGACTGATGAAGATAGATTATACCGAACACATCTTAGGCTACTTTTTATCCCCTAAAAATCTATGGTTTACCAAAACAGGTGGCAAAGGTATATAAACCTTTGTTATGTACCCTAACCTAATTTGCTAACTATGTACTCCGCCCATTTCCACTTCAGTTTCTCGACTGGCTGAGCTATGTCGGTGACTTTGGTTCTCCTACGGATCTCCTCATTTCTGATTTGATCTCGCGGGGATACTCCGAACATAGCTGTCTCTATCGCTCGCTGAGTGACCCTGAGCCTTCTTATGAGGCCTTCTCATGTCTTGGAACCGAATCCGGAGATTCTTACTACTCCCTGCCCCGCCATTACCACGACCGCTGCCTGAGTCGGCAATAGCGAGGCCGCCGGGAACTAGAGGCCTTGGCCTTGTGTCAGTTTCCATTAAGGGTTTTGCCGGAAAAAGAGGTGTTGGAAGGCGAAAGAAGTCGTGGCTCAGAAACATAAGGGAGTGGACTGGCATCAAGTCGGTCGAAGAACTATTCCGTTTAGCCATGGGCAAGGAGAGGTTCAAAAAGCTGACGGCTGACCTCCAGTAATGGAGAGGCACTTGAAGAAGAAGAAATTTTGTTGATGTATGTACTGTTGTGTCATCCTCGAAACACCAAAAGGGAAGCCTGTATTCTAAGAAAACTGAAAACCTGAGTTCTTATGTGAGTTTTCTAAGGCGCCTATACTTTCATGATGGTATGCCGTTGAATTAAGTTTAGAAATATTAAGTAATTTACAAAAACTCGTGCGACTTCTGTGGCTGTTTTTGTAGTTAGTGGAAACGCGCATACATATTTTGTTAATTGGCATTGTAGCGTAAGGAGGATATACGTATAATTATTATAATCTCTGTCTAAAGGTCCAACTATATCTAAAAATATTTTTCAAAAGCTGAATAAGCTGTTGAAGTAATGACCATAGGTTCTTTTACCAAAGTAGTGTATTTTTTTTTGTTTTTGACACTTGGGACATATTTTTACGAAGTTAATTATGTCTGAAAAATTGGCATTGGCAAAAGATGAAAGTCATTCAATATAACTGTTATTTCGTCTATATTATCTACTCTATTAACGTCCTCTAAAATACATAAACGAGTTCCTTTCCATTCGACTGTATTTTTTATCTCCTCTGTCAACTTCTTAACAAATATTTTATTGTTATTATTTTTTATAAAATATATTTCTTCTATATTTTGTTCTTTCACAAAATTCACCTGGCTCTCTCACAAATGCGGCTCGCGTCAATTGCAATTGAGAAGCAGGGTTTATAAATATCGTCATTTGGCTACTGACGTATTTATTTATTTATTTATTGAAAAGGTACACAAAACAGGTTGCAACCAAATATAGACGTAATACAATAACAACAGATTTGGGTTCCAGGTATCAACCCTGAAAAAATATTATTTTCCCAATTTATTTTATTTTCTTTTCGTATTTGTGTAACATTTTGGATTCTATAAATCTTAGTTCATCTGCGTTCTTCGGTTTAGTATGAGTGTCTACGACTATTGGCTGATAAGACCTGTCGTTGGTAGAGACCATATCATCCGAAGACGAAGCTGTTTCCAACTGTTTTTTCTGCGCACGCGTCACCACACATACATTATCATTCATCTCTTTCAACTCTTTAGAACTCAATGTCACTCGAGATAATGCGTCTGTAGCCACATTATCTTTACCTCTCACATACTCTATCATATAATCATACTCTTCCAAAGTCAATCTAAATCTAAACGTCAATGATGTGACGCCAAGCGATTAACGTTTCGGTAATATGGCTTGTGGATAGGGGCAACCTATTATGATTGAGTCTTATTTACGCTGGCATACCTTTCCAAGTAAGCCCGCTACTACCGTAGACTGCATCGTCATTTACGATGAGGTCCTCTATTATTTGTGTCATTGATTAAAATGATGTCAATAACATATTATTGTATCAGACAAGATTCATCATAAATCTACATAAAGCTATAGCGTTGGTTCTCCATAGGTTGGTTATCTTTATGGTTCTTCCCGCGACGCCGCCGGGCGCCTCCAGGGAGGGCCTTACGCCCACACACTCATGACTAATTTGAATTCAATACCATCTCATGAGCTTAATTATTTATTATCAACACGACAAGGAAGAAAGCATAGAATTAGTTTCAAATCCCAAAAGTATGTTTTTGATTCATTTCAAAGGGTTGACGCGATTTTGAAATGTTCCTGTGGGATTTTTAAAACCTAACTACGTGGACGATAACTCACCTAAATATGTCGTAACTCTTAACTGTAAAATAGCGATACGAGAACGTACTGAAATTATTTGTGCGGTTAACCGAACTCACCACAATTAACAATTCGATAAAGTTAGTAACGAATAGAAAGTAAAGCAACTCAATTACTCAACGAATACTATACTTGATCTACTCTAACTTTGTCTTGATGGAAGAAAAACAGTCAATCTAACCCAACGAGGAAACAAAGGACAGTGCCTAAAGTATCTTTCACTACTAAAGTTCGGCCGTTCAGAGAATGCGTTCCTGACACCTGTCAGTTAGTCACGACAACTGTCACAAAATTATAACATTAATTGATTATTGATATAATAATGTTGTTTTAATGCTCATCAATTGTTAAAACGGTAAACAACCAGCAATAATATTTTTATCGTAACTGCAACGCCATTACAAAGTTACGTCGTCGCGTCGGTTCAATCGCGATGTGTCAGGAACGCATTCTCTGAACGGCCGTAGTTATACATAATACACACATCAAAAGTGTCTAGGGATCAAGCATTTTTATGCGGATTTCTTGAGATTGAGATGTGGCTTTGTAATAAATTTATGATTTTATAAATTTATATGGATCCTTTTTGGTGCATTTCATAATTTGAATCAGGAACTGTCAATCAAATTCGAGTAAAAGATGAAAATCAGCTGTCAATATTTTCCCTATAAAAACATACAACGCATTGAAGACATTATTAGTGCTACTGTTTCCCTACTACTGATTAAAACCAACGTTATTATGGAGCGGCGACGTCATTTAAGCAGGGAAGAAATGCTCAGAGCCGTGGGAATGATAGAAGCTGGTTCCCGGCAACGTACTGTGGCTTTAGCTCTGAATACAAGTCAGAGTGTTATCAGTCGACTTTGGACACGTTACCGAAGCACTGGTACCGTGGCTGAGCGCCATGGAGGACGGTATCGCTGCACCACACGGAGACAAGACCGATACATTCAAATCTTAACTCGAAGAGCTCCAACAATAACCGCCATGATGTTAGCCGTGAGGCTTCATCACTCTTCAGGGAACTTAATTAGCGACCAAACAGTCAGAAACCGCTTGCATGAAGTGAACCTTCATTCCCGAAGACCGCTACGGGTACCACCTATAGCAATGCACAATCGTAGGATTCGATATCAATGGGCTCTTGAACACAGAAATTGGGCAGAAGAACAATGGCGTTTCGTGTGCTTTTCTGATGAGTCTCGTTTTGGTATGAGACCGGATACAAGACGTATACGACACTGGAGAACCCCTGGACGCCAACAGCGATTAAAATCCTGCCAGGAAGTCCATCCTTATAGTGGTGGAACCATCATGGTATGGGCGGGTATTTGGATCGGCGGAAGAACTGAGTTGATTTGGATCAGAGGCAACCTCAACGCTCAAATTTATGCTGAGACGATTGTATCAGACGTCATCGTTCCTCTACAAGTGCAAATCGGTCCCTTATTTCAGTTAATGCATGATAATGCACGACCGCACACCGCAAGAGTTGTAAGACAGACTCTCGCCGCAGCTAACATCAATGTCCTGCCCTGGCCTGCTCAGTCGCCAGACTTGAACCCGATTGAGCATGCATGGGATATGCTACAGAGAAGAGCTCTGCCGAATATGGAGGGTATCCAGTGGCAAGAAGACCTTTTTTTGTTGTTGCAACGAACATGGGCGGCCATTCCACAGCGTGATTTGGATGAACTCAGTTTGAGTATGCCAAACCGATGTTCTTGTGTTCGCGGTAGAAACACGGATTATTAATTGTTTAAGTTACCCAATAAAATTTTAAAGAAAACTGTTATTTCAGTCTTTTTTCGAACTTTAATGTTAGTGGTTCAAATGTCAAAAATCCCTTTATTAGGAAAATGGCAAATTTCTTTATTAATGCAAAGGTGACTTGGTTTATCGTTACTGTGACAAACGAAAACACTTTATTTGTTGAATCCTTAAAGAAAATTTTAATTAATATCAATCAGGAGAAAAGTTATTGCAAAAATATATGTTGATCCCTAGACACTTTTGATGTGTGTATTAGCAGATTTCGTTATTTCTTCTTACTGACTGAATCGCAGCTTATTTAAAAGGGATTTCAATCGTAGAGTTAATGTACTACATTTTCTTTAACTATACCAAGTCCAAAACTGATAATCCTGTACCTACTCTACTATACCTACACTGTCATGGTAAAAATAATAACTACATATTCTATCTTATCCAAAATCAACAGATCAATCTGTAGATTATGGATGAGATATGTAGGTCGAAACTTTAATCCAGAAAATATGAAGTTATGTGTATAAACCGGATTGCAATCTCAATACATACGTGGATTAATAATAATTACTAACTCGCTTTTCAGCATTTTTGCATTAGATAGGTTATTAAAATATCGGCCGTTTATCGGTTATTATTTCAAGAATTCAAGAAAAATCTAAAACATCGAAACCTGGAATAGAAATAGTTCAAACCTTAGACGGATTAGTAACCTGTATACAATTGAGCGGACGTGGGGCGATTGGCGAAGTAATAATAGTTTCCTTTGTACTAGCTTCCTTCAACAACAATAACAAATCACAACAGTTACCGATTAAGGGAATAGGTACATAAATTGAATTGAATTGAAAGATTCCATTAATTACATATTTAAAGGATTTTTGGTAAGCTACAACTTGAAAACTATAGAGAGTTGAGACCTTTGACTTATCTATATTTCAATATACCCAGAACATTTTATAGATAAGAAGTTGGTCTCCGTAGTCATACAAGAAAATGCCTTCTATAATGTTTAAATAGTCTATAGACGTCAAGGCTTGAATGATGATAAACCGAAATTACTGGGTTGACTTTATCTGAAACACATGAAAGCAGATGTAAAAATCGTTCCCACTAGTATAACCGCTTAGTTCAAACGTTGAATACACTTTAGTTATTTACCGCATAATATCGCACATAATGGGTAAAATCTGACATTACCTATGCATTGAGTTGGCGAAGCTTAAGTTATTGGTTTGATCACACCACTTTTACGACACTGTGAACCTTGACATATGCTTGGTATTAAAGCGAACGTACTGTCAAGGGTGTGTCCAATCTATCTAGCTTAGCAGTAGTTCTGTGAATTTGCCTATTTGCGCCTACTTTTGTTATGCTATTTCAAATTAAAGGATCTTGGAACTACTTATTGGTTTACTACTTATTAAACTTAGCTTGGGTAACCCATAAAAGTTAGAGAATGTTTGTGAAAATGGGCAAAGGCCTCCTTAGTTCAGCAGCCAATGTCTGTTGAACTGCCCAAGGGACAAAACATTCTCCTCGCTCAACCGTACAAAGATGCGAAGAAAATAATAAGGATCGTATTATTAAAGGTTTCAAAACAATCGAATAACAACTGTTTCTGAATTAATAAATGAGCGACAGCGCGTGAGCGACTACAAATATTAAAAACGGTAAACTAGAAAATAGTTTGAGCAACTAGCTATTCAAAACGATCAGTACTAAGCGAAGTCTCAGCTCTCACGAGCTTGTCGTCATAGGGATTAGGGAATATAGTGATTGATGTTATTGTTAATATTTTTTTAACTTAAGTTATGTACCTATGTGTATGTATGTATAACCCAATGGAACCTAATGTTTGTGTTCAACCCCAACCTAACCTAAGATTTTGGTAAATATACCGATCGTGCAGTGGCTACAGAAAAAGCAGAGTTAGTTTATTAGGAGCTTTATTTTTATTTATTTTCCCGTTGCTTAGTTCAAAATTTAGAAGTTAGGTTCCCCCAACAAATGGAAACCCAAGGATTCCTGACCCGCCATAGTGTTAGAGACTAAGCTAATCTTTTAAATGTTCTTTATATAGGTATTTTAGGCTCAGCTTTTCCACTCTCACAACGTAATTTGTAGGTACCAGCAGGGCTCAGTCAGAATTTACAAAACTAAGTTTGCACTCGTTGGGTCGTTTAATCCGTCACATGTCTCAGAGCATGCAAAACAATTGATGAAGACTATACATAATAGGTATATGTACATATAATATAGGTTAGGGTACGTCCCTGACAATGTCTCTAACTACGTAGTACGTCTTTTAATAAACAGACAGCCATCGTATCAGGTTTCATAAGACGCGCCCTTGACTTTGCTCAAGGCTGAAGTTGAGATGTTTCAAGAGATTGTTCTTAATAGACAAGCGAGTCGTTGTTAGCAAGAATATTTTGCTGCATTGCGTTGCGAACCGAACCTCAGACTTATAATAAGTATGTATATCGATGGGTATGGCCTCAATGGCCTAACAGTTAAAGGTGAAAACTGAAATGTCGACGGTTCGATCCCCACCCGTTGCACTATTGTCGTACGAATATTCGTATAAAGTCAAGTTTAGCTTGGCTAAATATTCTTTTTTAAAAATCAACTAGTTGACCCGGCGAACTTCGTACCGTACCACTACTACTACAGCTATTACTACTACAACTATAACAACTACTACTACAACTACTTATACAACTGAGTACTACTACAACTGTTACTACAACTACTACCTACTACACCAACTACTACTACAAATATTACTACAACTACTAAACTTTCTGATTTTTTTCTTTCATAAGAACCTTTTGACAATAACAAACACAAAAAAAAAGAATTAACAAAATCGGTCCAGCCGTTCACGCGTGATGTTTCTACCAAGGGAAATAGGGATTCATTTCTATATAATATATATAGAATAGATTAATAAAATAGTCTTTAGGCATATAACTGCTGCAGCTTCGCATGATTTGTTCGTTGTATTTCGTGCGAAACTGATGCCTATTCTAAGGCATAGATTTGAGACTGTGCCTGTATATCTGCCACGCTATTATTTTGACGCGCGTTGTAATTCACTCCTCTAAAATATGTCAATAAACATTAAGTTATTACCACGCGACGTTATTACCGCCGACCCTTAGCCTGATTAAAAATACGGTAGTCGGACCAATAGATGACCAATTACTCTAGGACCTAGGTGAACGAAAACATCGCAAGCGAAAACATCTCAAGGGCGTGTGAAGGCTGCTAGTCCGCACTTGGCAGGCATGGTGAACTCAAAAACATAGTATCTAGTCATAGGTACGACTCATCATTAGCAACCCATCAACGGCTCACTACTGAGCGCAGGTCTCCTCTCAAAGAAGGGTTATAGGCCACCACGCTGGCTGGCGGATTGGCGGACTTCACACACCTTCGAGAACATTATGAAGAACTCTCAGATTGATGCAGGTTTCCTCACGATGTTTTCCTTCACCGTTAAAGCAAGTGATATTAAATTACTTAAACGCACTTGACTCCGAAAAGTCAGAGGTGCGTACCCGGGATCGAACCTGCGACCCCCCGAATAGGAGACCACAGTCCTAACCACTAGGCTATCACTGCACAGGTACGACTATAACTATGTTATTCAAATATTCTTTCTCTTTTTTTCCAGGCCAGCCTCCGTCAGCTAGACCTGTCCCTCCTGTCCGAGCTGTGGGCCCTCAGCGAGGCGATGGCCTCGTGGCGGCGCCAGCTGGAGCGAGGACCGAGACTCCGCCCCGCGCCGCCGCCGCCCCCGCCGCCTCACTACCTGAGAACCTGAATACACTATGTTGACTTAATCGTACCTAGCACATTTTATTTATACCCCATCCCACAAAATACGAGAGACTCGATAAAGCTTTGCTATAAGGGTACGTTAATGCACACGCGGGGCGTTGCGCGACGCGTGGTGCGACGTGTCGCGCGGTAAACTCAAACATATGGCCAAGTATGAGAGCGTTCATACATAAGCGTTTGCTTTGAACGCAGCGGAGCACGCGGCGCGTTGCGCGTCGCGTTGCGCGGCGGAATGGATAGCAAAATTGTTTATGAAAACAAAGTTAGCGCCGTTATCGATTTAAAATAAAGAAGTACCTACGTATTTTTCATTTTTTGAAAATTCTACCCCCGAAGGGGTAAAATAGGGTTTGATAGTTTGTATGAAAGTCCGTCATTTTTCAAGGTATGTACTTATATGAAATTTTGTATTTGAGATTTCGATTAAAAACAAAGAAGTACCTACCTGTTTCACATGTTTTTGAAAATTGTACCCCCAAAAGCACAAAATAGGGGATGAAAGCTTTTATGACAGTCCCTTATTATTCGAGTTACTTTTCAAGTTATGTACCTACTTATATGAAACTTAGTATTTAGGCTCTTAATTAAATAAAAATAATTAAGTCTTTCACAAATTTTGTAAATTCTAGCCCCAAAGGGGCTAAATAGGCAGTTGAATGTTTGAATAAAAGTCCATAATTTTCGAGTTATATCGAGCAACAGATCTACGCGATTCTTTGATGGGTATGGTTGCAGACCTGCCGTGTTACAGTACAGGTTACTTTCATCCCGATAAAACCAGAAGTTCCCACGGGATTATTCAAAGAACCCAATTCCACGCAGACGAAGTCGCGAGGGCAACAGCCAAGGAACATACTGCTTTCTACCGAGAGGCAACAGCTAGTTATATTACACAATAATGAATACATATAATTATTGTACATGTCGGCGTAGGTATCCTCGTCGGCAACAAAGTCAGACAGACATTTGCTGCACAACGAGTAAAGGTAGCGTGGAAAAATCACTTAGATTCTTATAAGATATCTATTCTTCGAACAAAGTACCCTCAAAAGCCCCTCTTTTACATTTATTAGCCATGGTCCAGAAACGGGAATTACTACTCAAAAACTAATCAAGCTTTAAGAGAACGCATCTCTTAAAACGCTGAAACCCTACCAAAAGCAGGCTGTAACAACCCCTTATAACGGCCCCTGTCATTACATCTAATCAATTTAATTCTATAAAATACCTACTAGCTGATGCCCGCGACGATTGTTTTTAAAATCCCGCGGGAAATTACTTTTTGTTAAGAACGCGTAGAACACCAAAAAAAAAATGAGATTTCGCCCACGCGTTGCGATGAAATAAAACATAGCCGCAACCTCATGTGAGGCGCGACAAAAGAAAACGTTTTGCGCGGAATAGGAGTGTAGTAAGCGCCAAATACTTTGTAACTCGTAAAATATTCATTTTCTTTTCAATTCACTAGGCTACTCTCTTGATAATATCAATCGGAATTTAATGTAAAAATTTTGGCTCTGTAATATGCAACACATTGAAAATAAATGAATATTGGTTAAAAATTAGACCTAATTTCGCGATTTTTTACTATCGAACCATCATTTTATGTTTTTGCCCAAGCACGTCCCTTGGCAGTATGATGTAATTTTTGCTTGTTTTTTTCGGATAGTTGAAACTTGATCTACTACTGTAAAAATCAAATCTGTTTACTGTTAACGAACGTACAACCACTCTTAACTTAGCTTCTTATTAGTGAAAAATTGGTTAAAATCGGTCCAGTAAATACAGAGCCTATTCGGTACAAACAAACAAACAAAAAATCTTTCCTCTTTATAATATTAGTATAGATTTAGAATGGAATGACAAACATAAATTGGATTCAATATTTATTCATTTAACAAGTATACACAATAATATAAATACATAATTCACATTCATTTCTAAGTACCTAATTGCTAAACAAACCTAAGTACAAGTCAATAAAATAAAAGTCAATAGTAATAGAACATAATAACAATAATATTTTAGGTAAGTAAGTATTTTATACTCATGAACAATACTAATTATTATTTATTTCTATTATATTATATAATATTTATTTCTTATCTCAATATGGTTTATGGCAGCAGTGACGTCTGCCAATACTGCAGATATGGTTTGCTGGGCAACTTGTTGTGCACTCCCAAGTCCCAGTAGGTTTCTGATAGGACCAATGTGCATAGACATAGATTGCAGTTAGAACCTGAAAACACCTAAGCTACCGTTATGTATTGGTGCTTTATGGCAGGAAGAAAAAATATATAGAACAAAGATAGTAATTTCTCCAAAAAACGGGTCTGGGTTCCAATAGCAGTATGCACCACTGGTTTAAAAAAAATGTGCATATTACAAAAAATATTATCACGTCTTTTGGTGAAGGATTCACAAAGAAACCAACACTTGTGAGCTTTTGATAGAGTTCTGGAAGGTGTTTGAACTCTGCCAATACTATACTAGACCATACTAAGCCAGCATGGTAGACTACTAATCCATCTCATTCAGATCAGATCCAAATTGTTTTAAGAACATGACAAAATATTGCATTTTAGAAGTTCAAAACAGATATCTCGATAATCGGATATAATAATCTAAATTACAAAACAATGCTGAAAAAGCTGATGACCCTCTAACAAAATTGGTATAAAACCGACAACTTTGATGGCCCCCCATCTCTTCATTTTTGTAGCTAAAAAATAAAAACATATATATTTGAACTCCACTTAATGAGCTCTAGACAATGACACCCCACATGCCGGGGTAAAAAAATAAAATTTTATTTCGACTTCTTTATTTTGTAATTTTATTTCATTTTTATTATTTGTTGTTATAGCGGCAATAGAAATACACAATATGTGAAAATTTCAACTGTCTTATCTATTACGGTTTACGAGATACAGCCCGCTGACAGACGGACGGACGGACGGACAGCGGAGGTTTAGTAATAGGGTCCCGGTAGCACCCTTTGGGTACGGAACCCTAAAAAGGTGAACGGTTTGCGAATCGCTAACGCAACAAGCCTGCAGCTGCCCCCCCATCACTTACGATTGTCTATTTGGTCTATTTCTCTTTCTACGATTGCAAACGCTTGAAGGTTTGGCTAGGGCCAGACTAGATGGCGCAGCAGCTGATCAAAGACAGAAGTGTATTGATAATATTTCGCGGCATTTTGTAGTTTAAATGTTTTTTTGCGTGTTGTAAATGTAATTTAAGTGCCATCTAGTTAACAATGTTGAAAAGTTTGAGTTTCAAAATCGAAAACTAGATGGCGCTCAAATTACCTAATTATTTTAATGTGCATTCTAAATGGACACTACAGTGAATAATTTATGCATTTTAAATGCTAAAGAACATTTAAACTACAAAATGCCGCGAAATATTATCAATACACTTCTGTCTTTGATCAGCTGCTGCGCCATCTAGTCTAGTTTTAATATGCAACCATTTTAACCGACTTCAAAAAAAGGAGGAGGTTCTCAATTTGGCTGTATATTTTTTTTATATTTGTTACGCAATTACTCCGCCAATTATGAATGGAATTTGATAGTTATTTTTTTGTTTAGTAGGGCATACTTCAGAGGTGGTTCCCATATAAATTTTTGTTGATAAAATGTTAGATGTTACTCCATAACTACGTCAAATCTGAACCGATTTCAATTTTTTTGAAAGAACGCATAGTAAGGTTGGGCCCATCGACCAGGTTGTGTGGTCGATGGTTGGGCCTATTTAAAAGGTGAAGATCTGATTAACATCTTCGGTGCTCCGCGGCCGAGCGGTCGCGGAGCGACAGCAATAGATTCTTCAAATACCTAATTTTCAAAAGTCTCTCCGACCAAATGCCCTCTTAAGAGCAAATTGTCCGAGATCAGAGATATACACTAAAAAGCTTAAAATAATAATGTAAAAAAAAATATTTTTAAAAACCGACTATACGCCGGTCGCGGTCGGGCAAAGTTGAGCTAGCGTAACGCATTAGTTTCATCGTTTATATTAACTTCAACATACATAATATACAAATTCAAATTGCTTGCTTTTAATTTAATTAAAATTTTAATTGCATTAGCTGAGTCAAGACGCTTTCGGGTGTGTAAGGATTCGTACGCTCGTCCTTACGGATCCGACGCGCGGAGCCACTAAAAAGAAGAAGAAGAAGAAGGATGCGAAAGGTTCCTTTCGCGTATGCATGCGAATCGAGTTACACTTGTAAGGATTTGAGGTACAGAAAGTACGGAACCCTAAAAATACGAAAGCTGAATCGATGCGAAGGCGAATTGATCCGTACACGAATCAATGAAAATTAAAAATGACAGTTTTGTATGGACAAAATGCGAATCGATATGGTTTCATTGCATTCTGTAATCTACACTAGCGGCACGCTATGATGGCCGGTTTGACACATTACAATAGTGATGTGGAATGTCAATTTATTCTCGAACAAAAAACAATTAAGTTTTGTTTTTGTACCTGATTAAATAGGTTTAATAAAACAAAAATGTATATGTTTATTTAATTTATTTGAACGAACTGAATATTTGAATGAAAATGAATATACATACTTTATATGCACACAAGAAACATATGAATACAAAAGATACCAAAAAAGGTGCCACAAAAGGCCATAATTAATCAGATTCGTCCATACTACTATTTTCACTGTTGTCACTGCTATCATCACCTACATTAATAATTATATGTTCGTTTTCTATAATATTATCTATTTTCACATCTCTTTCATAATCTTCCCTTATTAATTTAACAGTTCTATTCACAACCTTTTCCCAGTCTCCTTTAGTCACATGTTCACAAGCTTCTTCTAATAATTTTAGCATTTTTTTTGTGGTAAATGGGGGTTCTGTATTGTGTCTTGCAGCATATCCCTTAATTTGAGCCCACACCAACTCAATCGCATTATACTCACAATGGTAAGGCGGTAACCGTATAACTCTGTGCCCATGTTCTAATGCTATTTCGTCAATGACGTATCGGATCTTGGTTGGTTTGTTTTCTTTTAAAAGACGTACTAATTCCGCTTTTAACATATTCATGTTTGCATCTACGCCATTTTTACGAAGCCATGCGACGATATCAGCTTTCTTTTGGGATTGGGCAGGTGGCTTGTCAATTTGCATCGAGTGGTATGGGGCGTTGTCCATAATTATAATAGATGGTTCAGGGAGGCTACACAACATTGAGGTAAACCATTCAGTAAACTTTTCTCCATTCATGTCTTCATGATAGTCTCCAGTGGTTTTTGACGCAAAAGCCATGAGAGAACCTTCGACAAACCCGTTGATGGTTCCGGCGTGACAAATTATAAGTCGCGATCCTTTTCCTACAGGAACTTTGGAAGTAGATGCTGCTGTGTCATCGTTCCAAGAACGGCCTACAGTATGGTTAGCATTAAGCCATGTTTCATCCAAGAACACAACATTTTGCCAATTTTTGATTTCTTTCACTTGCCGTAAAAAAGTATACCTTGCCATCGCTATATCAAATCTTTCCATCAATATTTTGCGTTTGTTACATTTTTTGTATCGAAATCCAATGGTCTTCAAAATCTTCGTTAAAGAACTTTCCCCACCGAAGAATAATCCAGCTTCCTTCAGTGAATGCACCAACTTTTTTCTTGTTGGATACTCCTTCTGTAAATAGTAGCCGTAAACATGTCTTCGGATAGCATCGGCATCAAAGCTATCGATGCCTACGACTGGTTTTGCTCGTTTTCTCTTTTTTGGTGTGTGAAGTTTATTTTCTTCTGTGCCAGTCTCGCCATATTTTTTTTTAGTTATCCGTCTAACAGTTCGTTGTCCAATATTAAGCGCATCAGCTACGCGTTCAACCACTGACGTTATAGGTAAAATTGGCCCTCCATTTTGAGCTTCACGATCGAAATAGTTACGAAGGCGTATTACGAACTCACGTGTCTGACTATTTAGAACAGTTCTCTGCGTACGTTCGGTCATATCGACGAAATCCACAACAAAGGGCTTGAACAGAGTCCAAATTAACGAGCAAGGGTCAACAGTAATGCAGTATCAATATTTGAAATCCAAAGCCAGGTCAAAACTATATCACAATCGCATTGCACTGACAGTTTATACTTTTCGAAGCAACGTCAATTCGAAACTGCTTTGTTTTGCATTGAGCATTGACGCGAGTTTGCCGGAGGTAGTAGTTGTGCTAGCCAGCGATCCTATGTGACGATCGTATTAGATTCCATTTTTAAAAATTTTCAATTTAGAAAACCAAATGCCGAGTTGTGGTATATATCATATAAAAATAAAAATTTTACCTTTTGTATGAAACAGCTGATATTTTTTTGCGATTTCAGAGGTTTGTCCACATAGTGAAAATTGTTCATATTCACAAGTACATTCACCCCTTAAATGGTGCAAACTGATTTTTCTACACTTGTATACATTTTAGAAATCAATTTAATAAATAAATTTTGAGTCCTAAACTTAAAACTACATTCGATAAAATTTATGAATCTCTGCACATCACTATCGTCAATAAAGTAATACAATTATTTCCTTCAAAGTCGTTATCAATTAATACGGAACTTCATGAGCGGACAAACGTCAAACCGGCCATCATAGCGTGCCGCTAGTTTAGCGACTCGAATTGGAATTTATAGGAGTTGGCAACACTGCAAGCTATGGTAGTTCGTTGTATTGTATAACCTGAGGTCTATGATTTCTCTCGGTAGAGACACAGTGTAACGAAGGTAAGGTTCATATTATTATAATATATATAGCTCGATTACCACTGACTGACTGACTCACTGATTGACATAATTGTTCTCCTAGAAAGAGACAAAAAACGATAAAATGATGTACGGGAGATATGTTCGGGTGGGGGATTCGAGTGGGGAAAAATTATGACATTTCGGAAAAACAAGATGGCGGCCGACGTGAATCTTGCAACTCTTTTGTTTTCCAACCGATTTCTTTGAAATTTTGGATTATTGTAGAAATTAGTAAACGATTAACAGAAAAAGTGAAAAAAATTAAAAAAACAAGATGGCGGCCGAGCTGTGACGTCTCAAATTTCCACCCCTCTCCTGTAAAATTTTGTATGAAAAAAATTTTTTTCACCCATGGTGTCGTATAGAGCTCAAAGAATGTGACTCGGAGAAAGGTGGCGAGAGCTGATGAGTGAGGAGTTCGGAGACGGGCGAGGGGCACGGCCAGGGTATAGTACATAGGTGGAGGGTGCTCGACCAAATGTCATTCGAAACCTCGAGCAGTTGCCAGTGAGTAGAAAAAAAATTCCAAAATGGCGGAAAAAAAATGGCGGCAAATTTTGTCCGTCTCTCTCTCGGAGACTATAAAAGATGGAGGAGCGGTTTCTCGACAAAAGATGATCAAAACCCGGAGGTCTACCTGGTGAGTGGGAAAAAAATTCAAGATGGCGGATTTTTTTTTCCCCATACAAAATGTATGGGGAATATTGAAGGGACTAGAAGTTGGGAACTATGCAAGACATTGATTTCGATAGGTTCATAGGGCTTTTTTTCTTTTTCTTTTTTTTCATTTTACATTTGTTTTTTTTCTTTTTTTTCATTTTTTTTTCATTTTTTTTCTTTTTCTTTTGTGAATGAGGAGCACGGCCAGGTTATTGCAGATAGGTGGGGTGTGCTCGAACAAATTTTTTGGCAAAAGATGACCAGAATCCGAAGGGCTACTTGATGAGTAAAAAAATCGCGGTCCGCTTTAGCGGGCCGCGCCACCCACGCGCCCTACTTGTAGTAATAACACTTCCCGCGAGCTGCTTTAGCAGCTCGCGCACCGAGCGAAATAAATAAAGCCGAACAATCGCGGTCCGCTTTAGCGGGCCGCGCACCCACGCGCCCTAATTGTAGCAATAACACTTCCCGCGAGCTGCTTTAGCAGCTCGCGCACCGAGCGAAATAAATAAAGCCGAACAATCGCGGTCCGCTTTAGCGGGCCGCGCACCCACGCGCCTTACTTTTAGTAAAACACTTCCCGCGAGCTGCTTTAGCAGCTCGCGCACCGAGCGAAATAAATAAAGCCGAACAATCGCGGTCCGCTTTAGCGGGCCGCGCACCCACGCGCCCTACTTGTAGTAACAACACTTCCCGCGAGCTGCTTTAGCAGCTCGCGCACCGAGCAAACGCTAGTTATAATATATATAGCTCGATTACCACTCACTCACTGACTCACTGACTGATTGACATAATTGTTCTCCTAGAAGGAGACGGAAATCGATACAATGATGTAGAGGAAATATGTTCGGGTGGGGGATTCGAGTGGGGAAAAATTATGACATTTCGGAAAAACAAGATGGCGGCCGACGTGAATCTTGCAACTCTTTTGTTTTCCAACCGATTTCTTTGAAATTTTGGATTATTGTAGAAATTAGTAAACGATTAACAGAAAAAGTGAAAAAAATTAAAAAAACAAGATGGCGGCCGAGCTGTGACGTCTCAAATTTCCGACCCCTCTCCTGTAAAATTTTGTATGAAAAAAATTTTTTTCACCCATGGTGTCGTATAGAGCTCAAAGAATGTGACTCGGAGAAAGGTGGAGAGAGCTGATGAGTGAGGAGTTCGGAGACGGGCGAGGGGCACGGCCAGGGTATAGAAGATAGGTGGAGGGTGCTCGACCAAATGTCATTCGAAACCTCGAGCAGTTGCCAGTGAGTTGAAAAAAAATTTCAAAATGGCGGAAAAAAAATGGTGGCAAATTTTGTCCGTCTCTCTCTCGGAGACTATAAAAGATGGAGGAGCGGTTTCTCGACAAAAGATGATCAAAACCCGGAGGTCTACCTGGTGAGTAGGAAAAAAATTCAAGATGGCGGATTTTTTTTTTCCATACAAAATGTATGGGGAATATTGAAGGGACTAGAAGTTGGGAACTATGCAAGACATTGATTTTGATAGGTTCATAGGTGTCTTAGATCTCGGAGAATTAAAAAAGAAAAATTACTGGCCGAATTGAGAACCTCCTCCTTTTGGAAATGGGTTAAAAAAGGTGAAAGAGTGGTTTTTTTGCCAACTATCCACGCGACCAACTAGGTGGGGTGTGCTCCAACAAAAATTACTCGAAACCACATCCAATTATCAGGGAGTTGAAAAAAAAGCTCCAAAATGGCGGATTCAAGATGGCGGCCATAGAAACTTTCTCTGGTGTCTATCTCGGAGAGTATAAAAGATGGAAGAGTAGTTTCTTGGCAACAGATGATCAAGACCCAAAGGTCTACTTGATGATCAGGAAAAAAAACAAGATGGCGGATTTTTTTTCCATGCGAAATATATGGCGAATATTGATTTTTCTTTTTTTTCTTTTTGTTTCTTTTTTCTTTTTTTTTGCTTTTCTTAATTTTTCTTTTTTCTTTTTTTCTTTTTCTTTTGCTTTTACTTTTTTCTTTTCTTTTTCGTTATTCCTTTTTTCTTTTTCTTTTCCTTTTTTTTCATTTTTCATTTTCATTTTTTTTCTTTTTCCTTTTCTTTTTTCCTTTTTTTATTTTTTTTTTTCATTTTTTTTCATTTTCTTTTTTTTTCTTTTTTTTTCTTTTTTTTTCTTTTCTTTTTTTTCATTTTTCATTTATCTGCTTTTTTTTTCTTTTTTTCTTTTTTTTCTTTTTTTCTTTCTTTTTTTTATTATTTTTCTTTTTTTTCATTTTCTTTTTTTCTTCTTTTTTCTTTTCTTTTTTTCTTTTTTTCTTTTTTTTTTCTTTTTCTTTTGTGAATGAGGAGCACGGCCAGGTTATTGCAGATAGGTGGGGGGTGTGCTCGAACAAATTTTTTGGCAAAAGATGACCAGAATCCGAAGGTCTACATGATGAGAAAAAAAATCGCGGTCCGCTTTAGCGGGCCGCGCACCCACGCGCCTTACTTTTAGTAATAACACTTCCAGCGAGCTGCTTTAGCAGCTCGCGCACCGAGCAAACGCTAGTTATAATATATATAGCTCGATTACCACTGACACACTGACTGACTGACTGACTGATTGACACGATTGTTCTCCTAGAAAGAGACGGAAAACGATACAATGATGTAGGGGAGATATGTCCGGGTGGGGGATTCGAGTGGGGAAAAATTATGACATTTCGGAAAAACAAGATGGCGGCCGACGTGATTCTTGCAACTCTTTTGTTTTCCAACCGATTTGTTTGAAATTTTGGATTTTTGTAGAAATTAGTAAACGATTAACAGAAAAAGTGAAAAAAATTAAAAAAACAAGATGGCGGCCGAGCTGTGACGTCTCAAATTTCCGACCCCTCTCCTGTAAAATTTTGTATGAAAAAAATTTTTTTCACCCATGGTGTCGTATAGAGCTCAAAGAATGTGACACGGAGAAAGGTGGAGAGAGCTGATGAGTGAGGAGTTCGGAGACGGGCGAGGGGCACGGCCAGGGTATAGAAGATAGGTGGAGGGTGCTCGACCAAATGTCATTCGAAACCTCGAGCAGTTGCCAGTGAGTTGAAAAAAAATTTCAAAATGGCGGAAAAAAAATGGTGGCAAATTTTGTCCGTCTCTCTCTCGGAGACTATAAAAGATGGAGGAGCGGTTTCTCGACAAAAGATGATCACAACCCGGAGGTCTACCTGGTGAGTAGGAAAAAAATTCAAGATGGCGGATTTTTTTTTTTCATACAAAATGTATGGGGAATATTGAAGGGACTAGAAGTTGGGAACTATGCAAGACAATGAGTTTGATAGGTTCATAGGGCTTTTTTCTTTTTCTTTTTTTTCATTTTACATTTGCTTTTTTTTTTTTCTTTTCTTTTTTTTTTTTTTTTCTTTTTCATTTGTGAATGAGGAGCACGGCCAGGTTATTGCAGATAGGTGGGGTGTGCTCGAACAAATTTTTTGGCAAAAGATGACCAGAATCCGAAGGTCTACTTGATGAGTAAAAAAATCGCGGTCCGCTTTAGCGGGCCGCGCACCCACGCGCCCTACTTGTAGTAATAACACTTCCCGCGAGCTGCTTTAGCAGCTCGCGCACCGAGCGAAATAAATAAAGCCGAACAATCGCGGTCCGCTTTAGCGGGCCGCGCACCCACGCGCCCTACTTGTAGCAATAACACTTCCCGCGAGCTGCTTTAGCAGCTCGCGCACCGAGCAAACGCTAGTAATATATATAGCTCGATTACCACTGACTGACTCACTCACTCATTGACACGATTGTTCTCCTAGAAAGAGACGGAAATCGATATAATGATGTAGGGGAGATATGTCCAGGTGGGGGATTCGAGTTGGGGAAAATTATGACATTTCGGAAAAACAAGATGGCGGCCGACGTGAATCTTGCAACTCTTGTTTTCCAACCGATTTCTTTGAAATTTTGGATTATTGTAGAAATTAGTAAACGATTAACAGAAAAAGTGAAAAAAATTAAAAAAACAAGATGGCGGCCGAGCTGTGACGTCTCAAATTTCCGACCCCTCCTGTAAAATTTTGTATGAAAATAATTTTTTTCACCCATGGTGTCGTATAGAGCTCAAAGAATGTGACTTGGAGAAAGGTGGCGAGAGCTGATGAGTGAGGAGTTCGGAGACGGGCGAGGGGCACGGCCAGGGTATAGTAGATAGGTGGAGGGTGCTCGACCAAATGTCATTCGAAACCTCGAGCAGTTGCCAGTGAGTTGAAAAAAAATTCCAAAATGGCGGAAAAAAAATGGCGGCAAATTTTGTCCGTCTCTCTCTCGGAGACTATAAAAGATGGAGGAGCGGTTTCTCGACAAAAGATGATCAAAACCCGGAGGTCTACCTGGTGAGTAGGAAAAAAATTCAAGATGGCGGATTTTTTTTTCCCCCCATACAAAATGTATGGGGAATATTGAAGGGACTAGAAGTTGGGAACTATGCAAGACATTGATTTTGATGGGTTCATAGGGCTTTTTTTCTTTTTCTTTTTTTTCATTTTACATTTGCTTTTTTTCTTTTTTCTTTTTTTTCTTTTTTTTTTCTTTTTCTTTTGTGAATGAGGAGCACGGCCAGGTTATTGCAGATAGGTGGGGTGTGCTCGAACAAATTTTTTGGCAAAAGATGACCAGAATCCGAAGGTCTACCTGATGAGTAAAAAAATCGCGGTCCGCTTTAGCGGGCCGCGCACCCACGCGCCCTACTTGTAGTAATAACACTTCCCGCGAGCTGCTTTAGCAGCTCGCGCACCGAGCGAAATACTAGTAATATATATATAGCTCGATTACCACTCACTCACTCACTCACTCACTGACTGATTGACACAATTGTTCTCCTAGAAAGAGACGGAAAACGATACAATGATGTACGGGAGATATGTTCGGGTGGGGGATTCGAGTGGGGAAAAATTATGACATTTCGGAAAAACAAGATGGCGGCCGACGTGAATCTTGCAACTCTTTTGTTTTCCAACCGATTTCTTTGAAATTTTGGATTATTGTAGAAATTTGTGAACGATTAACAGAAAAAGTGAAAAAAATTTAAAAAAACAAGATGGCGGCCGAGCTGTGACGTCTCAAATTTCCGACCCCTCTCCTGTAAAATTTTGTATGAAAAAAATTTTTTTCACCCATGGTGTCGTATAGATCTCAAAGAATGTGACTGGGAGAACGGTGGACAGAGCTGATGAGTGAGGAGTTCGGAGACGCACCTCGAGCAGTTGCCAGTGAGTTGAAAAAAAATCCAAAATGGCGGAAAAAAAATGGCGGCAAATTTTGTCCGTCTCTCTCTCGGAGACTATAAAAGATGGAGGAGCGGTTTCTCGACAAAAGATGATCAAAACCCGGAGGTCTACCTGGTGAGTAGGAAAAAAATTCAAGATGGCGGATTTTTTTTTTTTCATACAAAATGTATGGGGAATATTGAAGGGACTATAAGTTGGGAACCATGCAAGACATTGATTTTGATAGGTTCATAGGTGTCTTAGATCTCGGAGAATTAAAAAAGAAAAATATACTGGCCGAATTGAGAACCTCCTCCTTTTTGGAAATGGGTTAAAAAAGGTGAAAGAGTGGTTTTTTTGCCAACTATCCACGCGACCAACTAGATGGGGTGTGCTCCAACAAAAATTACTCGAAACCACATCCAATTAGCAGGGAGTTGAAAAAAAAACTGCAAAATGGCGGATTCAAGATGGCGGCCATAGAAACTTTCTCTGGTGTCTATCTCGGAGAGTATAAAAGATGGAAGAGTAGTTTCTTGGCAACAGATGATCAAGACCCAAAGGTCTACTTGATGATGAGGAAAAAAAACAAGATGGCGGATTTTTTTTCCATGCGAAATATATGGCGAATATTGATTTTTCTTTTTTTTCTTCTTTTGTTTCTTTTTTCTTTTTTTTTCTTTTTCTTCATTTTTCTTTTTTTTTCTCTTTTCTTTTTTTCTTTTTCTTTTGCTTTTACTTTTTTCTTTTCTTTTTCATTTTTCCTTTTTCCTTTTTTATTTTTCTTTGCCTTTTTCATTTTCTTTTTTTTTCTTTTTTCTTTTCTTTTTTCCTTTATTTTTTTTTTTTTTTTTTTTCATTTTCTTTTTTTTTTCTTTTTTCTTTTTTTCTTTTTTTTCATTTTTCATTTATTTGCTTTTTTTTCTTTTTTCCTTTTTTTTCTTTTTTTCTTTTTTTCTTTCTTTTTCCTTTTTTTATTATTTTTCTTTTTTTTCATTTTCTTTTTCTTTTGTGAATGAGGAGCACGGCCAGGTTATTGCAGATAGGTGGGGTGTGCTCGAACAAATTTTTTGGCAAAAGATGACCAGAATCCGAAAGTCTACGTGATGAGTAAAAAATCGCGGTCCGCTTTAGCGGGCCGCGCACCCACGCGCCCTACTTTTAGTAATAACACTTCCCGCGAGCTGCTTTAGCAGCTCGCGCACCGAGCAAACGCTAGTAATATATATAGCTCGATTACCACTGACTGACTGACTCATTGACATAATTGTTCTCCTAGAAAGAGACAAAAAACGATAGAATGATGTAGGGGAGATATGTTCGGGTGGGGGATTCGAGTGGGGAAAAATTATGACATTTCGGAAAAACAAGATGGCGGCCGACGTGATTCTTGCAACTCTTTTGTTTTCCAACCGATTTCTTTGAAATTTTGGATTATTGTAGAAATTAGTAAACGATTAACAGAAAAAGTGAAAAAAATTAAAAAAACAAGATGGCGGCCGAGCTGTGACGTCTCAAATTTCCGACCCCTCTCCTGTAAAATTTTGTATGAAAAAAATTTTTTTCACCCATGGTGTCGTATAGAGCTCAAAGAATGTGACTCGGAGAAAGGTGGAGAGAGCTGATGAGTGAGGAGTTTGGAGACGGGCGAAGGGCACGGCCAGGGTATACAAGATAGGTGGAGGGTGCTCGACCAAATGTCATTCGAAACCTCGAACCGTTGCCAGTGAGTTGAAAAAAAATTCCAAAATGGCGGAAAAAAATGGCGGCAAATTTTGTCCGTCTCTCTCTCGGAGACTATAAAAGATGGAGGAGCGGTTTCTCGACAAAAGATGATCAAAACCCGGAGGTCTACCTGGTGAGTAGGAAAAAAATTCAATATGGCGGATTTTTTTTTTCATACAAAATGTATGGGGAATATTGAAGGGACTAGAAGTTGGGAACTATGCAAGACATTGATTTTGATAGGTTCATAGGTGTCTTAGATCTCGGAGAATTAAAAAAGAAAAATATACTGGACGAATTGAGAACCTCCTCCTTTTGGGAAATGGGTTAAAAAAGGTGAAAGAGTGGTTTTTTTGCCAACTATCCACACGACCAACTAGGTGGGGTGTGCTCCAACAAAAATTACTCGAAACCACATCCAATTAGCAGGGAGTTGAAAAAAAAAACTCCAAAATGGCGGATTCAAGATGGCGGCCATAGAAACTTTCTCTGGTGTCTATCTCGGAGAGTATAAAAGATGGAAGAGTAGTTTCTTGGCAACAGATGATCAAGACCCAAAGGTCTACTTGATGATCAGGAAAAAAAACAAGATAGCGGATTTTTTTCCATGCGAAATATATGGCGAATATTGATTTTTCTTTTTTTTTCTTTTATTTGTTTCTTTTTTCTTTTTTCTTCTTTTTCTTCATTTTTCCTTTTTTTTTTCTTTTTTTTTTGTCTTCTTTTTTTCTTTTTCTTTTTCGTTTTTCCTTTTTTCTTTTCCTTTTTGTTCATTTCTTTTTTTTTCTTTTTTCTTTTCTTTTTTCCTTTTTTTTTTTTTCTTTTTTTTTCTTTTTTTTCATTTTTTCTTTCTTTTTTCCTTTTTTTTATTATTTTTCTTTTTTTTTTTTTTCATTTTCTTTTGTTCTTTTTTTTCTTTTTCTTTTGTGAATGAGGAGCACGGCCAGGTTATTGCAGATAGGTGGGGTGTGCTCGAACAAATTTTTTGGCAAAAGATGACCAGAATCCGAAGGTCTACTTGATGAGTAAAAAAATCGCGGTCCGCTTTAGCGGGCCGCGCACCCACGCGCCTTACTTTTAGTAATAACACTTCCCGCGAGCTGCTTTAGCAGCTCGCGCACCGAGCAAACGCTAGTTAATATATATATAGCTGCTGGGGCTGATTCACTGACTGATTCACTGATTCACTGACTCATTGATCACCTCTCCTGTAAAATTTTGTATGAAAAAATTTTTTTTCACCGATGGTTTCGTATAGAGGAAAAAAATTCATTCGGAGGAAAAATATGGAGAGAGCTGATGATTGAGGATTTCGGAGACGGGTGAAGAGCACGGCCAGGGTATCGAAGATAGGTGGGGGGTGCTCGAACAAATGTCACTCGAAACCTCATCCAATTCGCAGTGAGCTGAAAAAAAATTCAAAATGGCGGAAAAAAGATGGCCGCCATACAAACTTCGTCGGTGTCTATCTCGGAGAGGATAAAAGATGGAAGAGTAGTTTCTTGGCAAAAGATGATCAGGACCTGAAGGTCTATTTGACGAATAGAAAAAAAATCAAGATGGCGGATTTTTTTTTTTCTCCATACAAAATATATGGCGAATATTGAAGAGACTAGAAGCTGAGAACTATGCAAGACTTTGATACGGTTCCTTTTCAAAATTTGTTTTTATAAAGGAATTCTCATTCTGACAAATGATGAGATATGATGATCGAGGGTTTGGAAGGTGGGTGAGGAGCACGGGCAGGGTATTGAAGATAGATGGGAGGTGCTCAAACAAAAAATACTCGAAACCTCATCCAATTGGCAATGAGCTGAAAAAAAATTCAAAATGGCGGATTCAAGATGGCGGCCATACCAATTTCATCGGCATCTATCGCGGAGAGTATAAAAGATGGAAGAGTGGTTATTTGATAGAAAATGATCAGGACCTGAAAGTCCACTTGACGATAGAAAAACCGCGGTCCGCTTGCGGGCCGCGCACCCACGCGCCCTACTAGTTTCTTTATACTGTGGTAGAGAGCATTAAAGAGTAGTATGCAGCGTTGCCAAGTTAGGCGATTTTTCGCCTTTTAGGCTATCTCGAAGGGTGTCGGGGCGACCAAAAATTGCGATTGGCGACTAGTCGCCATTTAGGCTACTTCAGAAAAAAATAGGGCGAAAAAAAGGCGATTTTTACAATATGCTCAAATAATAGACACGTTAAGTCTCGTAAGGAATATTATGCAGGTAATGAAACGTACAATGTTTTTGTGTTCAAGTAAATAGTGGTCTAACACATAAACGACTGAACGCGCAACAAGCCTATTTAGCTGTTTCATAAATTAGACATACGTTAGAGAGAGACACGACACAAGGTGTCACATGACTTCATGGCTCCGCTCCTGTAACTCAATGCCTTTCAAAAAATGATAGCGACTGCTGACATAAGTATATTTTTTATCCATTGTAGGTTTGCTGTTTGCTAATAAATATAACATTTTCCTAGCAACCCTTCCATGGATAAAAAATATATGTCAGTGGTAATTATTTTTTGATAGGCACTGAGTTACTGAATTGAGGTACATGACTGTGAAAAATGTCGGTCAAGTGAGGTCACGTGAGTTCAAGTTTCAAATTCATCTTCATCTATGGCCTAGTAATCCCCTGTATCCCCCCCCCCCCCCCACCCATTCTTTAACTATTCGTCAAATTCGCCTAGTCAAATTCGGCATAGGTACAAAATGCAAAAGTATAACCAATTCATAAGTTTTTGCAGACGTTTTATTTAAGCTTTTGTTGCTTGCTTGCTTTTGATGGGAAATACCTAATTAGTTAATAATTAGTTAATAATTAGTTACAAATAATTAGGAAAGTAAATAATTATACAGAAAACAATTATTGTCTTTTTTGACGTGATAACGTCTTATAAATCGGTAACACCGGCTACTCGCACGAAAAAGTGTCACGTTCCGCCTAGCCTGAGCGTGCAAGCGAGAGCGTGGAACAAGCGATAGAGAGTCATGGTTGGCCCAAGCGTTGGCAGAGCGCCCGCCACCCGGCCCGCCAGTCATCATGTGCGCGCTGTGGTTAGCGGTCATCAATGTTTCTTTATGACGTTCTCACGTAAAACTATCGTCCGTAAACCGACTTTACAGACAACCAATTTTTTTTAATATGCTGAAACCATAGAAGCAGGATACGTCTTATTTAGCTGAAACTTAACTTAAAAGTTAAATTATAACCTCCTAAAATTAATAACAAGGCTGATTTGCCAACCAAAAAAAATAGCCATGTTAAGGATACATGATTTTCAGCGATTTTAGGCTACTATACAGAAAAAAAAAATTTAGGCGAATTTAGGCTACGTTCCGTCAATTTTTTGGCGACTTGGACTGGTTTAGGCTTGGCAACACTGGTAGTATGTTCCTTGGTTCCTTGATGATTTCCGATTTCGATGGTCTGTTTGCAATAGATATATCCATTCCTACCTACCATGGTAGGAGTAATAGTAAATAGTGTTCTGTGGGTTATATCCTCTATGGCTGTGAGTGCTGTCAATTGCTGTGTACAATAATCTGTAATCCTAGTGTTCGTGGTCTATGCTGTAATCTATTTTCAATTTTCATTTTATTTAAATCACAGATTAGGTATTATCCTTTGTTTCCTGGTCGGTGGGTATTATTTGATTTAAATCCTAAGAACTTGGTAAAGTTGGACATTGAAAAAAGCTAATGCACTTAAATTCTATTGTTTTAAAAATACTAACGTGTCTATGCTAAATAATAACTGCAACCGATGTCAGATACTTCTTTGGAAGGCAATCAAGCTCCCAAAGAACAGTCACCATCAAAAATACCGGATTCCATAAGAGTAAGTGCCTGTTAATAAAATATTACGCCTTTTTGTTATTGTTGCTTTCATTTATTTAATACTAGCTGATGCCCGTGACTTCGTCCGCGTGGATTTAGTTTTTAAAATCCCTTGGGAACTCTTTGTTTTTCCGGGATAAACAGTAGCCTAGGTATGTCACTCTTCAGGTCCTCAACTATACCCATGCTAAAAATCACGTCGATCCGTAGCTCTGTTGCGGCATGATTGAAGGACAAACCAACAAACAAACACACTCGCTTTTATAATATTAGTAAGATGTCTTTATTCCACCTCTGATAGGAACGACAGATCTTATTATGGTTTTTGTAGTATGCAATAAAATTATCACTTCATGGCAGGTTTTAGATATGTTTTCACAAGAATATACTGCAATCATGTTTTCGATTTTTTGCTTAACAGTGGTTTTTCAGGAATTTTTTAGGTAACAATCTATTTCCTGAAAAACTATATAACCAATATGTGGTGTTCTGTTTTTTTGTTTTTAATTTTATTTTTCTACTAGCTGATGCCCACGACTTCGTCCGCATGGATTTAGTTATTAAATTCCCTCTGGAACTATTTGATCTTCTGGGATAAAAAGTAGCCTATGTCACTCTCCAGGTCCTCAACTATACCCGTGCAAAAAATCACGTCGATCCGTGGCTCTGTTGTGACGTGATTAAAGGACAAATCAACAAACAAAAACACTCGCATTTATAATATTAGTATGATTAGATAATTAAATTGCATAGGAAAACACTGTAATATTATGTCCATACAATGTATTACATCCATACCTACTATTTAGGTATAATGATCGTTTGGCAATATCTGATGCCTTTGGAGTACCTAGTTTGACTTTGACAAAATGGGGCTATCCACGATGGCTATAAGATAAAGTGTGCTAGCCAGCTTAAGATGAGTCGTACATTCAAAGTATCCTGTACATTACGGGGTTCAAGTTATTTGGACCTTATACCTTATATATAAGATTGTGATGTCTATAATTTCTGAACTACTGAACCGACGACCTTGAAATAATTACAGGACAATCTTTAAAGTACCTGCTTTATAACAAAAAAAGAATGAATGAAATCAGAAAATGCCTTAATGAATTACAGCTAAATACAAATTTTGACTTTCATCTCCTTTCCCAAAGGAACCGTGCTGAATTTCTGGATAAAAAGTATCCTATATCATACCTCTTAGTATGAACTTGAATCATGCCAAGTTTCATTTAAATCCGTCCAGTAGTTTCGGCGTGATGCGCGGCCAAGATACAGACATACAGACAAAAAATTACAAAAAAAATTGTTTTGGTTTCAGTATTGATTAAAGAGTGCCCTCAAAAAAAAATTTCAAAATATCTTCAATGTACAGAATTGGTCCTGTTACAGTTTTATTATAAGTATAGATTTATCTGAAATAGTAAATGAGGTTGTCTTAATATTGTATGGAGTCCCTTAAATCCTGTATGAACCTAGTTTGTAAATAGTAAATAAATTATTAATATTGTTCAAAAATAGACTTTGAAATTCGTTTTTGATACAAAGTTATTCTATTCTATACAATGGTTTAAAACTGGTACCTAACATTTTAAAACTACATATATTTTGGAGCTGCTTCGATGTACACTTTGAAAACCCAAAATAAGCAAAAAAATATCAATAATGTGGAGACAGACCATTAGAGGAGCTAATTATAATGGAGCTCATCTAATGGTCTGTCTAAATCTAATCTAATCTATGGTGGATCTAAATAGTGTCTCCTTTAATTTTTCAGAGGATTATAAGCATGGAGAAGGAGAATGAGACAAATTCAAATCGCAAATCCCGAATCGATCTAAATGCATTGCCAACACGACAATATCTTGACCAAACAGTGGTTCCAATATTGCTTCAAGGTTTGTCAGCATTGGCCAAGGAGCGTCCACCGGATCCTATCAACTATTTAGCTGCATATTTATTGAAAAACAAAAATACATTTGAAAATAATGCAGCCGTAAATAATAATCAACCGCCAAATCCACAGACATAGAATTAGTTATAATTTAGGCTAATATTGACACTACACTAGCGGCACGCTATGATGGCCGGTTTGACACATTACAATAGTGATGTGGAATGTCAATTTATTCTCGAACAAAAAACAATTAAGTTTTGTTTTTGTACCTGATTAAATAGGTTTAATAAAACAAAAATGTATATGTTTATTTAATTTATTTGAACGAACTGAATATTTGAATGAAAATGAATATACATACTTTATATGCACACAAGAAACATATGAATACAAAAGATACCAAAAAAGGTGCCACAAAAGGCCATAATTAATCAGATTCGTCCATACTAGTAGTAGCAGTAATGCAGTATCAATATTTGAAATCCAAAGCCAGGTCAAAACTATATCACAATCGCATTGCACTGACAGTTTATACTTTTCGAAGCAACGTCAATTCGAAACTGCTTTGTTTTGCATTGAGCATTGACGCGAGTTTGCCGGAGGTAGTAGTTGTGCTAGCCAGCGATCCTATGTGACGATCGTATTAGATTCCATTTTTAAAAATTTTCAATTTAGAAAACCAAATGCCGAGTTGTGGTATATATCATATAAAAATAAAAATTTTACCTTTTGTATGAAACAGCTGATATTTTTTTGCGATTTCAGAGGTTTGTCCACATAGTGAAAATTGTTCATATTCATAAGTACATTCACCCCTTAAATGGTGCAAACTGATTTTTCTACACTTGTATACATTTTAGAAATCAATTTAATAAATAAATTTTGAGTCCTAAACCTAAAACTACATTCGATAAAATTTATGAATCTGCACATCACTATCGTCAATAAAGTAATACAATTATTTCCTTCAAAGTCGTTATCAATTAATACGGAACTTCATGAGCGGACAAACGTCAAACCGGCCATCATAGCGTGCCGCTAGTGTAGTAACACCTTATCGTAAATGATTAGTGTTAAATGTGTGTTAACTTTTATTCAACTTTCAAATTTAATCAACAGGTAAGGCACAGTTCAGTCTAAGCTATAAGCTTTAAAAACAGAATCTTTATAGTCCAAAATTCTGCATCAAGCATAGAAAGGCATTATTTTTTGTTAACCGACTTCCAAAAAGGAGGAGGTTCTCAATTTGGCCGGTATCTTTTTTTTTTATGTACACCGATTTCTCCGGGATTTCTGGACCAATTCGCGTTTTTTTTTTTTTATTTCACAGAGCATGTTTGCGAAACGGTCCCATAAAAATGTTCACCTTCAACTCCTCAAGCCTGATGCTGCAGGGGTATTGCCCACCTAAACTATGGAGATTTACGAAATGTCGATTATGAATTGATATTGTAGGTAACAAGTATGGACTACATCATAGAGCTCCAAGTCCTAGCTCCTCAATCCTGACGCTGCAGGGTACAGCCTACCTAAAACTGGGGATTTTAGAAATGTTGATTACGAATTGATATTGTAGGTAACAAGTATAGACTACTCACTACATCATGGAGCTCTAGGTCCAGTAGAGCGGAGGGGGCTGCCCGCCCCGGGCCTCTGGTCTAGGGGGCCCCTAAATGCTTCCATGTTCCCTTGATCAAATCCTATATATAAGGCTTTAAATTTATTCTTTGTAGGTACCTATCTAAGAGGTGATTTGGATCTTATGAATATACCACTCTTAAAAGCTTAATAATAAATTCTTTTCAAAAAACCGACTTCTAACGCCACTACAAAGTATAAAAATAATTTTAGTTTGTCCACGTTTGTTGAAGTCGGGCGGGCCTAAATACAAACTATGAAACCGACTCGCGATGCTCGCTCGCTCGCCTGTGAAGATGATAATTTTACTGGCGCAATTAGAATGCCATTAGCCTAGTTTGTCGTATTAGTTTACAAATTGCGAAAAACTAAATTAAATTTGAATTTCGCGGGCAGACTCGTATGCTAATCATCCTTAAGATAAAATATCATAGTATCTTCGCTGTGTGTGACACGCTTAGTCTGTGCATTTTAATTTTTTAGTGTGGGAAGACTACAAATTTTTTCTTGGTCTATTCAGAAAGACCACATCACCAGAGTAAAAAGTTTGTTCCACAAATTCAGAAGATTTTTAACAGTATTTTCATACCATTTTGTACCAAAGTGACGATTCTCTGAAAATGATTGCATCAGTGGCAGTGTAGCAATCGCAATGACCTCTGATTGGCTGAGTTTATGGCAATTTTGCTACATCAATGTATTTTAACCAATAGCGGGAGAGTACCAGCCAATCAGAGGCTGTTGCGATCGTTACACTGATGCGATCAATTTTAGAGCAAACCACCACTGGTGACATTCAGGCTTGTGTCACTTGTGTGGTGTATGCGTAAACCCTTTGTTAACCTTAGTTTTTAAAGATGATTCTAAGGATTCTGTTATATAACACCAGTATAGAGAATTGACGTGGACTATTTTTGATTTTCCTATTGTATACCTACTGTTGTTTTTAAAATATGATGTGTATCATTTAGATGCTATCTCCAACATAGTGTTCAAAATAAAGGGAGTTATATTTTTTCAAACTTTGTTTTTTTAATGTGCTTTTTACCCAATTACGGCAAAGCTATAAGGAAGGGTTATTATTTGCGCAATTAATTATATTGTATGTGTCTATTTACGTATGTCCCACTGTAGCGTCTAACGTACTGAACTGATTTTGATGAATGAGGTGTAAATCGTTTCATTATTATAGTTCAGATGACAAGCTACATGTAATAACATTGTATTGGGAATCTTTTTATTAATAAATGACAGTGATTTGAACCTACTGGTTTAAAGTTTAAACCCCTTTACATTCAAACCAGAAATTGGGCAAAAAAATATGTTATTTGCAAAAGTTACACCCTTATCCTTTACCCCACTACGAATTCATGAAAACGAAATGCAAGTTAACTTCTGTTGGTGTAGGACAAAAGATGTTGAAAAGTGCGAAGCTGTCAGCTATTATTAATCAAATAAGTAAATAACCAAACTTCGTATGTAGTGCATCCTAAGGGCCGGCACACATCTGGCGAGGCGCAGTGCAAATCATACCCTCGAAATTTACGAATCACACGTTAGGGTCATTAATGATGCTCGAGCCTACGCGTCATATCAGGTACGCATTTACGTACGCAATGCGACTGCGCGCCTAGCAATGTCATTAATGGTTTGATAGTAATTATAATAAGCTGCACTGCGCCTCGCCAGATAAGCGCCGGTCCTAAGAGACTCCTTTTAAACCCTTTACAATAAAACACTTGGAACAAGGACTAAATTATTATTTATTTGTCTAATATGCCAGTTTCACCAACGCCGAATAACGTTTTAACTGAGGCCTGAGGGGTATATAAACTCGGTTGAAGGTTAGGTACTCGGCGTTGGTGAAATGGCCACAAACTCAAAACTAATTCTGCTTGGTCCCGCTGGGCGCGACCAGCTCGGTCTCCTCGAGGAACTGCTGGCGGTGCAGCAGCCACGAGTCGTTGTCGTCGCCGCCCTCCTCCGCCGTGATCGTGGACGGCTCGAAGCGTAGCACGTCCGTCTCGATGCTCTCGTCCGTGAGCGAAGGCACCGAGTCGTGCACGGGCAGCGGCACCGGCTCGGGGGGCAGGAACTCCGCCATGTACGCCGTCACGTTGCGTGCTCGCCACACCGCTACCTTACCTGTCATGTTAAAGGTTGGATTATACGGGTCTGCCCGCGTAATTCAAATTTAATTTGGTTTTTCGCAATTTGTAAACTGAAACGACAAAGTAGGCTTATGGCATTCTAATTGCGACGATGGCAGTATCATTTTCACAGGTTTATATAAAAATCTTTACTTGAAAGTTTCCAGTCTAAGAAATTAGTCAGAATATCGAGTTGGACGTGAGTTACTCACAAATTAGTATTAGTCGATATTCTAACTAATTTCTTAAACTGGACACTTTCAAGTAAAGATTTTTATATAAACCTGTGAAAACAATATCATTGCCATCGTCGCAATTCGAATGCCATAAGCCTACTTTGTCGTTTTAGTTTACAAATTACGAAAAACCAAATTGAATTTGAATTTCGTGGGCAGACCCGTATAATCAACCATATAAGCTTATTTAAAACCCGTTGGGCAGCTACCCCTTAGGGGTAGGTACGTAATCAGTTTGTACGGAGCATCGTACTGGAATGCTACATACATATAAACGCTAATGCCATCAAATGAATACGATTTTGATCGACAACTTTTAGACAATCGCACCTCAGATCAAATAGAACCTGGGACCTCTCACTTATATGATCACAGAGTTTACCTACCTTCTTAAGGTCACTGGTCACTGCACAGAATATAAAATTGGAAGTAATCAGATAGGTATATATATTTTAAAAAATATATTTTTTCAACAAACCCTCTGATTTTTTATTCCTCATGATCGTTTTCCATGTTCCATCAAGCCACAGCATCAAGCATAGTAAGTCTAAGTACTTACCTACCTAATTCACGGTTAAGCGTTTGCCAGTCATCGCGTTACGCTTACAAAAAAATACCAAGGCCTTAGGTGTTACTTACTTAGGTAATCCCCTTTATGATTTATGTATTTAACGACACTCACCAAAAGTTTCATCTATTTCAATTTCCTCTTCGCCTTCCCCCAGTTTCTCTTCTTTCGGCGCTTTATCTTCTTTCTCTTCCTCGGCTTCTCCAAATTCCTCAATATCGGGATCCTTCGTCAGCAAATAAAAACCGTGCTGCATGCAATTGGTGTCGAACACGAAGCACCCTGGTCCTTTCGGCTTCCCCTTTAACCACGACCCATGGTAACGCACTCGAGGGTAAATAATTTGCCCTGGACCTTCAATTGTACCGTCTACCCATGTGCCCATAAACTTGATCTGAAAATATTGGATAGAAGCAGGCGATCATAAATTCATCTCAACCCATCGCCGCGCCGGTCCTCTACTGGGGACAGGTCTCCTCGCGATTGAGAAGAGTTTAAGCCATAGTCCACCACACTGGTGACACTGGCCAAGTACGGATATTAGTATTTTAGTAGTAATTTAGACCTCTCAGGCGTGAAGGTTTTTTAAACGACTTTAAAAAAAAAGGAGGTAGGCAGTTAGGTAGTCGGTTTGGAGTGGTTTGCCGATACGCAGTGGCTTTTTAGAAGGCGTTTGCCCCAGCGGCCATCGGTTCTATGATAGAGATCGGCTGAGATGGCCTGCGCAATGCCACCAACCCATTTTGATAAAATATACAGGTGTTGGAATCGTATTCCGCATGTTAATGATTTAAGACTTCATGTGGTAGGTATGTACCTATAATTTTATTTTGTATCCAAACTCGCCTGATATTCAGCAAAGAAATACGTCCCCAAACCGTGACGTCTGCCCTTAAACCAGGCGCCTTCGTAAATGTCGCCATTTGGATAGTAGTAAGCGCCGAAACCATGCTTCAGATCGTGCCTCCAGTCACCCTCGTAGCGAGAGCCGTCGGGGTACATCATCGTCCCTACCCCGTACTTCATCGCCTTTCGCCATTCGCCTAAAAGTAAGATTACAAGACCTGTAGCTTTCGTTGACTTATCGATCATAAGTTCTTTGAACTATGTACCTATCCGCCCATTTCCAATTCGGCTTCACGACTCGCTGAGCTATGTCGATAATTTTGGTTCTCCTACGGACCTCCTCATTTTTGATTTAATCTCGCAGGGATACTCCGAGCATAGCTCTCTCCATCGTCCACTGAGTGACCCTGAGCCTTCTTATGAGGGTCATAGTTAGCGACCAAGGTTATACAGACTTAGGTTAATTACTGGTATAGGTACCTTCATATCGTGCTCCATTTTTGAACACATACAATCCCTTCCCGCTCCTCATCCCTCGACAGTAGCAGCCCTGATAGAAGTCCCTGTTGGGCAACACCGCCCAACCCTCGCCGTGGCGCTCTCCGTCCGCGCTGCGACCGCCGACGTAGATCTGACCAAATAATACTATATGTGCTGTTGCCATGAAAATATCAGCAGGCAAATTCACTCTAGAAAATAAATGAGTGGGTAAGGTAACACTCTAAGAGTCTAGGCTCAATCTCAACTGACACAGCAACGCCTTTTCGAAAATGAAAAAAGTTCTTTGTGACCGGAACCTAAGCATTTCTCTCCGAACACGCATAGCGCGGTGCTATGTCTTTTCTGTACTTCTCTATGGTGTAGAAGCTTGGACGCTGACAGAAGTCATGTCTAGAAAACTGGAAGCGTTCGAGATGTGGGTGTACAGACGTATGCTAAGAATTTCTTGGAGAGACCGTGTACGAAATAGCACTGTGCTACAAAGAATGGGGAAAGTCACAGAGATACTAACAACCATAAAAAGGAGGAAATTAGAATATTTTGGGCACGTGATGCGTAACACCAAGAAGTATGAACTCCTTCAACTTATCATGCAGGGGAAAGTGGCAGGCAGAAGGAGGCCTGGCCGCAGAAGGATATCTTGGCTTAAAAACTTGCGCCAGTGGTTCGGAAAGAGCACAAAATCACTATTTAGAGCAGCGGTCTCAAAAGTTGAAATCGCCCTAATTTTTGCCAACCTTCGCAAGGAGACGGCACGTTAAGAAGAAGACAGAATGGGAAGGGTACATTAGTCTAACACGACGGCGAATTGCATATTGACTGACTTCACACACATTTGAGAACATTATGGAGAACTCTCTGGCATACAAGTTTTCTCGCGAAGTTTTCCTTCACCGTTAAAGCAAGTGATAAGTACATAATAAGTATTTAATTTCTTAAAAGCCACACAATTTTCAAAATTATAGTGTAGTATCAAGTATGTATATTTATTTTCATCATACCTATTCGAAAAACGAATATTGGCTTCAGAGGATAGCGGGAGCAAAATTTAATTTTAACCCCATAGGACTTTTCATTTCTCTCTTCTGATTGGTCCACGTTCGTGCTTTAGTATGTGTCGAAATTCACAAAATAAATGTTTAGAAGCTGTTGTCTTCGATAAGTTAGGTGATCAATTTGTCGATCAGATATAGGTACGCCCATACTGTATCCAACATAAATATTAATGACTTATTATTTAATGATAATTGACCGAGCGAAGCGAGGTCTCTGAGTTTACTAGAGCGATTTGCACTTGTCCGTCCGTCCGTCCGTCCGTCCGTCTGTCAGAGCCTTATAACTTTTGAATTACTGAACGTAATTACTTCAAATTTAGATATTATATGTAAACCGATGGCCTCCAGCCGAAAATGGCTTAAAAAGTTATAAAAATCTTTATTTCAGGGGGGCTCTCATAAAAGCGATTGCGAAGTAAAATTTTTTTTTGCTATTCATAGGTTTTCTGTGTATCATTGTAAAGACAATTTGGAACAGAGTACAAACGTATTTTTTTTTTCCTAAAATTGACGAAATGGGGGGCTTTCAAAGTGGCGATTTAATACGCTCGCTTGAAGACGCTCTCTGGGAAAATTGGTTACATATTTTCAAGTTCTACTTATTTTCTTACTTCACTTGTATCCTGTACTTGAACAACAAATACTAAAATTATATGAATATTATAAAGAAACGAGATTATTTAATTTTTAATGAGCATCAGTAAATTTCACATAGCTTCACAATAATGCTAATAGATGGCGCAGTCATTAACTATTCCATGGAACTACTCGTAGGAGTTACGACTACGATCTATCCTTAAAACAGTTTTGCGTCGAGCATTATTATTTAGGTACATAATATAATAACATATTATTCAATTAAAATTATTCTTTAGTTAAATATCAAACTTCAATAAACTATTAATTGCTGCATTTTGTATATTTTCTATTCGCGTCGATAGATGACGATTTGTACAGATGCCCCTAACCCGTTTTCACTCGTTAGTACCTACACTAGTGGTTCGCCCCGAACTGAGACCTCGCGGTAACGGTATCCCATGATTATTCATTCAATCGATACATGACGACCAAAACTGACATTATTATTATTATGCCCGTTTTCACCAAACATACCTAAATCATCCCCTATGTAGGAGTCTCTTTACGTAGGTAGCTCCAAAACACAATCCTAAGTCCTAACATCCGTCCCAATGTCCTTTTAGGTGTCCCGTACAGGATCGTGATAAAGAAATTGACAGTAATCATCACATAACTTGTCATAGGTAGCCCGTAAAGGTTAGGGAACGTCAGTCAAAACATTGAATTATTATGTAGGTACTAACGAGTGAAAACGGGTTAGGGGCATCTGTACAAATCGTCATCTATCGACGCGAATAGAAAATATACAAAATGATATTTAACTAAAGAATAATTTTAATTGAATAATATGTTATTATATTATGTACCTAAATAATAATGGTCGACGCAAAACTGTTTTTGGGATAAATCGTAGTCGTAACTCCTAGTTCAATGGAATAGTTAATGACTGCGCCATCTATTAGCATTATTGTGAAGCTATGTGAAATTTACTGATGCTCATTAAAAATTAAATAATCTCGTTTCTTTATAATATTCATATAATTTTAGTATTTGTTGTTCAAGTACAGGATACAAGTGAAGTAAGAAAATAAGTACAACTTGAAAATATATAGAAAATTTTCCCAGAGAGCGTCTTCAAGCGAGCGTCTTAAATCGCCACTTTGGAAGCCCCCCATTTCGTCAATTTTAGGAAAAAAATAAAAAAAAAATACGGTTGTACTCTGTTCCAAATTGTCTTTAAAATGATACACAGAAAACCTATGAATCGCAAATAAAAAAAAATTTCTTCGCATTCGCTTCTATGAGAGCACCCCTGAAATAAAGATTTTTATAACTTTTTAAGCCATTTTCGGCTGGAGGCCATCGGTTTACATATTATATCTAAATTTGAAGTAATTACGTTCAGTAATTCAAAAGTTATAAGGCTCTGACAGACGGACGGACGGACGGACGGACGGACGGACGGACGGACGGACGGACAAGTGCAAATCGCTCTAGTAAACTCAGAGACCTCGCTTCGCTCGGTCAATAATAATTCAATGTTTTCACTGACGTTCCCTAACCCTTACGGGCTACCTATGATAAGTTAGGTGATGATTACTGTCAACTTCTTTATCACGATCCTGTACGGGACACCTAAAAGGACATTGGGACGGATGTTAGGACTTAGGATTGTGTTTTGGAGCTACTTACGTAAAGAGACTCCTACATAGGGGATGATTGACCGACAATTTGGAACCGAGTACAAACGTATTTTTTTTTTATTTTTTTCCTAAATTGACGAAATGGGGGGCTTTCAAAGTGGCGATTTAATACGCTCGCTTGAGGACGCTCTCTGGGAAAATTGGTTATATACTTTCAAGTTTTACTTATTGTCTTACTTCACTTGTATCCTGTACTTGAACAACAAATACTAAAATTATATGAATGTTATAAAGAAACGAGATTATTTAATTTTTAATGAGCATCAGTAAATTTCACATAGCTTCACAATAATGCTAATAGATGGCGCAGTCATTAAATATTCCATGGAACTACTCGTAGGAGTTACGACTACGATCTATCCTTAAAACAGTTTTGCGTCGAGCATTATTATTTAGGTACATAATATAATAACATATTATTCAATTTAAATTATTCTTTAGTTAAATATCAAACTTCAATAAACTATTAATTGCTGCATTTTGTATATTTTCTATTCGCGTCGATAGATGACGATTTGTACAGATGCCCCTAACCCGTTTTCACTCGTTACACTAGCGGCACGCTATGATGGCCGGTTTGACGTTTGTCCGCTCATGAAGTTCCGTATTAATTGATAACGACTTTGAAGGAAATAATTGTATTACTTTATTGACGATAGTGATGTGCAGAGATTCATAAATTTTATCGAATGTAGTTTTAGGTTTAGGACTCAAAATAGATAATATTATAGAAAACGAACATATAATTATTAATGTAGGTGATGATAGCAGTGACGACAGTGAAAATAGTAGTATGGACGAATCTGATTAATTATGGCCTTTTGTGGCACCTTTTTTGGTATCTTTTGTATTCATATGTTTCTTGTGTGCATATAAAGTATGTATATTCATTTTCATTCAAATATTCAGTTCGTTCAAATAAATTAAATAAACATATACATTTTTGTTTTATTAAACCTATTTAATCAGGTACAAAAACAAAACTTAATTGTTTTTTGTTCGAGAATAAATTGACATTCCACATCACTATTGTAATGTGTCAAACCGGCCATCATAGCGTGCCGCTAGTGTAGTACCTACATAATAATTCAATGTTTTCACTGACGTTCCCTAACCCTTACGGGCTACCTATGATAAGTTAGGTGATGATTACTGTCAACTTCTTTATCACGATCCTGTACGGGACACCTAAAAGGACATTGGTACGGATGTTAGGACTTAGGATTGTGTTTTGGAGCTACTTACGTAAAGAGACACCTACATAGGGGATGATTTAGGTATGTTTGGTGAAAACGGGCATAATAATAATGTCAGTTTTGGTCGTCATGTATCAATTGAATGAATAATCATGGGATACCGTTACCGCGAGGTCTCAGTTCGGGGCGAACCACTAGTTTAGGTATGTTTGGTGAAAACGGGCATAATAATAATGTCAGTTTTGGTCGTCATGTATCAATTGAATGAATAATCACGGGATACCGTTACCGCGAGGTCTCAGTTCGGGGCGAACCACTAGTTTATTTGTGTTTTATACTTTCAATATACGATGTCTATACATAGTAGGTTGATACTCCTAGCTTTTTCTCATAGGTAATGATGAAAAATATTGTGTGTCATTGGGGGCCAAAATATTTTGTTCTCGGGCGGCGTATATTGAATTCCTCGCTACGCTCAGGATTCTACTTTAGAATCCTTCACTTCGCACTGAATTCAAAATAACGCCCTCGGGGAACAAAAAATTTCTTTGGCCCCATATAACACAAATAAGTATTATTTATAGCGATCTGAGGGTGAGACGGTGTAACTTTCGAAAGAAGCAAAATATAGGTAGGTACATAAGTATGTATGAGATGAGCCAATCATAATATTATTATCCGATAAATTGCGTCGGTCGTCTCGACTCTCGACTCTCGGTCGGTGTTGAAAACTGAATCTTCCGTCTTCCGGGTACGAATATCATACTTTAGCTTAGCTAAGTAGGTAGGTATAAAATTGATATTATTCAATAGGTATTTGCTTACACCGATCGTGTCCTCATCTTCAGGTCCTTCACCTTTATCTTCGGCCATTGTTATTCAAATAAAAACCCGCTAGAATTGTAAATCTTTGTTGTGAATGCGAAAGGCGCTAATAATAGTTTGACAAGATTGCATGGCATTGTTGTCTGTGTCTGATTAATGATTAATGACAATCATTATGTTTTTCTTATAGGTACCTAATAACACAAGAAGTATCTACCGACCCTTCTACTATCTATGTATCCAGGTACCTACTTATTTTTGGTAGGTAGGCCTCAAGAAGCTTTAATACAGAATTCTTAGATACGTATTGGCTTAACTTTTAGGTAAGCTGTTATGTATAGGTACCTATCTTACCAGTTACCTACCTTAAATCTACGATCTATGTTCTTACCTTTACTTACCTCACTTACCTGCCATGGAATGAAACCTAGAGGTATGGAAGCAGTAGGTATGGAACTAATATTTAATATTTACTAGTACATAATATATTTACCTATTTTTGCGTCAGTTCATTTTAACACCGGAGGCGACCGCGTCGCGTGACGCGTCGCTTCAAGAGTTTAGATGGTATTTTTCACAGCAATGATAGAAAAATAATGACCTGGGGAGGTAGGTACACCATTAACGTTTGCATTCTATACCTACCTACCTATACCTACAAACGATATAATTATTATGAACGTGAGTCTTTTCTAGATTATTTAAATAACACGAGGAATGTTGAAACAGAAATAGTTTATTTTTAAGAACCGTCAATAATAATAAATTAACACATTAAAATAACACACAACACACTACAGCAACTTAGGCAAATGGGAAAAGCTGGAGAAATATAATTAAAAACATGAATGGTCAGCTATGACTAGATAATACATATACCTAGGTATTAACTATTAATATTGAAGAAACACGATCAAATGGATGCCTTTATTTAAAAAACAACAAAAATAATAATCTATACTTATAAAAAGACTTGTCCTGACTGACTGACTGACTGACTGATCTATCAACGCACAGCCTAAACCACTGAAGCTAGAAACTTGAAATTTTGACAGTAGGTTCCTTCTATGACGTAAGGGAGCACTAAGAAAGGATTTTTTGAAATTCCACCCCCAAGGGGGTTAAATGGGGGGTTAAAGTTTGTATGAAAGTCTGTCATTTTTAAAGTTATACCCATGAAACTCGGTATTTGGGCTTTAAATTAAAAATAAAGAGTTACGTGTTTCACAGTTTTTGAAAATTACACCCCTTTGGGGGTTAAATAGGGGTTGAATGTTTGTATGACAGTCTTTCATTTTTCAAGTTATGTTTATGAAACTTGGTATTTTGTTTCTTGATTAAAAATAAAGAAGTACGTATTTTACAGTTGTTGAAAATTTTACCTCCGAAGGGGTAAAATAGGGGTTGATAGTTTGTATGAAAGTCCGCCATTTTTCAATTTATGTTTATGAAACTTGGTATTTTGGCTGATGATTAAAAATAAAGAAGTACGTTTTATACATTTTTTGAAAATTCTACCCTTTAAGGGGTAAAATAGGGGTTGATAGTTTGTATGAAAGTCCACCATTTTTCAAGTTATGTTTATGAAACTTGGAATTTGGGCTCATGATGAAAAATAAAGAAGTAAGTATTTTACATTTTTTGAAAATTCTACCCCCGAAGGGGTAAAATAGGGGTTGATAGTTTGTATGAAATTCCGTCATTTTTTAAAATTTTATATATGAAACTTTGTAATTAGGCTTTATATTAAAAACAAAGAAGTATGTCTTTCACAGTTTGTGGAAAATCTACCCCCAAAGGGGTTAAATAGGGGATGGAAAGGGTCCGTCTTTTTCAAGTTATATCCACGAAACTTGGTATTTTGGCTCTTGATTAAAAACAAAAAATTCCGCATTTCACAGTTTTTGAAAATTCTACCCCTAAAAGTTTTAAATACAGGTTGAATGTTTGTTTTTTTTATCCCGATAAAACCAGTCGTTCCCACGGGATTTTCAAAGAACCTAATTCCACGCGGACGAAGTCGCGAGGGCAACAGCTAGTAATAGATAGATTATTCCAAAGTTTCATTAGAGACGAACTAGGCATACCTACAGAACCCATTGAATTGACGGCAAATCCATGCAGCAAATCACAGACTTTTATATTTAATATTATGTTAATAATATATAATTTACTTTAGCCTCAAAACTAATGTCAATCTTAAAGTTTTAACAAAGCTAAATATCTATCAAGCATTAAAATTAATACGTAATAAACATAATTAAATTAAAAATTAATAAGTAATAATCATAGCACTGAAAATACTATGGCATTCGATTTTAAAAGACGTAAAGCAATGTTAGTTTGCAATAAAAAGGCAACGAGTCTGGAACAAAAAATAGTAACTAACCATAAACTTAATCCTAAATTTGTACTTTTAGGTTCCTTTTTTCAAATAATGTTATAGAATTGGCAATGTACTAGATTTCTGGCAAGCGACAACGCGTTCCTAACTAGGTACTTAAGTTATTGATTAACAACTAAAAGTTCAGTTATAGCCGATTGATAAACAAGGCCGGACCTAAAGCATTCTGTAGGTCATGCGGCCGACACAATGACCTCAATCGACTCAAATTCCAATCAAATGTTGAATTTTAAACAGATTTCTTTCACTTCCTTCATGAATGACCTTTTTTGGATACGTGTCAACACATAATTTTATCAACGTGGCGGTGCTTGGGGTGGTGCCTCTTCCAATTTACCCCAAACTACGTTACACATTTCTCGCACTAGCGCCTGTTCACCAGAGTCTAGGTCTGGAGCTGGCCTTCGTCTTTCTCTTTCTACTCTTTCTCTTACTTCTAGCACTTGTAGAGCACGAACTACAGCTTCTGGACGTTCACTTAGACCACTTCCAGCACCTTTTTCTGCCTCCAAACGTCTCACTTTTTGCTCTAAATCACGAACATATTGAACTGTGCGTTCTGCCAACTGCGGGTGTGTTATAGACGCTGTAGAGGCTGGAGGGCGAGATATCTCTTCCGCGTTTGTCCCACTACTACTACCATCACCATCATCTCTTTCTCTCCCAGCAGTTCTGCCACAGTTAACGCACGTAGTTCTCTCGCGCTCTTCGTCAAGATATAGACACAATTCTTTCAGCTCTAAATTGTCTCTTATTAACTCCTGCTGTTTATCGTCTAACTCCCGCAATTTACTCTGATAAGCCGAGACTTCTTGACGCATGACAGAAGCGGTGTACCGACCAAATCTTTGCCATTCCCGAGCCAACTTTCGGCCTTTTTGTCGATCATCATCCAAAAAACAACACAAGTCACGGAGTTCTTGGTTATCTTCATTTAGACGACGATTAGCCTCCTTCAATGATTTTATTTCGTCTAAAAGTGTTTGAATTTGCCGTCTTTGATCATTCGGTTGCCTAGAGCCATCAGACTCAATACGCTTTGTGAACTTGAGCATATCAGCAGATCGCCTATGGATTTGCTCTTCCTCCAAATTCCGTTGTACTCGTTGAGTATCGTCGGCACTCCTCGCTCGCGCTGTAGTCTCCACGGGCTCGTGAACAATTGCTTTTGTGATTATCTCACCGGGTGGTCTTAACGCGCGAAGGGCAGCAGCCGGCACCGGGTAACCAACTGGGTAACCTTGAAGATATGGCACTTGCGGATAAGGGCCAGTAGAATACAGCACAGGCATAGAACCTTGAATTCCCGGTGGATATTGCAATTTATTAGGGTCTATATTGTGTTTTGCAGCGTTAGGATGTTTAAACTCTTTAGCGCCCGCGTCAGTAGTGGCTAGTTTCGAGCTCGCAGCGGCAGGTGGCGGCGGATGATAGCGCGGTGGAAAGTTGACCGGTTCCGGGCCCTGTTTACCTAGTTGTTGTTGTTTGTGTTTGGTGAATTCGCCCGAATTTTGCCTGATTGACATTGTCGTTGAGGCTGATCAGCGAACAGTCATTAGCCGCTGTGCTCCGCGTTGTTTCCTAGGCACATTTCCAAATCATGAGGATTGCGTACATATAATAGTTGTAGCAACATGGGTTCAACGGCTGGTCCTTGAATGAACGGAGGTGGGGAACGCCGCCGGCTGCGTAGGCTGTGGACCGTGGCATTCACACAATTAACGATATCGCTTCAGAGTTCACACCGCGAATTGGCTTTGTTATGTATCGAGTTATGTTTATAATAGCTTTTAAGCGATGCGTGAGGGTTTTGAGGTTGTATTTATGTTGATAGCGGAAAACAGGTCACGATCGATGCTCAGTCTGGCAAGAAAACGCGGGCACGCGCGGGGCGCGTAGTTGTGACTGGCTTCACGTTACCTGCGCCTGCGCACCGTCTTCGCTGCGAAGGCTTTAGCGGCGTGCGGCGTCCCGCTCTACCACGCTCTCTCTTACCTGTGAATGCACACATGAGTAATGTAGGCACTCACTCACATTGAACACATAGAAACTGCAATACGATTTCGCTGGTTTTTTGCTCTCACATTTTGTAATGTAATACAAAATATCGTATTAAATAATAAAAGCACGAATGCATAGGTACTACTACACCTAGGTAGGTACCTACTTGCTTTTTGTTTCATAGCAATACATAATTATCTACTTAACTTTAAATAATATTTGACTTAGGTTTTTTATGATTATTATCTACCCTACAATAATATACAGACAGGGTAGCAATATCACCATTCACCATCAGTCGAATTAAATAACAAAGTCCCATATTATATAAGCTGAAAGTAACCTTATCTAAAAGAAATTCTCAAATTAGATTTTAAGGGTATTTTAATATTATCTACCTATACTATACTTAGAGGTAATGCCTAAAAATTACCTTAGGCTTAAATAAATTAAAGTGCGAGTCGTGCGCCGAGGGTTCCGTACCAACCCAATAAACCGCCATTATATTACTAGTGGTTCGCCCCGAACTGAGACCTCGCGGTAAAGGTTTCCCATAATTACTAATTATTCATTCAATAGACACATGACGATCAAAATTGACACTATTATTATTTTGCCCATTTTCACCAACCATATCTACCTAAATTATCCCCTAAGTAGAAGTCTCTTTACGTAGGTAGCCCCTAAATACAATCCTAACATGCCAATGTCATTTTCACCTTTAGTTGTCCCGTAGAGGTTCGTAATAAATAACAAAGTTGACAGAAAGCGTCCCCTAACTTAACATAGGTAGCCCCTAAATGTTAAGGAACTGTAGTGAAATCAGGCATCAATAGGTACCTACCTATATAGGTATAGTTTTTTGGAACATTCAAATTTAATTATTTGTTCACAGCGTCGTCTATCGACACGATCAGATAACATGCAAAAACAACAATGCATAAAACTTCACTTCACTTTTTTTTAAATTAATTGATTAATTTTTAGGGTTCCGTACCCTAAGGGTACCAACGGGACCCTATTACTAAGCCTACGCTGTCCGTCCGTCCGTCCGTCCGTCCGTCCGTCCGTCTGTCAGCGGGCTGTATCTCGTAAACCTTAATAGATAGACAGATGAAATTTTCACATATTATGTATTTCTATTGCCGCTATAACAACAAATAATAAAAATTAAATTAAATTATTTTTTTTTTTTTTCTCAAACTAGGGCTTTAATTAGCAGAACTTAGACAAACTTTTGTTATACGGTTACACGACGCGTTCGATCAGGTAAGAAGCAAAAAGCATAGACAAAGTGTTGCAACTTGCAATATCGCGGGCAACAATCTGCCCATAGACTAATACAAATATAATATTATTTTTAACTATCTATTTAATATATTTAATTACCTATTTTTACTCTAAAATTAAAACTACCTATTTTTACTCTAAAATTAAAACTACCTAACACATTAAAAAAATTAAATTAAAATATTTCCATGGGTAAGTACATGAAAATATTTTAATTTAATTTTTTTAACGGAACCCTAAAAGAGCGAGGTCCGACTCGCACTTGGCCGATTTTTTAATGTATTAGTACTTCTGCTGCGTTTGCAATATGAGATGAGAGCGCCATCTATTGACATGATTGTGAAGTTCTGATAAAAATACTGCAGCTCATTAAAAATTAAATAATTTAGTTTCCTTATTATATTTATCTAATTTTAGTATTTGTTGTTCAAGTACATGATATAACGCTAATAATTATAAAAGTTTCAAGCACGGCCTATCAAGCGATCGTGACTTCTGAGGTCAAATATAATCTCCACTTTGAGAGCCTCCCATTACGTCAATTTTAAGAAAAAAATTAAAAAAAACATTTTTTTGTACTCTGTTCCAAATTATCTTTAAAATGATATACAGCAACCCTAAAAAATCACAAAAAAAATATTTTATTACGCATTCGCTTCTATGAGAACCCCCCTGAAATAAAGATTTTTATAACTTTTTAAGCCATTTTCGGCTGGAGGCCATCGGTTTACGTAATATTATTATACTTATCTAAATTTGAAAATCGGTTTTTCGTGAACTTTCGAAAACTTGGTTATTAGATTTAAATAATAAAAATATACTCTTATAAGTTATTTTAGAAAACCACCTGTTGAGTGTGGTAAAATAGGGGACGAAATTTTCAAAAATAAAAATACATTGAAATTGCGATATCCATGGGTGCGAACTGCGAAGTCGCGGTTTTTACTAGCGGTAGGACTTTTTTCGATAGGCTTTTTGCAGCGGGAAAATTTATCTTTTTATAATCTCATTGAAAATCAGAAATTCTACGCGGACGAAGTCGCGGGCGACCGCTAGTAGTTGTAGTATAACTACTGTTACTGTGTACCACTAGTAATAGTTATAGTATACGTTATAATTATAAGATAACTATTACTAGTGGTAAATACATAATAATATTATTGCTTTTATCCGTCTACGTTATGGGTATAGGTATAGGTTATCTTCTAGGACGCGAGGTCCAAGTTCGGGGCGAACTGCACTAGACTAGAATCACCGAAGTAAAACAAACTTGACCTTATTGGTCCGACCCGCGCATAGACCGTACGTCCTAGGTCCTAACTACACATTTCACCAATACAATATTTCACAGTAGGCATCAGTGATTGCATTCATATAATGTAACCCGTAGGTAGTGGGACAAGTGTTGTATCAGTAGTCGGTGGTTACTGGTTAGTCTTCGAACAGTGTTTGCACTTAACAGTCTTAGCACAAAGATGGCACGGCCACGCTCTTTTAACTTAATTATATCGCTTGCTGTAATGTGTGTTTGTGGTACGTACAGTGACATCTGTTTATTTTAACATGTTCAAAAAATTTATGCTAAGTGGAAAAAATTAAGTAACAAAATATTAAACATAAAAAATTTTAATAGGCAGTAGTGCCTACTACTACTTTAAAAGTAAATGATTATAAGGATACCTACTTATTTACATTATGTACTTAGTTTTCAGATCTTTTTTTTTTTCAAAATATTCTTACTGTTTTGGTGTCTAATGTCTATACTAACGTATAGGTACCCCGTACCTACAGGTAGGCAACACAGGGATAAAATTATTGTGAGTGAAAAATATCGCCACTAACTAAATACACAGGTAGCTACCCTGTTGTTCTATTTCTAACCGACTTCCAAAAAGGAGGAACACAATTCGGCCGGTATCTTTTTTTGTGCAAGTGAACAAAAAAATTGGAGTAAATAATTTAATAACTGCTAGTCGCCACAGAGTATTGAGCACAGTATTGTCTCACTCGGGACTCCGGCCTAGTGAGGGTACTCTCCAAGCTTCCGCAGTGATGTTATTCCAGGATCTTGAGACCCCAAAGTTCAACAGTTCTCAAGGTAATATCCGAGCCTGCAGAAACCTTGTCTGAATAGTACATTATGCCTCGTTGGTCTAGTCTAGAGGTTGATGATGAGGTCCCGGGTTCGATTTCTGGGACGGGACTCGGGCTAATAAACGCATTGGGGTTTTCTTTCAAGAAATTCTCAGCCCTAGCCCGGAGTTAGGACTTAGGAAGTTGGCGGTGTGTCACCCGGAGTGCGGCGGAGAGCACGTATTTACGTGCACGTCTTGTTTACTTTTCGTCGGACCTGCGTGATGCGCCTGATATCTCCGGTCGTGTAGGATTTCGGTCCTATCGGACTATGAGAGTGAGGGAATAAAGAGTGCACCTGTGTTTTCGCACACACTTGTGCACTATAATACCTGCCGCGCAGATGGCTATCTCGTTCTCTCAAATATGGTTGAACGAAGCAACGGTTGGGTCATGCATCATACTCGTGAACGGGTGCCATCGCACCGGCGGGAATGGAGCTACTTTCTGTCTGCCCATCTTAATATGTATTGAATTGTATAGTCGGAATTATAATTCGATTCCACGTTTGACATTAGCTACTGTCATTTTGTAAAATAATGATACCACATATAATAGTGTAGTGATGAACACAAAAATCGATAAACAATCGCGATTTATGTTTATGTAATCATAATAATGGTGTGCCAATTAAAGACTAAATTATTGATTTTTATTTAAATAAATACATAATTACTTACTCATAGTAATTATTTATTAATTAGTAACCGTAATACATCAAATATTAATAAATAAAATATTATTATTATTATAAATAATATATTAATAAATAAAATATTACCATAATACATCTATTTGTTTTATTTCTCATGTTCCTTCATGATCACATTTTTTTATTTATTTCACACACAATTATTAAAGAAAACTCTCAGATCCTTAATAAAATTAATCGTCATAACTAAATTATCCGTTCAGAAATATTTAATTTCCTGATATACTTAGTTTCTATTAAAGTAGTAGTTGTTTAGATATACTACTATAAACGAGAGGAATCGATTCGGAAATATTCCATTTCCGTATCGAATAATTTCGTAACGTCACTATTTAGTATTTGTCATAACGTTGCAACACTGAAATTGTCAAATCTGGAATCGAATTAAAATTCCGACTATAAGTAGGTATGCATTTCTGGAACTTCCCCTCATTGTGGATTGTGGAAACACTGTATACACTGCATACATAGCATTTATGGTAAACTGTTTTGATAAAAGCAACTGCCGAGTTTCTAGCTGGTTCTTCTCGGTAGGAAGGGCATTCCGAACCAGTGATGGATTCTTCGACGATTCAAAGGCACTTGTAAAAGTTTATTTGAATAAAAAATGTTTCTATTCCATTCTGAGGAGGTTGGCCGCCGCGACCGAATTCGGACAGGAGGGCATGCAGCTATATGCAGTGAATAGTGATGATGACGTTTCTGTTTGCAGTGGTGGTAGCGCAGAGGAAGCCCATCAAGGAGGCGCTGTTCCTCAACACGGACGCCTTCAACACCACGGCGGAGGACTGCGTGTGGCGCCGGGAGCGGGAGCCTTGTCCAGACCCCAACGTCACTCTCAATCTTTACACAGAAGCTGAGCCCTACAAAAAAGAGGTTAGTTTATTTTTTAGGGTTCATAAAATTCAAAATTATTTATTTCGCGTAGGCCAACCTGTGGCTCTTATGAAACATTATGACTCTACCACCGGAAAGCGGATTCTGCTGAGAAGACCCGGCAGAAACTCAGCAGTTAACACTTTTCAAAATAATCATTTTACAATATTATTATGTAGCTATTACACTGTAATAAGTTTTTTATACTGTTTTGTAAGCAGCTGGATGCCAAGCCGATTTATCCCATGCAACTTTGTTAGTTTGTTCCGTACGGAAAGGGTGCCAAGTCAACTGCCAACGGGACCCGTCCGTCCGTCCGTTAAATAATAGCTGGTGTTATCTTGTACGATGATACGGAACCCTTCGTGTGTGGATCTGACTCACACTTGACCGATTTTATTATTTTAATCTCAATCTATGTATTTAATTTATTTTTGCTTAACTGTCTTATACTGGTAAACATTGGTGGTCGTTTCTCGCAAATAAATCGTTAACAACGCTTTAAGCACAGCGTATAAGCTCTTCTGACGATGCAACCGGCCACAAGCGAAAGCGCCCGGCTACGTCCGTCGCTTTGTTCGTCGGTTACACGTTTCTCCGAAACCTTTCATTTTATGTGATTTGTTTACTTTTGAGACCGCCAAGAAAAAATAAATTCAGTAAGTAGGTACAAGTAGGTCGTAGGGAGCCGCTGGATGCAGGCGGCCGACCGAGGCCTGTGGAAGTCCATTCAAGAGAATTTTATTCAACAGTGGACGTCAATCGGTTCATAAAGAAGAAGAAGTACCTATTCCTAATTCCATGAAAAGATATTGCTTGTCCGTAGGTAATTAGTTGAACTTTGAGTTTTGACCATAATTGCCTACTTAATTAATACCTAAACAAAATATCCTTAATGCGATTAGATTACCGATAATAATACCTAATTGTCTCCTTAGTGCCAGTACGTACAAAAAATTAAAACAAACCTACTTGTTATCAGCGGAAACAATGTATAATTTAGGAGTAGGATACTTTCTAACACAAAATCTGCTTTGTATTCTCCTGGCGCGAATAACGGCGAAAAGCGCGTGCGACTCTACCATTGCATTCCTTGACCGCAAACAAACACTAGGTAGGTATAGCTAACTAGGTAAATCCACCAACTTAAGGTTGATTATACGGGTCTGCCCGCGAAATTCAAACTTAATTTGGTTTTTCGCAATTTGTAAACTAATACGAAAAACTAAAAGGAAAAAGTAGGCATATGTTATTCTAATTGCGCCAATGGCAGTACTATCATCTTCACAGGTTTATATAAAAATCTTTACTTGAAAGTATCTAGTTTAAGAAATTAGTCAGAATATCGACTAATTTGTGACTAACTCACGTCCAACTCGATATTCTGACTAATTTCTTTAACTGGACACTTTCAAGTAAATTTTTTTATATAAACCTGTGAAGATGATACTGTTATCGTCGAAATTAGAATGCCATAAGCCTACTTTGTCGTATTAGTTTACAAATTGCGAAAAACCAAATTAAGTTTGAATTTCGCGGGTAGACCCGTATAATCAACCTTAATCTGTTGAGTTGACGGCGTCGCTTGTGGAGAGTTTAGTATTGCTACTTTAAAGTTAAGAAAAACGTGGAAATCAGTACGTGAATTTTCATAACTCTGTATGACACTCGCACCCGAAAGAACTGAAGCAGCAAACACCAATGAACACTTGGACAGCGGGATTGAGCGAATGAAATTGAATAGGTACGAGTAGATAATTATGATGACAGTAATAAAGAATCAATGAAATCAAACATCTAATGAAATAGGATTCATAGATTATAAACTATAAAACTCGACCAAACCTTTTTTTTTGCTGAAATGAGATATTTTTTCGAAATTGTATGATACTTCCGAACATCATCCAACAGTTTTTCAAAATTTGTCATCATGTCTATTAGAAATTGCGGCAATTTGGTTTAGCGATCGCATCAAGCCGTTTAGTTTTAGGTATCTGGTCAGGCTTTCAAAAACAGATGTAACAGATGTACTCCTGAAGGCGTTTAGCCTTCCGGAGGTTTCCACATTACAATGGGACAAAAAAAGAAATAAAATTCAATTCAGGCAGCTCATTCAAAATAAATATTTACCTTGTAAAATTGTTATCTAGCTATATCCCTAGCCATAGTGATATCTGATAGGTGTCTAATAAGAAACATGAGCGCCGAACCTTGGCCCTTTAGTGAAATCGCACACTTTACCTGACCTCTACACGAATCGTCGCCGTGCAGTGGAAACTGGAAACAGTGGTAACTGGTAGGTAGTAGGTGCTTAGTTATTATGACATTTCGCATTAATTCCATTTATTTTATGTAATTTTGGGAAACAACTCAAACGGGTGTCAGGGCTTATACCTAAAAGGCTTTAGGTTAAGTGCCCCTTGTGCTACGAAAGTATGGAAGCTGCTTCTGGTAATAATAATTATTAATTTATATTAAATTTACATATCTTGATAATACCTAATGCAGTCGTTACCCGTGTTACTACCAGTCTTTCTACTAGTAGTGAGAGGATAAAAAATCTTTTTTGAAATAAAAAAAACATAGACATAGGCATATATCTAATCTTGTATCATATACATATCTATAAAAGTTCTGTTACGTTCTGAACTGTTACGTTCCCTCAAATATGGTTGAGTGAAGCAATGGCTGGATCATACGTCATGCTCGTGAACGGGTTCCACCAGCGGGAATGGGGCATGGGGGATACAGTATATGCAATAAACTATTTAGGTTTGAACACGTTACCCCATATGATATTATCAAAACATTTAAATCATTGCAAAATAAAAAAACAGGAGATCTATGGGGAATATCAGTTAAATTAATTCACAATATCATTGATATTATTGCGTCTTATCTTGCTTTAATTTTTAATAAATCTGTAGATACTGGATCTTTTCCAGACCTAATGAAATGTAGCAAATTAATACCTCTTTATAAATCGGGAAGCAAATTTGACCCGAATAACTACAGACCAATTTCAATTTTGCCAACTCTCAGCAAGATTTTCGAAAAAATAATGTTCAACCAACTGCTTCTACACTTTAACTTAAATAAACTTCTTCACCCTGAGCAGTACGGTTTTACTAAGGGTCGATCAACAACCGATGCAGCCGCAACGCTGTTACAACACATTTTCGATGCATGGAATAACTCACAGAATGTCATTGGTATTTTTTGTGATTTATCAAAAGCCTTCGACTGCGTTGATCACAAGACCCTCTTACTTAAACTGAGCCACTATGGTATTAAAGATATTGCACTTAGCCTCATTGCGTCTTATCTAAGGGATCGTGTTCAAAGAGTGTGTGTCAATGATGTAAAATCATCCGGATCAGCCTCAGTAATGGGTGTACCCCAGGGTTCTATTCTAGGTCCATTCATGTTTTTGATTTACATAAACGATTTACCATATTTTGTCCAAAATACTTGCGATATTGTACTATTTGCTGATGATACGTCTTTGATTTTCAAAGTCGATAGGAAAAAAGACAATTTTGACGATGTAAATAATGCATTATCTCAAGTTTCTGAATGGTTTACGGCAAATAATCTACTTTTAAATGCTAAAAAAACAAAGTGTGTTGAGTTTTTATTGCCTAACACCAGAACTGTCAGTAAAAATTTAAAGATAAGTAATGAATCCTTGAAAACAGAGGACTCCACAGTGTTCTTGGGATTAACCCTGGACTCAAAGCTGCAATGGGGCACCCATATAGCAGTACTTGCTGGCAAGCTCAGCTCTGCTGCTTACGCTGTTATGAAGATTCGACAGATAACTGACATAGAAACTGCAAAAATTGTTTATTTTGCATATTTCCAAAGTATTATGTCATACGGAATCTTAGTATGGGGTAAAGCGGCCGATATTGGAAAAATTTTTGTATTGCAGAAGAGGGCGATTCGCGCAATCTATAATTTAAAGCCGCGGGATTCGCTTCGAGAAAAATTTAAAGAAATAGGCATTCTTACAGTAGCTTCACAATATATTTATAACAATATAATATTTGTCAGACAAAACATTGTGAATTACAAAAAAAAGGGTGAATTACGAGATAGGCAGGTTAGAGATCCAAATAGGCTCGTGATTCCTCGACTGCGCCTCAAGAGGGTCCGAAAGACATTTGTGGGAATGGGCGTGACGTTCTATAATAAAATTCCACAGTCGATCTTGGACTTGCCTTTACACAAGTTTAAGAAATCGATTAAAACTACGCTCATGAAAAAAGCATATTATACGATTGAAGACTATATAAATGACAAAAAAGCGTGGATGTAATTCGTTCCAGCGATTCATGAGACAGTAGGTAATGATTAACCTGTATAATTGTATATCAAAATAATTCTATTCTATTCAGAGTTTCCACTTAATTTGTGTACAAGTCATATTTTAAAATGAGTATTTGATTTGAATATTAGTTTCAATTCGATGCCTTAAGATGGGTAGCCTAAGTATGTCACACTCTCTTTAACATTTCTGCGGTGGTGTCGTGTGATGCGGGTTGTTGCGTTCCCTAAAATATGGTTGAGCGAAGCAATGGCTGGGTCATGCGTCATGCTCGTGAACGGGTGCCACCAGCGGCAATGGGGCTACTTTCTGTCTGCCCGTCTTGACATGTGTTGAATTATAATTAGAAATAATTACGTATGCTTTTGTGGACCTTTCCCTCATTGTGGAAACTCTGCATACATAGAATATCTGATAAGTATATTGTAAAAGTATTTTGAAAAGAGCAACTGCCGAGTTTCTTGCTGGTTCTTCTCGGCAGGAACGGCATTCCGAACCAGTGGTAGACTCATTGACGATTCAAAAGTACTTGTAAAAGTTTATTTGAATAAAAAAACATTTCTATTCTATTCTATTCTATTCTAGTATGGTTGGCAATCCTATATGGTGCTACAAAGTAGGCAGATATAATTAACACAAGCGACGGAATGGTAATTAGGAATAATTACTTACAAAACATCACATTGTTACTGATAAAGTGATAACTCCACAAACAATGCGTTTTGCAAGTGCGCTAGTATGTTTTAAGTGACATAGTGTCCCAATAATGCAACGTGTTCGCCATTTCACGTTAAATCATAATTTATGTACGTTGTATCTTAAATATATAAAATTATTGCATATATTTAACCCACGCTACGATATGTGATGCAAGATACGCAAACTAGATCGATCGATCGAGTTTTAAGAACCAAGACGATTCATCCAAGCTATCGCCGCCATACTACTGGGCATAGGTCTCTCATGAGAAGAGGTCATAGTCCACTAAGCTGGACAAATGATGAGTAGGTATTGGATAACTTCACATACCTACTTTTGAGACATTATGGGGAACGCTTAGGCGTACAGGTTTCGAGCCATTCGCCCACAACAGCGGCCTGGACTTTTCCCTACACTTCGAGGACCCTAGCCATGATGGCATCCCTAAGCTGAATCGTTTCGGCTTTAAGAATGTTACCGGGGAAGCGTTCTTTATCTGCGCTATATCCGTTTAGGAGGCCTAATGGCCCGTACATCCGTATACTGGTCTACGGACCATCGGAGAAGACCCCGCCGCGCTCTCTAAAAAGCAAAGACGAATGATTAAAAAGTTTAGATAATGATTAACACCATATATATCCTTCTCTATGATTAACACTGGGCTGGCTGTCCCCACAGATTAATGATTATGTATACCAGGCTGTTCCTATACAAATGACAGCTTAAATTAACTAGTGGTTCGCCCCGAACTGAGACCTCGCGGTAACGGTATCCCATGATTATTCATTCAATCGATACATGATAACCAAAACTGACATTATTATTATGCCCGTTTTCACCAAACATACCTAAATCATCCCCTAAGTAGGAGTCTCTTAACGTAGGTAGCTCCTAAATACAATCCTAAGTCCTAACATCCGTCCCAATATCCTTTTAGGTGTCCCGTACAGGATCGTGATAAATAAGTTGACAGAAAACATCAATCACCTAACTTATAGGTAGCCCGTAAAGGTTAGGGAACGTTAGTGAAAACATTGAATTATTTATCAAACATTGAATTTAACTCGTAGTTCCATGGGAATAGTTACTGACTGCGCCATCTATTAGCATTATTGTGAAGCTATGTTGATGCTATATGAATTACTGACGCCCATTAAAAATTAAATAATCTCGTTTCTTTATAATATTCATATAATTTTAGTATTTGTTGTTCAAGTACAGGATATAAGTGACCTAAACACATAAAATCAGTTTGAAAATCCATAGCGGATTTTTCTAGAGAGCGTCTTCAAGCGAGCGTATAAAATCGCCACTTTGAAAGCCCCCCATTTCGTCAATTTTAAGGGAAAAATTAAAAAAAAATTATTTTTGTACTCAGTTCAAAATTATCTTTAAAATGATACGTAACAATTTTATGTAACGCGATATTTTTTTTTTACTTCGCATTCGCTTCTATGAGAGCCCCCCTGAAATAAAGATTTTTATAACTTTTTAAGCCATTTTCGGCTGGAGGCCATCGGTTTACATATTATATCTAAATTTGAAGTAATTACGTTCAGTAATTCAAAAGTTATAAGGCTCTGACAGACGGACGGACGGACGGACGGACGGACGGACAAGTGCAAATCGCCCTAGTTAACTCAAAGACCTTCGCTTCGCTCGGTCGATTATGGGTCAAGTTGGAGCACCACATTTTACAAACGAGTGTCTCTGGAAATAATACCGACCTTTATAGTTTAAGATTTCTTAAGAAGTCATAGACTAAATAAAGGGGTAACTATAGAGATTAGTGCGCCATTTGAAATATTACTAGTCCTAATTCCTAGTTCCATGAATTCTCAGTTCCAGAGACACTCCTATCTATGTACCTACTGGACCGGGAGCCAGCACGTTTCAGACCTTCGTTATTTTATAAAAGCTGAAAGTTCCTCTGTGTATGTCCCCAATAGAGATTAGAACGATCCCCGACTATGAAGTTTGGATCTTGGTGGCTTTGGGAGATATCAGGTAGTAGATAAAGGTGCATAAATTCTGAGTATACTTTCGTCATAGTATAAAAGCTGAGTTTTACATATGTTACTTGGGGACCTATCAGAAGATGTTTCCTCAGCAGTCAGACACTTCCGATAGTTCCTCTCCGTGTCAGACACCCTTAAACTATAGTAAATTATGAGTATACTTTCGTCATAGTATAAAAGCTGAGTTTTATATATGTTACTTGGGGACCTATCAGAAGATGTTTCCTCAGCAGTCAGACACTTCCGATAATTCTTACGCCCTGTCAGACGCTTTAAAAATCTGCTGTAGGTAGGTAGGTAGGCGAACTTTGATGAAACCATCAACTTTTGCGACCTCCTATACGACAATCGACCATCGTTTGGTACATGGAAGTAGGAAGATTAAGGGCCTGTTTCACCACCTTCTGATAAGTGTCGGATAGCCTAACCGTAAATTTTGTCACTGTCTTACTTTATGTCAAGTGACAAAGACAAAATATGCGAATAAGCTATCCGAAATTTATCCTGTGCATTTATCAGAAGGTGGTGAAACGGGCCCTTAGTCGTTTTCCTAGTTCCATGCATTCGACACTGCTTAAGCGCCAAAATGGCGCCAATCAAGTAAGTCCAAAAAACGTGAGTCAGCCTTTCAAGTGTTAATCATAGACTTAATAGACCTCAGTGTATAAATACAGTACCTATTGTCTTCGTCAGGTTGACCTGTTCAGCGAGGACTGGCTCCGGCAGAGCAGCTGGGACCCGTCGCACGAGACTATCCTGCTCATACATGGCTACGCGGGCGGGGACGACACACTGCCCATCGTAGTGCTGAGAGATGGTATGGATAATGGAGCAGATATAGACGAATGTGAATGATTCGTTCAATGTTTAAGAAAACGAATTGGGGGTTGTGTTTCAATTCTGTTTCCGATTTTATTGAAACTTTTAACTTTAATAATATTATAATGTTTTTTAAAATCGAGAACTCCGGCTGAGTTCTTCAGAAGATAAGCCTGGACAAAGAGGCCAAACGGACAAAAATTTTATGCTCTGAAATTACTAAATGAAGAAGCAGTTAAGCAGTATTTAAAAATCACAGACACCTTTTTTTTATTTATTTTTATAGTATTACCTACTTACCTAAAAAAATGGAAAATCTTATTAAAACAACGGAAGAATACAATGAAACACAGAATAAACTAGCTGATGCCCGCGACTTCGTCCGCGTGGATTAAATGTTAAATATCCCGCGGGAACTCTTTGATTTTCCTGAAAAGTAACCTATGCCACTCTCCAGGTCCTCGACTACCTTATACCCATACAAAAAATCACGTTGATCCGTAGCTCTGTTGCGGCGTGATTGAAGGACATACCAACAAACAAACACATTTTCGCATTTATAATTAGAGTAGGTAAGGATTGCATTCGTAAAGGAATGACAAAAAGTTCAAGATTCTCGGTAGGTAAGTCCTACATTATCACACCTTCACTTGCGACAGTAAAGTGAAAGTGTCTCCGAGTAGAAGCGATGGCGCCGACGAAACTGGCGGTGCATTCTGCATTTACCATGACTTTCACCGATAACCGCTCCCAGACGGCGGTTCAATACCCCCATATCGCGGAGTTTGTATTATACGATGAGATTTTGCAATAGATACCAAATACCCTCAGATGCACGCGTAACATTACCTACGGTATATACTAATAACAACAAAACTAAGTTCATTACATAATTGTGCAATTGAGAAGATTATCGCAAGCAAGTTTCACGGTGATTTCGAAATAACCCACTTAAAAATTCTAGTCTAGTCGTCCGGGCGTACCTATCTTCGCTTGTTGATTTTGGTGCTTTCGTAATTTTTAGGGTTCCGTACCCAAAGGGTACCAACGGGACCCTATTACTAAGCCTACGCTGTCCGTCCGTCCGTCTGTCAGAGGGCTATATCTCGTAAACCGTAATAGATAGACAGATGAAATTTTCACATATTATGTATTTCTATTGCCGCTATATAATTAAAAAAATTAAATTAAAATGGGTAGGTGGGTAGATGGAAATTTTTTAATTTAATTTTTTTAACGGAACCCTAAAAGAGCGAGGCCCGACTCGCACTTGGCCGATTTTTTATAGTAAGTACTTTTTATCCCGAATAAATTAAAAGTTCCTGCGTAAAAATTAATCATGTAATACAACATAACTTAAGTAGTACCTACTACCTACTTATTATTATGTAAAAAATGTATGTTTATCTTCGATCACAGAAAAGATGGTGTTTATAGCTTAGGTACTTAACGTTAACCGTTGAATCGATCTTGAATTCCTGACGAAATTTAACACAGATAGGTACCTAGCGTGCATCCCGTGAACGGGCTTATCTAGGCTAAGTTTTATCACGGAAAATCAAATGATTAGGGTAGGTATGTAGTTCCAACTGGAAACTACTCAAGAAAGTTCCAAACGACTTCGTCCGCATGGATTTGAAAAGCCAATCGGACTTTTCAAAACCTAAACCCACGTGGACGAAGTCGTGGCCATCAGCTATCTCAAATAGGACATTATTATAGTACCCGGTGATATATATTGCACATCGGCCTTTGGAATAAAACGCTATTCTACTCTATTCACAGTTCGACTGCATTTTTTTTATATATGTTACGTGATGTGCTCGCCGATCGTGAAGAGATTTCAGTAATTACTACGTGAATTTCTGGCTAGCGTTCCTTGCAATAGAATAGAAATAGCGTTTTATTCCAAAAACCGATGTGCAATATATATCGCCGGGTACTGTAACTAGTTGAAAAAGAGTTATTACAGAAATTCTATGAAAATTCCTCAAAGCAGATTTCCTTGCAGCCTACCTTCGTCGCGGCGGTTACAATGTGCTCATGATGGACTGGGGCCCGCTCGCTCAGCCGCCGTGCTACGTGGCTGCGGTCCACAACCTGAGGCCGGTCGCGCGCTGCGTGGCCGAGGCCTTAGGCTCGCTGCGCCGAACTGGACTGAGGCCCGACAGACTCACCTGCGTGGGCCACTCGCTCGGCGCGCACATGTGCGGAATACTGGCCAATTACTTGACCTTCAGACTGAATCGCATTATTGGTACGTTGGTATACTACTTCTCAGTCGTTTCACTCTTGGTCGTGGTCATCCCTTGGGTGTTGTGGCTTGACTCTACGTCTGCACTCAACAGCTGCCTTCCTCATTCATTCATGTGGAAACATCCACCGCAGCCCTCACTCGGTCTGTCCATCTCACGTATTCTGACTTGCCACCAAGTTGTGGCTTGACTCTACGTCTGCACTCAACATCAGCTGCTTCCTCATTCATTCATTCTTTCTGTCTGCCTGTCTTAACATTTGTTGAATTATAATTAGGTATGCTTTTGAGTTTTGTGGAACTTCCCCTCATTGTGGAAACACTGCATAAGTACATAGCATAATATCTATTATATTGTAAACTTGTTTTGAAAAGAGCAACTGCCGAGTTTCTTGCTGGTTCTTCTCGGCAGGAAGGGCATTCCGAACCAGTGGTAGACTCATCGAAGATTCAAAAGCACTTGTAAAAACGTTTATTTGAATAAAAAATACGTGTGGCACTCGGGGACTGCCGCGGTAAAGCTATTGCATAGCATTTTTTATCAACTTATGCAATTATAATATTAATGCAATATTTTTTTTGCGTAATACAAATTATACTAAAAAATAATTAAAAAACAAACAAACAAGAAAAGCGCACTGTCACTACTTCGCGAGTGAGATTCGAACCTGCGACATCATACACCATACGGTAAAGAAAGCGGCCGCTCGCCCACTACGCCGAACAGAGCTTCTTGTGAACCTCTAAAATGTTGAACGCTTACTGAAATCTCATATCAACCGTGCTGAAGTCTGCCGAACTGAAACGACGGTGTTAGGTTTATTTTCGTTACGGAATTTCTTGATTCGGTCTATTCTATTCTACTTTCTACTTAGAAATAAAAAGTCGGCCAGATGCGAGTCGGACTCGCGCACCGAGGGTTCCGTACTCCAAAAGTAAAACGATAATATTATATTAATTTGCTTAATTATCGTTAACTTTGTTTCTAGAGGTTTATTGTTAATAATATAAAAAAAACTATGCTAGTTACAGCGTTGGTTTTATTTTTCCTGTAAAATATACATAAACCTCTATTGACCATAATTATTTCAGATTTTACGATTGGTAAACTTCGGAGATAAGGGGGGGGAGGGGGGGGGGGACGATATTTTTTTCGACATTTTGGCCGATTACTCAAAAACTATTATATATAGAAATAAATAAAAAACTGTTTTAGAATGCACAAGTAAAGGCCTTTCATATGATACCCCATTCGGTATAATTATCTTACTTTGAAATTTCAAACCCCTGATTTTTCCCCTTTTTTAATTAAACTAAAATAATTTTCGCGTTGATTTTATTTTTCCTGTAATCCTGTAAAATATACATAAACTTCTATTGACCATAATTATTTCAGATTTTTCGATTGGTAAACTTCGGAGATAAGGGGGGGGGGGAACGGTATTTTTTTCGACATTATGGCCGATTAATCAAAAACTATTATATATAGAAATAAATAAAAAACTGTTTTAGAATGCACAAGTAAAGGCCTTTTATATGATACCCCATTCGGTATAATTATCTTACTTTGAAATTTCAAACCCCCGATTTTCCCCCTTTTTTAATAAAACTAAAAATAATTTTCGATTTTTCTTTATTCCAATGATGTTGGGCCACTATTGTACACAACTATGCCAAATTTCATGTCGATAGCTTTAATAGTTACTGAAATAATCGACTGTGACAGACGGACGGACGGACGGACGGACGGAGAAAGTCTCACCATAAGGGTTCCATTTTTACCATTTTGGTACGGAACCCTAAAAATGAAATGATCTTGTACAGGGTTAGACCCGGCCCGCCCCCTCATCCGCTCGGCGCCCGCGCTGCGGCTGGACCCCGGCGACGCGCGCGCCGTGCACGTGCTGCACACCAACGCGGGCCGCTACGGGGAGGGCGCGCGGCTCGGGCACGCCGACTTCTGCCTCAACGGGGGGCGCAGCCAGCCCTACTGTGAAGACACGCCTAGTATGTTCCTGTCCTAATTACATAATGGACAACTGTCCATTTTAACAACACGTTTTGACTACTTTTGATCGCTGTATTGTGCCCGTTGACGCGGCCTCGAGCTTCCGAAATCGACTCAACTTCGCTAAATCGCAGATCGCCGGTACTAGAAGCATAGTGTCTGCCCTAGCCATTGATCTCTATAATCAATCTCATTATTGATTAACACTAGATTGGCTGTCCCCATACAAATGACAGCATAATAATGGATCAATTTGAAGCGCCACATTCGACATACAAGTGTCTCTGAAACTAATAATATTGCAAATGGCGCATCGACCTCTACAATTAATCCAAGATTTCATATGAAATCATAGGGGTTGGTGCACTATTTGCAATATTACCTACTAGTTTCACAGAACTGCTTAAAACGCCAATATGGCCTCAATCACGTCTAAAATGGCGTCAATCAAGTAGATCCAAAAAATATGACAGCAGCCTCTCAGTGTTAATCATAGATTAATTATTAGAGCTAAGTGGCCCTACCCCATAAAATCGTTAAAACTTAAATAGCGCCATTAAGACATGAATGTATGCAGACGAGGCGCTGTGCAGCCACGTGTGGTCGATCTGCTACCAGGCGGAGAGCCTGTTCCGGCCGCGCGCCGCCGCGCCGTGCGGCCGCCGCTGCTCCGTGCGGGTGCCGCCGGGCCGCGCCTCCGCCTTGCCGGTGCCGCTGGGGCAGCCCGCTCCTATGACGTGAGTAGCTTACGGCTACACTTGAATACAAGTTTGAAAACTGTAACCCGACTACGGACAATTGTATCCGCCTTAATGATTTTGTTCAAACATCGGCCTTAATGATTTTGTTCGTGTAAAATGTAGCCTGTGTCACCCAGACCATATAACAAGTCGATTGACACCTCATTCATTAAAATCGGATCAGTAGCTTATACGCTATAGGAATATATAAATCGGATCAGTAGCTATATGGTGGACTATGGCCTTTACCCTTCTCTGAGAGGAAACCTGCGCTCAGTAGTAGTATCTCATATGAAATCTGTTTTTTCTGTGTACGCGTCGAATTGTCTCGTCCCTTTTTTGAAGTCTGTTAAGAAGGCGGTTTGGTTGCAGTGCGTCCGGCGCCTACTGCGTGGAGGACTTCACGACGCCGTTCTGCCCCAGCACCAGCGGGCTGGCTGACGGCGACGAGCGCTGCTGCCTCGACAAGCAGTACGCGGCCGCCGCCACGAGCGCGCGGCCGCCGCGCACGCGCCCCCGCCCCGCGGCCAGACTGCGCGCGCGCCGCCTCAAAGGCTACGATCACAACCTCACTCTGGACGTCAACAACCACTTTTAAATGCATTTACATTGAAGTGGCTTGTAGTTCAGTCGGGTTCGTGATTTCAAGCTGCATTCATAGGGTATAGACATGTAATATTTTTAATTAGTACTTTATTTCAATTAGGACGATTTAGGCTGGAATCACATCGGTGCGCATCGAGTAATTTTTCATAATCGTGTACGCATCGAAAAGCCGAATTGATGCGTACACGACTATGAAAAATGTCAGTAAAAAATCGGCCAAGTGCGAGTCGGGCCTCGCTCTTTTAGGGTTCCGTTAAAAAAAAATATTTCCATGTAAATATTTTAATTTTTTTTTTAATTTAATTTAATTTTATTATTTGTTGTTATAGCGGCAATAGAAATACATAATATGTGAAATTTTCATCTGTCTATCCATTACGGTTTACGAGATACAGCCCGCTGACAGACGGACGACAAACCCGCCACCTCCCATGTCCCCTCCAACCTCGCGGTTATATGGGCCGAAACACTGGGAGGGCGCCCGGTACTTGCTCTTGGCGTGTTTCTAGCTGCGCCTTCTTGACTCCCTACAAGTTCTTTTTCTCTTATCCTTTGTCCCTTATGTCACTCTCCCCCTTCTGGGGCTAGACGTCACTGCACAGGCTTGACTCGCGTCGTCGCTCTGTGGCTCCTTGCCTGGTCCCTGCTCGCTCCGATCCGCTTCGCCTCTTGTGCAAGTGGTGCGCGAACTCCCGCAGCCGGTTGTAGTTCTCCGCCGACGAAACGAGGTCCATGTAGTAAACCGGTCCCGCTTCCCCGCGAACGATCCCATCCAGCATCTTGTCCCGCAAGTCCTTATAGAGGGGGCACTCTCACAGCGCGTGGTGTCTGTCCTCCTCCTCAGCGCTACATTCACACACTGGGCTCTCACATAACGTCATTCCATGCAGGCGCGCCCGGAAACAGCCGTGTCCGATGAGGATCTGTGAGGTCTCGTAGTCCGGCGCGACCCAAGTTGCCTTGAGCCTGCCGGACACGTCTGGGAAGAAGCGCCGCAAATCCTCGCCCCAAATCTCCGCGGACCACCGCTCCTACCACATCGCAGTCACTTCAGCCCCGATTTCCCGCTTGCGTCTGCTCAACTCCTTCTTGGGCACGGACTGACGCGCCTCATCGATCTTTCCAGCACGGATCACCTCCAAGTCAGCTGGCAGTACACCGGCGAGCACCGCCAAAGCGGCGGAGCTGGCCGAGCGGTACGCCTTGGTCAACAAAATGAGGGAAGACCGCTGCTTCCTGATAAGCGTCGACCGTACGACATGCAGCGCCGCTCTCCCTGCCCAACAAGCAGCAGCATACGTTATCGTCGCTACGAATGTTCCACAGTACAGGATACGCAGCGCAGGGTATCGAATGCCCCAGGACGACATCGACACACGCGACATCTTCCCGAAGCATTTCGCCGCGCGTTCCCCGATCGACAACGCATGCTGCGCAAAGGACAGATTTGCATAGATCGTCACGCCAAGTACGACAGCCTCCGTCACGTGTTTGATGGAGCTACCGCCGAGCTTGATTATGGGGGGCCGCTTACCGAGCTTGCCCTTCAGCGTCATGGTTTGCGACTTGCTGGGGGCGAAGGCGAGCCGGTTGCAGCTACCCCAGTCCTCAATGAGCCGGATGGTGTCGGCCGCGGCAGTCTCAATCGCTCTACGAGTGTCGGCCTCTATCAAAATCGTAACGTCGTCCGCATACGCAACAACCCTAACGCCCCCCGGTAGCGGCAACCGAAGCAAATCGTCGAGGAGGACGTTCCACAAGGTAATTCCCAGCACTGATCCCTGAGGGCACCCCATAGTGGATGTCTTCCACCGCACCTGGTCTCCGATGAACAGGCCAACGCGCCGGTTAACAAAATAACTCGCCAACATGCGGTAAATGTTCGGAGGACAGCCTCCTCTCTTACACTTTAAGAGAATCATGGGCCACCAGGCGTTGTCGAAGGCACCCGATATGTCTAAAAAGACAGCTTGGACATATTTCGATTCAGAAATTTTGGCAGTGCCGAGAACCGCTTGCAACGCCGTCACAGTCGACTTACCCGGAGAAAATCCATGCTGGAAGTCCGAGATCCCACTGGTGATCTGGGGCGCGCATACCAACATTACGCGTTCTAAAACCTTCCCAAGGACAGGGAGGAGCGTTATTGGACGGTAAGCCTTCGGGTCTGTGACCGGCTTATCGTTCCCCTTTGGGAGAACGATGAGCCTCCCATCCTTCCACACGTCGGGGAAAATCCCCTCTTCCACACACGAGGCGAACACCCGATGGAACTCCACGGATGCCGCCCCCCAGACTTGCCGAAGCATACGTGCCGTGATCCCGTCGATGCCGGGCGCGGTATTTGGCAGCGACTTAACGATCGCCCACAGAGCGTCAACGGACGGTGGGGGAACAGAAGAACTGGACGGAATGAGAGCAGCCGCTATACGGACTTGCCAATGGTACTCTGTGTCCCGGGACGGATCGTCATCGGGGCAGAGAGCACGCATCAGGTTGTCCGCGGCCTCACTCACTCCCTCCGGAAAGCCCTCGGCATACTTGACCCCGTTGATCACGTTTGGAGGCGGACGGAATCTGCCGCTAGCGGCCCTGTACGCCTGACCAAAGGGGTCAGCATTGCCGGACTCGGCAGCACGGAGATGATAGTTGTTCTGCTCCTCCACCATCAGCCGCCGGTACTTGCGCCGCTCTGCATGAAACACCTCTCTCGCCGTTTCCTCTTGTATGCAAGCGCCGCTCTTCCGCGCTTTCTGCCACTTACTGCGCAATCTGGCTACGAGCTTACGTTGTCTCTCCAATTTGGGAGACCACCATTCGTACCCAGAAGTCCCACGATTTTCCTTCACCCCTAGACACTCATGCACTGTACGCACCACTACCTCTGTGAACTTGCGAGCCAGGACCGACGCAGATTTGCTGGACTCCAGGTACCCCATACGAGCCCCAATCGTCGCACGAAAGCGATCCCAGTCCACCCCATGTACTCAGAACCTCGGCGGCTCACATACCGCCGGCTCAGCGCACTCTGCAGGTCGTCGCGAACAGGCCGACAGAATTTCATAACTGATTAGGCGGTGGTCGCTGCTGGACGCAGAGCTGTTGTACCTCCCATCTTCCCACTTTCATGCTGGCCGTGCTCAGAGTAACATCTATGTTGGACTCACCATTGGGACCACTGAAGGTGAATGGTTGGTCCGCCTGATTGTGAATGGTGAGTCCCGATGATGCGATGAACTCCTCCATGCTCTTGCGCCGATGCTCTGCCTCGTGGCCTCTGCCAGTATAGTGTCTTGGCGCACTATGCCACATTGGTGAGTGTGCGTTCACATCTGCTCCAATTAAAACTCTGCGTCCACTCCTCACTGTGTCTAAAACCCTCTCCAGCTGGTGCAGGTGGGAATCGATAGGCTGGCAGTACTGAAAATACGCTGAGACCACCACGTATTCTTCCGTTCCATGCCTCACAGTCGCCACCAAGCAATGTTCTGTGCAGAGGTGCTGCAGGGCTACCACACCGACGCTCCTTGATGCCACGTAGATACGGACGACGGCGGAGTAGACGGACGGACGGACGGACGGACGGACAGCGTAGGCTTAGTAATAGGGTCCCGTTGGTACCCTTTGGGTACGGAACCCTAAAAAGCGCCGCCATGCTGCTGCGCTTTCACAATATAGCTTACTTCACGCAGCGAATCTAGGGATTGCGATCACCTAAAAAAAGTGTTGTTTACTAACTTCTTTCGTTCTAACCTTAACGTTTCGTTCGTATTCGTTCGTTGCGTTCAATGCGTAGATGTGGACACTTGTTTTAGCAGTTAAAACAAGTGGTGGCCGAAATTAGCCGCCATTTTGATTTTAAGCCTTAAATTCAAAATGGCGGCTTGTTTCGGCCGCCCTTTTGTAAGGGGGATTTGCTCAATATCTTGGTCATTTTAGCAACCTGGCTGAACTAAGGCCGTGTAACTATGTAAGGTAAGTATTTGTTAAGACTTGATATTGTAATTTGTAACTACTTACAGAAAAACTAACACAAAATTGGGCCTATTTTGATCAAAAATACAAAATCTTACTACACTTTTACGGGAATCTGACAAACCAAAGACAAAAATTAGTTTTTAGAAGAGGTCCACAAATCATTGATTTTGATTGGTTAATATTGAAATACCTAGGTAAGAATCCTTTGTTTGTATGAAGCGTGATATGGAGAGATGTTATTGAAATTAGGACTTTTAAGTGTAACTATAGGTGTCTACAAAAATAGTTTTTAAGCGATTTGATAAACGAGCATTGCATTCAAATTAATTGCAGATTTGAATGTAGCTACCCTGTCTGCAAAATATTAAGGTGTACTATGCATTCCAACAAAGAGTTTTGTTATGTTTGGAATAGGTATAATGTTAAAGTTCTGGCTTCTATAATAATTAATCTATGATTCACACTGGACTGGCTGTCCCTATACAAATGACAGCTGATCTATTTGAAGCGCGATATTTGACATACGAGTGTCTCTGGAATTAAATTTCTATATATCAATTATCAGTTGTCAACTAGTGCCCTCACTAATCTTAGTTCCTTGGACACTCGTAACTGCTTACAGCGCCAAAATGGCGTCAATCAAGTAGGTCCATAAATAATATGACAGCAGTCAAGTCCAGTGTTAGTCAAAAATTAACTATAGAGATCCGTGACTTGATATTATAATTTGTAATAAAAATAATATTTTAATAAAAAAATCAGTTAAATCCAAATCGAGCGATTATTTTGGTTGCTAGAAGCTAAGCAACCTTCTAAACAATGACTAAATAAAACTAATTCAATTTGTTACCTTTTAATAGGAACAGTACAACATTTGTGCTATAATTGATTTTTATTGAACCAAAGAAAAATAATGATTGTACAATAAATTATTATCAATTTATTATATTAGTTTGATTTACCCGGGCACAATAAAAACCTCATAAAAATGGTGGCTAAACAGTTGTCAAGTTGCAGAGCCATTTCATGTACTTTAATAAAAAGTAATACTAAATATAGTCAGGGTTCGATTTCAGGCATGCACTGTGCACACCTGACTTTTTGGAGTTTTCAGCATTTCACTTGCTTCAACTGTTGTGGAAACCTGCATGCCTGAGAGTTCTCCATAATGTTCTCAAAGGTGTGTGCAGTCTGCAAATTAAACCGTTCTCGGACAGCGTGGTAGACTATGGCCTTCATTTCTATGGCCACACTTCTCATTCGAGAGGAGACCTGTGGAGGAGGCCGGGCGGCAATAGGTTCATAAAACTGTTGTATGATGTTCGGAACCATGTACTATTTCAAAAAAATCTTATTTTAGCAAAAAAAACGGTTTGGTTAAAATAAAATAAAATTGCTTTTTCAAGTTTTAAAATTAACGCAAAAACGCTCGACGGTGTCATGGCCTCGTAAGTGACGTCAGGGTTATGTTTTTTTCTTAGTAGTTTGTCAAAGTTTGAACATAGATGTGGTGAATCGCTGATTGCTGTTCAATCCAATATGGCGGGTTGCTGTATTTTATAGTTTTATTTCATCAAAATAAATCTCAATCTCACT